>CP131459.1:10747500-11997500 GCA_030664755.1 Microcos paniculata
TAAGAAAGTCAATGTAAATATGTATGAAATTTTGTACCATAACTATTTTTTTTGTCTAGTATGAAATTATTAATTATGACAAATAAATAGGGACAGACGGAGTATCTTTATATATTTCCTAAACTTCAAATTTAATAAAGAAATTTGATGAAGAAAACAAAAATAAATATTTGATAAAATTTTGATCAAAGTGAACTTAAAAAAAAATATTTTTTCATAATTAAATTTTTTAAATTTTATTATTATGATTGAATTATATGAATTTATAGAATATTATTATTTAAATTTAATAATATTAATTATGAAAATTATTAAGAAAAATTTGAGAATTTACAAATGGTCATGTTGATTTCATCATTACTGATCAAATTAAGAAATAAACTTTTTCATGTGAATGACAATTTTCCATTCTAACTAAGAAAATTTATAAAGTATAGCAGTATTAATAAATTACTAATATTCATATCAAATTAGTGAATTATCTATCCAACAAAAAGCATCTAAACATTGAAAATTTGAAATTAAAATTTCAATATGTTGTCATATATTTTCTCCTTATAATTTAGTTCTCGCCAAAACAAATAATTTAATGAGAATGCCGAATGTCGTGTGTGTACAAGTTGTTCTATTATACAGAAGTGGGTGATGGTAATCACTAATCACTATAAAGTATAGTCTATATACAAGTCTTAGAAAGGAAAGAACAAAACAAAGTCATTAGCAATAAGATAATAAGATACTAAGATTAGTAGTTCATGGTGGCCATAGTTGTATAACAGTCCGGATAGCCTATTGGCTATTGGTTATTCCTTTTTGGCTATCCTATTCATCGAACAAATAAAAGCTTTTAAATTTTCAATTCAATAAGAGGAAACTAATAAATTTTGTAATTGTATGCCAAAATTTTGACTCTTTTGTTTATAATTGTATATCAAAATTCTGGTTCCTTAGTTTGTAATTGTACGACGGACAATTCATAATTATATATTAATGATATTATTAATCATGAATTTATTATATATCAATTAGACCTTAGAAATGAATTAATAAACAATAAAAACTTAAATATTTATTTTATTTAAAACTATAGATAATTTATAAGAAAATTTTTAAAAAATTATAAATATTACTAATTTAATTAATACATTTATAACATTACAAATTTAATTAATTTAATTACAATTTATAACAAATCTAATAAATAATATTTTGATAAAATCTCTCTTAAGTATTAATTTATAAAATCAAAACTTTAATTCAATTTAAAATAATTGGGAACTCGAATGACTCGAGAGTTAAAATCCAAAAAAATCGAATCCAAATGACATAAAACTCAAAAAACCTGTAATCTGAAAAATCATATGGTCAAACCCGAAAAACCCGAACCCGAAACCCGAATGACCCGAAACCCGACAAACCCGAGGACAAAACCCAAAAATCCCGAACCCAAATGACCCGAGACCTGAATGACCCGAAACCCAAAAGACCTGAAAATCTCTTTTGACCCAAACTGACCCGACCTGATTGACCCGAACTCGAAACCTACCCGATTAACCCGATTTGACACTCTAATCAAGCCTGATAAATTTAATTTAACCAATTAACTTTAACTTGGCCAAATTTTCATTGTCTACGATATGGATATTGAATTCCATGGTTATGACAATGAACAAAACTCATAGTAACATAACAAATTATTTTGCAATGTTTCCAGAGCTGGTTTCTCCCTTTGACGATTATTATGGCTGTGGGTGGATTCTTTTTCTTTTCAGTGACTACATTGTTGAACATTAACATAGCGTCCGAGGTAGACAAAGGCAATTGTTGTCATGGAATTACACAAATCTGGATAGCTGGTTAATTATTCTCTTTTATCTTGTAATAAATATCAGAATTCACTCATCAAAGTTTCTGTTTACTATCTTAATAATTAAGAGATTTCAAGATTTTTAAAGACTTTATAATTAATTTGTAGGAGTCTTTGACTTATTTCTCAAATGAATTTTCATTCAATATGTTTGCGTATGAGCAAGATAACAAATAAGCTAAAATTCTTTATTCTTTTGATTATTAAAAATTTATAATTATACACCTATCATTGAATCACTCATCAAAGTTTCTGTTTACTATCTTAATAATTTAGAGATTTCAAGATTTTTAAAGACTTTATAATTAATTGGTAGGAGTCTTTTGACTTATTTTACAAATGAATTTTCATTCAATATGTCTGCGTATAAGCAAGATAACAAATAAGCTAAACTTCTTTATTCTTTTGATCATTAAAAATTTATAATTATACACCTATCATTGAATCAAACGGTCAGATATATACATGAGGCTATTCTTTATTTGACAAATATTAATTGGCTGAATACCCAAATTGGTCCTTGAACTATACAAAAATTGACAAATTGGTTCCTGAACTTTTATTTGAGATAGATTAGTCCTTAAACTTTTATTTTGAGACCGATAGGTCGTGAATGAGAAAAAATCAAAGAAAACTCAGGGACCAATCTGTCCCAAAATTAAAAGTTCAGGGATAAATCTGTCCCAAAATAAAAGTTGAGAGACCAATCTGTCCTTTTCTGTATAGTTTACGGACCAATGACACACCCGGACCTAGCACGACTTTTCGTATGAAAGGAATAGTACAAGATGACGTATGAATTACATAATATGTCGGTCCGGCTATGTCAAGTCAGAAGAGAAGATAAGCTTAAGACAAGATGGAGTTGGATGATGAGATTGGTGACCATGCATGGAAACACTAACGTGGACTTCTTTAAGTCCATAGCCAATGGATTCGACATCCATTGGTGAATTGGTCGGTGGATCGGGCCACGAATCGAAACTATGAGAGGTTTCAAAGAGGGGAAAAATGACACACTCGGACCTAGCACGACTTTTTCGTACAAACGGAATAATGTAAAACGGCGTATTAATTAAATAATATGTCGGTCCGGATGTGTCTAATTAAGAAGAGAAGTTCAAATTAGGATAAGACGGAGTTGAAAGATAAAGTAATTAATCGTGAATGAAAATTAGTAAAATGCCAAAAAGACCTCTAATTAAGTCCCTAGAAATTTATTATGAGCCCCATTGGTAAAAGAAATCAAAGGATTTAGCCAATGGGTAAAAATGGAAGAAAGTTAAAAAAGGGGAAAAAGTTTGACCCGAGACCCGAGTAGACCCGGCGTCGGGCTCCCCTATAAATAGGGGAGGGCCGAACCTTTTATTTCATTTTTTCTTTCTTTTTCTTCTTTTTCTCTCTGGAGCCAAAACGGAGGCAGTTTGGAAAATTGGCAGATCCGGACAAACCGGCAGGCAGAACAAGGTGAGTTTCTAGTATGTTATTGTACTCACCTCGATCTACGTTATATTAAATTTACACGTATTTTCATGCATCGATTTAGCCTAGATCTCAGTTTTCAGCTTTTAACCGGATTAAATATTTAAACTCAAATCGGCGGATTTCGGGCCGATGGATTAAGGTGAGTTTTAAGTATGTTATAATACTCACCTTAATCTACGGCATATTCCATTTTTACGAATTTTTGTGCACCGGGTGTGAGTAAATCGGAGGTTTAGTCAATTTGGGCTAAATCTCGATCTACGAGAAAATTGGACCGGTGTTTCTCATTTCTGCCTCGGCGTATCCGTCATGGATGCCATGAGGATCACCTCTCTAAGTTTGTACGTCGAAAGGGGGAGAAACGAGTGCGAAAACCAGGGGAAGAGACCAGCCGAGAAACAGGCCGATCGAGTCCCTGTTTAGATATTTTTATTTAATATTATTATATTAAAAGATATTTATATATTATATTAATATATTTTAGATATTTATATATTATATCATCATAATGTATAAATATCTCATACGTGGGCTTTTTGAGCCCAATTTCTAGTAGAACTTGGCCCAACCCGTGTGGGGCCCAGCCTAATCCGGGTATGGGGCCCACGCATGGAATTCAATATCCGTCGATACATCGATATATCCGTAATCGATATGGATACTGCGATATTTTTCCGGTGGTCTTCAAACCACAGGATATCCGTCGATATATTCATATATCTGCGATATATATTGCAATATTTAAAATATCCATTAAAATACCTAGTTTAATTTTGTAATCCGGTCCAAATGGTAAATCAATTTGAAATACTTAGGTGCTTGACTCAAATGGAAAATTGCTTGACCTGTGATGGAAACAAAAGGCTTAGGCCTAAGTGTCAAATTCAATCGCTTTCTTATATTGCAGGATTCACTTAAGTAAAATTCAAAGTTGATGTCCTAAATACTAAAAAAGGGGCTCCACACTTGGATATTTTTCTTATTCTTAAAATATTAATGGGGATCTCTCTTTATTACATCGTATATTTGACTTGTAATTACTTAATGGTAAAAACTTAGTTAATGCAACATTAAACTTAAATAGTAACTTGGGAAGCAGAAAAAAATATAGCACTTTATAAATTATTGTATATATTTTTTTGTTATGCTAATATTTTTACAAAAAGTTTTACACAACTCTTGAAGTTTTCTTATAAATCACCATTCTTAATCTAAGGAGCATTGAAATTTTTAGTTTCTTTTTTTTTTCATTCTTCACCATCATATTTTGAGTAAATTTGTTTTAGAGCTTATCTTTTAGTTCAGGGTCACAAATCAACTAAGTAAAAAAATTGTAATAATTCCATGGAATAATGTTGTACATGATGCTTTTACTAGAGGCAAGTTAAGTTATCCATTATTGGGATAAAAGAAAAATAGTGTATTCTACTATTTGAGATAGGACAAGTAATCCATTATTACTAAAAAAAAAAAATAAAGTGTACGTGTGGACTTCAACCCCAGTCTAATGAACTATTGACCTCCTAAGTAAATTGCTTATTAAATGAAATTTGTGTAATTGAAGTAGTGTGTAATTAAATCTGTGTCAAAGTTGGAGTTTGAAAAATTAATGGAGGACAAAATCATCTTTTTGCCCAAAACCATAAAAAGGGGAATAGTGATTGAAGAATAAGAACTTCTTCTTCTTTCTTTTTCTTTCTTATTCCCGTTGCTTCTTCCTCAAAAGCTCAAATATGAATTTCTTAATTTCTTCATGGATCTAAGCAAACAAACACACTAAATTGCTCAACTCTCTAGGTACTTTCATTATTTGGGATCCATTGGAGCTAGAAATGCTTAGTTGGAGCACAAATTGGAGCTAAAGTTTGAGGATATTTTTCTAGATTTAAGGAAATCTAGCAAACCATTCTTCAAGCCATTTAAGTAAGTTATTCTACTCCTCATTAGCTTGCATTTGATGTAAAAGTTATGCTTAATGGCTGAGCAAATTATGAACCAAGTATATGAACTATTCTGCTTTCATGTCAATTTTGAAACTCTCTGTTTTTGTGGATTTTAAATAGGTAAATGAATTCCGTTTACTATGAAAATTTAACTGCAGAATCTTTTTGTAAAGATAATGTTGTTTAGAGAAGCTGGAAGATCTTTTGGGGAAGCATGTGCACGAAGTTCAAGGGCGACCATGAAACCCGGCATAGATACAATTACAAAGTTGATTAATTCTTTATTTTTGCTTGAAAAATTATTATTACTACTATTCATTCAATGTAAAATATTCTTTGCTTTTTTATGTAATTGATTGGTGGGAGTTATACGGGGAAAGTGCATCAATACTACGTAAATTGGCTATGCAGATACCATCTCAAACTGTTTCATCTTCAGCTTGTGAAAGAAATTGGAGCACATTTGCTTTAATCCACACAAAGCAACGTAATAGATTAGCCCATAGAACTCTACAAAATCTTGTGTGTTGTTACTATAACATGAAACTACGAGTTAGAGATATGGAAGCTGCACAAGATGAGATGTCAGTGCTAGACCCATTGAATCTTCTTAATGTTACTATTGAAATTGGTGATGAAGATGAATATCCTCTTTTTCAATGGATTAGGCCTGCACATTTAGATGGCCGTGATATGAAGCCTAATCCTGAGATCAGCAGTCATGCTCAAGAATTTGGGATTGATGTTGATAAAGTGATGTCCGAAGAGGTTGGCTTAGATTCTTCATCAGATGAAACCATCGGTCCTCCACCTGGATTCGAAGGTCATTTAATGAATCAAGATGATGATGATGATGATGATAATGATGGTGATGATGATGATGATGGAAGAAGTGGGGAAAGGACTACAACAACAGGGACTCAAGGTAAGGGTGGAGAAAGAGGTACAGAATATGCTCCAATGTATGATTTTTCATATGACAGTGATCATTATAGACCATTAAGTCCTTTTACCGATGATGCAACTTTTACACATGCTATATAAGATGAGGACTATGGGTCTCGCAAAGCTGGGCATGGAGCTAAAGGAAAAGGGGGAAAAAACTATGGGTAATCTTGCTGATGATTTTGGCTCCATGAGCATAACCACAGAACAAAGTTTAGTCAGTTATATTACACCAATGGAATCAAATTTTGGAAATTGGACTGATGATAGATATGGAGAATATAATTATGGAGCATCATATTCATCAGGTCAGTATCCGTCAGATTATTCCCATGAACAACAAACTTTTCATGATGATCAATCAGCATAACCACAGGTGAATTATGGTCACTTCCCTCGCCTTGAAAATCTTTTGGTAGCTAGTACAATTGATTATTATGCCCATGTGCACAATTATGTGAATAATTATAGGAACACCATGACTTGGCATGAATATTGCTGCTATATTCAGCCTACCGATGGAAGTCAGGTTAATACTTTTGAGCCTCCAAGAAACTCAATGTGGTATTAAATCAGGTTGGAAATTTTGTATTATCAGTTAAACTTTGTAATATTTGATGTTGTTGAATATAAATGTCACAAATATGCTTGGTTATCTTTTTTAATTATATTTCATACATTTTCACCTATTTAAATAATTAGCAATACATTAATCACACATCTAAATATACTTTAATTAAGATATTATGACTATAAAATATGTAAAAATATGTACATAAAAATAGGATAAAATTTCATTTCAAAATTCCAACGTTTACTATAAATATCTGTGATTTTATATTATTTTTTACCACTTTTTTGCGATATCGATATTTTTTGTGATATATTCGTCGATATATCCATAATTTTGAGAGTGCGATATCGATATAGATATGGATATCTAATTCCATGGGCCCACGGGCCCCCTGGGGCATTTTGGTAAGTTTTCGTCGAGAGTCCGATTTTGGCCCCGAAACCTCCCGGACACTTTTCTAAGTGCCGGGCCCAGCCCGAGTGGGCGGCCCATGGACCCCCAGGGATATTTTCATAATTTTTCACCTAGTGTCCAATTTTTACCCCGGAACCTCCTGGACACTTTTCTAAGCCCCAAATCGCATTCAAGCCCAGTCGTAAGTCATGTTAGAGCCTCGTAGGTGCATTCATAAATTTAATTATGAATGCTAACGTATATTTCCATGTATTAGGGCTCCGGATAATCGAATGTAGTGATGCACCGGAGGTTAAAGCTACATGGAGCGCTTGGGAGTATACGAATCTCCTAATACTGTGAGTGGCCTAGATTTCTTTGTTTAGCCACTGGGAACAAAGGTTTTAAAAATGTTTTAAAAACATAATTGTTTTCAAAGGTTTTGGGATATAGGAAATCCACACACACAATTGTTTGTGATATACCCACACAGTGAGTGGGATGTTTTAAAAAGGAATATAAAAAAAACTCACGTGTGTGTGATTACATGTTTTAAGTATAAATGTTTTATACATATATATATAATTATGAAATGTTATTATTATGATTATTGAGGGTACGATGCCCTTGGGAGATGAGTGATTAAGATGGTTTCTCTGGGCTCCAATTTACGGGAGTATGGACCGAGTTTGAGAGCATGCATGATACTTAGCCGTGGACAGCCTATCGAGGGGCACAGTGAGTCGAGCCTGGTTGGGAGAGGCACGTAGGGAAACTCGCCAGGGCTCCAGTTCGCTGTGTCCCACCACAGTGAGGCACCACTGAGGGAACGGGCTAGAGAGACAGAAAAAGAGAAAATGTAAAAATATTTTAGAAAGAAAAGAGATAGCCCTCGGTGCAGTGAGGCATGAGACGACCGACGAGTCGAGGCTCCAGTATAAAAAAGAGATGCCAGCCCATTTAAGATTTATATGTTTTATTTATTTAAGAGTTTTTAAAAGAGGGTTCTCAGCAGGAGAACCAGAAAAGAGTTTTGAAAAGAAAATATTTTTTTATTATTGTTATTTTATTTTAGATTTCCCTTATTTTCCCTAACCCATTGGAGATTTTTAAAACCTTTGTCACTCACCTGTATCCAATGTGGATGGATGCAGATTCGTGTACGGAGTTAGCAAATAAGATGGAGGCTCACTTGGAGGCGTTGGTGGCTTAGGCATAGTAGTTTCCACTTTGTAGGTATTCTTTTAAATTAATCCACTGGTACTACCTTAAAGATTATTATTTTATTAAAAAGATTTTTAATTAAAGTTTTAGTTGTTTTACAGTGAAGGTATCCATTTTAATGCCTTACGGTGCTTCTAGTGCGTGACCGACCGGCACGTACTTCGAGGCAACGCGGCGGTTGCCACGTGGCAGACTTGGGCAGGTCGGGGCGTGACAATTTGATTGGTATCACAGCGTTTAAAAGATTCTGACTGTTTTCAAAACCTATAAAATATTTTAAAAGTGTTTTTGAACGTTTTCAAATGTTTTCAAACGTTTTTGAAGCCTGTGGATTAAATAGGTTTAGAACTCCAGAGTTTGAGTATGTAGCTACTCGAAAACGTCATGAATAATCAAACCCACTCTTAGAATACCTTCTTTAGCAGCAAGCCACCAGATAGTGTTTTCAAGTGTGGTCTTAAGTGAAAAGACATCACGACCACCTTTTTTCTCGAGATTTGTGCAAGCAAGGCACGCTATCCAAGAAACCCCCAAACACAAATTTTTTAGCTTTAATATTCCTTCTACTCGGCAGCTAAACTATGCAAGGGATGGTATTTCCCTTGAGATGACGAGATAGATGATGTCTCGTCCAATTCTCTGAGGAAGCCTAGTTAGAGGCTTACCAGTGAAGAACTGTTGTGATGCCCAACCTTTTGAGGTTGTGAATATCGAGACTCGCTAGTAAAGCAGCGAGTTTAAAGCGTAAACTAGATGCGTTGCCCCAATTCTTTACACTAGTGACGTGTAAAACTTGGGAGGAAATGAAACAGCTAGAACGAGGCAAGGGGCCAAGGTGGGTATAACGTGCGTGAACAGTAACCTCACTTCTCTCGTTTTCTACACCGTTGGTGTGTAGCCTAGGAGAGAGAGTTGGGTTAGGATGAAAGAAATCGGAGGAGTCAATCACGGAAGATGTGGTTGACCAAAAACCTCAGGACGTGAGATGAAGCATCCGAGTAATCAGATGAAGGATCGAGGAGGACTTCACAAAGCATCAAATGGAGATGAAGAGAAGCGATTGCCGAAGAGCCCAAAGGTTGGCAAGTCTGGCAAGATAAGCCCACAGATTGCCTGGATGATGCTCTGGGGAGTAAGCATGAAATGAAAGGAGTTGCAGCAAGGGCTAGCTAACTGCATTTATTCTTACACTGTGGTGTGTAAGTGGTGAAAGAAAAGGGGGTATTTGTGGACGAAAGAGAGCTCGTCTGAAGTCAATCAAGGAGAAGCATCCAAGGAAATTGGAAGAGAAAGAGTGAGCCCAAGGTTCCAAGAGGTAAGATATGGGAAGATCAGTTAAGGATGTGAAAGGATTGAAAAGAGAAAACCCTAAAGGATTCAAGGATGGCAAAAAAGAAGAGTAAGGAAAAAGGAACAAGAGAGAAGCCATTCTTGGGAAACGATGAAGGGGAATAAGGCAAGGATGATTAAATGGAGAATGAAGAAAGAAGGAAAAGAGATCACATCCAAGTGGTCAACGAGTAGTATGTCCGTTACTACTTGTTTGACCATTGGATACCAATGTTAAGAGAGGATATTGGAGAAAGAAGAGAAAGGAAATAAAGATGAAGGAAATGGAATAAGGAGAAAGATAAGTTGTAAACCTCCACTCCTAAGGGATTAAAAGTGATGAAACTTTCGCTATTGGATGATAAAGAGAGAAAGAAGGAGGAGATCTCCAAAAGATAATAAGAGGCGATCTTGACAAAGTTAATGGGAAGTAAGCAACCGGAAAGAATGGGATACACGGCAAGGATGAGAATGCCTGCATACGTGCTAATGGAAGGCACGAAGAGAATTTCCTCCAATATTGTGAAGACATCACCAGAAGGAACTGGTGAGAAAGAAGAAGGGGAAAGGAAAAGAAAAGTACGCCCCTTAAACAAAGGATAAAGAAGTGTTGTGATGTAGTGCGGAGGCTTTCTTAATGAAGGAAAAAAGCATAAAAACTCTAGGGAAGAAAAGATCCTAGGCTAATAAAAGAAGAACAAGGCCTAGAAGAATGAGAGACTTAGTTCAGTTGATAAACTAAATATAGGCTGATTAGGAATAGAGCCTTAAAAGAAGAAAAGTATAACTTATCACTAGAAAACCTTAACTTTAATTAGTGATAATTTCATAATGAATCATAGGTTAATAACCCCAAAATGATTAGATAGGATTAGTAAAGGATTTAGACTAGGAAATTAGGGTTAGAGACAAAACCTAGGTGGGTAACTTAGAGCTAGATTAAAGAAGAGCATAAAAAGGAGAATAAAGGAAACTTAGAAAGAGGACTAAGAAAGATCTAGTGAAGGAAAGTGCATAAAAGACTTAGAAACGGATATTAGCTAAAGAGAGTCGAGCATAATGAACCCCAAACCGAGTCAAGCTAAGGCACTACATCACAAAACGAATAAGTCAAAGAAAAGAAACGAATAAACAAGGATTGTTGGAGGCCAAAACTAAAGGGAAAAAAAAAGGGGTCAAAGATATAAAATTGGTGAAAGGAAAAGGAGAACCTCGATTACTTGAATGTGGAAGAAGAGAACAAAAGGTTTAAAATGTGGATTGGTGAAAAGAAGGGAAAGGAAAACCCCTGATTATTTAAATAATAAAAGAAGAGATAAAGAGATTGGATAGAAAGAAAAATTGGAGAAAACATAAGAGAAAGAGCACTCGTAGGAAACGAGTGAATGGGATAATGGTATCTTAATGGATGATGGGTAAGGATGATATCAGTAAAGAATGAATGAAGGAGAAGAAGAGAGAAATAAAGAAGTAAGGATATGTAAGGATATGAAATCATGATGGGATAAATAAAGGTGAAAGGATGATGATAATGAGGATAATGATAATGATAATGGGAATTGAAGAATAATCAAACACAGAGAATAAGGAAAGTGGATCGACCTAAGTAAGAGTCGAAGAAAGAACTGAGGATAAAACGAGAATGAATAAGAGGACGATTAAAACTGGAGAAGACAAAAAGGTGATTAAGTATAAACCAAAATATTGGTTGGAATCGAGAGAGATGAAAGGATGAAAACAAAGAAGTAAAGTGAGATAAAGGGGATTGAGGTTAAGGAGTCAAGGAACAAAGATGATAAGTTAAATCTTTTAGAAGGAGGGGAGTAAGCTAACTTTGAGGATAACCTCCTCGAAGAATGATAAGTGAAGAAAGGATGTGGGAGATGAAGTCAAACCAAGTGAAAACGGAGTTAGTTTGGCACGGACAAGATTGTGAGGTAATGGAGAATAGAGAAAGGTGTTGCCCACGATAAATAAACCATGGTATCGAAAGACAAAGGAAAGATATCGATGAATTAAAAGCTGAAAATTGCTAAGGTAAAGGAAACCCACACGTGGAAAGCAAGAGATAAGGGAACTGAGACAGAAAGATAACAGGAAGGAATCCCCGTACTCCTATGAACAAGGGATAAGGAAAAGAATTGATTAAGCTCATAAACTCCTATGAGCACAGTCAGTATGAGGAGCAAAAAGGAAATTCTAACACCCAAGAGGAACAAAGGTGTTAGACAAAAAAGGAAATAAGGATAAGAATGATAAAGAGAAATAAAAAAAGGAAGAAGAAAAGGAAGAAGAAAAGGAAGAATGAAGCCAAGGTAAGAAAACCTTGGATAAGTCGTGAAAGATCATGTAAATCAAGGTAAAGGAGTATGAAGAAGTGAAATAATATGGAGATGACCTTAAGGAAAAGGGCATAAAGGCAAGAGTTGCAAGTGAATTCTAAAGGTGAAAATGGACCAAAGAGAAGGTCAAGTAAGTGGAGAACAAGATACCTCAAGAGAGACGAATGCAAAGATGAAGAAGCTACAAAGGACACCGCATGAGTTTAACGTGCGTGATTTGCCTGGTCTTGTATTGACGAGAAGGCGAGAAACATGTGGGCCCCACAATGGACGTGGGTGGATGAAAAGGAAGAAAAGGTTAAAGATGGGGATAAGAAACCCCTAAAAATACTGTTGATGAAAGGAGGAAAATAGATTGACCATTAGCAAGGAAGCTAATGTGAAAGAAAGAAGTCGAAAGGAAGAGAAACGTGCGGCACCTCTTGAAGTGAACACTCCAAGGGAGTGACAGATGAAAGAGAGAGCCTACGAGGCTGGAGAAATGATATGGATGGGTATGAGGTCGAGGCTCAAGTGTGAACGATTTGGGAGCCATGTGAAGCGTCCCTATGTGAGAAAGGATCAGAGATCGAGATCTTGAGGATCTCTATGATGACTACTCGAGAGGACCGGCCCAATGTGTGATTGGGGTGTGTATGAGACCACCCAGAGTTCTCCATCCCAGATAGGATGAGAGATGAGATGTGATGGGCCATGGGCCCTGTATGTGATGGGCGGTCAAAGAGTGGGTCAGATTGTGAGAGCCGAGAGGGCATGATCTCTGATTCCTCTGTTATGATATGGCCGAGTGTGGACCAGTGTGTACAAGAGCTCGACTCATACCCCATGAGATCTGAATGGAAGAAGATAAGAGAAGGAAGAGAATGAAGTAAGAGATGAAACAAGAAACGAAACCAAGATAGGGGGAAAGATAATTAACTCACCGTATCCCTCGCCGTGGAGGCGAGGGAGGTAAGCGAAGATCTTTCCCGATAGCTTGGTTACAAAGACAAATACGAAACCACGAAACGGCCAGAAATGCGTCAGAGAATAGCCTCGAAGTGAGAGGCAATAGCAATGGAAAGGAGAAGGAACTCTTTAGAAGAGTAAGAGGTATGGAACCTCAAAGGTAATAAGAGGATAGTCTCGTCAAGAGAGACTTAGAGGATGAGACAAGAACAAAGCGAGAAGATCAAGCAAGCACAACTACAGCAAAGGAAGATCCTCCAAAGGTCAAAATTAAAGTGAAGAGAGCCTAACGCATGAATAGGTAAGGATAGGCTATGTTAAGGGAAAAGATGAGGTTCAAACTCAAGAACAGAAGAGAAGTGGAACTGTTCTTGAACAAGTATGATCGGAGGAGATTAGACGCGAATTGGTGGACGTCAGCAGTGAATAGTGATGCGAACACTATTCGAAAACAAAAAGAGGGCTTCGGATGGAAGCCAAACCTCCCCAAGCTACCACATTTAATTTCGAGGACGAAATTTTTAGAAGGAGGGGAGAGTTGACACACCCGGACCTAGCACGACTTTTTCGTACAAACGGAATAGTGTAAGATGGCATATTAATTAAACAATATGTCGGCCCGGATGTGTCTAATTAAGAAGAGAAGTTCAAATTAGGATAAGACGGAGTTGAAAGCTAAAGTAATTAACCGTGCATGGAAATTAGTAAAATGCCAAAAAGACCTCCAATTAAGTCCCTAGAAATTTATTATGGGCCCCATTGGCACAAGAAATCAAAGGATTTAGCCAATGGGTAAAAATGGAAGAAACTAGAAAAAGCTGAAAAAGTTTGACCTGAGACCCGAGTAGGCCCGGCGTCGGGCTCCCCTATAAATAGGGAGGGCCGAACCTTTTTTTTCATTTTTTCTTTCTCTTTCTTTCTTTTTCTTCTTTTTCTCTCTGGAGCCAAAATGGAGGTAGTTTGGAAAATTGGTAGATCCGGACAAACCAGCCAGCAGAACAAGGTGAGTTTCTAGTATGTTATTGTACTCACCTCGATCTACGTTATATTAAATTTGCACGCATTTCCATGCATCGGTTTAGCCTAGATCTCAGTTTTCAGCTTTTAACCGGATTAAATATTTAAACTCAAATCGGTGGATTTCGGGCCGGTGGATTAAGATGAGTTTTTAGTATGTTATAGTACTCACCTTAATCTACGCCATATTCCACTTTTATGCATTTTTGTGCACCGGGTGTGAGTAAATCGGAGGTTTAGTCAATTTGGGCTAAATCTCGGTCCACCGAAAAATTGGACCGGTGTTTCTCGTTTCTACCTCGGCGTATCCGTCATGGATGCCATGAGGATCGCCTCTCTAAGTTTGTACGTCGAAAAGGGGAGAAACGAGTGAGAAAACCAGGGGAAGAGACCGGCCAAGAAACAGGCCAATCGAGTCCCTATTTAGATATTTTTATTTAATATTATTATATTTAAAGATATTTATATATTATATTAATAAATTTTAGATATTTATGTATTATATCATTATAATGTATAAATATCTCATAGGTGGGCTTTTTGAGCCCAATTTCGAGTAGAACTTGGCCCAACCCGTGTGAGGCCCAGCCTAGTCCGGGTGTGGGGCCCACGGGCCCCCTGGGGCATTTTGATAATTTTTCGTTGAGAGTCGGATTTTGGCCCCGAAACCTCCCGGACACTTTTGTAAGTGCCGGGCCCAGCCCGAGTGGGCGGCCTATGGACCACCAGGGGTATTTTTGTAATTTTCACCGAGTGTCCAATTTTTATCCTGGAACCTCCTAGACACTTTTTTAAGCCCCAAATCGAATTCAAGCCCAGTCGTAAGTCATGTTAGAGCCTTGTAGGTGCATTCATAAATTTAATTATGAATGCTAACATATATTTCCATGTATTAGGGCTCCGGATAATCGAATGCGGCGATGCATTGGAGGTTAAAGCTACATGGAGCGTTTGGGAGTATACGAATCTCCCAATACTGTGAGTGGCCTAGATTTCTTTGTTTAGCAACTGGGAACAAAGGTTTTAAAAATGTTTTAAAAACATAATTGTTTTCAAAGGTTTTGGGATATGGGAAATCCACACACACACAATTGTTTGTGATATACCCACACAGTGAGTGGGATGTTTTGAAAAGGAATATAAAAAAAACTCACGTGTGTGTGATTATATGTTTTAAGTATAAATGTTTTATACATATATATATATAATTATGAAATGTTATTATTATGATTATTGAGGGTACAATGCCCTTGGGAGATGAGTGATTGTGATGATTCCTCAAGGCTCCAATTTGCGGGAGCGTGGACCGAGTTTGAGAGCATGCATGATACTCAGCCGTGGACCACCTATCGAGGGGCACGGTGAGTCGAGCCTGGTTGGGAGAGGTGCATAGGGAAACTCGCTAAGGCTCCAGTTCGCTGTGTCCCAGCACAGCGAGGCACCACCGAAGGAACGAGCTAGAGAGACAGAGAAAGAGAAAATGTAAAAATATTTTAGAAAGAAAAGAGATAGCCCTCGGTGCAGTGAGGCATGAGACGACCGACGGGTCGAGGCCCCAATATAAAAAAGAGATGCCAGCCCATTTGAGATTTATATGTTTTATTTATTTAAGAGTTTTTAAAAGAGGGTTCTCAGGAGGAGAACCAGAAAAGAGTTTTGAAAAGAAAATATTTTTTTATTATTATTATTTTATTTTAGATTTCCCTTATTTTCCCTAACCTCAATGGAGATTCTTAGAACCTTTGTCACTCACCTGTATCCAATGTCGATGGATGCAGATTCGCGTACGGAGTCAGCAAATAAGATGGAGGCTCACTAGGAAGCGTCAGTGGCTTAGGCATAGTAGTTTTAACTGTGTAGGTATTCTTTTAAATTAATCCACTGGTACTATCTTAAAGATTATTATTTTATTAAAAAGATTTTTAATTAAAGTTTTCGTTGTTTTGCAACGATGGTATCCATTTCAATACCTTGCCGCGCTTCTGGTGCGTGACCGGCCAACACGTACTTCGAGGTAGCACGGCGGTTGTCACGTGGCCGACCCGGGCGTGTCGGAGCGTGACAAACAGTCTGGCCCGGGGTCCGAGTAGACCCGGTGTCGGGCTTGCTTATAAATAGGGGGAGATGAGCTCTCCCCTCTCATTTTCTCTTCTCCCTCTCTTCTCTCTTCTCATTTGCTCTCTCGGAACAACTTTGGACTTTTGGCCGATCCGGACAAACCGACCGAAGGATCAAGGCGAGTTCTTGGTATGTTATTCTTAACTCCTTGATCTACGTTTTTCTAAGTTTGCATGCATTTCCATGCATTGGTCTAGGATAGATCCAAGCTCAAAGTTAGGTTTAGCTTTTAGTTAGATTTCTAGCTTAGATTTGAGATCTAGGAACTTTGAGCTTGTGATTCTCGTTTCTGCTACAGTAAATGCGTCGTGGTTGGTGAGAGGAACCTCCATCTCGAATTTCACGACGATCGGTGGATCGAGGGGCTCGCGAACCGAGGAAAAGCCTCGGATCCTGAGGCTGGTGTCAGCTCTCATGCTGGAGTCGAGTCTCTCCTGCATGGGAGAGACCCGCTGGCCGAGTACCGCGTGGGAATTGGGCCAGTCCCGAGCGGGACATGGCCAATTTGGCCTAACCGCGGGGGTGGGCCATTTTTGGCCCAAATTCGAGAGGTTGGGCCTTTTGGCCCAGATTTCGACTAGGCTTGGCCCAGCTGCCTGGGAAGGACTTCCTGGCCAGATCCGAGCCAGGCTGGGCCCATACGGCCCAGCCAGAGTTGGCGGCCCATGGACCCCCAGGGGCATTTTCGTAATTTTTCACCAAGTATCCGATTTTTACCCCGGAACTTCCCGGACACTTTTCTAAGCCCCAAATCACATCCAAACCCAGTCATAAGTCATATTAGAGCCTCATAGGTGCATTCATAAAATTTAATTATGAATGCTAACGTATATTTCCGTGTGCTAGGGCTCCGGGTGAATCGAGTGCGACGATGCTCCGGAGGTTAAGCTACATGAAGTGCTTGGGAGTATACGAATCTCCCAATACTGTGGGTGACCTAGACTTCTCTGTTTAGCCACTGGGGAAAAAGGTTTTAAAAATGATTTTAAAAGCATAAATGTTTTGAAAAATGTTTTGGGATACGAGAAATACACACACACACACACACTTGTTTATGATATACCCACACAGTGAGTGGGATGTTTTAAAAGGAAATATAAAGACTTATGTGTGTGTGTTTATGCATTTTAAAAATGTATGTTTTATACATATATATATAATTATGAAATATTATTATTATAAGTTTTAAGGGTGCGACACCCTTGCGAGGTGAGTGATTTAGAGAGATACTCCTCGGGCTCCAATATATGCGGGAGCGTGGACGAGTTGGAGAAAGCATGCTAGATTCTCAGCCGTGGACCGCCTAATGAAGGGCACGGTGAGACGAGACCTGGTTAGGAGAGGCGCGTAGGGATGCTCGCCAGGCTCCAATTCGCTATGTTCCACCACAGCGAGGCACCACCGAGGGAAAAAGGCTAGAGAGAGAGAAATGAGAAAATGTTTTAAAAAGAAAAGAGATAGCCCTCGGTGCAGTGAGGCATGAGACGACCGACAGGTCGAGCCTCCAGTATAAAAGAGATGCCAGCCCATTTGAGATATATATATATATATATATTTTATTTAAGAGTTTTAAAAGAGAGTTCTCAGTAGGAGAACCAGAAAAGAGTTTTCAAAAGAAAAATGTTTATTTCATTATTATTTTGTTTTGGATTTCCCTTATCTGCCCTAACTCAGATGGAGATTCTTAGAACCTTTGTCACTCACCTGTATCCAATGTGGATGGATGCAAATCCGTGTATGAGGCCAGCTGGTAGATCAGAGGCTCACTAGGAGGCGTCGGCGGTTTAGGCTTAGTAGTTTTCCACTGCATAGGTATTTCTTTTAAATTAATCCACTGGTACACCTTTTAAGTTTTATTATTTTATAAAATGGTTTTTAATTAAAGTTTTAGTTGTTTTGCAATGATGATATCCATTTCAATACCTTGCGGTGTTTCTGGTGCGTGACCGGTGGGTACGTACTTCGAGACAGCGCGGCGGTTGCCACGTGGCTAACCTGGGCGGGTCGGGGCGTGACAACTAATCTGTACAAAATAAAAGTTGAGGGACTAATCCATTTCAAATAAAAGTTTAGGGATCAATCTATACTTTTTGACTAATTTGGAATTAAGCCCATATTAATTGGGATAATATCTCTTGGCATCTTGTAGATGGCTAAGTAACAAAAGTATTTGATTGATTGATTATTATTTTATTAATTGTAAAAGAGGCCTTCCTGCATAGATCTGTGGCCATATGGCTAAGAATACCAAGATGAACCAAAGAATCTCCTGAATTTTTACAGAAAACCTTATCAATAGACACCACATGTTAGTATAGAAGATGGAGACAAACGAAGTTCATGTGCCATAGCTTGAAATTGGTCCCCATTTCCTTTAATCTTAGCTAGGATCTTCGTCCTGGCAATTTTTCTATTGAAACCCTATTCTTCAAGTTGCCTCTTGTCATCTATTTCAGGCCAAAATTCCTCTCTAAGATCATCTTCTGCTGGAAGGAGAAAAGCCAAATTAGAGATAAAGAAAATAGAAGATAACGTTATCTAGAGAGTACTTGCAGACTGTCCTTTTCTGGTTTTCTCCCCTAGTGTTTACGGTAAAAAGGTAAAAGGCACTCTTAATTACTAGAGTTTGCCGTGAAGCTGAATTAAAAAAAATCTTGTGGTTGAAAAATAAAGAGAGAAAAATTGAAGAGTAATAGTTGAAAGAATAAAATTATGATCGTTTTGTCCAAAAATTGGGGGCCGTTGAATATGGTTCACCGAAACATTTCATAAAATTTAATGGTAACATTGTGTCAAGTCATGTCCGCTTGATTGCTACATTTGAAAAACTTCCAAAAAAGAAAAACAGATTTCATACAGCAGAAAGTCCATGATTGACGACGTATCTGTAAAGCAATGAAACATGCCTAGTAGTATCATGGGGTCCTTAAATATTCCCAAAGCCTTGTCCATTGATTTTTCAGGCTACTTTTTACTAATTCTCGATTATATAAAAAGTGTACATTGATTACTTATATTAATAGCTTTTACGTTTTATTTATTTATTTATATTTTCTAATTTTTGACACATAGGAGAGCTATATTTTGGGGGAATGAGAATTCAAGAGTTAATAATTGGAATCTTAAATCTCATGGAAATCTATAACTCTTAAAGAAGGTGGGTAAATTGTTCAGCTAGGCTAAACGCTAATTTTTTTCTCAATACTTTTTTTTTTCTAAAAGGCCATCAAGGGAAATTAATTCCTTGTAAAAAAATGTAAAATAGTCCAATGGAGAATAAAACTTCATCACAAACATAAAATAATTTTTATTTTCTCAATAATATTGACATGAAATTATTAATTTAAGACCGTCCAATACTATTTAATATCAAAATTCAATCGGAAAGCATGTAAATATTTGACTCGACAGATTGATACATACTTCTATTTGTCTTGAGATTTTAGAAAGTGGAAGCAGACATAAAACTTAAATTTACACCAAGAAAAATAAAATATTGATTGAAGAGCATTGAAGAGTGGGCTTGAATGGAAGTATAAAGGCTGCTGTGCTTCTGTCTGCCCGTCCGGTGTGTACTCAACTGGTTAACGTCTCTCTCAGACAATTAATTTTGTATAATTGTATCGAAGCCTTCTTCAAGTCTCCATGCTGATGCATGGAATAAAAAGAAAAGAAAAACTTATTTCAAGTATGTTTGTGTCGTCTGCCGTTTTCCCAAAAGTAATCAGTTTTCCACTCTCCACCCACCACCCATAGATTCAGAAATTAACCTCTGTACCATGCACAACACGAACAAAAAAAATGGTACCAATTAGAGGCTCCTAGGAGTCCCAGTGGGGGAAAAATCCCAAATTTTATTTCATGATTATACTGATTTTGGAATGGGAAGGAGGAATTCTCAAAGTCCATTGTAACTCCAAAAACTAGAATCTCTCTCGAGTCTCGTCGAACCTCAATAAGAGACAACTTCTCTAAATCTAACTTTTTAAGTTATAAAATTTGAATCTGAGATCTTTTTAAGGGTATTAAACTTTTTTTCCTTAACCAACAGATTATTAGTCTCTGAACGATGACTTCAAATAAAAGCTCATATTTGAATGGTGGAATTTCGTAAAAGACTATAAGGTACTCACCCTCTTTTCGAAGGTGGGGTTCCAGAGCCTTAGGCATGCCTTTAAATTGGGCCCCTTAAAGCTAGCTCTAACTTTCTGAATTACTATCATATACATACTGGATGGCAGATTCTCCTCTCTGGGATCAAATTTAGTTGTTCCCTTTAAGGATTTATATAGTTTATTTTAAAGCATTTCACATGCAATTTTTCTGTAGGAAAGTGATTAAAAATTGAATAGGAAATATAAAGAATAATAGAAAATTATATACTACTATACACAAAATCCCGGACAATCATAAACAGAGAGAGGAAATCATTCTCGATTGCTTCTTAATTAAATTTGTGGAAAGACAAAAACACACTGGCAACATTAATCTTTAAAGAAAAAAAACAAAACAAATTAATGGTGTACAATGAGAGCTAGCGAGCTAGCTACCCAGAGCTGAGAATTCCAATCCAATTGAGAAAGTGAGAGAGAGAGGGAGAGAGAGAGAGGTGGGGGAGATTTAAAGAGAGAAAGCTCGACATCCTCTCATGTCGATTTCATCAGAGCTTCCATGAATCTAACAACCTGCATACCATTAAATCTAATGAGCCCCAAGTTCCTTGGCATATATAGTGTAGAAAAAATATCTTTTATTGAACAAGCAAGAAGTCATTATTCACTGTATGTATTTTAGATGGCAAATTGCCAAACTTCCATATCTAGTAATCACTAACTTTAAAATTTATTTATTTGGTTTTTGTTCTTTTTGACTTGGATTATGTTAAAAAGTACTGGACCTTTCTTTTTATTCTGTGAAATTAGGCATGCAATTTGATATTTAAAATGTATTCTTAAAAAGAATTTTCGAGTCGATTTGGTCTGAAATCAAGAGAATCAGTGTCCATTTTAGTATTGACTAAACCTATCCATTACAACAGTGCATGGTGCCCAAAAGTAGCGGAAAATCAAAGAAAAAAAAATCTTTCAAGTTTCAACAAATTTTCTAAAACGACCCATATATGTAATCCTTTTAAATGAAGCTGGAAATTAATTGCTTTTATAAATACTTAACTTGGATGTCATTCTAGAGAGAGCAAGTGTAACCAGGAGGGGGTGTCTTCCCACAAGTGACAAGGAGCTGAAGGGCAAGTGGCACATAAATCTTAAGGTTGAGAAGCTTGAGCTTGAGAGTGGTGCAGAGGCAGACTGCAGCTTCGAGCTCCACAAGGCCCGAAAGAACTGGACAGCATATGTTCACAACGGGATCACCGAGGCCAATGTGCACCAACCCCCCAAGAAGATCCACACAAGCACCCAATTTGAGTGTGTCAATAGGGCAAGTGCCCTTAGCCGGTGGGGGCGGGCAAGGTTTCCCACTTGGTGGCTTAGTGATCGGAGGCACAGTCACCGGAGGAAGTGTCACAGGAGGAAGGGTGATGGGTGGCTTCACAATTGGGGGCACAGTCACCGGAGGAAGTGGCAGTGGGGGGAGGCGGATTGGTGGCTTAACAATGGGAGGAACAGTCACCGGGGGAAGGTTGATTGGTGGCTTAATCGGAGGAACAGTCACCGGTGGTAGATTGATTGGTGGCTTAACAATGGGAGGGACAGTCACCGGAGGCACCGCGATGGGCGGTTTTACAATGGGAGGGATAGTCACCGGAGGCACCTTGATGGGTGGTTTTACAATGGGAGGGATGGTAATGGGGCCTTTAGGGGACTTCCCCTTCCCCTTCCCCTTGTGCTTTGGCTTCCCGCAGGTTTCACAGCCAAGTATTGGAGTGGCTAAGGAAATGAAAAGCAAGCAAATGAGGAGGAGAGCAAAGACTTTGGTGGACTCCATTTTTTAAGATACGAGTAAAATTTTGGTAAGGAAGATGGGTGATATATAGGAATAGTGAGTAGTGCAAGCAAACAAAAAACCAACCCTAGAAGAAGCAGATCACGTGAACGTGGGCTATGTTCAAAAGGCAACAGCCAAACTTTGCTAGTTGGCAAACTCTATTAGTCGTCTGCCCTTATAGTTTAGCTCTTTACAAGTACATGAATGAATCTATAAAGATTTAACCGCTGCTACATATTATTAGTGTCAATTTCTATCATTGGTTTACACATTGGGCTCTGTATAGCTTGATTTAGAAAGAGAGTATAGATTTTATAATCGTCATCTCTGGATTCAAGAACACTAGAAAATAATCCCTACTAAACTAAACATCCAAATCTAACCATTTTATATGGTTAAACCAAGAATTTTGTGTATGATCTCCCATGCAGAGGCTCTCTGTAATGCCTAGCGTCTAGTTTAACTTGAATTGGAGTCACAAACTCATGTGATGAAAATTTTTATATTTGACATGCATGCAAATGTGTTCTTAGTAAGAATAAGAGCAATTTTACCCTGCAAAATTTTTCTCATTTTGAAGAAGCTAGACATTTAGGATGCATAGATTTATAGGTATTATAGTCACAACCCGATCCGAAGGTTGAGAATGTGATAACCGCGTATGCTAAGAATTGTAAACGGCGCGCTTCGCCTACAACTCGAAGCTCGCAAGGCTTACAGTAATTTGAACCCAAATTTTGCATTAGTTAAAATCATTATATATGATAAGTAAAGTAATTTCAAAGCATACATGCAATACAAAATTTAAATAATAACAGTTGATTCATAAGACTCATACCTTTACATTTTCTACATACTGATTTATACCGAAATAGGAAATATTAATAAGTTAAATTTTTCAGAACACAAGTAATATTTGCACATTTCATAATAATTTCAAAACAGACTCAAAGTTAGGCCGGTGAATCTAACTTTAGTAGTAGATAAGTCGTGTTGACTTACTATCCACTGTCCATGATAGATTCGTGCTTTCTAGCGATTTGCTCTTTATGGACGCCCTACTGGTCTGAAAACAATTTTTAATAAAAAAAGGGGTGAGTATATAAATTATACTCAATGAGTGAAACTAGACCAACATTAAAATTTTAATTAGAGAAAATATAAATACATGCATTGTAGAACTTAAATTGGAAATTGTAACAATTTATAAAGTGTTTGAATCGTCACCTTGTTCGAAAACATAAATTTATTTATCATAAAGTAATAAAAATTAAGGGTAAACATTTAGAAATGTCTATAATGCGATAGTAACTAAAACAAGTAATCAAGCTATGAGAAAATATATTTCGGGCTCGCCAAAACTGTATTCAAACTCACATCCGGCCAAGACGAGTCTGAGTCGGGTCGTAAGTTTTATTTAAGTTCATCAAAATGCCCAACCTTGATGTTGGCACGGGCCTTTACCATAGGTGGTACGTGGCTATGTCCGCTGTACTCCCACAGGGATCAAATAATCAAATATCAATGTGCACAATAAACTCCTGTAACACTTCATCCCATGTGGGATTTATCCGCTTACTCACACCCCCTCCACAAGGTCGGACCGTGAGAAGTGCCAATTCAGTGACTAGCATTTCATCCACCATAATCGTGACATAAAATAGCGTAATTAGGTCATACATCAGTTGGCCATCTAGTCCATTATCAAAGTCAACCATATATATATCAATTTCAACCAATTTCATAAGTAAAAGCAATTATCACAAATCAGTTTGAATTCAAGGGGGCTAAACCTTTATATTTGAAAACTAATTGAAATAGTAAAATATTTTGATTCATTCAAATTTGAATTGAGGTCCAATAAGTCCCACTCACTAGTTTAGGGAGAGTTTACACTCCCTTTATTCCACACTTTCCTTGTCCTTAATAGAAGATTCACCACTTATATGTTTACAATGGAACAATGGATTAACACATGACAATAGAAAAAGATTTTTGAGTGAATATGCAAAATGCACATTTTCCTAATTGCTAATATAAGTCCTAAAAGATGACTTTGTGTTCTAGGGTTTACATAAATCGAATCGAGGGTATGAACAAGTTTATTTCACTTACCAAAACTTGTTTGTTGACTTAATTTGACATAATTATGTATAACAAAAATTTTGGATGATTTTGCCCCTAGAATAGGAAAATTCGGTCCATGGGTTTAAGGCGGAGAAAATTTTGGTTATTTTGTTTCTCCAAGGTTTAGACATATTACTAATGCACATTAACTATGAGGAACTAAATCTGTAAACTTACATTAAGGTTTGAAGCAAAATATTTAAATTTTTCATAAACTTAAAATGACTATTTTCCTCCATAATTTTCCTATGATTGGTCTAACTATCTATATTAGTTTCTTACTTTATATAGGACTTATAGAAGTCTTTAATTTCATCTAATTAAACCTTTATACCCTACTTGTCCCAATGTTCATATTCTGGCATAGAGTGGGTTTACTCTACAACTACTAATTTTATACTTTTTCTTATCAATTTCTTGGTTCATATTTCTTTCTAATTTCATCAATTTATTATTCATGAATTAAAATGTTAAGGTTCTTTAGCAAAATGCCATGCTTTGTTTAAGTGGTATTTTACTATATAAATTTATCTAGTTTAGCAATGGTTTTATTTAAGAAGTTTTTCATCAAATTAGGCATTCTTAATTTCAAATAGACACCTAAAAGTACAAACTACTAACTTGTATCTTCATCTTATTCAATAAAAACATCCTAGGGTTTTGAAGTTTCAAAACATGTTAATAGGCATGAATTTGCATGAATAAAACTTATAATACAAAAGCTTTTAAGGGAGATTTACACACCTAGTTGAAAGGATGAGGAAAAGGAAAGAAAACTCCTTGAAGAAGTGAAATTAGACTAGCTTGAAGAAACTTGGAAATCAACTTTTGAAATTCTTGGACAAAGTGTTTAGTTTATGTGTTTAATAAGGATTGTCATGCTGTAGACACTTATTTTTAATCTTAATCAATTAGTTAATTTTAATTAATTAATTAATTGATTTGTCATTTCTATATTTTTAAGTTTATTTTTGCTGATTTATTATTATTACTTCATTTTATTCTATTTTATTTTCATTTTATCTTATTATCTTGTAGGTAATTTTGAACCGAGACTGAGGAGTCAAGACCGAGTCAACTCAGCCTTCATGTAAGTCAAAATGACACACCCGGACCTAGCACGACCTTTTTGTACAAACGAAATAGTGTAAGATGGCGTATTAATTAAACAATATGTCGGTCCGGCTGTGTCAAGTCAGAAGAGAAGATAGGCTTAAAATAAGACGTAGTTGGAAGATGAGACTGGTGACCATGCATGGAAATAGTAAAGTAGACTTCTTAAGTCCATAGCCAATGGATTAGACATCCATTGGTGAATTGGTCGGTGGATCGGGCCAAGGATTAAAGTTTTGAGAGGTTTAAAAGAGAAGAGAAAGTTTGGCCCGGGGCCTGAGTAGACCCAGTGCCGGGCTCCCCTATAAATAGGGGGAGATGAGCTCTCTCCCTCATTTTCTCTCTTTTCTCTCTTCTCTCCTTTCTCTTTTCTCTCAACTGCTCCTTCAGAGCAATTTTGGACTTTTGGCCGATCCGGACAAACCGACCGCAAGTTCAAGGCGAGATCTTGGTGAGTTGTTCTTAACTCCTTGAACTACATTCCATTAAGTTTTCACGCTTATCCATGCATTGGTCTAGGAGAGATCCAAGTTGAAAGTTAGGTTCAGCTTTTAGTTAGATTTTAAGTTTAGATTTTAGATCTAGGAACTTTGAGCTTGTGATTCTCGTTTTTCTTTCGGTAAACGTGTAGTGGATGCATTAAGGTACATGCATATGAAATTGTAGCTAAATTGGTGGACGATTGCATCGGTTTTTGAATTTTGAAAAAAATTGAAGAAATTCTCGGGTTGAAACCCAGAACAGAACCGGCGCCGGTTCTGTCCAGAAACGGTGCCGTTTCTGCTTGTCGGTCACCGACCTTCGGGTCGAAGAGAACCGGCGCCGTTTCTGCTTGTCGGTCGCCGTTCTTGCCCTTTAGGGGTGAAATGGTCATTTTACATCCCAAAACCCTAATTGACCCTAAATCGATTCGAAACACTTCCGGGTCTTCCAAACCACATCCAAACATCATCTTAGGTCATGTTAGAGCCTCTTGGGTGCATTCATAAATTTAACTACGAATGCTAATTTTTATTTTCGTGTACTAGGGCTCCGGTTGAATCGAGTGCGGCGATGCTCCGGAGGTTAAGCTACATGGAGCGCTTGGGAGTATACGATTCTCCCATCACTGTGAGTGGCCTAGAATTCTTTGTGTAGCCACTGGGGGAAAGGATTTTAAAAATGATTTTAAAATATAAATGTTTTAAAAAAGGTTTTGGGATATGGGAAATCCACACACACACACTTGTTTGCCATATACCCACATAGTGAGTTGGATGCTTTAGAAAGAAATATAAAGCTTATGTGTGTGTGATTTATATATTTTAAACATAAATGTTTTATACATATATATATAAATTATGAATAATAATAATTATTATTATTATTGAGGGTACGATACCCTTGGGAGACGAGTGTTTAAGAGGGTTCCTCGAGGCTCCAATATGCGGGAGCGTGGACCGAGTTTGAGAGCATGCATGATACTCAGCCGTGGACCACCTATCGAGGGGCACGGTGAGTCGAGCCTGGTTGGGAGAGGCGCGTAGGGAAACTCGCCAAGGCTCCAGTTCACTGTGTTCCACCACAGTGAGGCACCACCGAGGGAAAGGGCTAGAGAGATAAAAAAGAAAAGAGATTATTGAATGAGAAAAGAGATAGCCCTCAGTGCAGTGAGGCATGAGACGACAGACGGGTCGCGCCTCCAGTATGATAGAGGTTCCAGCCCATTTTATGTGTATATATATTTATTTATTTCAAGTGTTTTTAAAAGAAGGTTCTTAGCAGGAGAACTAGAAAATAAATTTTTAAAAGAAAAATATTTGTTTATTATTATTTTATTTTATTCTATTTTGGATTTCCCTTATCCGCTATAACCCAGATGGGGATTCTTAGAACCTCTGTCACTGACCTGTATCCAATGTAGATGGATGCAGATCCGCGATCGGAGTCAACTATAGAAAAGAGGCTCACTAGGAGGCGTCGGTGGTTTAGGCTTACAAGTTTCCGCTGTGTAGGTATTCTCTCAATTAGTCCACTAGCATTACTTTTAAATTTAATTATTTTATTAAATATTTTCTAATTAAAGTTTTAGTTTTATTTGACAGCGATGATGCCCATTTATGCCTTGCGGTGCCTCAGGTGCATGAGCGGCAGGCACGTACTTCCAGGCAGCGTGGCGGTTGTCACGTGGGTGGGTCGGGGCGTGACACAAAAGCCATGCAAAACAAAACCGAGTTAATTCGGTTATCAGGCAATATATATATATATATTTATTTATATGTATATATTATATATATTTATATGTATGTATATTATATATATATATTAATGTGTATATTATATATATTATACATATTTATATGTATATATAAATATATATACACATATAATATATATATATATATATGCACACCAAAAGCCACTCCACCTCCAGCTCATGTTCTTAGCCAATGGCATTCTTATTGACCATGTTGCTCCGTTGTCAAATATCTGCCTTGGTTTGCCCCTCGAATTTGGTGAACGTAGTGCATGTGGTACTAAAGAACTTGACAAATGTGAAGATTGATTTAGATATATAGTGTTGCTAATTCCAATATATCATCCTAGCCATATAAGTGAATTGAGCTTATTCCTTCTGGTGTGTTGGTGCCCTCCCCGGAGGGAGTGTTGGATGGAATTATTCATACGGGTGGTGTGTGGCTGCTCATTTTGTAACTTCTCGAATGTGCATACTGCCTATGAGTTTGAGTAGCATGCTGGTCACAAAACTAGGCATCCCAATATCACACGTATTTGGAGAATGAGAAGCCTATATATTATATTATTCAAGAACTAAAGGCTACTCCACTTGGCATTCTGGATGAAGGGTTAAAAGATGTTGCAGGTTCATCTATAAACGAGGAGTCCTTTTAGGATTGGAAAGCTAGTCTTCAACATAAGAAGGTTGGAGCAGAGAAGAAATATAACATGAAGCCGTGCGGCTTGGGTAGTTCTCAAAGGCTTAATTTGAGCGTGTCTACACCAGTCTTGCCAAAAAAAAAAGAAATAGAACTATTGGAGGTTGCACGGATAATGATTTGCACATGTTACTTTTTATGCCAAACGGACTTCCAGATGGGGCTGAGTTGGTTTATCAATGGGCAGAAGTTGTTGAAGGGTTGTGTCGAGACGTTTTACCGCTCCGACGATAAATGATATGGCGTGAAAAAATGTTCGGGACTAAACAGTCGAAAAATAAATGGAGTCGCCACTAACCTTTTATTTTTAATAAGTGTGGTTAGTCACCTATTGGTTTAACTTAACATAAATCTAGAAAGATTATGTCAAGTTAAGGAAAGAAAACCGGTCTACGAAAAAGATTTTAGGTTCGGGAGTCGATTATGCTTGGGGAAGGATTAGCACCCTCAAGATGCCCAGAAATCGGTACCACAAAAGTCTTAAAAATATTTTACTTGGAAAATGATAATAAAATGTGTTTAAAATCATTTTAAGAAAAACATAATTTTAAATGTCGGAATAAATATTCCTTTTAATATGGGATAAACATCCCATTAGAAAAGTTAAATTCAAAATTTAAAGATTTAATGTCGGAATGAACATTCCTTTTAATGTGAAAATCCATAGCCCAATTTTGAATTTGAAGAAATTTCCCGCTTAGAATGGAGATTCAATTTCTAAATAGGAATAAATATCCTTCAAAAATCAAAGTTAAATTTAAAAATAAGGATAAATATCCTTTTATGAAAAACAAATGTTCAATTTTAGTCTCAATCATGAGAATGTTAATTGAAACTTTCTAGAAAACATTTTATAAAAAGGTTGGGATAAACATCCTCAAATTAATGTTTTGAAAATCAGGTTAAGAAACTTTAATTATGATTTCTTAAATTAAAATCCCTTAGAAAGATTTAATTTTAAAACAATGTCGGAATAAATATATTTTTTGCTCTCTGTTTTTAGAAGAACCGAAAAGAAAATGAACCTTTTTTTCTTGAGAAAATGGCCAACTCTTCTCTTTTTGAAAAACCAAAGTCGTTCCTCTCTCATTTTTCACTTTAATCTGATGGCTGCTGATTTTTTGGTCCTGTGTTCCCTGTTTTGCCCTCTTTTTCTCTGCTGTGATTGGTTGTCTTGCTGCTGACTTCAGCTTCTGTTATCTTTGGAGGGGTACCCAGTTCATCATGTGTTGGTTTTAATTAATTAAAATTTAAAAATAAGTGTCTACAGTTGCCCCTCTTTGATTATTTCTTGATGATCTAGAAGTGTAAGCTTCTAGATAATTAGGAAATAAGCAAAGATGTAGACACTCTTTACTCAAATGTGTACTAAACAATACTGGGGTTTTGAAAAAGATCACTTTTAATAGAACTGATTTGACAATCAAGAAAATTGTCCTAAACAGAACTAATTTTAAAAAAACTATCCTAAACAATAATGATTTTGCCTTAAACAGAAACAATTTTAAGAAAACCACCCTAAATAGAAATTATTTTAAATTTTGAAGAAATTACCCTAAATAGAAACAATTTTGAGAAAACCACCCTACACAGAAATGATTTTAAATTTTGAAGAAATTGCCCTAAGCAAAAAAAATTTTAAGAAAGCCAACCTAAACAGAAATGATTTTGAACTGTGAAGAAATTGTCCTAAATAGAAACAATTTTGAGAAAACCACCCTAAACAGAAATGATTTTAATCTTTTGAAGAAATTACCCTAAACAGAAAAAATTTTGAGAAAACCACTCTAAACAGAAATGATTTTGAACTTTGAAGAAATTGCTTTAAGAAGAAATGCTTTTGAGAAAACCATCCTAAACAGGATTGGTTTTAAACTTTGAAGAAATTGCTTTAGAAAGAAATGCTTTTGAGAAAACCATTCTAAACAGGAATGATTTTAAGCTTTGAAGAAATTTCTTTAAAAAAGAAACACTTTTGAGAAAAGCATCCTAAACAGGAATGATTTTAAACTTTGAATAAATTGCTTTAAAAAGAAATGCTTTTGAGAAAACCATCCTAAACAGGGATTATTTTAAACTTTGAAAAAAATGTTTTAAAAAGAAATGCTTTTGAGAAAACTATCCTAAACATGAATGATTTTAAACTTTGAATAAATTGCTTTAAAAAGAAATGCTTTTGAGAAAACTATCCTAAACAAGAATGATTTTAAACTTTGAATAAATTTCTTTAAAAAGAAATGCTTTTAAGAAAACTATCCTAAACAGGAATGATCTTAAACTTTGAATAAATTGTAGAAATAATTCATGCTAAACAGAACTGAATCACGGATAATTACCTTAAGTAAGAAAAGACTTTAAAGGAGTTTTGTAGAGTTACCTGAGGAGCTTCTTACACAAGACTAACCTTGCAATTTGAATTCAATTTGTGGCTGCAATCTTTGAACAATGACATGAGGCATAATTAATACACTTCTCAATACTCAAGGAATGAGAAAGATGTATACACTTCTTATAAAAGCACAATGATCACAAATAAGATGAAGATAAGATCCCAGGATAGGGAAAAAATGACTAAGAAATGATTCAAAGTTTTGATATATTGGAAATGCCCCAAAATTAGGGTGTGACACTAAAAATGATCCAAGATTAAGGCAAAATGATGATGATGATAACCCACGATTAGGGTAATATGATGATGATGACCCACGATCAGGGCAAGATGATGATGATGATAACCAAGGATTAGGGAGAAATGATGATGATGACCCACGATTAGGGCAAGATGATAATGATGACCCAAGATTAGGGCAGGATGATGATGATGACCCAAGATTAGGGTATGATGATGCTGATGACCCAAGATTAGGGTAAAATGATGATGATGACCCATGATTAGGGCAAGATGATAATGATGACCCAAGATTAGGGCAGGATGATGATGATGACCCAAGATTAGGGTATGATGATGCTGATGACCCACGATTAGGGTAAAATGATGATGATGACCCAAGATTAGGGTAAAATGATGATGATGACCCACGCTTAGGGCAAGATTATAATGATGACCCAAGATTAGGGCAGGATGATGATGATGACCCACGATTAGGGTAAAATGATGATGATGACCCACGATTACGGCAAGATGATAATGATGACCCAAGATTAGGATAGAATGATGATCATGACCCAAGATTAGGGCAGGATGATGATGATGACCCAAGATTAGGGTATGATGATGCTGATGACCCACGATTAGGATAAAATGGTGATGATAACCCACGATTAGGGCAAGATGATAATGATGATCCAAGATTAGGGTATGATGATGATGATTACCCAAGATTAAGGCAGGATGATGATGATGATCCAAGATTAGGGTATGATGATGCTGATGACCCACGATTAGGGTAAAATGATGATGATGACCCACGATTAGGACAAGATGATGATGATGACCGAAGATTAGGGTATGATGATGCTGATGACCCACGATTAGGGTAAAATGATGATGATAACCCACGATTAGGGCAAGATAATGATGATGACCCACGATTAGGGCAAGATGATAATGATGACCCAAGATTATGTTAGGATGATGATGATGACCCAAGATTAGGGCAGGATGATGAAGATGACCTAAGATTAGGGTATGATGATGCTGATGACCCACAATTAGGGCAAGATGATAATGATGACCCAAGATTAGGGCAAGATGATGATGATGACCCAAGATTAGAGTATGATGATGCTGATGACGCACGATTAGGGCAAGATGATAATGATGACTCAAGATTAGGGCAAGATGATAATGATGACCTAAGTTTAGGGCAGGAAGATGATGATGACCCAAGATTAGGGTATGATGATGCTGATGATCCACGATTAAGGTAAAATGATGATGATGACCCACGATTAGGGTAAAATGATAATGATGACCCAAGATTTGGGCAGGATGATGATGATGACCCAAGATTAGGGTATGATGATGCTGATGATCCACAATTAAGGTAAAATGATGATGATGACCCATGATTAGGGCAAGATGATAATGATGACCAAAAATTAGGACAGGATGATGATGATGACCCAAGATTAGGGTATGATGTTGCTGATGACCCACGATTAGGGTAAAATGATAAATCGATGACCTAGGATAAGGTGAATGATAAATTGATGACCCAGGATAGAGTGGATGATAAAATGACAAGATTATGATAATATGATAGCACTGATGTGATGACAAAGTAATGACAATGTGATAATGGAATGATGATAATGACAATGTGATGATAGGATGATGATGCAAAGTGTTTAATGGATGCTCATTCTCTTTTTTTTTCAAGGTTCAAGATAGCATCCAAGCTCAATCTGACTTTGATCTAGGGATTTCTGACTTAAGATCCGTGAAACATTTTTTGTAATTGCTTTTTACCCCATTCTCTGATACACGTGCTTTGAGTGCTGATTTCAATGTTGCTTTGTGGATCTGGGATAGATGCCCCATGGATGTGGATGACAATCCTCTTGCGAACATATTCCGAATACCAAGTTATTGATTATCAAGCCTCAAACATTTCAACTTCACACGTTTTTACCATCTGCTTTGATGATTGATCTCATGTATTACGGTATTTATTTGCCTATTTGCTCATCTTTTATGATAAAAATGTTATGCTTTTCACACTTAAGGCAAGTGCATGGATCATATGAAAAAGCAAGAGATGACAAACAGATTACAAAATTACAAGATAAGAAAGCTCATGACAGAAAAGTTTACACAAAACATAAAGTAGCAAGATCGATCGTAATGAAAATATAGAGAAAAAGAATGCATGACTTCCAAATGATGAATGCGCAGACAACAAAGCTTTGGTCGTCTCATTCCCCACCTTTGACTGATTCATTATGGATGACACTGACAATGTTTGATTATTTCTGATTATCCTAATCTCATGAACAAACAAGATATCATTTGCTAGCTCGATACCTTTTTGCAGTGATTTCATCTTTCTACATTGTTTTCTTGGGTTTCAACTTAGGAACCAACCTCATTTGAATTTGAACTGCTTATTCAGATTTTCTACTTGAGCCACTCATTTTCATTATCATTTCATTTTTTGCTTCTTTTTTCTTCTTTTTTTTTGTTTTTTTGTTTTTTTGTTGTTTTTTTTTCTTTCTTTTTTTTTGGCCGCTCCATCATGCACATAAGGATCAAAACTCTTTCAAACATTCGTTTAGAAAGTATGATTTAGTGATAAAAATTTATTTCTCTAAGGAAACGCTTTTCAAGTCAAAGTATCCATACTTGATCGAAATAGACTTTTCAAAGCACGTAACGTGGGTTAGGGTTAAGGGTTATGAAAGAAAGGATATAAAGGCCCAAAATTGTGTTTCTAGGGAAATTGAATCAAGGATCACTTTTTTGGCCATATGAAGGATCATTTGTCTATGCATGTTCTTTTCATTTGCCCCAACCTTATTCATCTCCTTATTTCTTTCCTTTTTCCTTCTTCTCTCCTTTTTTTTTTCTTTTTACAAAATGAATATGAGGCTTTCTTGATCACTCATGATTTATCTGGCCTTAATGTAAGAGTTTAAACAATCTCTTCATTTTTTCCCCAATGTGGGGGTGATCCTTGATTGGGTTCATCAGAAAGAAAGTTCATTAGGCTCAAAGGGGACAACAATGGATAATTTTTCTACAAGTGAAGGGAACAAGAAAGACGAACATTTTTCTTCCCAAGCATGGTTACATTTATTGAAGAGTATTCCCTCAAAGGAATGTGATTTTGAAAACAACAATTTTTGAAAAGTAATGATTTCAAAATATAAGTTAAAACCTTAAGGATGCCCCACATGCATGATGATACGGTCAATTTTTTCTTTCTCTTTCTTCTCTTTTTTTTTTGCCATTTGGATTCCCGATATATGAGTCTCATACTCTGCCATATCACCTTGTGCAGTCAGAATCAAATCTTGCTGTCACTGGGCATTGATTCCCATTCGAGGATATTAACTAGCTCTCATTCCATGCCCCAATACATTTGATACCTCATCAAAGTACATTTTCTGCTTGTTTTCCTCCTCTATCTCGGTATAGAATATCGCCGTCAAAGAGGAGGTAATCATCATATTTGCTATCATCAAAATCTTCTGTAATAATGAACCAGTCAAAGTTGGGCTCGATCGGGCCATCTTTGCTATCTCTACATTCATCACTTGGGATCTTGGGCATTTAAGAGAAAAATAAGAAATATATACATATATGTACATGATCCATGAATAGATAGACAAACAAATAGATCGAAGGGTAAAGATATAATCATATATACATAGGGAAAGAATAAGGATTAAAAAGGCAAGACTATATGAAAGATAAAATACGTATATGATAAAAAGTTTTGTAGAAATGCATGATATTAAAATCATAAATGATAAGCAAATAGAGAAATTAAGCCCTCAACACATGGAGATCAACCACCAACACTCTTAAGCAGAAGTGTGGAATAAAAGACAAAATCGAGGCTCAACACATGTCAAATTCTGCTATCGGCATCTCAAAAGCCTTTAAATTGTTCAATGGGGTTCCTAGTATTGACCGTCGGACCATGTCTCATTATTGAAAATGCTCAATTCTCCTTGTCCTAACATAGTTGACTCATAACTAATGGCATTCACCCCATTCACATTCATGATTAGGCAATGGATTTGCCTCCACATTCGGCTGTGCTTCAGCATCAAAAGTTAATCGCCCTTCATCAATGATTCCCTGTATCACTTGTTTCATTCGATTGAAATTTTTTGTACTGTGCCCCTTAGCTCCTGAGTGATATGCACAAGTAGCACTTTCATCAAACCACTTTGGATATGGAGGTTGAGGAGGTCTTAGGTATGGAACTGGCTCAATCATTTTGTTTTGCAGAAGTTCGGAATAGAGCTCGGTATAAGTCATGTTGATGGGGGTGAGTTGTTTCTTTACTTTAGAAGTTCTCTGATTGCCCCCTTGTGTGGTAGGTCTCATGGTTGTGGCATTTTGGGGAACAACATAATTAGCATTGGACACTGGGTATTGGTATGGATTTTGGTGATGTGGGTAATTGATCATGGGATATTGGTACTGGTAGGGTCTATAACTTTGCTGAGGGTACTGATATTGGTATTGAAATCCTCCATAACCGATGGCTTGCACTTCATCTTCTTTTTTCTTGGGGCTTTTCTTAGTAGCATTCGATTCACCTCTTTCAATCTTGCCAGTCTTGATGGCATTTTCTATCATTTCTCCAATCAAAACAATGTCTGTAAGACTCTTGCTGGCGCCCGCAAGCATATGACTGTAATACGGGGCCTTCAATGTATTCACAAACATCCTCGTAGTCTCTTTTTCTGTCAATGAAGGTTGAACCTCAGTTGCTATATTCCTCCACCGCTGAGCATATTCAGTAAATGATTCGGTGTCCTTCTTTTCCATATTCTGCAAAGACAACCTATCGGGTACCAAATCTGACATGTGCTTATATTGGTCGATGAAAGCCCGAGCTAGATCATTCCAAGAGTGAATGCCCCGCCTATCCAACTTGTTATACCACCGCGTTGCGGACCCAGTAAGGCTATCTTGAAAACAATGGATCAACAGTTTATCATCTCGGGAATATGCAGCCATCTTCCGACAGTACATGGTAATATGATCCTTAGGGCATGCAGTTCCCGTGTACTTCTCAAACTCAAGCATTTTGAACTTTGGTGGGATCACTAATCCATCCACCTGGCTCAACTCATATGCATCAGTAGTGCCATAAGCATGGGTGCCCTCTATGGCTTTGAGCCGCTCTTCTATTTGACTCAATACTTTCTGGCTTTCAGTTCCGCCAATTTCCCTTTCGAACTGTTCATCAGGCACAATTACAGGATTGGTTGGGGCAAATCCAGGAACAGGAGGTGCCATGGTGTATATGGGAGGAGGAATTGGTTGAGTTGTAGATGGAGATCCCCTACTAGTAGTAGGCGGCAAAGGTACGAAAGAGTATGTTCCAAGTGGTGGTGGGGGTGGGATTTGATTTTGGGTATCTGATGCAGATGGTGGAATAGGTATGTTGAGGATTGGAGGATTTTGTGCAGCTGAAGGGACTGTACTTGGTCTAGAATTTATTGGGTAAATTGGAGATTCATGATTAGAAGCACTGGCATTCTTTTCCTTGACTATTTGGCTTAACTCCCCGATTTTATCCATGGCATCCCTTAACTGCTTGGCTAAGTCTTCATTCATGCGTCGGAGATTTTCTATTTCTGAGTTCTGTTCAGCCATTTTCCTTGATTGCAATCTGGTGTGGTATCTATGAGTTTAAGATGCTATCTTGAACCCAAATTACCACAAAAATGGATCAGATCCTTTGATCATGAATCTAATGTATGTATGAAGATGCTTGAAGAAAATGCAATCGCAGGATGCAAAAATAAGCGGAAGAAATGGCAAAACAGAAATGTGTTGGCCCACTATTAAGATAAATTATATACATGGATGTACATATACAAGTATAGTATGAAGTAGAATAAAAGGAAGCATGTCAATGATTAAATGTAGATGCAAAAATGAATGGTTCACAACAATTTAACCATAAAGGATAACTAGTTGTTTCATTAGAACGAGGCCAAGAGTCTAAATATCCATATTGATATCCCAAAATATCCACATGATTATCCGAAAAAAGTTATTATTTTTGTTGACTCGAAGATGGACCTTGTTCGTTAGCCATGACTAATTTCCTTTTACGGTTCTTTTGTTGCGAATGATTCTACAATGGAATGTATGTCATGTGATGATGGCAATAAAGGGCAATAATCATGGATATTTAAGGAAACAAGAAGATCATAATGCAAAGCATAAACATGTACGGATAAGGCAAGGAAGAAAACAGACAACATATATACAGACAAAGTGAGGAAGAGCATAGACGGATTATACAAACAGCATGCCATTATGGAAAAAACATATACGAATAAAGTGGGGGAAGAACACAGGCAAACTATACAAACAGCATACCACAATGGAATAAGCATATATATACAGATAAAGTGAAAGAAAAACAAACAGATTATGAAATGAATATGTATAGATAAAGTGGGGAAGCATATCATCATGAAAATAAGTATACATATAGATAAAGTGGAACAAAACAGATAGATTATACCAACAACATATCATCATGAAATAAGCATACATACAAATAAAGTGAAAGAAAGCAAACAGATTACAAAAATGGCATATCATCAATAAATAATCATACATACAAATAAGATGAAAGGAAAAAAAAACAGTTCATTCAAACAGCATATCATCATGAAATAATCATATATACAGATAAAGTGAAAGAAAACAGACAAAGAGCATGCCATCATGAAATATATATACGGATAAAGTGAAAGGAACTAATAAAGGTAAGAAGCCGTCCTCCCTTATGCCCTAAGAAACCGGGTTTTCTCGAACTGGTTTGGCTCTATCTAGGTTAGAATTTAGGTTTTTCTACATGCTGAGTTTAAAGCACTAGACAAGGGTACCCATCAGACAAAATGGGGTGGAGGCAACCCCGTCGCCCCCTCCTAAATAAGGGTGAAGTTCGGACTCCCGAACTTTTATGTTATGAATTTGTGTTGTGCGTGAGGTAGGGACTTGTACCTTTACCAATTGCCTTTCGGTGAAGTAGCGAACATTCGAAGGAGCAGAAGCAAGAAGAAGAAAAAATTTCACTATCACATGTCAACACATGATCAGTACAATTCAAAGTATAAGATAAATAATTATGAAAAAATAATGGGGCAAGAGATAAGCATACAAGCCAAATATACATGGCATAAACAAGGAATTAAAACATGAAAAATACATACAAGTAACTAAAGGGCAAAATAGTAAACACACAAAGCATGCTAGAAAATCAAAGCATATAAACATGCATAGGCTTAATATATAAATAAAAGAGGGAAAATAGAAGGACAAATAATAAGCATGCAAGATATAAAATGGAATAGGCATTCATGGTATGTACAAGGAGTTCAATGATGCAAAAATATATACAAGTAATTAAAGGGGCAAAATGGTAAATACACAAAGCATGCTAGAAATCAAGGCATATAAACATACATACAATATAAATCAAATGTGATGTATGTGCAAGATGCAATTTTGATAAATTTAATTTTGAAAAATCTTCCTTTCCCCTTTTTTTTGAAAAAGTTTTGAAAATTTTTTTTTTGAAACAATTGTTGGAAAATTTTTGAATGAAAATGAATCAATGCAATGCATGAAATGAAATTTTAAAACATTTTATTATCAAATCCAAGTAAAAGAAGACTTAAAAAAAAGTGGCTTGACTCTCTAAAAAAAGTCCCCAGTAGAGTCGCCAAGCTGTCGAGACCGCTCCAACGATAAATGATATGGCGTGAAAAAATGTTCGGGACTAAACAATCGAAAAAATAAATGGAGTCGCCACTAACCTTTTATTTTTAATAGGTGTGGTTAGTCACCTACTTGTTTAACCCAACGTAAATCTAGAAAGATTATGTCAAGTTAAGGAAATAAACTGATCTACGAAAAAGATTTTAGGTTCGGGAGTCGGTTACGCTTGGGAAAGGATTAGCACCCCCAAGACGCCCGGAAATCGGTACCACAAAAGTCTTAAAAATATTTTACTTGGAAAATGGTAATAAAATGTGTTTAAAATAATTTTAAGAAAAACATAATTTTAAATGTTGGAATAAATATTCCTTTTAATATGGGATAAACATCCCATTAGAAAAATTAAATTCAAAATTTAAAGATTTAATGTCGGAATGAACATTCCTTTTAATGTGAAAATCCATAGCCCAATTTTGAATTTGAAGAAATTTCCCACTTAGAATGGGGATTCAATTACTAAATGGGAATAAATGTTCTTCTAAGATCAAAATCTAATTTGAAAATGGGAGTAAATATCCCTTTTATGGAAAACAAAGGTTTAATTTTAATTTTAGAAAGTCTCACTTATGAGAATATTAATTGAAACCTTCTAGAAAACATTTGCAAAAAAGTTGGGATAAACATCCTTAAATTTTTATTTTGAAATTCACTTTAAGAGACTTTAATTATGATTACTTAAATTAAAATCTCTTAGAAAGACTTAATTTTAAAACAATGTCGGAATAAATATTCCTTTTAATTTGATGAAGGGAATAGTTGGACAAAAATTTAGTTTAATAAGAAAACCTTAGTAGATTTAATAAATTAAGACCTTTCAAAAAATGAATGTCCTTTTTATTAAATAAAACTGATTTTGAAAAAAAAGAATTTTAAAGATTTAAAGAATAAACATTCCCTTTGTTGGAGCTAAAAATGTCTTTTAATAAAAATAATGTTTGCTTGAAAGGTCTTAATTAATTAAATTTACTAAAGTCTTCCCAAAAAAAATATTTTGGAAAATTTAAAAAAGGTCAAAAGAAAATAAATAATCCCTTTCATTGGAAAGAAATAAAAATAAATAAAATAAGAAAAGAAATTTTGAAAATGGTTTTTTAATAAAACTTGGATTAATTTGAGAGGCCCTAACTATAACTGGGTAATTAAGATCTCTCAAAAAAACTTTTAAAATATGTTTTGAAATTAATGTCGGAATGAACATTCCTTTTAATTTAATTAGGCCTCTTAAACAAGAGATTTTCTTAAAATGAAATGAAAATAAAACATAAAAGTAAAAATGGATAAAAGGTTTTGGAATAAACATTCATTTTGTAAAAGAAGGTAATAAATTTTTTAGTTCATTTGTCAATTTCGAGAAATTAAGAAAATCATAAACATGATGTATGCTTTTTATGAAAATTAAATGAGAAAAATATATTTTTTAATTTTAAAGGGATGAGAAATTTCCCCGGACCCGATCGGACTCCCGATTAGACACCGAAAAAACTTCTCATCGGAGAAAACCTTCGAAAACCTCGGACTCCTTAGGCATCCTCCGGTCACCCCATGCATATGAACTTTTGAAAATCGATGTTCTAAATCTAATTATGCATGAGTGGGACAAGAAAACATAGGTTAGTATATATAAACACAATTAATTACATAACATATAAGCAAACTTAATTTAAATAAACACATATATAAAGTCAAAGATGCAATTTTATACAAAATTCAATTCATAATTTAACAAACATGTAGGCAAGGGCAAAAGAGTAATTTTACACACATGATTAAATTTTAATTAAGACAGACATGGATTTAAGGGCAAGAAAGTAATTTAACAAGATCATAATTAAATATTAGACTAAATATGCATCTATTCAAACTTTAAAATACAATTTTTATAAGCAAGATTAATTTTTTATTTAGATAAATGAAAATAAATTCAAAGATTTGATTTTTATTGGTCAAAGTTCTATTTTTAACTAAGCAAGAATGTTCACAAGCATAAAAATGTAACCTTTTTAGTCTAGACCTAATTCTTAATTAAACAGTCAAGTTTACAAACTTAAATGTACAAGCTATATGGCCAAAATGTGATTTCTAAACTAAATAAACATATAAAATGTGTTAATCAAACTTAAAAACAACTAATATGAATATAAGATAAAGAAAGACAGCAACTTTCTCATATAATCAAACAAATAATCGAAAAGTTAACAACTTTACTAAATAAACAAACAAATAACCAAAGTTGAACTCATAACAGCATGCATAAACTCGAAAAGGCATAACCTTTAATAGCTTTAAGCTATACTTTATACTAATCAAGTGGTCTAATATGACTTTAGAACTTCATAAATTACAAGCATTATCATAAAAACAAACAGTTAACATTTTTAATGACACACCCGGACCTAGCACGACTTTTCGTACGATCGGAATAGTGCAAGATGACGTTGTAATCAAACACTAAGTCTGTCCGGCTGTGTCAAGTCAGAAGAGAAGCTTAAATTTAGATAAGACGAAGTTAGAAGATAAAATAATTAACCGTGCATGGAATTAGTAAATGCCAAAAAGACCTCCAAATAAGTCCCTAAAAAAAATTTACTATGGGCCCCATTGGCACAAGTAAGCAAAGGATTTAGCCAATGGGTGAAAATGAGAGAAAGTTGAAAATGGGGAAAAAGTTTGACCCGGGGTCCGAGTAGACCCAGTGTCGGACTCCCCTATAAATAGCGGAGGGCCGACGGCTTTCCTTCATTTCTCTTTTTCTTTTTCTTTCATTTTTTTTTCTTTTTCTCTCTGGAGCCAAACGGAGGCATTTTGGACAATTGGCAGATCCGGACAAACCGACCGCAAGTTCGAGGCGAGATCTTGGTGAGTTATTCTTAACTCCTCGATCTACGTTTTTCTAAGTTTGCACGGTTTTCCATGCATCGATTTAGGAGAGATCCAAGTTCAAAGTTAGGTTCAGCTTTTAGTTAAATTTTAAGTTTAGATTCGAGATCTAGGAACTTTAAGCTTGTGATTCTCGTTTTTCTCTCGGTAAACGTGTAGTGGATGCATTAAGGTATATGCATATGAATTTGTAGCCAAATTGGTGGCCGATTGCATCGGTGTTCGAATTTAAGAAAAATTGAAGAAATTCTCGGGTTGAAACCCAGAACAGAACCGGCGCCGATTCTGCCCGGGAACGGCGCCGTTTCTGCCCGTCGACGTTCGACACTTTTTTCGAAGAGAACCGGCGCCGGTTCACTCCAATTCCGGCGCCGTTTCTGTCCTTTAGGGGCAAAATGGTCATTTCGCACCTCGAAACCCTAATCGACCCCAAATCGATCCGAAACACTTTCGAGCCTTCCAAATCACATTCAAACATCATCTTAGGTCATACTAGAGCCTCGTATGTGCATTCATAAATTTAATTATGAATGCTAATTTTTATTCCCATGTATTAGGGCTCCGGATAATCGAGTGCGGCGATGCACCGAAGGATAAGCTACATGGAGCGCTTGGGGGTATACGATTCTCCCACTACTGTGAGTGGCTTAGTTTTCAGTGCTTAGCCACTAGGGCAAAATGTTTTAAAAACATAAATTGTTTTAAAAAGGTTTTACAACGGTTTTGGGATAAGGGTAATCCACGACACACACTTTTATTTTGTGATACGCCCACTTATGGGCGTGGGATGATTTTAAAAATACAAAAGCTTGTGTGTGTTTACATGTTTTAATATTTATATAAGAAATAATAATAATACTATTATTATTATTATTATTATTATCGGGGTACGATGCCCCTGGAAGAGGAGTGATTGAGTGGGATTGCTCGGGGCTCCAAATTGCGGGAGCGTGGACCGAGTTTGAGAGCATGCATGATACTCAGCCGTGGACCGTCTATCGAGGGGCACGGTGAGTCGAGCCTGGATGGGAGAGGCGCGTAGGGAAACTCGCCAGAGCTCCAGTTCACTGGGTTCCACCACAGTGAGGCACCACCGAGGGAACGGGCTAGTATATGAGATAAAGAGAAAATGAATATGAAAAGAAAAGAAATAGCCCTCGGTGCAGTAAGGCATACGACCGGCCAGTCGTGCCTTCAGTGTATTAGGTGCCAGCCCACTAGATTATAATTATTTTTAAAGGCTTTAAATTTAATACTCCTTGAAAGGATTTTAAAAGAGATTTTGAAAACAAAATTTATTACATTCACTCCTGTAGAATTTGATACAGGAAGTGTTGAAAACAAAGTTTTTAATTTAAATTATTTTATTTGTTTTAAGGTATTTTCGATTACCCTGTTTCCCTAACCCTGATGGAGACCCATTGAATCTCTGTCACTCACCTGTATTCCATTGTGATGGATGCAGCTTCGCGTACGGAGTCAGCCATTAGAAAGGAGGCTCACTAGAAGGCGTCGGTGGCTTAGGCTTAGAAGTTTCCGCTGTGTATGTAATCTCTAAATTAGTCCACTGGTATTACTTGTAAAGTTTATTATTTTATTAAAAGATTTTTAATTAAAGTTTCAGTTGTTTTGCAGCGATGGTATCCATTTCAATGCCTTGCGGTGCTTCTGGTGCGTGACCGGCCGGCACGTACTTCGAGGCAGAGCGGCGGTTACCACGTGGCCGACCCAGGCGGGTCGGGATGTGACAATTTGATTCGTATCAGAGCGATTAAAAGATTCTGCTTGTTTTCAAAAACTATAAAGTATTTTCAAAGTGTTTTCAAACGTTTTCAAATGTTTTTAAAGCCAGTGGATTAAATAGGTTTAGAACTCAAGAGTTCGAGTATGTAGCTACTCGAAAGCGTCATAAATAATCATACCTATTCTTAGAATACCTTTCTTTAGTAGCAAGCCATCAAATAGAGTTCTCGAGTGTGGTCTTAAGTGAGAAGATACCACGACTACCTTTTTCTCGAGATTCGTGCAAACAGGGCACGCTTTCCAAGAAACCCCCAAACTTAAATTTTCAACTTTTGATATTCCTTCTACTCGACACCCAAACTATGCAAGGGACTGTATTTCCCTTGAGATGACGAGATAGGCAATGTCTGGTCCAGTCTTTCAAGGAAGCCTAGTTAGAGGCTTACCAGTGGAAACTGGTTCGATGCCCACAACCTTCGATGTTCAATATTGAAGTTGTGAACATCGAGACTCACTAATAAAGCAGCAAGTGTTAAGCGTAAACTAGATGCGTGTCCCAATTCTTTACACTAGTGACATGTAAAACTTGGGAGGAAATGATGCGGCTAGAACGAGGCAAGGGGGCCAAGGTGGGTATAACATGCGTGAACGCTAACCTCACTTCTCTCGTTTTCTACACCGTTGGTGTGTGGCCTTGGAGAGAGAGTTATGCTAGTATGAAAGAAATCGGAGGAGTCGATCACGGAAGATGTGGTTGACCAAAAACCTCAGGATGTGAGATGAAGCATCCGAGCAACTAGATGGAAGATTGAGGAGGACCTCACAAAGCATCAAATGGAGGTGAAGCGAAGCGATTTTCGAAGAGCCCACAGGTTGGCAAGTCTGGTGGGGTGAGCCCACAATTGCTTGGATGATGCTCCGAGGAGTGAGCATGATGTGAGAGAAGTGGCAGCAAGGGCCAGCTAACTTCAATTATACTTACACAGTGGTGTGTAAGTGGTGAAAGAAGGAGGATATTGGTGAACGAAAGAGAGTTCGTCTGAAGTTAACCAAGGAGAGACATTCAAGGAAATTGAAAGAGAAATAGTAAGTCTAGATCACAAGATTTGAGATATGAAGAACCACTTGAGGATAAGAAAAGGATTGATAAGAGAAAGACCCTAAAGGATTCAAGGATGGCAAAAAGGAAGAGCAAGGAAGGAGAAATAAGAGAGAAGCCATTCTTAGGAAACGATGAAGAGGAATAAAGCAAGGATGATACATGGAGGATGAGGAGAGAATGAAAAGAGATCACATCCAAGTGGTCAACAAGTAGTACGTCCGTTACTACTGTTTGACCATTGGATACAGATGTTAAGAAGGATAATGGATAAAAGAGAAAGGAAATGAAGATGGAAGAAGTGGAATAAAGAAAAAGATAAGATGTAAACCTCCATTTCTAAGTGGATTAAGGGTGATGAACCCCTATAAATTGATGGATAAAGAGAGTAAGGAGGAGGAGACCTCCAAAGGATAATAAGAAATGATTTTGAACAAAGTGAATGGGAAGAAAGCAAGCGAAGAGAAAGTGTAATGTACGGCAATGATGAAATGCCTGCATACGTGCTAATGGAAGGCACGAAGAGAATTTCCTCCAGTATTGTGAAGATATCATCAAAAGGTATTTGTGAGAAAGAAGAAGAGGAAAGGAGAAGAAACGTGAACCCTTAAATAAAGGATAAAGAAATGTCGTGACGTAGTGCGGAGGCTTTCTTAATGAAGAAAGAAAGCATAAAAAAAAAACCCTAGGTAAGAGAAGATCCTAGGCTAATAAAAGAAGAACAAGGCCTAAGAAGAAAGAGAGACTTAGTTCAGTTGATGAACTAAGTTTTGGTTAATTAGGAATAGAGCCTTAAAAGAAGAAAAGTATAACACATCACTAGAAAACTATAACTTTAATTAGCAACAATGTCATAATGAACCGTAGGTTAATAACTCCAAATGGCTGACCAGGATTAGTAAATGAATAAGACTAGGAAATTAGGGTTAGAGACAAAAACCTAGATAGGTAACTTAGAGATAGATTAAAGAAGAGCATAAAAAGGGGATTAAAAGAAGCATAGAAAGAGGACTAAGAAAGATCTAGTAAAAGAAAGTGAATAAAAGACTTAGAAACGGATGTTAGTTAAAGAGAGTCGAGCATAATGGACCTCGAACTCGAGTCAAGTCAAGGCACTACATCATACAATGAATAAATCAAGGAAAGAATAAACAAGGATTATCGGAGGCCAGAACCAAGAAAGAGAAAAATGGGGTAAAGGATATAAATTGGTGAAAGGAAGAAGAAACCCCCAACTATTTGATTTTGGGAAGAAGATGACAGAAGGATGAAGAATGGGAATGGCGAAAAGAAGGGAAAGGAAAACCTTGATTTGTTAGATGATAAAAGGAGAGATAAAGAGGTTGGATAGAAAGAAAAATTGGAGATAACACAAGAGAAGGAGTACTCGTAGGAAACGAGTAAATGAAGACGATGGTACCTTAATGGATGACGGATCAGAATGATATCAATAAAGAATGAATGAAAGAGAAGAAGAGGGAAATAAGGAAATAAAGATATGTAGGGATGATAATAAGGATAAGAATAATGATGATGATGGGAACTTTAAAGATAATCAAACACAGAGAACGGGGAAAGCGGATCGACCTAGGCAAGAGTTGAAGAAAGAGTTAGAATGAGACGAGAATGAATGAGATGATAATTAAAATTGGAGAAGATAAGAAGGTGATTAAGGATAAACCAGGATAATGGTTGGAACCTAAAGAGAAGAAAGGATGAGAACAAAGGAGTAAAGTGAGATAGAAGGAATTAAGAGTAAAGAGTTAAGGAACATAAAGGAAAATAAGTTAAATCTTTTAGAAGGAGGGGAGTAAGCTAACTTGAGGATAACCTCCCCGAAGAATAATAAGTGAAGAAAGGATGTGGGAGATGAAGTCGAACCAAGCTAAGGTGGAGTCAACTTGGCATGGGCAAGATAGAGAGGTAATGGAGAATAAAGAAAAGGTGTTGTCCCCGATGAATAAACCGTGATATCGAAAGACAAGGAAGAAATATCGATGGATTAAGAGCCGAAGACGGCTAAGGTAAAGGAAACCCACACGTGGGAAGTAAGAGATAAGGGAATTGAGACATACAAGATAACAAGAGGGACTCCCCGTACTCCTATGAACAAAAGACAAGTAAAGGAACTGATTAAGCTCATAAACTTCTATGAGCACAGCCAGTATGAAGAGCAGAAAGGAAATTCTAACACCCAAGAGAGTCAAAGGTGTTAGAAGAAAAAGAGGAGTAAGGATGAGAATGATGAAGAAAATCAGACAAGAAAGCAGAGAGAGAGAAAGAATGAAATCAAGGTAAAGGAATCATGGATAAGACGTGAAAGATCACGTGAATCAAGGTAAAGCAGTATGAGGAAGTGAAATAATATGGAGATAACCCTAAGAAAGAGGGTATATTGCAGAATGGTGCCAAGGAATGGTAACCGACCCAAGAGAAGGGCAGAATCGAGTAAAGAGACAAGAAACCTTAAAAAGAAGAAGTACGAAGATGATGAAACTACAAAGGGTACAGCACGGGTTCGACATGCATGATTTGCCTAGTCTCGTTTTGACGAGAAGGTAATATGATGAAAAGTGGACCCCACAATGGATGGGGGTAAATGGAAAGGAAGAGAAAGGATAGAGATGGGGATAAGGAGACCCCAGAAAATGCTATTGATGAACAGAGAAAAAGAGATTGACCATTAGCAAGGAAGCTAATATGAAGGAAAGAAGTCGAAAGGAAGAGAAACGTGCGGTACCTCCTGATTTGGGTACCTCAAGAAAATAAAAGTTAAGGAATGCCTATGAGGTAAGAGAATGATATGTATGGGTATGAGATCGAGGCTCAAGTGTGATGGATTTGGGAGCCAAGTGAGGCGTCCTTATGTGAGAAAGGGTCAGAGATCGAGATCTTGAGGATCTCTGTGATGACCACTCGAGAGGACCGGCCCAATGTGTGATTGGGGTGTGCATGAGACCACCCAGAGATTCTCCATCCTTGTGAGGAGGAGAGATGAGATATGATGGGCCATGGGCCCTATATGTGATGTGATGGGCCGAGGGCCCTATTTGTGATTGTGATGGGCGGTCAGAGAGTGGGTCAGATTGTGAGAGCCGAGAGGGCATGATCTCTGATTCCTCTATTGTGATATGGCCGACTGTGGGCCGGTGTATACAAGAGCTCGACTCATACGCCATGAGTTTGAATGGAAGGAGATCGGAAAGAGAGAAAGTGGAAGTAAGAAACGAAACGGAAAAGCGAAACCAAGGTAAGGGGGAAAGATAATTAACTCACCGCATCCTTGCCGTGGAGGCGAGGGAGTTAAGCTAAGGTCTTTCCCGATAACTCGGTTACAAAGACGAGTACAAGACCACGAAATGACGAGAAACGCATCGAATGATGGCCTCGAAGTGAGAGGCAATAGCAATGAAAAAGGAGATGAACTCCTAAGAAGAGTAAGAGGTGTGGAACTTCAAAAGGAACAAAAAGGACAGTCTCGTCAGGAGAGGCTTGAAGGATGAGACAAGGACAAATGAGAAGATCGAGCAAGTATCGCTCAAGCGGAAGAAGGATCTTCATAGGTCATACTTAAAGTAAAGAGAGCCTAACCCATGAATAGGTAAAGGTAGGCTAAGTTAAGGAAAAGACGAGGTTCAAACTCAAGAGTAGAAGGGCAATGGAGCCACTCTTGAGAGAGAGAATGATTAGAGTGCGCAGTGGAAGCGTGGTGAACTTCAGCGACGAATAGTGATGCGAACACTATTCAAAAACGGAAAGAGGGCTTTGAATGGAAGCCAAACCTCCCCAAGTTACTTTATTTAATTTCGAGGACGAAATTTTTAGAAGGAGGGGAGAGTTGACACACCCGGACCTAGCACGACTTTTCGTACGATCGGAATAGTGCAAGATGACGTTGTAATCAAACACTAAGTCTGTCCGGCTGTGTCAAGTCAGAAGAGAAGTTTAAATTAAGATAAGACAGAGTTAGAAGATAAAATAATTAATCGTGCATGGAATTAGTAAATGCCAAAAAGACCTCCAAATAAGTCCCTAAAAAAAATTTACTCTGGGCCCCATTGGCACAAGTAAGCAAAGGATTTAGCCAATGGGTGAAAATGAGAGAAAGTTGAAAATGGGGAAAAAGTTTGACCCGGGGTCCGAGTAGACCCGGTGTCGGACTCCCCTATAAATAGGGGAGGGCCGACGGCTTTCCTCCATTTCTCTTTTTCTTTTTCTTTCATTTTCTTTTCTTTTTCTCTCTGGAGCCAAACGGAGGCATTTTGGACAATTGGCAGATCCGGACAAACCAACCGCAAGTTCGAGGCGAGATCTTGGTGAGTTATTCTTAACTCCTCGATCTACGTTTTTCTAAGTTTGCACGGTTTTCCATGCATCGATTTAGGAGAGATCCAAGTTCAAAGTTAGGTTCAGCTTTTAGTTAAATTTTAAGTTTAGATTCGAGATCTAGGAACTTTGAGCTTGTGATTCTCGTTTTTCTCTCGGTAAACGTGTAGTGGATGCATTAAGGTATATGCATATGAATTTGTAGCCAAATTGGTGGCCGATTGCATCGGTGTTCGAATTTAAGAAAAATTGAAGAAATTCTCGGGTTGAAACCCAGAACAGAACCGGTGCCGTTTCTGCCCGTCGACGTCCGACACTTTTGTCGAAGAGAATCGGCGCCGGTTCACTCCAATTCCGGTGCCGTTTCTGTCCTTTAGGGGCAAAATGGTCATTTCGCACCTCGAAACCCTAATCGACCCCAAATCGATCCGAAACACTTTCGAGCCTTCCAAATCACATTCAAACATCATCTTAGGTCATACTAGAGCATCGTAGGTGCATTCATAAATTTAATTATGAATGCTAATTTTTATTCCCATGTATTAGGGCTCCGGATAATCGAGTGCGGCGATGCACCGGAGGATAAGCTACATGGAGCGCTTGGGGGTATACGATTCTCCCACTACTGTGAGTGGCTTAGTTTTCAGTGCTTAGCCACTAGGGCAAAATGTTTTAAAAACATAAATTGTTTTAAAAAGGTTTTACAACGGTTTTGGGATAAGGGTAATCCACGACACACTTTTATTTTGTGATACGTCCACTTATGGGGGTGGGATGATTTTAAAAATACAAAAGCTTGTGTGTGTTTACATGTTTTAATATTTATATAAGAAATAATAATAATACTATTATTATTATTATTATTATTATCGGGGTACGATGCCCCTGGAAGAGGAGTGATTGAGTGGGATTCCTCGGGGCTCCAAATTGCGGGAGCGTGGACCGAGTTTGAGAGCATGCATGATACTCAGCCGTGGACCGCCTATCGAGGGGCACGGTGAGTCGAGCCTGGTTGGGAGAGGTGCGTAGGGAAACTCGCCAGAGCTCCAGTTCACTGTGTTCCACCACAGTGAGGCACCACCGAGGGAACGGGCTAGTATATGAGATAAAGAGAAAATGAATATGAAGAGAAAAGAAATAGCCCTCGGTGCAGTAAGGCATACGACCGGCCAGTCGTGCCTTCAGTGTATTAGGTGCCAACCCACTAGATTATAATTATTTTTAAAGGCTTTAAATTTAATACTCCTTGGAAGGATTTTAAAAGAGATTTTGAAAACAAAATTTATTACATTCACTCCTGTAGAATTTGATACAGGAAGTGTTGAAAACAAAGTTTTTAATTTAAATTATTTTATTTGTTTTAAGGTATTTTCGATTACCCTGTTTCCCTAACCCTGATGGAGACCCATTGAATCTCTGTCACTCACCTGTATTCCATTGTGATGGATGCAGCTTCGCGTAAGGAGTCAGCCATTAGAAAGGAGGCTCACTAGAAGGCGTCAGTGGCTTAGGCTTAGAAGTTTCCGCTGTGTAGGTAATCTCTAAATTAGTCCACTGGCATTACTTGTAAAGTTTATTATTTTATTAAAAGATTTTTAATTAAAGTTTCAGTTGTTTTGCAGCGATGGTATCCATTTCAATGCCTTGCGGTGCTTTTGGTGCGTGACCGGTCGGCACGTACTTCGAGGCAGCGCGGCGGTTGCCACGTGGCCGACCCGGGCGGGTCGGGGCGTGACATTTAAAGACAAGTGAGCTATAAACAGATAGTTAAAAGAGAAACGTGAGGGGCTATATAACATTGACTCTACAACAAATTTAAACGATGAACTCATATAAACAAGGACAATTCAATCAGCACAAATGTTCATGAAAGAAACAAAGCTTCCATCGCTAAAAAAAAAGAAACCTTGGACAGAAATAATACATATCAAACCGGCAAACAATCAAGAAAATGAACAAGAGTAAAGTTTAATCCTTTTCTACACAAACGAGTAACAATCAAGTAGAAACATGATGGACAAAGCCGAAAGGTAGTTGCTTTACCTTCAAAAGAGAGGATTTTTCCTTAAAAATGAGAACTTTGTACACAAATAACCCAAAAAACGTTTTTTTCCTTCTATTTCTCCCTAAAAAACTGACTTTTTTCAAAGAGGGCTGCCTTTGTTCATGGAGGAAGGAGTGGATCAAGCTTGAAAATCAAACAACCTTTCTCCCTTTGTTCTCCAGACAACTTCATCGGATTGAAAAAGAAAAAGGAAAGGAAAAAGATATTCTTTAAAACAAAGAAAAGAAGAGAAAACAGAGAAGAAAGGTTCGATATCCTATTTTCTTTTTTGAACTTCAAAGAAGAAAAAATAGAGCTGTTTTTCTATTTTCAGAAAGCCGAAAAACAGGAAAAAACAGAGTTGTTTTTCCGTTTTCAGAAAGCCAAAAAAAAAGAGGCCTCAGTGGAGTCGCCAAGCTGTCGAGACGTTTTACCGCTCCGACCATAAATGATATGGCGTGAAAAAATGTTCGGGACTAAACAGTCGAAAAAACAAATGGAGTCGCCACTAACCTTTTATTTTTAATAGGTGTGGTTAGTCACCTATTGGTTTAACTTAACATAAATCTAGAAAGATTATGTCAAGTTAAGGAAAGAAAACCGGTCTACGAAAAAGATTTTAGGTTCGGGAGTCGGTTATGCTTGGGGAGGGATTAGCACCCCAAGACGCCCAGAAATTGGTACCACAAAAGTCTTGAAAATATTTTACTTGGAAAATGATAATAAAATGTGTTTAAAATCATTTTAAGAAAAACATAATTTTAAATGTAGGAATAAATATTCCTTTTAATGTGGGATAAACATCCCATTAGAAAAGTTAAATTCAAAATTTAAAGATTTAATGTCGGAATGAATATTCCTTTTAATGTGAAAATCCATAGCCCAATTTTGAATTTGAAGAAATTTCCCGCTTAGAATAGAGATTCAATTTCTAAATAGGAATAAATATCCTTCAAAAATCAAAGTCAAATTTAAAAATAAGGATAAATAACCTTTTATGAAAAACAAATGTTCAATTTTAGTCTCAATCATGAGAATGTTAATTGAAACTTTCTAGAAAACATTTTATAAAAAGGTTGGGATAAACATCCTCAAATTAATGTTTTGAAAATCAGGTTAAGAGACTTTAATTATGATTTCTTAAATTAAAATCCCTTAGAAAGATTTAATTTTAAAACAATGTCGGAATAAATATTCCTCTTAATTTAATGAAAGGAACAATTTGAAAAAAATTTAGTCTAATAGGATAATAGGATAAGCTTAGTAGATTTAATAAATTAGGACCTTTCAAAAGAAGCTTTTAAAGATAAATATCCTTTTTTAAAAAAACTAATTTGAAAAAAAGGAATTTTAAGGATTTAAGGAATAAACATTCTTTTTATTAGAGTTAAAAATGCATTTTGATAAAAATGAAGTTTACTTGAAAGGTCTTAATTAATTAAACATACTAAAGTCCTCCCTAAAAGGCAGTTTGGAAATTAAAAAAAAAGGTCAAAAGAAAATAAATATTCCATTTCATTGGAAAGAACTAAAAAGAAATAAAATAAGAAAAGAAATTTTGAGAATGGTTTTTTAATAAATCTTGGATTAATTTGAGAGGCCTTAACCATAGTTAGGAAATTGAGATCTCTAAAAAAAATTTTAAAATATGTTTTGAAATTAATGTTGGAATAAACATTCCTTTTAATTTAATTGGGCCTTTTAAGCAAGAGATTTTCTTAAAATAAAATGAAAATAAAATATAAAAGCCAAAAAGGGAAAAGAAAAAAAATAATAATTGAGAGGCCTTAACTATAGTTGGGTAATTAAGATCTCTCAAAAAAACTTCTAAAATATATTTTGAAATTAATGTTGGAATAAACATTCCTTTTAATTTAACTGGGTCTCTTAAACAAGAGATTTTCTTAAAATAAAATGAAAATAAAACATAGGAGTAAATAATAAAAGATTTTGGAATAAACATTCCTTTTGCAAAAGAAGGTAAATTTTTTTTGAATTCATTTGTAAATTTTAAGAAATTAAAGAAATCATAAACATGATGTATGCTTTTTATGAAAATCAAATGAGAAAAATATATTTTTCATTTTGGAAGGGATGAGAAATTCCCTCGGGCCAGATCGGACTCCCGATTAGACATTAAGAAAACTTTTCATCGGAGAAAACCATCGGAAACCTCGGACTCCCGAGGCACCCTCCGGTCACCCCATGCATATGAATTTTTGAAAATCAATGTTTTAAACTTAATTATGCATGAATGGGACAAAGAAACAAAAAGGGATGAGAAATTCCCTCGGGCCAGATCGGACTCCCGATTAGACATTAAGAAAACTTTTCATCGGAGAAAACCATCGGAAACCTCGGACTCCCGAGGCACCCTCCGGTCACCCCATGCATATGAATTTTTGAAAATCAATGTTTTAAACTTAATTATGCATGAATGGGACAAAGAAACAAAGGTTAGTACATGTATACACCATTAATTATAATAAATAAATAAGATATGGAAGTTTAAAATTAAATTGCATGACAACTAATTTTAACACATATAGGCTGGATTAATTTAAGCAAACATGTATACAATAAGGTCAATTATGTAATTTCACACAAAATTCAATTCACAATTAAACAAATATATATGCAAGGGCAAAAAGGTAATGTTATATGCAAGATTAGATTTTTAATATCAAGCAAGACACATATTCGGGAATAAAAAGGTAATTTGTCACACAATAATTAATTTTCAATTGAGCAAAAGTACATATAAAAATAAAAAAATAAAAAAGGTAATTTTACATTAGTCAAAATTAAATATTGAACTAACTATGCATCTATACAAATGACACACCCGGACCTAGCACAACCTTTTCGTACGAACGGAATAGTACAAGATGACGTGATAATTAAACAGTATGTCGGTCCGACTGTGTCAAGTCTGAAGAGAAGAAAGCTTAAGACAAGACGTAGTTGGAAGATTAGATTGATGACCATGCATGGAATCTCTAAGTGGACTCCTTTAAGTCCATAGCCAATGGATTGGACGTCCATTGGTGAATTGGTCAGTGGATCGGGCCAAGGATCGAAATTATGAAAGGTTTCAAAGAGGGGAAAAAGTCTGGCTCGGGGTTCGAGTAGGCCCGGTGTCGAGCCTTGCCATAAATAGGGGGAGATGAGCTCTCCCCCTCTCATTTTCTCTTCTCCCTCTCTTCTTTCCTCTCATTTGCTCTCTCGGAACAATTTTGGACTTTTGGCCAATCCGGACAAACCGACAGCAAGTTCAAGGCGAGATCTTGGTGAGTTGTTCTTAACTCCTTGAACTACGTTCCATTAAGTTTTCACGCTTATCCATGCATTGGTCTAGGAGAAATCTAAGCTCAAAGTTAGTTCAGCTTTTAAGTTTAGATTTGAGATTTAGGAACTTTGAGCTTTTAATTCTCGTTTCTGCTCTGGTAAACGTGTCGTGGGAGGTGAGAGGAACCTCCATCTCGAATTTTACGCAAAACGGTGGACCGAGGGGCTCAGGAACCGAGGAAATGCCTCAGATCCCGAGGAGGCCAGACGGCTCCCACGCGGGAGAGACCAGCAGGCCAGGTCCCACGCGGGACTTGGGCTGTCCGGCGCCGGACTGGGCCTTTTGGCCTAATCCGTGCGCTTGGGCCTTATTGGGCCCAAGCCGAGTTGGGCTCGGCCCAACTCGCATTGGATAGGCCTTCCGGCCCAAATTTCAGGCCAGGCCTGACCCAGCTACAGGGGTAGGGCTGCCTGGCCTAGCCCGAGTGTGGGGCCCACGGGTCCCAGGGGCATTTTCGTAATTTTTCACCAAGTGTCCAATTTTCACCCCGGAACCTTTCGGACACTTTTCTAAGCCCTGAATCACTTCCAAACATCGTCATAGGTCATGTTAGAGCCTTATAGGTGCATTCATAAATTTAATTATGAATGCTAACTTATATTTCCGTGTATTAGGGCTCCGGTTAATCGAGTGCGGCGATGCTCCGGATGTTAAGCTACATGGAGCGCTTAGGAGCATACGAATCTCCCATCACTGTGAGTGACTTAGACTTCTTTGTTTAGCCACTGGGGAAAAAGGTCTTTAAAAATGATTTTAAAACCATAAATGTTTTCAAAAAGGTTTTGGGATACGGGGAATCCACACACACACACACTTGTTTGTGATATACCCACACAGTGAGTGGGATGTTTTAAAAAGAAATATAAAAACTTATGTGTGTGTGATTATATGTTTTAAATATAAATGTTTTATGCGTATATATATATTTTTGAAAGATTATTATTATGATTATTGAGGGTACGATGCCCTTGGGAGATGAGTGATTGAGAAGGTTCCTCGGGGCTCCAATTTGCGGGAACGTGGACCGAGTTTGAGAGCATGCATGATATTCAGCCGTGGACCGCCTATCGAGGGGCACGGTGAGTTGAGCCTGGTTAGGAGAGGCGCGTAGGGAAACTCGCCAGAGCTCCAGTTCGCTGTGTTCCACCACAGCGAGGCACCACCGAGGGAAAGGGCTGATAGATAGAAAAGAGAAAATAATTATAAATGGGAAAAGAGATAGCCCTCGGTGCAGTGAGGCGTAAGGTGACCGACTGGTCGTGCCTCTAGTATGATAGAGATGCTAGCCCATTTGAGATTTATATATTTATTTATTAGAGAGTTTTAAAAGAGTTTTCAAAAGAATATATATATATATGTTAATATTATTTTATTTTGGATTTTCCTGTTTTCCCTAACCCCGATGGAGATTCATAGAACCTTTGTCCCTTACCTGTATCCAATGTGGATGGATGCAGATTTGCGTACCGAGTCAGCTATAGAAAAGAGGCTCACTAGAAGACGTCGGTGGCTTAGGTTTAGTAGTTTTTCGTTGCCTAGGTATTTCTTTCAAATTAATCCACTGGTGAACGTTTTAAGTTTATTTATTTTATTAAATGGTTTCTAATTAAAATTTTAATTTTGTTTTGCAGCGATGATATCCATTTCAATGCCTTGCGGTACTTCGGGTGAGTAACCGGCCAGCACATACTTCGAGGCAATGCGGCGGTTGCCACGTGGCCGACCCGGGTGGGTCGGGGCGTGACAACAAACCCACCAAAAAAAACATTTTTGATAACCAAGATTTATATATGCGAAAAGGCTCAAAGATTTAATTATGATTAATCAAGATTTATTTTTTAATTAAGCAAAAATATTTACAAGCATAGAATATAACCTTTTTATATTGAACTTAATTCTTAATTAAACAGTCAAGTTTACTAGTTTAAAGGTACAAGCTTTATGATTAAGATTTGATTTTTAAACTAAATAAACATACAAAATGCATTAATCAAGCTTAAAAGCAACCAACATGGATATAAGATAAAGAAAGTTAAACAACTTTTTCATGTAAGCAGTTAAATAATTGAAAAGTTAATAACTTTACGATATGAACAAACAAATAGTCAGAGTCGATCGCATGACAACACAAGTAATCTTAAAAAGGGCTAATATTAACTATATTTAAGCTATGCTTTACACTACTCAAGTGGTTTAACATGACTTAGGAGCAAACTTTAATACAAAAAAAACATCTTTAGGAACAAATAGGGAATCTTAAGCAAAAACAGATATATATTGAGTTTCAGACATTACAAAGAATAACATAAGAAGAGCGAGAATGACGTAACAGAAGTCAAGCTCGGTTCTTTTACACATGAACAAGCGAGTACAGGGATAATATAATAACCAAAATAGGAAGACAACTTTTACCTCTAAATGAAGGAACTTTCTTTAAAAATGAAAGCTTTGTTATGAAAACAAAAAAAAACTTGGAGACCCAAAATGTATTCCTTTCTGCTTTAGTCTTTTGTTCTAACTTTCCTTTTCAAAAATGGCTTTTTGTTAAAAAAGAACTATCTTTTGAGGATGACTATCTTTGTTTTGGAGAGAAGAATGGCTCAAGTTTGTTTGAACAAACAGCCTTTTTCTTCGACTCTTCAGACAGCTATTCGAAAAGTAGAGAAAGAAAATTACTCATGATCAAAAGAAAGAAAGGAATAATGAAAGAAATAGAAAACTGCTTTTTAAGAAAACTATCGAAAAAGTTTTCCTTTCATCTTCAGCTAAAATCTTTTTTGCTCTCTGTTTTTAGAAGAACCGAAAAGAAAAGGAACCTTTTTTTTCTTGAGAAAATGGCCAACTCTTCTCTTTTTGAAAAACCAAAGTTGTTCCTCTCAAATCCAAAAAAATGAAAGAAACAGAGAGAAGAACCCCCTCAAAAAAAATCGCCCACTTCCCCCTTGCTGAAAAGAAAATGGCCTTTTATATTCTCTCTTTCCCTTTTAATCCAGTGGCCCTCTCTCATTTTTCACTTTAATCTGATGGCTGCTGATTTTTTGGTCCTGTGTTCCCTGTTTTGCCCTCTCTTTCTCTGCTGTGATTAGTTGTCTTGCTGCTGACTTCAACTTCTGTTATCTTTGGAGGGGTACCCAGTTCATCATGTGTTGGTTTTGAAATTGTTCTAGGAGAAGAGCTCGTGACTTTGCCTTCTCTCCTTCCGCGACCTCAGCTCCCTTTTGATACTGAGATGCTAACCTTTTAGCCTCAAGGTAGCAGCATCACTGTCAACAGTGAAACTTGCATTGAACCGAGGATGAAGTTGGAACTGAGCACCAATCTCATCAAGGTTTAACTTCAAAGCCTGAAACATTCTGGCCGGAAGGAGAAGAGTTGAGCAACCTGGCTTCTTGCGTTTCGAGCCAATGCTGGCTTTGACGCCTCAATTTTCGGATTGGCTAGTACCTTTTGGAGCAATGTTTGTTAACCCACGTAATCTCTCATTAGCTAAGCGAACAGCTCTGGTTGACTTTCTGACACCTTGAGTAATCTTCTGCCCCATATCACTAAGCTCCATTGTTAAGTCACTAATCTCAATGCCTGTCATCTGAACAACAGCCATTGTGTCAGGAAGCTCTCCCCTAGTGACATCCATCAACTTCTCTAGTGACTCTGCTGCTCTCTTGAAAGCCAGAAGCGTGGGGATTGCAGATAAAAAAAATAAATAAAAAAAAAGTTGCCGATACTGCCACAGCGCAAGCAATGACGTTGAGCACGAGGATGTGGTGGTGTAGGCAGTGGTGGTGTAGGCAGTGGTGGCTGGAGCTGCATGGAATGGTGGCTGGAGCTGCATGGAATGGTGGCTGGTTCCCCCTTTTTAGACCAAAGGATTTGTGCATGGAAGCAAGGCAGATGGCCACCAATACATGCATGTAAATGTCGCCCACTCGATCTGTAGGTGTGGGCTTTGATTCCATGCATGGCTCGAGCCAGTAGCTGATGAACATTTGATAAAAGGGGACTCGTCAACTCGCGCTGCTATTTCTTGGATGGATAGCGGTTGTGGATAGGACTGATGACCAGTCACAGATTGGGCTGTTAGGTGCTGTGCTTGAGGAGGCAAAGTTGGATTCGGGGGCTGGCTTGGTTGAGGATATGACAGGGACTGAAGTTACGCCTGTGGCTGAGCTTGTGAATGAGGTTAAGCTTGAAAAACAAGCTGAAGCTGGGACTGCGATTGTTGTATCTGGGAATTATACTGCTGATACTAAAGCATTTGCCCATGTTGCAGATGAGGCTGAGTTTGAGGAAATGGCTGGACCTGAGGCTGAGGATGGCCCTGGACTGCTGAGTAAGCTTGTGACAGAATTCGAGTGTGTGCTGGAACCGTAGGGCGGGGTTGCTGCTGTTGTTGTTCGTGTTGTGGATGCATGGTTGCCGCCGGGTATTGCACGGTGCCCATCCACCGATTCGGCACCCATGGCTGTGGTGGCTGCTGTAGCGGCCGTGGAATGGTGGCGTGGCTGCTTTGTTGATGCTGTAGCAGTTGTGGAACGGTGAAGAGAGGACCGAATCATTTTCTCTTTTGCATGGTAGTGGGCCCTTGTTGCTTTAGCTTTTGATATGTATTATATGTATATATATATATACATACATAAATATATATGTATACATCTATAAATATATATATAAACATAAATATACATTTATATATATATACATAAATATATATGCATATATATCTATGTACATATACAGAAATATATATATATTTATAAGTATACATATGAATATATATATATATATATATATTACATTGTAATCAAGTTGACTCGGTCGGTCTTTATATGGCTTTCACTTTGCACGATGACTGAATTAACCTAGTGCTTTGGCTTCTCGGTTTCAGGTTCAAAATTACCTGCAAAATAATGGGATGAAATTAGAATTAAATGAAGTAAAATAAAGTAATAGGAATAAACAAAAATAAACTAAACTTAAAAAAAATTGAAATGATTAATTAATTAATTAATTGACTAATTGGTTAATTAATTAATTAAAATTTAAAAATAAGTGTCTACTGGTTGCAAGCAGCGAAATGATATGGTCTACAGCTTTTGTGAGAGTGAGCTTAGCCCTTCATGGTTTGAAGCACTTGCATTTGCTGCCTTGCTGGTGGAAGGTAACCATGTTAGTGGCTGACACTTGAATGTCTATCCTAGAACATGTTAAGAGCTATTTGTTGTTAAGTCCTTTAGGACCCGAGGCTCCTCAGATTATTTCTGCTCTATTCGTCCACCTCTTAGACTATGATGAAAATGTTCGAAAACAAGTTATGGCTATAATTTGTAATGTCACTTGTCATTCCCTTGTTTCCATTCCAGTTGAGATAGTAAAACTAGTCGTAGAGCATCTTAAGACAAAATCTCTGCATGTTAAAATATATATACGATGGAAAAGAAGGGCAAGGTCCAGCCGTTTCCTCAAACTCAAGCCTTGTCTGCAGCATGGACAATTGCCTCAGTATCAGCAGCATAATTCCAAGATGCAACAGTCATAGTCCCAGCTTCAGCTTGCTCTTCAAGCTCAACCTCATTCACAAGCTTAGCCATAGGCGCAGCTTTAGCCCCTCATGTCTCCCATTCGAAGAACAATTCTAAGAAAGGCACGGACCTTGAGTTGAAAACAATTGCATTTCAACAAGATGGCTAGAGGATTGAAGAAACATTTGAAGAGGCTCAATGCCTTTAAGCATTGGATGCTTGACAAGCTCGGTGGTGCTTTTGCACCCAAGCCATCATCTGGCCCCCATAAGTCTAGGGAATGCTTGCCTTTGATCCTCATTCTACAGAACAGAGAGAAGTATAAGGGTAGCTTTGAGACAATTCACGTTCAAGATGCTGCCGGACATGAGTTTACTACTCGACTTGGCAACGTCTTCACAATCGGAAAAGGAACAAAGCCATCCTTGATGAGAGCAATGCCAGTGTAGGCGACTGAAGCAACAGCTATGATGTAAAAACAATAGCAGCGATGGAGAGAAAAATCCAAGATTGTTAACCAGCAAGCAAGCAATGCAACGAAGCAGAGATCGTAAAGAAAGAAAAGACAAAGTCATAGGCAGCACGTATCTCTGCGTCAGCCAGCTGCATCCTTTCTCAGAAAGCTAGGTACCCCTGCATGGACCACAAAATCAATTCAGCAAGCCAGCAACCAACGACAGCTAAGAAAGTAAGGTTAAAATGGGGTTCACAATACCAAAAATTGAAGGCCATCAGATGAGATTGAAGTAAAGGAAGCAAGGCCATTGGATGAAAAATGAAAGAGAGAGGGTTATAAAATCCCATCTGCAGCAGCAACAAAGCAGGGGGGGGGGGGGGGGAGATTTTTCGATGTCTTTGAAAAAGGGGCGGTTTCTAGAAAAATCAAGAACAGAGCAGCTTTGGCTCTTGGTCTTGTGGGTCAGCTGGAAACGTAGAAAAGAAGAGTGTCGTTGGGGTCTCCGACGTTTAGGCCATTCTTGTTTCCTTAAACAGCCACCCGTTTTTTTTTAAAAAAGGCATATTACATTTTTCACGAAAGTTGGTTTTCAAAAACACAAAAACATTTTTCTGTTTTTTTTTTTAAAAAGAGCAGTTCGAAAAAACACCAAAAAATACAAAAAGTTTTTCTTCTTTTTTAAAAAGGGATTGGCAAGAGAAAATAGAGAAAAAAGACTTGTTGATTATCAACCATTAGCCATTCTCTTCTCCACAAAGCCATTATTTTTTTTTTAATTTTGGTACAAAACTTCATCTTTTTAGGTAAAGTTCTTATTTTTATATGTAAAGATCATTTCCTTTTGCTTTAAATACAATATTCTTAATTTTTTTTTGTTAAATTTGTGCATAAAATGTTAACTTTCTCTTTTATGATGATGTTTATGATTTACAAAGCCTTTATACATTACTAAGTAATTTGTTTAGTTTAATGTATGTTCTAATATATTCAAGATGATATCTTTTTATTGTTTATTTATTTTATTTCATTTTTGTTGTTAATATGCCATTTCTCTTGATTATTTAATGATTATGCAAAAAGTTCTTAACTTTCCTTGTTTTATATCTTTATTTATCATTTTTGAAGCTTGCTTTACATATTCAATATGTTTGTTTAGTTGAAAGTTTTATTCTTGATTAAAAAGATTACATTTTTGAGCTTTTATTTATTCTTGTTTGATTAAAAATCTAATCCTAGTTATAAAAATCACAACTTTAAGTTGATAAACTTGTTTATTTAGTTAAATGTTAAGCATAGGCTATAAAAATTGCACATTTTTGTTGGTGGGTGTTTTTACTTGATTAAAAATGAAAACCTGGTTAATAAAACTTACATCTTTAAGTTTATTTTTTATTTATTTAAATAGAAATAATCTTTGATTTTAAAAATTGTATTTTTAAGCTTGTATAAATGCATATTTAGTTTAAGATTTAATTTTAATCATGGAAATTACCTTTTTCCCTTGATATGTGTTTTGCTTAATTAAGAATTAATTCTTGTATGTAAAATTACCTTTTTGCCCTTATGAACATGTTTGCTTAATTAGTAATTGTATCTTGCATTAAATTACTGTTTTGCCCTTTTATGTATGCTTGCTTAATTAAAAATATAATCTTACATGTAAAATTACCCTTTTGCCCTTGCGTGTATTTTTGCTTAATTAAAAATTGAATCTTGTATGTGTAATTACCTTTTAACCCCTGCATGTATATTTGTTTAGTTATGAGTTGAATTTGTATAAAATTACATGACCTTGTATATATGTTTGTTTAAATTAAGCTTGCTTATATGTGTTAAATTAGTTGCTATGTAATCTAAGCTTGTAAAGTTAAATTTAAATTCCGATGTTCTATTTATTTATCATATTATATTATGCAATTAATTGTGTAGATATGTACTAACCCATGTTTCCTTGTCTCATTCATGCATAATTAGGATTAGAACATCGATTTCCAAAAAATTCATATGCATGGGGGAATCGGAGGGTGCCTCGGGAGTTCGAGGTTTCCGAAGGTTTTCTCGATAGGAAGTTTTCTCGGTGACTAATCGGGAGTCCGATCGGGCCCGGGGAAATTTTTCATCCCTTCAAAAATGAAAAATATATTTTTTCTCATTTAATTTTCAAAAAAAGCGTACATCATGTTTATGATTTCCTTAATTTCTTAAAATTTGAAAATGAACCCAAAAAAATTATTATCTTTTTACAAAAAGGAATGTTAATTCCAAAATTTTTTATTTTTACTTATTATTTTATTTTTTATTTTATTTGTTTTATTTTCATTTTATTTTAAGAAAATCTCTTGTTCAAGAGGCCCAATTAAATTAAAAGAAATGTTTATTCCAACATTAATTTCAAAACATGTTTTAAAAGTTTTATTTTGAGAGATTTTAACTACCCAATTATAGTTAAGGCCTCTCAAATTAATCCAAGTTTTATTAATAAACCACTTTCAAAATTTCTTTTCTTATTTCATTTCTTTTTATTTCTTTCCAATGAAAGGGAATATTCATTTTATTTCATTTTTTATTTTTTTATCCTTTTTTATTTTTTTCAAAATATTTTTCATAGAAAGACTTTAGTAGGTTAAGTTAATTAAGACCTTTCAAGTAAGCTTCATTTTTATTAAAAAGATATTTTAAAGCTTTAATAAAAAGGAATATTTATTCCTTAAATTTTCAAAATTGATTTTATCCAATAAAAAAGAGATATATCTATTTTACTATATAAACTTTTTTTTTAAGTTTTTTGAAAGGTCTTAATTTATTAAATCAATTAAAGCCTCCTAATTAGATTAAATTTTTGTCAAATTATTCCCTTCATTAAATTAAAAGGAATACTTATTCCGACATTTTTTTAAAATTAAATCTTTTTAAGAGATTTTAATTTAGGTAATCATAATTAAAATCTCTTAATGTAAATTTCAAAGCATGAATTTGAGGATGTTTATCCCAATCTTTTTGTAACATTTTTTTCCAGAAATTTTCAAATTGCCTTTCCATAATTGAGGCTTTCTAAATTTTCCATAAAAGGAATATTTATCCCCATTTTCAAATTAGACTTTGATCTTAGGAGAATATTCACTCCTATTTGGAAATCGAATCTTCATTCCAAGTAGGAAATTTCTCCAAATTCAAAATTGGGCTATGGATTTTCACATTAAAAAGAATGTTCATTCCGACATTAAACTTTTAAATTTCAAATTTAACTTTTATAATGGGATGTTTATCCCACATTAAAAGGAATACTTATTCTGACATTTAAAATTGTATTTTTCTTAAAATGTTTTAAACACATTTTATTATTATTTTCCAAGTAAAATACTTTTTAGACTTTTTGTGGTACCGATTTTTGGGTGTCTTACGGGTGCTAATCCTTCCCCAAGCGTAACCTACTCCCGAATTTAAAATCTTCTTTGTAGACCAGTTTCTTTCCTTAACTTAATGTAATCATTCTAGATTTACGTTGGGTTAAATAAGTAGGTGACTAACCACACCTAGTAAAAATAAAAGGTTAGTGGCGACTCCATTTGTTTTTCGATTGTTTAATCCCGAACATTTTTTCGTGCCATATCTTTATCGTCGGAGCGGTAAAATGTCTCGACACATGCCTCGACTTGGAGGGTTGGCCATGTGGCAACCGTCACGTTGCCTTGAAGTATGTGCTGACCGGTTACGCACCAGAAGCACCGCAAGGCATAGAAATGAATATCATCGCTATAAAACAATACTAAAATTTTATTAGAAATCATATAATAAAATCATTAACTTTAAAAGATGTACCAGTGGACTAATTTAAAAGAATACCTACACAGCGGAAACTACTACTCCTAAGCCACCGACGCCTCCTAGTGAGCCTCTGATCTATCTACTATCCTCATACGCGGATTTGTATCCATCGACATTGGATACAGGTGAGTGATAAAGGTTCAATGAATCTCCATCAAGGGTTAGGGAAACAGGGGTAATCCAAAATATAATAGTAAAATAAATATTTTTCTTTTCAAATTCTCCAAATGAGAATTTGATTTAACACCATTTAAAGAAATATATAAATAAAATGGGTTGGCTTCTATCATACTAAAGGCTCGACCCGTCGGTCGTATGCCTTACTGCACCGAGGGCTAACTCTTTTCTTTTCTAAAACATTTTCTTTCTCTAGCCCGTTCTATCGGTGGTGCCAATCGCTGTGGTGGAACGCAGCTACATTGAGCCCTGGCGAGTTACCTTACGCGCCTCTCCCAGGGTCTCGCACTCATCATGCCCCTCGAAAGGCAGTCCACGGCTACTTGGTCTCTGGCATGCCTCTCTCTTAGTCCACATGCTCCCTCATATCGGAGCACCGAGGACCTCTCAATCACTCGTCTCGCTCCCATCCGCATCAAATATTGTCTATATATATGTATAAAACATATATATTTAAAACATATAAACATAATATAAACACACACATAAATCTTTATACTTTTCTTTGAAAACGTTCCACTCTCTACGTGGGTATATCACCAAGCAAGTGTGTGTGTGGATTCCCCTTATCCCAAAATCTTTCAAAATCATTTATATTTTCAAAATCTTTTTAAAACCTCTGGCCCCAGTGGCTAAGCAAAGAAATCCAAGCCACTCATAGTGTTGGGAGGTTCGTATACTCCCAAATGATCTACGTAGCTACGTCTCCGAAGTGTCACCGTACTCGATCGTCCGGAACCCTAGTACACGAAAATTCATGTTAGTATTCATAATCAAAATATGAATGCACCTATGAAGCTCTAGTATGACCTAAGACGATATTTGGATGTGTTTTAGGGCTTAGAAAAGTGTCTGGGAAGTTTCGGGGTCAAAATCGGACACTTGATAAAAAATTACCAAAATGCCCCTCAGGTTAGGTGACACACCTGGACCTAATGCGACTTTTCCGTACGAACGGAATAGTGTAAGACGGCGTATTAAGTCGACAATACGTCAGTCCGGATGTGTCTATTTAAGAAGAGAAGTTAACCTTAAGATAAGACATAGTTGGAAGATGAGATAGGTGACCATGCATGGAAACATAATTTGGACTTCTTTAAGTCCATAGCCAATGTAATGGAGGTCCATTGGTGATTTGGTCAGTGGATTAGGCCAAGGATCAAGATTATGAGAGGTTACAAAGAGGGGGAAAAAGTCTAGCCTGAGGTTCAAGTAGACTCGGAGTCGAGCTTATCTATAAATAAGGGGAGATAAGCTCTCTCCCTCTCATTTTCTTCTTTCTCTCTCTCCCTCTCCTCTCATTTGCTCTCTGGGAGCAATTTTGGACTTTTGCCGAAGGATCAGGGCGAGATCTTGGTATGTTATTCTACTCTCCTTAATCTATTTTCTACTAGGTTTTCACGCATTTCCATGCATTGGTCTAGGAGAGATCCAAGCTCAACATTAGTTATAGTTTTTAGTTAGATTTTAAGCTTAGATTTGAGATCTAGGAACTTTGAGCTTGTGATTCTCGTTTTTCTTTTGGTAAACTCATCGTGGGAAGTGTGAGGAACATCCACCTCGAATTTTGTACCGAGCCATGGACCGAGGGGCTCAAAAATCGAGGCAAAGCCTTAGTTCCCGAGGCCAACACGGGGCTCCCCCCGTGGGAGTGACCCATTTTGCCATGTCTCGCACTGGACTTGGCCAATCCCATGAAGGAGTGGGCGGCAACCCACTTTCCCCACATGGGACTTGGGCTGTGTGCGGCCCAATCCACGTGGGACGGCCTGTTTGGCCCAGTCTGGGGCTAGGCCTGGCCCAGCCAGCCTGGGTGGCCTACAGGCCCCCAAGGGCATTTTAGTAATTTTTCTTCAAGTGTTTGAATTTTACCCCGAAACCTCCCGGACACTTTTCTAAGCTCCAAAACACTTTCAAATATCCTCTTAGGTCATGCTAAAGCCTCGTAGGAGCATTCATAAATTTAATTATGAATGCTAACACGTATTTCCCTGTATTAGGGCTTCGGAGGATCGAATGCAACGATGCTCCGAAGGTTAAGCTAGGCGGAACGCTTGGGAGTATACGAACCTCCCAATACTGTGAGTGGCTTAGTTTTCAGTGCTTAGCCACTAGGGACAAACGTTTTCAAATATTTTAAAAATAAATTGATTTTCAAAAGTTTTACAAATGCTCTGGGATAAGGGTAATCCACCACACACACTTTTATTTTGTGATACACCCACGTAGAGGGTGGGATGATTTTAAAGAAATATAAATGTTTGTGTGCATGTTTAAATGCTTTAAATATATATGTTTTGTATACATATATATATGATAAATATATGGATGGGATGCGAGAGACAGATTGAGTGGCTTCACAGGGGCTCCGATTTGAGGGAGCGTGGACCGAGTTGAGAGAGTGTATGCAACTAAGTAGTCGTGGACCACCTATCGAGGGGCACGGTGGCTGGAGTCCCTAGGAGAGGCGCGTAGGATAACTCACCAGGGCTCGAGGTAGCTGTGTTCCACCACAGCAATTGGCACCACCGAGGGAAAGGGCTAGAAAAAGAGAAAGTTTATAAAGAAAGAAAGATAGCCCTCGATGCAGTAAGGCATACGATCGGCCAGTCGTGCCTTCAGTATATTTAAGGCCCGACCGTTTTAGTTATAAATTATTTTAAAGGTTTTAAAAATCAAATTCTCACTTGGAGAATTTGAAAGGAAGTGCTGAAGAACAAAGCTTTTATTTTATTATTATTATATTTTGGATTACCCCTGTTTCCCAAACCCTGATGGAGATTCATTGAACATCTGACACTCACCTGTATCCAACGTGGATGGATGCAGATCCGCGTACGAGGTCAGCAGATAGATCAGAGGCTCTGTAGAAGATGTCGGTGGCATAGGCTTAGTTGTTCCGCATAGGTATTCCTTTAAATTAATCCACTGGTATTGTTTTTAAAATTAAATATTTTATTAAATGATTTTTAATTAAAATTTTAGTTTTGTTTTACAGTGATGATATCTATTTCATGCCTTGCAGTGCCTCGGATGCGTGGCTGTAGACACATACTTCAAGGTAGCGCGGCGGTTGCCACGTGGCTGGCCCAGGACGGGTTGAGGCGTAACATTATGGGCGGTCCTAGGTGAACAGGACCACTTTCACAAGGGATCTGCGTGGGAGACGAGCCAAAAGGCTCTGTGATAGGTGTATTTTATACCTATATTATGAGCTATTTTATGAGCATAATTGAATGATTTTATTAATATTATAGCTCATTTTATATTTATTATTCTCACTTTTATCTTATTGTTTGTAGGAAAGCTTTATGGTGAAAATTTAAGAAAACAAAGGAGATTTGGGATGAAAAGATCAAAAAGGATGAATAGATTGAAGTTTGGTTCAAGAGAAGTGCATAGAATGAAGAAACATTGAAGCAGACCTGAAGGTGGCTTGGGTATCATATATGAAACGGCCCTACTTCTTGCCTGAAACAGATGTGGGTTTCATATATGAAACGGGGGCCGTTTCTGAGCCGAAAAGTGCGATAGTGTCGACCTGAAACGGCGCCGGAATTGTATAGAAACGGCGCCGGTTCTATGTTTTTGAGTCCAACTCGATTTAATCTCCTAATTTGATGTAATCTCTCCAATATAAATACCATAGTTTAGGGTTTTTAGACGGGGACCAGAGATATAATTTTCGGAAGAGGGAAACACTCAAGGGAGCAACTTTGTCAACTTGGGAGATTTTCTTCTTTACTTTCTTCTTTAATGCAATTGTTTATTTTCTTTGATATGAGTAGCTAAATTCCTTGTTGGGGATTTGGGTAGATCTTCTAGGGATTTTAATTCAATAATTGTATGGATTGATTTTCTGGGTTAAATCTGTTTTCTTTGTTCTTAATGCGTTTTATGTCTGGCCAACATAGAATAGATCTTTGGAATTGTATGAAGGACTGAGAGGTGAAATATAATTCGTGCTCTAGGGAAATAGACACAATCTAATTGGATACGAGAGTAATTCAGTTTATTGTGATAACCATAATTAAATTAGGGTCATGGAGAAACTGATTTAATTATTAATCCTAGGATCTTAATGTTCTTAGCTAATTAGTTTATGCACTGAGAGGTGGTAATCAATTAGTTAGGAAAGCTTAGGATGATCTGAGAGGGCTCCTAAGTAGATTAGTGATTGTTATTTTAACCCTGACAATTAAATTCATACATAATTGGATTAAATACCTAGAAGAGAAGCCTAAACCCTCACATCTATTCTATTGATTTCTCTTAATTATTTAATCTTTGTTTCTTTAGTTAATTTCTACAATCATATTCTCTTTAATTGTTTGCAATTAGATTTCATTAAATTCAGTAGTTTTCTTTACAAACTTTGCTAGAATTAAGTTGTTAGTTTTCTCAAGTCCTCGTGGGATCGACCTTGGAATACTCCAAGCTATATTACTTGATTTCGTACTCTTGCGAAAAATCCCGATCAAGTTGGCGCCGTTGCCGGGGACTTGATTTGATTGCTAATATATTTAGTTCTAGTAATTTTAATTTTATTTTCTGTTTTTAGTTTTAATTTAATTTAGCTTACTTTTTCTTTTCTTTGTTCCTTAGGTAGTTTATGACTCGACGAATTGAAGGATTAAATCCGGAAGTTCCCTTGAATCTTGAGATAGAAAAATCAGTAAAGAAACTCAGAGCTGAACTTGTGAGACTTCAAGGAGTAGAAAGGAGATTTTTAAGAGAAAAAGAGATGGCTGACGATAGAGTCAATGATGCACTTAACAATCAGCCCCAAGGTGCCAATACTGGAGCTAACAATAATCCACCTGCAAATCAAGTTGTTCAAGCTCCAATTACTCATCCAATGGCTGACATCCAGCGACCAAAGATGGGGAATAATTCATCATGCATTCGACTTCCTGACAGAGCAAAGAACTATGTGTTGAAACACACGGTGTTGAACATTCTTCCTCAATTTCATGGGCTGCCTTCGGAAGATGCACTCAATTTTCTCCATGAATTGCATGATATAGTGGCTACTCTTCCACTCACCAATATCTCTATAGAAGAATTGAAGATGAGATGTTTTCCCTATTGCTTGAAAGGAGCAGCGAAGAGTTGGTTGTCAACCTTACAAGAGAATTCTCTTGATTCTTGGGAGAAGGTAACTGATGCTTTTCTTCGTAAATTCTACTCTCTTAGGAAGACAAGTGAATTGAGAAAGAAGATCCAAGATTTTGTTCAAGAAGAGAATGAGACTTTTCATGATGCTTGGGATAGATTTAAAGGATTGGTGTGCCAATGTCCTCATCATGGCTATACAATCAATCTTCTTTATCAATTTTTCTATGAAGGTTTGGATGCTGAATATCAATCTTCTGTAGACAATGCCACAGGAGGGTATATTTCTACAAGGACTGCTGAGGAATTAGAGAATGTATTTGAATCTTTGGCTGCTAGTTCTCAACAAAGAATGGTGAAGAAGAAATCTAGATCAAGCGCCTATCAACCTCAAAATCAGAATCAACTTGATGCCATTGCTTCTAAAATGGATGTGATTATGAAGGTGGTTCTAGATGAAAAGCCAAAGAAACCAGAGGTATGTTTCCGCTGTGGTATGTATGGCCATTCTCCGAAATTTTGCATGAATGAGAATCCTTGTGATGAAGAAGAAAAGTGTTCTGAGAATGTGAGTTACATGGGTGCTTATGGAGGACAAAAAGGTGTCAAGAATGATCCTTTTGCGCCTACTTATAATCCAGCTTGGCGAAACAATCCAAATTTCTCTTGGTCTAATCAAGGTGCTGCCAATAGACCTCTATCCATATTACAAAAGCCTCATCCTCAACAATTTCAATTGTCTGCACAAAACTCTGGTATTGAGGATAAGCTCGAAGCTTTTATGACACAATTTGGTTCAAAGCTTGAAAAGCTTGATAAGCTGGATATAATTGAAGATCATTTGGGAAAACTTGATAGAGTTGTTGACTCTCATACTGCTGCTATCAAAAACCTTGAAGTTCAAATGGGTCAAATGGCGAAATTACTTAGTGAGCGTGGTCAAGGTAGACTTCCAAGCAACACGGAAATCAATCCGAGGGAACATGTTATGGCAATCGCACTTCGAAGTGGTAAGGTAATTGAGAATCCTTTAAAAAGAGAGAATCAAGAGGTTGTACAAAAGGATTCGGGGGCTGAAAATGTGATTCATGAGAGCAAGGATGAAGCAGGGCCGGATCATGATAGAAGTAGGGCCGGTTCTGCTCGACCAAAAGGGCATGGTCAAAGCAGACTTGAAACGGCGCCGGACCTTGAAAGAAACGGCGCTGGTGTTGTGCGACAAAATAGCAGTGGGCAAAACAGATCTGAAGCGGCGCCAGAAGTGGAAGCAAACGGCGCCGGTTCTGAAAATCAACCTAAAAACAACGATTACGGCAAGGAAGCGGCGCCAGATCATGAGACAAGCGGCGCCGGTTCTTCCCTGAAGCATCTTGTTGTTGAAAACGAAGCTGAAACGGTGTCGGAAGAGAAAACAAACGGCCCTGGAGTTGTCCTGGAACCTGAACCCGAGGTTAAACCTTATGTTCCACCAATTCCATTCCCTCAAAGGCTGAAGAAAAGGCAAGATGAAAGCCAATTTAAGAGATTTATGGATCTCCTTCGAACATTGAAGATCAACATCCCTTTTGTTGAAGCCTTAGCGCAAATGCCCACTTATGCCAAATTCTTGAAGCAATTGATTTCAAATAAGAAGAAGCTTGAAGAGTTTGCAACTGTACCTTTAACAGAGGAATGTAGTGCAATCCTTCAAAGGAAACTACCTCCTAAGTTAAAGGATCCAGGGAGTTTTATCATTCCTTGTCAATTTGGTTCTTCCAATAGTTACAATTGTCTTTGTGATTTAGGTGCAAGTATTAACTTGATGCCTTTATCTTTGTTCAGGAAACTTGGAATTGGAGAACTAAAATCGACTACAGTGGCTTTGCAATTTGCGGATAGGTCAATTCGATATCCTGTGGGGATTGTGGAGGATTTGTTGGTGAAAGTGGGAAAATTAATTTTTCCTATTGATATTCTTGTAATGGATATTGAATATGATGTTGATGTTCCTGTGATTGTTGGAAGACCTTTCTTGGCAACAAGTGGAGCTTTAATTGATGTGCCAATGGGAAAGATCACATTTAGAATTGGCAATGAAAGGGAAGTATTTCAGATTTTTAAACCTTTGCCAGTTCAATATTTTAATGATGATCATATGCTTTTGGATGCAAGACCTAAGGAAAAAGATAAGAAGAAGTCCAAAGAGGCCATGTCTGTGCTTAGAGAACGAGATAAATTGTGTGGAACACCTCCACATAATTTTCAAGGAATTACATGACCTTCTTTGGATGACAATGTCTAGCTATAGACATTTAAATTTAGCGCTTGTTGGGAGGCAACCCAATAATCTAACTTTACTTTTCTTTTAGTTTATTTTTATTTTCTTTTATTTGTTTCCTTCTTACTAACATTTATTTCAATTTTCTTTTGTAGGTAATTTTTGTTAAATTTCTTCAATTTACTTCACCAACTTTTCATGGGCAAAAGGGAGTATTTATCCTTTTTGTTTTCTTGATTATTTATCAATGTTTTTGCATTAAGGATATTGTTCATGTTAAGTGTGGGGGTGAATTTTTGAATATCTAATTTTTATGTATATATGTAGTTTAGATTAATTTAGTTTCTTAATTTTAATTTTCATTTAATTTCATAGTTACTCCTACACTCACTTTATGATTTTTATTTGTGCAGTGATTTGGATGGATTGGTACTTGAGAATTCTCTGTTTCATCTAACAATTTTTTCAGGGAGTTTCCGAATTCTTATCTATTTTTATTTTTGCACAATATTGAGGACAATATTGCTCTAAGTGTGGGGGGATGGCTTTGAAATTTTTGAAAATTTTTGAAAATTCTTTTGTCATAATATTTGTCTAACTATTTTCTGATTTTATTTTTCTGATTTTATTGGTTGTTTTGAGTTGATGATATGAGTATATGATTTTCTTGGTATTGAATTAATTGTTGATTTTTGAATGCATAATATGATTAAGTGATTGCTTCATGATTTAGATTTTGTGAATGCTATGAGATTGATTTTGCTAGGAAAGAATGCTTTGAATTGACTTGAGTTACCTAGTGAGATTTTGAGCCTTCATGCCATATTTTTCTTTGATATTATGCCTTCCATGATTTTGGACTTCTAGAACTTGAGATTCATCTTTTTGAGATTACATGTTTTAATATATATGCAAGCATTAAGTTTAAGGTCTTTAGGATTTCGTTTGAGCCAAAAAGCCAACCCTTTATACATTAATCTATTAGTGAGACCATTTGAGCCTATTGATATATCTTTAGCTTTTTCTTTGTAGCCTATCCAAAAGAACCTTGAGCTTAAACATGAAAAACAAGTTTTTGCACCCTATTCATTATTAGTAGAGTGTTTACTTCTTTAATTTGATGTTCTTTGGATTGATTGCAAAAGAATAAGTGTGGGGGAGATGGTAATGTGTATGAGGTGGTGTTGAAAAGAAAAAGGGAGAATTCTTGCCAATTGAAAAAAAAAAAAATTGAAAATGAAATTTTGCCTTAAAAAAAAAAAAGGGATTGAAAATTTATTGGCATGTAATTCTTGAGCTCAAAAGAATGAAGAAAGAGGATAATGATTTTTGCAAAATATGAAGATGTTGGTTGGAGTGATTTTTGATCAAGATATCCTAGGCCCGTCTTGATTTTCTTACTCTACTAATTTTGAATTAATTTGTTTTTCCTTTTATCTTTTTCTTCATGAACCTTTGATATTCCCTTTTGGCCCCATTACAACCTTGTATATGTAGACCTTTTGATTTTTGCTTGTATGTATATATTGGAGTAGTGGAGAATAGATGTTTTTCAAGCTTATGGTAAGTCCAATTTCATGAGAAGATGATGAGAGTAACTCACCACAAAAATTGCTAAACACTTGAGAGATTGAGTGACCACTTGTGAGGGAATAGTCAATTTGAAGTGTTTGATCCTAGTGAAAGAGGTTGAATAGTATTTCCCTGTCTAGATTGTAAAGTAATTTACTTATGAAATATTATGTGCTTGATTATCAGCAATTTAATTTGGTATTTTGAATTTTATATATCTTGTATTATTAATTTGAAGCTAACCAATGCTTTTCAAACATGTTTGTGGGTAGTGTCCTGGTAAACCCTCAGGAGACTATAACTCCTCCACTAGGGACACCTAGGGGTTTAAAGGCTTGTGGCATATGCTAAATGTCACCGTACACCTACGAAAGTGGAATAATTTTCTGTTTTAGGATTAGTTAGTATGTAAGAGTGATACATATTGCTTGAGGACAAGCAATGAGGTAAGTGTGGGGGAATTTGATAGGTGTATTTTATACCTATATTATGAGCTATTTTATGAGCATAATTGAATGATTTTATTAATATTATAGCTCATTCTATATTTATTATTCTCACTTTTATCTTATTGTTTGTAGGAAAGCTTTATGGTGAAAATTTAAGAAAACAAAGGAGATTTGGGATGAAAAGATCAAAAAGGATGAATAGATTGAAGTTTGGTTCAAGAGAAGTGCATAGAATGAAGAAACATTGAAGCAGACCTGAAGGTGGCTTGGGTATCATATATGAAACGGCCCTACTTCTTGCCTGAAACAGATGTGGGTTTCATATATGAAACGGGGGCCGTTTCTGAGCCGAAAAGTGCGATAGTGTCGACCTGAAACGGCGCCGGAATTGTATAGAAACGGCGCCGGTTCTATGTTTTTGAGTCCAACTCGATTTAATCTCCTAATTTGATGTAATCTCTCCAATATAAATACCATAGTTTAGGGTTTTTAGACGGGGACCAGAGATATAATTTTCGGAAGAGGGAAACACTCAAGGGAGCAACTTTGTCAACTTGGGAGATTTTCTTCTTTACTTTCTTCTTTAATGCAATTGTTTATTTTCTTTGATATGAGTAGCTAAATTCCTTGTTGGGGATTTGGGTAGATCTTCTAGGGATTTTAATTCAATAATTGTATGGATTGATTTTCTGGGTTAAATCTGTTTTCTTTGTTCTTAATGCGTTTTATGTCTGGCCAACATAGAATAGATCTTTGGAATTGTATGAAGGACTGAGAGGTGAAATATAATTCGTGCTCTAGGGAAATAGACACAATCTAATTGGATACGAGAGTAATTCAGTTTATTGTGATAACCATAATTAAATTAGGGTCATGGAGAAACTGATTTAATTATTAATCCTAGGATCTTAATGTTCTTAGCTAATTAGTTTATGCACTGAGAGGTGGTAATCAATTAGTTAGGAAAGCTTAGGATGATCTGAGAGGGCTCCTAAGTAGATTAGTGATTGTTATTTTAACCCTGACAATTAAATTCATACATAATTGGATTAAATACCTAGAAGAGAAGCCTAAACCCTCACATCTATTCTATTGATTTCTCTTAATTATTTAATCTTTGTTTCTTTAGTTAATTTCTACAATCATATTCTCTTTAATTGTTTGCAATTAGATTTCATTAAATTCAGTAGTTTTCTTTACAAACTTTGCTAGAATTAAGTTGTTAGTTTTCTCAAGTCCTCGTGGGATCGACCTTGGAATACTCCAAGCTATATTACTTGATTTCGTACTCTTGCGAAAAATCCCGATCACTCTGGAACCGAGCCTTTTACCTCGGTTTTCATGCCATTCGAACTCTTTTCTACACGTAAACTTAGACAGACGATCCTCATGCCATCCACGACATGTTGACTAAAAGAAAAACGAGAGTCACAATCTCAAAGTTCCTAGATGTCAAATCTAAACTAGAATCTAGCTAAAAAGCTAAACCTAACTTTGAGCTTGGATCTCTTTTAGACCAACGCATGGAAATGCGTAAAAACTTAATAAAACGTATATTAATGTGAGTAGAATAACATACCAAGATCTAATCTTGATCCTTCGGTCGGTTTGTCTAGATCGGCCAAAAGTTTGAAATTGCTCCAAGAGAGTCGATGAGAGGAGAGGAAGAGAGGGAGAATAGAAATGAGAGGGGGAGAGCTGATTTATAGGCAAGCCCGACACCGGGCCTACTCGAAGCCCAGGCCAGACTTTATTCCCTTTTTTCCACTTCTCATGATCTTGATCCTTGGCCTAACCTACCAACCGTTACACCAATGGATATCTAATCCATTGGCTATGGACTTAAAGAAGTCCAATTAGTGCTTCCATGCATGGTTACTTATCTAATCTTCTAACTCCGTCTTATCCTAATTTTCACTTCTTTACTTAGTCAGACACATCCGAGTCGACGTATTATTGAGTTAATAAGCCATCTTACACTATTCCGTTTGTACAGAAAAGTTGGATTAGGTCCGGGTGTGTCAAGGATTTTCTCGGTGAGGAAAGCCTGATTGAGAAATTTGGAAAAGGAAGTAGATTTGGGAAGTGAAGAAGTATGGAGTTGGTTGAAGAAAAATAGAGAGAAAAATGATGAAGGGAGAATTAGGCCTTGATGGAGAAAACGGAGGAAAAAGGCAAAAAAATCTTCTCTTCTCTAAAAAATCAAGACTTTCTTTAAATGACAAAAATACCTTCCATCAATTTTATAAATTCCCTTTATGTCCCATGAAAGAAACTATCAAATTAAGAATTTTATGAAATTAATTTAAAACTATGTCACTCCATGAAAGTCAAAATAACTATTCAATTTAACTATTTAAAGGAATTCATTCTAGGAAGTTAGATTCTATTGTTAAGTTTTCCAAGGGCAAAATGGTAATTATATATTAGATTTTTATATAGCAACTAGGTAGTTTTCAAGTTCCAACAGTGTATAACAGTATGATATCATCCAATACTATGGGAAAAATCATTTTCAATGAAGAAAAATTTAATTTGTAATTTTGCTAATATTTACAAAAATGCCATCGGACATTATGACATTTTTTTCTGTAATTTTTTTTCTCTAACTTAGGATGTTTAGAAAATTAACATAACAGCTTCGAATATTCTTAAACACACTAAAGAAGATAACTGGGTGGTTGGAAAGGTCATATATACCCTCGGTGTAATGTACAGAATTTTTGAAAAATAATACAAAAAGATAGACTTTTACCTTTAGGTCAAAATTTGTCCTAGATGTTTAGGAGCTTAATTCTTCAAAATCGGAAAAAATTTCACTAGGTAAAAGTTGTTCTTATTCTTATTAAGAATACATCTATACACATACTAAGTATAAAACTCGCATCACATAAATCTACGGCTCCAAACTAGGCAAATCTAAGGCTAGGCATTACAATTACAGACCCTATTACTGTGAATGGCTGGATAAATTGGGTCATTGGTACAATTACTAATATTATGAAGTTCAATGACGAGGGACCGTATAAGATCATCAAATGGGTAGGCAAGGTGGCCTACAAGCTTAACAGGCCTTCAAATCGAAGGTACATCCCATTTTCCATGTTAGTATGCTTAAACTTTATTATGGTGACGATGATGATCCTACCTGAGGCAAGTCATATAGAGCACTGGTTGGAGCAAAGACTTCCTATGAAGAGGAAGTGGAGTGTTTCTTAGCCGATCGGGTTGTGAGACGCAAAAGTCATATGCCAAGGCATGAGTACTTAGTCCAATGGAAAGGACAACCATAAAGCGAATCAAGTTGGGAACCGGCCAAGGCATTATGGTAGTTGGAGGATCACATCAAACGCTTCCATAAGGAAGAGGCGATGAGGAAGAATCCTAAAATGTCATGGACCAAAGCCTTATGATAGTACAAGCTAATAGATGTGTGAGCAACTCTTGTTCAAGAAAACTAATTCCTTAGATGGAAAGATGGTTTTGGAATGGTTTGGAAGGTTCCAAAAAATTCTAAAAGACTCCGGAAAGTTCAAGAAGATTTTAGAATGTTCTAGAACGTTGTAGAAGATCTAAAAGGTTACGAAAGTTTCTAGAATATTATGGAAGGTTCTAGAAGAACTGGTTCCTAGAAGATTGTGGAAGACTCTAGAAGTATCTAGAAGAATCTAGCGTTGCCTAGCATAGTGTGGAATACTCCAGAAAACCTTGGAACATTATGGAAGCATGACGATTAGAATACAATGTTCTGGAATGTGGATAAGCATTATGCATAAAGTAGGAATCATCTAGAAGTTAGAAGTATGCGCCTGGTTTTGCCACTTGGCATCATAGGGTTGTGACACTTGACATAACATGGTAACAACACTTGGCATAATATTAACCACACATTGAAGAGGTGAAAATGCCTATATGTATGCGATGCCTCCTCCATCATGTAGGTACATAGAATTTTGTAAACCTACTTGTGTCAGCAATTGAAGAATACTATTCCCCATAAACTCCATAAAAGCATCCTCGTCCTCCGTACATTATTCCTTATCCCATAAAACTTCATTTTAATACTACCATAATGAACCAGTACGTCGTTAATACCAAATAAAATTCTATACCAAAACTAAGTAGATAGTGATAAGCACAGGTCATATCCCATGAAGATTGTTTTAGAAAATCTAATTTGAAGATTCAATAAAAGGGAAGAGTTGAAGAATTTAAGTTTGCAAATTATAACTAACTAAGAACAATGCGAATAATAAAAATAAGGAGAAATCAATAGGGAATGTTTCAGTTCAACGAATACTTACTCTTGAAATTTGAATTGATCATAGGCACAAAAGATAATCAAACATGCAAACAATTGGCGTAGGTTAAAAGTACCTATAGCTTCCCTTTAACCCCTATCTTTCCTTATGCCTAGCTTAAATCAGTACCTATAGCTTCCCAATCACGCCCTTTTTATCAAAATAACCTAGGTACCTATAGCTTCCCCAGATTTAATTAAGACAAAAGCAATAAACTCTAGAAAGTTCATAGCCAATAATAACTAATCAAGTCATATAGCCTGCTCTCTTAATTACTCCCTTTAATTCCCTCAAACAATATTGAAGAACTATGCAATATCACTTGATTTACTACTTTGAATTAAGCTAACTTACAATTATAGAAAAGAAGCTTAAATTCTAGCAATAGAAAATCATGCAAAATTAACTAGCTGTGCATCCTAGGTAACTAAGCAAGAAAATCATGAAATAAGCATAGAGAATCAAAAGATATTTGCATAAGAGATAGAAATAAAACTCAAGCCTCACAATCCTTGCATCCAAGAGTCAAGCAACCTTCAACTGAATTGAGAAAATTAGAAGAGCATGCTGAAAATTGCATAACAAAAGAGAAAAATAAAATTCCTAGCAAAAGCTTTTTTACATAGGGAGGCTAAGGCCTTTAAATAGAGACCTAGGAACCTTTAACCTAACTTCTAAAAGAAGTTTAAAACTCTAACCCTAATAAGTTATCAGCTGGCTTAAGTGGTCTACAAGAAATAGAAGTCCTTCTTCAAATAGGAGAAAAAATAGCACACACCACATGCCATGCACATGCCTCATTAAAGGGTTTTCCTACTCCAATTAGGACTTCTCTTCAAGGGCTGAATCGCATCAATCCAAGGCTTGGGCCTAGGTTAAATATCTTCAATAACATGTCCAAAACAGCCCCAAATAATGCTTAGGCGTGCACTTGTCCATCTTCAACCGAAAATTGCTCCAAAGCCCAAACTAGAAAAGCAATCTCGGATTTCAGCAGGGTTTCTGGATGCTTCTGTATTTTGATGTTTTGAAGGCTCAAATGAACTCCGATTTTGGTGATCTTTAGTATTCTGGAAAGCTCAGGAAGTCCTCTATAACTTTTATGAAGAACTCAAACTCATCTGTGGTCTGTAAGGCATAGTGGTCATGTACTTGGGGTCGCTATTTAGGCTCAAGCGTATCCCTAATCAACCTTTATGATCTCTACACATATGCATAGTAACATGTAATCTTGAAGAGATACAAAGCAAGTTCTAGAATTAATGAATTCATAAGGATAACCACTCAAGAAAGAAAGAAGATTGCAAGGATGTAACAATCTTATAATATGGCTCAAAATCTCACAAGTTACATATCATCTAACTCAAAACATTCTTATCTCAATCAAATGAACTCACAAGTTACCATGATCATTAAGAAGCAAAGAAATTCAAGTAATCAATATCATGCTTCAAGCACATTCAACTAGTTCCAACCTATAAAATTCTTATTCTTTTCATTCAATTGAAAGGCCAATTTACCTAATTAACTAAGATACAAAACAACAAAATAAAGACACAAAACTCATCAAAATAAAAAGATTAAAATGCAGCAAACCAAAAGGGCAGAACACATCCTACGGCCATAATTGTATGTCCATGGGCTGGTTTTTAGCTTGGAACCTGCAAAAATTCAAAAATTTAGCATGAAAATTCAAAAGATAGAACTAAACTAATCCTGACTCCTAATTCCTCCCCCCACACTTGAACATTACATTGTCCTCAATGTAGGAAGAAGACTAAACTATAAACAAAAACTAAAGTATAGAAAAGCAAAAGAGAAAAAGAAAACAAATCCTAAACATGGGTTGCCTCCTAAGAAGCGCCTTTGTTTAATGTCTTTGGCTAGACTTCCCCTTCCTTTTACTCCTCATAGATGGGATCTTCCAACTTGATTTTCTCCACATTATGCACTTGGAATCCTTCAAAGCAAGGTTTGAGGCGATGGCCATTAACCTTAAATCTCTTTTGAGTCTTAAGGCTTTTAATCTCAACTGCACCATGAGGAAAAACATTAGTAACTTAAAAGGACCAAGCCAACGAGAACGTAACTTACCAGGAAACAGACGAAGCTTAGAATAATAAAGAAGAACTTTTTGCCCAATGTGAAAAGTCTTCCTTGCAAGCATCTTGTCATGGAAAGCTTTCGTTTTCTCTTTGTAGTTGTTTCATTCTCATAGGCATTATTGCGAATTTCCTCTAGCTCTTGCAATTGCAACTTTCGATGTACACCAGCACCATTTAAGCTCATGTTACATTGCTTAATAGCCCACCAAGCTTTAAACTCGATTTCTACAAGAAGATGGAAAGGTTTTCCAAAAATTAACCTATAAGGTGACATCCCAATGAGTGTTTGTTAGGTTTAACATCTTTTGTAGTCATGGCATTCCTGGTGCATTGATAACTGATAGGGGAACCCACTTTTGCAACAAAACGGTGGAGGCATTGTTGAAGAAATATGGAGTTACTCACAAGATTTCTACATCTTATCATCCACAAACAAGTGGTCAAGTTGAGGTGTCTAATAGAGAGATCAAATCAATCCGTGAGAAAATCGTAAACCCGAATAGAAAGGATTGGAGTTTGCACTTGGAAGATGCATTATGGGCTTTAGCTTCCACCCACTTTGAAACATAATCAACTGCAAGAAGTATATAAAGATAACCAAAAGAAGATGGAAAGGGTCCCATGAAATCGATACCCCAGACATCAAAGATTTCAACCACAAATATAGGATTCAAGGGCATTTGATCTCTATGTGAAAGACTCCCTACTCTTTGACATCTATCACAATTCTTGCAAAACACATAAGCATCTTTGAACAAAGTAGGCCAATAAAAACCACTATCTAACACTTTCTTTGCTGTTCTTTTTGGGCCAAAATGGCCTCCACATGCATATGAATGACAAAACATTAGAATAGCATTATGTTCAGATGGAGGCACACATCTCCTAACTACTTGATTAGAGCAATGCTTCCACAAATAAGGTTCATCCCAAACATAATATTTAGCATCTCTCTTTATCTTATCCCTATAAGATTTACTAACATTGATAGGTAATTGCTTGGAAACAATAAAATTTACCAAATTCGCATACCAAGGCACTTCACCATGCAAAGCTCGCAAACTTTCATCGGGAAAAGATTCATGAAGGGGAATGATATCTTCTTTTTGCACCATTCGACTTAAATGATCAGCCACTAGTTCTCCGCGCCTTTCTTGTCTCTTATATCTAAGTTAAATTCTTGAAGAAGTAGTATCCATCGAATCAACCTTGGTTTTGCCTCATTTTTAGCCAATAAGTACGTAAGAGTGGCATGATCAGAATAAACAATCACTTTAGTAACTAATAAATATGAGCGAAACTTATCTAAAGCAAAAACAATAGATAGAAGCTCCTTCTCAGTAGTGGAGTAGTTTCGTTGGGTAGAATTTAATGTCCTCGAGGCATAATAGATCCCATGTACCACTTTGCCAATCTTTTGACCAAGAACCGCCTCTATAGCATAATCACTTGCGTCACACATCAATTCAAAGGGGTAGTTCCAATCAGGAGGTTGTATAATGGGTGTAGTGGTTAATGCTTTCTTAAGCTTGTCAAATGCCTCTTTGCATTCATCTCCAAATTTGAACTCCACATCCTTTTGCAATAGGTGGCATAGAGGTGATGCTATTTTGGAAAAGTATTTGATAAACCTGCAATAAAAACATGCATGTCCAAGGAAAGAACGAATTTCCCTCACATTGGAGGGGTAAGGCAAGTTTTGCACAATGCATGTCTACCTTAGCTTTATCTACCTCTAAAACTCTAGAAGAAACAATATGCCCTAAAACTATACCTTGCTCAACCATAAAATGACATTTTTCAGAATTAAGAACAAGATTAGTTTCAATACACCTATCCAAAATCAATGTAAGATTATGTAAACATGCATCAAAAGAGTTTCCATATACTGTAAAGTCATCCATGAACACTTCATTGATGTTTTCCACATAATCTTGGAATATGCTCATTATACATCTTTGGAAGGTGGCTGGAGCATTGCAAAGCCCAAAAGCCATTCTCCTATATGAAAATGTGCCAAATGGACAAGTGAATATGGTCTTCTCTTGGTCCTCTAGAGCAATGAAAATTTGGAAGTAACCTGAATAACCATCATGAAAACAATAAAAGTCACGACTAGCAAGTCTTTCAAGCATTTGATCAATAAAGGGTAAAGGAAAATGGTCCTTTCTAATATAAGCCTTAAGCTTTCTATAATCTATACAAACTCGCCATCCGTTTTGAACCCTTTGAGGTACCAAGCCACCATCCTGGTTTTCCACTACTGTGATGCCAGACTTTTTCGTAACAACTTGCACTGGGCTAACCCACTGGCTGTCAGAGATAGGGTAAATCATGCCAGCTTCAAGTAACTTGAGGATCTCTTTCTTCACTACCTCCATCATAGGAGGATTTAGGCACCTTTGAGCTTGCCTTGAAGGTTTAGCACCTTCTTCCAACAATATTCTATGCATGCACAAGGAAGGGCTTATTCCTTTAATATCGATTATAGTCCATCCAATTGCCTTCTTATGGTCTCTAAGCACTCTAACTAGCTTTTTTTCTTGCAAATAGGATAGCTTGCTGGATATGATCACCGGTAAGGTCTCACCATCCCCTAGGAATGCATACTTCAAATGTTCAGGCAAAGGTTTCAATTCAACTTTGGGAGCCTGTACAATTGAAGGAAGAAGCTTATTAGTACTTAAAGGCAAATCAACATAAGAAAGACTCAATTTAGAGGAAACTAAAGGTAATGAATTCAAATCCATGATTGACTCCTCTATGTCCTCTCTAAGTGTCAGTTGGTCCATTGTTTCTTTTTCATTGGTTGCACAAGTGAGTGCCAACTCAAGTCCATCATCTTTATGCAAATTCAAAACCTGTTGAGATAAACCATCAAGAACATCAATAGAAAACACACTATGTTCATCATTAGGATGTTTCATTGCTTCAAAAATATTAAAGCAAACTATTTTCTTCTCAAACTCCATAGTGAGTAGCCCTTCGTAGACATCTATCTTTGTTCTTGCAGTCCTAAAAAATGGCCTTCCTAAGAGAAGAAGAATCGAATTTGGGCAATCATCTTCTTCCATCTTTAGCACATAGAAATCGGCTGGAAAATATAACTCATTTACCTGCACCAAAACATTCTCAACAACACCTTCAGGATAAACATTAGATCTATCAGCCAATTGAATAATAACTCCAGTTTCACTCAAGTTATCAAAACCTAAGGAGATGAAGATAGAATAAGGCATAACATTAATAGATGCTCCTAGGTCACACATAGCTTTTTCAATTTGAGTTACTCCTATAGTGCATGGAATAGTAAAAACTCCCAAATCCTTACACTTAGGGGGTAATTTTCTTTGGAGTATGGCAGACATATTTCCCCCATTGGTACCTTTTCATTACCTCTCAACCTTATCTTATTAGTGCATAAATCTTTCAAGGATTTTGCATATTTAGGCACTTGCTTGATTGCTTCCAAAAGAGGTATGTTGACTTGAACCTTCTTAAAGGTTTCCCAAATGTCCTTCTCAAGCTCATCTTTCTTTGTGTTCTTTGCTAACCTACTTGGAAAAGGAGGAAAACACTTGTTAGAACTCAAATCAGAATTCACAAGTTTAGGATTTACCTTTAAGGATGTCAAATCATCATTTGGAAGTGAACTTTGAGGTGTTTTTGCATCTTTGTTTTGAACATCTTCTTCCTTTTATTCAAGCTCGATTTGGTCACTAGTCACTTCAACTTCTCGCTCTAATCCCTTGTTATGTGATTTTTGCATTTTCTTTGGGGATTCCAACCTCTTTCCACTGAATTCAATTGCATGTGCATTCTCCTTTGGATTTACAAGAGGTTGTGAAGGAAGCTTTCCGGAACTTTCACCTTTCATTTCATTCAACATTGTTGCAATTTGGCCTATTTGAGTCTCCAAATTCTTAATGCAAGCCCTTGTTTCCTGTTGAAAAAGACCATAATCATTAGATTAGATTGGGCATTATCATTATGTAAATTAGAATTTGAAGAATTAAAATTTTGAGGCCTGTTTTGATAGGGAGGTTGATTTTGTTGGAAGTTGTTGCCATTTTGAGCACTTGAACCTCCTTGATTCCCATATCTCAAGTTTGGATGGTCCCTCCAACCAGGATTATAGGTGTTGGAGTAAGGATCATAGTTTCGATTTGGTAGTCCAGGCAATCCTCCAATTGCATTGGCTTCTTGTGGATCATCTTGTAAGGTGGGGCACACATCCGTAGGATGTCCAATATGAGAACAAATTCCACATGCCTTTTGCTACATTGTACCTAAGGCAATTTTTTCAAACCAAGAGGTTAGTCTATCCAATTTTTGTTCAAGATTGCTACTACCTACCTTATTGACTTTTTTAGGTTCCACAAATGTTTGTCTTATTCCGAATTGTTTAGTGTTGGCAGCCATTTTCTCAATCAATTCTCTTGCCACTTCGGGAGGTTTGTTCCTCAATGCTCCTCCACTAGCTGCATCAATCATAGCTCTTTCCATTGGTAACATTCCCATGTAAAAGAATTGGATAAGTAGATTCTCTGAAAATTCATGATGTGGGCAACTTGAGCACAAATCTTTGAATCTCTCCCAATACTCATCGAGAGTTCTCCTTGTTGTTGACGAACACTACATATTTCCCTCCTTATATTATTGGTTCTTGAGGCAGGGAAGAACTTTTCCAAGAAAAGTTTCTTAAGCTCACTCTAAGTGGAAATTGATCTCGGAGGGAGGGAATACAACCAATTTTGTGCACTATCCGTCAAAGTGAATAGAAACACTCTCAAGTTAATGTTGTCTTCGGACACATTGCTTGTGTTGAGAGTTGAACAAGCTAGATGGAATTTTTGCAAATGCTTGTGAGGATCTTTACCTGTCAATCCATGGAAAGAAGGAAGTAAGTGTAGGAAACCAGATTTGATCTCAAAATTAGCATTTAAAGCAGGGAAATTAATGCACAAAGGTGAGAGAGTAAGATTAGGAGTTGATAGCTCCTTCATTGTCCTTCGGGCATTATTTTGAGCATTGTTTTGCCCATTGTTTCCTTGTGGCTGGTCATTGTTGTGCTCCTCCATGTTGAATAGTCCTCTCAAAGTGGTTGGAGATGGTGGTGTTGGTGTTGATTCAGATGATGAAGATGGCTCTTCCTTTTGCTCCGAAGGAAGAATAGTTCTCTTAGGTGTGTGAGAAGATCCTAAGGCTTTCTCAATGTGCTTTTGAATATCTTTGTATTTCTTGTTAAAGCCTTCTTCGTAACGACACATACAAGTCTACAAAAGAAAGGGAAAAGAACTCAAATAACACAAAACAAACTAAAACAAATAAAAAAAATAGGAGAAATTAAATAGATAAAAATTAAATAACAGGAAAAACAAAATTGGCCCAGAAACAAATGAAAACATCAGAATTAGGAAAAATAGGGTGGGGCCAGTAGTAATACTACTGGTTTTGCTTAGCTCGCCAAGTTCCTTTTGAAAAAAGGGTGCTGTATGCCTATCTTTGCTGTTCGTCGGGTTTCACCTGATTCTCGCACAAAACCGAAGAAGAAAAAAAAATCAAAATCAGATTCGCTAAAGAACAATCCCCAGCAACGACGCCAAGATTTGGTACTTCGTTAATACCAAATAAAATTCTCTGCTAAAACTAAGTAGATAGTGATAAGCACAGGTCGTATCCCACGAAGATTGTTTTAGAAAATCTAATTTGAAGATGCCATAAAAATAAAGAGTTGAAGAATTTAAGTTTGCAAATTATAACTAACTAAGAACAATGCGAATAATAAAAATAAGCAGAAATCAATAAGGAATGTTTCAGTTCAAGGAATACTTACTCTTGGAATTTGAATTGATCATAGGCACAAAAGATAATCAAACATGCAAACAATTGGTGTAGGTTGAAAGTACCTATAGCTTCCCTTTAACCCCTATCTTTCCTTATGCCTAGCTTAAATCAGTACCTATAGCTTCCCTTTAACCCCTATCTTTCCTTATGCCTAGGTACCTATAGCTTCCCTAGATTTAATTAAGACAAAAGCAATAAACTCTAGAAAGATCTTAGCCAATAATAACTAATCAAGTCATATAGCCTGCTCTCTTAATTACTCCCTTTAATTCCCTCAAACAATATTGAAGAACTATGCAATATCACTTGATTTACTACTTTGAATTAAGCTAGCTTACAATTACGGATAAGAAGCTCAAATTCTAGCAATAGAAAATCATGCAAAATTAACTAGTTGCGCATCCTAGGTAACTAAGCAAGAAAATCATGAAATAAGCATAGAGAATCAAAAGATATTTTCAAAAGAGATAGAAATAAAACTCAAGCCTCACAATCCTTGCATCCAAGAGTCAAGTAACCTTCAACTGAATTGAGAAAATTAGAAGAGCATGCTGAAAATTGCAGCACAAAAGAGAAAAATAAAATTCCTAGCAAAAGCTTTTTTACATAGGGAGGCTAAGGCCTTTAAATAGAGACCTAGGAACCTTTAACCTAACTTCTAAAAGAAGTTTAAAACTCTAAAACTAATAAGTTATCAGCTGGCTTAAGTGTTCTACGAGAAATAGAAGTCCTTCTTCAAATAGGAGAAAAAATAGCACACACCACATGCCATGCACATGCCTCATTAAAGGGTTTTCCTACTCCAATTAGGACTTCTCTTCAAGGGCTGAATCGCATCAATCCAAGGCTTGGGCCTAGGTTAAATATCTTCAATAACATGTCCAAAACAGCCCCAAATAAGGCTTAGGCATGCACTTGTGCATCTTCAACCCAAAATTGCTCCAAAACTCAAAAGAGAAAAGCAATCTTTGATGTCCGCAGGGTTTCCGGATGCTTCTGTATTTTGATGTTTTGAAGGCCGAAATGAACTCCGATTTTGGTGATCTTTAGTATTATGGAAAGCTCAGGAAGTCCTCTACAACTTTTATGAGAACTCAAACTCATCCGTGGTCTGTAAGGCATTCAAATCTGGCCATATTTCGAAACTATATGCATAGGAAAATCTCAAAATTTACATATTTAAACTCCTTTTCTTCCAAAGCTTATTTTTAGCTTCCAATGATATGAAATCACTCAAAACAGCTTAGTTAGTAATAATAAACACTTAAACAACAAGATATAAGAGATAAATCATAGCATAAATAAGTGTTTATCATGAACCCACGAAATCCCCATAATATTATACTTAAATTGAAGCCTACAATGAGCCCAACAATGGTCCTCAATTAATTTCTGGAGATTGAAACTTGGTTGTAAGGAATTTCAATGAAAATGTCACACCCCGACCCGCCCCGAGTCTACCACGTGGCAACCGCCGCGCTACCTGGAAGTACGAGTTTGCAGCCACGCATCCGAGGGACCGCAAGGCATTGAAATGGACATTATCGCTGCAAAACAAAACTAAAATTTTAATTAGAAATCATTTAATAAAATATTTAATTTATAAGCAATACCAGTGGATTAATTTAAAAGAATACCTACACAGCAGAAACCACTAAACCTAAGCCACCGACGTCTTCTAGTGAGCCTCCTTTCTATGGCTGACTCGTACGCCAATCTGCATCCATTCACATTGGATACAGGTGAGTGACAGAGGTTCTAAGAATCTCCATCTGGGTTAAAGGGGATAAGGGAAAATCCAACATAAAATAAAATAAAATAAATGAATTAAAATAAAAATAAATATTTTCTTTTTGAAAACTCTTTTCTGGTTCTCCAGTTGAGAACCCCCATTTTAAAAACACTTTAAATAAATAAATAATTTTGTATACATAAAATGGGCTGGCATCTCTATCATACTATAGGTGCGACCCGTCGGTCATCTTATACCTCACTGCACCGAGGGCTATCTCTTTTCTTTCTAAAAATATTTTTTCTTTCTCTTTTTCTTTCTCTAGCCCTTTCCCTCGGTGGTGCCTCACTGTGATGGAACACAGTGAACTGGAGCTCTGGTTAGTTTCCCTACGTGCCTCTCCCAACCAGGCTCGACTCACAGTGCCCCTCGATAGGCGGTCCACGGCTGAGTATCATGCATGCTCTCAAACTCGGTCCACGCTCCCGCAAATTGGAACTCCGAGGAACCCTCTCAAACACTCGTCTCTCAAGGGCATCGTACCCTCAATAATCATAATAATAATATCTCATAAATTATATATATATACGTATAGACATTTATATTTAAAACATACAAATCACACACACATAAGTTTTATATTTCTTTTTAAAACATCCCACTCACTGTGTGGGTATATCGCAAACGAGTGTGTGTATGTGGATTTCCCATATTCCAAAACCTTTTTGAAAAACATTTATGTTTTAAAATCATTTTTAAAAATCCTTTCCCCCAGTGGCTACACAAAGAAGTCTAGGCCACTCACAGTGATGGGAGATTCGTATACTCCCAAGCGCTCCATATAGCTTAACCTCCGGAGCGTCGCCGCACTCGATTCAACCGAAGCCCTAGTACATGGAAATATAAGTTAGCATTCATAATTAAATTTATGAATGCACCTATGAGGCTCTAATATGACCTATGACGATGTTTGGAAGTGATTCGGGGCTTAGAAAAGTGTCCGGGAGGTTCCGGGGTAAAAATTGGACACTTGGTGAAAATTTATGAAAATGCCCCTCGGTCCACCGTTCGACGCGAAATTCGAGATGGAGGTTCCTCTCACCTCCCACGACGCGTTTACTGGAGCAGAAACGAGAAATACAAGCTCAAAGTTCCTAAATCTCAAATCTAAACTTAAAATCTAACTAAAAGCTGAAACTAACTTTGAGCTTGAATTTCTCCTAGACCAATGCATGGATAAGCGTGAAAACTTAATGAAACGTAGTTCAAGGAGTTAAGAACAACTCACTAAGATCTCGCCTTGAACTTGCGGTCGGTTTGTCCGGATCGGCCAAAAGTACAAAATTGCTCCAAAGGAGCAGTTGAGAGAAAAGAGAGAAAATGAGGGGGAGAGCTCATCTCTCCCCTATTTTTAGGGGAGCCCGGCACCGGGTCCACTCGGGCCCCGTGCCAGACTTTCTCTTCTCTTTTAAACCTCTCATAATTTCGATCCTTGGCCCGATCCACCAACCAATACACCAATGGATGTCCAATCCATTGGCTATGGACTTAAAGAAGTCCACTTCAGTGTTTCCATGCATGGTCACCAATCTCATCTTCCAACTACGGCTTGTCTTAAGCTTATCTTCTCTTCAGACTTGACACAGCCGGACCAACATATTGTTTAATTATCGCGTCATCTTGTACTATTCCATTCGTACGAAAAGGTCGTGCTAGGTCCGGGTTTGTCATAAAAGTTCAGGGTTCATGGTGAAGTCTTGATATCCATAAGGTGGTGAGCCTTCCTCCAAGGATAAAGAGCAAATGGATTAGTGGGAGTTCTTACCCTCCCAAAACCGATGAGTGGCATTTAACGAAACTAGATGATTAAGGAAAATGGTTTTAAGATGCTTATATGTTTAGAATATTTTACAATTGAAAGAATTTTTTATTTCAATATGGTGATGTTTTGCAATATAACTAACTTGATTTAGAGCATGCAAAATTCGTAAAATGAATTTTTAAGTTTATTGATTCTAATGTATTTAAATTTATGATTTTGATGACCAAACATCTTTTGATGGATTGACTTTGATATAATTCATGACTTTGTGTTGGTCCGATTGGGCAAATGATATGGAAGAATGATGATGTCCTTTATGTATATTTCATCATGATTTTGGTGGATGGGTTGTGAGTCACTGTAGTGATGCTTCCCATGGTCCGACCTTGTGGAGGTGGCGTGAGTAAGCTTGATTCATTCTGACATGAGATGGATGATACAGGGGACTTATTGCGTGCACTATTGATCTTATTATTTAATGTGGTTCCTGTGGGAGTACATTAGACATAGTCACGTACCACCAGTGATGAAGGGCCACGCCAATGTCGAGGGCAGGCATTTTGATAAACTAAAAAAACTGAAGAAAAAGCCTTCAATGGGCTCAAGCCCCATCTTGGCCAGGTGTGGGTTTTAGTACGTTTTTTGACAAGCCCAAAAATCTATTTTTCACAAAGTGATTATTTATTTTCATTCATCATTAAGTTATGGATTTTTCAAGCTTTTAATGTAAATTTTCTTTCTCTTCTAGAATAAATAAATTGACACACTCAGACCTAATTTAACTTTTTCATACAAATCAGAATAGTGAAAAACGTCATATTAGTACGAACAATACATCGGTCCCAATCTGTCAGATAAAGAAAAGATGTAAAAGTTAGGATAAGACGGAGTTGGAAGATGAGGTAACCCTAATGCATGGAAAACAACTAACACCAATTGGGCTTCCTCTAAGTCCATAACTAATAGTTATAGGGACCATTGGTGAAAAAGGTTAGAGATTAGAGCCAAGGGTTAAAAAACGAAGAGTTAGAGTAATTGGGAGGAAGTTTGGCATGGGGCCCGAGTCGTCCCAGTGCCTATATAATGGAGAGGCTAAGCTCTCCCCCTTATTCTCTTTTCCCTCTCTCCGTCTCTTCTCTCTTTTTCTCTTAAGGAGGCATTTTGGAGTTTTGGCTGATCTTGACAATCCGATTGACGGATCAAGGTGAATTTCTAGTATGTTATACTACTCACCTCCATCTTCATTTTGTCTAGTGTTGTACATAAATCCATGCATTAATTTAGGAGAAATCACGACTCAAAGTTAGGTTTAGCTTTTTAGTTAAATTTAAGTTTAGACTTGAATTTTAGGAACTTTGAGCTGATGATTTCGATTTTTCTTTCGGTGAAGGTGTTGTAGATGTTGTAAGGATTTTCTGTCTCAAATTGCAAGACAATCCATGGAGCAACGAGCTTGAAAATCGAGGAAAAAGCCTATTCCCGAGCTTTTTGTTTCCTTCATGCACAGGAGATGACTCACTCCTGTGCAGGAGTGAGCATATGGCCATCCCGACCGAGTCCCGTGCGGGAGTCAATCGACCCCCTTAGGGGCATTTTTGTAATTTTACCCTAAGTGTTAGATTTTGACCCAAAACCTCCCTGGACACTTTTCTAAGCCCCAAATCACATTCGAGCATCGTCTTAGGTCATAGTATAGTCTCATAAGTGCATTTATAGATTTAATTATGAATGATAACATGTACTTCCATTTAATTAGGGTTCCGGACGATTGATTGCAATGACGCTCCGGAGATCGATTTTTGTGGGATTCTTAGGAGTATATGAACCTCTCAGTACTGTGAGTAGCTTTGTTTCAATGTTTAGCCATTTAGGGATGAATGCTTTTATTGTTTTAATTAATGTTTTAAATTAAATGTTTTGGGATTTGGGTATTCCATCACATTGACGCACACGTTATTGCATGCCATGTGGGCGGGATGTTTTAAAATAAATTTAATTTATAAAAATGCATGTATGTTTTTATATATTTTTACTTATGATAAGTGTTCGATGGGGCAATATGGTGAGATGAGTGATTGAGTGGTTCTCGGTGCTTCTATGAGAGCATGTGGACTGAGCAGAGCATGCATCAAACTATGTAGCCGCATACCACCTTTAGAGGGGCACAGTTAGTAGAAATGCTAGAGTAGCGAGAGGGGAGTACAGACACTCACCAGGGTTATTGTAGCTATGCTCCACACACAGTAAATGGCACCATCAAGGGAACGGGCTTGAGATATATATATATATATATATATCTATATATATGTATATATATATATATATTTTAAGAAAGGTTTTAAGAGAAAAGAAAAGAAATGAGGAAAGGATAGCCCTCGACGATACAAGATTCTCGATTAATGCATAAGGTTGAATCTCGTTGTATTTTCATGGCCAGCCCATAGTATGTTATTATTATTGTTGTTGTTGTTGTTGTTTTAAATAAAAAGGTTTTGGGGAAATGTTTTAGAAAGGTTTTCAAAAGATAAATATAAAGTGTTTTCTAACTGTTTTGGAATTATCCGACTCCCCAAATTCTATTTGATTGGTATTGAGCCGAGACTACTCACTAAGTACACAGAGGTGTACTCACCCCATGTCCTTTTAATGTTTTGTAGGTTAGATGTCCAGAGGCTCACTAGGAGAAGTCGATGGCTTAGGAGTTAGTAGATTCCGCTGCATAGGTGACCCAAAAGCTAATCCACTGGTATTCAAATTTAATTAAATTATTTTATTAAATGATTTTCAATTATTATAAATGTTTTCTAATTTAAGTTTTAGTAACTGTTTTATAGCAAAGATACTCATTTTATACCTTACGGTGCTTCGGGGTGCATGATCTGACATGTACTTCGAGGTGTCACGATGGTTGTCACGTGACCGGCCCGGATGGGTTTGGGGCGTGGCATAAATATATATTTATGGATAAAACGCTAAATAAACTATTTATTGACATAATGAATTTTTATGTGCCTAGTTTTAGAATTTTGCACGCTTTCACTATTAATTGTTTAGATTTAGTTTGTCCCACTCATTAAGTATATTTTTATATATTCATCCCCTTTGTTATCTATGTTTCAAGCCAATAGTTATTGATTAGACGGCAACTCAGTATAGATTGTGACTTGACAATGAACCCTCTCATGTCTTATTTTATATATTGGCACGGCTGGATCCACTGCACATATTTGGGAATTTTCTTAGTTATTTAGTGTCTATGTTTTCTTAATTATTTACATGCCTATATTTGCAATTTGGAGCCTATTGTTAATTTAAAAGGTACATGAGATACAATCGCCGTTAACTTTAATGACCAATGAAAAGGTTAAACCCTTATTTGAAAAATAGGATAAGGTCATGCGTCATGCCCCTTTCTGGTAAACCCGAAAATTTTGACTCTCTCTCATACTACACCCATTCTTCTCTCTCTGACTCTTAAAACCCAACAACTAAACAAAACCCTAAAATCCTGTGAAATTTTCATCTTCAACCACATTTGACCGACACCGTTGGCTATTGGCAACATAATTAGATGAAGCTCGAACTTTGTAAATAGCTTTTTTTGGACTTGCTAAATCTGAATCTGGCCTTAGATTCCTCAAAATCTACTTGCAATTTCTCAAATCCTCCCAAAATCTGAGCCATTTTCACCATTAGATAAGGTTGATTTTTGGATATATTGTTCTATGGCCTAAAATCACTCTTCTCACCATTGGGATCATGAAATATCTAATCAAGGCTTCTGTCACACCTCGGACCCACTGGTCTGAACACATGACAATTGCCACGACACTTTGAAGTACGTATCAGCCGCTCACGCAACCTGAAACACCCTAAGGTATAAATTAAGTATCTTCACTACAAAACAGTTACTAAAACCTTAATTAGAAACCATTTATAATAATTTAAAATTTTTTACTAAAATAATTTAATTAAAATTCGATACTAGTGGATTAGCTTGAGGGTTACCTACGCAGTGGAATCTACTAACTCTTAAGCCATTAACCTCCCTAATGAGCCTCGGGACATCTAACCTAAAAAACAAAAAGGGGAGTCAGGTGAGTACAAACATGTATCCAGTGAGTGACCCCAGTTTAATGCAAAGTCAAATAGGGTTTAGGGAGCTGGGTATATCTAAAGCAAGTTAGAAAACATTTTATATTCATTTTCAAAAAACCTTTCTTAAACATTATCCTCAAAACCTTTTTGTTCAACAACAACAACAACAACAATAATATACTATTGGCTGACCTTAAAACATACGAGACTTGACCTTACGCATTGGTCGAGATCCTCCAACCGTCAAGGCTATCCTTTTATCATTTCTTTTCTTTTCTCTTAAAACCTTTCTTAAACATAAATATATGGGCTAAAAGCTCAATTTGGTCCCCCAACGTTTATGCATTTGCTGTATTTGATGCCCAACTTTTTGAACTGCCTAATTTAGTGCCTAACGTTTGAAAATTTGTTCAATTAAGCGTTTCCCGTCAGTTTTAATACAGAGTGATTAACAAAACCAAATCCAAGCACGTGAGTGTCTTTAGATTATGATACGTGACATGTCTATTTTTCATGATAAATCTACACCGTTCATTACTATTACATTTAAATTAAATATTTTATTTTCTTTTGCTTTTTCTTTCTTCTTTGTTTCTTTTTCCGTTGTTTCTTTCTTCTCCTCCACCTATCAGGATTTCTTTTTCATTTTTCTTTTTTCTTTTTTTCTTTCTTTCTTTCATTGGCATCTTATTTCTTCTTCTCTCCATCTATTGATGATTTCTTTTTCCTATTTTTCTTTCTTCTTTCTTTGTTTTGCTTTTTCTTGGTTTAAGGCCAATAAATTTCACCAAGGCCAAACTCGAGCTTGAGGTAGAGTTCTCTAGAAGGAATCTGGTAGTAATAGATAAAGAACTTGTAGAGGGGATGCCCAGCCACCAAGTGGGGAGAAGAAAAAGGTGAGGAGATAGAGATGGTAAGTTAGGGTTTTTAAATTTGGGATTGCTGTGATTTGGGATAGAGTTATAGATCAAGAAGAGAAAATCTAGTAAGAAAATGAAGAATGAAGCTTTTGTGTGGGCAACAATGGTGGATTTTAGATTTTTCAAAATCCAATTCTCTTAGATCTAAAAAAATTAAAGAGTTTATTCAACAAATTAATTTGATATGTTTAAAGCGGAAGTTAAAAGGATTTAAAAAGTGTGTTCTGGGTTAAGTTTAGTAAAAATAGTGGTGGTAGATGGTGGCCGATGGTGGCAGACAGTGGCCAGATTCTAAAAAAGAAGAATAAGAGATTTTTAGAAATTAATTATATTAATAATAAAAAGTTAACAGAAAATCTTAAAATAACCTATAAGTGTGCATCACGCTTAAAAAAATTGCCATCAGAGCTTTAATTGAACAAAATCGCAAACGTTAGGCACTAAATTAGGCAAATTGAAAGGTTGAGCATCAAATCGAGTAACTTAGCAAATGTTGGGCAACAAATTGAGCTTTTAGCCAAATATATCTATATATATATATATATATATATATCTTTAACCCATTCCCTTGACGTTGCCATTTCACTGTGGGTGGAGCATTGCTATATTAGCCTTGGTGAGTGTCCCTACGTACTTCTCTCTACTTCAGGGTTTCTCACTCACCATGCCCCTCGATAGGCGGTCCACAGCTACTTGGTCGGAGGCATGCTCCGCTCGGTCCATAAGTTCTCAAAGGAGCACCAAGAACCACTCATTCACTCATCTCACCACATTGCGCCTTCGGGCACTTATCATAAAAATATAATTATAAAACATATATACATTTTTATAAATCAAATTAACTTTAAAACACCCTACCCATGTGGCATGTAATAAGGTGTGTGCTAGTGTGAGGGAATACCCGAATCCAAAAATATTTTATAAAATAATAGAAGCGTTTGGCCTTAAATGGCTAAACACTGAAACAAAGCCATTCACCATGTTGGGAGGTTCATATACTCCAAATTATCCCACGAAGATTGAACTCCAGAGTGTCGTCACACTCGATCGTCCGGAATCCTAGTTACACGGAATAACACGTTAGCATTCATAATTAAAATAATGAATGCACCTAGGTCTTCTATGACCTAAAATGATGTTTAAATGTGATTTGAGGTTTGGAAAAGTGTCCGGGCAGCTTTCGGGTCAAAATTTGACATTTAGATCAAAATTACAAAAATGCCCCTAGGTTCGGGGTGACTCCTGCGCAGGACTTGGTCGGGATGGCCAATTGGCCATCTGTGCTCACTACCGCGTGGGAGACATATTAAAATTGGATCTCGTGGGGGAATGGATCGTCTCTCACTCAGGAGGCGAAACAAAAAGCCCAGAGACGAGCTTTCTCCTATATTTTCGAGCCCGTTGCAACATGGATCGTCCTGCAAATTTAGATAGACGATCTCCGCATCTTCTACAACAACTTAACCAAAATAAAAATCGAAATCATCGACTCAAAGTTCTGAAATTTCAAATCTAAGCTTAAATTTAACTAAAGCTAAACCTAACTTTAAGCCATGATTTCTTCTAAACCAATGCATGGATTTATGTGCTACACAAGGCAAATTGAAAAGTGATGTGAGTAGTACAACATACTAGAAACTCACATTGATCCATCGGTTGGAGTGTCCGGATTAGCCAAAACTCCAAAATGCCTCTTTTTGCTCCAAAGAGAGAAAAGAAAGGAACAGAGAAAGAGGGAAAGAGGAGAATAGGGGGAGAGGCCTTATATAGGAAGGTTCGGCACTGGGTTTGCTCGAACCCTGAATTAGATTTTATCCCCATTACTTAATCTCTCTAATTCTTGAGCTTTCGCTCGAATTCCAACCTATTACACCAATGGACTCCATAACTTTTAGTTATGGACTTGGAGGAAGCCCAATTGGTGTTTAGTTGTTTTCCATGCATTGGGGGTTACCTCCTCTTCCAACTCCATCTTATCCTAACTTTAACATCTCTTCTCAATCTGACACATCTGGACCGACGTATTGTTCATATTAATACTCCATCTTTCACTATTCTAATTGGTATGAAAAAGTTTGATTTGGTTCGGGTGTGTCAGCTTCACAACCGAAAATCAAAATGAAAAAGATAGGCTTTTCCTTTTTTTCTTTTGTTTTTTCAAATAAGGGCCTAAACTTTTGATATAACGCACATAAATTGGTGCATGTAAGCCCCAAATGGAGCTAATTTTGCAAGATTTGGCCCTCAATCAACCAATTAAAAGATTTGGCTCCAAATTAAGTCATTTCAAAAAGATTTAGCCAATAGCTGTTAATTTGTAAAAACTACTTATCATCATTCACCTAATGATAATATGAGTCTAAATATTAATTAAGATGTTCTGTTAGTTGGTCTCTTTGACTTGATCTTTTTTCTTATTTATGTATTATGTATATATTTTTATAAAAAGAATAATGACTCATATAATGAGATTAATTGCAACTCTATTTAGTTTTAATTTAATATTTCTAATAATTATTATTTTATTATATTCTATTTCACTAAATCAATAAATAAATATAAATTTAAGTTAATGATCAATTATTGAAGTAAACAATTTTAAACTATTAAAATTTATTTGATGAAGAAATCATTTAAATTATGTTGCCTTTACTAAATCTAGAAGGAAAAATTTAATTTTAATAAACTAAATTTAATTAAGTTCAACATTTGGAATTTAAAAATACAAATTTTAAGAATTTCGTTTTGGATTTATATATTTAGATAGAAAAAAAAAGAGAACATTATTTTTAACTAATATTATGGAATTAATTTAAAATTTTGATTCTATAGAAAATATTATAAGATTATATTTTTCTAGTATTAAATTGAAGTTCAGGTTTAGGTTAGGCTCAGGCCTGGGTTCACGTCGGATTTGGGTTTGGGTTCAGATCAGGTTCAACCTCAGGCCTTGTTTGGTTTGAGCATTTTAGGGTTTTGGTATTTTCAGGTTTGGCTAATTTTGGGTTCGAATATTTTTGGGTTCAGGCTTGGGCAGGTTCGGGTTATTGAATTTTTTGATCAAATCGGGTTTGGACGAGCTTGGACTCGGGCGGGTTTTAGGGTTCGGATTCATTTTGCTACCTCTACACCTTATGTCAGCACGCACTCCAAGACAACACAAGGTTGAAAGTAGGTATTATGTCACACCCCGACCCGTCGGTCCGACCACGTGGCAACCGTCTACCACCTCGAGACGGGTGCCACGAAAGGCAGGTTATCCGAGATGGCACAAGGCATAGAAAGAGTATTGCCATTGTAAAACAATCAAAACTAAACTTTAGTTAGAAAATATTTATAATAATAAATAATAAAAAGAACACTAGTGGATTAATTTCAGTAATAATGTATGTAGCGGAATATACTAACTCCTAAGCCACCAACCCCTCCTATGAGCCTCCGATCCATCTAGCGTCCTCTGACACACCCGGACCTAATACGACTTTTTCGTACAAATGGAATAGTGTAAAACGGTGTATTAAGTGGAAAATACATCGGTCCAGATGTGTCTAATTAAGCAGAGATGTGAAAATTAGGATAAGACGGTGTTGGAAGATAAAGTAATTAACCGTGCATGGAAATTAGTAAATGCCAAAAAGACCTCCAATTAAGTCCCTAGAAATTTATTATGGGCCCCGTTGGCACAAGAAATCAAAGGATTTAGCCAACGGGTGAAAATGAAAGAAAGTTGAAAAAGGGAAAAAAGTTTGACCCGGGGCCCGAGTAGACCCGATGTTGGGCTCCTCTATAAATAGAGGAAAGCCGAAGCTTTTCCTCATTTTTCTTTTTCTTTTTCTTTCATTTTCTTTTCTTTTTCTCTCTGGAGCTAAACGGAGGTATTTTGGACAATTGGTAGATCCGGACAATCCGACCATCATATCAAGGTGAGTTTCCAGTATGTTATTCTGCTCACCTCGAACTATCTTTTATCTCGGTTGCAAGTATTTCAATGCATCAGTTTAGCGTAGATATGAGTTTTTAGTTTTTGACCGGTTTAATTTTAAAACTCAAATTTTAAGGATATCGGGCAAGTGAAATAAGGTGAGTTTTTAGTATGTTATAGTACTCACCTTAATCTACGTCATACTCCGTTTTCACGCATTTCTGTCCACCGGGTGAGAGTAAATTGGATATTTAGTCAATTTAGGCTAAATCTTGGTTTTACGAAAATTGGACCTATGTTTCTTATTTCTGTCTCGGCGGATCCGTCATGGATGCCATGAGGATCGCCTGTCTAAGTTTGTACGTCGAAAGGAGAAGAAATTAGTGCAAAAACCGGGGAAGGGACCGGCCGTGGAACAGGCCGATCAAGTCCCTGTTTAGATATTTTTCTATTATATTAATATATCTTAGATATTTATATATTATATTAATATATCTTAGATATTTATATATTATGTCATTATAATATATAAATATCTCTTAGGAGAGCTTTTTGGACCTAATTTCGTGTAGAACTTGGCCCAGCCTAGTCCGGGTGTGGGGCCCACAGGCCCCTGGGGGCATTTTGGTAATTTTTCGTCTAGAGTCTGATTTTGACCTCGAAACCTCCCGGACACTTTTTTAAGCCCCGAATCACATTCAAACCTAGTCTTAGGTCATGTTAGAGCCTCATAGGTGCATTCATAAATTTAGTTATGAATGCTAACGTATATTTCCGTGTATTAAGGCTCCGGTTGAATCGAGTGCGGCGATGCTCCGGAGGTTAAGGTACATGGAGCGCTTGGGAGTATACGAATCTCCCAATACTGTGAGTGGCCTAGACTTCTTTGTTTAGCCACTGGGCACAAAGGTTTTAAAAAACATAAATGTTTTCAAAGGTTTTGGATACGGGAAATCCACACACACACAGTTGCTTGTGATATACCCACGTAGACAGTGGGATGTTTTCAAAGAAAATATAAAGACTTATGTGTGTGTGTGTGTGTTTATATGTTTTAAATTTATATGTTTTATAAATATATATATATATGAAATATTTTTATTATGATATTTGAGGGTACGATACCCCTGCGAGATGAGTGATTGAGAGGACTCCTCGGTGCTCCAATGTATACGGGAGCGGGGACCGAGTGAGACGCATGCTTATAAGGTTCCCGTGGTCCACTTTTTTAAAGGGGCACAGAGAATATGCTAGCCTAGAGTAGAGAGGCGCGAAGGGAGGCTTGCCAGGTCAGAGGTAGCTGTGTTGCACCACAGCAATGGGTACCACCGAGGAAACGGGCTAGAGAAAGAGAAAAGAGAAAATGCTCTAAAAAGAAAAGAGATAGCCCTCCGTGCAGTGAGGCATGAGACGACCGACTGGTCGCGCCTTCAGTATGATAGAGATGCCAGCCCATTTTATGTATATATATTTATTTAAAGTGTTTTTAAAGAGAATTCTCGGCTAAAGAACTAAAGCGAGATTTTGAAAAGAAAAACATTTATTTTATTATTTATTTTATTATTATTTTATTTTGGATTTTCCTTATTTGCCCTAACCTTGTTGGAGAATCATTGAACCTCTGCCACTGACCTGTATCCAATGTGCATGGATGCAGATCCGTGTACAAGGTCAGCAGATAGAATGGAGGCTCGCTAGGAGACGTCAGTGGCTTAGGCTTTGTAGTTTCTGCTGTGTATGTATTCTTTAAATTAGCACACTGGCATTACTTTTAAAGTTAATTATTTTATTAAATGATTTTAATTAAAGTTTTAGTTGTTTTGCAGTGATGGTATCCATTTTATGCCTTGCGGTGCCTCGGACGCGTGGCGGTTGCCACATGGCTGACCCGGGCCAAGTCGGGGCGTAACATCCTCGCACATGGGTACTGCATCCAACAACATTGGATAAAGGTGAGTGATAGAGATTTAATGCAAAGTCAAGTAGGTTTGGAGAGCTCAGGTAAATCCAAAACAATTTAGAAAACATTATACGTTTATTTTAAAAACCTTTTTCAAAACATTTGCCCCAAATCCTTTTTGAGAAAAACAAGAATAATAATAATAATAATAATAATAATAATAACAACAACAACAACAACAACAACAACAACATCTAGCTAAGGGTTGGCTGTGAAAACACAACAAGGCTCAACCTTTTGTTGCGGTCGAAGATCTCGTATCATCGAGGACTATTTCTTTTCTCTTCTTTTTTTTTTTAAAATTTCCTTTAATAAGTAAACTATGTTCTTTTCTTTTAAAAAATATATATATAGAAAGATATAGATATCTCTCTCTAAGCCCATTCCCTCGATGGTGCCAGTCGCTGTGTGGTTGTAGCTATATTAGACCTGGTGAGTCTCTACTAAATAGGTAATCTCATTAGGAGAGACTTTTATAGAGAGGTCAAGGATGAGTAAGAGGACCAAAGTAATACAGCGTAAAGCGAAGTGAACTCTAACCCATAGGTTGACTAAGGATAAACCTTGATAGAAAGAAGATAAAGTTCAAACTCAAAAATAAGAGAGAAGTGAAAGTCATTCTTGAGAAATGATGACCTAGAGGGTTTGGGGAATCGTTATAATGACCAATGGCAGAGAGTAGTGTTAACACAGAAAGAGGAAAAGATGAAAGCTTAGATTAGAAGTCAACCTCACAACAACCTTCGAAATTTTGATGATGAAATTCTTAAAAGGAGGGGAGAATTGACACACCCGAACCTAATTGAACTTTTATGTGCAAATCGAAATAGTAGAAGACGGTGAATCACTAAGAACAATTGTCAATCCAAGTGTGTCTAATAAGGAAGAGATGTTAAAGTTAGGATAAGATGAAGTTGAAAGATGAGGTAATCCCTAATGCATGGAAAGCAACTAAACATTAAATCGGACTTCCTCTAAGTCCATAATTATTAGTTATGTTATGGGGCCCATTGGTGCAAGAGGTCGGAGAATAGAGCCAAGGCTCAAAAATCAAGGAAATGGGAGAAATGAGGAAGAGGTTCAACACGGGACCCGAACAGGTTCGACATCAGACATGTGCCTCTCCCCCCATTCTATTCTATATTTCTTCATCTCTTCTACTCTTTTCCCTAAATGAGGCATTTTGGAGTTTTGGTTGATCCGAACAATTTGGTCAATGGATCAAGGTGAGTTTCTAGTATATTACTCTACTCACCTCTGTCTTTAATTTGCCTAGTTATTCACGTAAATCCATGCAATGGTTTCAGAGAACTCACGTAAATCCTTGCATTGGTTTTTAGGTAAATTTAAGCTTAGATTTGACTTTTAAGGATTTTGAGCCAATGATTTTGATTTTTCTTTTGATGAAGTTATTACGGATGTTGTGGAGATTACCTGTATTAAATTTTTGGTAAATCTATGGAGCAACTGCTCAAAAACTAAGGAAAAAGCCCGTTTTATTTTAGGTCCGACATAGGACTTGATTGAGTCTGAAGTCGAACTTGCTCAAAATGGGCATTGGATTTATTCACCAGATCCGACGCTTAACCCAAGCAGGTCTGGCTCCGGACTTATCCCTGCTACCAGGGGTATTTTTGTGATTTCACACAATTGTCTTTTTTACCTGAAACTTTTTAAGACACTTTTTTAACCTCGAATCACATCTGAACATCGTCTTACGTAATAGTAGAGCTTTGTAGGTGTATTCATAAATTTAATTCTGAATGCTAACACGTACTTCCGTATAACTAGGATTCTAAGCAAGCGAATGAAGCGATGCTCCGAAGATAACTCTTCATTGGATTTTTGAGGTTATACGAACCACCGAACACTATGAGTGGCTTTTTTTCAGTGTTTAGCCATTTAAGGCTAAACGCTTTTATTTCTTATAAAATGTTTTCTATCTTTTAGGATTCAGATATTCCCTTATACTTACACACACGTTATTGCATGCCACATGGATGAGATGTTTTGAAATAAGTTAATTTATAAAATATATGTATGTATGTTATATTTAATTATATATATACGTGAGGTATGAGATGAGTGCCCGACAGAGAGACGAGAGACAGAGTCCCAGATAGGACTAAATGAGACTCGATGCTCATATGTAAATGGCTCTATATAAAGCAAATGGATCAAGCAAAGCATGCATCCGAAAAGTAGCTGTGGTCTACCTCTTGAGGAATACGGTGATCAAGGAGACCCTGGAGTAGAGAGACATAGAGGGACACTCGCTAGGGATATAATGTAGCTATGCTCCAATGAATGGCACCGTTGAGGAAACGAGCTTAGATATATATATATATATATATTATAAGAAAAGGTTTTCAAGGAAAAGTTTTAAAAGAAAAGAAAAGAGAAAAGATAGTCCTTGATGATATGAGATCCTCGACCTAAGCACAAGGTGGGGTCTTAGTGTGTTTTCATAGCTAGCTTATAGTTCAAATGTTTTAGAAAGTTTTTTCAAAGTTAAATATAAAATGTTTTCTAACTTGTTTTGGATATACCCTACTCCCCAAACCCTATTTAACTTTGCATTGAATCAAAGGCACTTACTGAGTACATAATTGTACTTACCCTACGTTCCCTTTAATATTTTTTTTGGTTAAATGTCCAGAGGCTCACTAGGAGATATCGGTGGTTTAGGACTCAGTAGATTCTGTTACGTAGGTATTCCCTCAAGTTAATCCACTGGTATCTAAATTTTAATTAAATTACTTTATTAGATGATTTTTTATTATTATAAATGTTTTCTAATGAAAGTTTTAGTTACTTGTTTTGCAACAATGATACTCATTCTATGCCATGTGCCATCTTGGAGAGCCCACTTTTCATGGCACATATCTCGAGGTGGTATAATAGTTGCCGCGTGGCCAATCTCCAAGTCGAGGCGTGACTCTCCGATTTTTCCTTTCTTCTTCACCATTTCCACTATCTCAAACCACCTCCAAACGCTTCAATAAACACCTTAAACAACTTCTTTCACTTTCTTGGTGATCAACAACACCAAAACAACCAAATGTCTTATTCAAAGGAACAAACTTGGTGTCATTTTGTTCATTAAGCCATAACTTCCAATCTAACTATTGGATTAGATTGATTCCTAGGCATGTGAATCTACTCTCTTCAAGCTTTATTTTGCCTATATGCTTGCTTTGATTTGTTTAGAATCAAAATCCTTTTTGCTTCAAACCCATCTCCAGTCTAACCTTCGAATCTGACTTTATGAAACCTCAACCATAGATTTTAATTCTTAAAGCTATAACCTAGTAGTTGAAGTATGTGTGCATTGAATGATTTGTTGACTGTAGTTGAATTAAAGTGGAAATGAGCTATGGACGTAAGGGAAAGAGGCCTTAAATCTAACCAGAGGTAGATCTAGCGCCGGATATGGCTAAGCTCAGTGCTGGACTCAACCTATTTGGGAAAATTCCCCTTTTGGTCAGTTTCACACAGGACTCACTTCAATTCTTCACTAGACTGACACTGTTGTAGGGGTAAAATTGTCATTTTAAACCCTTGAACCTCAATTGACCTAAATTGACTGTCGAAATTTCCCAATTTGATTCTGAAACATGAGAAACCCTAAAGTGAGCGTGTTTAGACATTCAATTGATATTCGAATGTCTAATTTGTTTAATTAGATTTCTAATTGATTAATTAGGTGGGAGTTCATACATGTTCAAGAATGTGTTCAAGTATAAAGCTTTCAAGAGATAATTCGGGAGTATATGAATCTCTCTAACTTGTGAGTGGCCTAGCTATAGTGGTTGACCACAAAAGGTCAATCGATTTCTAAATTAATTTTGATTGATTGTTTTATTAAATGTTTTATAAATGTTTTGAATATGGATAGTCCACCCTCACACACGAGATTTACACAATCGATTTAAGAAGCAAGACTTAAGAGATTTTATAAAATTGAATTTATAATTATTATTGATATTGATTATGCGAGATGAGAGATTGAGTGTTGGGCTCGATGCCCCGATGGGAGAGAGTGTACCGAGTAGAACATGCATCCGACCAAGTAACCGTGGACCACTTTCTAAGAGGCACAGTGATCAAGGAGACCTTGGGACTGAGTGGCACTAAAGGGAAAATCACCAGCACCAAATGTAGTTGTGTCCACCCACAATGATGGCAACGTCAAGGGAACAGGCTTGAGGATGATTCATGGTTTTTAAAAGATACGAGTTAGTGCCTTTGATGGTCCGAATGGCCATCTGGGTGCACAGGTGTGCCATTAGATATTTTCATATGCCAACGTACTTATGAGATATTTTGATTTGATTTGGTTTTGAGATTTCATTTATTTTATTCACAATAATGTTTTATTAAATATATATATATCCGAATGCCGTCGGGTGACCTGGCTAGGTTCCACTTATATGCCTTGTCACTTTTTAGCATTCAGAATAGTATTGTATAATATACTATCTAGTAGTTCGCTGCACACTTGCATTGTAAAGCATGCTACACTTAAATATTCATATCTAGTAATTTCTTACTTATATATTCCATACTTCGTATATGCATAAATATATATATACTTATATATTTGATATTGCTCATATTGCTCTAGCTACATCTTCTTTTATGCCCTATTCAATCTTGGATAGCATGTTTTCTATGGCACACATCTCGAGGTGGTACGATGGTTGCCACGTGGCCGAGCCTTCGAGTTAAGGTGTGACACAAAGAGACCCAAAATGGGTCTCTAGTACATCTCTTATGTGGGACCTATTGAGACCTGCAAGAGAGTCAAGTTTCAAAGCTAATATGGCCTTCTCAACTAGGTTCATCGTGGAACCTAGTCAGTCTTGCACGGGACCCACCTAGGTCACCTAAGTGCATTTTTGTAATTTCGCATTAAATGTCCAGTTTTGACCCGAAACTTCCCTGAACCCTTTCTTAACCCCTAGATCACTTCCAAACACTAATTTTGAGTAGACTAGAGCCTCAAAATCATTTAGGAGAATTCAAATTAGAATTCTAACGAGTTTCTCATGTAATTAGGGTTTTCGAGCAATCAAATGCAACAACACTCCGAAGTTCGATTGTTGGGGGGGGGGGTTCTTGGGAGTATATGAACCTTCCAATACTATGAGTGGCTTTGTTTTAATGTTTAGCCATTAAGGCCTAAATGATTTTATTGTTTTATAAAATGTTTTTATATGTTTTGGGATTCGGGTATCCTCTCTTGCACATGCACTTTATCACATGACATTTTGGACAGGATGTTTTAAAGTAAACTTAAATATTTGAAATGTATGTATGTGTATACGTGTTGGTATGCTTAATATATACACATACACACACACATATATATGTATGAATGTATGATATAAGGAGAGAGAGCTTTATGAGGGTAAGATTTTATTGAGGGGCCAATACCTACAGAGGACATTAGACTCGGAGCTCTACAAGAGCAAGTGGACTGAGTACGGGGCATGTTATCGAGCTACCATGGACCACCTATTGAGAGGCACAGAGTTAGAGATGATTAGACCCTGTGAGATGAATATGATTTAAGGTGCAGTGGGAAAACTTGTAAGGGATATGTAGCTATGTACCACCACAGCGAATGGCACCATCGAGGGAATGGGCTTAGAGAGATATTGATATATATATTATATTATATTAATTGTTTTAAAGAAAATAGAAGAGATAGCCCTCAACAATCTAAGAACCCTAACTTAGCTCAAGGTCAAGTTTTGGAGTATGTTTTCATGACTAGCCCATAGTGCATATATTATTATTATTAGTACTGATTGAAATATAATAAGATTTTAGGGAGACATTTTCAAAAAGGATTGAAAAGTTAATTTTAGATGTTTTAAACTTGTTTTGAATTTACCTGACTTTCCAAACCGTAATTGACTTTGCATTGAACTGGTGCAACTCACTAAGTACAAAATTGTACTCGCCACATGTTGCTTCTCATCTTTTGTAGGTTAGATATCTAAATGCTCACTAAGAGGTGTTGGTGGCTCATGATTCATTATAGTTCCACTTCATAGGTTTTCCTTTGAGTTAACCCATTGGTCCTCAATTTCTAAATTAAATTATTTTACTAAATGATTTTATTATTATAATTGTTTTTGTAACATCGAGAATCTCAATAGTTTGACTTTGTAAGTGTAAGTTTTGAATTTATGATGTTATCAAAATTAAAGTTTTATTTGAAATTTTGATGTAAATGGATTTATGCAAATTGGATGGATTATGAACAATTATGAATTTTGTGAATATTGATGGACTTGTATATTTTATTGGAGTCACAAGGGTTAATGATAATAATATTGTGAGATTGAAGATTAAGCTTAAATAACATATTAAGTGGTCTAGGGATTTATTTGGAATTTTGGAAATTTGGTATAACGGAGGAAATAAAGAAAATTGTGATTTTGTGGTCTTCAAATGGGAAATTTTGGAAATTTAAGAGAGGGAATAAAGAGGAAAGAGTTTCCCTTTCTCTCACTTCTTTCTTATCTCTTCTTCCACTTTGAAGACAACAACAAACCTAACCCCCACAAATTGCAAACCCTTGAATCCTTATTGATTCTCATAAAATTGAAGAGCTCAAATAATCAAACTCATCATCTCATCAAGCATTTTAGTGGCTTTCAGGAATTGAAGAGAGAAAGTGTTACTTTGGAGTTTTGAAGCAAAAATGGGTGAAATATTATGAAGAGATTCATTTGAAATCCACCAAGATTTTGAAAATGGGTTTAACGTATGTTATTTTACCCTCAAAAAACTTCAAAACCCTTTTTGAATCATGTTGATTGGATTAGAAATGAGAAAGTTATGCATTTTAGAAGTTAGGGTGAGAAAATGGGTTTCTTTGAATGCATATTGATTAGATTTGAGTTTAATTGAGGTTAGAAATGCATGGATTGATGACCTTGGCATAAATTTGATGTTGTTTGATCATTATAAAGTGGCTTCAATTATTGGAATTGGTTTGGTTTAAAGGTCAAACTTTGGCCTAAATATTCTTAGAACCCGAAATGTACAGAGTGATTCCGACCCAGATGCTCTAAAAACCCTAGCCCGGATCCTTTTTGAAAATGGGGAAATCACGAAACTCGAGTACATAGAGTAAAATTAACCCAATTGCACCAAAGACCCTAGCCCGGATCCTTACTGGAAGTATTGGAACATGCCTAATTTCCATTTTTGTTCATTTTGACCCAATTTGTTTTCGATTCGATTTTCGACTTCTTTGGGCCTTTCGAAATCTCAAATAAGTGTGTATAAGGGATATTTTGAGGTTGATAAACCTCTAAAATTAATATTGGATTAATTTTTAGGCATTTGAAAACCAATTTGGCAAAATTTGGTAAAAAGTTTAGCTCAATGGAGCACATTGCCAATCAGGTAGCATGATTTGGTCATGAACGCATTGGGATGCATTCTAATCCTGCATTTCTCATCTTTTACCATTGAATTGTGTATAATATGTGCTTTCATATGTTCATTTCCTTTGTTCTCTAGGAGAAGGCAACCCTGGATCGAGTGGAGCACACGAGTTGGACTAGCCTTGAGAGTATACTATTCTCCCATTTTTGTGAGTGATATGCCTCTTAAGATGTACTGTGGCAAATGTTTTGAGCCTCTTACTCAGTTTTGAAAATGATATTGATATATGAATCATGATGATGAGTTTTAGAGTGTGGCTTGTTCTTGAAATAGTTTTGCCAAGCATGTTTTGTAGAAATGTGACCCAAGTGATTGTATATGCCATGTTTTGGTTGAGATACACTTGTTATTAACCATATTACTTATAAATGGTTTTGTGAACTATGGCATGTACTTGAATTTTATATTGGTTAGATTATGGTGCTAGTGCACTTAGGGAATTGAATTTCCAAACTCAACCATGGTTGCCAATTTATGGTCCATTGAGGAGAATGGCATGGATTGTGGTATGTGATATTATGATTGATGTTGTCTCATAAAGTTGATGGGAGAGGGTGACTCTTATAACTTGGATATTAGTTGTTGGAGTCTCTTTGCCTCACCATGTCGAGCTATCCAAGGCCAACACCAAGGAAGGGTTTAATTATGGTTTGGCTATAATTGTTATGTGCCAAAACCCCTCGGTGGTTACCTTCTTAACCACGGCCAAGGTTTGGAGATTGGAAACATATTTTGGGCTAAGCCCATTTTTTGGAATATCATGTCTATTTTGTTGATGTTGATACTTATGAAGTTGAGTGCTTTGCAAATATGTTTTACTTCATGAAATGGCTTGATTTCTTTGAAATATACCTAGTTTGATAGTTTATTTCGAACTTGCCTACACTCAAACCCACACACCAAGCTTAATGTCTCTATCATTCACTGAGTATTTATTTACTCATGCTAGTTGTTCATTTTTCAAGTATCAATGTTTTCAACTTGGCTAGTAGAATTTCCCTAAGTTTGTGGTGGTCTTTCTCTCTTGCCGGAATGTTTTTGCAAGTGTAGGTTTCCATTTGATGCACATTTCTTGGTTTAGGTGGATCCATGAAGACTAAAGGAACTTCATATTTTGTAAAGAATGTTTTAAACACATTTATAACTATATTTTAGACATAAATTTTATTTAAATATTTTTCCTAAAGTTGTTTGACCAATAGTTGACTTTGATCAACTTTTACACTTGTTTGCTATATTTTTCTTTATTTGATGAGCAAATTTTACTCAAATTATCTTTCATGAATTTAGAACTGTATTGATGTTAAATGTGCTTGAAATGATTGAAAAGAATGATATCTTAGAGCCTTCTGGGGTTTCAGGTGCATGTATTAGTTTGCACGTATCCAGAGGCAATGCGACGGTTGTCCCCTGCCCGATAAGCATATCAAGACGTGATGTTTTCTAATAAATTTTTAATTTTAAATTATTTTACACTGATGATATCCTTTTTTGCCATGCATTGATTGAGGTGCATGGCAACTAACAAGTACATCGAGATAATGTGGCGGTTGTCACATGGTCGGCCTTTAGGTTGGGGCGTGACATAGTATAACATCTTTTACAAATAACCATGATATAGGCATTGGCATATAAGCACCATATATCGTTCCCAAGCTTCATAAAAAGTTTCGTCATCCTCTTGCTTTAAGGTTTGTATTTTCACTCTAAGATAATACTTGAGAGTGAATGTTGTACACACCTCTTCTCAAGTTCCCACTGAATTGATTTCTAAACTCAAGAATCAAATCTTCACTAAATCCTTCAACAATGAGGAAAACTCCTCATTCTAATATCATTATCTGTAAGATTTCATTAATGGAAGGAACTTGGTAAAATTCCCGTATAAGTGATAACCTGGCTTCCATCCGATTAAGTCTAGCAACTCGAAGTTTTAAGTTGAAACATGGGCAATTAGTTTTGCTTCCAACTTTCAATGGCTCAATAATTGATTGTGGCTGATTGTTATGATCAACAACAACAACATTATTGTTGTTATTATTGTCGCCACTCTTTCCTTGACCATGATTGCTACCTTTACCATTGTTTCCCAAATTATTCCATGTTATTTGTCATCTCTCTTCGTTGTCCCCTACTCTATATGTTATTTGCTTTAGCAGTCCTTTCTATCTCAGGATCGTATGGCAATAGGTTCTCTAATGTTCTCTCTATCCTGAGGGCCATAAACTACCTACAAGCAAAGAAGGAAATTATAAAAGAACTTACAAAGTGTAGTGAAACTAAATGAAAAGTAAAACTAATTAATTAGCTATGAATACCAGTTCCTTGATAACGATGCCAAATTTGATACAAAATTTTACAAGAGTACATAATTGGTGTAGCAACTAAATCTCTGAAGTACTTCAACGTATCAAACCTGGGGAACTTGATCAACTCTAACAATTAATCCTAGTTAACAAGTATGATACTTTGACAAAAGATTAAGAATAATTAAATCTAAAACTGAAAAAAAGGAAGTAACCGAGAAATAATCAATGGAAAGAACTATCAAGGTTTAGGCTTCTTCATAAGGTGTTCAATTTAACTAAACATAACTAACATGGTCAAGGATTCTTCCGAACTCACTCAACCTTTCTCAACTAAGTGATTATAACCTCCTAGTCTGTAACCTAATTAGTCAAGAACTTAAAGATCTAAGATTTATTGCTAGTACAAAAAAATTAGATTCTGCCTAATCTAATCTCTAAATGTCTTCCTTCCTAGTACTCGGATTCTATTCCCCTCTCAGTTCATAAAATCCGAAACATTGATTACTAGATGGCCAGGCTAACAATAAACAATTAAGTACAAACAAGGAAAATCTAACCATAAGGAATAATAAAAAGTCAAATCATGCTTTTACTAAAAAGAAATCTCCATTGGAATACACCTAAACCCCAATTTTTTAGTTACTCATAATGTCAATAAACATAACAAAATAAACAAAAGTCCACATCAAGAAACTAGTGAAAAGAAAATCTAAAAAGAATACCTCCATTGATCTTTGATGAAATTGCTCATCAAATCTTGATATTCACAGGTCTCTTAAGTCACTTTCTCGTCTTTTAAGTTGAACTCCCTTTATATAATATCCTAGGTTAAAAACTACCATGTTTCGAGTCCAAGATGTGCTAAAATTCCATTTAAGTGCATCATTTTAAAAGCTCAACCAAGCCCTAGTTAAGTTTTGTCTTGATCCAAGTTAAATTTTTGGAGATCATTTTTCATTGTACCTCATCTCAACCAACCGTAGTTGATCTTCGTCCGGAGGTCAAGCATTGCTCTTTGTTTTCTTCAAATCTTCATACCATTAGTTATCAAATAGCTTCATTATGCATCCAAAAGCACATATTCTCTTGCAAAACACACAATTAACTAAAGTGAGAAATAATCAAGTAAAATTGACCTTAAACTACACAAAATATGCACAATTAATGCCCTAACAAGGTCTAAAGTATAGATGTTAATCACACCTATCAACAATCGTATTATATTTCATATAATCCGAAACATGTGATATCCCATATAGCATAACAAATAGAATAATCAATCATGCTTTAAACAGTAACCAAAGAACAAGCCTTACAATAAAACCATTGGGGCTTCACAAGTTAGCTTTGATATTGTTAGTCCTAAAAGTGGTGCTAAGGAGGGTTAATAGCACTTCTCAAAATTTCTTTCTTTCAAGAATCAATGCTACTCATAGATATGTCGGAAGTAAAATAGATATAGATGAACTTTAAAGACTAGGAAAAATTATAAAAAGTCAAACTAAAGCTATAAAATATACAAGCACAATGAATATGAACAAGTGAAGGTTTGGTGATTAGTAAGTTGATTTTTGGTGTGAAAGTAGAGATAAAGGCAATAGTAACAAAAATAGCTTATGGATAGTAGAGTGCACAATAATCTATAGTGGTTCATTCCTCCCTAAACTACATCTATACCTTGACTCTCCCGGCCAAGGATTTTCCAACCAATCCACTAAAACTGATGAAGTTACAGGCTTTTACTAAGCCGTTTATAACCAAAAACAACTCATTCTCTTTACACCTAAACTCAAAACTCACAACCAAATCAAAGATAGAAAGAAAAAAAAGTGTAGAAATGATCCTAAAATGGTCTAGCTACACTAGGTAAGCTCTAAATTGATTTCTGAGAAAATATGAATGAAAAATGAAATCAACTAAACCAAGAAACAATGAATATGAGAGAAAATCTGCTTGGTCTCTTTAATGTTAGAGTAAATGTTGTTACTCTTACTCTTATTACTTTAAGGATCTTCAATTTGCTTCACTCTCTTATATTCTAACTACTAAAAATGAGTTTAAATACTTTGATCTTCTAAACTAATCGTTATTTAGCTGTTAAAATGAACTACCATTATTTTGTCATCTAGTGTTGGAATTTGAATTCTAATTGAATATGTTGTGTTGAAGTTTTCTTGTAACAACCCTCGTAGAAGTCTTAATCTCTGTGATGATCTATTCCCATGAGGCCCTTTGTCACGACAAACTTCATATTCATTTATAAAGCATATTCTTCATCTTTAGACTTGTCTACCAACAACTATGGTGTCAAGATTGGTGTGAAGATTTATGTAACCAATGAGTTGTCAAACTTCTTTGATCTCAGTCATCGACAATGCTATAGTTCACATTTCCTTGAAGTTCTTTATGACATCTCTTATCAAAGTAATACTCAATCTCAAGGCCTGGGCTTATTGAGGCTTTGATCATCTCTTCTAGAGTTGCTTACACCAATTTCATGATTTTGTTTTGAGAACTTAGCACATATTGTCATGCCCCGACCCAATGGTTGGTCACATGGCAACTGTTGTATTACAACGAAGTACGCATCGATTGCCCATACACCCCGAAGCATCGCAAAGCATGAATTGGATATCATTGCTGCAAAACATTTAAAATTAAACCTTAATTAGAAAACATTTATAATAATAGAATATCATTTAAACAAACAATTTAATTAAATTAAGTACCAATGGATTAACTCGGGAAAAAGTCTAAACAGTGAGCCTAAACCATCGACATCTCCTAGTGAGCCTTTGATCATCTAACTAGAAGAACATAAGAAGAAACATGTGGTGACTAAAATTATGTACTCAGTGAGTGACTCCGATTCAATATAAAGTCACCTAGAGTTTAGGGAGTGGGTATATCCAAAACACGTTAGAAAAAATTTATATTCATCTAATGAAAACCTTTCTAATTCAATCAATAATAAAAATAATAATATTAAACTAATATGGGCTGGCCGTGAAAATACACCGAGGCTCAACCTTGCGCATAAGTCGATGTCCTCATATCATTGGGAGCTATATCTTTTTTTTTCTGTCTGAAACTTTCATATAATTTATATAACTACATATAGATCTATTTTATATTTATCTCAAGCTTGTTCCCTCAACACTACCATTCGTTGTGGGTGGGGTATAGCTACATCTGTCCTAGCGATTGTCCCTCCATGCCTTTCTACTCCAGGGTCTCCATGATCACTGTGCCCCTCTAAAGGTGGTCCACGGCTACTTGTCAAATGCATGCTCCGCTTGTCCACTCACTCTGTCATAGAGCATCAAGTCTCATATTGTCCTCCTTGGGACTCCATTCCTCATCTTGTATAATCTTGCCCTGTCAGGCACTCATCTCATATATATATATATATACACTTACATACATACATTTTAAGAATTTGAATTTACTTTTAAAATACCCCACCTGCGGTGACATGCAATTAAAAGTGTGTGTGAGTAGAGGGAATACTGAATCCCAAAATATATAATTAAAACATTTATGAAATAATAAAATCGTTTAGCCCTAAATGGCTAAACACTGAAACAAAGCCATTCACTTATTGGGAGGTTAGTGTACTACCAAGAACTCCATGATGATCAATCCCTAGAGAGTTGCCGCACTTGATTGCCCGATAACCCTAGTTCATGAGAAATGAGTTAGAAATCTAATTCCAACTCTCCTAAATGATTTTGAGGCTCTAATATGCTAAAAATAAGGTTCAAAAGTGATTTGGGTGTTAGGAAGTGTCTGTGGGAGTTTCATATTAGAAACAAACTTTTATACAAAATTACCAAAATACCCCTGAAAGTGATGAGAGAGGACCAGCCTCCCCCCTTTATAGGCACAGGTTCAGTGCTAGACCTCCCTCTCATTCTCAACTCTCTTTCGATTCTCTTCCTTAACCTAACTTTCTCGAGTTTCTATGTCATTAGGTGCATAGTCTTTGGTTTTGGGCCTAAAGAGAGTTCGGTTAGGTCCACGGTTGCCTCCATAATCCATGCAGTATTGAATACCTTATCTTCCAACTTCTTCTTATCATATCCTCAGCATCTCTTCTTTACCATACACACCAAGGTTTATTTATCACCGGATAACACCTGTCCACTACTATTCCAATCGTACAGAAAAAGTACAGAGGGTCCGAGTGTGTCATATGTATACACAATCAAGAGCTTTATTAGACTCACATAAAGATGAATTTTTTATTGTCATAAAAAAATATGGAGTTAATAGATACTAGTGAAAGGAAGCCAGACAAGTAAAGACAACTAAAAAATAAAATAGTTTGCCTTCTATCATGATCCAAACAAAGAGATAAACCCAACAAGGGACAGAAAATTACCTGTTTTTTGGAGGTAAATTGACTTTCTATGTTTGTATCGAACCATTAACAAAACATCTCTGGTTTTTGCCTTTTTTGGTACCCATACAATCAGAAACCGAAGCTCTTTTATGCCTCTACAGTATTGGTTTGAAAATCATGAGATTTATGCCATGTTTGGTTCACTACAATTGAAATGGTGGGAGGGGGGGGGAATTGAATTAAGACGGAATTGAGAGGGAAGTAATAGGTTATTACATGGTTTCGTTCAGTGAAGTGAATAAGGTAGGAATAAGTACAAAAATACCATTTTAGCCTTCCGTAAACTAACAAACATTCATTTTCCTTTTTTCAGCTCCAAAAACGATATCTCTCTCTTTGTTATTCTTTCACCATTGAGAAGCTCTCTAGTTAAAACTAGTGAGCCACTTTCTCTTTTAAGTTGAATTTTGAATTCCTTTTTCTAATTAAACTTTTCTTTTCCTCTTGCTTTTTCAATTTTTAGTATTTTATTTTTGATTTCTGCTTTAATCGTTACTTTTCTTTCTTTTGTACTTGCCTAGAGAAATAATAGATCCATTTGCTCTGATTCAAATATGTTTCACAAAGAGGAAAGATCCTTTCACCATTGCTTTATACTCTGCTTTGCACTCATGCCCTATTAATGATTATGGCTGTGTTAGGTTTTTAGTTATGGTTACGTTGGGTTTTTGGGTAAATTTTTGTATCGATATTTTATCAATGAAAATGATGCTGAAATCTAGAACAACAAAGCAAAACATGTCTGGTGATGTTTCTATGTCGAGAATGATACTAAAGTCCTGATGGTCTTCCATAAGCATGGAAAATATTGTAGTTAGATGAAAAGATATGGAAGGTTAAAAAAGTCAGCAACAATGTTGAAGCCATTTAGTAGAGCTTAGAATTTCAATTTGGGGGCGGGGAAGTCTTGAATTAAATTACGGGTCTATTATGGGAGTTTTTGAATTTGCAGGGAAAAGAAAAACGAAACATTGAACCAAAGAATTAAAAAGTTGACCTGGAGAATAAAAGACTTGGCTTCTCTTAACCAAATGTGCTCTTAGGTTTTTGTTTTCTAAGAAAAAAGTCGATAAAATCGTAATGGTTGCGATAGATCCTTTTTTTTAGGGTTCTCTACCACTTATATAATTAGAATTCCTATTGGGTTATAACTCTTAAAACCTAACTAATCTTAGATTAAATATATGGACTAATTCACTTAACCAGATATTGGGCCATGGAGATTTACTAGTCTTTGAGCATAAAACCCAACAATATCACCATCATACCTCGACTTGCTGGCCAGCCATGTGACAATTATCGTGCTATGTCATGCCCCGACCAGCCCAGGGTCGGCCACATGGCAACTGTCGCGCTGCCTCGAAGTACGTGTCGACCGGTCATGCACCAGAAGCACCGCAAGGCATTGAAATGGATATCATCACTACAAAACAACTAAAACTTTAATTAAAATCTTTAAATAAATTAATAAACTTAAAAATAGTACCACTGGATTAATTTAAAAGAAATACCTATGCAGGGGAAAACTACTAAGCTTAAGCCACCGACGCCTCCTAGTGAGCCTCCTTCCTAATGGCTGACTCCGTACGCAAAGCTGCATCCATCAACATAGGATACAGGTGAGTGACAAAGGTTCAATGGGTCTCTATCAGGGTTAGGGAAAACAGGGGTAATCCAAAATATAATATAATAAAAATAAAATAAGTAAATTTGTTTTCGAAAATCTCTTTTGTAATTCTCTAAGGAGAATTGAATTTAAAACCTTTTAAAATAAAATATGCTATAAGGGCTGGCACCTAATACACTGAAGGCACGACTGGTCGGTCGTATGCCTTACTGCACCGAGGGCTATCTCTTTTCTCTTTATAAACATTCTCTCTTTATCATTTACTCTAGCCCGTTCCCTCGGTGGTGCCTCACTGTGGTGGAACACAGTGAACTGGAGCTCTGGCAAGTTTTCCTACGCGCCTCTCCCAACCAGGCTCGACTCACCGTGCCCCTCGATAGGCGGTCCACGGCTGAGTAATCTGTATGCTCTCAAACTCGGTCCACGCTCCCGCAAATGGAGCTCCAAGGAATCCCACTCAATCACTCGTCTCCCAGGGGCATCGTACCCCAATAATCATAATAATAATAATAATAATATTTCTTTATATAAATATTACAACATATAAACACACACAAACTTTTGTATTTTTAAAATCATCCCCACCCCTATAAGTGGGCGTATCACAAAATAAAAAGTGTGTGTCATGGATTACCCTTATCCCAAAACCCTTGTAAAACCTTTTTAAAATAATTTATGTTTTTAAAACATTTTGCCCTAGTGGCTAAGCACTGAAAAGTAAGCCACTCATAGTGATAAGAGAATCGTATACTCCCAAGCGCTCCATGTAGCTCAACCTCTGGGGCATCGCCGCACTCGATCGAACCGGAGCCCTAGTACACGGAAATATACATTAGCATTCATAATTAAATTTATGAATACACCTACGAGGCTCTAAAATGATCTAAGATGATGTTTGGATGAGGTTTGGAAGACCCGGAAGTGTTTCGAATCGATTTGGGGTCAATTAGGGTTTTGAGGTGCAAAATGACCATTTTGCCCGTAAAGGGCAAGAAATGAGCCGGATCTGGAGTGAACCGGCACCGGTTCTCTTCGACCCGAAGGTCGGTCACCGGACAAGTACAAACGGCGCCGTTTCTGGACAGAACCGGCGCCGGTTCTGTTCTGCGTTCCAAACCCGAAAATTCTCCAATTTTCTCTTAATTCGAAAACCGATGCAATCATCCACCAATTTAGCTACAAATTAAGATGCATGCACCTTAATGCATCCACTACACGTTTACCGAAAGAAAAACGAGAATCACAAGCTCAAAGTTCCTAGATCTCGAATCTAAACTTAAAATCTAGCTAAAAGCTGAACCTAACTTTGAGCTTGGATCCCTCCTAAACCGATGCATGGAAAAGCGTACAAACTTAGAAAAATGTAGATAGAGGAGTTAAGAATAACTCACCAAGATCTCGCCTCGAACTTACGGTCGGTTTGTCCGGATCTGCCAATTGTCCAAAATGCCTCAGTTTGGCTCCAGAGAGAAAAAGAAAAGAAAATGAAAGAAAAAGAAAAAGAATAAATGAAGAAAAGCTTTGGCTCACCCCTATTTATAGAGGAGCCCGACACCGGGTCTACTCGGGCCCCGGGTCAAACTTTTTCCCTTTTTCAACTTTCTTTCATTTTCACCCATTGGCTAAATCCTTTGCTTTCTTGTGCCAATGGGGCCCATAATAAATTTCTAGGGACTTATTTGGAGGTCTTTTTGGCATTTACTAATTTCCATGGTTAATTACATTATCTTCAGACTCCGTCTTATCCAAATTTTAACTTCTTTTCTAACTTGACACAGCCGGACCAACTTATTATTCAATTATTACGTCATCTTACACTATTTCGTTCGTATGGAAAGGTCGTGCTAGGTCCGGGTGTGTCAACTCTCCCCTCCTTCTAAAAATTTCGTCCTCGAAATTAAATAAGGTAGCTTGGGGAGGTTTGGCTTCCGTTGAAGCCCTTATTTCGTTTTCGAACAGTGTTCGCCTCACTATTCATCGCTGAAGTTTACCGCGCTTTCGCTGCGCACTCTGATCATTCTCTCTCTCAAAAGTGGCTTCATCGCCCTTCTACTCTTGAGTTTGAACCTGATCTTTTTCTTAACTTAGCCTACCTTTACCTATTCATGGGTTAGGCTCTCTTTACTTTAATTATGACCTTCGAAGGTTCTTCCTTCGCTGTAATTGTGTTTGCTCAATCCTCTCGCTTTGTTCTTGTCTCATCCTTCAAGTCTCTCTCGACGAGACTGTTCTTTTGTTTCTTTTGAGGTTCCACACCTCTTACTCTTCTTAGGAGTTCCTTCTCCTTTTTCATCACCATTGCCTCTCACTTCGAGGCTATCTTCCAACGCGTTTTTGTCGTTTTGTGGTCTTGTACTCATCCTTGTAACCAAGTTATCGGGAAAGATCATCGCTTAACTCCCTCGCCTCCGCGGCGAGGATGCGGTGAGTTATTTGTCTTTCCCCCTACCTTGGTCTTGCTTTTTTGTTTCGTTTCTTACTCCCGTTCTCTTATTTCTCTGATCCCCTTCCGTTCAAAACTCACGGCGTATGAGTCGAGCTCTAGTACACACTAGCCCACACTTGGCCACATCATAACAGAGGAATCAGAGATCGTGCCCTCTCGGCTCTCACATCTGACCCACTCTCTGACCGCCCATCATAATCATAAATAGGGCCCTCGGCCCATCACATCACATACAAGGCCCATGGCCCGTCACATCTCATCTCTCCTTCTCACAAGAACGGAGAACTCTGGGAGGTCTCACACCCTCCCCAATCTCATACTAGGCCGGTCCTCTCGAGTGGTCATCACAGAGATCCTCAAGATCTCGATCTCTAACCCTTTCTCTCATAGGGACGCTTGACACATGGCTCCCAATTCCATCACATTTGAGCCTCGACCTCATACCCATTCATAGCATTCGTCTTGCCTTTTAGGCATTCTTTAAATTTTATTTTCTTGAGATACCCAGCGCAAGAGGTACCGCGTATACATCTTCCTTCCGTCTTCTTTCCTTCACATTAGCTTTCTTGCTAATGGTCGATCTCTTTTCCTTTCTTCTCGTCAATAATATTTTATGGGGTCTCCATATCCCCATCTCTTTCTTTTTCTTCATTTCCATCCACCCACGTCCATTGTGGGGTCCACCTTTCTCTTACCTTCTCGTCAATACGAGACTAGGCTAATCACGCATGTCAAACCCGTGCAGTATCCTTTGTAGCTTCATTATCTTCGCATTCTTCTCTCTTAAGGTATCTTGTTCTTCACTTAACTTGACCTTCTCTTTGGTCTTTTGCCATCATTAGGCATCACGTACAGCTCTTGTTATCTTTATGCCCTTTTTCCTTAGGGTCATCTCTATACTTTTTTTTTTATCCAGACTTCTTTACCTTAATCCACGTGACCTTTCACGTTGTATCCAAGGTTTCCTTTACCTTGGCCTCATTCTTCCTTTCTTTGCTTTCTTCTATATCTTTCTTCCTCTTTCTCATCCTTATTCCTCTTTTCTTCTAACACCTTTGATTCTCTTAGGTGTTAGAATTTCCTTTCTGCTCTTCATACTGTCTGTGCTCATAAAAGTTCATGAGCTTGGTTATGTTCCTTCCTTATCCTCGTACTCTTTCCTTTGAGTACTCGGGGTTCTCTTTCTTATCACCTCTTTCTGTCTCAGTTTGCACATCTCTTGCTTTTCACATGTGGGTTTTCTTTCTCTTAGCCATCTTCAGCTCTTAATCCATTGATATCTCTTCTTTATCTTTCGATGTCATGGTTTATTTATCGTGGGCAATACCTTTTTCCATCCTCCATTGCCTCACTATCTTGCCCACGCTAAGCTAACTCCATCTTAGCTTGGTTTAACTTTATCTCCCACATCCTTTCTTCACTTATCATTCTTCGGGGAGGTTATCCTCAAGTTTAGCTTACTCCCCTCCTTCTAAAAGATTTAACTTATCCTCTATATTCTTTAACTTCTTATTCTTAATTCCTTCTATTCCACACTTTTGCCACATCTTGATCCTTTGTTTCTTCCAGTTCCAACCATTATTCTGGCTTATACTTAATCACCTTTTTGTCTTCTCCAGTTTCAATCATCATCTTATTCATTCTTGTCTTATCCCCCACTTCTTTCTTCAACTCTTACTTAGGTTGATCCACTTTCCTTATTCTCTGTATGTGATTATCTTTAAAGTTCCCATCATCATCATTATTCTTATCCTTCGTCCTCTCTTGTTTGTATTACTAGACCTTGGTATCTCCACTTCTTATTTCTCTTTTCTTCTCTTTCATTCATTCTTTACCGATATCATATTACCCGTCATCCATTAAGATACCATCATCTCCTTTTACTCGTTTCCTACGAGTGCTCATTCTCTTATGTTTTCTCTACCTTTTTCTTTCTATCCAACCTCTTCATCTCTTCTTCTAACACTGATATAATCAGGGTTTGCCTTTCCTTTCTTTTCCACCAAATCACAATTTAACCCCTTTTTGTTCTCTTTCTTCCAAAATCAAGTAGTTGGGGGTTTCTTCTTACATTCACCAATTTATCTCCTTGACCCCTTTTTCTCTCTCTTGGTTCTGGCCTCCCATAGTTCTTGTTTATTCTTTCTTTTCCTTTGACTTATTCACTTTAGGATGTAGTGCCTTGACTTGACTCAAGTTCGGGGTTCATTATGCTCAACTCTCTTTAACTAACATCCGTTTCTAAGTCTTTTATTCACTTTCTTTCACTAGATCTTTCTTAATCCTCTTTCTATGTTTCTTTTAATCTCCTTTTTATGCTCTTCTTTAATCTAGCTCTAAGTTACTCACCTAGGTTCTGTCTCTAACCCTAATTTTCTAGTCTTGATCTTATACTAATCCTGGTCAGTCATTTGGAGCTATTAACCTATGGTTCATTATGAAGTTACTGCCAATTAAAGTTAAAGTTTTCTAGTGATGTGTTATGCTTTTCTTCTTTTAAGGCTCTAATCCTAATTAACCAACACTTAGTTCATCAACTGAACTAAGTCTCTCTTTCTTTTAGGCCTTTTTCTTCTTTTATTAGCCTAGGATCTTCTTTTACCTAGGATTCTTATGCTTTCTTTCTTCATTAAGAAAGCCTCCGCACTACATCACGACATCTCTTTGTCCTTTGTTTAAGGGTTCGCTTTCTTCTCCTTTCAAGTTCTTCTTTCTCACCAGTTCCATCTGATGATGACTTCACAGTATCAAAGGAAATTCCCTTTGTGCCTTCCATTAGCACGAATGCAGGCATTCCCATCATCGCCATGCATTACACTCTTTCTTCGCTTGCTTTCTTCCCATTCATTTTATTCGAAATCATTTCTTACTATCCTTTGGAGGTCTCATCCTTCTTACTCTCATTAGCCACCAATTATTGAGAGGTTCATCACCTTTAATCTTCTTAGGAGTGGAGGTTTACAACTTGTCGTTTTCCTTATTTCATTTCCTCCATCTTCATTTTCTTTCTCTTTATCCATTATCCTTCTCATCATTGGTATCCAATGGTCACACAAGTAGTAACGGATGTACTACGCGTTGACCACTTGGATGTGATCTCTTTTTATTCTTTCCTCATTCTCCATCTCATCACTCTTGCCTTATTCCTCCTCATTGTTTCCCAAAAATGGCTTCTCTTTTGTTCTCTTCCCTTACTCTTCCTTTTTGCCATCTTAAATCCTTTAGGGTTTTCTCTTATCAACCAATTCCATATCCTCAAGTGATTTCTCCCGTATCTCACTTCTTGAGATCTTGGGCTCGCTCTTTCCCTTCCAATTTCCTTGGATACTTCCTCACAATTGATTCCGAGTGGGCCTCTTTTGTCCACTCGCATACCACTTACACATCATTGTGTAAGAATAAATGAAGTTAGCTAGCCCTTGCTGCCACTTCTTTCACTTCATGGTCACTCATCGGAGCATCATCCAGGCCATCTGTGGGCTTATCCCGCCAGACTTGCCAACCGGTGAACTCTTCAGCAGTCGCTTCACTTCCTCGCCATTTGATGCTTGTGAGGTCCTCCTCGATCCTTCATTTGGTTGCTCGGATGCTTCACCTCAGGTCTTGAGGTCTTTAGTCAACCACATCTTCCGTGATTGACTCATTTGATTTCTTTCATTCTAACCTAACTCTCTCTTCTAGGCTACACACCAGTGGTGTAGAAAATGAGAGAAGTGAAGTTAGCGTTCACGCACATTATACCCATCTTGGCCTCGTTCTAGTCGCATCATTTCCTCCCAAGTCTTACACGTCACTAGTGTACAGAATGGGGGCAACGCATCTAATTTACGCTTGACACTTGCTACTTTACTAGCGAGTCTCAATGTTCACAACTTCAAAGATTGAACATCGAAGGTTGTGGGCATCGAACCAGCTTCCACTGGTAAGCCTCTAACTAGGCTTCGTTGAAAGATTGGACGAGACATCATCTATCTCATCATCTCAAGGGAAATACGGTCCCTTGCACAATTTGGCTGTCGAGTAGAAGGAACATCGAAAGTTAAAAGTTTGAGTTTGGGGAGTTTCTTGGAAAGCGTGCCTTGCTTGCACAAATCTCGAGGAAGAAGGTGGTCAAGATGTCTTCTCACTTAAAACCACACTCAAGAACTCTATATGGTGGCTTGCTACTAAAGAAGGTATTCTAAGAGTAGGTATGATTATTTATGACGCTTTCGAGCAACTACATACTCGAACTCTTGAATTTTTTAAACCTATTTAATACAATGGCTTCTAAAACATTTGAAAATGTTTAAAAACACTTTTGAAAATACTTTATAGTTTTCGAAATCAGACATAATCTTTTAAATGCTCTGATACCATTCAAATTGTCACGCCCCGACCCGCCTAGGGTCGGCCACGTGGCAACAGCCGCGCTACCTCGAAGTGCGTGCAGATCGGTCACGCACCAGAAGCACCGCAAGGCATTTAAATGGATATCATCCCTACAAAACAACTAAAACTTTAATTAAAATCTTTAAACAAATTAATAAACTTAAAAATAGTACCAGTGGATTAATTTAAAAGAAATACCTATGCAGGGGAAAACTACTAAGCTTAAGCCACCGACGCCTCCTAGTGAGCCTCCTTCCTAATGGCTGACTCCGTACGCAAAGCTGCATCCATCAACATAGGATACAGGTGAGTGACAAAGGTTCAGTGGGTCTCCATCAGGGTTAGGGAAAACAGGGGTAATCCAAAATATAATATAATAAAAATAAAATAAGTAAATTTGTTTTCGAAAATCTCTTTTGTAATTCTCTAAGGAGAATTGAATTTAAAACCTTTTAAAATAAAATATGCTATAAGGGCTGGCACCTAATACACTGAAGGCACGACTGGTCGGTCGTATGCCTTACTGCACCGAGGGCTATCTCTTTTCTCTTTATAAACATTCTCTCTTTATCATTTACTCTAGCCCGTTCCCTCGGTGGTGCCTCACTGTGGTGGAACACAGTGAACTGGAGCTCTGGCAAGTTTTCCTACGCGTCTCTCCCAACCAGGCTCGACTCACCGTGCCCCTCGATAGGCGGTCCACGGCTGAGTAATCTGTATGCTCTCAAACTCGGTCCACACTCCCGCAATTGGAGCTCCGAGGAATCCCACTCAATCACTCCTCTCCCAGGGGCATCGTACCCCAATAATCATAATAATAATAATAATAATATTTCTTTATATAAATATTAAAACACACAAACTTTTGTATTTTTAAAATCATCCCCACCCCCATAAGTGGGCGTATCACAAAATAAAAAGTGTGTGTCGTGGATTACCCTTATCCCAAAACCCTTGTAAAACCTTTTTAAAACAATTTATGTTTTTAAAACATTTTGCCCTAGTGGCTAAGCACTAAAAACTAAGCCACTCACAGTGATGGGAGAATCGTATACTCCCAAGAGCTCCATGTAGCTCAACCTCCGGGGCATCGCCGCACTCGATCCAACCGGAGCCCTAGTACACGGAAATATACGTTAGCATTCATAATTAAATTTATGAATGCACCTACGAGGCTCTAAAATGATCTAAGATGATGTTTGGATGAGGTTTGGAAGACCCAGAAGTGTTTCGAATCGATTTGGGGTCAATTAGGGTTTTGAGGTGCAAAATGACCATTTTGCCCCAAAAGGGCAAGAACGGCTCCGGATCTGGAGTGAACCGGCCCCGGTTGTCTTCGACCCGAAGGTCGGTCACCGGACAAGCAGAAACGGTGCCATTTCTGGACAGAACCGGCGCCGGTTCTGTTCTGCGTTCCAAACCCGAAAATTCTCCAATTTTCTCTTAATTCGAAAACCGATGCAATCGTCCACTTATTTAGCTACAAATTAAGATGCATGAACCTTAATGCATTCACTACACGTTTACCGAAAGAAAAACGAGAATCACAAGTTCAAAGTTCCTAGATCTCGAATCTAAACTTAAAATCTAGCTAAAAGCTAAACCTAACTTTGAGCTTGGATCCCTCCTACACCGATGCTTGGAAAAGCATACAAACTTAGAAAAACGTAGATCGAGGAGTTAAGAATAACTCACCAATATCTCGCCTCGAACTTGCGGTCAGTTTGTCCGGATCTACCAATTGTCCAAAATGCCTCCGTTTGGCTCCAAAGAGAAAAAGAAAAGAAATTGAAAGAAAAAGAAAATGATAAATGAAGAAAAGCTTTGGCTCACCCCTATTTATAGAGGAGCCCGACATCGGGTCTACTCGGGCCCCGGGTCAAGCTTTTCCCCTTTTTCAACTTTCTTTCATTTTCACCCATTGGCTAAATCCTTTGCTTTCTTATGCCAATGGGGCCCATAATAAATTTCTAGGAACTTATTTGGAGGTCTTTTTGACATTTACTAATTTCCATGTATGGTTAATTACATTATCTTCAGACTCCATCTTATCCAAATTTTAACTTCTCTTCTAACTTGAAACAGCCGGACCGACTTATTATTCAATTATTACGTCATCTTACACTATTCCGTTCGTACGAAAAGGTCGTGCTAGGTCCGGGTGTGTCATGCTACCTCGTAATAGGTATTGGCCACCACGCATCTCGATGCAACGCAAGACATAGAATGGATATCACATTTATAACAAACAATTTAAAATCAAATTTAATTAGAAAACATTTATAATGGTAATAAAATAATTTAATTAAAATCTAGTATTAGTCGACTAATTAAAAAGAATACCTACACATTGGAACTAATAACTCCTAAGCCACTAACACTTCTTAGTGAGTCTTCAAAGGTCTAACCTATAAAACAAAAGAAGCAATATGTGGCAAGTACACCTTAGTGTACTCAGTAAGTAGTCCCGGTTCAATACAAAGTCAAATAAGGTTTGGAAAGTCAGCTATATTCAAAACAAGTCATAAAACATTTTTACATTTTATTTTCAAAGCACTTTTGAAAACATTTTCCCCAAAATTTTCTAATTCAAGTAATATTATTAAATCCAACTTCAACAACAACAATAATAATAAGAATAATCTAAATTATGGGGTAGCTGTCACAACGTTGATCGAAACGACGACGGATTTGGGACTTAAGAGAATTTTACGGAGTCGCCACTAACCATTTTTATTTAGGTGCGGTTAGTCACCTATTAAGAATCTACCTAACTTAGCATTGGCCGTTAGATGGCGTACTTAAGCTGGGTAGGTCCCGGTCTGCGGAACGGAGAACTGGAGTCGGGAGTACGTTTACGTGCGGGGAAGGATGAGCACCCCCACAACGCCCGTCAAGATGACGGTACCGATTAATTTAATAGTATTTAGGCCTTAATTAAAAATATTTTTATAATTTTCCCTTTTTTTGATTGATTTTTTAATTTTTTGCATTAATAGTTTTTATTTCCCTTATTATTCGAGCAAACAAAAACAAGTTTCAAAATATTTTCTTTTTTCATTTTTTTTTGTCAAGTGAAAAGTTAATTGAAAATTATGTCTCAAAACGTTTCTTTTTGCTAGGAAGAGTTTAAAAAAAAGGGCAATTTCCAAATCATTTTTTTTTATCTTTTTTAGCTTTTTGGAAATAAACGAATTTTGAACAGCTTTTTGATTTTTTTATAAATATATGTTCTTGAACAAAAACAAAATTTATTGGTTTTATCGCTATCATTTTCAAATCAATATTTTAGAAAGAATGTCAAGTAATTTTTTTAATTTTTTATCTTTTTTTTAAATTCCAAAGTTTATTTTATTCAAACAAGAAAAGCTCTTATTTCTTTTGGGAAATTATTATTAAAGCCGACAAATAATGCTTTCTTTTCAAAAATACATTTTATCACTTTTTTTTGAAATATTTTTCTTTTCATTTTTGCTTTTTTTTAGGATTTTTCGAAATCATTATCTTTATTGGATATTTAAATGTTCGAAGTGCAAAGTGCCACCTTATCAATTTAATATAAAAATAGTGAGAATTTATCGAGGCCTATTGTAAATCTGGCCCAATTCTAGGTCCAATTCAAAGACAGCCACTTGTCTAGGAATCCGTATTAGGTGTGAATTTTCACTGTCCCAAATCAAATTCCGTGATCGCATCCTCATTTCTCCCACGTAGCTTAAACCACATTTACAAATATTTGCTCAAAGATTATTTACTGATTTCATTGACCTTAATTATTATTACATTATCTTTGTTTCTTTTTAAATGATTATTATTTATTATTTTTTTTTAAATTAATACCCAATATTTATTTTGATGCCTAAATGCATGGCATGTGAAATGTTATCTTACTAATTTTAAAATGAAGATAGTAAGGATTTTATCAAAACCCGCCATGAACCTCGCCCAATTCTGGGTCTGACTCAAGGTGGATCTCTTACCTAGGAACCCGATCGGGTGTGAATTTTCACCTTCCCGAACCGGATTCCATGATCGGACCCTCATTATCCCGCATATCATTACTCGCATGGATGACAATAATAATGTGACAATAAGGAATGTGTATGCATATTTTTATAGAAAATTTGAAATGAATATTAACACAATTTTATTTAAAACTTTGAAACAAAATAAATTCTTTTGCTTACGAAACCGTTCACCCTTTTTATTTTTTTACTTTATCATAGACGATTTTAACACTTCAAATACCATGCAGATCTAAGTAAGTTGTATCTAAGAATAATGTTAAACAATTTTCTAAGGTCTTAAGCTTATCCATTCTACCCACCTTTTTCTAAAATCATAAAAAAAAACCATAAAATTCAATTGATCATAAAATCATGTTAGACTAACATAAATAAGCACAAAAATGAGTAAAGAAAAGTCAAAAAGAATAATACCATGGACCCATGCTAAACTAAATGAATATTTAAAAAAAAAAACTCAACACATGGGAAAAGAGAAAGTGTGCCGAAATTGTCAAAAGCAGGGGCACCCACCGGATTTGGGATTTTTTTTTGTTAGTAACCTGCGCAGATCTTATTGGAGCCCCAAGGATATTTTAACATGGAAAGGATTGAAGTACCCCTATTTGAAATAAAAGTAACCAACTCCCAGCTACTTGCTTCTTCTCTTCTTCGAAAACCTTGTCCTCTCTCTAGTTCTCCTTGGCTTTTTCTTCCAGACGAATTTAGGCTACAGGACCACCTTCAAAACTTTGCCTGAGTTTTGAGGAAGAAGGTGTTAAGCTTCTTTTGTTTTTTTTTTTGTTTTTTTTTTTTGGGTTGAAGGTCACGTTTTGTTGTTTTTGTTTTGTATATTTGAAAGAGGTTAAGAAGGAAAAGCAGCGATGAGTTTCCAGGGATTCTAGGTGGGAAGAGCTGGTGGAATATCAATGGAAAACGTCTGTTCTTCAAAAGAGGGAGATAAGGTGTTTCTCGGTTTCCTTCTTTTGGGTTTTCAATGGAATTGAAAGATGGCTAGGCCAACTTTTTTTAAAAAAAAAAAAAAGAAATTCTCCCTTTGAATCCTTGCTCTCTAAAATCTTCTCCTTCTAAACATCTCCAATACCTCCCCATCTAAAAATGAAACTAAGTATTTATACTAGCTAACTAGGGTATTTACAGGACTTTTAATTAGAATAAGACACATGAGTCCAAAACCCAATTATTTGGCGTGTAAAAGCTCGTGAGTAGACAAGAAGTGGCACCGTTTCAACATTGTTCTGGGGCCGATTCAGCTCGACTTTTTCTTTGCTTTGTTTTGCTCGAAATTAAACTTCACGTGACTTATCTTCATCAAGACTTTTGTGGTAGCCATTATTTGGCGTCATTTCAACATTGTTCTGGGGCCGCTTCAGCTCGACTTTTTCTTTGTTTTGTTTTGCTTGAAGTTAAACTTCACGTGACTTATCCTTCATCAAGACTTTTGTGACAGCAATTATTTTAGGCTTTTTATTTCCAATGTAGGCTACCTATGATTTCCGTAATTTTTGCAATATAAATGTCATTTTTTTAATCCCAACTTGGCTGATTCATTGCCTTTTCCTTTTTATTTAATGCAGGTTAATGCAAGTTGACAATAATCCCTTTTGATAATATTCAGCGGATTGATAATCTGGGATGGTCCACCATACATGATGTTTGCCGATAAAGGGTGATAATAAAGCCAAGCAATCCTTAAAGAAAGGAGAAGAAACGAAAGAGGAAAGGATTTGTATCATAAAAAAAAAAAAGTTAAATGACATTGATTGGTTTGGTCCTTCTTTTTTTTTACGTTTTTCTTTGGTTGGGCCCCCTTCGTCTTTTTTTTTCTTTGCTTGGCCCCCCTCTTTACGTTTTTTTCTTTGGTTTGCCTCTCTTCGTCTCTTTTTTCTTTGCTTGCCCCCCTCTCTAAGTTTTCCTTTTGTTGGCCTACTTTTATTTTTTTTCTGCAAGGGGTATCTTCTAGTGAGAGACGGGGTGGCAGCTGTTAAGCAGACTGATGAGTGGGCATGTGCTGGTTTTGGATTTGTTGAAAGGGCCCCCGTGTTAAACTTCTTTGAATTTTAAATTTGCAGCTAAAGGTTTAGGTGGTGGAAAAAGAGGTGGGGGCGGATGAAGTGATGGATTTGAGGCAAGGGAAGGTGGGAATTTTAAATTTGCAGCTGAAAGTTTAGGTGGTGGAACAGGAGGTGGGGGCAAATGAAGTGATGGATTTGGGGCAAGGGAAGGTGGGAATTTTAAATTTGTAGCTGAAAGTTTAGGTGGTGGAACAGGAGGTGGGGGCGAATGAAGTGATGGATTTGGGGCAAGGGAAGGTGGGAATTTTAAATTTGTAGCTGAAAGTTTAGGTGGTGGAACAGGAGGTGGAGGCGAATGAAGTGATGGATTTGAGGCAAGGGAAGGTAGGCATTTTAAATTTTCAGCTGAAAGTTTAGGTGGGAGGAGAGAGAATGGAAAGGTCACAGGTGTTAAGAGTCTTATATTCCAAAACATAGCAATCTTGGTTATTAGCGCCACGTCTCATGGTGGGGCTAATGAGAGCCAAATGGTTATCTTTCCTCGTGCTTTCTTTGGAGGTTTACAGCCCATATAATTTGTTGCCATGACAATGAGATAGTGTTGGTGATTTTGTGGAAAAAGTTACTTGGGTAATAGTTCGGTGTGATGGTGATGTTCGTGGTCTTTGGGTTATTTGGCTTTGCATGGGAACCGAATTGACTTGGTGCTTGGGCTTCCCGGTTTCAGGTTCAAAATTACTTGGAAATTAACAAGATGAAATTAAAATTAGATAAAGTAAAATAAAGTAATAGGAATAAACAAAAATAAACTAAACTTAAAAAAGAAAAAGTAAAATAAAATTTGGAAATGATCAATTAATTAATTTTTTTTTAGAAATGATCAATTAATTAATTGACTAATTAACCAATTAATCAGCTAATTAACTAATTAAAATTTAAAAACAAGTGTCTACAGTTGCCCCTCTTTGATTGTTTCTAAATGATCTAAAAGTGTAACTTCTAGATAATTAGGAAATAAGCAAAGATGTATACACCGCTTTTATTATTAGAACAAACAGTTTCTGCAAAGACCTTGTTGAGAAGGTATTAACGGAAAATAAAAAGTTTTGCAAAGACCTCGTTGAGAGGCCAACAATGTAATAAAAACAGTTTTGCAAGGACCTCGTGGAAAGGGCAACAATGCAAGATAAATCATTTTACAAGGACCTCATTAAGAGGGCAACAATGCAAAATAAACAAATTCGCAAAGACTTCTTTGAGAGAGCAGCGTTGCAATGAAAAATAGTTTTGCAAAGTTCTCGTTGAGAGGGCAACAATACAAGATAAAAGATAGTTTTGCAAAGACCTCGTTGAGAGGGCAACAATGCAATGAAAAACAGTTTTGCAAAGACCTTGTTGAAAAGGGCAACAATGCAATAAAAAATAGTTTTGCAAAGACCTCGTTGAGAGGGTAACAATGCAATGAAAAACAGTTTTGTAAAAACCTTGTTGAAAAGGGCAACAATTCAATAAAAATTAGTTTTGCAAAGACCTTGTTGAAAAGGTCAACGATGCAATAAAAGATAGTTTTGCGAAGACCTCGTTGAGAGGGCAACAATGTAATAAAAGATAGTTTTGCGAAGACCTCGTTGAGAGGGCAACAATGCAATGAAAAACAGTTTTGCAAAGACCTTATTGAAAAGGGCAACAATGCAATAAAAAACAGTTTTGCAAAGACCTTGTTGAAAAGGGCAATAATGCAATAAAAAATTTTACAAGGAGCTCGTTAAGAGGGCAACAATGCAAAATAAACAAATTTGCAAAGACCTCGTTGAGAGGGCAACAATGCAAGATAAAAGATAGTTTTGCAAAGACCTCGTTGAGAGGGCAACAATGCAATGAAAAACAGTTTTGCAAAGACCTTGTTGCAAAGGGCAACAATGCAATAAAAAATAGTTTTGGAAAGACCTTGTTGAAAAGGTCAACGATGCAATAAAATATAGTTTTGCGAAGACCACGTTGAGAGGGCAATGATGCAATAAAAGATAGTTTTACGAAGACCTCGTTGAGAGGGCACCGATGCAATAAAAGATAGTTTTGCGAAGACCTCGTTGAGAGGGCAACAATGCAAGATAAAATAGTTTGCAAAGACCTCGTTGAGAGGGCAACAATGTAATAAAAAAATTTTATAAGGACCTCGTTAAGAGGGCAACAATGCAAAATAAACAAATTTGTAAAGACCTCGTTGAGAGGGCAGCGTTGTAATGAAAAATAGTTTTGCAAAGATCTCGTTGAGAGGGCAACAATGCAAGATAAAAGATAGTTTTGCAAAGACCTCGTTGAGAGGGCAACAATGCATTGAAAAACAGTTTTGCAAAGACCTTGTTGAAAAGGGCAACAATGCAATAAAAAATAGTTTTGCAAAGACCTTGTTGAAAAGGTCAACGATGCAATAAAAGATAGTTTTGCGAAGACCCCATTGAGAGGGCAACGATGCAATAAAAGATAGTTTTGCGAAGACCTCGTTGAGAGGGCAACAATGCAATGAAAAACAGTTTTGCAAAGACCTTGTTGAAAAGGGCAACAATGCAATAAAAAAATTTTACAATGACCTCGTTAAGAATGCAACAATGCAGTAAAAGACAGTTTTGCGAAGACCTCGTTGAGAGGGCAACAATGCAATGACAAACAGTTTTGCAAAGACCTTGTTGAAAAGGGCAACAATGCAATAAAAACATTTTACAAGGACCTCGTTAAGAGGGCAACAATGCAAAATAAACAAATTTACAAAGACCTCGTTGAGAGAGCAGCGTTGCAATGAAAAATAGTTTTGCAAAGATCTCGTTGAGAGGGCAAGAATGCAAGATAAAAGATAGTTTTGCGAAGACCTCGTTGAGAGGGCAACAATGCAATGAAAAACAGTTTTGCGAAGACCTTGTTGAAAAGGGTAACAATACAATAAAAAATAGTTTTGCAAAGACCTTGTTGAAAAGGTCAACGATGCAATAAAAGATAGTTTTGCGAAGACCTCGTTAAGTGGGCAACAATGCAAGATAAAATAGTTTGCAAAGACCTCGTTGAGAGGGCAGCGTTGCAATGAAAAATGGTTTTGCAAAGATCTCGTTGAGAGGGCAACAGTGCAAGATAAAAGATAGTTTTGCAAAGACCTCGTTGAGAGGGCAACAATGCAATGAAAAACAGTTTTGCAAAGTCCTTGTTGAAAAGGGCAACAATGCAATAAAAAATAGTTTTGCAAAGACCTTGCTGAAAAGGTCAACGATGCAATAAAAGATAGTTTTGCAAAGACCACGTTGAGAGGGCAACGATGCAATAAAAGATAGTTTTGCGAAGAGCTCGTTGAGAGGGTAAAAATGCAATGGAAAACAGTTTTGCAAAGACCTTGTTGAAAAGGGCAACAATGCAATAAAAAACAGTTTTGCAAAGACCTTGTTGAAAAGGGCAACAATGCAATAAAAAAAAATTTACAAGGACCTCGTTTAGAGGGCAACAATGCAAAATAAACAAATTTGTAAAGACCTCGTTGAGAGGGCAACAATGCAAGATAAAGGATAGTTTTGCAAAGACCTCGTTGAGAGGGCAACAATGCAATGAAAAACAGTTTTGCAAAGACCTTGTTGAAAAGGGCAGCAATGCAATAAAAAATAGTTTTGCAAAGACCTTGTTGAAAAGGTCAACGATGCAATAAAAGATAGTTTTGCGAAGACCACGTTGAGAGGGCAACGATGCAATAAAAGATAGTTTTGCGAAGACCTCGTTGAGAGGGCAACGATGCAATAAAAGATAGTTTTGCGAAGACCTCGTTGAAAGGGCAAAAATGCAAGATAAAATAGTTTGCAAAGACCTCGTTGAGAGGGCAACAATGCAATAAAAAAAATTTTATAAGGACCTCGTTAAAAGGGCAACAATGCAAAATAAACAAATTTGCAAAGACCTCGTTGAGAAGGCAGCGTTGCAATGAAAAATAGTTTTGCAAAGATCTCGTTGAGAGTGCAACAATGCAAGATAAAAGATAGTTTTGCAAAGACCTCGTTGAGAGGGCAACAATGCAATGAAAAACAGTTTTGCAAAGACCTTGTTGAAAAGGGCAACAATGCAATAAAAAATATTTTTGCAAAGAGCTTGTTGAAAAGGTCAACGATGCAATAAAAGATAGTTTTGCGAAGACTTCGTTGAGAGGGCAACGATGCAATAAAAGATAGTTTTGTGAAGACCTCGTTAAGAGGGCAACAATGCAAGATAAAATAGTTTGCAAAGTCCTCGTTGTGAGGCTAGCGTTGCAGTGAAAAATGGTTTTGCAAAGACCTCATCGAGAGGGCAACAATGCATGATAAAAGATAGTTTTGCAAAGAAAAATAGTGGTGATATTGATTTCCTTCGGCATCTTCATTCCCTCACTCGCGTTCTACATTTTTGTTCTTCCATTCCTGAAGCAGAAATTATCTAAAGGATCAGAGTTCATATCTGTGTCAAGTCAAATTTCAATTTTGTATTTGAATTAATGAATTCGATGATTGTTCAAAAATTGCCCCATACTCAAGCGTTCTTTATTTGCGAAAATATTTTGAACTACTTAATGTACAAAGCATACAAACATCTGTTACTCATCATGAAATTTGGATCTCTTAAAAGTTGGTGGCTACTATCCAAAATGTGCTTGTAGGTGAACAGGCTATTTTAAATTCCTAAGTGGGTTTCAACAGTAATGGGTTCCAAAAAGGCTATTTATTGTCTCATGAAAGAGGGAATTTCAATATCTCTTCATCTAGGCTTACAATTAACTTTCTTTTTGAAAATCACAATTTAAAAAAAAATCTGACTTGAAAACAAGATCAAGTTGATGCTTGCTTAATCTCTTAACTTGACAATCTTTATATGAGTCAAATTTTGGACATGAAAAACTTGAGATTTTGTGAGATTGGTATCAAAGAGAGGTGTGACCCAACTTTCCATATTTAGAGTTCAAAAAGATATCTCATCTTATGGGGTTTATCATTTTTGGATGCCCCAAGTGGTATTACTCATTTCTAAAACTCACTTTGCTGTCTTAGTCAAATTTCGGGTGATCTCATGAATTCTTATTTCTGCTCTAGACTGCCCTTTCGAGTTTTCACCCTAGAGCCACATCATTTCATTTCTTTTTCTTTTTCTTTTTTTTTCTTTTTTTTTTTGACTGTCTCATCATGCACACGAAAATTCAAAATTCATTTAAACAATCTTTTGAAAAAAATGGTTCAGTGTAAAAGACCCATTCTTCTAAAGAAATGCTCCTCAATTAAAGTATCCACACTTGATCAAAATGGGCTTTTCAAGGCACGTAATGTAAGCCATGGTTGAGGGTTCAGAAAGAAAGGATAAACAGGCCCAAAAAGTATTTCAAGGTAACTGAATCAAGGATCACTTTTCGGCCATATGAAGAATTCATTTTTTCATGCTTGATTTCTCATTTGCCTCTATCCCATTAGTTTTTTCATTTCAATTTGTCATTTCTTTCATTTCTTTCTTTTCTTCTTTTTTTTTTCTTTCTTCTCTTTTTTTTTGACAACATGAGTTCAAGGATATTCTTATCAAGCAATTCTTCATCATTTTGGGGCATCATTTCTTTAGGCCATATGCAAGATTTCTTCCATCTTTTTCTCGAATGCTTTCTTTGCATTTGCCCCCAGTGTGAGGGGTGACCCTTGATTAGGTTCATTGGAAAGAATATTCATTAAGCTCAAAGGGGACAGCAATGGATAATTTTCTCAAAGTGAAGAGGATATGAAAAATGGCCATTTGTCTTCTCAAGTATGGCTATCTTCATAAAAAAAAACAATTCCTTAGAAAAACGTTACTTTGAAAAACAATAATAATTTTTGAAAGCTTTTGAAAACTTTGTTCAAAATCCTAGAACATCATGTGCATGATGATGCAATCAACTTTCTTATTTTTATTCTTTTTCTTTTTCTTTTTCATCATGAGAATTTTACAGAAGATGACATTTCCACCCTTTTCAAATTATAACTAAGGCAATCAATCTGAGCAATTTGTCTTGATAGCAAAGATGTATCGGGACCTTACAAAGTGACTTTGGTCTTTCTGATCATTTTGTCCCCAAAGGTGGGTGAATGAACATCTTGGTAGCAAAGGTTACTTATTTTCAAGAAAATCAAGGTGAGCTCATTTTGAAACAAGAAGGTAATGTGTTCAAAAGTCATTCATTTCAGTCACTTTTGAGTTTCAAGGAAATGGGGAAGCATATGGGCATTATGAATTCAAAGAACACGGTTGATTTCAAGACAAGGAAGCAATGAATTCAAAATTCTAGTGCAGTTTTGACACATATCAAAATGTCACTTTTTAGAGTTAAGCAAGCATCTTATTAAACAATCATTTATGTTTATTACCCAGATGAAGAATATTGACTCTCTCAAATGGTTTTCAAGGTTTATGCCTCATTCTTACTTCGAGTTTCAATTTTTGAGATTTTATTCAAAAGTCAATGAATGGCAAGAAAGATGGTTTGAAGGACTTGTTAAGAATTACTTCTGAAAGTAATCACCAACTTTTCAGGAGATCCTTTTTTATTTCTCAAAAAATTTCACTTTTTCTTTTTTTTTTCAAATGTGACAATGGAAAATGGATAACACAAATCATTTATTCCAAAAAGGCATGTAATCCAAAAGAAGTCAATATTTACAATGATAATCCAAGTTAAAACATCATGACATGATTTTTCAAAATCTAAAGTTTACCTTTTAAATTCAAAAATCTAAAAGTTATTACTTTCAAGTGACACTATGTACAAGGCTAAGAAAAAGTAACTTTTTGTACAAGAGTGAAAAGGATTAGAAATTGCCTCTGCTTGGCATATTGTCCATAGAACTCTGTATCTTGCAATTCACTAGCTTGAAATTGCCATGAAACGGTTGCCTCTGTTAAATGAAATTTGATGGAAATGATTGAATAAATGCATGAGCATGTGTATTGATGAAATGAAATGCAATGGCTTTCTAAGCAAAAATGACCAAGGAAATTGTTAAGATCATGCACTCCTATGACTAATATGAAAACTCATCATTTTATTACTTTTGGTGCAAGATGTGTAAAACGAAACCCTTGAAATCCTTCCAATGCCCTTGGGCATAAGCATCAGAGTCTGATTCTATTGCTACTTATAGAATCCATCAATGAGAACTTGCTGTTGTCCCCACACAAATAGGTAAGGCACCATAACTGAATCTTGACTCGGTCCCATTTGGGAAGCTTAATTGACCCGACTTAATCAATGCTTGCACCTTCTTCTTCAATGTCGTGCAATCTTCAGTTGAATGTCCTTGAATATTCATGTTGTATTCACATTGGGCTTCAGCATTGTACCATTTCGGGTATGGAGGCTGTAAAGGTTCCACTTGTATTTTGGTCAAGAGTTGTTGCTGAAGAAGTCAAAAGGAAAAACTCTCCGTAAGTTATTGGAATTGGATCAGACTGTTGTTGCTTTTGATGGTTCTTATGTCTTATTGTTTGTCATGTACAATGGTTGACTGAATGACAAGTTGAACTACTAATACTTGCATTAGTAGCTAAACATAGTTAATACCATGGGGATTGAGTTGAAAGAAAGGTTGGTTAAGGTAAGAGTGCAAATTATTGCTTTATTCACTAACTTTAAGTGCCTGAAAAACAATGATGATTGGTGGTGCATAGTGCTGATAGTTTGATGGAAAAATAATGATTGTTGAGGCAAAAGATTGACATTTGGAAAATTTACGAAGAATGGTAGTTAGTGAAACAAAGCATTGACATTGAATGGTAGATTTTTGTTGTGAGGATTTTTTTTTCTTTTTTTGGGGTCTTGACAAAGTGCTGCTACTGGACAAAATGCTAACACTAGGAGAATGAGAGGAAGATGACAATTGGTAAAATGAGACACTAATAATTCAGAGAGCAGAAAGTGATGATCAGTGAGGCAAAGTATGGAGTAGCAGACCATTGTTTTGAGATTGCATCATCCAAAAAGATTTTCGAGCTGGAAGCGACTTCATTGGCATGTTTTGACTGTTGTGAGCTTACATATTCAAACTGATGGGAACTTGTATAGGTTTGTTGGAAAGAAACTTCTGGGAAAGGGTCCTTGTTGCCCTAATTTCAAGCATTTGCATCATTTTGGCAACTTGCCTGGGTACTTCATGCCTAAGCTCCTCCTAAATAGCCTCAAGGGTATTTATCCAAGCTTCTATCATTTTGGGTTGCAATACAGACAGTTTATTCAAATTCCCCAGAGATCTCTTACTTGCTCAAATGGTATTGTTGAAAATTTCATACCCAATTATATTCTTTGTATCTTTTCGAGTGACCAATTCATTGAAAAAAAAAACCATATACATGCAAAATATATACAATATGCTCTCCTGATTTGATACATAAATTGATTCGTGTGAATGTATAGTGGTGTATGAACATGGAATGACACTCTAGCTTATATGTCTTGTATAAGTGGATGCACAGAAAATACATGATATTCTAACAAATGTAAATGTATGCATGAATGAAATGCACAGTGATGTAGTGATGAAAGAATGACATTTCAGAGACTTAACACATGACAAGATAGGATGGCCAATAAGAGCGAATCAAAATCACCTAATACCCCAAAAAGAAAATGAACATTTTTTATTTAAAAGCCTTTTTTTTACACCATTTTTTAATGAAAACGGAAAATGCATAATGCTAAAAAAACAAGTTAATATCCACTTATACAAGATACAAACAATACTAACTTTCTTGGTGAAGAAATTGCCCTATTTTATTTAATCTAGAAAAAATCAAGTAGTTATGCTCTGGGGGTAGATAGTCATCCTAATATGGCCAAAAATGCTTGGCCATTCTACCATCCTTATCACAAAAGCTCAAGTAGTACAAAGGATAGGAGTTGTTCCTTCAAGTGCCCTATTTCAAGGTTACACTTATCAAGGGTTTGGCCCTACCTAAATTTGGCTACTCACAGTTGATCTACATGATGATTATGGTCACGCCATCTAAAGGTGCCCGGACTGTCCTTATTTCGCCATCTATCATAGGCTAGTAAGGCTTCCAATCCTAACCCATTATAGGCTCATTGGAAAGGATTCGGTCTGAGTGGGGGTTTTTCGCTTAGAAACTCACTATGAGGAGTTGCCCCACGTGAGTAAGCTACTTTGCCCCCTCCTAAATAGGTGATATCCAATTCTGGACTTATGCATGTAATGCAAATGTGAGTGTGTGCAAAGGAACATACAAACCTTCCCAATTTACTAACATACCAAAATTCAACATTCATCAACAAGGAGTAAACTTCTATTCACAAACAAGAGACAAAGAAATTAGTAACACAATAAAACATGTACATTCATTAGCAAATAAAGCATCAAATTCCTAACATGCAAACTAGGATCCAATTTATTATCTTGCATTTACCAAAATGAGATGCAAAATCATGCAATCAAAATGCTAAAATAAAATTAAAAAAAAAATAAAATAAATAAAGCTAAGGCCTAAATAATTATTAAAATAATTCTCGGCTTGACTCTCTAACCAGTCCCCAGTGGAGTTGCCAAACTGTCGCAGCGTTGATCGAAACGACGACGGATTTGGGACTTAAGAGAATTTTACGGAGTCGCCACTAACCATTTTTGTTTAGGTGCGGTTAGTCACCTATTAAGAATCTACCTAACTTAGCATTGACCGTTAGATGGCGTACTTAAGCTGGGTAGGTCCCGGTCTGCGGAACGGAGAACTGGAGTCGGGAGTACGGTTACGTGCGGAGAAGGATGAGCACCCCCACAACGCCCGTCAAGATGACGGTACCGATTAATTTAATAGTATTTAGGCCTTAATTAAAAATATTTTTATAATTTTCCCTTTTTTTTATTGATTTTTTAATTTTTTGTATTAATAGTTTTTATTTCCCTTATTATTCGAGTAAACAAAAACAAGTTTCAAAATATTTTATTTTTTCATTTTTTTTTGTCAAGTGAAAAGTTAATTGAAAATTATGTTTGAAAACATTTCTTTTTGCTAGGAAGAGTTTAAAAAAAAAGGGCAATTTCCAAATCATTTTTTTTTATCTTTTTTAGCTTTTTGGAAAGAAACGAATTTTGAACACCTTTTTGATTTTTTTATAAATATATGTTCTTGAACAAAAACAAAATTTATTGGTTTTATCGCTATCATTTTCAAATCAATATTTTAGAAAGAATGTCAAGTAATTTTTTTAATTTTTTATCCTTTTTTTTAAATTCCAAAGTTTATTTTATTCAAACAAGAAAAGCTCTTATTTCTTTTAGGAAATTATTATTAAAGCCGAAAAATAATGCTTTCTTTTCAAAAATACATTTTATCACTTTTTTTTTGAAATATTTTTCTTTTCATTTTTACTTTCTTTTAGGATTTTTCGAAATCATTATATTTATTGGATATTTAAATGTTCCAAGTGCAAAGTGCCACCTTATCAATTTAATATAAAAATAGTGAGGATTTATCGAGGCCTATTGTAAATCTCGCCCAATTCTGGGTCCAATTCAAAGACAGCCACTTGTCTAGGAATCCGTATTAGGTGTGAATTTTCACTGTCTCAAATCAAATTCCATGATCGCATCCTCATTTCTCCCACGTAGCTTAAACCACATTTACAAATATTTGCTCAAAGATTATTTACCGATTTCATTGACCTTAATTATTATTACATTATCTTTGTTTTTTTTAAATGATTATTATTTATTATTTTTTTTAAATTAATACCCAATATTTATTTTGATGCCTAAATGCATGGCATGTGAAATGTTATCTTACTAATTTTAAAATAAAGATAGTAAGGATTTTATCAAAACCCGCCATGAACCTCGCCCAATTCTGGGTCTGACTCAAGGTGGATCTCTTACCTAGGAACCCGATCGGGTGTGAATTTTCACCTTCCCGAACCGGATTCCATGATCGAACCCTCATTATCCTGCATATCATTACTCGCATGGATGACAATAATAATATGACAATAAGGAATGTGTATGCATATTTTTATAGAAAATTTGAATTGAATATTAACCCAATTTTATTTAAAACTTTGAAACAAAATAAATTCTTTTGCTTAAGAAACCGTTCACCCTTTTTATTTTTTTACTTTATCATAGACGATTTTAACACTTCAAATACCATGCAGATCTAAGCAAGCTGTATCTAAGAATAATGTTAAACAATTTTCTAAGGTCTTAAGCTTATCCATTCTACCCACCTTTTCTAAAATCATAAAAAAAATCATAAAATTCAACTGATCATAAAATCATGTTAGACAAACATAAATAAGCACACAAATGATTAAAGAAAAGTCAAAAAGAATAATACCATGGACCCATGCTAAATTAAATGAATATTTAAAAAAAAAAAACTTAACACATGGGAAAAGAGAAAGTATACCGAAATTGTCAAAAGCAGGGGCATCCACCGGATTTGGGATTTTTTTTTGTTAGTAACCTGCGCAGATCTTATTGGAGCCCCAAGGATATTTTAACATGGAAAGGATTGAAGTACCCCTATTTGAAATAAAAGCAACCAACTCCTAGCTACTTGCTTCTTCTCTTCTTCGAAAACCTTGTCCTCTCTCTAGTTCTCCTTGGCTTTTTCTTCCAGACGAATTTAGGCTACAGGACCACCTTCAAAACTTTGCCTAAGTTTTGAGGAAGAAGGTGTTAAGCTTCTTTTGTTTTTTTTTTTTGTTTTTTTTTTGGGTTGAAGGTCACATTTTGTTGTTTTTGTTTTGTATATTTGAAAGAGGTTAAGAAGGAAAAGCAGCGATTAGTTTCCAGGGATTCTAGGTGGGAAGAGATGGTGGAATATCAATGGAAAACGTCGGTTCTTCAAAAGAGCGAGATAAGGTGTTTCTCAGTTTCGTTCTTTTGGGTTTTCAATGGAATTGAAAGAGGGCCAGGCCAACTTTTTTTTTTTTTTTTAAAAAAGAAATTCTCCCTTTGAATCCTTGCTCTCTAAAATTTTCTCCTTCTAAACATCTCCAATACCTCCCCATCTAAAACGAAAACTAAGTATTTATACTAGCTAAGTAGGGTATTTACAGGACTTTTAATTAAAATAAAACACATGAGTCCAAAACCCAATTATTTGGCGTGTAAAAGCTCGTGAGTAGACAAGAAGTGGCGTCGTTTCAACATTGTTCTGAGGACGCTTCAGCTCGACTTTTTCTTTGCTTTGTTTTGCTTGAAATTAAATTTACGTGACTTATCTTCATCAAGACTTTTATGGCAGCCATTATTTGGCGTCATTTCAACATTGTTCTGGGGCTGCTTCAGCTTGACTTTTTCTTTGTTTTGTTTTGCTTGAAGTTAAACTTCACGTGACTTATCCTTCATCAAGACTTTTGTGACAGCAATTATTTTTGGGCTTTTTATTTCCAATGTAGGCTACCTGTGATTTTCGTAATTTCTGCAATATAAATGTCATTTTTTAATCCCAACTTGGCTGATTCATTGCCTTTTCCTTTTTATTTAATGCAGGTTAATGCAAGTTGACAATAATCCCTTTTGATAATATTCAGCGGATTGATAATCTGGGATGATCCACCATACTTGATGTTTGCCGATAAAGGGTGATAATAAAGCCAAGCAACCTTAAAGAAAGGAGAAGAAACGAAAGAGGAAAGGATTTATATCATAAAAAAAAAAGTTGAATGACAATGATTGGTTTGGTCCTTCTTTTTTTTTTACATTTTTCTTTGGTTGGCCCCCCTTCGTCTCTTTTTTTCTTTGCTTGGCCCCCCTCTTTACGTTTTTTTCTTTGGTTGGCCTCTCTTCGTCTCCTTTTTCTTTGCTTGGCCCCTCTCTCTAAGTTTTCCTTTGGTTGGCCTACTTTTATTTTTTTCTGCAAGGGGTATCTTCTAATGAGAGACGGGGTGGCAGCTGTTAAGCAGGCTGATGAGTGGGCATGTGCTGGTTTTGGAATTGTTGAAAGGGCCCCCGTGTTAAACCTCTTTGAATTTTAAATTTGCAGCTAAAGGTTTAGGTGGTGGAAAAAGAGGTGGGGGCGGATGAAGTGATGGATTTGAGGCAAGGGAAGGTGGGAATTTTAAATTTGCAGCTGAAAGTTTAGATGGTGGAACAGGAGGTGGGGGCGAATGAAGTGATGGATTTGAGGCAAGGGAAGGTGGGAATGTTAAATTTGCAGCTGAAAGTTTAGGTGGTGGAACAGGAGGTGGGGGCAAATGAAGTGATGGATTTGGGGCAAGGGAAGGTGGGAATTTTAAATTTTCAGCTGAAAGTTTAGGTGGGAGGAGAGAGAATGGAAAGGTCACGGGTGTTAAGAGTCTTATATTCCAAAACATAGCAATCTTGGTTATTAGCACCACGTCTCATGGTGGGGCTAATGAGAGCCAAATGGTTATCTTTCCTCGTGCTTTCTTTGGAGGTTTACAACCCATATAATCTGCTGCCATGACAATGAGATGGTGTTGGTGATTTTGTGGGAAAAGTTACTTGGGTAATAGTTCGGTGTGATGATGATGTTCGTGGCCTTTGGCTTATTTGGCTTTGCCTGGGAACCGAATTGACTTGGTGGTTTGGCTTCCCGATTTCAGGTTCAAAATTACTTGGAAATTAACAAGATGAAATTAAAATTAGATAAAGTAAAATAAAGTAATATGAATAAACAAAAATAAACTAAACTTAAAAAAGAAAAAGTAAAATAAAATTTGGAAATGATCAATTAATTAATTTTTTTTAGAAATGATCAATTAATTAATTGACTAATTAACCAATTAATCAGCTAATTAACTAATTAAAATTTAAAAACAAGTGTCTATAGTAGCCATGAAAACACACTCCGAGGGTTGACCTCTCTAATCAATTGTTAGCCTCAGATCATCAAGGGCTACCTTTTTTCCTTTGAAAAACTTTTAAATATAATACACACACACAAATCTTTCTCTTCCTATGCTCGTTCCCTTGATGGTGCCATTTGCGATTGTCGAAACGTGAGGGTCCAAGAACCTATCATTCGACTTGTCAAAATTTTATGGAGTCGCCACTAATCTTTTTTCCTAGGTGTGATTAGTCACCTATGTGAATCTACCTATCCTAATGTAGTTATGGGTACATAAGCTAGGTAGGTTTCAGTCTACGAAACAAAGTTGAATTCGGGAGCTCAATTATGCGTGGGGAAGGATCAGCACCCCCACAATGCCCATCAAAAATGACAGTACCATTTTAATCTAATATAATCCTAGGTCTTCTTGATGCAAGGTTGTGTTTTATTTTAAGCGTAACCAAAAATTTCTTTATACAATTCATTATTCATTTTTTATTTTATTACCTTTTCTATTAAAAAATATTAAGTTTATACATGATGCATGTGATGCAAAATTATTCAATTTTTAATTAAAGGCGAGAATAGAATTTTAATAGAAATTCTCCCCAAACCGCTTCGGCTTACCCGATTGAGTTTAAAGAGAACCTCTCCGTAAGGGACTATCCCAAGAAGCGCCTACATGATTTCAAGGAATGACCACCCTCACTGGGTCCATTTTCCATTAGGCAATTCATATCTCAAATGCAATGACAAGTACAATAAGATATGCAAGTGTAATAATTTAATTAAAAATAATTAGTGAGAGTATATTTTTTTTAGGATCTCATCCAAACCGCTTCGGCTTACCCGATTGAATTTGAAGGAGACCTGCCCTAAAGGACTATTTCAAAAAGCGCCTACACGACTTCAAAGAATAATCCCCTCACTAGGTCTTTCTTAATTTACAAATTATAGACCAATTCCATAATGACAAATAATATATGAAACATTGGTATTAAAGAAAACGCATTTACACAAGAATAGAATTTATTATCCGATTGCTAATATATACATAATATATTACGTTTCACCTCGTGTTGCAAACGTATTTTATTTTTCATAAATATACAAAAAAATGACAGGCCATCAATAAGCAAAAAACAATATATATTATAACAAGCCATTTATTTTTTTTTTTAAATGATGAACAAGCAGAACAAGTGATATGTGAGTAGGATTAAAATATACCTACAGGCAAAATGCTAGATTGTTGAATCGTTCCAAACAAGAAGAACAAAGACCTTGATAGGGCAACTATGAAATGCAAGAACCTTGATAGGGTAAAATGATGCAATGTAAAGACCTTGATAGGGCAACTTTGAAACGTAAAAACCTTGATAGGGCAAAATGAGCAAGAACCTTGATAAGGCAAAATGATGCAATGCAAAGACCTTGATAGGGCAACTTTGAAACGCAAAAACCTTGATAGGGAAAAATGAGCAAGAACCTTGATAAGGCAAAATGATGCAATGGAAAGACCTTGATAGGGCAAAATGAGCAAGAACCTTGATAGGGCAAAATGATGCAATGCAAAGACCTTGATAGGGCAACTTTAAAATGCAAGAACCATGATAGGGCAAAATAATGAAATGCAAAGATCTTGATAGGGCAACTTTGGAATGCAAGAACCTTGATATGGCAAAATAATGCAATGCAAAGACCTTGATAGGGCAACTTTGAAATGCAAGAACCTTGATAGGGCAAAATGAAATAATTCTTTGAAGAGAGTTAACTGGTGCATAATTGTTGAATGCCAGAAAATGATTGATTTGTATATGCCAAAATGAAATGAGGTTAGAATAAAGATCCGTAGCCAGCTTATTGAGTGACAATGAATCGATCATGCTATGATGTATTTAAATGCTCAGATGTCCTTGTTTGTGATGCAAAACTTGGATGTATCTTAGTAGCAGCCCAATTCATGTTTATGGTGAAGCAAGCAACCTTGACAGTTCAATGCTTATTTTCTTTGATCTTTTCAGATGACCTTCACATGTATCTATGTTTTTCTTGATTTGAGATTTTTCTTTTCATTATACTCAAATGTCCCAAGCTTTTTTGTCTAGGGTGGCTTGCACATTCTCTTGGAGAGGCTTTATGATTTGCTCTTTCTTAGCCAAAATTATGCCCTCAGATGATGAATAAGCTTTTTATGCATGCTTTTGTTTCTGCCTATTTATGCACATTTTGAAATTTATGAATGAACTCAACACAAAGCTGAATTTATCATCAATCAAAATTCTTATTGCATAAGAATGAATGAAAGTAGTGGGAGACAAGTTACAATAGATAAGGGATTTGATTGATAGAAAAAAAAACTGTACAATTCAAGAGGATTGTTCGGACATTTTTCAAGATCAAAGAAACGAGGATACCCTTTGACAATGAATACTCAAAAATAAGTGTAGATGAAACCTGAGTTCTTTCTTGATCAGCTTACTATACTAGTGTCCTTGACAGCTCTGTATAGAATGACCTGACTTGCCCCACTCACGTACCAAGGCTGATTAAACTTATGAGTTAATTTTATACCTCTTCCATCCTGCTTAAGCTGTATTTTTAGGTTTTCAACTTAAGTCACCATTATCTCAATTCAAGTCGCCCTTTTAGGTTTTCAACTTGAACCTCTCCTTTTCATTTTCTTGTTCGGACTCAAGTCGTCCTTTCGGGTTTTCAACTTGAGCCACTCATTTTCTTATTCTTCTTTTTTTTTCCTTTTTCTTTTTCATTTTTCCTTTTTTTTTTTCATTTTTGCACCTTTTCTTTTTTACTTCAGGCATAGTATTTCTTCACAGCATCAAAATTGAAGGGACTTGGCAGCTCTTTTCCATCCATTTCTTGTAAAATCATGGCTTCTCCAGAAAATGCCTTTTTGACAACATATGGTCCTTCCCAATTTGGTGCCCATTTGCCCCGAGAATCGTGTTAGATAGGAAGTATCTTCTTCAGAACTAATTCCCCTTCTCGAAACTGTCTCGGCTTTACTTTTTTATCATATGCCCTCATCATTCTCTTTTTATGTAGCTGGACTTGGCAAAGTGTCGCAAGGCGCTTTTCTTCAGTAAAATTCAGCTGTTCATAGCGTTCTCTGATGCATTCAGCCTCATTAAGTTGTACTTCTCTGAGTATTCGAAGGGATGGTATTTCAACCTCAATAGGCACCACAGCTTCCATTCCATACACCAACTAGAATGGAGTTGCCCCAGTAGATGTCCTTACAGCAGTCCGATAAGCGAGAAGCACGAAAGGTAGCTTCTCATGCCAGTCTTGATAAGCTTCAGTCATCTTTGCCACAATTCTTTTGATATTCTTATTAGCAGCCTCTACCGCTCTATTCATTTTTGGTCGATACGGTACCGAGTTGCTATGTGTAATCTTGAATTGTGAACACAGTGCTTTTATCATTCCACTATTTAGGTTCTGGGCATTGTCTGAAATGATCTTTTCTGGGAGACCATACCGACAAATAATTTCTCTTTTCAGAAACTTGGCAACTACTAATTGCGTAACACTGGTGTATGAAGCTGCTTCAACCCATTTGGTGAAGTAATCAATCGTGACAAAAATGTATTGGTGACCATTTGATGCTTTTGGTGAAATTGGTCCAATAACATCCATGCCCCATATGGAAAAAAGCCATGAAGGTGCCATGACATGTAGCAGACTTGGAGGAACATGAATTTGATCCGCATAGATCTGACATTTATGGCACTTTCTGGTATAGTTAATGCAATCTGATTCCAATATCAACCAATAATAACCAGATCTCATAATTTGCTTGGCTAATTTGTGTCCACTAGCATGGGCCTCACAAATTCCCTCATGTATTTCTTCTAAGATTTTTTGGGCTTCTTTTGCTGCTACACATCTTAACAACACTTGGTCTCAATTTCTCTTGTATAAGACGTCCCCATCCAAGTAGAAATTCATTGCCATCCTTCGAATGATCTTTTTATCATTTTTTAAGGCATGCTCTGGATATTTTTGATACTTGAGAAACTGTATGATGTCATAATACCAGGGCTTTCTATCTTCTTCCTCTTCAACACTCATGTAATAAGCCAGTTCATCTCTTAGATCTATTCTGATTGGTTGAATTTCTGTATATGCATCAACCTTGAACATGGAGGCTAATGTGGCCAAAGCATCAGCCAGTTGATTCTCCTCCCTAGGTAGATGGTGGAAGGATATTTCTTTAAAATGTTTCATTAGATCTTTGATGTACTTATGGTATTGAACCAATTTTGGGTCTTTTGTCTACCCTTCTCCTTTCAACTGATAAATCATTAGTGCTGAATCTCCGTAAACTTCCAACACTTGAATCTTTCTTTCTATCGCCATTTGAATGCCCAAAACACATGCTTCATATTCAGCCATGTTATTAGTGCATCTAAAATCTAGCCTTGCAGTGGCTGGAAAATGGTTGCCTTCTAGAGACATTAGTACTGCTCTAATGCCATGCCCTATTACGTTCGAGGCTCCATCAAATAACATTCTCCAAACCCCATTTTCACCATCTGATTCCCCTTCCACATGGAATATTGCCATTAAGCCTTCATCTGGGAAATCAAACTCCATAGGCTCATAATCATCATTAGCACGTTCAGCCAAGAAATCTGCTACCGCACTTCCTTTGATAGCCTTTTTGGAAACATACTGTATGTCATATTCAGACCATAGCACTTGCCATCGAGCAATTCTTCCTGATAAACCTGGTTTCTCAAATATGTACTTGATGGGGTCTAACTTTGCCACCAATAAGGTTGTGTGATACAACATGTACTGTCTTAATCGGTGAGCAGCCCAAACTAGTGCACAAGACATTTTCTCAAGGGAGGAGTACTTGGCTTCGTATTCTGTAAACTTCTTACTCAAATAATACACCGCATGCTCCTTTTTCCTAGTTTCATCTTGTTGCCCCAGTACACATCCCATGGAGCTCTCAAACACCGTCAGATATAAAATCAAAGGCCTACCAGGCACCGGAGGTACCAGCACTGGTGGGTTGGTGAGATGTTCTTTGATTTTCTCAAAAGCAAGCTGGCAATCATCATTCCATTCGTCGGGGTTCTGCTTTCGAAGTAACTTGAAAATTGGATCACATTTGGTAGTCAATTGTGATATAAACCTAGCAATATAGTTTAATCGCCAGAGAAAACCTCTCACTTCTTTTGGTGTTTTCGGTGATGGCAGGTTTTGAATAGCCTTGATTTTGTCAGGGTCTACTTCAATCCCTTTTTCACTCACAACAAACCCCAACAACTTGCTTAAAGTTGCTCCAAATGTACATTTTACCGGATTCAATCGAAGCCTATACTTCCGTAGCCTTTCAAACAATTTCTTCAGATTAACTATGTACTCATGTGTTGTTCAAGCCTTGGCTATCATGTCATCTACATATACCTCAATTTCCTTGTGCATCATGTCATGGAATAAGGTCACCATGGCTCGTTGGTATGTGGCTCCTTTATTCTTCAATCCCGATGACATAATCTTGTAATTAAAGGTTCCCCATACAGTTATGAATGTTGTTTTCTCCTTGTCCTCCGGTGCCATTTTGATTTGATTATACCCAAAGAATCCATCCATGAAAGAGAACATGGAATATCGGGCTGTGCTATCAACAAGGGTATCAATATGCGGGAATGGGAAGTTATCTTTAGGGCTAGCTGGGTTGAGGTCTCAATAGTCAACACACATTCGCACCTTTCCATCTTTCTTCGGCACGGGTACAATATTTGCTACCCAGTCTAGGTATTTGGCTATTTCCAAGAAACTGGCATCAAATTGCTTCACAATCTCTTCCCTTATTTTCTAAAGCATTTCTGGTTACATACGCCTCAACTTCTGTTGGACTGGCTTGCATTCAGGTCTAATAGGTAGCTTGTGCACCACAATCTCTGGATCAAGCCCCGGTATGTCATGGTATGACCACACAAAAACATCAAAATATTCTTTCAATAGATCTACTAACTGTTGCCTTTCTTGGACTGACAGTGTGGTGCCTATTTTAACTTCTTTCTTATTTTCTTCAGTACCCAAGTTTATCAACTTTGTGGTTTCTTTGTAGGGTAAAATCTGCTTTTCTTTTTGCTCAACCATCCTTAGTAGTTCTTGGGGCAAGTCAAGATCCTCAATACTTTCACCATCAATTTAGCTAGTATCATTTAACTTTTCAAGATCGAACTCAGGTTTGTTGCTCTTATTATCTTCACATTCATTAATCACAAGCCTAAAAAGCAAATTGGAAAGGATATATAGAAATGGAACAAAAAATGTATTGCAGATGAAATGCGATGTAAAGAGTGAAGACAAAAGAAAATGAAAGGATTGGATTGTAAAGAAAATTTTGATTGCTTCAAAATCCAGGAATGCATTTTATTCATCATTATTCAAAAAAAAAATCCCTAACATTGCATAAAAAGATCAACAAAACCATTGGGCATAAGTATTGGCTTGTCAAATAAAGTTCAAATGAATTACATTTTGTCCATAGAGAATACGGCCGGTATCTCCATAGTGGACCAGTTATCCAACTTAGTGTCCGGTTCTGCCAAGAATATTAGACTATCTGAATAGCTCGGCCTTGCATCATCTATGGCCTGTATGGAAACATTCTCTAATGCTTCTTGAACATATTACATTGAGATTGCTCCATCTTTTTGCTGGTTGGTGTTGATCCATCCGATAGAAACAAAAGACTGGTTGATATGAGGAAATTCCATCTTTCCCATCTCCATGCACTTTTCTTCAAATCTAGCTAGCCTCTTATTCCTCTTCTTCTCCTTCATCTGTAGTTTGTCTTTTCTGGAAGGCCAAAAACCCAAACCAAAAGTGTTGTCTTGGCTAGGCCACTCCACCAATTTGCAATCTCCTTGTAGATTCTTTCCAAGTCCTTTCCCATCATACCATCCATATTCATTCATCACCTTACGCCGTAATGTAAGGCTTGAAGGCTTATGGCATGCAGCTTTTTCAGAAATAATTTCAACAATCTCGAAGGATCTAAAAGAACATTCTAATGCCTCTTCTGTTGCCTCAATGTATGGAGTATCTACAGATTGGAGCACCATAATATCCTCCTCACCTCAAACCGTTACTATGGTCCATTCTACCTTGAATTTGACCTTCTGATGTAAAGTCGAAGGGATCGCTCCGGCCATGTGGATCCAAGGACGGCCAAGCAGGCAAGTGTATGTGGGATTAATATCGATCACGTGAAAAGCTAGATCAAATGTTGTCAGGCCAATTTGGAGAGGTATTTCAATGGTACCTAATACTCCCCTTCGTGTACCATCAAAGGCACGAACAACCATATTGCTCTTTTGCATGTAAGAGGCATCAGTTGGCAACTTCTGTAGAGAAGAGAAAGGCATAGCATTGAGCGCAGAGCCATTATCTATCAATACCTTGGCCATGGTATAGCCTTTGCATCTAGTAGTTATTTGAAGAGCTTTGGGAATACCCCTTCCTCCAGATGTTATCTCTTCATCAGTGAAAGTGATATAATTAGCTGCAAAGATACTACCAACTATATAATCCATATTTGCCACAGAGATGTTATGTGACACATAAGCTTCATTCAAGATTTTCAGCAAAGCTTTTCGATGTGCTTTAGAATTTAATAACAAAGGAAGAAGTGAGACGCGTGCCGGTGTCTTATTTAATTGGTCCATTACACTGTACTCGCTCTGTTTGATGATTTTAAGAAATTCCCCCAACTCATCTGTTGGAGCGATCTTCATTTTTTCCGGAATTGGCATCGCTCCTTTGTCAGTTTCTCGTATTATCACTGGTTTATCATCAATTTTGGCTTTTCCTTTAGAAGATTCTGCAGTTTCTGGTGAATAACATCTACCACTTCGAGTGATTCCATCTACATCTGACACAGGCATTGACTTTTCAACTGTAGAGAAACTGCATTCATACTTCCAAGGAACCTGATGGTTATCCTCGTATGAGAATGGTTGTGGGGCAAAAACCACTAATGGTGAGACTGGTGTTGGCACGAATGGTCTTTGTTTAGGCTCTTCATCATAGTAAACAGTGAAAGGTTTTGGTTTGGGAGGTTCATCATAGTATACAATGAATGGCTTCATCACCTTCTTCCCATTTTCTATCACATTTACTTCTTGCTCCCTAGTTTCCACGTAGAATACTACCAACGATTGATCCATCATCCTCTGAAGCTATTTGCGAAAGTTGGTACAACATTGGATGTCATGATCAGGTTTTTCACAATACCAACAGCCTTTCTCAGTTTCCAACTTTTTCTTTTGGATCATTTGGGCTTGGACTAACGCCTTAAAAATAACTATCATAGGCATTGTAACCTCATCAACAGATTTCTTAATATATTCATTTCCACCTATCATGTTCACAGCTGCTTCCCCATGATTAGGTAATGGATTTTGTCCCACATTGGGCTGTGGATTCTTATTGAAACCAAGTTTTCCTTCCTTTACTAGCTCTTGCACCTTAATTTTCAAGGCCATGTAGTCTTCTGTGGAGTGACCTGCTATCCCATTATGATAGTCACAATGAGCATTTTCCTTATACCAGCTAGGATATGGTGGGTTGTAGGTTTTGGTGAAGCGAGGTTTTTCCAACAAATCCTGTTGTAATAGTTGAAGAAGCAAAGTAGTGTAGGTGTAAGGGATTGGATCAATATACGTTTTAGTATAAGGTCGAAACTGTTTTTGGTTGTTTCCAATGTTTGGGGCTGAAGTGTTTGATCTAGGAGAGAATGTTTGTGTCATGGGTATGGGTAGGAATGTAGGTCCAGAGCCAATGTAATTTGAGGTAGGATGTTGGTATGAGGTGAGAGGTCGTTGATAAGAATAGGGTGATTGCTGGTAAGGATACTGATAACCATAAGTTAGCGGTAATGGGTTATATGGATGAGTGTAATGTGATGATTGGTAAGTGCTAAGATTATTAGCTTCCCCTTCCTTTTTCTTAGAGCCTTGACCTTTCTTTGTGTTGGCAGTATCACCTGAATCAATCTTGCCAATTTGATAGCCTTTTCAATTAACTCACCGGCTACCACCATGTCAGAAAATGCCTTAGGTACACTGGCCAATAACCTATCATAATACGGAGCTTTCAAGGTTTCCAGAAACATAAAGTTCGTTTCTCTGTCTGTAAGAGGAGGATTAACCTGTGCAGCCGTGTTCATCCATCTCTGGGCATATTTCTTAAAAGTTTCAGTAGACTTTTTTTCCATGGTTTGCAAGGTCAGACGATCAAGAGCTAGGTCCGTCATATGCTTATATTGGGCTATGAAAGCCTTGGCCAGATCGGTCCATGTTCTAATTCGGGTACTATCCAATTGATTGTACCACCTAGAGGCTGCTCCAGTTAAACTGTCCTGGAATAAGTGAATCGTGAGCTTATCATCGGAAGTGTGAGCTGCCATTTTTCTAACGTAGCTCAAAAGGTGGTCTTGCAGACACTTTGTGCCATTGTATTTCTCGAATTCCGGCAATTTAAACTTAGGAGGAATAACCAACCCCGGTACCAAGGTGGCTTCAGAGGCATTCATGGCCATGTGATAGCTAAACCCTTCAACCATCTTCAACCTTTCATCTGCCAGGCTTAATAGCTTGCTATTTTCATCAGGCTTCCCTTTGTCATCATCATCAAAAGTGATGCGGTTTGTTGCCTCATGTCCACTCAGGACCGTGGGCTGAGGCACAAAATGTGTCATAGGTACTTCAGGATAGGTATATGTTCCTACCAGAGGTGGTGGCGGCACCGTGATGCTTCCAGAAGCCTGGGTAATCATGCTAGCGGGCTCAATGCCTGATGGTAAATTTTGGTCATTATCTTTCCCACTACCAGAAACTCCAGCTGTTGTCTTCTCTTTGACCAAATTGGACATCATTTTCATCAATTCGCACATCTGTTCCTTCAATTCTTCATTTGATTTTTCCAACTGCTCAACTCTTGACATTTGTTCACTCTCCATGATTTTGGCTTGCAGGCGAGTATAATATCTCCTTTGAGCTATCTTGGAACCTTAACCCGTCATAAACATGAATTAGGCCGTTTATTTAAAGCTTTGTGCCATGAAAAGGAAACTTACAAGACATCCCGACTACTCGATGAATGTTTTATAAACCTCTTTTTCATCCAGAATTTGATCATCGCCTTACGACCAATGATAAAACTCCTTCGTAATTTGGCACTTAAAAAAAATCATGCCATGATGGATGCAATGCTAATTTTGCCACATAACAATTAAAGACAAAAAACATTTAATTAAAGCTTTGAAACAAAGGTTTATTACATCACTTTAAAAAACTATATCTTTCTCATCTCAACTTTGACAAGATCAAAAGCTTTACAACTTGACGATATTGATAAATTGCTTCTTCCATGAAGTGGGAGACTCGCTGATGTTGACTACCCGATGGCTTCAGCTTTTCCTCAACTAGCTTCAATTGAATCTTATGCGCTTTCCTTTCCATATACTGAGCTTGAGTGACTCCTTTTTCGAGCTGCCCCAACAAATACTCTACATGGTTGAATTTTAGCATATATGCTTGCCTCCATGCCTCTCGCATAACAGTTGTTTCTCCATGCTCATTTCTAAGGACTTCGACAGCATCCTCTAAGCTTTTCTTTGCTTGTTCAAGTTCATTAATAGTTCCCACATGCACTTGGACTACTTGCTGGAAAACATTCAACTAATGGTTTAGGCTAGCTACAGCTTCCTCAAGTTTTTGGATCTTCAACAAATCCCCTTGCCTCGATTGTGAAGGTGGATAAACATTCTTTTTCTTGAGCTCTTGAACTTCATGTCCTAATTCTGCATTCTATTGCTTCTCTTCTTTCAACCTTTTTCTTAGCCTTTCATTCTCTTCTCGTTGTGTATCCAGCTTATCTTTCAGAGATGAAACTTTTCCCTTTTGCTTTGCATACTCCTCATTCACACTCTTGATTGTAGCATCTTTGGCTTTCACTATATCACTTTCCCAAGCTAGGCTTAGCTTTAAGAACTGAACCTCATCATCATATGCTCTTTTTTGTCTCTTACATTCTTTCTTTTCTTCTCGATATTTCTTGTCAAGTTCCTCCATTCCAGTGCCGTCTTTGAGCCTTTGGTTCTTAATTGTCAATTCAACCATAGCATCTCTCCCATTATGTCCAACTGGGTAATTAGAATCTTTCTTTTAAGGAAGCTTCATACCCTTGACCCTTTGCTGATGCCATTTCAGGTATTCATCAGTTGCAGACTCTGAAGGATTTCCCTCTTCAACCTCCTTCTTATTTTTCCACACAGCTTTAAATGCTTTAATCTTCTTGTTATCATTTTGCTCTTCATAGATAAATTCCACACTATCCAGCCCTTAAGTTAAAGGTACGAACTGCTCAAACCCATACTGCCTTTGAACCAAAAGTGGCAAGTAACTGATAGCTCCCCACACTCTGATTAATGGCAACCAAGGCTCCATTTCTAATTGGTACTTCACTTTTGCTCTTACCATCCATCCTGCCTTCCAAATGATATCTTCACTTGTGAAGTTGTTAAACATGTCCACCCATTCTTGCTTCGACTTTCGGTTCAGCTTCCTCTTAGAAAAATCACTAATGTGATCTTTAAACATGAACATGCAATTTAGGCACTCTAGATGACTAACCGTCCAAATATAAAGTAGTTGAGAACACCCAATAAAGTGTGCCTTCTTCTTACGGCGGCAGTGATTCAAGGACAATAGAGTTTCAACCAAGATTGCATGGAAGGATCCCCTCTATATGTCACATGATCCACCAATTCGATCACTGCTGAATCCACAAATTCGAGGTTTTTTGGGAAGATCACCAATGCGTAGACAAGGATAGCAAAAACATCCAATGTTGCTTTGTCATTTGAATGCTTTTTCATGAAGGACCAAGAAAAGTTAATCTCATAACGCCTGGTTTATTGGTTTTGAACATGCTTGCCTAGCTCCTCAACCGTGGTCGCCATCATTCTAGCCAATACCTTGAAAGTGTTCTTATTCTCACTTTTCCAAAAGACTTTGCCCCGAAAGTCATGTTTCACTCGTATCAATTCGGCATACTCTTCATGTGTTGGAACCAAATCTATCTCATTCAAGACAAAACAGTGATAGGAAGGGTCCCAAAATTGTAGCATGGCTCGGATTAACTGAATGTCAGTCTCGACTTTCAACAAAGAAGCTATACACCCAAACTTCTTTATGAATCTCTCTTGACGCGCTCCAGCCCAATTTTCCCATATCTTAACGAAACGAGCAATGTCACCCTACTCAAAAGTGGTGTTAATTTGATCTGGAAGTGTAGATTCGACAGCCAAACTAACCTCAACCTGCGGCTGAGCTTCTTCAATCTGAGTCATAACATGGGTTGGATCAAGATCAATGTCGTTGGTGAGAGGTGCCTCCCCCTTGTTTCCAGCCATAACTAATTGTCTTTATGCCTTTAATTGTGATGTGGCAAAATCCTATATGCAAAATGATGTGCAAAAGATGTATGAAGGATGCATGACAAGGAAATAAAAGAAGAGAAATTAGTATCCATAGAAAAAATGAAATAAAACAAGATATATAAAAGAATTTCCAAAATTGGCGTCCCTTTTTACATATGATCACAATCGAGTAAAGTCATTAAATTGGGCAGCAGTGCCCTTGGGACAAGTAGTCTTCCTCTTGCGGATAAGGTGCCCTTACCCACTCTACAGTCCAAATAGAACTTATGAAACATAATGGCAAAGGTAAGAAGTATTCCTTCATGTGTCCTAACTTTGGTTTCACTCAATTTAGGATCGACTCTACCTAAGTTTAGGCTCCTCACAAGTATCTATATGATGGGTTCAATGCTCTAAAGGCCAAAGGTTCCCAAATTGTCCCCAAAGCTCCTTCACCCATTACAGGTTACAAATTGGAGAAGGTTCGATTTGAGTGGAGGCATTTCACTACTAAACTCCGTTTGGAGGCGATTGCCCCACACGAGTTAGCTACTTTGCCCCCTCCTAGAAGGTAAGAGCCTAGGTACAATAAGGCTCATGCATGAATGCAATTTGTGAAGTGTGTGTGAATGAACATACAAACCTTTTACCAATACCACAACCAAACATAATTTAAACTTCAAATGAGAGAAACAACAACAAAAATAATTAGTAATTATAACAAACAATATGGCAATAAATAAATTGATAAAAAATACGAAAAAATAAATAAATAAATAAATAATAAAAAAAAAAAACAAACAAGTGTGTAAATTAGAACAAAATTATTCAAAAAAAAATCACACTAACATGCCTCTTAGAAAAATTATTCACAAAATTAAACCATGATACAACCAATTATTAAGACCTAGAATAAGACTAAACTAATTAATGGCTCGACTCTCTAACTACTCCCCAGCGGAGTGGCCAAGTTGTCAAAACGTGCCAGTCCGGGAACCCTATCGTCCCACTTATCAAAATTTTATGGAGTCGCCACTAATCTTTTTCCTAGGTGTGATTAGTTACCTATGTGAATCTACCTATCCTAATGTAGTTATGGGTACATAAGCTAGGTAGGTTTCGGTCTACAAAACAAAGTTGAATTCGGGAGTTCAGTTACGCGTGTGGAAGGATCAACACCCCCACAATGCCCGTCAAAAATGACGGTACCATTTTAATCTAATATAATCCTAGGTTTTCTTGATGGGAGGTTGTGTTTTATTTTAAGTGTAACCAAAAATTTCTTTATACAATTCATTATTCATTTTTTTATTACCTTTTCTATTAAAAAAATATTAAGTTTATACATGATGCATGTGATGCAAAATTATTCAATTTTTAATTAAAGGCGAGAATAGAATTTTAATAGAAATTCTCCCCAAACCGCTTCGGCTTACCCGATTAAGTTTAAAGAGAACCTCTCCCTAAGGGACCATCCCAAGAAGCGCCTACACGATTTCAAGGAATGACTACCCTCACTGGGTCCATTTTCCATTAAGCAATTCATATCTCAACTGTAATGACAAGTACAATATGATATGCAAGTGTAATAATTTAATTAAAAATAATTAGTGAGAGTAGATTTTTCTTAAGATCTCATCCAAACCGCTTCGGCTTACCCGATTGAATTTGAAGGAGACCTACCCTAAAGGACTATTCCAAAAACCGCCTACACGACTTCAAAGAATAATCCCCTCACTGGGTCTTTCTTAATTTACAAATTATAGACCAATTCCATAATGACAAATAATATATGAAACATTGGTATTAAAGAAAACGCATTTACACAAGAATAGAATTTATTATCCGATTGCTAATATATACATAATATATTACCTTTCACCTCGTGTTGCAAACGTATTTCATTTTTCATAAATATACAAAAAAATGACAGGCCATCAATCAGTAAAAAACAATATATATTATAACAAGCCATTTATTTTTTTTGAAAAGGATGAACAAGCATAACAAGTGATATGTGAGTAGGATTAAAATATACCTACAAGCAAAATACCAGATTGTTGAATCGTTCCAAACAAGAAGAACAAAGGGCCCACGGTTCAACTACTGATGATGCAAGCACCAATTTAGACTTCGGTCTTTGAGACTTTTGCTATTGCCTTTTGATATTTATCTGTCGCTGCTTCCTTTTTTTCTTTTGAGAAGACTAAAGCCGAAATATCTTTTTTCTTCAAGAACGGCCGTGCTCCTCCCCTTTTTCTTTTTTTTTTAACCCCAGTTACTCTTTATATACTACTCCAAGGATTGGAGTTTCAATAGGTTTTCTTACAGACTAAGTATTAGGGTTAAATCCTTCAATTATTTCCTTTCCTTTTTTACCAAGATTTTCTCCTTGATTTTTATTCTAGAATATTCCACAATTTTTAAACCCACTCGTAAAGACCCAAAGCCCAAACATTGTCATTTTAAATTAAAGCCCAAATTTAATTTTAGTTTCAAATTAAAGTCTTGCCCACAATTAATCTTAATTAGTTAAATTAAAAATTTATCTAATTAAAATTAGACCATATTTAAAATTGAAAATAATACTAAAATTAAAACTTTAACTTCAAATGAAGAAAGGCTATTTTTCGGACAAAATGTGGTGTCTACAACGGTGATGACTCATAGCTACATCTCTCATATATATATATATATATATTTATATATATATGCCTTGGTGAGTTTTTCCCAATTCCACACCATGACAGGGACTCCCAGGTCGCCGTGCTCCTCTCTCAGGCAGTCCACGGCTACCTATCTCAATTGATTGTATGCTGCATACTCAATCCACTTGCTCCCGAAAAGCTCAAAGTCTAATGTCCTCTCTAGGACTTCGCCCCTCAATAAAAGTTTGCCCTTGTAGGGCTCTTATATATAAATATATATACACACACACACATACACATAAAAGTGTTAGTTGCCAAATTGCTTACATTTTTAGTTGAATATCTTATTGAATTTGAACAACTAACTTCTTAATCTTACACTACTTAGCTTGTTTTCATCTTTTAGTAACCATTTAAAACTTTGAAGAAGAAAGCAACCAAACCAAACCAAGTTATAACAAAAAAGAAGCAATTAAGAAGTTGGAAAAGCACTCGGTGCCACCTGCCCATGAACCTGGCACCACCTACCCTTGGCCGAGAGCAACAAGAAAGTTGCCCATGGTCGGCCACCATTTTTATGGAGACATGGCGCTAGCTCCCAATGGGAAAAAGTCCATATTGAACTTATTTAGATCCTTTTAACCCATGAAGGCCCAATGTTTTGCAATTGATCTTTCCTAACCCTCAAAACTTGTCAATTGAAAGCCATAATTAAAGAAGATTCAAGAGGTAGATTGAAACTTGGAGGCCAAGACTTGTAATTTTGAAGAGAAAAGTTTCAAGCACAAGGAAAAGGACTTTTTAGTCTTTTAGGATTGTAAATACCTTAGTTTGTTACTGAGCTAGGGCTTTTGGAATTCTTAGCAATTTTCGTAATTAGTTTAGTTCTTTAATTAAAATGCTAGCTTAAACATCTTTTCTTTAACTTAGTTACCTCTGGATGCTTTACTTTTACTTGTGAGATTTCATAATCTAAATTCAGTTTACTTCAATGGTTAGTCAATTGAATGCTTCTTTATTTACTTGTCTATTGTTTATACTTTTGATTAGTATGCAATAATCATTTGTTTGTTTAATTGACTAACCATTCTCTTTAAATCCATGATGTTTAGGGTTTGATTGAGTTTTTAGTGGAAGATAAGTAGAATGCTCCATTCAAGGGGAATTCAGAGAGGTTATTTAAAAGATTCATGCTGGGTGAATATCTAATAATGGTTAATCTAGATTAATCTAGCTCTTAATGCTTCTGAGCACTTAAATTTCGTCTGCTGGGGGTTCCAGGATAGTGTTAGGTGTTAGAGCTTAAAATGTTCATGTATTTGCATTGTAATTTGGATAAAATAGACACCTAAGTACTTTAATTAATCACTAATTGAGGTGTTTTTCAATTGTAGGTGAAATAATGGAGAAATTGCAAATACATGTTAAAATAGTCCATTTTGGGATTAAAACAAAGAAGAAAGTTCGAGCCACTTAGAGCCGGTGAGAGAGCCTATCAATGGCTGTTCACGAGTTCAAAAGTCAGGAAACAGAGAAACCTAGCCATTTAGAGGCTACGCAAGAGCCTCTCAGTGGCCTAGTTCTGACGTGGTACAGTTAGGTACGATTTTTGCAGCATCAGTTACAACAAAAATTCAAACTTGAATTTGACTCATTCAAAGTCGCGAAAATCGTTCCATTTGCCAATTAGCTAGGCTAAGGAGCTGGAAAAGACATTTTTACCCTCACTTAACTTTGTAATCATGATTTAGGAAAGGATAGATTCGAACTTTTACATATGTCTAGCTAGACTATAAAAGTTAGCTTTTGGAATTTGAATTTACAACTTTCAAATCTGAGAAGAGCACGAAAAATTCAGTTTCTGTCTTGTAAGAACTTAGTTCTCTGAAGATTCAAGAATTCTCTCAACTTTCATGGAGGTTTCTTCATCTTCCATGAGTGGCTACGTATTTCTAATCCAATGTTGCTTGTAATTGTAATTCTTCTTCAATGAATGGTAAGATCTTGAACATAAAGCTTCCAATTCTATTGTATTCTACAATTTCCTGAGCTTATTAATCTTGGAAGTGTTAGAGATTAAGTGATTTTGGGGATTCTTGATGCAATGATGGCCACATTGCTTGGGTTTCTTCAATTCACTAGCTATTCTAGGCAATTTGTTATCCGTAATTGCAGATTTTGCTTAGAACCGAGTAGCAACCAAATCTTAAATTAGATTTGGGGAAATTGAAGGGGAGAGTTACATGGAGATGCGCTAAGCTCACATGGCTCTAGTTAGCTAATATTGCTCTAGACCGTAATGCTCTTTTGTAATTTAAACTTATAGCCGCTAAGGAATAGGTTGATTACAAGGGAAGAGAGTTAGATTGAGTGACCGAGCTTGCTAATCTCAACGATTAAGGAGTGATCGAGCCTAGGCGAAACTAGAGTACCTTAGGCTACACTAACTATAATAGGATTGGATGATTAGATTGGAGATCAAGGATCAATGATCCATTAGTTGAAGTTGATTACAACCACTTGCTAGATTGGAGTTCCTTAGTTCTAAAATCTTTGTGAATTGCTTTTTAATTCTTTTCAATCGATTAATTCTCTTATTAAACTCAACATTGCAAACCAATCTCTTCAATTTACAACTTTCAATTTAGTTGATTTGTTGTTCTAATCACTGTTTTGAGATTTTTGTCTTGATTTAATGTGTTTGGTTGTGACATTAGTGAAGACAAGATTGTAGTATCAAGCTCCCTGTGGATCGACCTGAATCACTATGCTACAAATCTTTATACGTTCAGTTATTACTTTTGGAGCATCTCGACAAGTGCCTACCAAAATTTGGCGCCGTTGCCGGGGAGCAAGGTTAACCGTCGGGGAGCAAGGCTAACCATACTCTCTTCGCTTTTGCTGCGATAATATGTTTTCTGTTCTTTTTATGATTGTATTTGTCTTTTAAATTCTGTTCTTTTAGTGTTTGATTTTATGCATAAGTTGGTACTAGTTGTTGATAGTTGTGTTTAATCAAATTCTTGTGAATATCTTGCTGTTTGGCTAAAGTTCTAGTTGATTTTGCTGCTATCGTATTGCTGTTTGGTTCACATTTTGTTCAATATAGTTGTTAGAATTTTGTTTGTGCCTAATTTTCTTGTGAACATTTTTATGGTAGATTGCGATACTGTAGTTAAGCTTAGAAATATCAGAAATTTTGTTGAACAAGTCAAAAGTTCATCTATACATTCTGAAAATTCCTTTCAATCTGAATTTCAGGATTTATCTCTAGAACCTATTGTCATTGAAAGCAGATTTTCTGATCAAGAATCATCTAACATGGCTTAGCAAGTTGTACCAGCAAGAGAGCTTACCATGCAAGAATATGGTGCTCCCACTGTTAACCATCAACCACTTTGCATTCGGTTACAAGATTTGGCTGCACCATTCGAGCTAAAATCAGGGGTGACACATTTACTACCTAAATTTCATGGATTGGTAGGGGAATGCCCCCATGCTTATTTGAGGAAGCTTCGAGTGGTGGGCTCAACCACAAAGTCAACTAGTATTACAGAGGAGCAAATACTTTTGTGAGCATTTCCCTTCTCTTTGGAAGGGGCAGCAAGTAACTGGCTCTACTCTCTAGCACCCGATTCAATTGCATCGTGGGATGAGCTACAAAAGACATTCTTGGAGCACTACTTTCCAGCTGCAAAAACTAGCAACATAAGGAAGGACATTGCTAGTATTCAACAATCGGATGGGGAGTCTTTTTATGAGTATTGGGAGCGTTTCAAGAAGCTATTGGACAGCTGCCTCCACCATCGTATTGATGAACAACAATTGATGCAGCACTTTTATGAAGGTCTTGTGGATTTCAATAGAAAATGGTTGGATACGGCTAGTGGAGGAGCTCTTCTTGCCAAGACTCCTACTGAGGGAAGGAGACTTATTCATACTATGGCTACAAATTCTGAGGAGTTTGACACTCGAAGAGTGAGGCCTCAAACTAAGATTGTCAATGAAGTGGAGCACACTTCATTTCAGCAACACTTGGCTCCTATCCATTAACATCTTACCCAACTCTCTTCATATATTATGGGGCAGCAAGCTACAAATTCTGGAGTGTATCGTGTTTGTGGAATCTGCTCTATGTCGAATCATACCACTGAGGCATGTCCCTCCTTATTGGAAGACTTGACCGAGGAGTGCAAGGCTATTGGCTTCAATGGAAAGCAAAGGAAATATGACCCCTATTCTAACGCTTATAATTCGGGGTGGAAGGACAACCTAGTATTTCGGTATGGCAATCAAACCTCTTCATTCCAGCAACTGAGACCTCCCTTTCAGTCAAAGCAGCCTGTTCTATCTCAGTTTCAGCACAATTGGAGTAATCATCCTCATCAAGATCGTTCTTCACCATCCAGAAAATATGATAATCTTATACCTCAACTGATTAGAGATTCTGTGGAACATAAGGAGAGGCACAACAAGTTTGAGGTTGATATGCAACAATTGATGGTACAAATGGCAGATATGAACATTAAGATGAGTCAACTTGCAGCTCTTTGAATGAAATGCAAGCAAGAGGATCCGATCGACTCCCTTCTCAACCATTGAAAAATCCTAGGGAAACTGCGCATGCAATCTATTTGAGGAATGGTAAAATGTTAGAAGGTCGATCTAGACAAGAATTGGTAGAGGAGGACTTAGATGGAGAAGCTGAAGTCTGGCCTAATAGTGCAGATATCAATAAAGAGCAGAACTATGAGCCATTTAGAGGCTCTGAGTGAGACTCTGAGAGGCTAGTATCGGGCACCAAGGAATTTGGAAAAATTTCAGAGCCACTTAGAGGCTCTGACGAAGCCTCTCAACGGCCAGCATCGACTTATGTCCCTGCTTCACCTCTGAATTCCCAGCCACTTAGAGGCTCTGACGAAGCCTCTGAATGGCCCGATAGTCAGAGCGTGTGGAAAAATGACCATGAAGCTTCTACTTCAGTTACAACTGTATCAAAATCAAAGGCACCTCGACCCTCTTCAAGTCCAGATTTGAACACTCAAGTTCGTGCTCCATTCCCTTCTAGACTTGCCAAAAAGCCCAATCAAGACTTGGAAAAAGATCTCTGCATCAATAAGAGGAAGTTGAAGGGAAATGAATATATAAGAATGAATGAAAATGTCTCAGCTGTTTTTCAGAGGAAACTCCCAATCAAGTGTGAGGACAGAGGATCTTTTTCGATACCGATAACAATTGGCGATACTCGAGTGTACAAGGCTATGTACGATCTTGGTGCCTCAATCAATCTTATGCCATATTCAGTATATGTTACTTTGGACTTGGGACCTTTGATGGAGACAGGAATCACTATCAAATTAGCTGACCGATCGATTGTCTATCCTAAAGGAGTCATAGAGGATGTGCTAGTTCGAGTAGATGAGCTAGTGTTTCCAGTTGACTTTTACATACTCAGAATAGAGGAGGATGACGTAACTGTTCCTATCCTTCTAGGTCGGCCATTCCTAAGGACAACAAGTACAAAGATCGATGGGCACGAGGGAATTCTCACGATGGAGTTTGCTGGATAGATCGTGACATTCAATATTTTTGAGGCCATGAAGTACCCGGAAGACCTCCATGCTATTTTCTTTGTCGATATAATTGATTCTTTGGCTGAGGACATGTTTGAGTTGTCAAGAGAAGATCCTTTAGATGTGGTACTATCAAATTCATTCACTTTGCAATCCATTGAAGACATCGAAACCACACCAAGTGAAGAAGTACAGGACATGGTTTATGCACTTAAGGCAATTTCTTCAATTACCAAGCTAGCCGAGTTTAATCTCTCTTATGTGGACCTTCCAATTCCCACAACCAGGTTACTTCCTTTTATAGTTGAGCCACCAAGCATCGAATTAAAGCCTTTACCTACCCATTTGAAGTATGCTTTCTTGGGTGAAAGAGACACACTCCCTATTATTATCTCTAGCAAGCTAGATTCTCTTCAAGAAGAGAAATTGCTAAGAGTATTGAGGGAATATAAAGAAGCCATAGGATGGACTATTGCTGATATAAAGGGTATTAGTCCCTCATTTTGTATGCATAGAATCCTTATGGAGGATGATTTCAAGCCCTCAAGACAGCCACAAAGAATGTTAAATCCTCCTATGATGGAGGTTGTGACAAAGGAAGTGTTGAAGCTACTTCAAGTTAGGATTATCTACCCAATCTCGAACAGCAAGTGGGTGAGTCCTACTCAAGTAGTTCCCAAGAAAACAGGGATTACGGTGGTGGCAAATGAAAAAGGAGAATTGGTGCCACAACGAGTTCAAAACGGTTGGAGAGTGTGCATAGACTATAGAAAGCTCAATTAGGCCACTCGAAAAGACCACTTTCCCTTGCCTTTCATAGACCAAATGTTGGAGCGATTAGCGGGCAAACAATTCTATTGCTTTCTTGATGGATACTCAGGGTATTTTCATATTTGTATTGCCCCAGAAGATCAAGACAAAACGACTTTCACTTGCCCCTTTGGTACATTTTCCTACAAGAGGATGGCGTTTGGTCTTTGCAATGCTCCAGCAACTTTTCAAAGGTGCATGATGAACATATTTTTAGAATTTGTTGAAAAGATTATTGAAGTGCTCATGGATGATTTTACGGTCTATGGAGAGACCTTTGATGCTTGCCTTCATAATCTTGATTTGATCTTGGCTAGATGTGTTGAGACTAACCTTGTGCTAAACTTTGAGAAGTGCCATTTTATGGTGGAACAAGGGATAGTACTTGGCCATATAGTCTATTTTAAGGGCATTGAAGTTGATAAAGCCAAGGTAGAAGTGATACAAAATCTGCCTTATCCTAGCTCCATTAAGGAGGTGCGATCCTTTCTTGGGCGTGCCATATTTTATAGAAGATTTATTCAAGATTTTTCTAAGATAGTAGGCCCTTTGTGTCGATTATTATAGCAAGATGTCCTTTTTATCTTTGATGAACAATGCAAGAAAGCTTTTGATACTCTAAAAACTACTCTCACATCAACTTCGGTTCTTCAACCACCTAATTGGGACCACCCTTTCGAGCTCATGTGTGACGCTAGTGATGGTGTTGTTGGGGCTATCCTTGGGCAAAGGATTGGACATGATTCTCATGTGATTTATTATGTGGCTAGGACCCTCAATGAAGCCCAAAAGAATTACACCACAACTGAAAAAGTGCTAATTGCTATTGTCTTTGCTTTAGATAAGTTTCGTTCCTATTTGTTGGGTACTAAATTTGTTGTGTTTTCTGACCATTCAGCTCTTAGATATCTTTTTAACAAAAAGGAAGCGAAACCAAGGCTGATACGGTGGATCTTGCTACTACAAGAATTTGATATTGAAATCAAAGACAAGAAGGGAAAGGAAAACCAAGTGGCTGATCACTTGAGCAGATTGGTGACTCCTCAAGAGACTTCTCCAATTAATGATGCATTTCCGGATGTACAACTCTTAATGGTAACAAATTCTTCTCCTTGGTATGCTGATTTGGTTAATTATCTTGTTACAAAACAATTTCCTCATGGCATGCCTAAGGCTAGAACAGATAAATTGAAACATGATAGTAAATTCTTTGTTTGGGATGAACCATTTTTATGGAAATATTGTGCTGATTTGATAATTAGGAGGTGTGTCCCGGATAATGAATTTTCATCTATTCTTTCCTTTTGCCATAATCAAGAGTGTGGTAGACACCATAGTTTTTAAAGAACCGCAAGAAAGGTTCTAGAGTGTGGCTTTTTTTTGCCAACACTTTTTAAGGATGCTCACCATTTTTGCAAAAGTTGTGATAGGTGTCAAAGGGTTGGGAACATAGGACGAAGAGATCAAATGCCTTTAAATTCCATTATAGTATGTGAATTATTTGATATTTGGGGGTATTGACTTTATGGGACCATTTCCCACTTCACTTGGGTTCAATTATATTCTTGTTGCATGTGATTATCTTTCTAAGTGGATTGAAGCCAAGGCCACCAAGCACCAAGATGCCAAAACGATCACTACTTTTATGCGAGCTATCATATTTTGTAGGTTTGGCATTCCCAAAGCCATCATAACTGAGAAAGGAAAACATTTTTGCAATAGAACTTTTGAGGCTTTGCTTAAGAGATATGGTGTACTCCACCGAACAGTCACCCCTTACCATCCACAAACTAGTGGACAAGTTGAGAATTATAATCGGCAAATCAAGGCTATTCTTGAGAAAATTGTACAGCCAATGCGAAAAGATTGGAGTACACGTCTAGAGGATGCATTATGGGCTTATAGGACTGCTTATAAGACTCCTTTGGGCATATCACCATTTCGATTAGTGTATGGTGAAGCTTGTCAATTGCCAGTAGAATTGGAGCACAAAGCCTGGTGGGCTGTCAAACAATGTAACATGGACATTGATGATGCCGACAACCATAGGAAGCTTCAAATCCAAGAATTGGGGGAAATTAGAAATGATGCTTTTGAAAATGCTTTGATTTATAAGGCCAAAACAAAATTGTTTCATGATCAAATTCTAACTCGAAAATATTTTGTTGTAGGACAAAAGGTGTTGCTCTACAATGCAAGATTGAAGCTATTTCTGGGCAAATTGAAAAGTCTCTAGATTGGTCCTTTTGAGGTGATCAATGTATATTCACATGGGGCTGTGGAGATTAGGAGTTTGTCCACCAACAAAGTCTTTAAAGTCAATGGTCATCGACTAAAGCTATATCATGAGAGCTTGCCCTCTTTTGTTCAAGAGACAAATTCTCTGGAATTTCCTTCTTATTCCACTTGAGACCTCCAAGCAATGTCTAGCCAAAGACATTAAATGAAGGTGCTTGTTGGGAGGAAACCCAATTCCCTTTTTTTTTTTGATTTTCTTTCTTGCATTTTAGGGTGTGTTTCATTTTAATTCATTTTATTATCTGTTTTGTAGCTTGCTCAGCTGGATATTCATGTCCCAATGTAATGCCCTGCACTAATTTGGGGTAACTTTATTCCTTCATCTTCATGTCATTTTAGTTGCACCCCATGTGCATATTCTTTTCCATTCATTATTTCTCAGTATTAGTGCATGGTACATTCATTTTAAAATTCTGAGCATGTTCGATTTGCATTACAATACACACTATTGGTATTTATGCTGGTCCCATCGCTACCGAGGCTTGAAGTCAGCAACAAAATTCTGAAGCATAAATTGGGCAGCCATTTAGAGGCTACACGAGAGCCTTTCAATGGCTAGCAAGTCAGAAACTTTGTTCTGCCATACTCAGGGCAGCCATTTAGAGGCTACACGAGAGCCTCTCAATGGCTAGCAAGTCAGAAACTTTGTTTAGCTACATTCGAGTTAGCCATTTAGAGGCTTTAAGCAAGACTCTCAGTGGCTCATCCTTAAAAGCCCATAAGCCCAAAATCTTTTCTGCTGTAAATCACCGCCTACAGCCCATATAAAAACCAACAGTCCTCTTCACAGCTCACAAAGTCGAACAACCCTTCACCTTTCCTCTTCACTTCCTCACTCAATTCCATCATTTACCTTTTCTATTTGATTCTCGGCTTTGGGACAATCTATCTTAGGACTCTTTCTTTATACCACTGATCGAGATTTGAGGTTCTGCGAGCTGTGTGTGCTTCGTGGGTGCCATTCCTTATCTGTTCTTCATCTTTCTTTAGTGCTTGGAAGGTGTTTGTTGAAATGCCTCATACACGAGCCACCAAACATAAGAAGATAGTCGAAGTTCAGCAACCTTCAGGTGTGGGGGAGAGTAGTTCTCGAGCACAAAGGTTTCGAAATTCTGCTGCTCAGGCATGGTTCACCAAAGCTGCTAGACGTCGATTGGTTGTTGAGACTACGATCTATCCAGCCATTGATGAGCAATTCCAACTCAGTCCACTCTTCAAACAGCTCGGTTGGGAGGGTATTTTGAATCTGAAAGATGCTTATTATCCCGAACTCGTGGCTGAAATTTATGCTAACATGCTGGACCGAGGTAATGCCTCCCTTTCCACTATTGACACTATGGTTAAGGGTACTCACATTTTAGTCGATACTCACTATCTCTGTCAACTCCTCAAGTGTCCTAATGTTGGAAAACTGCTTCGATTTATTACTCATGAGAGTGACTATGTTCATGATGAAGAAAAGGACTGGACCCGAGAACACAATTTGGCTAAATTTAATGTGCCTTTCAGTAAGAATAGTCAGCGCCAAAACAAAGTTTTCACCAAGCACTTTGATATTCGACCTCGGTTGGCAATCTACATTCTTCAAAGGAATGTAGTACCGAAGAAGGGTGACACTTACACTGCTCGGCTGCCATTGAGATTTTAAGCTCAAAATGTTCATTTGACCTGTGTATTGATCTTGATTGAAATTTGAATGTTGTTGTTTGAAGATGTTGATTTTAATTCAAAATTCTACTTTCTATCCTTAAGCTTGTTTGAGGACAAACAAGGTTTAAGTGTGGGGGAATTTGTTAGAGTTTCTTCATCTTCCATGAGTGGCTAAGTATTTCTAATCCAATGTAGCTTGTAATTGTAATTCTTCTTCAATTAATGGTAAGATCTTGAACTTAAAGCTTCCAATTCTATTGTATTGGAGATGTGCTGAGCACGAAAATTCATCATCTTCCATGAGTGGCTAAGTATTTCTAATCCAATTGAACTTGTAATTGTAATTCTTCTTCAATTAGTGGTAAGATCTTGAACTTAAAGCGTCCAATTCTATTGTATTCTTCAATTTCCTAAGCTTATTAATCTTGGAAATGTTAGAGATTAAGTTGTTGATTTTAGTTCACAATTCTACTTTCTATCCTTAAGCTTGTTTGAAGATAAACAAGGTTTAAGTGTGGGGGAATTTGTTAGAGCTTAAAATGTTCATGCAACTCAATGACAGCCGAGCTTAATATGATGTGAAGCTGATGATACTGAACCCGAGCTTGCTGGTAGTACTCCTGGACAGTAGCCATCTACTACTAGTCCCTCTGTTTTTGCTGCCGTTCAGCTGCTTGATAGCTACCTTCCAGCTGCTGCCTTTCAGCGAGAACTTTGGACATAACTGAAACATATTCGAACTGAGTTGTCTCAACATAAGCACAACATGCTTCCATCACTAACTCTGTTAAGGACCTTATGCAGTATACTGACTATCGGTTGGATTCTAGGGAGGCTAAGCTCGACTGTATCCTTTCGAACCAATAGAAGATTTTGATAGTTTTAGCCGAGAGTTCAAATATTGATGATGATGCCCCGACCCAATGATGGCTAGTTTATTTACCAAGAGTGGTGTATTTCCATATTTTCTATTTCATGCATCTTTACATTTCAGCCTTTAGTTTTTAACTTTACCGCAGTAGTTGGTACAATTTCATTTGGTGCCCTTTTATGTTCTATTATGGTTTGTATAAATTCTGTTCTTTATGATTTCACCTCTCTGGATTGATATGTTGTTTTGTAGCTATATTGTCTCGGATTCCAGGTAAATTATTTTTTCTTCTTAAGCAACTTTACTTTGTTTGTTGCTTGCTACATTGAGGACAATGTAACATTTAGGTGTGGGGGAGGATGAATTCATTTTTGTGCTTACATTTTGTTTTCTTTAATTGTTGCATAGGTTTAATTTTTCAAAAATCAGGAATTTTTGTTAAAATTCTTTAAATGATGATGCTTGAATTCCTTGATGGATTGGTATACTTGTCAAATTGATGGTTTGTCTAGGAAATCAAGTACTTAGTATTGATTGATAGAGTTGGTTAATCACTTTTTCACTTAGTTTCTAAGTGTGTTGATTTTTCTAATGCATGTTAATTGGATAAGGTAACCATTGTGTGCAAACTTGAGAGATTATTTGAGCTTAATGAGATTGCACCCAATCTCTTTTCTTTGATGAGTGAATTGATTGCTTTTATGCATACATTGTTTCTAGAACTTGCATTTATACCTTTTCAAGACTACATGAATGTGTGTTTACATTGGAAATGACAAAGGCACCTAGGGATGAGTTTGAGCCAAAAGACCAACCATGGTAAAACAAATTTAGAAACCGTTTGAGCTTAATATGATGTGAATTGACCTTATTTCTTTGACAGCCACGTTGACCAAAGAACCTAAGCTTTAAAAGGAAAACCAAGTTCTTATCCTCATTTCTTGAGTGGTGGAATTGAAGCTTGAATTCACAATTGTTGTTCTTGGTAATTGGTTAGCAAAGAAATAAGTGTGGGGAAAAACTTCTACTCTTTGGTGTTGGTCAAACGAAAGAAAAAGAGAACAAAAACAAGGAAGATGCTCAAAAGAGAAAATGAAAAGAAAAGAAAATGCCAAAATCAAAATTGAAAATACAAAGAAGGGCACAATCAAATAAAAGAAGTGTCTCCTTGTACAAAAAGGATAAAAAGGAAGGAAAAGACCTTGATCAATGGTGAGTTAATGGTGAATTTAAATATGTTAATCAAGCCAAGCAAAGGGCTATTACATGAGAAATTTGCCCTTGAATGTCAAACTGAAATTTCATCATTCTTGATATGCTTTTGTATACCTTTTCTTTCCTTGGCAGCTCACTTACCTTGGCCCCATTATAACCGAAATGAAAGACTTTTCGATTCATGCATTCATGCATTTTTGAGTAGTGGAGGGTAGGTGTAATTGCAAGTGTATGGTAAACTTGTATGTGTAAGAAGTATGTGTGGTCCATTTGCTAAATGCTTAATGGAGAAAGGAGTGGGAAAACAAGAAAGAGTTACCTTGTTCATACAAATGTGTATTGGAGATTGATACATGCTTGTGACCTCTTGGATTGGTGATTTTCTCAATTCTTGTTGATCATTGCTAAGTGTCTTTGCATTCATATGCAATTTGTCAATTGAACTGTGTATTGATCTTGATTAAATTTGAGTGTTGTTGTTTGAAGATGTTGATTTTAGTTCAAAATTCTGCTTTTTATCCTTAAGCTTGTTTGAGGACAAACAAGGTTTAAGTGTGGGGGAATTTGTTAAAGCTTAAAATGTTCATGTATTTGCATTGTAATTTGGATAAAATAGACACCTAAGTACTTTAATTAATCACTAATTGAGGTGTTTTCCAATTGTAGGTGAAATAATGGAGAAATTGCAAATACATGTTAAAATAGTCCATTTTGGGATTAAAACAAAGAAGAAAGTTCGAGGCACTTCTAGGCTACGAGAGAGCCTCTCAATAGCTATTCACGAGTTCAAAAGTCAGGAAGTAGAGAAACCTAGCCAATTAGAGGCTACGCGAGAGCCTCTCAGTGGCCGAGTTCTGACGTGGGACAGTCAGGTGTGATTTTTGCGGGATCAGTTGCAACAGAAAATTCAAACTTGAATTTGACTCGTTCAAAGTCGCGAAAATCATTCCATTTGCCAATTAGCTAGGCTAAGGAGCTGGAAAAGACATTTTTACCCTCACTTAACTTTGTAATCATGATTTAGGAAAAGATAGATTAGAACTTTTACATATTTTTAGCTAGACTATAAAAGTTAGCTTTTGGAATTTGAATTTACAACTTTCAGATCTAAGAAAAGCACGAAAAATTCAGTTTCTCTCTTGTAAGAACTTAGTTCTCTGAAGATTCAAGAATTTTCTCAACTTTCATGGAGGTTTCTTCATCTTCCATGAGTGGCTAAGTATTTCTAATCCAATGTAGCTTGTAATTGTAATTCTTCTTCAATCAATGGTAAGATCTTGAACTTAAAGCTTCCAATTCTTTTGTATTCTACAATTTCCTGAGCTTATTAATCTTGGAAGTGTTAGAGATTAAGTGATTTTGGGGATTCTTGATGCAATGATGGCCACATTGCTTGGGTTTCTTCAATTCACTAGCTATTCTAGGCAATTTGCTATCTGTAATTGTAGATTTTGCTTAGAACCGAGTAGCAACGAAATCTTAGATTAGATTTGGGGAAATTGAAGAGGAGAGTTACATGGAGATGCGCTGAGCTCACATGGCTCTAGTTAGCTAATATTGCTCTAGACCGTAATGCTCTCTTGTAATTTAAACTTATAGCCGCTAAGGAATAGGTTGATTACAAGGGAAGAGAGTTACATTGAGTGACCAAGCTTGCTAATCTCAACGATTAAGGAGTGATCGGGCCTAGGCAAAACTGGAGTACCTTAGGCTACGCTAACTATAATAGGATTGGATGATTAGATTGGAGATCAAGGATCAATGATCCATTAGTTGAAGTTGATTACAACCACTTGCTAGATTGGAGTTCCTTTAATATGAAATCTTTGTTAATTGCTTTTTAATTCTTGTCAATCGATTAATTCTGTTGTTAAACTTAACATTGCAAACCAATCTCTTTAATTTACAACTTTCAATTTAGTTGATTTGTTGATCTAATCACTGTTTTGAGATTTTTGTCTTGATTTAATGTGTTTGGTTGTTACATTAGTGAAGAGAAGATTGTAGTGTCAAGCTCTCTGTGGATCGACCTGAACCACTAAGCTACAAATCTTTATACGTTCAGTTATTACTTTTGGAGCATCTCGACAAGTACCTACCAAAAGGTTGAAAGATGTGTTATGAAACTTGAGCAATTACATGTCTAAGGTTTAGGTTTAATAAATCGGTAAGGATGCTGGGTTCTTGCTTGATTAGTTAATGCAATTGTGAATGAAAACACTGTCCTTTGGTAAATCAAGGATAAAATAGTTAGTAAGTATCCTTAGTCACTATGTTGGATGTGTTAATCTTATAAACATCTTAATTAGTTAATAATTTAGCTTAATCTTTGTTTATCTTCAATTTTATCACAAATCCACCTCTTTACTTTCATGTTTTGAAGCCAAATATCACCAAAGCTCTCTCTGGGATGGACCCTTGCCTACCCTACTGCATTAAAGGTTAGCAAGGATTTTAATTTGTGGGGTATTGCATAAAAACTCTTATCAACAAGCATTCAACATACAAACATACACATATACATACATATTGTCGAAATGTCTAAAAAAGACCACCCGACGGGAATATTTATTTCGAGAATTGAAAGAGTTTTTTTTTTTTTTGAAAATTTTGAATAGGAGAAAAGAAGAAAAAGAGTCACCACTAACCATTTGGTTTAGGTAGGTTAGCCACCTATTTTGACTCCATTTAACCTAATATAATCTATAAAGATTATCTTAGGTAAAATAGTTATCGGTCATGAAAACAGATTTTGAGTTCGGGAGTTGGTTACAATCGAGGAAGGATTAGCACCCCCGAAACGCCCAGAAATCGGTACCATAAAAGTCTTTAAAAAAATGTTTTAGGGCTAATGATAAAATGCTTTCAAGAAGGAAAAAATAATTTAGAAATTAAAACTTAAAATGTCGGAGTAATACTCCTTTTACTATGGGCTAATTCACCCTTGAAGAAAATTTAATGAGATCCGTATTGAAATTTTGGTTAGAAAGGTCCCAATGTCTAAGGATCGAATTGAGAACTTTTCAAAAAAAAAAAAGAAGAAAAGAAAAAAATTGGAAGTCAAATATTGAAATGAATAATTTGTTAAAGTGACAAGTTTTAATTTAAAGAAAATTTTGAGTTTTTGGAAAATTTTGGATTGAATATTGGAAAGACTTCAATCATGAAAAACTAAATTGAAATCTTTAAAAAATGTTTTGGGGTTTTTTAAAATTAATATCAGAATTATTAAATTCTTTTTATTGATAACAAATTTTTTATTAAAAGCAATATTTGAAAAAATAGATTAAGTTTAATTAGAAAGACTCCAATGTAGGGACCTAATTGAAATCTTTCAAAATATATTTTTATTTTTGAAAATAATGTTGGAATAAGTAAATTCCTTTTATTTTTTGGATCTCATTTTTAAAACTTTGATTAAAGAAATTAGCCAAAGTTTAATTTTGTAAGAAAACGTCAACTATTGACTAAGTTTGAGATTTTCCTAAAAAACATTTTTAGTTTTTTTTTAAAAAAAAACATGTCAGAATTTAAAATTCCTTTTATTGATAATGGGACTTTTGGAAGGAAAACATTTTTTAGGGTTTTTTGAAAACTTGAAATTAATTAAAGAAACTTTTGAAAACTTGAAGAAATTGTAAACATGATATGCATATGCTTTTGAAGAAATCAAATGAGGAAAATTCATTTTTTTTTAATTTTTAAAGGGATAAAAACTCCCTTAAATCCCCCCACCGTACTTCCAGTAGAAACGTAGAAAAATTCTTATCTTGGTAGATTTTGAGCATCTTGTATGACACACCCAGACCTAATCCAACATTTCCGTACCAACAGAACAGTGTAGACGGCATATTAATTTGAACAATTCGTCGATCCGGATGTGTCTGGTTATGAAGAGAAGTCAAGCTTAGGATAAGATGGAGTTGAAGATGAGGTGATTGACCATGCATGGAAGCAACTAAACTCCAACTGGACTTCCTTTAAGTCCATAGCCAATGGATTGGATGTCCATTGGTGTAAAAGTTGGCGATTAAGCCAAGGATTGAAATTAGGAGACTTTGAAAAGAAGACAGAAAGTCTGGCTTGGGGTCCGAGTAGGCCCAATGTCGAGCTTCCATATAAATAGGGGGAAGCCAAGCCTCTCCCCTTCATTTCTCTCTTTCTCTTTTTCTCTCACTTCTCATTTCTCTCTTTTGCTCTTTTGGAGCCATTTCAGACTATTGGCTAATCTGGACAAACCGACCAACAAATCCATGCATAGGTCTAGGAGAAATCTTGGTTCAAAGTTAAATTTAGCTTTTTAGCTAAATTTAGATTTAGATTTTAGATTTAAGAACTTTGATCCGATGATTCTCGTTTTTGTTTCGGTAAACGCATCGTGGGAGTTGAGGAGATTGCATTCTCGATTTTTGGGTCAAATCGTGGAGCAACGGGTTCGAAAATCGAGGAAATACCTCAGAATTTGAGCTCACAGCTCGCCTCCCACGTGGGACTCGAGTCAATCTAGCGTAGGAGTGACCAATTTTGCTAAGTCCCACAAGGGAGTCAATTTGGCTTAGGGCCAAAATCGTAATTTTGCACTAAGTGTCCAATTTTAACTCGAAACCTTTCCGGACACTTTCCTAAGTCCCGATACACATCCAAACATCATCTTAGGTCATGCTAGAGCCTCATAAGGGTATTCATAGATTGATTATGAATGCTAACATGTATTTTCGTGTAATTAGGGTTTCGGACGATCGAGTGCGGTGACATTCCAGAGATCAATCTTTGTGGGAAAATAGGGGGTATACGAACCTCGCAACATTGTGAGGGGCCTTGTTTCGGTGTTTAGCCATTTAGTGCTAAACTCTTTTAATATTATGAAAATATTTTACTTAAATGTTTTGGGATTTGGGTATTCCCTCACATCGTTACACACACTTTGTTGTATGCCACATGGGCAGGGTATTTTAAGATGTATGTATGTATGTGTGTATGTATGTTTTTATCTTTCAATATGAAAGGTATGATATGAGTACCCAACGGGGCATGATCATACATTTGAGAGACGGAGTCCTAGAGAGGACTCAATAAGACTCAGTTGTTCATGTGATGAAGCGAGTGGACCGAGGTGGTGCATGCATGCAAGGTAGCCGTGGACCACATTTTTGAAGGGGCACGGTGAATGTATGGACCCTTGAGTAGAGAGACATGGAGGGAGACTCGCCAGGGCAGATGTAGCAGTGACCACATAGTGAATGGCACCGTCGAAGGAATGGTTTTAAAGAGAGATACCTATATCTTTATATATATATGTATATATATTTTCATAAGAAAAGATTTTAAAAGAATATAGTTTCCTTATTAAAGTAAAGTTTTAAAGAGAAAAGGAAAGAAATAGTCCTCGACGATACGAGATCCTCGACCACAGCCAAGGTCGAGCCTCGTTGTGTTTTCACGGCCAGCCTACAGTTAGATGTTGTTGTTAGTATTATTATTATTATTGTTTTACTCAAAAAGGATTTGGGGCAAATATTTTGAAAAAGGGTTTTTAAAAGAAATGTGAAATGTTTTCTAAATTGTTTTTGAAATTACCCGAACTCCCTAAACCTTCTTCGGTTTTTGGTCCAGTTCCTTCTTTGGATCATCAAATTACACCATCTAAAGTATGGGTAAACTCTTAGCCTTAGCCCGATAGTTAATGGTCACTATTAGATTCAATAAACCTTGATCGTTTGTCTGTGTGTGTACGTGCCCAAATGCGCAAACTTTGCCTGATACTTGATTAACCTTCTAACTTCCATTAAACTTGGTTATATAGATTTCCCTGTTCTTATGCGAGCTTATATATATTTAGTCAAGGATTGTTATTTAGTTACATATGTGTGCGATTGTTTGGGTGTGCCGTTGAATAATTACAGCATGTTCTGCTTGGTAGTTCCATGTATATAATTCGATTAATGCCTTCATGATTAAGACATATTGATTTCATACTTAATATTAGTGTTCCGCATCCTAAACCTTTTAATGCTTTTGTGAATCTCTATGTTTATGCCAAGCCACGTGTTTCTATATTTATGCATTATATATATATATACATGTGTCCGTATATTTTTGTACATTACTTGCAAAGGCTCATATAATTCTTGTCCATATGTATATTTTTTCATCTAATTATGTTCATATGATTAACTCTGCAATTAGTCCTTTCTTCCGTTTGACACCTATATGCATGTAATTTCCTTTGTTAATTATTACTCATGTCTAACCATGTATTTACATGTTCCATATCTATATTTTCATATGACTTGTATGTTATGTAAATAATTAATGGTGTTTATATGATTAAAATTGTAATTATGTCTCTTTTATGACTAAATTTACCCATAATATTATTGTTAATTATTGCTTACGTTTATGTACTAACCTTTGTTCAATTTGTCATTTCATACATCTAGTTAATTAGATAATTTTTAAAAAAAAAAAAAGATTCATATGCATAGGGGAAATCGGAGGGTGTCTCGGGAGTCCGAGGTTTCCGAAAGTTTTCTCCGATGAGAAGTTTTTTTTTTGTGTCTAATCGGGAGTCCGATCGGGCCCGGAGAAATTTCTCATCCCTTCAAAATTAAAAAATATATTTTTCTCATTTAATTTTCATAAAAAGCATACATCATGTTTATGATTTCTTTAATTTCTTAAAATTTGCAAATGAACCTCAAAAATTTTCTTTTTTATGAAAAGGAATGTTAATTCCAAAATCTTTTATTTTTTTTATTTTTTTATTTTTAGTCTTATGTTTTATTTTCATTTTATTTTAAGAAAATCTCTTGTTTAAGAGGCCCAATTAAATTAAAAGGAATGTTCATTCCGACATTAATTTCAAAACATGTTTTAGAAGTCTTTTTGAGAGATCTTAATTACCCAATTATAGTTAGGGTCTCTCAAATTAATCCAAATTTTGTTAAAAAACCACTTTCAAAATTTCTTTTCTTATTTTTATTTATTCTTTTTCAATGGAAGGGATTCTTTATTTTCATTTTTCTTTTCTTTAGTTTTTTCCAAAAAAATACCTTTTTGGGAGGATTTTAGTATGTTTAATTAATTAAGACCTTTCAAGTAAAACTTCATTTTTATTAAAAGGCATTTTTAGCTTCAATAAAAAGAATGTTTATTCTTTAAATCTTTAAAATTTTTTCAAATTTAGCTTTATTCGATAAAAAAGACATTCATTTTTTAAAAAAAGGGGGTTTTGTTTTTTTTAAAGGTCTTAATTTATTAATCTACTAAGGTTTTCCTATTAAACTAAATTTTTGTCAAATTATTCCCTTCAGCAAATTAAAAGGAATATTTATTCCGACATTGTTCTAAAATTAAATCTTTCTAAGAGATGTTAATTTAAGTAATCATAATTAAAGTCTCTTAATGTAAATTTCAAACCGTGAATTTGAGGATGTTTATCCCAACTTTTTTGCAAAATATTTTCTAGAAGGTTTCAATTAATATTCTCATAATTGAGACTTTCTAAAAATTAAAATTAAATCTTTGTTTTTCATAAAAGGATATTTATCCTCGTTTTTAAATTTAATTTCGATTTTAGAAGAATAATTATTCCTATTTAGAAATTGAATCTCCATTCTAAGTAGGAAATTTCTTCAAACTCAAAATTGGGCTATGGATTTTCACATTAAAAGGAATGTTCATTCCGACATTAAATCTTTAAATTTTGAATTTAACTTTTCTAATGAGATATTTATCCCATATTAAAAGGAATATTTATTCCGACATTTAAAATTATGTTTTTTCTTAAAATAATTTTAAAAACATTTTATTATCATTTTCCGAGTAAAATATTTCAAGACTTTTGTGGTACCGATTTCCGGGCGTCTTGGAGGTGCTAATCCTTCCCCAAGCGTAACCGACTCCCGAACCTAAAATCTTTTTCGTAGACCAGTTTCTTTCCTTGACTCGATGTAATTTTTCTAGATTTACATTGGGTTAAACCAATAGGTGACTAACCACACCTATTAAAAATAAAAGGTTAGTGGCGACTCCATTTGTTTTTCGACCGTTTAGTCCCGAACATTTTTCATGCCATATCATTTATCGTTGGAGCGGTATAACGTCTCGATAGCTTGGCGACTCCACTGGGGACATTTTTTTAGAGAGTCAAGCCACTTTTTTTTAAAAGTCTTATTTTACTTGGATTTGGTATTAAAATGTTTTAAAATTTCATTTAATGCATTGCATCATTCATTTTGATTTTTTCAATAATTGTTTCAAAATTTTTCCAAAAAAAAAGAGGACAAAAAAAAAAGGGGAAGATTTTTTCAAAATTAAGTTTATTAAAATTGCATCTTGCATTTACATCACATTTAATTTATATGTATGTTTTTGTGCTTTGATTTTTCTAGCATGCTTTGTGTGTTTAGTCAGTTGTATATATTTTGCATATTTTAATCCTTTGCCTATACCTTGATCCTCTAGCATGCCTTACGTCTTAATTGCTTGTATATATTTTGCATGTTTTACTTTCCTTTGTATGTCTTGATTTGCTAGTATGCTTTTGTATTTACCATTTTGCCCTTTTAGTCACTTGTATGTATTTTTCATGTTTTAATTCCTTGTGTATGCCATGTATGCCTATCTTGTTTATCCTGTATGCTTATCTCTTATCATATTATTTTTTCCATAATTATTTATCCTATACTTTGAATTGTACTGATCGTGTGTTGACATATGATAGTGAAATTTTTTCTACTTCTTGCTTCTGCTTCTCCGAATGTTCGCTACCTCACTGAAAGGCAATTGGTAAAGGTACAAGTCCCTACCTCACACACAACACAAATTCATAACATAAAAGTTCGGGAGTCCGAACTTCACCTTTATTTAGGAGGGGGCGACGGGGTTGCCTCCACCCCATCTTGTCCGATGGGTACCCTTGTCTAGAGCTTTAAACCCAGCATGTAGAAGAGCCCAAAATTTAGCCTAGATAGAGCCAAACCCGTTGGAGAAAACTCGGTTTCTTAGGACACAAAGGGGGGACGGCTTCTTGCCTTTATCAATCCCTTTCGTTTTATCTGCTTATTTCATGATGGCATGTTGTTTGTCTGTTTTCTGATTATTTCATGATGACATGCTGTTTGTATAAACTGTCTATTTTTCTGTACATATGCTTATTTCATGATAGCACGTTGTTTGTATAAACTGTCTGTTTTCTTTCACCTTTTTGTGCAAATACTTATTTCATGATGATATATTATTTGTTTTCTTTCCCACTTTATCTGTATGTATTCATTTCATGATCTGTTTGTTTTTTTTCACTTTATATATATATATATATATATGCTTATTCCATATTGGCATGCTATTTGTATAATTTTCCTATCCTCCCCCTCACTTTGTCTGTATATATATGTTGTCTGTTTTCTTTTGCAATGATATGTCGTATGTTTATCCATACATGTTCATGCTTTGAATATCCATGATTATTTCTTTTAATTGCCATCATCATATGACATACATTTCATTGTAGAATCATTCGCAACAAGAGAACTGTAAAGGGAAATTAGTCATGGCTGATGAACAAGGTCAACCTTTGGGTCAACGGATATTTGGGCCCTCGGCCTTGTTTGGATGAAATGACTAATTATCTTTTACGGTTAAATTGTTGCAAGCCAAACATCTTTGCATCATTCATCTTAACATTATTATTTTATTCTGATACATTTCCTTTTACCTTTTTGCCATTTCTTTTTCTTCTTTATCTCTGCATCCCATTCTCGCATTCCATCCCCATCTATAATAGGTTTACTATAGAGAAAATTAGTTATGGCGAAAGAAAGTAAGGAAGTACCCATGGAGATAGATTCGATGGGAGAATCTGAAATTTTCGATTCCGCCAGTCCGACTTTGAAACAAGCTCTATACTGGCTAAGGTAGAAAGCTAGAGAGGCATCAGCAAAGGGTCCTCCACCCCAGTTACCTGCAAGAGTCAGCTGTAGTTTCGTCCGAAATGATCTGACAAGACTGAAACAATTATGGTAAGGCATCAGTGATAAGGTTCCATTCAAACAGTTGTATGGAGATATGGCATTGCTGTTAGATGTGGAAGTGGAGGAGGAGCTTCTAAAAGCGGCTTTGTACTTTTGGGATCCCTCATACCGGTGCTTTACTTTCGGTGAACATGACGAATCTTCTGTGGGAGAGTATGATATGGTGCCGACAGTAGAGGAATATCAAGATCTGTTGATGGTAGAGAGCAAGCCAGATAAAGTATTTTGGCCAACCGAGAATCATCCTAGGAAACTAGTGAAGTTGTTGGGGTTAAAGATCGAAGAGATAAGGGGCTACATGGATGGCGAATTCCTTTCAACCAGTTTCATGATGGATATTGTGGAAAAGAATACCACCACTAGAAGAGGGATTGATGTTCTAGCCCTTTTGATTTATGGCCAAGTACTATTTCCTAGGAAGGAGGAATATGTGCATATGTCCATAACAACTCTTTTTATGGAGATCAAGCATCAATCTGATCCGGCTTTGACAATTTTGGCAGAAACCATTCGATCTCTCAATGCATGTAGAAAAGCCAGCGGTAAATTTGAGGCTTGTGGACAGTTATTGACAATATGGTTTAAAAGCCATTTCGGATACAAAAAGTTTGTAGGAATGGTCTTCAATAACAAAGGTGAAGAGACGATAGCCATTTATAATGCACATCCTTGGCCATCCCAACCAAGAACAGTGGTAGAATGGGTCGAGTGGTTCACGAATTTGAAGAACCAAGACATCACATGGAGAGCAATGTGGACAACGACAAAAGATACTCCTTATTTGGATGCAAGCATACCGTGGATCCCTCTTGTAGGCGTTTGGGGAACCATCAGTTGCTCCCCATTGTTAGTAAGACGACAATATGGGTCAGAACAGTATATCCCTCTCACTTTTGGGCTCAATTTGTTAGATTTCCAGCATGACACCGAAAAGAGATTTGATGAGGCCAAATTTTGGGCAAACTTGTACAAAGGAGCGCAAAAGATGGATCGTGGCAATCATACTGATAATGCAATTCCTGAATACGTTGTGTGGCATAGTAAACGGGCGAAAAAAATTTCAGTTCCACCAGTTCTGGATCCTAATTACCCTTTGGTTGAGGCACCAGAAGACAAGTTAGAAAGGCTGGAAATTAAGAATCAGAGGTTCAGAAAAAAGGTCTCAGCTAGTTGAATTGACCCAGAAATGTCAACAGTTGGAGATACAGAATCGGCAACTACGAGACCAGCTTGGAAATAGCCAGATAGAGATGCAAGGATGGGTTCAAGACTGGGTAAGAGAGAGTGCCAACAATGTCAAGCTGAAAAGGGAGGTGAAAGAATGGAGAGAAGAGGCCATGGAAATGAGCCGGTTGGCGGCAAGCACTGAAATCTTCAATCAAGAACATGCCTAAAGCTGGAGAATTACCCAAAAACAATGTTTCTAAGTTCATGAGGAGAAGAGCGAAGTGAAAAAAGCAAAGATTGAACTGAAAAGAGAATTGGCGGAACAGAAACGCATAGTAAGGTGGTTAGTACGAAGAAATAATGAGTTAGAGCAACAAGTTCACGATACTGCCAATAGATTGACTATTTCTGAAAACCAAAATGCTGAAATGAGGGCACAATTGGAGCAGTTCAGAAGACAAGCATAGTGATAGATTTGTTCCTAAAATATTATCATCTTCGAATGGTACTCTATTATGGGTTGTTAAACTCACTTTCCTATTTTCGTAATGCTAATTATCTTTATAGTAATCTTGTTATGGATGGGTTTCCACATTACATAATCATTCAAGCATATTCATACATACATTTCATTCATATTCATAGTAAGGGAATCTAATTAGTCCTTGTGATTAAATAGAGGTTTCAAGATAGCACCTCCAACGCACAGATATAACATTAGACTACAATCCAGAATCGTCATGGAAGAGCAAGCTGCTGAGATTGAACAGCTAAGGAAGACAAATGAGGATCTGCAGAAAAGATTGGATCAGATGGAGGAAATGGTGGCCAGTATGAGACAGCAAAACTTGACAAATTCAGGCAACAATTCTAATGGGCAATCTTCTCAGAGTACACTCCCATACGGACTCCCCACAGCTCAGCCCACGAATGCCTCTCTCCCGCCTCCCGCACTCAATATACCTTTGTAAGAAAATCAAACACAAATTCCTCAACCAACCACAAACACTTTCACCTTCCCATCACCTCCACCCGGTGTATACCCTTTTACACCCTCAATGTTTACCACAAGTAGAGGAATCCCAACAACTCAACCAATTCCCCCTCCCACCTACACTATGCCACCTCCTGCCTCTGGACACATCCCAAACAATCCCGTGTTTGTGCCTGATGAGCAATTTGAGAGGGAGATCGGTGGGGCCGAAAGCCAAAGAGTATTGAGCCAGATAGAGGAGCGGCTCAAGGCCATGGAGGGCACTCATGCTTATGGCATTACTGATGCCTATGAATTGAGCTTGGTGGATGGGTTGGTGATCCCACCAAAATTCAAAGTGCCTGAATTTGAGAAGTACAAAGGGACCACATGCCCTAAAGACCACATTACTATGTATTGTTGGAAGATGGCCGCATACTCCAGAGATGATAAGTTGCCAATTCACTGTTTCCAAGATAGCCTTACTGGGTCTGCAACGCGGTGGTACAACAAGTTAGATAGGCGGGGCATTCACTCTTGGAATGATCTAGCCCGAGCTTTCATTGATCAGTATAAGCACATGACTGATTTGGTACCCGATAGACTAACCTTGCAAAATATGGAGAAGAAGTCTTCTGAATCTTTCACCGAATATGCCCAAAGATGGAGGGATATAGCAGCTCAGATTCAACCTTCTTTAACTAAGAAAGAGACCACAAGGTTATTTGTTAATACCTTGAAAGCTCCATACTACAGCCATATGCTGGCCGGTGCCACCAAAAGCTTTACCGACATGGTTCTAGTTGGAGAGATGGTGGAAAATGCACTCAAAACTGGCAAATTGGAAGGTGGGGAATCTAGTGCAGTTAAGAAGAATCTTAAGAAGAAAGAAGGCGATGTGAATACCGCCGGATATGGAGGGTACCAACAATACCCTCAACAGCAATATCGACCAAACCGATCCCAATATCGACCATACCAACCACAATACCGACCATACCAATCCCAATACCAACCCCAATATCGTCCCACCAACTACACACCACCTCAAAACACCTACCAACATCCTCCTGCCAACTATGCTCAACCTCAAAACACTTATCAATATCCGATATCCAATACCAGCTATACTGCCTCCAGACCAAACACTCAAAATTGGAACCCAAGACCACCAAGAGAAAGGAAACAATTCACCCCTATTCCCATGACCTACACCGAACTTTATGCCAAACTCTTAAGTAACAAAATGATTGAACCAGTCCAATACTTAACCCTTTTACAGCCTCCCTATCCGAGGTGGTTCGATGAAAACGCCACATGTGCCTATCATTCGGGGGCTAAGGGACATAGCATTGATAACTGTATTCGGTTGAAGGAAGCGATGCAAGGCATAATCAATGAGGGTCGTTTGACTTTCGATGCACCGCCAAGTATAGGCACAAATCCTCTCCCAAATCATGGTGGAAATACTGTGAATATGATTAATGATGGGGCAGTTCATGTTAAGAGGAAGGTTGAAGAGATTATCACACCAATGAAGGTCATATATCAGGCTTTGCTAAAGGCCCAAATGATTACTCCCTTAAAGTGTGAAGGTCATAAGATCCAGTGTTGCACTGAATTCCAAGGAAAGTTGCAAGCTATGATGGATGCCGGTCTAATTGAATTTTATGTGGAGATAAACGAAAGTACCGACATCTGTATGGTGAATAATGGAAATGAAGATTCTTCCCATTATAAACCAAGTTTGAAACTATCTGTGATTCAAAAGCCCAGCCTCGCCATTCCTATAACCTCACCAAAATCAAGCTTGTCAATTTCGATGACCCCTAGGACAACATTGAATATCCCCGTATAGAAACCAAGCTTAAATTTGAATATGCCAACACCATTCCCCTATCGAAGTGATAACGAAGTACCTTAGAGGTACGAGAGTTCAGTGCAACAGATGAATGCCAATGTTCAGGAATCCGAATCGGTGAATATTTCTGGAGTAGGAGGCATGACTAGGAGTGGGAGATGCTATGCCCGAAATCCAACTGCCACTTTACACAAAGAGAAAGGCATGGAGAAAAATGATGAAGTTGTTACACCATCTGTTGGAGAGCCGGAGAAAGAAATTGAAAAGGAAGTAACCAAGACGGTGGATGAAAATGACGCTCGTGAATTCTTGAAATTCATCAAACAAAGTGAGTATAGCGTCATAGAACAACTGAATCGCTTGCCAGCCAAGATCTCTCTGCTAGCTCTGCTTTTGAACTCCGAGGCCCATCGTAATGCTCTCCTCCGCATCCTGAACCAATCTTATGTGTCCAAAAACATCGCTGTGGCCAATTTGGAACATATTGCCGGAGGTATCACAGTGACTGATTACATCTATTTCACTGATGAAGAGGTCTCTTCCGGAGGAAGAGGCAATTACAAGGCACTGCACATCATTGTTCGGTGCAAAGATCATTTGGTGGCCAAAGTGTTGATTGATAACGGATCCGCTTTGAACGTGATGCCACTTCATACACTGATGAAATTGCCTATAGACCAATCTTTAATGAAAGCCAGTCAGTTAGTGGTTAGAGCATTTGATGGCACACGGAGAGAAGTTGTTGGGGAAATTACTATCCCGATAATTGTAGGACCGGTTGAATTTGAGATCCTTTTCCAGATTATGGATATTTCGCCAAACTATAGCTGTCTCCTGGGTCGCCCTTGGATCCATATGGTTGGTGCTATTCCTTCTTCCCTTCATCAGAAAGTCAAGTTCCGAGTTGATAACAAGATAATTTCTGTGTCCGGAGAAGAGGACATCATGGTAATGCAACCTCCAAACACTCCTTACATTGAAGTTGCGGAGGAGGCAGTGGATTGCTCTTTCAGGTCATTTGAGGTGGCTGAGGTAACATGGGTAAGAGAAGGATCCGAGGTACCTATTCCACATTTCTCTGGTTGCTTGAATATGGAAGTCAACATGACTGTCGGAAGAGGCTGTCGGGCCAGAAAAGGACTCGAAAAGTATGGCCAAGGAATCCGTGAGCCTATTGTTTTACCAAAGGCAGAGCCCACTTTTGGAGTTGGATATAAGCCTTCTTGGAGAGAAAAGTCCGATGCAAGGGAGGAGAAGAAGTGCAAGCGTATGGCTACATTGAGAGGAGGGGAACTTGAACCCAAGAAACTGAAGATTTCACCTTTGAAAGATAGTTTTGTTTTTGCTGGAACGATGAACCCAAAAAGATCAGTTGTTGAACTTGAACAGTTATTAAAGGGATTGTCTATCAGCATGCTAGAGCACGGGGAATCAAGCAGTGGAACATTGGTTCAACGATTGGCACCGGGGACTGATTTGACTAATTGGGAGTCTTTCGAGATGCCAGTGAATTTGTCAGATCTGAACATGTAATTAATTAAGCTTTGAGAACTCATTTTATCCTACACTTCTACCCAAGAGTGTGGACGGTTGACTTTCATATGTTATGGGTTTTATTTTCATGTTTGCTCCATCATTAATGATATTAATATTCACACTATTAGACTCTGCACCATGTGTATATTTCATATCATAATTATACCATTGCGTTTTCCTCCATATGTTTATCCTTGTTGTTCATTTTCTTCTTTTATTCATGAATCAAGTGCATATATATATATACCCCTTTATTGTCTGTTGACCCCAGGACTTCAAACGATGAATGTAAAAACAAAAAAGATGGTCTTTTTGAGCCCGACTTTGATTGGTTCGTTAATGCGGATGACCTCGACAACGATGATGATGGCGATTGCTCTCTTCCCCCTGATCTTATGAGACTGATTGAAAGGGAAGAGAAACAGATCTTGCCCCACAAAGAGACCACCGAATTGATCAATTTGAGTGATGATGAGGAAAAGAGAGAAGTTAAAATTGGCACTTCCCTAACATTTGAACAAAAAGAGGAACTAGTGGCATTACTCAAGGAATATGCCGATGTCTTTGCTTGGTCCTACCAGGATATGCCAGGTCTGGATACTGAGATTGTGGTGCATAGAATTCCAATCAAGCCCGGATTCAAGCCAGTACAGCAAAAGTTGAGAAGAATGAGGCCTGCCATGTTATTAAAGATCAAAGAAGAAGTGAAGAAGCAATTGGATGCAGGATTTTTGGAAGTAGCTACTTATCCTGAGTGGGTCGCAAATATAGTACCAGTCCCGAAGAAAGATGGCAAAGTTCGAATGTGTGTGGATTACCAAGATGTCAACAAAGCCAGTCCGAAAGACAATTTCCCACTGCCTCATATTGACACTTTAGTCGACAACACAGCTAAACATGGAACATTTTCTTTCATGGATGGGTTTTCGGGGTACAACCAGATTAAAATGGCTTCAGAAGATAAGCAGAAGACTGCTTTCACCACCATGTGGGGCACGTTTCAATACAATGTGATGTCCTTTGGTCTCAAGAATGCCGAGGCAACTTATCAGAGAGCTATGGTGACCCTTTTTCATGATATGATGCATAAAGAGATTGAGGTGTATGTGGATGATATGATTGCCAAAGGTCGGAATCCAGAAGAGCATATGACTGGCCTGAGGAAGTTGTTTGAGAGGCTGCGCAAGTATCGATTGAGGTTGAATCCGGCCAAATGTACTTTCGGCGTTACTTCAGGGAAGCTATTGGGCTTTATTGTTAGTCAAAGGGGCATCGAGGTGGACCCAGATAAAATCAAAGCCATTCAGGATTTGCCACCTCCGAGAACTCAAAAGGAAGTAAGAGGTTTCTTTGGGCAATTAAACTATATCTCTCGCTTCATTTCCCAGTTGACTACAAAATGTGACCCAATTTTCAAGCTTTTGAAGAAGAACAATACGGGAGAATGAAATCAAGATTGTCAGAAAGCCTTTGATAAGGTCAAGGAGTATTTGTCGAACCCACCAGTCCTAGTACCTTCTGTGCCTGATCGACCTCTAATCTTGTATTTGACAGTGTTGGAACACTCCATGGGCTGTGTTTTGGGGCAACATGATGAAACCGGCAAGAAAGAACAAGCAATTTACTATGTCAGCAAGAAGTTCACACAGTATGAGGCCAAGTATTTTCAGATAGAAAAGATGTGTTGTGCATTGGCATGGGCGGCTCAGAGGTTAAGACAGTATATGCTGTATAATACCACGTGGTTGATAGCAAGGCTAGATCTGATCAGATTCCTCTTTGAGAAACCTTCATTGTCAGGACGATTGGCTCGATGGCAAATACTACTGCCAGAATATGTTATAGTTTATGTCTCCCAGAAAGCTATCAAAGGAAGTGCCATTGCTGAATTTCTAGCTGACAGAGCAACTGAAGACTATGAACCCATGAAGTTTGAGTTTCCTGATGAGGATTTGATGTCAATATTCAATACTGAGCTAGAGCAAGGAAAGAAATGGAGAATGTATTTTGATGGGGCATCAAATGCACTGGGGCATGGAGTTGGAGCTGTCCTAATATCCCCAAATGGTGATCAATACCCGGCGACGGCAAGACTTGACTTCGACTGCACAAACAATATGGCGGAATATGAAGCTTGCGTCCTGGGGATCCAGATGGCAATTGAGAGAAAGATTGAGGCTTTGGAAGTGTATGGCGATTCTGCTTTGGTGATATATCAGCTGAAAGGTGAATGGGAAACACGAGACTCGAAGTTGGTCCATTATCATAAGAACATCATGGAGTTGAGTGAACAATTTGAAGAAATCAGCTTTCATCATCTCCCTAGAGAAGACAATCAGTTGGCCGATGCATTGGCAACTTTAGCCTCTATGTTCAAAGTCGATAAAGGAACTGAAATCGAAGCAATCAAGTTGGACATGAAGACTCATCCGGCACATTGCATGAGTGCTGAGGAGGAGGATGATGGCAAAGCTTGGTTCTATGACATTGCCCAATACCTCAGATTTCAAAAGTATCCAGATCGTGCTGTTGAGAATGACAAGAAAGTTATTCGAAAAATGTCGGCAAACTTCTTCTTAGACGGTGAAGTCCTTTACAAGAGAAGTAGGAATCAAGTAATGTTGAGATGTGTAGAGTCAGAGGAAGCAAAGAAGATTCTAGAAGAAGTTCACAGCGGAATCTGTGGAACTCATTCCAGTGGACATAGAATGGCTAAACATATTATGAGGTTGGGATATTACTGGTTGACTATGAAGACCGATTGTATTAATCATGCCAAAAAATGCCATAAATGTCAGATTTATGCTGATTAGGTTCATATACCTCCTAATCCATTTGCATCTCATCTCGTCCCCTTGGCCTTTCTCAATGTGGGGCATAGATGTAATCGGGGCAATCTCACCAAAGGCTTCTAATGGGCATCAGTTCATCCTAGTGGCCATTGATTACTTCACCAAATGGGTTGAAGTTGCTTCATATGCCAATGTAACTCAGTCAGTGGTCACCAAGTTCGTGAAGAAAGAGATCGTTTGTCGGTACGGGCTACCAGAAAGAATCATCACTGACAATGCTAAGAATTTGAACAACAAGATGATCGATGCAGTATGCTCCCAATTCAAGATCAAACACAGCAATTCAACTCCTTACCGGCCAAAAATGAATGGAGCGGTCGAAGCAGCAAACAAAAACATTAAGAAGATTGGCATGAGAAGCTTCCTTTTGCCTTACATGCTTATCGCACTACTGTAAGAACGTCAACTAGGGCAACTCCATATTCTCTGGTCTATGGAATGGAAGCAGTGGTACCAGTTGAGGTAGAAATCCCATCTTTGAGAATATATAGAGAATTGAAGCTCGAAGAGTCGGATTGGGTGCAAGAGAGATTTGACCAATTGAACTTGATTGAAGAGAAGCAGCTCAAAGCACTTTGCCATGGTCAATTGTATCAGAAGAGAATGATGTGTGCATATGATAAGAAGGTGCATCCACGCAAATTTACGGAAGGAGAATTGGTGCTGAAAAAGATTTTACCAACTCAACATGATCCCCGAGGAAAGTGGACTCCAAATTGGGATGGTCCTTATGTGGTGAAGAAAGCATTCTCGGGTGGTGCCCTGATCTTGCAAGAAATGGACGGGAATGAATTGCCACATCCAATCAATGCCGATACTGTGAAGAAATACTACACTTGAAGAATTAACAAATGATGATGAATAAAAAATGACAAAAAAAATGAATGAAAATGATGAAAAAATAAAAAAATGATGAATAAAAAATCAATGAAAAAATGAAAAGAGCGTCTCAAGTTGAAAACCTGAAAAGGCGGCTTGAGCCTGAAAAAAGAGAAGAAAAGGAGGGATCTGAGGCGAAAACCCGAAAGGGCGGTTTAGGAAGTTTGAGAAAGCTCGGCAAAATGGGTACCTAACTTGCATAAGAGATCTTGTTTGGCCATGGGGATTCGAGTAATCAGAAATCGTCAGACTTTGTCAAACGTCGCTCTAGCAATGATGGGTCAATCAAAGGCAGGACGCAAGATGACTAGCTTTTGTTACTTCTTTTCGCTACAAATTTGTTTGTTATAGACTCTTTGTTACAAACTTGTGATGAGCTTGTTATAAGTTTATCTTTAATATATATAGACATGTCTGGCACACTTTAAAGATCCATGTGTTTTCTTTAAATATAAATTGCATATTTTTTCTTTATCATGGAAGGATAAGCAAACAGGTAAGTAAATGCCATGACATTGGATGTCACTTTCAACACGAAAAAAAAGGAAAGAAATGTAGAATTAAAATGAGTTCAATAGCTTATGGTTGATGCCAGAAATGTGATGACACATGAACAAAAATCATCTTGAACTAGGATGTTCAAGCAAGAGTGATTTGAAGAGAAGGTCTAGGGCATGTTGATGCCAGAAAAGGTGTGATGAAAGGATGTTCTCCAATTTCGAGCTCAAAGAGTATAAGTTGGGCCAAAACAGAAGGCTATCTAGAAAACTTTGAGGCAAAGTAACAAAGCATTATCATTTAAGCATGAGCATGCAAAATGCATCATTCTAGCATCATTTTTTCATGAACATCCATTATGCATCATGATTCAAAGATTACAAGTTAAACCCAGTTCAAGATTGTGAGGTTAGTCTTGTACAAGAAGTTCCTCAGGTAACTCTCCAAAACTCCTTTAAGGACTTTCCATGCTTAAGGTAGTTGTCCGTGATTCAGTTCAGTCTAGCATAAATTATTTCTACAATTCCTTCAAAATTTAAAATCATTTTGTTAAAGATGATTTTCTAAAATTGTTTCTATTTAGAGCAATTTCTTCAAAATTTAAAATCATTTTGTTTAAGATTATTTTCTAAAGTTGTTTGTGTTTAGAATAATTTCTTCAAAATTTAAAATCATTTTGTTTAAGATGATTTTCTAAAATTATTTCTGTTTAGAACAATTTTTTTCAAAATTTAAAATCATTTTGCTTAAGATGATTTTCTAAAATTGTTTCTGCTTAGAACAATTTTTTCAAAATTTAAAATCATTTTGTTTAAGATGATTTTCTTAAAATTGTTTCTGTTTAGAACAATTTCTTCAAAATTTAAAATCATTTTGTTTAAGTGATTTTCTAAAGTTGTTTCTGTTTAGAATAATTTCTTCAAAATTTAAAATCATTTTGTTTAAGATGATTTTCTAAAATTGTTTCTGTTTAGAACAATTTTTTTCAAAATTTAAAATCATTTTGCTTAAGATGATTTTCTCAAATTGTTTCCGTTTAAAACAATTTTTTCAAAATTTAAAATTATTTTGTTTAAGATGATTTTCTTAAAATTGTTTCTGTTTAGAACAATTTTTTCAAAATTTAAAATCATTTTGCTTAAGATGATTTTCTAAAATTGTTTCTGTTTAGAACAATCTTTTTCAAAATTTAAAATCATTTTGTTTAAGATGATTTTCTAAAATTATTTCTGTTTAGAGCAATTTCTTCAAAATTTAAAATCATTTTGTTTAAGTTGATTTTCTAAAATTGTTTCTGTTTAGAACAATTTCTTCAAAAATTTAAAATCATTTTGTTTAAAGATGATTTTCTAAAATTGTTTCTGTTTAGAGCAATTTCTTTAAAATTTAAAATCATTTTGTTTAAGATGATTTTCTAAAATTGTTTCTGTTTAAAACAATTTTTTTTCAAAATTTAAAATCATTTTGTTTAAAATGATTTTCTTAAAATTGTTTTTGTTTAGAGCAATTTCTTCAAAATTTAAAATCATTTTGTTTAAGATGATTTTCTAAAATTGTTTCTGTTTAGAACAATTTCTTAAAATTTAAAGTCATTTTGTTTAAGATGATTTTCTTAAAATTGTTTCTGTTTAGAACAATTTTTTCAAAATTTAAAATCATTTTGTTTAAGTTGATTTTCTAAAATTGTTTCTATTTAGAACAATTTCTTCAAAATTTAAAATCATTTTGTTTAAGATGATTTTCTAAAACTGTTTCTATTTAGAACAATCTTTTTCAAAATTTAAAATCATTTTGTTTAAGATGATTTTCTAAAATTGTTTCTGTTTAGAGCAATTTCTTCAAAATTTAAAATCATTTTGTTTAAGTTGATTTTCTAAAATTGTTTCTGTTTAGAACAATTTCTTCAAAATTTAAAATCATTTTGTTTAAGTTGATTTTCTAAAATTGTTTCAGTTTAGAGCAATTTTTTCAAAATTTAAAATCATTTTGTTTAAGATGATTTTTTCAAAATTGTTTCTGTTTAGAACAATTTCTTCAAAAATTTAAAATCATTTTGTTTAAAGATGATTTTCTAAAATTGTTTCTGTTTAAAGCAATTTCTTTAAAATTTAAAATCATTTTGTTTAAGATGATTTTCTAAAATTGTTTCTGTTTAATGCAATTTTTTTTTCAAAATTTAAAGTCATTTTGTTTAAAATGATTTTCTTAAAATTGTTTCTGTTTAGAATAATTTTTTCAAAATTTAAAATCTTTTTGTTTAAGATGATTTTCTAAAATTGTTTCTGTTTAGAACAATTTTTTCAAAATTTAAAATCATTTTGTTTAAGATGATTTTCTTAAAATTGTTTTTGTTTAGAACAATTTCTTCAAAATCTAAAATAATTTTGTTTAAGATGATTTTCTAAAATTGTTTCTGTTTATAGCAATTTCTTCAAAATTTAAAATCATTTTGTTTAAGATGATTTTCTCAAAATTGTTTCTGTTTAGAACAATTTCTTCAAAAATTTAAAATCATTTTGTTTAAAGATGATTTTCTAAAATTGTTTCTGTTTAGAGCAATTTCTTCAAAATTTAAAATCATTTTGTTTAAGATGATTTTCTAAAATTGTTTCTGTTTAGAACAATTTTTTTCAAAATTTAAAATCATTTTGTTTAAGATGATTTTCTAAAATTGTTTCTGTTTAGAGCAATTTCTTCAAAATTTAAAATCATTTCTGTTTAGGGTGATTTTCTCAAAATTGTTTCTGTTCAGAACAATTTCTTCAAAAATTGAAAATCATTTTGTTTAAAGATGATTTTCTAAAATTGTTTCTGTTTAGAGCAATTTCTTCAAAATTTAAAATCATTTCTGTTTAGGATGGTTTTCTAAAATATTTTCTGGTCAGAGCAATTTATTCAAAGTTTAAAATCATTATTATTTAGGGTGGTTTTCTTAAAATAGTTTTTGTTTATGGCAATTTATTCAAAATTTAAAATCATATCTGCTTAGAATGATCTTTCGAAATTGGTTCTGTTTAGAACAATTTCTTTGACTTTGAAATCAATTTTATTAAGAGTGATCTTTGCTTAGTACACATTTGAATAAAGAGTGTCTACATCTTTGCTTATTTCTTAGTCATCTAGAAGCTTACACTTCTAGATCATTAAGAAATAATCAAAGAGGGGAAACTGTAGACACTCATTTTTAATCTTAGTCAATTAATTAATTGATTAATTGGTTTGTCATTTTCAAATATTTATTTCATTTATGTTTTTAACTTGAGTTTATTTAGTTTATTTATCTTACCAGTTATTATCATTATTATTACTTTACTTTATTTTAATTTCGTATTGTTACATTGCAGGTAATTTTGAACTAAGGCCGGAGAGCCAAGATAGCTAACTCGACTCCCATGTAAAGCCAAGCAATCGGTCAACTTAGGACAATCGGCCAACTTGAAGCAATCGGCCAACTTGGGACAATCGGTCAGCTTGAAGCAATCGGCCAACTTGGGACAATCGGCCAGCATGAAGCAATCGGCCAACTTGGGACAATCGGCCAGCTTGAAGCAATCGGCCAACTTGGGACAATCGGCCAGCTTGAAGCAATCGGTCAGCTTGAAGCAATCAGCCAACTTGGGACAATCGGCCAACTTGGGACAATCGGCCAACTTGGGACAATCGGCCAACTTGAAGCAATTGGCCAACTTGGAGCCATTGGCCAACTTGAGTAATCGGCCAGCAGGGAGCAATCGGCCAACTCCATGGCTCATGAAAAAAAAGACGCAAAGCAACTATCCTGGGTTCCGATGTTGAAGCACTGGTTTCTGTCAAGAGCTACACAGAAGATAGAGGTGTCGAGACCCGGCTTTACAAAGTTATTTAGAAGTTTGTTGAGAAAGTGAGGAAGCTTCAAATTGAGGAACTACGACGGCAGTTGAGGTTTTTATAAGCCTGCGAAGCAAAAGTATAATACATTTGTTCGCTGCTATGGGCAGATTTTTAGGCCTCGAAGTCTATGGGCATGGTTTTGCTGCAAGGAGGTGCCACCGTTCTACCTACACCGATTATATCATCTCATTAAATGTGTCACAAGGCACCTGATGGCTTTGTTAGGAAGAAGCTGCTGCCCCTGAGGCCGAATGGAAGAAGATCGTCACTTGTCCTTTGCTCTTTGTTGAGGCTCTTTTAGCTCAGCTTGGTGATCTGCAAGATAAATTGGGTTAGAGGGCACCGGAGGTGGTCCCCCGGGGCGCACTCCGACGGTCAAGTCAGTATGATAGTAGAGAGGCATGAGAGTAAGAGTAGAGAGAGAGTAGAAGAATGAGACTTAGTTGGAGAATGAGAGAGTTGGCCTTTTATATAGGCAGCTCATCGGGTTGTACCGAGCAGGCCACTGGTCGGTCATGGACAGGTAGCTCGTCGGGCTGTGCCTAGCAGGTCGCTGGTCGATCATGGGCAGGCAGCTCGTCGGGCTGTGCCGAACAGGCCGCTGGTCGGTCATGGACAGGCAGCTCATCGGGCTGTGCCGAGTAGGCCGCTGGTTGGTCATGGGCAAGTAGCTCGTCGGGCTGTGCCGAGCAGGCCGCTGGTCAGGTCCACCCCAGTCAGGCTTAAATAAATTATACCCAACACTCTTCAGCCAACCCATAACGCCAGCTGCATCTCTCAGATGCTGTCAAGGCAACCCATAACGCCAGCTGCACCTCTTGGAGGCTGTCAATGCAACCCATAACGCCAACTTGCACCATTTTGTTTTCCCACATGCTATTCTGCCCTTCCACCATTATTGCCTGCCAACCCATCTTCAATCATGGCTCATCAACTTTCACAATAAAAAAAATCATCAGCGGCATTCCATTCGGTCTTAAAAACTGAAGAGCACTCGAATGCAAAAGGAGAAAAGGGGGGGTCTCTCTCTGGTTTTTCATTTTCCTGAAAGAAGAAAGCAGCAAGCTTTAGTTTTCAAAAGAAGAAAAGAACAGGAATGAGAGGGCTGGCCGAAAAGACCAGGAAGAAGGGGGTTGGCCGAAAAAAAAAAGGGGAAGGAGAGGGCTGGCCGAAAAGGGAGAAGGAGGGGGAGAAAAAAAAGCTTATTTTGTTATTCGATTTTGGAGTTCAAAAAAAGAGAAGAAGAGGGAGTTAGCTTCAGCGATTTAAAAAGGGAGAGCTTCAGCAATCCAAAAAGCTAGAGCTGCTGGAGAGAAAAACAAAAAAAAAAGGAATTTTCAAAATTAAAAAAGGGGAGTTATTGTTCCTTGTCTAAGATTTGGTGGCTTCTTTTGGCAAATCCGAAAGGTGAAAAGGAGCTGCCCAACGAGCAAAGTGACATACTTTGGTCCAAGTTCATTTTCAGAGCAAAAGTAAACTAGATTCAAGCAAATGGGGAGAGGTTTGAGGCTCTTGCTGGCGTCCTAATTTGTTGACGACGAACGGCGTTCAGTTTCAGAAGGGAGAAAAGCGTTTCGGAGGCAAAGAAAGGGAGAAAGCTGAAAGCTTTTGGCGGGGAAAGTCGATTGAGAGGTTTTTTATCTGGCTTGGGCTGTTTGGACTTCTTCGATTTTTGGTCCAATTCCTTCTTTGGATCATCAAATTACACCATCTAAACTATGGGTAAACTCTTAGCCTTAGCCCGATAGTTAATGGTCACTATTAGATTCAATAAACCTTGATCGTTTGTCTGTGTGTACGTGCCCAAATGCGCAAACTTTGCCTGATACTTGATTAACCTTCTAACTTCCATTAAACTTGGTTATATAGATTTCCCTGTTCTTATGCGAGCTTATATATATTTAGTCAAGGATTGTTATTTAGTTACATATGTGTGCGATTGTTTGGGTGTGCCGTTGAATAATTACAGCATGTTCTGCTTGGTAGTTCCATGTATATAATTCGATTAATGCCTTCATGATTAAGACATATTGATTTCATACTTAATATTAGTGTTCCGCATCCTAAACCTTTTAATGCTTTTGTGAATCTCTATGTTTATGCCAAGCCACGTGTTTGTATATTTATGCATTATATATATATATATATACATGTGTCCATATATTTTTGTACATTACTTGCAAAGGCTCATATAATTCTTGTCCATATGTATATTTTTTCATCTAATTATGTTCATATGATTAACTCTGCAATTAGTCCTTTCTTCCGTTTGACACCTATATGCATGTAATTTCCTTTGTTAATTATTACTCATGTCTAACCATGTATTTACATGTTCCATATCTATATATTCATATGACTTGTATGTTATGTAAATAATTAATGGTGTTTATATGATTAAAATTGTAATTATGTCTCTTTTATGACTAAATTTACCCATAATATTATTGTTAATTATTGCTTACATTTATGTACTAACCTTTGTTCAATTTGTCATTTCATACATCTAGTTAATTAGACAATTTTTTTTTAAAAAAAAGATTCATATGCATAGGGGAAATCGGAGGGTGTCTCGGGAGTCCGAGGTTTCCGAAGGTTTTCTCCGATGAGAAGTTTTTTTTTTGTGTCTAATCGGGAGTCCGATCGGGCCCGGAGAAATTTCTCATCCCTTCAAAATTAAAAAATATATTTTTCTCATTTAATTTTCATAAAAAGCATACATCATGTTTATGATTTCTTTAATTTCTTAAAATTTGCAAATGAACCTCAAAAATTTTCTTTTTTATGAAAAGGAATGTTAATTCCAAAATCTTTTATTTTTTTATTTTTTTATTTTTAGTCTTATGTTTTATTTTCATTTTATTTTAAGAAAATCTCTTGTTTAAGAGGCCCAATTAAATTAAAAGGAATGTTCATTCCGACATTAATTTCAAAACATGTTTTAGAAGTCTTTTTGAGAGATCTTAATTACCCAATTATAGTTAGGGTCTCTCAAATTAATCCAAATTTTGTTAAAAACCACTTTCAAAATGTCTTTTCTTATTTTTATTTATTCTTTTTCAATGGAAGGGATTCTTTATTTTCATTTTTCTTTTCTTTAGTTTTTTCCAAAAAATACCTTTTTGGGAGGATTTTAGTATGTTTAATTAATTAAGACCTTTCAAGTAAAACTTCATTTTTATTAAAAGGCATTTTTAGCTTCAATAAAAAGAATGTTTATTCTTTAAATCTTTAAATTTTTTTCAAATTTAGCTTTATTCGATAAAAAAGACATTCATTGTTTAAAAAAAGGGGGTTTTGTTTTTTTTAAAGGTCTTAATTTATTCATCTACTAAGGTTTTTCTATTAAACTAAATTTTTGTCAAATTATTCCCTTCAGCAAATTAAAAGGAATATTTATTCCGACATTGTTCTAAAATTAAATCTTTCTAAGAGATGTTAATTTAAGTAATCATAATTAAAGTCTCTTAATGTAAATTTCAAAGCGTGAATTTGAGGATGTTTATCCCAACCTTTTTGCAAAATGTTTTCTAGAAGGTTTCAATTAATATTCTCATAATTGAGACTTTCTAAAAATTAAAATTAAATCTTTGTTTTTCATAAAAGGATATTTATCCTCGTTTTTAAATTTAATTTCGATTTTAGAAGAATAATTATTCCTATTTAGAAATTGAATCTCCATTCTAAGTAGAAAATTTCTTCAAACTCAAAATTGGGCTATGGATTTTCACATTAAAAGGAATGTTCATTCCGACATTAAATCTTTAAATTTTGAATTTAACTTTTCTAATGAGATATTTATCCCATATTAAAAGGAATATTTATTCCGACTTTTAAAATTATGTTTTTTCTTAAAATGATTTTAAACACATTTTATTATCATTTTCCAAGTAAAATATTTCAAGACTTTTGTGGTACCGATTTCCGGGCGTCTTTGGGGGTACTAATCCTTTCCCAAGCATAACCGACTCCTGAACCTAAAATCTTTTTCATAGACCAGTTTCTTTCCTTGACTCGATGTAATTTTTCTAGATTTACATTGGGTTAAACCAGTAGGTGACTAACCACACCTATTAAAAATAAAAGGTTAGTGGCGACTCCATTTGTTTTTCGACTGTTTAGTCCCGAACATTTTTCACGCCATATCATTTATCGTCGGAGCGGTATAACGTCTCGACAGGAAGGAATAAAGGAGATACAAGATCATAGAGGACGAGGTTGACAAAACCTCAGAACACGAGGTAAGGCACCCAAACAAGAAGATGACGAAAAAGTCCTATCTGTTCCTCGAAAGAGGACTTCATCGAGCAACAAATGAAAGGATGAACGATGAAGCCAAGGGAAGGCTAACCAAATGTAGAGGTTAATCAAGGACCCACACGATACAAGTCAACTTCTCTTACTCTCTACACCAGTCACGTGTAGACTTAGAGAGGAAGTTTTGAAAGAAGAGAAACTGAAAGGTGAAGTGGAGAAATTGATGGGGAGTCCACATGGGACAACTCGACCTCTTTCTCCCCCAATTTCTACACCACTCGTGGTAGACTTAAAGAGAGAGCACGGCAAAGGTGAGCCGACCTTTCTCATTCCTACACCATTGTGTGTAGGTTGTGAAAGAAAGTACGACGGAGGTGAAATGAAGAAAAACCACCAGGAGTCAAGAAGATTAGTGCTCGAGGACTCCAAGATGTGGGACAAGTGACCACAGAGAGGGGTGATGGAGGCGAAGGACTCCGGTAAGGGAATAGTTTGAACCCCTCTGATGGGCTAACTTGGCACCTCCCACTTTCTGCACTTTTTATGTGTAGATTTTGGGAGAAAGTCAATTGAGGAGGACCATTCAAGGAAATTGGAAGAGATCAAGTGAACCCAAGATCACGAGAAGTGAGTTAAGGGAGAGTCACTTGAGGATGTGAAAAAAACTGATAAAAACAAACCCTAAAGGACTTGAGAATGGAAAAAGGATGATAAGAAGAAGAATAAGATAGAAGCCACCCTTCGGAAACGGTGAGGAGGAAGAAGGCAAAGATGGAAAAACGGAGAATGAAGAATGGAAGAAGACCTTATATCCGGATGCATACTGGACCCATACTTTGTATTTAGCTTTTGGATCCCATGCTAAGCGAAACTAAGGAGCAGAATAAGAAAAAAGTGGTGATGAGAAAGAGGAGAAGAGATCTCATCCATATGGTCGACGAGTAGTATATCTATTACTACCTATCCAACCATTGGATACCAATATTAAGAGAAGATAACAGAAAAGGAAGAGAAAGGAAATGGAATAAGGAAGGGATAAGCTAGAAACCTCCACACCCAAAAGGTTAATAAGTAATAAACCCATCACCATTTGGTTAACAATAAGAGTAAGAAGAAGAAAAACCTTATAGGATAATAAGAAAGGACCATGACAAGGTCAATGAGGAGTAAGTAAGGGGAGAGAATGAAATGGATAACAACAGTGGAAGTTTCTGCATGCGTGCAAATAAAGAGCACAAAGAGAAAATTCCCCAAAGTCGGAAAGATATCACTAGAGAGAAACTAGTGAGGAAAAAAATGGAAAAGAAAGGAGAAATGCACATTGAAATAAAAGGATACAAGAGATGTGATGATGTAGTGCAGAAGCTTTCTTAATAAAGAAAGAAAGCACAAAACTCTAGGTAAATGAAAAAAAATCTAGGCTAATCAGAGATGAATGGGGCCTAGGAAGAAAGGGAAACTTAGTTCATCAACTGAACTTGTAGTAGAGCCTTAAAAGAAGAAAAGCATAACATACTATAGGATCCCTAAACCCTTAGAAAACTAACCTTAATTAGTAATATTTCATAATGAACCATAGGTTAATAACCTTGAAATGAATAGGTAGGATTAGTAAAGAGTAAGGCGTAGGAAATTAGAACTTGAGGTAAAACCTAGGTAGACAACATAGGGATAAGTTTAAGAAAAGGAATAACTAGGGGTTTTAAAAAGCCTAGAAAGAGGATTAAGAAAATCTAGTGAAGCAAAGCGAATAAAAGACTTAGAAATAGACATTAGCTAAAGAAAGCTGAGCATAATGAACCCCAAAACACGAGTTGAGCTAAGCACTACATCATACTATGAATAGGTTAAAGAAAAGAAAGAATAAACAAGAATGATTAGAGGCAAGGGCTACTGAGATAAGGGGGATAATGATACAAATTGGTGAAAGGAAAGGAAAACCCTCGATAATTTAAGTTATAAGAAAAGATGAGAAGATTAGATAGAAAGAAAAATTGGAGAGGAGAAAGAGAAGAAAGCACTCGAAGGAAACGAATGGATGGGGATGATTGTATCCTAAAGAATGATGGTAATGATGATGATGATGATGGAAATAATAAGGAGATTTCAACTTAGGTAAGAGTCGAAGAAAGAGGGAGGACAAACAAGGATGATAATTGGAACTAGAGAAGACGAAAGGGTGAAAGCAGGATAAAACAGTGAGATAGAGGAATTAAGAGTGATGAGTCAAGGAATAAAAAGGATAAGTTGAGAATTAGGAGGAGGGGAGCAGTTTAACCAGAGGATAAATTCTCCTCAAAGAATGATAAGTGAAAAAAAGATGTGGGAAATGATAACCTAAGCCAAGGTAAATTGTGAAAAACTAGATGCGGATAAGAGTGGAAAAAGGTGAGTGATTAAGAAAGGTGTTTTCCGTAATAAATAAACCTTAGTGTGGATGACAAAGAAAATATATCAAGGAGTTTAGAGCCAAGGACAGCTAAGATAAAGAAGACCCACATACAAAGAGCAAGTGATACGAAGACTAAGACAGAAAGAATAACAAGAATGAACCCCGAGTTCTTAATGAAATAAGTACGGGGATAAGAAAAGAACCTGGTCAAGCTCATAGGCTTCTATGAGCACAGCCAGTATAAGAAAAGAAAAAAGAGAAAGAAATGAAATTCTAACACCTAAATGAAGCAAAGTGTTAAAAGAATAATAGACATGAGGATGATAAAGAAAGAAGGGATAGAAAGAAATGAAGCTTGAATAAAGGAAACCTAGGATAAAGCGTGAAATATCACAACAACCAAGGTAAGATAGAGTTAGCAGCGAACCCGAAACCCTAATGGACGGGGTATGGGGATAATGAAAGCTGCAGATGATGCCAAAAGATGGTAATGGACCCACGATAAGGGCTAATCAAGCGGAGGGATAAGAAACCCTAAGAGAGAGAAAGACGTGGATAAAGGAAGCCACAAATGATGCCACACAGCTGCAACGTGCGTGATTGATTAGTCTCATATAGATGGGAATACAAGAGAAATGTGGATCGCATAATGGACTGTGGGTGAATGAAATGAAGAAAAAGAAAGGGAAGAGGGAAAAGAAACCCCAACCTAAACTGTTAATAAAAGGAATAAAAGGAAATAATCTATAGCAAAGAAGATAACAGATGATTAAGAGCGTTAAGAGGCTAGAAGATGTGGCATGGATGAGCATGTAGTCGAGGCTCAAGTACGGATGTCTTAGGAGCCATGTGAGGTATCCTAATGTGAGGGAGCGATCAGAGATCGAGTTCTTAAGGATCTCTGTAATGACCACTCAAGAAGACCGACCCATGGTGTGACTAGGGAGAGCATAAGGCCACCCAGAGTTCTCCATCCTAGGGAGGATAAAAGATAAGATGGGACGAGGGCCTTATTTAAGTTACAGATGGGCGGTCAAAGAGTGAGTCGGATTGTGAGAGCCGAGAGGGCATGATCTCTGATCCTTGATATGATATGGCCGAGAGTGGGCCAGTGTGTGCAAGAGCTTGACACGTACACCATGAGATGAGAAAAAAAGAAATATTCAGAAGAAAGATGAGAGAACTAAGAAATGGATTAGAAAGGAGAAGAGAACCAAGGAACGAAATGGAGAAGAAGACCAAGGCAAGGGAAGAACAGGTTAACTCATCGCACACCTCGCCTTAAAGGCAAGGGAGTTAATTTAAGTCTTCTCTGACTTTTTGGCTACAAAGATTAGTACAAAGCATCAAAAGGATGAAGAATGTGTCAGAAAATAGCCTCGAAGTGAGAGGCAACTTCAAAGAAAGAATAAGAGACTTCTAAGGGAAGTAAGAGAATGGAACCTCAGGATTAATAGGAAGATAGTCTCGTTAATAGAGACTCTAAGAAAGAAAACAAGGGCAAACCGAGAGGATTGAGCAAGCACAGCTGAAATGGAGTAAGAACACCCAAGTGATGCAATTGAAGTGAAGCGAGCCCAATCCATAACTGGATAAGGATGGCTCTGCTAAGGAAAAGATCAAGTTCAAACTCAAGAACAGAATAGCGAGAAAGCTGTTCTTGAGAGGAACGATCGAAAGAGATCGAGACCCAACAAGAAGTTTGAAAACGAATAGTGGTATGAACACAATTCAAAACCAAGAAGAAGGCTTGGAATAGAAGCCAAAACTCCCCCAAAACCGCTTCAATGATTTCGAGGATGAAATTTTTTGAAGGAGGGAGATTTGACACACCCAAACTTAATCCAACATTTTTGTACCAATGGAACAGTGTAGACGGCGTATTAATTTGAACAATATGTCGGTCCAGATATGTCTAGTTATGAAGGGAAGTCAAGCTTAGGACAAGACGGAGTTGGGAGATGAGGCGATTGACCATGCATGGAAGCAACTAGACTTCCTTTAAGTCCATAACCAATGGATTGGATGTCCATTGGTGTAAAAATCGACGGATTAGGCCAAGGATTGAGATTAGGAGAGGTTGAAAATAAGAGAGAACTCTGGCCCGGGGTCCGACTAGGCCTAGTGTTAGGCTTCCATATAAATAAGGGCAGGCCGAGCCTTTCCCCCTTATTTCTCTCTTTCTCTTTTTCTCTTATTTCTCTTTTCTCTCTTTTGCTCTTTTGGAGCCATTTCGGACTATTGGTTGATCCGGACAAACTGATCGACAAATCAAGGTGAGTTTCTAGTATGTTCTATTCACCTCAATCTACGTTATACCTAGTTTACATGCGTTTCCATGCATAGGTCTATGAGAAATCTCGGTTCAAAGTTAAATTTAGCTTTTTAGCTAAATTTAGATTTAGATTTTAGATTTAAGAACTTTGATAGATGATTCTCGTTTTTCTTTCGATAAACGCACCGTGGGAATCTAGAGAATTGCATGTCTCGATTTTCAAGCCAAACCGTGGAACAACAGGGTAGAAAATCAAGGAAATACCTCAGAATTTGAGCTTACAACTCACCTCCCACGTGGAACCCAAGTCAATCCCACGTAAGAGTGACCAATTTTTCTTAGTCCCGAACAGGAGTCAATTTGGCTTAGGGGTAAAATCATAATTTTGCACTGAGTGTCCAATTTTGACCCGAAACCTTCCTGGACACTTTCCTAAGCCCCGAAACACATCCAAAAATCATCCTAGGTCATGCTAGAGCCTCATAGGTGCATTCATAGATTGATTATGAATGCTAACATCTATTTCTGTGTAATTAAAGTTCCGGAAGATCGAGTGTAGCGACGTTCCAAAGATCAATCTTCGTGGAAGAATTGGGAGTTTACGAACCTCCCAACACTGTGAGTGGCCTTGTTTCAGTGTTTAGCCATTTAGGGCTAAACTCTTTTAATATTATGTAAACATTTTAATTAAATGTTTTGGGATTTGGGTATGCCCTCTCACTGCCGCACACACATTGTTGTATGCCACATGGGCGAGGTATTTTAAGATGTATGTATATATGTATGTATGTTTTCATCTTTAAATATGAAAGGTATGATATGAGTGCCTGACGAGGCATGATCATACATATGAAAGACGGAGTCCTAGAAAGGACTCGATGAGACTTGGTGCTTTATGTGATAAAGTGAGTGAACCGAGGTGGTGCATGCATGCGAGGTAGCTGTGGACCGCCTTTTTGAAGGGGCACGATGAGTGTATGGACCCTAGAGTAGAGAGGCGCTGAGGGAGACTCGCAAGGGCCAATGTAGCTGTGACCACATAGCAAATGGCACTGTCGAGGGGACGGGCTTAAAGAGAGATACCTATATCTTTCTATATATACATGTATACATATATTTTCATAAGAAAAGATTTTAAAAGAATATTGTTTCCATATTAAAGGAACGTTTTAAAGACAAGAAAAAAATAGCCCTCAACGATACGAGATCCTCGACCACAGCGAAGGTCGAGCCTCGTTGTGTTTTTACGGCCAGCCCATAGTTAGATGTTGTTGTTGTTGTTGTTGTTGTTGTTGTTATTATTATTATTATTTTTTTTTTTTTACTCCGAAAGGATTTGGGGCAAATATTTTGAAAAAGGGTTTTTAAAAGAAATGTGAAAGTGTTTTCTAAATTGTTTTGGAAATTACCCGAACTCCCCAAACCTATTTGACTTTACATTGAACCTCTGCCACTCACATGTATCCAATGTTGTTGGATGCAGTTCCCAAGTGCAAGGGTACTAGATGGATTGAAGGCTCATAGGAGTGGCTGGTGGCTTAGAAGTTAGTAGATTCTGCCGCATAGGTTATCCCTTAAATTAATCCACTGGTGTTCTTTCTAATATTTATTATTATAAATGCTTTCTAACTAAAATTTAGTTTTTATTGGTTTTGCAGTGACGATACTCTTTATATGCCTTGTGCCATCTTGGATAGCCTACTTTTCATGACACGCATCTCGAGGTGGTATGGCGGTTGTCACGTGGCCAAATCGACAGATCGGGGCATGACATCGTTCTTCCGAGACACTCTCTGACTTACCATGCACATGAATTTTGTGAAACTGATGCACTGAAATCTAAATGCATGAAATGATGTGACAAAATTATCAACAAGAGCATGGGTTGGCACATAAAATTTATTAAACATGTAATTAAGAATGCATGAACCCTAATTTCTAATATGACATAAATAATGCAAATCGGCCTAACCTAAATTAACATAAAAAAAACGAAATGGGCCTAATTTCTAAATGGCATATTAAAATGTATGTGGGCCTAAATATCTAAATGACATATTAGAATAAAATGGGCCTAAAAATACTAAAATGACATTAAAATTAAATGAACTAAAAAATACTAAATGGCATAAACGTTCAAAGGGCCTAAAAATACTAAATGGATAAATATTAAATGGGTTTAAAATTACTAAATGATATAAAAATGGAACGGGCCTTAAAAACTAAAATGGCATGAATATTAAATGAGCCTAAAAATGCGAAAATGACTTAAATATTAAATGGATCTAAAAAATGCTAGACATAAGAGCTCGTTTGCAACTTTCCCTAGAAAAACTTTCTAAGGGGAGTATTTTCCCTTACATAAGGGAATCCCCTCCCCCCCCCCCCCCCCCCCCCCCAAGAATCACTTTCCCTGATATAAGGGAGAGTGATTCTAAAGGGACCACAACTTTTCCTAATTCTAAAACATACCAAATCATAGAAAGTGATTCCTTCACTTCACTTTCCAAGAAAAGTAGATTAAAATCCCCATATCAAATGGGCTCTAAATATAGAATGGACCTAAAAGATACTAAGATGGCTTAAAAATGAAATAGACCTAAAAATCTAAATGACTTAAATTATGAAATGGGCTTAAAATTACTAAATGACATAAATTATTAAATGGACCTAAAATACTAAAATGGTATAAATATGAAAATGGGCCTAAAATTACTAAAAATAGCATAAATATGAAATGGACCTAAAAATACTAAAATGACATAAATATGAAATGGACCCAAAAACACTAAAATGGTATAAATATTAAATGGGCCTAAAAATGATAAAATGACATATTAAATTGGCATAAACTAAATGGAAATGAGCCTAAAACTAAAATGCAAATGAAAATATGAAATACAAATGAAAATTATTAATTTTGAATTATGACCTAAATGACATTGCAAATGGAAATTACTAATTGATATGAACATTTACGTAAAAACGAAAGGATACTAAACTTAAATCTTAATTCTAAATACATGGTTTTATTTAAATAATTCATGAACATATTAACATTAACAATTAACAATACACATAAAAGTTGAAGTAAAAACTCAAATCATGACATGACGTGATCCTAAAAAAATATAATCCCTGAATCAAGATTTACTGATTAGATGCATGAATAAAGTCCTTATCTAAATACATGCAAATATAGCCCAACAATAAGCAAATATAGAATTCGAGGCAACTACAGTATCAAACAATTTCAACATGTGATCCAAATTACAATTGGAACCTAATACATAAAACCTATGGATTTTAGCACTTTATTGAAATAGGCCAAAACTCAGGACAGCCATTAATCAAAAAACAAAAAAAAAATTCTATCAAGTAAAGCATAAGAAGTACATGGATTCAACCCAAAGGGACAAGCATGGCCGCATAGCAAAAATCAATATAAAGTAGCCCATAATAATATTCATCAACTATCTACAAAACCCGATTGTAATCAACAACCCAAATCCATATATGATGGACACTAAATTCAAACCTAGCATGGCTCAGGATCTCTACAACACTAAGTACAATTATAATTAAAATATAAGCCTAAAGCAAATAAACATAGATCAAAACCTAGTAGTTTTCAGTGAGAAAAATGGTCAAACTTTTACCCCAAAACGCACGATATTTCTATGCTTGAATCCTTCTTGCCTTATTTCTTTTCTTTTTTGTTCCTCTCCTTATTTCCTCTCACAGTCGCCTCCCTTTCTTTTTTTGCTCAAATAAAAAAGAAAACTTTCATTCATCGTTGTTTCCCTTGCCGAGGTTTGAAAGAGCAACTCTATTTCTGTGCAAAAAAAATTTTTTCCTTCTCCTCTCCTTCTCAAATTTTAGAACACAACTTCAAATGCTTCCAAAACTAACTATGAAACTACAACTTCCAACTCCAAGTGACTACACTCCCTAATACACCATCAGATCTCCTTTAAAATGAACTATATTGCTCTCCGATGTTCATTCTACAACTCCACCAGACCGATTGCCAATCAAACACTCTAGTAAAAAAACCCGAAATTAGAAACCCAAAATGCTTGTTTGATGAAATCTAGAAAAGAAAATGGCTGAAACGATACTCTTCGGGTTATTCCCTTATCACACTATTCCTCTATTCATCTCCCTTTTTACCTGATTTTGCAAATAAAAAATTCAGGGGAACCCTAACTTCTGAAGATGGACCCTAATTTTTTTGGAAAATTGGGGATTGTTTTTGCCTTCCTTTGATTTGTACGAATGAATGTTTTTATATCAAGGAATGAGTTGATCCAAAAGTAAAGGTTGTATCTCAATCCCTAAAATCAACGGCTAGAATCTTCTCTTGGTCTTTTTGAATCTGTTTTGCTGGATAAATGGGCTTTCAAGAAGGCCTTTCAAGCTTTAGAAACTTGGAGAAGAATTTAGATAACCAACGGCTGAGCAGGATTCAACAAAAACATCTCATGGTTAAAAATGAGGTAAAAAGCATGATCTTCTCTCTTGTCTTGTGTTATTTTGGTTGGCTATTGCTGCCATGAGATCAGTGGCCATCTATATTACTGAGGTGGATTTTTTAATGTCCTCATGCTACATTCTCTCATGTGTGTTTTGCCAAATGTGATCATGTGATGTTGATGACCTTGATTTAACCTGATTATATGCTTTTATATGTATGATATCATTTTTCCTTACTGAGCTGTGCATTCTGTTTTACTGGCTTGAAAGGGCAGCTACCTAAGACTTGGAATCTCGGAGCTGCTAGGACACGAGAGAAATGAGCAGTGGGGACGAAGCTAAAAAATTTCGTTTGCCAAGTTTGGCAAAACATGGTCAAGTGCTAATTCAGCTCTTCTATTTAATTAACACAATCAATTGAACCTTTTTTTTACTTTCATTTGCTAATTTTTCATTTAATTTTTTGTTTTACAGCTAAAAGGAAACTCTGGCAACACTCTGTTGACCATAAGACTTTTACTACCCGAATCATTCCTTATGTTGTTGTTTTGCCAAATTTAGCAACTGACTTCAACACTGCACCGTTCGGAATCATACTTTGCTTGGGCCAAACTATTTAAGTCAATTAGGGATCTGTTTTGTGTGTAAAAAAGGTTTGGCCTCTAGCAAAAAGGTCCATCGGATGCAAAAGCAAGCCATGCAAATACCTAAGGTTCATCCCTTTTAATAAAAGCTTTGCTACTTCATCCCATCAATTTCCAATTACAAAAGAGAAGCAGCCCAAGCCCAATTTGTAATCCAATTCATGGTCATTTTATGCTGAGTGAATCCTCCAAGTCCAATTCTTTTGAATAGTGAATCCTTAAAAGAAATATGAGCAGAGTTAAAAATAAAATAAGATGTAAAATCAAAGAAAGAAAAAAAATTAAAAGAAGCTAAAATATATATATATATATAATAAATTAGAAAAATGGGGCGTTTACAGTTGCCCTTCTTGGAGCATTTTCTAAGGATCTTGAAGTTTGCTTCATGATAATTAGGAAATGATGTAAGACATAGACACCATATTTGACTCAAACTTCTTAAGAGCTAAAACTTAGTCTCTAAATGAAATAAGAGCCGTGATTCGATCTCTTAATAAACTAAATGAAGTTCGAGAACTTAAACTAGGTCTCCAAATGAAGCAAGAGCCACGATTTGGTCTCTAAATGAAATGAGAGCCATGATTCGGCTTCCAAATGAACTGGATGAACCTCAAGAACCTAAACTGGGTCTCAAATGAATCAAAATCCATGATTTGGTCTCTAAATGAAACAAAAGCCGCTATTTGACCTCCCAATAAGCTAAATGAATCTCGAGAACCTAAATTAGGTTTCCAAATGAATCAAGAGCCACTATTTGGTCTCTAAATGAAATGAGAGCCGATATTCGATCTCCTAATGAACTAAGAATCATACCTTGGTTTCCAACTAGATAAAATGAATATAAAAAATCGAACTGGGCCTCAAAAATGAACTAAATGTCATACCTTGGTTACTTAAAGAAAAATAAGACCCGTAACTTGGTCTTTTTTGATGAGCAAGTACATTTCCTTTATTCTTGGAAAAGAGTGCTTATATCCTGACCTGGAGTTGGTGTATCAAATACCTGACAAGTTATCTGAAAATCTGTTGTAACTATATAATGAAATGATCATGTCATTGTCACACCCCGACCCGCCCGAGTCGGCCATGTGGCAACCGCCGTGCTGCCTCAAAGTACGTGTTCGTCGGTCACGCACCAGAAACACTGCAAGGCATAAAAATAGACATCATCACTGTAAAACAACTAAAACTTTAATTAAAAATCTTTTAATAAAATAATAAACTTTAAAAGCAATACCAGTGGGCCAATTTAAAGGAATACCTACGCAGCAGAAATTACTAAGCCTATGCCATCGACATTTCCTAGTGAGCCTCTGATCTATCGGTTGACCCTGTACACGGATCTGCATCCATCCACATTGGATACAGGTGAGTGATAAAGGTTCATGAATCGCCATCGGGTTTAGGGAAAACAGGGATAATCCAAAACATTATAAAAATAAAATAAAAAATTTATTTTTAACACTTCTTTTCAAATTCTCCAAGTGAGAATTTGATTCTAAAACCTATAAAATAAATATATTACTAAAATGGGCTGGCCTCAAATATATTGAAGGCACGACTGGTCGGCCGTATGCCTTACTACACCGAGGGCTATCTCTCTTTCTTTATAAAACTTTTTCTTTCTCTAGCTCGTTCCCTCGGTGGTGCCATTCACTGTGGTGGAACACAGCTACCTCGAGCCCTAGCGAGTTATCCTACGCTCATCCCCAAGGGTCTCTACTCATCGTGTCCCTCAATAGGTGGTCCACGGCTGCGTCTCATGCATGCCTCTCAGACTCAGGCCATGCTCCCTTATATCGGAGCACCGAAGAACCCACTCAGTCGCTTGTCTCGCATCCCATCCATATCGATATCATAAATATATATATGCATAAAACATATAAACATACACACACAAGCCTTTATATTTTCTTTAAAATCACCCCACCCTCTAAGTGGGTGTATCACAAAATAAATGTGTGTGTGGTGGATTACCCTTACCCCAAAACATTTGTAAAACCTTTGAAAAACAATTTATCTTTTAAAACATATTACCCTAGTGGCTAGGTGCTGAAATCTAAGCCACTCATAGTGTTGGGAGGTTCGTATACTCCCAAATGACCCATGTGGAAAAGTTTCCTGAGCATCGCTGCACTCGATCGTCTGGAAGCCTAATATACGGAAATATGAGTTAGCATTCATAATCAACTATGAATGCACCTATGAGGCTCTAGCATGACCTAAGACTGGGCTTTTATGTAATCTGGGGCTTAGAAAAGTGTCTGGTAATGGTTCAGTGCCAAAATCGGACACTTTATGAAAAATTACAAAAATGCCCCTAAGGGCCCTTGGGCTCCACTCCTGGACTGGGTCGGGCCCTACATCGGTTTGGGCCTAAAAGGCCACCCGCACGGGTTGGGTCGAGTCCCGCATGGGACTTGGGCCAAAGGCCCACTCCCACCCCGTCCGAGAGACCGGCCAGGGACTCGGTCGGTTCCTTCTGGGTTTTTGCACCCGTTTCTCCTCCTTTTGCTGCATAAATTTAGACAAGCAATCCTCATGACATCCATGACAGATTCACTAAAGCAAAAATGAGAAATACTAGCTCAAAATTCGTAGATCTGAAATCTAAACTTAAATTGGCCAATAAGCCAAACCTAACTTCAAACTCAGATCTACTCTAAAACGATGCATGGAAATACGTGAAAACTTAATATAACGTAGATCGAGATGAGTAGAATAACATATTAGAAACTCACCTTGATCTGACAGTCAGATTGTCCGGATCAGCCAAAAATTCAAAATGCCTCCGTTTAGCTCCAGAGAGAGAAAAAGAGAAAAAGAAAGAAAAAGAAAAAGAGAAATGAGGGGAGAGGCTTCGGCTTCCCCCTATTTATAGAGGAGCCTGACACCGGGTCTACTCAGGCCCAAGGTCAGACTTTTTTTTTCCCTTTTTCTAATTTCTTTGATTCTCGCTCGTTGGTTAAATCCTTTGATTTCTTGTACCAACGGGGCCCATAACTAATTGTTATGGACTTAATAGGAGGTCTTATTGGCATTTACTAATTCCTATGCATGGTTAATTACTTTATCTTCTAACACCGCTTTATCCTAATTTTAACTTATCTTCTTAATTAGACATATCCAAACCGACATATTGTCAAGTTAATATGCCATCTTACACTATTCCTTTTGTATGAAAAAGTCGAATTATGTCCGCGTGTGTCAACCCTCCCCTCCTTCTAAAAATTTCGTCCTCAAAATTAATGAGGTAGCTATGGGGAGATTTGGCTTCAATTCCAAGCCCTCCTTTCGTTTTCGAATAGTGTTCGTATCAATATTTGCTGCTGAAGTCCACCACACTTCCACTGCGCACTCTGATCATTCTCTTTCTCAATAATGGCTTCATCTCCCTTCTACTCTTGAGTTTGAATCTCATATTTTCCTTAACATATCCTACCCTTATCCAATTATGGGTTAGGCTTTCTTCTCTTCCACTGCGCTTACTCGATCGTCTCCCTTTGCCCTTGTCCTTTCTTTAAAGTCTCTCCTAACGAGACTACCCTCTTAGCACTTCTAAGTTCCATACCTCTTACTCTTCTTAGGAATCTCTTCTCCTTTCTTTTTGTCACTGCTTCTCACTTTGAGGCCATACTCTGAGGCATCTCTCGTCATTTTGGGGTCTTGTACTCGTCATTGTAACTAAGTTGTCGAGGAAGACCCTAGGTTAACTCCCTCACCTTCTCGACGAGGATCCGACGAGTTAATTGTCTCTCCCCTATCTTGGTCTTGCTCTTCTAATCTGCTCTTTGCTTCTATTCTCTTTCTTTCTAATCTTCCTCCACCTCATGGCATATGAGTCGGGCTCCTGTACATACTGGTCCACTTTTGGCCATATCATAACAGAGGAATTAGAGATCATGCCCTCTTGGCTCTCATAATTTGACTCACTCTCTGACCGCCCATCTCTATCTCAAATAGGGCCCCTGGCCCATCTCATATCATCTCTCATCCTCTATGGGATAGAGAACTCTGGGTGGCCTCTTGCACACCCCAATCACACTCTTGAGTGGTCATCACAGAGATCCTCAAGATCTCAATCTCTGATTGTTCCTCTCATGGGGACGCCTTACATGGCTCCCAAGTCACTCATACCTGAGCCTCGACATCATACCCATCCATGCCATTTCTCTGGCCTCTTAGGCTTTCTTTTATCTTTCACTCCCTTTGGAGTTTTCACTTTAGGAGGTGTCACACGTTTCTCTTTCTTATAACTTCCTTTCTTCACATTAGCTTCTTTGCTTAGGGTCGATTTCCATTCCTTCTTTCATCAACAGTCCATCTGGGGTTTCCTTATCCCCTTCCCTATCCTTTTCTTCCTTTTCAATTGCCCACGGTTCATTATGGGATCCATCTTCCTCTTGCCTTCTCGTCAACGCAGGACAGCATAATTCACGCACGTTACACTCGCGTGGCATCTTTTGTAGCTTTTTCATCTTTGTATTCTTCTCTCATGAGGTGCCTCTTCCTTTCACTTAAATTTCCCTTATCTTGGGTCCATTGTCATCCCTTAGCATCACCTTGCAGCTTTTGTCATCTTCATATATTTTTCCTTAGGGTTATCTCCATATCCTTTCTCTTCTCCATACTATTTTACCTTGATCTACGTGACCTTTCACATCTTACCAAGGTTTCTTTTACCTTGGCTTCATTCTTTCTTTTCTTGCTTTTTTTATGTCTTTCCTCATCATCCTCATCCTTATTTCTCTTTTCTTCTAACACCTTTGCTTCTCTTGGGTGCTAGAATTCCCTTTCTTCTCCTTACATTGACTGTGCTCATAGAAGTTTATGAGTTTGATCAATTTCGTTCCTTATCCCCGTACTCCTTCCATTGAGTACTCAGGGTTCTTTCTTGTCACCTTTCCTACTTTAGCCCTAGTATTTCTTACTTCTTGTATGTGGGTCTTCTCTTATCTTAGCCGTCTTTGGCTCTTGATTCCTTGATAGCCTTTCTTTTGTCGTCCCCATCATGGTTTATTTGTCGCAGACAACACCTTTCTCCACTATTCGTTGTCTGTAATCTGGTCCGCACTTAGCTATCTCTATTTTAGCTTGGTTTAACCTCATCTTCCACACCCTTTTTTCGCTTATCATTCTCCAGGGAGGCTATCCTTAAAGTCAGCTTACTCATCTCCTTCTAAAAATTCAACTTATCTTCCATGTTCCTTTAACCCCTTACTCATAATTCCTTCTGTCTTATTCTTTTATCATGCTTTCACCTTTTTGCCTTTTCTAGTTCCAACCATTATTCTGGTTTATCCTCATTCTTTCTTCGACTCTTACCTAAGTCGATCCATTTTCCTCATTCTCTGTGTTTGATTATTCTTCAATTCCATCATCATCATTATTCTCGTCTTCATCATCCTTTCACTTTTGTTTACTCTACCATGATTTGGTATCCTCACTTCTTTATTTCTTTTTTCTTCTCTTCCATTCATTCTTTACTGGTATCATCCATTACTACCCGTCATCCATTAAGATACAATCAACTCCATTTACTTGTTTCCTACGAGTGCTCTTTTTCTTATGTTTTCTCCTATTTTTCTTTCTATCCAATTTCCCACTCTCTTCTTCATAACTTTAATCATCAAGGCTTTCCTTTCCTCTCTTTTCACCAATTCACATTATTAACCTCTTTTCCTTTATAGCTACAGCCTTTACTCATCCTTTTTTAATCTTTCTTTCTTTAAACCATTCATGGTATGATGTAGCGCCTTGGCTTGACTCAAATTTGGGGTTCATTATGCTCAACTTTTCTTTAGCTAACATCCATTTCTAAGTCTTTTATTCACTTTGCATCACTAGGTCTTTTTTAGTCCCCCTTTTAGCCTCTTTCTTTAACCTAACCCTAGGTTATCTACCTATGTTTTGTCTCGAATCCTAATTTCCTAGTCTTACTCCTTACTAATCCTAGTTAGTCACTTGGAGTTATTAACCTATGTTTCATTATGACATTATTGCTAATTAAAGTTAAAGTTTTCTAGTGATAGGTTATGCCTTTCTTCTTTTAAGGCTCTATTCCTAGTTAAACAAGACTTAGTTCATTAAGTGAACTAAGCTTTTTTTTCTTCTTAGGCCTTATTCTTCACTTATTAGCCGAAGATTTTCTTTTACCTATAGTTTTATGCTTTCTTTCTTTATTAAGAAAGCTTCCATACTACATCATGACATCTCTTACGTCCTTTGTTTAAAGGTTTGCTTTTCCCTTCTTTTCCATTTCTCCTTTTTCTTCCTCACTAGTTCCTTCTGGTGATGTCCTTTCAATTCTAAGGAACACTCTCTTCGTACTCATTATTTTCACGCATGCAGGTACTCCCACCATTGCCGTGCATTCTACTCTTCTCGCTTGCTTACTTCTCATAGTCTTCATCAAAATCATCTCTTATTATCCTTTGGAGGTCTCCTCCTTGTTATCCTCATTATCAACCTACGATAAGGGTTTCATCACCTTTAATCCCCTTAAGAGTGGAGGTTTCTATTTATCTTTCTCCTTGTTCCGTTTTCTTCATCTTCATTTCTTTTCTTTTCTTTCTCAGATATCCTCTCTTAACATTGGTATCCAATGATCAGACAAGTAGTAACGAACGTACTACTCATTGACCATATGGATGTGATCTCTTTTCATTCTTTCCTCATTCTCAACCTTGTCATTCTTGCCTTATTCCTCCTCATCATTTCCCAACAATGGCTTCTGTCGAGACGTTTTACTGCTTCGACGATAAATGACATGGCGTGAAAAATATTTGGGACTGAACAGTCTAAAAACAAATGGAGTTGCCACTAACCTTTTATTTTAAATAGGTGTGGTTAGTCACCTACTTGTTTAACCCAACGTAAATCTAGAAAGATTACATCAAGCTAAGGAAAGAAACTGGTCTACAAAAAAGATTTTAGGTTCGTGAGTCGGTTACGCTTGGGGAAGGATTAGCACCCCCAAGACGCCCGGAAATCGGTACCACAAAAGTCTTAAAGATATTTTACTTGGGAAATAATAATAAAATGTGTTTAAAATAACTTTAAGAAAAACATAATTTCAAATGTTGGAATAGATATTCCTTTTAATTTGGGATAAAAATCCCATTATAAAAGCTAAATTCAAAATTTAAATACTTAATGTCGGAATGAACATTCGTTTTAATGTGAAAATCCATAGCCCAATTTCGAATTTGAAGAAATTTCCTACTTAGAATGGAGATTCAATTTCTAACTAGGAACAAATATTCTTCAAAAAAAAACCAAAGTCAAATTTAAAAATGAGAATAAATATCCTTTTGAAAAACAAAGTTTTAATTTTAATTTTAGAAAGTCTCAATTATGAGAATATTAATTGAAACCTTCTAGAAAACATTTTGCAAAAAGGTTGGGATAAACATCCTCAAATTCGTGTTTTGAAAATCACATTAAGAGACTTTAATTATGATTTCTCAAATTAAAATCTCTTAGAAAGATTTAATTTTAAAACAATGTCGGAATAAATATTCCTTTTAATTTGATGAAGGGAATAGTTTGACAAAAATTTAGTTTGATAGGAAAATATTTTGAAAAATTAAAAATTAAAAAAAAGGATAAAAGAAAATAAATATTCCCTTTTATTGAAAAGGAAATAAAAAGAAATAAAAATAAGAAAAGAGATTTTGAAAGTGATTTTTTTTATAAAATTTGGATTAATTTGAGAGGCCTTAATTATAGTTGGAAAATTAAGATCTCTCAAAAAGACTTCTAAAACATGTTTTGAAATTAATGTTGGAATGAATATTCCTTTTATTTTAATTGGGCCTCTTAAACAAGAGATTTTCTTAAAATGAAATAAAAATAAAACATAAAAGTAAAAATAAAATAAATAAAAATAAAAGATTTTGGAATTAACATTCCTTTTTGTAAAAAGAAAATTTTTGGAGTTCATTTGCAAATTTTAAGAAATTAAAGAAAATCGTAAACATGATGCATGCTTTTTGTGAAAATTACATGAAAAACATATTTTTAATTTTAAAGGGATGAAAAATTCTCCCGGGCCCGATCGGACTCCCGATTAGACACTGAGAAAACATCTCATCGGAGAAAACCTTCAGAAACCTCGGACTCCCAAGGCATCTTTCGGTTACCCCATGCATATGAATTTTTTGAAAATCAATGTTCTAAATTTAATCATGCATGAATGGGACAAGGAAACATGGGTTAGTATATACATACACAATTAATTACACAATATAAAATGGCAAATAAATAAGACATGGAAATTTAAAATCGATTTTACAAGATCAAATTGCATAGCAACTAGTTTAACACAAATAAGTAAGCTTAATTTAAATAAATACATTTACAAGGTCCAAGAGGTAATTTCTATGCAAAATTTAATTCATAATTGAATAAACATATGTGCAGGGGTAAAAAGGTAATTTTACATGCAATATTCAACTTTTAATCAACCAAACATATATATAAGGGCAAAACGATAATTCAATGCGAGATTCAATTTAGAGTTCATGCAAGGTTAAGAAGGTAATTTTATATACAGGGGTAAAAAGGTAATTTCACATACAAGATACAATCTTTAATTAATCAAACATACATACAAAGGCAAAAAGGCAACTTAATACAAAATACAATTACTAATCAAGCAAAAACACATGCAAGGGCAAAAGGGTAATTTTACATATAAGATTCAATCTTTAATTAATTAAACATACATACAAAGGCAAAAAGGCAACTTAATACAAGACACAATTACTAAATAAGCAAAAACACATGTAAGGGTAAAAGGGTAATTTTACATATAAGATTCAATCTTTAATTAATTAAACATACATACAAAGGCAAAAAGGCAACTTAATACAAGACACAATTACTAAATAAGCAAAAACACACGCAAGGGCAAAAGGGTAATTTTATTTATAAGGGTAAAAAAGTAATTTCACATACAAGATTAAATTTTAAATTAAGCAAATAGAGATTTAAGGACAAAAAGATAATTTAACAAAGGTCAAAATTAAATATTAAATTAAATAGACATTTACAATCATAAAAGAAAAATGTAATTTTTAATACTCAAGATTTATTCTCTTTATTTAGATAAATAAAAATAAAAATAAATCCAAAGATTTAATTTTTATTCACCAAGGTTTCATTTTAATTGAACAAAAATATTTACAAATTTAAAATTATAGTTTTTATAATTCAAACTAAAATTTTAACCAAACAATCAAATTTACCACATTAAAGGTACAATCTTTATGGCCAAGATTAAGTTTTTTTTTTTAGCAAGCAAGAATGAAAATAAACTAAAAAAAAGTAATCTTTTTAATCAAGATTAAAACTTTTAATTAAACAAGCATATAGAACATACAAAACATGCTTCAAAAAATAATAAAGTTAGGAACTTTTTACATAATCACATAAATAATTAAAAGAAAAGCCATATTAACAAAAATAAAAATAAATAAGCAAAAAGGCATAATCTTAAATATTCTTAAAGCATGCTTTTAACTAATCATAAATATCAACAAAAAATTAAAGCTAACATTTTTTTTGCATGAAGTTAACATAACAAAGCAAGAAAATTGCATTTAAAGCAAAAAAAATGAAAGATAAAAACAAGAGCTTTACCTAAAGAGTATGAAGTTTTACACCAAAATTAAAAAAAATGACTTTGTGGAGAAGAGAATGGCTAAAAATTGATAAACAACAAGCATTTTCTTTATTTTCTCTAGCCAAATCCTAAAAAAAAAGGAAAAATGAAAGAAGAAAAATGGAAAGCTTCTCTTTTTTTTCTTAACTGCCTTTCTTCTCCTTCTTTTTTTATTTTTCGAACCCTCTCTGCTCTCTTTTTTGAAGACTGGTTCCTCTGCCTCCAGTGTACCCTCCTCTCTTCTATTTTTCTTTTTTGAAGAAAGCTGAAGCTCTCCTTTCCTTCTTTTTCTTTTTCTGCTCTCTCCGTTTCTTCCTCATTTTATAGCCGAATGGAATCCCCCTTGATGATTTTTTATTAATTGTGAAAGATGATAAGCTATAATTGAAGATGGGTTGGCAATAATGGTGGATGGGCTGCCGAGAGGTGCAGCTGGCGCTATGGGTAGCATTGGCAGCATCCGAGATGTGCAGCTGGTGTTATGGGCTGCACTGCTATCTGGAAGAGACTCCACTCCTTATTTGAATTTCTCAAGGTCATCATTCTGTTCAAGGCAGCATCGTGTCTTAATTCAACCAACACAGCCACTACCATAAGCATGGACAACGTAAACTTGTTCTCACGTTCGGTGAAGCTAGCACAAGCTAAGCTACGGTCTACAGAGAGACAAACCCGAACGGTTTCGATGGTCGATGGCCTGCATAGGGGCGTGGTTGTTTTATTGTTGCTGTGACTTTCGTTGGCTGGCTTTGTTCCTTTCCATAAGGCTATCCTCGGACAACTTAGAGAGGCGCAGCTGTGGAGGGCGTAGGAGGAGCGTGTTGTGCGAGGGTGTACGAGCAGCAGGGCGTGGTGCTGGCTGCTGTCCGTTTGCGGTTGTTGTGGCCGTAAAGAGGGTGGCGTAGCTGCTGTTGTTGCCGTAAAGAGGGTGGCGTGGCTGCTGGTTGTTGCTGCTCTGGTGGTGCAACAACTTTAATCTTCATGCTGCTTGGAGCAAGGGCAGTGATTTCCTTGCTCATACGGTCGGCATTCTCGTCCCTGACATCACGCTTGCTTCAACACCTCCTCGATCGAGACGGCCTCGTCGTGAATTCAACTACTTCTTTTTAGTTCATAGAATTCGAGAGTGTAGTATTCTTTTTCGGGAATCAAACACACCGAGACAGAGAAGATTTGGCGATTTTTTTTATGTAGTAGCATTAATTTCTATGCGCTATTGGGGAGGGTGTGTTTGTTTTCCATCGCTGTCCATAGAAGAAGAGAAGTAGCCCAGTGAGAGCCGAATTGAGAGCACCATGCACGTTGATTCCGATTTGGGCTTCAGTTTTCTCCAAGTCAGTCGCGGCTGAGCTAAGCTTCTGTGCGAACTCTACAAATCCTTCCACTGCTGGTGAAATACTTGGTCACTTCATTTCCAGGCTTCAATTCTGCAATTGTTGCTACATGTTCTGAAAGAACACCTATTTGTCCAGTTGTGGCTTCTTCCATGCCTCCACGAACGTCTCATCGGCAGTCTGAGCCGTTGGCAGACCAGTGGAGAAGGGTCGAGTGATTGCCTCGTTGCTCCCATGGCAGTTGTGGACTCGATCTATCGTTGCTGTAATGGCTGATGTGGTGGCTGTCCCTCTCCACTGGTTCGACATTCACGGCTGTGGTGAGTGCTGTGGTGGCTGCCCCCTCCACTGGTTCGGCACCCATGGCTGTGGTGAGTGCTGTGGTGGCTGCCGTAGTAGCTGCTGTCCTTTCAAATGTTTTTGTCAAAATAAGGCTGCAACTTTTTGTAAGGATATCAATATGGTTAAGATCCTTGGCAAAGTTGTCAGCTAGTTTGTCCATTTGCTTCCTCGGAAGATCAGACATAAGAAGAATTCTCTGCCTCCTGGCTGTAGCAGTACCTAAACGCACAGCAAATTCATGATACTTATTCAACTGCTTTAGTATGAAAGGCAGATGACTGTTTACACCACAAATGATGATATTATCAGTCTCCAAAACTTGCACTTGAGCACCTTCCCTGAGTTTTTGCATGTTGTTTCTAAACTGTTCTGTCATTGTGATTAACAACCGAGAATAAAATAGAATGCCCCATACAGCAAGAACAAAGCCAACAACACGTTCAATACGCGTTCTTTGTTTTTTAGATGAGTAGATGATGAACACAGGCATGCCCAAGCCTCCCAGATGCAGTCCTCTAGAGACTGCGTATTTCCCCTAAACTTGAAGAACAGGAAGCCGCCAATAACAACAAATGAGAAGCATGCTACAAGGAGAACCACAAGAAACGTGGCCACATTTTTCTCCATTTGGATATTGAATAAATACAGCAATCGTGCAAAGTTCCATTTAATATCCTGAATTGAAGGCAATGACACATCCAAGTTAAGAGGCGTTGGTTTATTTAGGGAATTAGATATGCGGGCAAGGGGTAGGCTTGTAGATCCCAAAGTCTGAAGTAAGCATGGAAATGAGTCTTGGGACAATCTTTGTTAATGTGTTGACAAAATCCAATTGCATCATTCTCAGTAAGAGAAATGATGGCATAGTTCCAGTGACCAGTTTTTGTTGGTGACTCTGCACCTGAGAACTATTTTGATGGTCCATCCTAGAGAATTTGACATTTGAATCATCTGAAACATAATCCAGCTTATTCATCGTTCTTTGACAAGTAACCTTGCGTTTTCCGGTCACAATTCCTCTATTGTGTATCATATAGTTATATGCATTGTAAGAAGAACTATCTGTCCACCAGAAGCTGCATAGCATCGATTTCTTGAAAAGCATCAAACTGTTTGAGCCTCTTGTACCTTGTATTCTTTAGCTGTCGCTTCAGCTTTGATAAATCGCAGCAGTGAAAATTTTGACGCTTTTAAGCCCACTGCTGTTCAAACACTTTGTTTGAACTTTGAACAGAGTTTCACCCACCCACATTCAGATAAACTCAAAATCCCAAGAATAAGCAATCTCCTTCGATCTGTCGCCACTCTCCTGCTAGGTAGTTAACTATAGCAACTACCATAACCATGATAGCGCAGAGAATGCCAATGCTGGATACTTAACTTGGCAAACGTGGTCCAAGACAGACAGAGATGAAAAACTCGTAGCACCACAAAGACCAAGCCTTTTACAGCATAAATGAGCAGATAGAGCAATTCATTCCAATCTGGTTGAAGTAGGAGAAGGAGGAGAAGTTTGAGTCAGCCTGGAAACTCTCGGGGTTAAGAACAATGGCTGAGGGATCTGCAACGGACAAAGAATCATCTTTCTCTTCTGTCTCCCCATCGTAATTGGGTTGACCCAGTCGATCTTTTCGGCCCAGGCTCAAAACTACCTGCGAGGTAATAGGAAAAAATTAGTAAAATAAAATAATAAACCAAATTTAAAAGGGATAAGTAAAATAAAATTTGGAATTGATCAACTAATTAACCAATTAATCAATTAATTAATTAACTAAAATTTAAAAATAAGTGTCTACAGTTGCCCCTCTTTGATTATTTCTTAATGATTTAGAAGTGTAAGCTTCTGGATAATTAAGAAATAAGCAAAGATGTAGACACCTTCTACTCAAATATGTACTAAACAGTACTGGTGTTTTGGAAGATGTCACTTTGAATAGAAATGATTTTAAAATTGAATAAATTGCCTTAAACAGAATCAATTTTGAAGAAGTTGTTCTAAACAGAAACAATTTTGAGAAAACCATTCTAAACAGAAATGTATTATTATTATTTTTAAATTTGAAGAAATTGCCTTAAACAGAAACAATTTTGGAAAACCACCCTAAACAGAAATGATTTTGAACTTTGAAGAAATTGTCCTAAACAGAAACAATTTTGGAAAACCACCCTAAACAGAAATGATTTTGAACTTTGCAGAAATTGTCCTAAACAGAAACAATTTTGAAAAACCACCCTAAACAGAAATGATTTTAAATCTGAAGAAATTGTGCTAATTTTGGGAAAACCATTCTAAACAGAAGTGATTTTAAATTTGAAGAAATTATGCTAATTTTGATAAAATGATCCTAAGTAGAAATGATTTTAAATGTGAAGAAATTGCTTTAAAAAAAAAGTGCTTTCGAGAAAACTGTCCTAAACAGGAATGATCTTAAACTTTGAAGAAATTGCTCTAAACAGAAACAATTTTGAGAAAACCATCTTAAACAAAATGATCTTAAACTTTGAAGGAATTGCTCTAAACAGAAACAATTTTAAGAAAACCATCCTAAACAGAAGTGATTTTAAACTTTGAGTAAATTGCTTTAAAATGAAATACTTTTGAGAAAATCATCTTAAACAGGAATGATTTTAGACTTTGAAGAAATTGTTCTAAAATGAAATACTTTTGAGAAAACCATCCTAAACAGAAATGATTTTAAGCTTTTGAAGAAATTGTCCTAAACAGAAACAATTTTGGAAAACCACCCTAAACAGAAATGATTTTAAATCTGAAGAAACTGCCAATTTTGAAATAATTACCCTAAACAGAAACAATTTTAAGAAAACCATCTTAAACAAAATGATTTTAAATTTTTGAAGAAATTGCCTTAAAAAAGAAACACTTTTAAGAAAACCGTCCTAAACAGGAATGATTTTAAACTTTGAATAAATTGCTTAAAAAAAAGAAACACTTTTTGAGAAAACCATCCTAAACAGGAATGATTTTAAACTTTGAATAAATTGCTTAAAAAAAGAAACACTTTTTGAGAAAACCATCCTAAACAGGAATGATTTTAAACTTTGAATAAATTTGCCTTAGAAAGAAACATTTTTGAGAAAACCATCCTAAACAGGAATGACTTTAAACTCTGAAGAAATTACTTTAGAATGAAATGCTTTTGAAAAAACCATCCTAAACAGGATTGATTTTAAACTTTAAATAAATTGCTTTAAAGAGAAACGCTTTTGAGAAAACTATCCTAAACAGGAATGGTTTTAAACTGTGAAGAAATTGCTTTAGAATGAAATGCTTTTGAAAAAACCATCCTAAACAAGATTGATTTTAAACTTTAAATAAATTGCTTTAAAGAGAAACGCTTTTGAGAAAACTATCATAAACAGGATTGGTTTTAAACTTTAAATAAATTGCTTTAAAGAGAAACGCTTTTGAGAAAACTATCCTAAACAGGATTGGTTTTAAACTTTGAATAAATTTACTTTTAAAAGAAACATTTTTGAAAAAACCATCCTAAACAGGAATGATTTTAAACTTTAAATAAATTGCTTTAAAGAGAAATGCTTTTTTGAGAAAACCATCCTAAACAGGAATGATTTTAAACTTTTCGGATAAATTGCTTTAAAATAAAATGCTTTTGAGAAAACTATCCTAAACAGGAATGATTTTAAACTTTGAAGAAATTGCTTTGAAATGAAATGCTTTTGAGAAAACCATCCTAAACAGGAGTGATTTTAAACTCTGAAGAAATTGCTTTGAAATGAAATGCTTTTGAGAAAACCATCCTAAACAGGAGTGATTTTAAACTCTGAAGAAATTGCTTTGAAATGAAATGCTTTTGAGAAAACTGTCCTAAACAGGAATGATCTTAAACTTTGAATAAATTGTAGAAATAATTCATGCTAAATAGAACTGAATCACGGATAATTACCTTAAGCAAGAAAAGACCTTAAAGCAATTCTGGAGAGTTACCTGAGGGGCTTCTTACACAAGACTAACCTCGCAATTTGAATTGGATTTATGCCTGCAATTTTTGAACAATGACAGAATGCTTGATGGATGTTTATGAGAAATGATGCTAAAATGATGCAATTTGCATGTTCATCTTTCTACTTTGCCTCAAAGGTTTCAAGATAGCCTTCTGGCTTGGTCCGACCTACATTCTTCGAAATTGGAGAAACATCTTCTTGTCACATCTTTTCTGGTATAAACATGCCCCAAACCTTTATTTCAAATCATTTTTGCCTGAACATCCCAATTTGAGACAATTTCATTCACGTGTCACCTTGCTTTGGGCACCAAAAATATGTTGTTGAGCTCATGTTTACCCTCACATTTCTTTCCTTTTTTTGTGTTGGGAGTTGACTTCAAATGTTATGGCATTCACTTACCTGTTTGCTTTCCCTTTCATGATAAAGACACTATGCAATTCGTATTTAAGGAGAAATTCATGGATCATCTTGAAGAAAATCAAAGCACAATATATTAAATAGAAAAACTTATAACAGGGATTTAACAAACAAGTTTATAACAAACAAGTTCATGATAAACGATTTTATAACAAAAGAATAAGAAAGGTACATGACCTCAGTGCGATGAATGCATAGACAACAAAAGCCGATCATCTTGCACCCTGCCTTTGATTGACTCATCATTGCTAAAGTGACGCCTGACAAAGTCTGATGATTTCGGATTATTCCAATCCCCATAGCCGAACAAGACCTCTTGTACAAGTTAGGTGCCTATTTTGCCGTGCTTCTTCAAATTTCCTAAACTGCCCTTTTCAGGTTTTTAGCTTAGGAACCAACCTAATTGGATCTGAACCGCCCTTTCGGGTTTTCTCCTCAGACCCCACCTTTTCTTTTCTTTTCCGGACTCAAGCCGCCTTTTCAGGTTTTCAACTTGAGACGCTCTTTTCATTTTTTCGTTTTTTTTTCCATTTATTATTTTTTTTATTCATTCATTCATTTTTTCATTTTTTTCATTTTTATATCCTTCAGGTGTAGTATTTCTTCACAGCATCGGCATTGACTGGATGTGGCAATTCATCCCCATCCATTTCTTGCAAGATTAGGGCACCTCCCGAGAATGCTTTCTTCACCACGTAGGGACCATCCCAATTTGGAGTCCACTTTCCTCGGGGATCATGTTGAGTAGGTAGAATCTTTTTCAGCACCAACTCTCCTTCTGTAAACTCGCGCGGACGCACCTTCTTATCATATGCTCGCATCATTCTCTTCTGATACAATTGACCATGGCAAAGTGCTTTGAGCCGCTTCTCTTCGATTAAGTTCAATTGGTCAAATCTCTCTTGCACCCAATCTGACTCTTCGAGTTTCAACTCTCTGTATATTCTCAAAGATGGGATTTCTACCTCAATTGGCACCACAGCTTCCATTCCATAGACCAGAGAATATGGAGTTGCCCCGGTCGATGTTCTTACAGTAGTGCGATAAGCATGTAAAGCAAAAGAAAGTTTCTCATGCCAGTCTTTGTAAGTCACTGTCATTTTCTGGACAATCTTCTTAATGTTTTTGTTTGCTGCTTCGACTGCTCCATTCATTTTTGGCCGGTAAGGAGTCGAATTGCTATGTTTGATCTTGAATTGGGAGCACACTACATCGATCATCTTGTTGTTCAAATTCTTAGCATTGTCAGTGATAATTCTTTCTGGTAGCCCATACCGACAAATGATCTCCTTCTTCACGAACTTGGTGACCACTGACTGTGTTACATTGGCATATGAAGTAGCTTCAACACATTTGGTGAAGTAATCAATGGCCACTAGGATGAATTGATGCCCATTAGAGGCCTTCGGTGAGATTGCCCCGATTACATCTATGCCCCACATTGAGAAAGGCCAAGGGGACGAGATGACATGCAACGGATTAGGAGGCATATGAATCTGATCAGCATAAATCTGACATTTATGGCATTTTCTGGCATGATTAATACAATCCGTCTCCATAGTCAACCAATAATATCCCAACCTCATAATCTGTTTAGCCATTCTATGTCCACTAGCATGAGTTCCACAAATTCCGCCATGAACTTCTTCTAGAATCTTCTTTGCTTCCTCTGACTCTACACATCTCAACATTACCTGATCCCTACTTCTCTTGTAAAGGACTTCACCATCTAAGAAGAAGTTTGCCGACATTTTTCGGACAACTTTCTTGTCATTCTCAACAGCATGATCTGGATACTTTTGAAATCTGAGGTATTGGGCAATGTCATAGAACCAGGGTTTGCCATCATCCTCCTCTTCCACACTCATGCAATGTGCCGGGTGAGTCTTTATGTCCAACTTGATTGCTTCGATTTCAGCTCCTTTATCGACTTTGAACATCGAGGCTAAAGTTGCCAATGCATCAGCCAACTGATTGTCTTCTCTAGGGAGATGATGAAAGCTGATTTCTTCAAATTGCTCAATCAACTCCATGATGTACTTATGATAACGGACCAACTTTGAGTCTCGTGTTTCCCATTCACCTTTCAGCTGATATATCACCAAAGCAGAATCGCCATACACTTCCAAAGTCTCGATCTTTCTCTCCATTGCCATCTGGATTCCCAGAATACAAGCTTCATATTCTGCCATATTGTTTGTGCAGTCGAAGTCAAGTCTTGCAGTTGCCGGGTATTGATCTCCATTTGGGGACATTAAGATAGCTCCTACTCCATGCCCCAGTGCATTTGATGCTCCATCAAAATACATTTTCCATTTCTTTTCTTGCTCTAGCTCGGAATTGAATATTGACATCAAGTCCTCATCAGGAAACTCAAACTTCATGGGTTCATAGTCATTAACTGCTCTATCAGCTAGAAATTCGGCAATAACACTTCCTTTAATAGCTTTCTGGGAGACATAAACTATATCATACTCTGACAGTAGTACTTGCCATCGAGCCAATCGTCCTGACAATGAAGGTTTCTCAAAGAGGAATCTGATCGGATCCAGCCTTGCTATCAACCATGTGGTATTATATAGCATATACTGTCTTAACCTCTGAGCCGCCCATGCCAATGCACAACACATCTTTTCTATCTGAGAATACTTAGCCTTATATTCTGTGAACTTCTTGCTAACATAGTAGATTGCTTGCTCTTTCTTGCCAGTTTTATCATGTTGCCCCAAAACACAGCCCATGGAGTGCTCCAACACTGTCAAATACAAGATTAGAGGTCGATCCGGCACAGGGGGTACTAGCACTGGTGGGTTTGACAAATACTCCTTGACCTTATCAAAGGCTTTCTGACAATCTTCATTCCATTCTCCCGTATTGTTCTTTTTCAAAAGCTTGAAAATCGGGTCACATTTTGCAGTCAACTGGGAAATGAAGCGGGAGATATAGTTTAATCGCCCAAAGAAACCTCTTACTTCTTTTTGAGTCCTCGGAGGTGGCAAATTCTGAATGGCTTTGATTTTATCCGGGTCTACCTCGATGCCCCTTTGACTAACAATAAAGCCCAACAGTTTCCCTGAAGTAACACCGAAAGTACATTTGGCTGGATTCAACCTCAAACGATACTTGCGCAGCCTCTTAAACAACTTCCTCAGGCCAGTTATATGCTCTTCTGGATTCCGACCTTTGGCAATCATATCATCCACATACACCTCAATCTCTTTATGCATCATATCATGAAAAAGGGTCACCATAGCTCTCTGATAAGTTGCCCCCGCATTCTTGAGACCAAAGGACATCACGTTATATTGGAACGTGCCCCACATGGTGGTGAAAGCAGTCTTCTCCTTATCTTCTGAAGCCATTTTAATCTGGTTGTACCCCGAAAACCCATCCATGAAAGAAAATGTTGCATGTTTAGCCGTGTTGTCGACTAAAGTGTCAATGTGGGGTAATGGGAAATTATCTTTCGGGCTGGCGTTGTTGACATCTCGGTAATCCACACACATCCGGACTTTGCCATCTTTCTTCGGGACTGGTACTACATTTGCGACCCACTCAGGATAAGTAGCTACTTCTAAAAATCCTGCGTCCAGTTGCTTCTTTACTTCTTCTTTGATCTTTAATAACATGGCAGGCCTCATTCTCCTCAACTTTTGTTGCACTGGCTTGAATCCGGGCTTGATTGGCATTCTATGCACCACAATCTCAGTATCCAGACCTGGCATATCTTGGTAGGACCAAGCAAAGACATCAGCATATTCCTTGAGCAATGCCACTAGTTCCTCTTTTTGTTTGGGTGTTAGGGAAGTGCCAATTTTAATTTCTCTTTTTTTTTCATCATCACTCAAATTGATCAATTCAGTGGCCTCTTTGTGGGGCAAGATCTGTTTGTCTTCCTTTTCAATCAATCTCATAAGATCAGGGGGAAGAGAGCAATCATCATCATCATCGTTGTCGAGGTCATCCGTATTAACGAAATGATCAAAGTCGGGCTCAAAAAGACCATCTTTGTTGTCTTTACATTCATCGTTTGAAGTCCTGGGGTCAAAAAGACAATAAAGGGGTATATATACATATATGCACTCGACCCATGAACAAAAGAAGAAAATGAAACAACAAGGATAAACATATAAAGGAAAATGCAATGGTATAATTATGATATGAAATATATACAGGGTGCAGAGTCTAATAGTGTGAATATTAATATCATGGATGATGAAGCAAACATGAAAATAAAACCCATAACATATGAAAGTCAACTATCCACACTCTTGGGTAGAAGTGTAGGATAAAATGAGTTCTCAAAGCTTAATGATTACATGTTCGGATCTGACAAGTTTATCGGCATCTCAAAAGACTCCCAATTATTCAAATCAGTTCCCGGTGCCAATCGTTGAACCAATGTTCCACTACTTGATTCCCCATGCTCTAGCATGCTGATAGACAATCCCTTTAATAACTGTTCAAGCTCAACAACTGATCTTTTTGGGTTCATCGTTCCAGCAAAAATAAAACTATCTTTCAATGGTGGAATTTTCAGTTTCTTAGGTTCAAGTTCCCCTCCTCTCAATGCAGCTACACGCTTGCGCTTCTTCTCCTCCCTTGCTTCGGACTTTTCTCTCCAAGAAGGCTTAAATCCAAGTCCAAAAGTGGGTTCCGCCTTTGGTAAGACAATAGGCTCACGGATTCCTTGGCCATACTTTCCGAGTCCTTTTCCGGCCCGACAACCTCTTCTAACAGTCATGTTGACTTGCATATTCAAGCAGCCAGAGAAATGTGGACTAGGTACCTTGGATCCTTCTCTTACCCATGTTACTTCAGCTACTTCAAATGACCGGAAAGAGCAATCCATTGCCTCTTCCGCAGCTTCAATGTAAGGAGTGCTTGGAGGTTGCATTACCATGATGTCCTCTTCTCCGGACACAGAAACTATCTTATTTTCTACTCGGAACTTGATCTTCTGATGAAGCGAAGAAGGAACAGCACCGGCCATATGGATCCAGGGGCGACCCAGGAGACAGCTATAAGTCGGTGAGATATCCATAATTTGGAAAAGGATCTCAAATTCAACTGCTCCCACAATTATCAGAACAGTCATCTCGCCAATAACTTCCCTCCGTGTGCCATCAAATGCCCTAACCACTAGCTGACTGGCTTTCATTAAGGACTGGTCTATAGGCAATTTCATCAATGTGTGAAGCGGCATCACATTCAAAGCAGATCCATTGTCAATCAATACTTTGGCGACCATATGATCCTTGCACCGAACAGTGATGTGTAGTGCCTTGTAATTACCTCTTCCTCCGGAAGGGATCTCTTCATCAGTGAAATAGATGTAATCAGTCACTGTGATACCTCCGGCAATATGTTCCAAATTGGCCACGGTGATGTTTTTGGACACATAAGATTGGTTCAGGATTCGGAGGAGAGCATTACGATGTGCCTCGGAGTTCAAAAGCAGAGCTAACAGAGAGATCTTGGCTGGCAAGCGATTTAGTTGTTCTATGACGCTGTACTCACTTTGTTTGATGAATTTCAAGAATTCATAAGCGTCATTTTCATCCATCGTCTTGGTTACTTCTTTTTCAATTTCTTTTTCCGACTCTCCAACAGATGGTGTAGCAACTTCATCATTTTTCTCCTTGCCTTTCTCTTTTTGTAGAGTGGTAGTTGGATTTGGGGCATAGCACCTCCCACTCCTAGTCATGCCTCCTACTCCGGAAATATTCACTGATTCAGATTCCTGGACATTGGCATTCATCTGTTGCACTGAACTCTCATACCTCCAAGGTACCTTCTTATCACTTTGATAGGGGAATGGTGTTGGTACATTCAGATTCAAGCTCGGTTTCAATACGGGGATATTCAATATCGGCCTAGGGGTCATTGGAATTGATAGAGTTGGTTTTGGTGAGGCTATGGGAATGGCAAGGCTGGGCTTTTGAATCATAGGTAGTTTCAAACTCGGTTTATAATGGGAAGAATCTTCATTTCCATTATTCACCATACAGATGTCGGTACTTTTGTTTTTCTCCACATAAAACTCAATTAGGCCAGCATCCATCATAGTTTGCAACTTTCCTCGAAACTGAGTGCAACACTGGATCTTATGACCTTCACACTTCCAAGGAGTAATCATTTGGGCCTTTAGTAAAGCCTGATATACAACCTTTATTGGCGTGATAATCTCTTCAACCTTTCTCTTAACATGAATTGCCCTATCATCGATCATATTCACAGTGTTTCCACCATGATTTGGGAGAGGATTTGTACCCACACTTGGCGGCGTATCGAAAGTCAAACGACCCTCATTGATTATGCCTTGCACCACTTCTTTCAAACGAATACAGTTCTCAATGCTATGTCCCTTAGCCTCCGAGTGATAGACACATGTGGCGTTTTCATCGAACCACCTCGGATAGGGAGGCTGCAAAGGGGTTAAGTATTGGACTGGTTCAATCATTTTGTTACTTAAGAGTTTGGCATAAAGTTCGGTGTAGGTCATGGGAATAGGGGTGAATTGTTTCCTTTCTCTTGATGGTCTTGGGTTCCAATTTTGAGTGTTTGGTCTGGAGGCAGTATAACTGGTATTGGATACCGGATATTGATAAGTGTTTTGAGTTTGAGCATAGTTGGGAGGAGGATGTTGGTAGGTGTTTTGAAGTGGCGTGTAGTTGGTGGGACGATATTGGGGTTGGTATTGGGATTGGTAGGGTCGGTATTGTGATTGGTATGGTCGATACTGGGATTGGTTTGGTCGATATTGCTGTTGGGGGTATTGTTGGTATCCTCCATATCCGGCGGTGTTCACCTCGCCTTCTTTCTTCTTTGGATTTTTCCTAGCCGCACTAGACTCCCCACCTTCCAATTTGCCGGTTTTGAGTGCATTTTCCACCATTTCTCCAACTAGGACCATGTCGGTAAAGCTTTTGGTGGCACCGGCCAACATATGGCTGTAGTATGGAGTTTTCAAGGTATTAACAAATAGCCTTGTGGTTTCTTTCTCGGTTAAAGGAGGTTGAATCTGAGCTGCTACATCCCTCCATCTTTGAGCATATTCGGTGAAAGATTCAGAAGACTTCTTCTCCATATTTTGCAAAGTCAGTCTATCAGGCACCAAATCAGTCATGTGTTTATACTGATCAATGAAAGCCCGAGCTAGATCATTCCAAGAGTGAATACCCCGCCTATCTAGCTTGTTGTACCACCGCGTTGCAGACCCGGTAAGGCTGTCTTGGAAACAGTGAATTAACAACTTATCATCTCTGGAGTATGCAGCCATTTTCCGGCAATACATGGTAATATGGTCTTTGGGACATGTGGTCCCTTTGTACTTCTCGAATTCAGGCACTTTGAACTTTGGTGGGATCACCAACCCATCCACTAAGCTCAATTCATAAGCATCAGTAATGCCATAAGCATCAGTACCCTCCATGGCCTTGAGCCGCTCCTCTATCTGGCTCAATACCCTTTGGCTTTCAGTTCCACCGATCTCCCTCTCAAATTGTTCATCAGGCACAAACACGGGATTGTTTGGGGTGCGTCCTGGAACAGGAGTTGGCATAGTGTAGGTAGGAGGGGGAATTGGTTAAGTTGTTGGGATTCCTCCGCTTGTAGTAAACATTGAGGGTGTAAAAGGGTACACACCGGGTGGAGGTGGTGGGAAAGTGAATGTGTTTGTGGCTGGTTGAGGGATTTGTGCTTGATTTTCTTGCAAAGGTATATTGAGTGGGGGCGGTGTGGGTTGAGCTGTGGGGAGTCCGTGTGGGAGCGTATTCTGAGAAGATTGCCCATTGGAATTGTTGCCTGAATTTGCCATGTTTTGCTGTCTCATACTGGCCATCATTTCTGCCATCTGATCCAGTTTTTTCTGCAATTCTTCATTTGCCTTCCTTAATTGTTCAATCTCAGTAGCTTCCTCTTCCATCATGATTCTGGACTGTAATCTAGTATTGTATCTGTGTGTTGGAGGTGCTATCTTGAAACCTTTATTTAACCATAAGGGCGAATCAGATTCTCTTACTATGAATATGAATGAAATGTATGTATGAATATGCTTGAATGATTATGTAGTGTGGAAAACCATCCATAACAAGATTACTATAAAGATAATTAGCATTACGAAAATAGGAAAGTGAGTTTAATAACCCATAATAGAATACCACCCGAATCAAAAGATAAGGCGATAATATTTTACAACAAATCTGTCATTCTGCTTGTCTCCTGAACTACTCCAATTGTGCCCTCATCTCAGCACTTTGGTTTTCATAAAAAGTCAATCTGTTGGCAGCATCGCGAACTTGTTGCTCTAACTCATTGTTTCTCCGGACTAACCACCCTATTGTGCGTTTCAATTCAATCTTTGCTCTTTCTACTTCGCTCTTCTCCTCCTGAATTCTAAAGCATTGTTTTTGGGCAATTCTCCAGCTTTGGGCATGTTCTTGATTGAAGATTCCGGTCCTTGCTGCCAACTGGCTCATTTCTGTGGCTTCTTCTCTCCATTCTTTCACTTCCCCTTTCAGCTTGACATTGTTGGCACTCTCTCTTACCCAGTCTTGAACCCATCCTTGCATCTCTATCTGGCTATTTCCAAGCTGGTCTCGCAGTTGCCGATTCTGTATCTCCAACTGCTGACATTTTTGGGTCAATTCTACTAACTGAGCCCCTTTTCTGAATATTTGATTCTCAATTTCCAGCCTTTCTAACTTGTCCTCCGGTGTCTCAACCAAAGGGTGATTAGGATCCAGGACTGGCGGAATTGAAATCTGTTTCGCCCGTCTACTATGCCACACAACGTATTCAGGAATTGCATCGTCAGTATGATTGCCACGATCCATCTTCTGTGCTTCTTTATACAAGTTTGCCCAAAATTTGGCCTTATCAAATCCCTTTTCGGTGTTATGCTGGAAGTCTAACAAGTTGAGCCCGAAAGTGAGAGGGATAGATTGTTCTGACCCATATTGCCGTCTTACTAGCAATGGGGAGTAACTGATAGTTCCCCAAACACCAACAAGAGGGATCCATGGTATGCTTGCATCCAAATAAGGAGTATCTTTTGTCGTTGTCCACATTGCTCTCCATGTGATGTCTTGGTTCTTCAAATTCATGAACCACTCGATCCATTCTACCACTGTTCTTGATTGGGATGGCCAAGGATGTGCATTATAAATGGCTATCGTCTCCTCACCTTTGTTGTTAAAGACCATTCCTACAAACTTTTTGTATCCGAAATGGCTTTTAAACCATATTGTCAATAACTGTTCACAAGCCTCAAATTTACCGCCGGCTTTTCTACATGCATTGAGAGATCGAATGGTTTCTGCCAAAATTGTCAAAGCCGGATCAGATTGATGCTTGATCTCCATAAAAAGAGTTGTTACTGACATATGCACATATCCCTCCTTTCTAGGAAATAGTACTAGGCCATAAATCAAGAGGGCTAGAACATCAATCCCTTTTCTAGAGGTGGCATTCTTTTCTACAATATCCATCATGAAACTGGGTGAAAGGAATTCGCCATCCATGTAGCCTCTTATCTCTTCAGTCTTCATCCCCAACAACTTCACTAGCTTCCTAGGATGATTCTCGGTTGGCCAAAATACTTTATCCGGCTTGCCCCCTACCATCAGCAGATCTTGATACTCCTCCACCGTCGGCACCATATCATACTTTCCCATAGAGGATTCATCATGTTTACCGAAAGTAAAGCACCGGTATGAGGGATCCCAAAAGTACAAAGCCGCTTTTACAAGCTCCTCCTCCACTTCCACACCTAACAGCAATGCTATATCTCCATACAACTGTTTGAATCGACCCTTATCACTGATGCCTTCCCATAACTGCTTCAGTCTTGTCAGATTATTTTGGACGAAACTACAATTGAGTCTTGCAGGTAACTGGGGTGGAGGACCCTTTGTTGACGCCTCCGTAGCTTTCTGCCTTAGCCAATACAGAGCTCGTTTCAAAGTCGGACTGGCGGAATCAAAATTTTTAGACTCTCCCATCGAATCTATCTCCATGGGTACTTCCTCACTTTCTTTCGCCATAACCAATTTTCTCTATAGTAAACCTATTATAGATGGGGATGGAATGCGAGAATGAGATGCAGAGATAAAGAAGAAAAAGAAATGGCAAAAAGGAAATGTATCAGAATAAAATAATAATGTTAAGATGAATGATGCAGAGATGTTTGGCTCGCAACAGTTTAACCATAAAAGATAATTAGTCATTTCATCTAAACAAGGCTGGGGGCCCAAATATCTGGTAACCTACAAATTGACCTTGCTTGTCGCCATGACTAATTTCCCTTTACAGTTCCCCTGTTGCGAATGATTCTACAATAAAATGCATGTCATGTGATGATGGCAAATAGAAGAAATAATCATGGATATTCAAAGCATAAACATGTATGGATAAAATAAGGAATAAAATTGACATACAATATATCATTGCAAAAGAAAACAAACACCATATATACAGACAAAGTGGAGAAGAGAATAGGAAAAATTATACAAGTAGCATACCAATATGGGATAAGCATATATGTACAGATAAGGTGAAAGAAAACAAACAGTTTATACAAACAACGTGCTATCATGAAATAAAAATAGACAGTTTATACAAACAGCATGTCATCACGAAATAATCAGAATACAGTTTATACAAACAACGTGCTATCATGAAATAAAAATAGACACTTTATACAAACGGCACGTCATCACGAAATAATCAGAAAACAGACAAACAGCATGCTATCATGAAATAAGCAGATAAAACGAAAGGGATTGATAAAGGTAAGAAGCCGTCCCCCCTTTGTGTCCTAAGAAACCGGGTTTTCTCGAACGGGTTTGGCTCTATCTAGGTTAGAATTTGGGGTTTTCTTCATGCTGGGTTTAAAGCTCTAGACCAGGGTACCCATCGGACAAGATGGGGTGGAGGCAACCCCGTCGCCCCCTCCTAAATAAGGTGAAGTTCGAACTCCCGAACTTTTATGTTATGAATTGTGTCGTGTGTGAGGGAGGGACTTATACCTTTACCAATTGCCTTTCGGTGAAGTAATGAACATTCGAAGAAGCAGATGCAGGAAGCAAAAAAATTTCACTATCACACGTCAACACACGATCAGTCCAATTCAAAATATAGGATAAATAATTAATATGATGAGATAAGCACGCATGGTAAACAAGATAGGCATACATGGCATACACAAGGAATTGAGACATAAAAAATACATACAAGTGACTAAAAGGGCAAAATGGTAAATACAAAAAGCATATTAGCAAATCAAGACATACAAAGGAAATTGAGACATGCAAAATATATACAAGTAATTAAGACATAGGACATGCTAGAGGATCAAGTCATAGGCTAAGAATTAAATCATGCAAAATATAGACGAGTAATTAAACACACAAGGCATACCAGAAAATCAAAACATAAAAACATACATATAAATTGAATGTGATATGAATGCAAGATGCAATTTTAATAAACTTATTGTTTTGAAAAATTTTCCTTTTTTCTCTCTTTTTTCTTTTTTTGAAAGATTTTGAAACAATTATTGGAAAAAATTTTAATGCAAATGAATGATGCAATGCATGAAATGAAACTTAAAACATTTTATTATTAAACCCAAGTAAAATAAGACTTAAAAAGTGGCTTGACTCTAAAAAAAACTGTCCTCAGTGGAGTCGCCAAGCTGTCGAGACGTTTTACCGCTCCGACGATAAATGACATGGCGTGAAAAATATTTGGGACTGAACAGTCTAAAAACAAATGGAGTCGCCACTAACCTTTTATTTTAAATAGGTGTGGTTAGTCACCTACTTGTTTAACCCAACATAAATCTAGAAAGATTACATCAAGCTAAGGAAAGAAACTGGTCTACAAAAAAGATTTTAGGTTCGTGAGTCGGTTACGCTTGGGGAAGGATTAGCACCCCCAAGACGCCCGGAAATCGGTACCACAAAAGTCTTAAAGATATTTTACTTGGGAAATAATAATAAAATGTGTTTAAAATCACTTTAAGAAAAACATAATTTCAAATGTTGGAATAGATATTCCTTTTAATTTGGGATAAAAATCCCATTATAAAAGCTAAATTCGAAATTTAAATACTTAATGTCGGAATGAACATTCCTTTTAATGTGAAAATCCATAGCCCAATTTCGAATTTGAAGAAATTTCCTACTTAGAATGGAGATTCAATTTCTAACTAGGAACAAATATTCTTCAAAAAAAAACCAAAGTCAAATTTAAAAATGAGAATAAATATCCTTTTGAAAAACAAAGTTTTAATTTTAATTTTAGAAAGTCTCAATTATGAGAATATTAATTGAAACCTTCTAGAAAACATTTTGCAAAAAGGTTGGGATAAACATCCTCAAATTCGTGTTTTGAAAATCACATTAAGAGACTTTAATTATGATTTCTCAAATTAAAATCTCTTAGAAAGATTTAATTTTAAAACAATGTCGGAATAAATATTCCTTTTAATTTGATGAAGGGAATAGTTTGACAAAACTTTAGTTTGATAGGAAAATATTTTGAAAAATTAAAAATTAAAAAAAAGGATAAAAGAAAATAAATATTCCCTTTTATTGAAAAGGAAATAAAAAGAAATAAAAATAAGAAAAGAGATTTTGAAAGTGATTTTTTTTATAAAATTTGGATTAATTTGAGAGGCCTTAATTATAGTTGGAAAATTAAGATCTCTCAAAAAGACTTCTAAAACATGTTTTGAAATTAATGTTGGAATGAATATTCCTTTTATTTTAATTGGGCCTCTTAAACAAGAGATTTTCTTAAAATGAAATAAAAATAAAACATAAAAGTAAAAATAAAATAAATAACAATAAAAGATTTTGGAATTAACATTCCTTTTTGTAAAAAGAAAATTTTTGGAGTTCATTTGCAAATTTTAAGAAATTAAAGAAAATCGTAAACATGATGCATGCTTTTTGTGAAAATTACATGAAAAACATATTTTTAATTTTAAAGGGATGAAAAATTCTCCCGGGCCCGATCGGACTCCCGATTAGACACTGAGAAAACATCTCATCGGAGAAAACCTTCAGAAACCTCGGACTCCCAAGGCATCTTTCGGTTACCCCATGCATATGAATTTTTTGAAAATCAATGTTCTAAATTTAATCATGCATGAATGGGACAAGGAAACATGGGTTAGTATATACATACACAATTAATTACACAATATAAAATGGCAAATAAATAAGACATGGAAATTTAAAATCGATTTTACAAGATCAAATTGCATAGCAACTAGTTTAACACAAATAAGTAAGCTTAATTTAAATAAATACATTTACAAGGTCCAAGAGGTAATTTCTATGCAAAATTTAATTCATAATTGAATAAACATATGTGCAGGGGTAAAAAGGTAATTTTACATGCAATATTCAACTTTTAATCAACCAAACATATATATAAGGGCAAAACGATAATTCAATGCGAGATTCAATTTAGAGTTCATGCAAGGTTAAGAAGGTAATTTTATATACAGGGGTAAAAAGGTAATTTCACATACAAGATACAATCTTTAATTAATCAAACATACATACAAAGGCAAAAAGGCAACTTAATACAAAATACAATTACTAATCAAGCAAAAACACATGCAAGGGCAAAAGGGTAATTTTACATATAAGATTCAATCTTTAATTAATTAAACATACATACAAAGGCAAAAAGGCAACTTAATACAAGACACAATTACTAAATAAGCAAAAACACATGTAAGGGTAAAAGGGTAATTTTACATATAAGATTCAATCTTTAATTAATTAAACATACATACAAAGGCAAAAAGGCAACTTAATACAAGACACAATTACTAAATAAGCAAAAACACATGTAAGGGTAAAAGGGTAATTTTACATATAAGATTCAATCTTTAATTAATTAAACATACATACAAAGGCAAAAAGGCAACTTAATACAAGACACAATTACTAAATAAGCAAAAACACACGCAAGGGCAAAAGGGTAATTTTATTTATAAGGGTAAAAAAGTAATTTCACATACAAGATTAAATTTTAAATTAAGCAAATAGAGATTTAAGGACAAAAAGATAATTTAACAAAGGTCAAAATTAAATATTAAATTAAATAGACATTTACAATCATAAAAGAAAAATGTAATTTTTAATACTCAAGATTTATTCTCTTTATTTAGATAAATAAAAATAAAAATAAATCCAAAGATTTAATTTTTATTCACCAAGGTTTCATTTTAATTGAACAAAAATATTTACAAATTTAAAATTATAGTTTTTATAATTCAAACTAAAATTTTAACCAAACAATAAAATTTACCACATTAAAGGTACAATCTTTATGGCCAAGATTAAGTTTTTTTTTTTAGCAAGCAAGAATGAAAATAAACTCAAAAAAAGTAATCTTTTTAATCAAGATTAAAACTTTTAATTAAACAAGCATATAGAACATACAAAACATGCTTCAAAAAATAATAAAGTTAGGAACTTTTTACATAATCACATAAATAATTAAAAGAAAAGCCATATTAACAAAAATAAAAATAAATAAGCAAAAAGGCATAATCTTAAATATTCTTAAAGCATGCTTTTAACTAATCATAAATATCAACAAAAAATTAAAGCTAACATTTTTTTTTGCATGAAGTTAACATAACAAAGCAAGAACATTGCATTTAAAGCAAAAAAAAATGAAGATAAAAACAAGAGCTTTACCTAAAGAGTATGAAGTTTTATACCAACATTAAAAAAAAAATGGCTTTGTGGAGAAGAGAATGGCTAAAAGTTGATAAACAACAAGCCTTTTCTCTATTTTCTCTAGCCAAATCCTAAAGAAAAAGGAAAAATGAAAGAAGAAAAATGGAAAGCTTCTCTTTTTTTTCTTAACTGCCTTTCTTCTCCTTCTTTTTTTATTTCTCGAACCCTCTCTGCTCTCTTTTTTGAAGACTGGTTCCTCTGCCTCCAGTGTACCCTCCTCTCTTCTATTTTTCTTTTTTGAAAAAAGCTGAAGCTCTCCTTTCCTTCTTTTTCTTTTTTTGCTCTCTCCGTTTCTTCCTCCTTTTATAGCCGAATGGAATCCCCCTTGATGATTTTTTATTAATTGTGAAAGATGATAAGCTATAATTGAAGATGGGTTGGCAATAATGGTGGATGGGCTGCCGAGAGGTGCAGCTGGCGCTATGGGTAGCATTGGCAGCATCCGAGATGTGCAGCTGGTGTTATGGCGCTATGGGTAGCATTGACATCATGTATCCGAGTCATGTCAGGTGGTAACTCCAAGCGATACGCCACCGGTCCAATTCGTTTAGTGACAAGGAATGGACCAATGTACTCGGGTTTAGCTTTCCCACCTTGCGAAATCGAATAACGCTTTTCCAAGGTGAGACCTTCAAAAACACTTGATCTCCCACTTGGAACTCCAAAGGTGTTCTCCTTCGTTGAGCATATTTTCTATCTCGATCTTGGGCTGCCTGCAGTCGTTCACGAATGAACTTTACCTTCTTACTGGTGAGTTCAATCTCTGCCTTGTTGAAGATTCGGTTCTCGCCACTTCATCCCAATACAATGGGGTTCTACACTTATTTCCATACAGAGCTTCATACGGAGCCATACCAATACTAGATTGATAACTGTTGTTGTAAACAAACTCCGCTGCTGCAAGATACGTGTCCCATCCACTAGAAAACTCAAGTGCACACGCTCGCAACATGTCTTCCAATATCTAAATAGTACGTTCTGACTGACCATCAGTCTGCGGATGGAAAGCAGTGCTGAAACGAAGTTGAGTTCCCATCACTTGCTGAAAGCTATCCCAGAACTGTGAGGTAAACCTCGGATCTCGATCTAAAACTATAGAAGCTGGGACTCCATGAAGTCGAACTACTTCGTTCATGTAAAGCTGGGCTAACTGGTTCACGCTCCATCTCATGCTTACAGGGAGGAAATGTGCTGACTTGGTAAGTCGGTCAACAATCACCCATACCGCATCAACTCCACATCTAACACGCGGAAAACCGGTCACAAAATCCATGGTGATGTGCTCCCATTTCCATTCGGGAATTTGGATAGTTTGAAGTGTCCCAAAAGGCTTTCGACGTTCTGCTTTCACTTGATGGCACGTCAAGCATCTTGCTACAAATTCAGCAACTTCTCTTTTTATTCCAGGCCACCAATAATGATCTTTGATAGTTCGATACATCTTGGTGCTACCTGGGTGCATAGCAAACGTGGAAGAATGGGCTTGCTGAAGAATGGTGCCTTTAAGATCAAGATCGTGTGGCACACAGATTCTACTCCGAAATAGAAAAATTCCATCACTGCGAATTGAAAACTCCGATGGTTCTCCCAACTGTAACTTTTGAAGTTCATGCTGTAACTTCGGATCGGATGTTTGGAGATCACGAATCCGATCATCTAGCACTGGCTTAGCTAGAATTTGGGCAATTAGTGCACCGTCATGATGATCATAAGCCAATCTGATTCCAGTTGATCTCAGCTTCACCAACTCTGGTAAGTGAACATCTCTGATCGTCGCCAAAGACGTAGCTGTATTTCGACTCAAGGCATCAGCAACTACATTCGCCTTGCCGGGATGATAATCGATTACGAGATCGTAATCTTTTATAAGATCTAGCCATCTCCTTTGCCGCATGTTCAACTCACGCTGAGTCATGAAATGCTTAAGACTCTTGTGATCGGTGTAGATACGACAGATTTCACCATATAAATGGTGACGCCAAATCTTCAAGGCGAAGACTATGGCAGCAAGCTCCAAATCATGTATCGGATAATTGACCTCGTTCGGCTTCAATTGTCTGGAAGCATACGCAATTACCCGCTCATCTTGCATCAACACACATCCAAGTCCGTTGCCTGATGCATCGGTATACACAGTGAACTCTTTGCCGCTCACAGGTAAGGCAAGTACCGGTGCGGTCGTCAACTTATCCTTCAGTTTCTGGAAACTCTTTTCACATTCCTCTGACCAAACAAACTTAGTGTTCTTGCGGGTCAGTTTAGTCAATGGTGCAGCAATCGTGGAGAATCCATCCACAAATCTCCGATAATATCCAGCTAATCCCAATAAACTTCGAATCTTTGTGGGAGTTGTGGGACGTTTCCAGTTAGTGATTGCCTCTATCTTGCTGGAATCCACATATATGTCGTCCCTAGACACAACATGTCCAAGGAATCCAACTTGCTGCAGCCAAAACTGGCATTTGGAAAGCTTAGCGTAAAGCTGATGATCTCGAAGAGTTTGCAACACAATGCGAAGATGATTAGCATGCTCTCGCCGGTTCCTTGAATACACCAATATGTCATCAATGAAGACGATGACAAATCGGTCTAAGTACTAATGGAATATGCGATTCATCAGATCCATAAATGCTGCTGGAGCGTTGGTAAGTCCAAACGACATCACACAGAACTCGTAATGTCCATATCTGGTACGAAAAGCAGATTTATGGATATCTTCATCTCGGATCTTCAACTGATGGTAGCCCGATCGCAGGTCAATCTTAGAAAACACTTCGGCTCCTCGAAGTTGGTCAAACAAGTCGTCAATGCGAGGTAATGGATATCTATTTTTCACAGTCACCGCATTCAGCTTGCGGTAAGCGGTGCAAAGTCGCATTGAACCATCTTTCTTTCTTACAAACAAAACTGGGGCTCCCCAAGGTGATGTACTCGGCCGAATGAATCCTTTATCCAGCAATTCAGAGAGTTGCTTCTTCAGCTCAATCAATTCAGTGGGTGCCATTCGGTATGGAGCCATAGAAATTGGATCCGTACCAGGATAAACTTCGATCGGGAAGTCGAAGTCTCTCTCGGGTGGCAAACCAGGTAATTCATCGAGGAAAACATCCGGAAACTCATTAACTACCGGGATATCTTCAATGTTAGGCTCTTCCACAAATTTATCTACTACATGGGCTAACACAGCTTTACACCCTTTCAGTAGTAGCTTACTTGCTTTAATGGCGGAGATGACATTCGGTGTGCCTCTGTGCTCGCTGTAAAACTCGATCATGCTGCCATCAAGTCGTGGAATCCTCACCAAATGGTGCTCGCAGTAGATTTGAGCACGATGTCTCCCAAGCCAATCCATTCCCAAAATGGCATCAAAGTCAGACATTTGAAGTGGAATTAAGTCTGCTTCGAAAGTCAGGTTTTCCATCTTCACTACACAATCTTTGTACACCGTATTTCAAACCATTTTCTCACCCAACGGTGTGTTCACCATTAGCTCATACCCCAAGGGCGATAACGATCGATCAGCATGCACGGCAAACTTGGTATTAACGTAGGACAAGGCAGCTCCAGTGTCCATAATCACATATGCCGATTGATCGAAAATAACTACCACGCCTAACGTTCAAAAATTTTCTAAAGCGGTTACTTTCGCTCGACAAACAGTTAGAAGTGCGATAATATCTTTATTCACGAAAAATAACTGTCCATGAATATTTAAATATATACATACCGGTGACTACATCAGGACGTGCGTCAGCGTCCTCCTGTGACATGGCATAAACCTGAGTATGTTGTCGTTGCTGCTGCTGCTGTGGGGGTCGTCTTGGGGTTGCAGAACTACTACCAATACCCGAATGCTGTTGAGAGGTAGAAGGTGCTGCGAAAGAATGTCACGCAGGTTGAAACGGACGGTAACCTCCATAGTTGCTCAATCTGACTGGAGGCTGACTAAAACTCTACCTGGGTGATACAGAAGTAGTAGATGGACATGCACGTGCTACGTGACCCATGCCTCCACACCGAAAGCATCGAAGTCTAGCCTTACACTGGCCAAAATGAAAACGCCTACAGTATGGGCATCGAGGTCCAGACTCCACTCTCTTCTTCCCAAACCTTCCTTTGGCCATTGAACCAAACCCAGACTTCTCTTTTCCTTGACCACTTGATGGAAGTGGTGGCAGAGAAAGTGACATCTGTGGTACTGGGGACTCAACTGAACCGCCCCGAGATATTCCTCCATGGGAATATAAGCTCTGAGTCTGTTTCTGCTCCAGGTTCATCGGTACGTCATAAGATCGTTGACCACTCGAACTTGATCCTCTTGGTCGGCGCTGAGCAATCATAGCTTCAGCCCACAATGCATCCTGTCGACACTACTCAAAGGTGGCTTTAGAAGTAGGTTTCATCATCTGAACAATCTCCCACCGAAGACCATTAACAAACTGAAGACAAAGGGCGTCCTCGGTGATGGATGGAAGATGATGTGAAAGTCTCCGTAACTCTGTCTCAAACTGCTTGACTGATCTGTTGCCTTGCTCCAGTAAGAGAAAATCACCATATCGCCTCATCCTCGTCTCTTCCGATATAAACCTCTCTCGGAACTCAGTAACAAATGTCTCCCACGTCATTGGTCCAGTGGCTTGGCTCTCGAGATTGGTACACCAACATAATGGCTGTCCTTGGAGATATCGAGTAACCACACTCACTCGCTCCTCTGAGGTCATACCCAGACCCTGTGTGTTCTTTGTGACAAAATGTAACTAATCCCACGCTGCATCAGTAGACGTGTCGGAGAGCTTTGGGGTGTCTAGTCCCTTCATAATGCTAAGGAACCTCACCATGCGTTCCTCCGAAGAAATGACACCAGCAGAAGTGCTCGCTGCACGGCGGCATATGTGTCGGCATCGGTGGCGATGGATGAACTGGTGGTGAAATACCAGTAGGCGGATATGCGCCAGTGGCCATTTGCGAAGAAAAGAATCTACTGGCCCAACTGTCAAACATCAGCTCGAAATTAGAGGGCATAAACTGCACCGGCGTAGCAGTCATCAGAGGTGGGGGTGGTGGAATATCAGCACGAGTATCCTGATGATGCGTCTCATCAACAGGCGGAATAGGTGGAATAGGCTCATCCGGAATCGCAGTGGTCTCCGGGTCTACACTAGGCTGAATCTCAGGCTGCCTACGTGGTCGACCTCTCCTCCTAGGTACCGAGGGATCAGGGGTGGGAATGGAAGGATTCGAAATATTTCTCCTTCTAGGTGGCATGGTGCAACTATACATAAAATCTAAATCAGAAGACGAAAATATTTCTATGCCAATCATACTCTCTACTTTTAACCCCAAAATCAGAAATTTCAAAATTATATGAACTGCTTAGCTCGGTATAATATAAATATACTATATATATTAAAATTTGCTCTGATACCAATAAAATTGTCATGCCCCGACCCGCAGGCTCGACCACGCGACAACCGCAGTACCACCTCGAGATGCGTGCTTGTCAGGCGGGCAACCAAGATGGCACAAGGCTTAAAAATAAAGGATATTCGAGCAATATATGAAAACATACGAAATTATTATAGATAATATAGTTCAAAAGTATTTAAAAGTAAAGTCACACATCTTACAGTGATACATGCAGCGGAAAGTATTATTTATAAATACACAAATATATATGTAAGATGCAATAATATTCTGAGCCAAGATACACAAAGCAAAAGGGGTGGCACCTACATAATCGTGTCCACAATGCCGTACTGGGATCACTGGCCACCAGGACGTCCGCCGTCCAAAGTCTGATGATCTGAGAACAAAAGTGAATGGGGTGAGTACATAAACTTGTACCTAGTGAGAGACTCAGTTATAAAGACCGATCACCTCAAGCTGGGGATATGAAATAATCCAAATATCAATTTAATAAACCATTTATTGAAAAATATGAAGTCCCAAACCATATCAAATATCAAATCCATAATAATATATCCAAATGGGCTGGCATCTGAAATCGTCCCAATAAGGTATACCCGTGAACTGGGGTATCCACTCGACCGTCAAGGGTTACTTTATACTTTTAAAACATTTTTACTTTACTCTCTGGCCCATTCCCTTGACGTTTGCCTTGCTGTGGTGGAACACAGCATCTGGAGTCCTGGCGAGTTTCCCTACGCGCCTCTCGGACTCAGGAGCGACTCACCGTGCCCCTCGATAGGCGGTCCACGGCTGAGTAACACGCATGCTCACAACTCGGTCCACGCTCCCACATATTGGAGCCCCGAGTAAAATGCTAAATCTCTCATCTCTCAGGGGTATCGTTCCCCATACAATAATCAATAATAATATCAATCTCTCAGGGGTATCGTTTTCCCATACAATAATCAATAATAATATCAATATATAAAATTTATTGAAATTCCCACCCTTTAAATCATTTGTAAACTGGGTGTGTGAGGGTGGACAATTCATATCCCAAAACATATATAAACAATTTAATAAAGCATTTATAAATAAATTTGAAAACAGTTAACCCTCAATGGTCAACCAATATAATACAAGCCACTCACAAGTGAGGAGAGTTGTATACTTCCCGATTACCCACGAATGCCTTAGCTCAAACTGCAACCGGTCCAAAACTCGTACAATCACGTACCTAAATAATCAAATTAAAAATCTAATTTGATTAATAAAATATTCAACCAACAATTAAGTCAGAATACAACATCAATTAAAGGTCTCGGAATAAAATTGGCAAGTCCAGAAGTCAATTGAAGCTAATTGGAGTCAATTGGGGTCAAATGGGGTCTAGGGCTACAAAATTACCAAAATGCCCCTAGTGCTACAGTACGCTTGTCGGCAGATTGCTCACTCCAGGGCGGGAGTGAGCCAAAATGGGATTAAATCCCACAAATCAATAGCTCCGGCGTGGGACTCACCAGGTCCGGCGTCGGACCTATTTCCAGCAAAGGGCCGTGATCGGCCTTTCATCAAATCGAGCTCGGTTTGAGTTCGATTCACAACCAATCCGCACCAAAATTGAAACACAGCAAGTTAAACACATGATCTATGAATTCACAGCTTCAAGAACGGAATCAATCCATTAAACATGCTCGAATTTTGAATCAAAACATTAAGGATTAACATATCTCGGGCAAAACAGAAATCTCAACTTCAATCATCAAATTCTCTTGGCACAGACCATGAAATCAAGCATTTAAACTATCAAATTAAAGCTTGATGAGTCTAGAACAACATACCAAATTCTCAGCCTCAACCCACGGTTGAATCAAAAGTTATGAGCTGATGAACAATCTGTCGCCAAAATTCCAGATTTCTAGATTTGGTGATTTTCTTGGAAATCTTGGTGTTTTGATCTTCAAGAAGGCAAAAGAAGTTGATATTGATGATTGATGAAGTGTTTGAAGAGGGATTCAAGATTTGATTTCAGAGAATTTGGAAGAGATCTCGGAGAGAAATGAAGAAGATGAAGTGAAGAGAAAATGGGGGTCTCGGTCCTTATAGAAATGACGAGTCCGGCGCCGGACCCGTGCCTGTCCGGCGCCGGACTCAACAAATTCCGAGTTGACTCCGGTCAACTCAGCCCAATTTCCTCGGGTCTCGATTCCAAGTGGGGCCCACATCCCTGGACTTCAATTTTAGGGTTTTAAGCTTGAAATTGAGCTAAACGAAGTTTAAAACATCCATGGGAAGTCAAATTTGGTATATTGACAAGACAACAATACATAATTGTACAACTTGACACGTGCGGACTAGGTTCGGGCGTGTCATATATCATGTGTTAAATTACTGTTTTGCCCTTTTATGTATGCTTTTTAATTAAAATTTAATCTTGTATGTAAAATTACCCTTTTTTTGGGCCTTTGCATGTATTTTTGCTTAAATAGAAATTATATCTTGCATTAAATTACCTTTTTGCCCTCATATGTAGGCTTAATTAAAAATTTAATCTTGATTGAAAAATTACCTTTTTACCCCTGTGTATATGTTTATTCAATTATGAATTAAATTTTGCATGATATTACACCTTTGACCATGAATGTGTATTTGTTTAAGATAGGCTTGCTTGTATGTGTTAACTTAGTTGTTATGCAATTTGATCTTGAAAAATTGATTTTAAATTTCCATGTCCTATTTATTTTACCATATCATATTGTGTAATTAATTGTGTATGTATATACTAACCCATGTTTCCTTGTCTCATTCATACATAATTAAGTTTAGAACATTAATTTTCAAAAATTCATATGCATGGGGTAACCGAAAGATACCTCGGGAGTCTGAGGTTTCTGAAGGTTTTCTCCGATGAGATGTTTTCTCGGTGACTAATCGGGAGTCCGATTGGGCCCGAGAGAATTTTTCATCCCTTCAAAATTAAAAATATGTTTTTCATGTAATTTTCATAAAAAATATGCATCATGTTTACCACTTTCTTTAATTTCTTGAAATTTGCGAATGAACTCCAAAAATATTCTTTTTACAAAAAGGAATGCTAATTCCAAAATCTTTTACGTTTCTTTATTTTATTTTTACTTTTATGTTTTATTTTTATTTCATTTTAAGAAAATCTCTTGTTTAAGAGGCCCAAATAAATTAAAAGGAATGTTTATTCCAACATTAATTTCAAAACATGTCTTAGAAAAATTTTTTTGAGAGATCTTAACTACCCAATTATAGTTAAGGCCTCTCAAATTAATCCAAATTTTGTTAAAAACCACTTTTAAAATTTCTTTTCTTATTTTTACTTCTTTGAAAGGGAATATTTATTTTCTTTTTTTTTAATTTTCCAAAATACCATTTTGGGAGGATTTTAGTATATTTAATTAATTAAGGCCTTTCAAGTAAACTTCATTTTTATCAAAACGCATTTTTAACTCCAATAAACGGAATGTTTATTCTTTAAATCTTTAAAATTCTTTTTCAAAATTAGTTTTATTTGATTAAAAGGACATTTATTTTTTTGAAAGGTCTTAATTTATTAATCTACTAAGGTTTTCCTACTAAACTAAATTTTTGTCAAATTATTCCCTTCAACAAATTAAAAGGAATATTTATTCCAACATTGTTTTAAAATTAAATCTTTCTAAGAGATTTAATTTAAGTAATCATAATCAAAGTCTCTTAATGTAAATTTCAAAGCATGAATTTGAGGATGTTTATCCCAACCTTTTTGCAAAATGTTTTCTAGAAGGTTTCAATTAATATTCTCACTATTGAGACTTTTTAAAATTAAAATTAAACCTTTGTTTTTCAAAAGGATATTTATCCTCATTTTTAAATTTGACTTTGATTTTTGAAGAATATTTATTTTTATTTAGAAATCGAATTTCCACTCTAAGTATGAAATTTCTTCAAATTCAAAATTGGGCTATGGATTTTCATATTAAAAGGAATGTTTATTCCGACAATAAGTCCTTGAATTTCGAATTTAACTTTTATAATGGGATGTTTATCCTACATTAAAAGGAATATTTATTCCGACATTTAAAATTATGTTTTTTTTAAATGATTTTAAAACATTTTATTATCATTCTCCAAGTAAAATATTTCAAGACTTTTGTGGTACTGATTTTCGGGCGTCTTGGGGGTGCTAATCCTTCCCCAAGCGTAACCGACTTACGAGCCTAAAATCTTTTTCGTAGACCAGTTTTCTTTCCTTAACTTGACATAATCTTTCTAGATTTATGTTAAGTTAAACCAATAGGTGACTAACCACACCTATTAAAAATAAAAGGTTAGTGGCGACTCCATTTGTTTTTAGACTGTTTAGTCCCAAATATTTTTCACGCCATGTCATTTATCGTCGGAGCGGTAAAACGTCTCGACATAAGGCTATAATAAGACATGGATATGCAGTAACATTTGTTGAACATGAAGGAGTTAGGGATGTCCATTCTTTCCTTCATGATAGTGTTGAACATGTTAGTAGGAATACCATTAAAGCCGATTGTTTCTGACACACCCGGACCCAATACGACTTTTTCATACAAATGGAATAGTGTAAGACGGTGTATTAAGTGAACAATACGATGGTCCGAATGTGTCTAATCAAGAAAAGAAGTTCAAATTAGGATAAGACGGAGTTGGAAGATAAAGTAATTAACCGTGCATGGAAATTAATAAATGCCAAAAAGACCTCCAATTAAGTCCCTGGAAATTTATTATGGGCTCGGTTGGCACAAGAAATCAAAGGATTTAGCCAACGGGTGAAAATGAAAGAAAGTTGAAAAAGAGGAAAAAGTTTGACCCGGGGCCCGAGTAGACCCGGTGTCGGGCTCCTCTATAAATAAAGGAAAGCTAAAATTTTTTTCTTCAATTCTCTTTTTCTTTTTTCTTTTTTCTTTTTTCTTTTTTCTTTCTTTTTCTCTTTTTCTCTTTGGAGCCAAACGGAGGCATTTTGGATTTTTGGCAGATCCAGACAATCCGGCTAGCAAAACAAGGTGAGTTTCTAATACATCATTCTAATCACCTCGATCTAAGTTATATTAAATTTTCACGCATTTCCATGCATCGGTTTAGCGTAGATCTCAGTTTTTAGTTTTTAACCGGTTTAATTTTTAAAACTCAAATCTACGGATATCGGGCTAGTGAAATAAGGTGAGCTTTTAGTATGTTATAGTACTCACCTTAATCTACGTCATACTCCGTTCTCACGCATTTCTGTGCACCGGGTGAGAGTAAATGGGAGATTTAGTCAATTTAGGCTAAATCTCGATTTACGAAAATTGGACCTGTGTTTCTCGCTTCTATCTTGGCGGATCTGTCATGGATGCCATAAGGATCGCCTGTCTAAGTTTGTACATTGAAAGGAGGAGAAACGAGTGCGAAAACTGGGGGAGAGACCGGCCGAGAAACAGGCTGATCGAGTCCCTATTTAGATTTTTTTTATTATATTTAAGCTATTTATATATTATATTAATATATCTTAGATATTTATATATTATATCATTATAATATATAAATATCTCATAGGAGGGCTTTTTGAGCCAAATTTCATGTAGAACTTGGTACAACCCGTGTGGGGCCCAACCCAGTCTGGGTGTGGGGCCCACGGGCCCTCGGGGGCATTTTGGTAATTTTTTGTCTAGAGTCCGATTTTAGCCCTGAAACCTCCCGGACACTTTTCTATGCCCCAAATCACATTCAAGCCTAGTCTTAGGTCATGTTAGAGCCTCATAGGTGCATTCATAGTTTAATTATGAATGCTAATGTATTTCCGTGTATTAGGGTTTCAGGTGAATCGAATGCGGCGATACTCTGGAGGTTGAGCTATATGGAACGATTAGGAGTATACGAATCTCCCAATACTGTGAGTTGCCTTGTTTTGAGTGCTTAACCACTAGGGACAAACGTTTTTTAAATGTTTTAAAAAATAAATTGTTTTAAAAGGTTTTACAACTGTTTTGGGATAAGGGTAATCCACGACACACACTTTTTATTTTGTGATACACCCATTTAGAGGGTGGGATGATTTTAAAAATGTAAAAGCTTGTGTGTGTGTTTAACGTTTTAAACATATATGTTTTGTGAGCATATATATATGTATATATGATAAATATATAAATGGGATGCGAGATGAGTAATTGAGTGGCTCCTCGGTGCTCCAATATATGTGGGAGCGTGGACCAAGTTGGAGAAGCATGCTTGATTCTCAGCCGTGGACCACCTATTGAGGGGCACAATGAGATGAGACCCTGCGAGAGGTACGTAGGGAAGCTTGCCAAGGCTCCAGAGCTGTGTTCCACCACAGCTAGGCACCACTGAGGGAACGGGTTAACGGAATAGAAAGTGTGAAAGAGTGTTTAAAGAGAAAAGAAATAGCCCTCGGGGCAGTAAGGCATACGACCGGCCAGATGTGCCTTCAGTATATTTGATGCCCGCCCATTTTAGTTATAAATTATTTTAAAGGTTTTAAAAATCAAATTCTCACTTGGAAAATTTGAAAACAAATGTAGAAAACAAAGTTTTTATTTATTTTATTTTATTTATATTATTATATTTTGGATTACCCCTTTTTTCTCTAACCCCGATGGAGATTCATTGAACCTCTGTCACTCATCTGTATCCAATGTGGATGGATGCAGATCCGCGTACGGGGTCAGCAATTAGAATGGAGGCTCATTAGGAGGCGTCGGTGGCTTAGGCTTAGCAATTTCCGTTGCGTAGGTATTCCTTTAATTTAATCCACTGGTATTACTTTTAAGTTTATTATTTTATTAAAAGAGTTTTAATTAAAGTTTTAGTTGTTTTGCAGCAATGGTATCCATTTCAATGCCTTGCGGTGCTTCCGGTGCGTGACCGGTCGACACGTACTTCGAGGCAGCGCGGCGATTGCCATGTGGCCACCCCGGGCGGATCGGGGCGTGACAGTTTCAAATTGCATGCCAAAATGAAAGAGCAATTTAAGTCTACTTTGCATCGGCATCCGGGTAGGATTTGTTTCACAAGTAACTTGTGGAAATCATGTATGAATAGATGTTATCTTTGTCTCATGGCACATTATGAAAATGAGCATTGGACATTGTGTAGCAAGATTCTTAACTTTTGTCATGTCCCATTGCCACACAATGCAAACTTTTTGTGTAGCACTATTTATAATTTGTTGAGAGATTGGGGTATACAAAAGAAAATTTTTAGCATTACATTGGATAATGCTAGAAACATGGATAACATGCAAGATTTGTTAATGAGAAAACTTGTTCAACAAGATGCATTGTTGTCTAATGGTGCAATTTTCCATATCTGTTGTTGTGCACACATCTTAAATCTTATTGTTCAAAATGGTTTGCGTGTGCTTGGTGATTCCTTGGTGAAGGCTCGATATTGTATAAAGTATGTAGAAGGTTTGAAATCAAGAATGAATAAGTTTAAAGAATGTGCTAGGCAAGTTAATTTGAATCGATCAATGGGCTTGCAACGAGATGGAATTCAACTTACATGATGCTTGATAGATTTCTTTATTATGTGAATGCTTTCAAACTTTAGCCAACGGAAGATCCAAATTTTATGATTTCGAATCTCCCAACGGAAGAAGAATTGTGCAAATTTGAAAGGATTTCTTACTTTTTGAAGCCATTTTATGATATCACTACTTTGTTTAGTGGATCATATTATCCTACTTCCAATTTGTACTTTAAGAATGTGTGTCGGATTCAAGCTAATTTGTTGAAAGAAATTGAAGATCCAATGAGTTGTTTGCAAGAAACAGCACAAGCAATGAAACAAAAGTTTGACAAGTATTGGAATGAGCTTTGTGTGGTGTTGGCTTTTGCTGTCCTACTTTATCCACATTTTAAGTTGAAATGTGTCAAATATCAATTTAAAAATTTTTATATAGATTATGAAAGTAAGGCAAATGGTAACCTTGACAAACTTAGGAACCTCTTCAAGGAGTATGAGAGAGCTACAATGGCAATTCAAAGTGGAGTTGTTAGTGGTGATCAAGGTGCAAGACAAGAACTTAGTGATGATCGTCTAGTGAGTATTATTTATATTTTATGTTCATTTCATATATTATTATTCTTAATGTTTTATTGTTTATTATTATTTATTTAATTTACTTTGTATTTAACACAGTGGTGATCAAGGTTCTAATCGAGGCACATCTTTTGCTAGTTGAAAACTATTTTCAAATCCCTTCTTAGGCCTAGGTTTAGCCTAGGCCTTTGAGAATTTCTGGAAGGGCTTCCTTCGGGGTAAAGCCCTACAATATCTAATTTTTTTAAAGTTTCATATCTAAAGTCAATTCCAGGCCGTATGGGCTTTCTTCTATCTTTTTATGTTTATGTCTAACAACTGCTATATTATAGTCACAGAACAATACTATGGGAATTTACTTGTACTTTCTAGGAGAAAATCTAGACTTTTATAGATGCCAGTTTACAGTTTTTTACTTTTGTTTCTTCCCGTGAGTACTGTTTTGCTTTGAGGGTTCTGTTAATTACTCTGATCTGTATATTTTTAACAAAACTTGCATGATTAAGTCCATTATGTTTACCATGCAAACACACTCTTCAAAGGTCTGCAGAGTTCACTAATTTTATAATAATTATTTTATTAATTTTATTTCAATCTATATGGTATATTGGACAACAAAAGGTATTTTAGGTTCTTCAAAGGTATTAATTTTATTTTGTTGTGTTAGGCATTTGAAAATGATGACTCCGAGGAAGATTCAATATTAGGGAAATCACAATTGGACCTCTTTTTAAGTGAGGCTAGAGTATCAATCCAAAAAAAGTCATTTGATGTTCTTCAATTTTGGAAGGATTATCAATTTCGCTATCCAGAGCTTGCTACAATAGCAAGAGATATATTGAGCATACTGATCACCTCTGTTGCCTCTGAATCAGCATTTAGTATTGGTGGTATAGTCTTGAATAAGTGGAGGAGTTCTCTCTTATGTCAAATTGGCAAAATCTTGGTAACAACACGTAACTGGTTGTGGGGTTACGATGGTAATATATTAGATATATATGTATTCATAATATTAAAGTAATTATATATTTTGTAAACTAATTAATAATAATTATTATTAATCATCAAAATTTCTTGTGAATTGTTAGTTGAACAAGTTGATATCGACCAAGAGATCAATTTGGGTATAGCTTCTCTTTCCATAGGATCGGAAGAAGCTTTAAATATCATGGGTTCATCATTGATGCAAAATGAGAATGTAATCGGTACGTGTTTTGATTTTCTTTATATTTTTCTCCATTATGTAAATTTAGATTTTGTTAAAATAACTTTTAGTTTTAATTATGTCTCATTATTCTAATTTTATTTATTCTAATTTTATTTTTTTTCTTGTGCTTTGTGTTGTAGGCTTTTGCTAGGATATATGCCATTGTAGGCTTTGGTTTGGAATTTGGATGGGCCTTTTCTTTGTTAATTGTTATTGAATATGTCAATGTGGATTATGCAAAAATTATTATGTAATTCTTGTGTTATTTTAATTATGGATTCATTTTGGATGAATATGTAATTTTTAACTATGATTTTAATTATCAATTTATTATTTAACTCTTGAACATTACATGTGTGATGTGTTCTTGTAAGGGTTTTATTTTTTTTTTCCCTTTTAAGTTCTTTTGCAAGTTACAATTTATTAATATTGTTGAATTTAACTAATAATGTTAATTATATAAAAATAATATATGTAATATATAGCTACAAAAATAAATTTTAAATAGGAAATATGTTTTTAATTTCAATTTAATAAAAATTTAAATTTAATAAGATATTTTTTTTTTAACAAATTTATTAAATAAATTTGATAATGTTTAAGAATGAGAAGGTAAAATATTACTTAAATAGGTTTTCGGTTTATTTCGGGTTAGCCTCATGGGTTAAACGGGTTTCGGGTTAATCGGGTTTCGAGTCAGTCGGGTTTCGAATCGATCGAGTTCAGGTCGTTTACTTTTTTTTTGTCAAATCGAGTTGGGTTAGTTTTAGATTCGGGCGGGTTAGGCGGGTTTCTTGGGTCGGGTCAGCTTTTGACACCTCTACTCATTCTGATTAACAATTTCAAACTGTATCAGTGTTTTTCCCAATTCAAACTGCTCTTTTCTATTATCTCTACACATTCTTGATGACTTGCCACAAACAACTTCCATTTTCCTTCTAAGTGACTTGTCAATCGAAAGCCTATTTGTTAAACCTAACCCATGCCCTTGAAAATTAAATGAGGATTTTCGTATCTATCTGGTTTCTCGCATGTTTATTCACATTTTGAAATTCATGACAAAATTTAATGCAAGTAACAAGTCAATTAATAATAAAGATCTCATTGCATGATTAAGAAAAGGATCAAATAAACAAATCAACTTGATTCAATTTCACCTTTCAAAACAAGGTTCGTATAAATGAAAAAGGGAATTTAAACTCAGAGATAGGTTCATACAAATAAAAAGGAAGGTTCATTGATCAAATATAAGAGAAAGGATAAGGGGTACCTCCCGACAATGAATACTCAGAAACATATGTAAACAAAACTTGAGTTCCCTTTTTGATTAATTGATGATACCAATGATTTTGACAACTCGGTCTACTGACTGATCTGATTTGCCCCAATTAGACCCATTAGATTTAATCTTGCTTCTTCAATTGTTGTGTTTATGCCTTTTTTCCTCCTACTTAAGTGACCCGTCAATTGATCCAAGTCGCCCTTTTGGGTTTTCAACTTGGACTGATCTTTTTATTTTTCATCATTTTCATTTTCTCATTTTTTCATTTCTTTCTTCTTTTATTTTCTTTTTCTTTTCATTTTTTTCATATTTCATTTAATGTTCACCTCAGGCATAGTATTTCTTTACAACATTAGCATTGATAGGACTAGAGAATTCTTTTCCATCCATCTCTTGCAAGATTAAAGCTCCACTAGAAAAGACTTTTTTAACAACATACAACCCTTCCCAATTTGGTGCCTGTAATACCCATTCTAAATTAGTGTTCTTCTTAGTCCATCCGGCATGCATCATTTAGTAGGAAATCATGGAAAATATAATTTAAGCCTTACATAAGTTATGAATAGGAAATAAATGGAATTAAATTAATTGTTAAAGTTTAGTAGTAAAATTAGAAGTTTACACTGATTTTACAAAAAAAATTGACAGAGAATTTAAAAATTTCACTGCCAATGGAATAAAAAGAAATTGTTTGAAGAATAAAAATATACACTGCAAAATTTTATTACACTGACTTAGGATATAGATTGAATTTTATTGATTGTTGGAGGACAAAATGGGAACTAAGAATAAAATTATCTTTTATGGATTTAACCACATGATGACAAGTGTCAAAGCTTTAAGAATGGAGGGCTAGGATTGAACCAAAATTTCCCCCACCCTTTGGTCTTCAAATCCGACCATGCATGAAGAAAAGCCTAGAAAATTCAACAAAATTCCATGTTGTCTTCAACCTTGAGAAAAAGGAAGAACAAACTCTATTGATGAAAGCTTGGAAGCTTACCCCATAACACATAAGTCCTAAATTCTCCAAACAAGCCTATTAAAATTACCTATCAAATTAAACCTCTTGATTAGCCCACTAATAATCCCAAACCGATTTTGAAAAATCTAAGCTAGTGTGGGAGAATTTTCACTTTGAAGAATTAGGGTTCTTGGTGGAAATTTTCAATTTAAAGGTAAGCATGCCTAATTTTGATCTTAGATTATAGTTTTTGGCATGCTAAACATGAATATCAAGTTAGTTTAGCTTAAAATTTCTTGTAGACTTATGAATCTAGAAAATTAGAAAAGTTATGGAGAATTTTTGAATTTGAGATTTTTAGGTCAAATTGAATTCATGGAACTTTAGGATTAAAATATGAGGTTCATGGAAGCTTATTAAACTAGGAAATGTCATCAAATTACAAGGAAAATAGCATTTTTGTCATTTTGGAATTTAAATGAAAATGTAGTTGATTTGAAGTAAATTTAATGTGAAAATGTTAAAGAAAAATGTTGGAAAAAGAAAAATGTGGAAATTGGGTGAAATTGGAGCAAAGGCCGAATTTTTTAATGTGCCATAGCTATGGGAAATTTTCAACCTATAATGGAATAAATGTGAATTTTGAAGAAAAATTAGGTAGAAGAATATTAGTGAAAAGTATAATTAGGAGTTAGAATTCTAATTTATTGCATGGCATGCATGGCATTGCATTTAGATTAGATTTTAATCAAATTTAGCAATGGCTATAGAAACTAAATGAGTTTATGAAAATTAGGAGTCCAAGATCAATCAAAGAACAAGGAACCAGTCGAGGAAAGTCAAGACTAGCTCGGAGAGCACAGTGAATGGATAACTAACTTAAATTACTGTTTTAGTGTATTTTTATTAAATACTATTTTTCTGAAATTATTGCTATTTATATGTGTTAAATGATGGAATAATGGGAAATATATGGCCCATGGAATGTGATGGCTAATCTATGAAATTGGTTTTTGGGAAATATTTTATAAGAATAGTTTTAAAACAAATCCCTATTCTTGTTTTTGAAATAAATGGGAAAAAAAGGGTTTTATATGGTTTTGAAATGTGTCAATTTGTAGAAATGAAAACCAGGGTTTATAAGCCATCGTAATTCCAAGATGTTACTATACGGTGGCCTCCAAGGGAGGAATTTTTGTTATTGCAGTAGCTAAGTAGCCACGGACCGTCTTTTGAGAGGTGTGGTGAGTGTGGTATGTACCTTTACGGGAGGTGCGGAGGGAAACCCACAAGGTAATTTGAGTCCATCTTGTGGTATCCACCGTTCAAGATGGAACTTGCTACTCAGTTGTTCGCCTCGGCCAAGGCGATAACTGCAGTGAGGAATTGACGGATGAAATAGATGATGCATGGGCCAAAGTTTATGAAAATCTTACCTTATTTATGTTTATGTTTATGGTTTGGCTTTTATTGCCTTATAATAAATAATGGTTTTTACATTGTCGTTTATATAATTATTTTATCCACTCACTGGGTAACTCTGTTACTCACCCGTGTTTTTTAATAAAATATTTTTCAGGCTGTAGATACCAACCGCACTCGTAGGTACATTGTGGTGGGAAAACTGCTAGGCTTTTGCCTCAGGTTTGACCGAGGTGTAAGAGTCAACTTTTTGTACTATTTTTCAAAAATTTGTGTAGGACCCACCGAGTAAGTAAATGCCAGTTTAAATAGTTACTTCACTGCTTTAGTGTGTCTAAGAATATTTGAAACTGTTACCATATTTTTCGGAGTCTTTTAGCTTGGTTTAAAAATATACGGAAAAATATGTCGAATATTTAATGGCATTTTCATAAATATCTTGAAGTTTTAGTGTTTTGTGCTTACATGAATTTTTATGCCATGACAGTCCGACATTTTACCTGTTTTGAATTGCCTACACGTTAGTTAAGTGTTCTAATAAATGAACTGGATGAAAACTGTATGAAAGAAAAATCATCAAAATGGCCGTTTTAGCCTTGCAACTTCCGAGATGTATTCTAATCTAATAGAATGCATTTTCTAGAGTTGCGGCGATTGTCACGTGCTCGATTAAGGTGTCAGGGCGTGACAGTGCCCATTTGCCCCGAGCATCACATTGGTTAAAAAGTATCTTTTTCAACACCAATTCACCTTCTTTGAATTGCCTCGGCTTCACTTTTTTATCATAAGCTCTCATCATCCTTTTCTGGTATAACTGACCATGGCAAAGTGCGGCAAGACGCTTTTCTTTAATCAAATTCAGCTGATCATGTCGTTCTTGGATCCAATCTACCTCCCCAAAATTTACTTCTTTGAGCACTCTAAGAGATGGAATCTTTACTTCAATAGGCACCATTGCTTCCATTCCATACACCAATGAGAAGGGAGTTACCCCAGTTGAAGTTCATATTTCAGTTCGGTAAGCAAAAAGAGTAAATAGTAACTTCTCATGCCAATCTTTATAGGTTTCAGTCATCTTTGCTATAATCTTCTGGATGTTCTTGTTAGCTACTTCCACTGCCCGATTCTTCTTCGACTGGTACAGTGTGGAGTTACTATGAGTGATCTTGAACTAAGAATATAATGATTCTATCATTCTACTATTTAAGTTCTCAGCATTATCTGAAATGATTCTCTCCGAAAGGCCATATTTACAAATAATCCCCCTCTTCAAAAATCTAGCAACCACAGACTGTGTAACACTGGCATATGAGGCTATTTTAACCCATTTAGTGAAGTAATCAATCATAACAAAGATGTACTAATGACCATAGGCTTTTAGAGTAATTGGGCTGATAACATCCATTCCCTACATAGAGAAAGGCCATGTAGATGCCATAACATGTAACGGATTTGGAGGAACATGAATTTGATCCGCATATATCTGACATTTATGACACTTTCTTGTGTAATTGATACAATCCAATTCCAAAGTCAACTAATAGTGGCCAGATCTCATAATCTATCTAGCCAATTTGTAACCGCTAGCATGAGTTCCACAAACTCCCTCATGCACTTCACTTATAATCCTCTGAGCTTCTTTAGCTGCCACACATCTTAACAAGAATTGATCTTAGGTTTTCTTGTACAAGATTTTCCCATCCAAGTAAAAGTTCATTGACATTCTTCGGATCATCTTCTTATCATTCTCTGATGCATGATCGGGATAATTTTGATACTTTAGAAACTATACAACATCAAAGTACCATGGTTTATTCATGCAATGTGCCGGTTCACTTCTCAAATCAATCTTGATCGCAAAATCTCTGTGTCTAGATTAACTTTGAACATGGAGGCTAAGGTGGCCAAAACATTTGTAACTTGATTCTCTTCTCAGGATAAGTGATAGAAAGTGATCTCTTTGAAATTCTTTATGAGATCCTTGATGTAATCAAGGCAAAGGACTAACTTTGAATCCCTTATCTCCCATTCACCTTTCAACTGATAAATTATAAGTGCTGCATCACCATACACTTTCAGACTTTCAACTCTCCTTTCTATGGCCATTTGAATGCCAATAACACATGATTCATCTTCCGCCACATTGTTGGTGCATCTGAAGTCTAACCTTGTAGTGACTGGGAAATACTCACCATCTGGGGATGTCAACACTGCCCCAATACTGTGTCCAATTACATTTCACGCTCCATCAAAATACATTGTACATGTCTCACTTTTATCTATTTCTTCATCTACATGGAATACTGCCATTAAATCTTTCTTAGGAAAATCAAATTCCATAGGTTCATAATCATCATTAGCCCTTTCTGTCAAAAATGCTACCAAGCACTTTTTTCAATGGCTTTCTAAGCAACATATTGAATGTCATACTCGGACAATAATACTTGCCACCGAGCAATTCTCCTTGACAAACCTTGTTTCTCAAATATGTATCTAATGGTGTCTAACCGTGCCACCAACAAGGTAGTATGGTATAACATGTATTGCCTTCGTCGGTGAATCGCCCAAGCCAAAACACAACACATTTTATCGAATCATGGACCCAAACCAGAATCGTGGCCACCGTAATCGAAACTGAACCTTAAATTTTGGTTTTGGTTCGGTTATTCATAAATGGAACCGGAATCAACAATTTTGGTTCCGGTTCTGGTTCTGATTTTTTTATTACTTTTATAAAATTATGTATAATAATAGTTTCTTAATAATAATAATAATAAGATATAGTATATATATGTATTAGCATATACATTTTATAATTATATTTATATTTTATCATAATATCATATACATAATACATTATAAATATATTATATTATTATTTATTATTTAAATACTATAATTATAATCACAAAAAAAATATTTCTCTAATATATATTTTATATTTAATAAATGTTAAAAAATATTTTATACTTCATTAATATATATTACTTGCTTTAATTACTTTAATCTATATTATATAACTAAAATTTAATTAAATTTAAAAAAGTAAAAAAATTGCAAAAAAGAAAAAAAAGCTAAGGTTTCGGTTTGGAACCGGAATCGAACCGCGATCAGGTATAATATGGAGTGCCTTGGGAATTCCTCTCATCCCCGTAGGTATTTCATCATCTGTAAAGGTAATGTAATTAGCTACAACAATGCTTCCCACAATATAATCCATATCCACCACAGAAATATTTTGGGACATATAAGACTGACTCAAGGCTTTCAATAGTGATTCTTCATAAGCCTCCGAATTTAACAACAATGAAAGTAATGAGATGCGAGTCTGTGTCTTATTTAACTGATCAACTACATTGTACTCACTTTGCTTGATAATTTTAAGAAATTCCTCGGGTTCATTTGCAGAATCACTTTTGGCAGTGTGCTTTTCTGATATTATTTCTTGTATAGTCACTGGCTCTTCTCTTGCCTTAGCCTTTCCTTTCGAAGATTCCTCATTTTCGGGATAGTAAATTCTACCACTTCGAGTAATCCCATCAATATTAGACAACGATAAGGCTACTGGTTCACTGATTTTCTCGGTAGTAGAAAAACTGCATTCATAGTTCCATGGGACCTAATGATCGTCCTTGTAAGGAATGACTGTGGAGGGATTACTACAATTGGTGTGGTAGGTTTGGGTTGTGGAAGTTTGTCATAATATACCACAAAAGGTTTGGGTTTGGGTGGACACTCCATCGATGTTGGAATGAATGGTTTTGGCTTGGGAGGTGCATTATAATATACCACAAAAGGTTTCACCTTTGGTAGCTCATCATGGTATACCATGAAGGGTTTGACTAATTCCATGTCATTTTCCAACACATTTACTGTCGTATAATCTGTTTCCACATAGAATTTGATTAGCGATTGATCCATTAACTTCTGAACTTGCCGGTGAAAAACAGCCCTCATTCTTCTTTTTTGAACAAATCATTTGAGCTTTCGCCAATGCCATAAATACTGTAGCCTTTGGGGTCTTCACTTTTTTGACAGACTTTTCCACATATTCACCACTGCCTACTTCATTCACTGTTGCTCCTTCATGGTTTGGCAAAGGATTTTATCCCACATTTGGTTGTGCATTCTGAAAGAAGCTCAACCTTCCTTACCTTACTAAGTCCTGCACCTTAAGCTTCAACACATAACAGTCTTCGGTCGAGTGTCCCACTGCCCTATGGCGGTACTTGTAGTGTTAATTAGGTTTGAACCAGTTCGGGTAAGGTGGTGTATAGGTCTTGGTCACACGGGGTTTCTTAACCAATTTCTATTGTAAAAGTTAGGGAAGTAAGGCAGTGTAGGTATGTGGAATAGGATCAATTTTGGTATAGGTTTGGGTAGGCTTTTGATCAGTTCCGATATTTATGGTGGTGTTTAGTCTGGGTATGTAGGTTTGTGCAATAGGATGGAAAGTTGATCCTGAAGCGCTGTAATTGGCAATAGATGGTTGATATGGGAGAGAAGGTTGGTATGAAGTAGGTGGTTGGTATGGTGTATGAGCTTGATAGGAACCTCGGGGTCGATAAGAACTTGAATGCCAATTGTATGAAGGCCTTTGGTAGGTGTAATGGTAGTTTTGTTACTGATAGGTATGTGGGTATGAGTGGATATCGGTAGCACGAACCTCCCCTTCCTTCTTCTTACTGCTCTGACCTTTTTTGCCTCAGACTCTTCACCTTTCAAACGACCTGACTTAATTGTTTTTTCTAATAACTCTCTAGATAAAATGATATTCAAAATCCTTGGGGCCATTAGTGATTAACCAATTATATCACGACTTCTTTAATGTTTCTAAAAACATGTAATTAGCTTCCTTGTCAGTGACTGTAGGATTGATTTGGGTAGCAGTGTCTCTCAACCTTGGAGCATATTCCCTGAAACCTTCATTTGCTTTCATCCTGATAGTTTGCAGAATTAGGCAATCCGAAGCTAAATCAGTCATGTGCCTATACTGAGTGACAAATGCATTTGCCAGATTAGTCCAAGTCCATATCTTTAAGCTATCCAATTAATGATACCATCTAGAAGCTGCCTCGGTCAGACTATGTTGAAAGAAATGTATCATGAGCTTGTCATCATGGGCATATGCAACCATCTTATGGACATAGCCAAGCAAATGTTCTTGAGGGCATTTCGATCCACTGTACTTCTCAAATTCTGACACCTTAAATTTTTGGTGGGATAATCAAATCGGGTACCAATGTGGCTTCTATAGCATTCATAGCACGATAGTAACTGAATCCTTTTATCATCTTTAACCTCTCATTTAGTAGATTGAATAACTTACCACTTTACATAAAGCTGTCTTTCTTTTCCTCTTCCACAACCACTGGATTGATAGGATCATTACCAGGATTAAATAGGGGAATAGCATTCGGGATAAGTTGAGGCACAAAAGTAGTACCCGACCCAAATGCTTGAGTTGGTATTGAAGTTGCGATGTAAGGGAATGCACCAGTTGGGTGATACATAGGATTTACTTGAGAAGATATAGCCGTATTGGTAGTGTCGTTACCTATCACCACTGTTTCATGCTCCCTATCTTCTTTCACAGCTTTAGCCCGATTACTAGAACTTCTAGAAACTCCCTTATCATTAAATAGAGCAAGCATCATATTTTTATCAGCTAATCCAATTTCCGCCTTGTTTCTTCATTCGCATTCTTCAACTTTTCTATTTCAGCTGCCTGTTCATTCTCCATAAGTCTAGCTTGTAATCTGGTGAAGTATCTCAATGGTTAAGGATTTATTTTGACACCTTAATTACCACAAACAAGGATCAGGACATTTATTATTTAAAATATGAAAAGAATGTGAAATATGATGCAATAAATGATGTAAATGACCAATGCATGCAATGATAAAAATCTATCCGCAACAATTAATCCGTAAAAAAACTTATAAATGAAGCTGTTATCCATCATCCCCAAAATACTGATTATAGTCATCTGGCAAGTAAAAATAATGCATAAAAGTTTTACAATCATTCAACAAATAAACAGAAACCGCTTACACAAACTGTTTAGAAGTTTTACAGTCATCCAACAAACAAATAGAAATAAATTTCTTAGAGTTTTTACAGTCATTGTCATGCCCGACCCACTCGGGGTCAGCCACGTGGCAACCGCCGTGCTACCTCGAAGTACGTGCCTGCCAGTCACGCACTAGAAGCACCGCAAGGCATAAAAATGAATATCATCGTTGCAAAACAACTAAAACTTTAATTAAAAATCATTTAATAAAATATTTAATTTATTAGCAACACCAGTAGATTAATTTAAAAGAATACCTACACAGTGGAAACCACTAAACCTAAGCCACCGACATCTTCTAGTGAGCCTCCATTCTATTGGCTGACCTCGTACGTGGATCTGCATCCATCCACACAGGATACAGGTGAGTGACAAAGATTCAATGGGTCTCCATCAGGATTAGAGAAAACAGGGGTAATCCAAAATATATTAATACCAATAAAATAATCTAAAATTTAAACAACTTTGTTTTCATTATTTCCTGTATCAAATCTCCAGGAGTGAATAAAATAAATTTTTGTTTTCTAAACCTCTTTTGAAATCCTTCCAAGGAGTATTAAATTTAACATCTTTAATAAATAATTAAATACTCATGGGCTGGCATCTGAAATTGTCCCAATAAGGTATACCCGTGCACTGGGGTATCCACTGGAACGTCAAGGGTTACTTTATACTTTTAAAACATTTTTTTTACTTTACTCTCTGACCCATTCCCTTGACGTTTGCCTTGCTGTGGTGGAACACAGCACTCTGGAGTCCTGGCGAGTTTCCCTACGCGCCTCTCGCAATCAGGCCCGACTCACCGTGCCCCTCGATAGGCTATCCACGGCTGAGTATCACGCATGCTCTCAAACTCAGTCCACGCTCCCGCAAATCGGAGCCCCGAGGAATTCCACTCAATCTCTAATCTCTTAGGGGTATCGTTCCCCAATAATCATAATAATAATAATAATATAATTTCTTATATAAATATTAAAAACATGTAAACACACACAAACTTTTGTATCTTTAAAATCATCCCATCTCGATAAGTGGGCGTATCACAAAGTAAAAGTGTGTGTCGTGGATTACCCTTATCCCAAAACCGTTGTAAAACCTTTTTAAAATAATTTATATTTTTAAAACATTTTTGCCCTAGTGGCTAAGCACTGAAATCTAAGCCACTCACAGTGATGGGAGAGTCGTATACTCCCAAGCGCTCCATGTAGCTCAACCTCCGGAGCATCGCCGCATTCGATTCAACCGGATCCCTAGTACACAGAAATATAAGTTAGCATTCATAATTAAATTTATGAATGCACATACGAGGCTCTAATATGACCAAAGACAATGTTTGGATGTGGTTTGGAAGACTCGAAAGTGTTCCGAATCGATTTGGGGTCAATTTGGGTTTCGGGAGGTAAAATGACCATTTTGCCCCTAAAGGCAGAAACGGCACCGGAATTGGAGTGAACCGACGTCGGTTCTATTCGACCCAAATTTTGCCCAACAGAGATGATCCGGCCCCGGATCATACCAGAACCGACGCCGGTTCTATTCTGCATTTAAGGCCGAGCTTCGGCCTCCAATCTTCTTCAGCTCGATTCAAGTTCGATTCAACACCAATCCGTACCAAAAAATCCGTACCAAAATTGAAACACAGCAAGTTAAACACATGATCTAAGGATTCACAACTTCAAGAACGGAATCAAACCATTAAACATGCTCGAATTTTGAATCAAAACACTAAGGGTTAACATATCTCGAGCAAAATAGAAATCTCAATTTCAATCAACGATTTCTCTTAACACAGGCCATGAAATCAAGCATGTAAACTATCAAATTAAAGCTTGATGAGTCTAGAACAACATACCAAATTCCCAGCCACTTCCTACGGTTGAATGAAAAGATATAGCTCGAAGAACAAACTGTCGCCAAAATTCCAGATTCCTAGATTTGATGATTTCTTGGAAATTTTGGTGTTTTGATCTTCAAGGATACAAGAGAAGTTGGTGTTGATGTTTGATTGAGTGTTAGAAAGGAGATTACATAGTTGATCTTGAAGAGATAGAAGAGAAAACTCGGAGAATTAAAGAAGAAGATAAGAAATGAAAATGGGGTTCTCGGGTGAGCCGAGACCCATTATAATCGGTCAGTTCCGGTGCCGGTTCTGACCAATTCCGGCACCGGAATCAACAGAGTCAAAGTTGACTCCGGTCAACCAGGTCAAACTTCCTTGAAATCCGTGCCCAAGTGGGGCCCACAACTCAGAACTTCAATTTTAGGGTTTTTAAGCTTGAAATCGAGCTAAATGAAGTTTAAAACATTCATGGGAAGTTAAATTTGGTATATTGACTAGACAACAATAAATAAATATTCAACTTGACATGTGCGGACTCTCCCCCCTTACAAAAATTCTGTCCCCGAAATTGAAACAAACTAATTATTAAACAGATGGGGAAAGTCACATCTCATATCATTCTTGGGCTCCCATGTCTGTTCTTCAATCTATGAGATTTTCCATAAAACTCGTACCAAAGGTATCGATTTACTCCTCAAGGATCGAACCTCTCGATCCAATATGGCTACAGGTCGAACTCTAAAGCCCAAATTTTTCTTCAGCTTCACAGATGGTGCTCGAAGAATGTGCAACGGATCAGGTACATATGTTCGGAGCATAGATACATGGAAGAAATCATGTATCCGAGTCATGTCGGGTGGCAACTCCAAGCGATACGCCACCGGTCCAATCCGTTCAGTGACAAGGAATGGACCAATGTACCTCGGGTTGAGTTTTTTCTGCCTTACGGAAACGAATAACGCCTTTCCAAGGTGAGACCTTTAAAAACACTAGATCTCCCACTTGAAACTCCAAAGGTTTCCTCTTTCGCTGTGCATATTTTTGATCTCGATCCTAGGCTGCCTGAAATCGTTCTTGGATGAATTTAAAATTGCTCTTCTACTCTTGAGTTTGAACCTCATCCTTTCCTTAACATAGCCTACCCTTACCTATTTATGGGTTAGGTCTTCTTTATTTTAAGTATGGCCTTTGGAGGTTCTTCCTTTGCTGTAGTTGTGCTTGCTTGATGCTCTCGCTTTGTTCTTGTCTCATCCTTCAAGTCTCTCTTGGCGAGACTATCTTTTTGTTTCTTCTGAGGTTCCACACCTCTTACTTTTCTTAGGAGTTCCTTCTCCTTTTTCATTGCCATTGCCTCTCACTTCGAGGCCATTCTCTTACGCGTTTCTGGCTGTTTCGTGGTCTTGTACTCATCCTTGTAGCCAAGTTATTGGGAAAGACCTTCGCTTAACTCCCTCGCCTTCACAGTGAGAATGCGGTGAGTTAAATATCTTTTCCCTTATCTTGGTTTCGTTTTCTCATTTCATCTCTTGCTTCATTCTTTCTCTTTTGCACTTCCTCCATTCAAATCTCATGCCGTATGAGTCAAGCTCTAATACATATTGGCCCACACTTGGCCATATCATAACAGAGGAATCAGAGACCATGCCCTCTCGGCTCTCACAAGCTGACCCACTCTCTGACCGCCCATCATAATCACAAATAGGGCCCATGGCCCATCATATCTCATCTCACATCCTCTCTGGGACGGAAACTCTGGGTGGCCTCATGCACACCCCAAATCATGCACTGGGCCGCACCTCTCGAGTGGTCATCACAGAGATCCTCAAGATCTCGATCTCTGACCCTTCCTCACATAAGGACGCCTCACATGGCTCCCAAATCAATCACACTTGAGCCTCGACCTCATACCCATTCATACCATTTCTCTTGCCTCTTAGGCTTCCCTTAACGTTTATTTTCTTGAGGTATCCCATTCAGGAGATGTCGCGCGTTTCTCTTCCTTTCGATTTCTTTCCTTCACATTAGCTCCAATGCTAATGGTTGATTACTTTTCCTCCTTCATCAACAGTAATTCCTGGGGTTTCCATATCCCCATCTCTTTCCTTTTTATTGGCCCACGTCTATTGTGGGGTCCACATTTCTCTTGCCTTCTCGTCACTACGAGACTAGACCAAACACGCATATCAAATCCGTGCGGTAACCTTTGTAGCTTCATTATCTTCGTATTATTCTCTCTTAAAGTATCTCGTCCCTTACTCGATTCTGTCCTTCTCTTGGGTCAGTTGCCACTTCTTGGCATCGTTTACAATTCTCGAAATCTTCATATCCTTTCCATTCTTCACAATTCCTTACCTCGATCCACGTGATCATTCATGTTGTATCCAGGGTTTCTTTTACCTTGCCTTCATTCTTCTCTCTTCGCTTTCTTCTCTGACTTTCTTCATCATTATATTCCTTATTCCTCTTTTCCTCTAACACCTTTGATCATCTTAGGTGTTAGAACTTTCTTTCTGTTTTTCATACTAGCTGTGCTCATAGTAGTTTATGAGCTTGATCTATTCCTTTCCTTATTACTGTACTCCTTCCATTGAGTACACGGGGTTCTTCCTTATTACCATTTTCTGTCTCAGTTCGCACATCTCTTGCTTTACAGATGTGGGTTTCCTTTCTCTTAACCATCTTCGGCTCTTAATCCATTGATATCTCTTCTTTGTCTTTCGATGTCATCTTTTTTTTTTTTATCGTGGGCAACACTTTTTTTTATTCTTATTACCTTTCTATCTTGCCCACGTCAAGCTAACTCCACCTTAGCTTGGTTTGACTTCATCTCCCACATCCTTTCTTCATTTATCATTCTTCGAGGAGTTTATCCTCAAGTTAGCTTACTCCCCTCTTTCTAAAAGATTTAACTTATCTTCCATATTCTTCAACCTTATTCTCTTAATTCCTTCTATCTCACACTTATGCCACGTCTTGATCCTTTGTCTTCTCCGGTTCCAACCATTATTCTGGTTTATGCTCAATCACCTTTTTGTCTTCCCCAGTTTCAATTATCATCAATTCATCCTTGTTTTGTCTTCACTCTTTCTTCGACTCTTACTTAGGTCGATACACTTTTCTTCATTCTCTGTGTTTGATTATCTTTAAAGTTCCCATCATCATCATTATTCTTATCCTTTGTTCACTCTTGTTTGTATTTCCATTTCTTGGTATTCTCACTTCTTTTGCTTGCCCTTTTCTTCTTTCTTCCTCTCTTAACTTACATCTTTATTCTTTCGCTTCCTTTCCAATCTCTTCCATTCACTCTTTACTTGTATCATCCACTATCACCCATTATCCATAGGGATGCGATCTTCTTCCTTCACTCATTTCCTACAAGCGCTCCTTCTCTTATATTTTCTCCAATTTTTTTTTATCCAACCTCTTTATCTCTCCTTCATTCATCTAACAAATCAGGGATTTTCCTTTCCTTTCCTTTCTACCAATTCACAATTTAATCCCTTTTTGTTCTCTTCTTCCGTTCAAGTAATCAAGGGTTTCCTTTTCCTTTAACCAATTTATATCCTTGACCCCTTTTTCTGTCTCTCGGTTCTGGCTTCCCGTAGTTCTTGTTTATTCTTTCCTTGACTTACTCGCTTTAGAATGTAGTGCCTTGACTTGACTCGAGTTTGGGGTTCATTATGCTCGACTTTCGCTTTCTTCCCTTTCCTCTTCTTCATTCTCACTAGTTCCATCTGATGACGACTTCACAATATCGAAGGAAATTCCCTTCGTGCCTTCCATTATCACGAATGCAGACATTCCATCATTGCCATGCGTTACACTCTTTCTTTGCTTGCTTTCTTCCCATTCACTTTGTTCAAAATCATTTCTTATTATACTTTGGAGGTCTCCTCCTCCTTACTCTCATTAGCCACCAATTAATGAAAGGTTCATCACCTTTGATCCCCTTAAGAGTGGAGGTTTTACAACTTGTCGTTTTCCTTAATTCATTTCCTCCATCTTTCATTTCCTTTCTCTTTTGGCCATTATCCTTCTTAACATTGGTATCCAATGGTCAAACAAGTAGAAGCAGATGTACTGCTCGTTGACCACTTGAATATGATCTCCTTTTCCTTCTTTCCTCATTTTCCATCTTATCACTCTTGCCTTATTCCTCCTCATCGCTTTCCAAGAATAGCTTCTCTCTTGTCCCTTTTTCCTTACTCTTCCTTTTTGTCATCCATGGATCCTTTAAAGGTTTTCTCTTATCAATCATTTCACATTCCCAAGTGATCTTCCCATATCTCACATCTTGGGATCTTGGGTTCACTCTTTCTCTTCTAATCTTCTTGGATGCTTTTCCTCGATTAACTTCAGACGAATTCTCTTTCGTTCACCAATACTCCCCTTTCTTTCGCCACTTATACACCACTGTGTAAGTATAAGAAGTTAACCAACCCTCGCTGCCATTTCTCTCACTTTATGCTCAGTCCTCGGAGCATCACCCCAGCAATCTGTGGGCTTATCCCGCCAGACTTGCCAACCGGTGGGTTCTTTGGCAAATTTCTCCTCATCTTCATCTGATGCTTTGTGATGTCCTCCTCAATCCTTCATCTGGTTGCTCGGATGCTTCTTCTCACATCCTGAGGTTTTTGGTCAACCACGTCTTCCGTGATCAACTCATTCAATTTCCTTCATTCTAACCGAACTCCCTCTCCAAGGCTACACACCAATGGTGTAGAAAACAAGAGAACTGGGGTTAGCGTTCACGCACGTTATACCCATCTTGGCCTCGTTCTAGTCGCATCATTTCTTCCCACAATTTACACGTCACAAGTGTAAAGGATTGGGGCAACGCATCTATTTACGTTTGACACTCGCTGCTTTACTAGTGAGTCTCGATGTTCACAACTTAAAGATTGAACATTGAAGATTGTGGGCATTGAACCAGTTTCCACTAGTAAGCCTCTAACTAGGCTTCGTCGAAAAACTGGACGAAATATCATCTATCTCATCATCTCAAGGGAAATACCATCCCTTGCACAAATCGGCTATCGAGTAGAAAGAACATTGGAAATTAAAAATTTAAGTTCGGGGGTTTTCTTGGAAAGCGTGCCTTACTTGCACGAATCTCGAGAAAGAATGTGGTCTTCTCACTTACGACCACACTCGAGAACTCTATATGGTGGCTTGCTGCTAAAGAAGGTATTCTAAGAGTAGGTTTGATCATTTATGACGCTTTCGAGTAACTACATACTCGAACTCTGAAGTTCTAAACCTATTTAATCCACTGGCTTCAAAACACTTAAAAAATGTTTCAAAACGTTTGAAAACTCTTTAAAAATACTTTATAGCTTTTGAAAACAATCAGAATCTTTTAAATGCTCTGATACCACTAAAATTGTCACGCCCCGACCCACTCGGGGTCGGCCACATGGCAACCGCCGTGCTACCTCGAAGTACGTGCCGGCCGGTCACGCACCAGAAGCACCGCAAGGCATAAAAATGAATATCATCGCTGTAAAACAACTAAAACTTTAATTAAAAATCATTTAATAAAATATTTAATTTATAAGCAACACCAGTAGATTAATTTAAAAGAATACCTACACAGTGGAAACCACTAAACCTAAGCCACCGACATCTTCTAGTGAGCCTCCATTCTATTGGCTGACCTCGTACGTGGATCTGCATCCATCCACACAGGATACAGGTGAGTGACAAAGATTCAATGGGTCTCCATCAGGATTAGAGAAAACAGGGGTAATCCAAAATATATTAATACCAATAAAATAATCTAAAATTTAAACAACTTTGTTTTCATTATTTCCTGTATCAAATCTCCAGGAGTGAATAAAATAAATTTTTATTTTCTAAACCTCTTTTGAAATCCCTCCAAGGAGTATTAAATTTAACATCTTTAATAAATAATTAAATACTCATGGGCTGGCATCTGAAATTGTCCCAATAATGTATACCCGTGCACTGGGGTATCCACTGGACCGTCATGGGTTACTTTATACTTTTAAAACATTTTTTTTTACTTTACTCTCTGGCCCATTCCCTTGACATTTGCCTTGCTGTGGTGGAACACAGCACTCTGGAGTCCTGGCGAGTTTCCCTACGTGCCTCTCGCAATCAGGCCCGACTCACCGTGCCCCTCGATAGGCTGTCCACAGCTGAGTATCACGCATGCTCTCAAACTCGGTCCACGCTCCCACAAATCGGAGCCTCGAGGAATTCCACTCAATCTCTAATCTCTCAGGGGTATCGTTCCCCAATAATAATAATAATAATAATAATAATATCATTTCTTATATAAATATTAAAAACATGTAAACACACACAAACTTTTGTATCTTTAAAATCATCCCATCTCTATAAGTGGGCGTATCACAAAGTAAAATTGTGTGTCGTGGATTACCCTTATCCCAAAACCGTTGTAAAATCTTTTTAAAACAATTTATATTTTTAAAACATTTTTGCCCTAGTGGCTAAGCACTGAAATCTAAGCCACTCACAGTGATGGGAGAGTCGTATACTCCCAAGCGCTCCATGTAGCTCAACCTCCGGAGCATCGCCGCATTCGATTCAACCGGAGCCCTAGTACACAGAAATATAAGTTAGCATTCATAATTAAATTTATGAATGCACATACGAGGCTCTAATATGACCTAAGACAATGTTTGGATGTGGTTTGGAAGACTCGAAAGTGTTCTGAATCGATTTGGGGTCAATTTGGGTTTCGGGAGGTAAAATGACCATTTTGTCCCAAAAGGCAGAAACTGTGCCGGAATTGGAGTGAACCGGCGCCGGTTCTATTCGACTCGAATTTTGTCCAGCAGAGATGATCTGGCCCCGGTTCATGCGAGAACCGACGCCGGTTCTGTTCTGCATTTAAGGCCGAGCTTCGGCCTCCAATCTTCTTCAGCTCGATTCAAGTTCGGTTCAACACCAATCCGTACCAAAATTGAAACACAGCAAGTTAAACACATGATCTAAGGATTCACAACTTCAAGAACGGAATCAAACCATTAAACATGCTCGAATTTTGAATCAAAACACTAAGCGTTAACATATCTCGAGCAAAACAGAAATCTCAATTTCAATCAACGATTTCTCTTAACACAGGCCATGAAATCAAGCATGTAAACTATCCAATTAAAGCTTGATGAGTCTAGAACAACATACCAAATTCCCAGCCACTTCCTACGGTTGAATCAAAAGATATAGCTCGAAGAACAAACTGTCGCCAAAATTCCAGATTTCTAGATTTGATGATTTCTTGGAAATTTTGGTGTTTTGATCTTCAAGGATACAAGAGAAGTTGGTGTTGATGTTTGATTGAGTTTAGAAAGGAGATTACAGAGTTGATCTTGAAGAGATATAAGAGAGAACTCGGAGAATTGAAGAAGAAGAGAAGAAATGAAAATGGGGTTCTCGGGTGAGTCGAGACCCATTATAATCGGTCAGTTTCGGCGCCGGTTCTGACCAATTCCGGCGCCGGAATCAACAGAGTCAAAGTTGACTCCGGTCAACTAGGTCAAACTTCCTTGAAATCCGTGCCCAAGTGGGGCCCACAACTCAGAACTTCAATTTTAAGGTTTTTAAGCTTGAAATCGAGCTAAATGAAGTTTAAAACATTCATGGGAAGTCAAATTTGGTATATTGACTAGACAACAATACATAAATATTCAACTTGACACGTGCGGACTAGGTCCAGGCGTGTCAGTCATCCATAGATTATCAAAACGGAAAAAACTCCTTCATTGAAACCAGTAATTAGGTGAGATATTTGCATCAAGAAATCAACACAATTCTGATCAAAAGGTGAAGGTGGTATTAACTCCAGAAAAAAAGCTACCATTCCTTGTTTGAGATTTTCTTGATATCCTTAATATGTTCTGCTATTTCTCCCAACAAACTATCCATGTACCCTTCATTCAGCTTGTTCTTGTCTTGCCAGACCTTAGTGTCCCTTTCGATAATTTCTGCCCCATATTTTATCTCATCATAGCTTCCTTGCAACGTATGCAACTTGCAACTGAGCACTTCCACTTTTTCCATCAATTTGGCATTCTGAACACTTTATGTTGATTGACCAGACCTTCATGGGATACGCCCCGAGAACTTTTCATCTTTTGATGCCATTGTTCAATCTTCTTTTCCAGTTTCGCACTGTGGCATCTTTCATCTTTCAACTTATGCCTCAACCTCATTTTTGCAAGTACTTGAGCATGATTGGCTTTCTTCATCTCATCCTTTTTGCTCTTAACTCGGTAATACTTCTTTTGAAGCCGGTGAAGCTTCTTGGCACTCTTGAGAAACATCACTTCTTTGCCCAATTGCTCATTTTCTAATTTAGCCACTAAATCATCATTCTTATTTTGAATCTTCTCATTCTTCTTCTTTAGCATTTCATTTTCCATCTAGAGTTTCTGACATTTCTTAACCCACTGGTTTACTATGTTATCCTGAAGCTACTATTTATTCTGACTTTGTCCACTCGCCATGATCAATAGCTTTTTATGGTTTCTTTCCTGTGGATAGATTCCTATAATGAAATGTATAGAATGTGATGTGGAAATAGAGAAAAAAAATCAAAAAGGTAAAATAAATGTGTCAATATACAATTATAGTAACAATTTAGAAGATACAAATATGCATGCAATAAGGATCCATCCATAACAAGTTTACTGTAAAGATAACTATTCATTTCACAAGTGGAATAAGTAGTTTCAATTCCATAACAAAATGGTGCCATTTCCATCAATCATAAAAATATTTACAAATCAAAATAGATCTTATCTATACATCAATTTCTTATCACTGATTCTCCCTAATTTGTTCTAATTGGCATTTCATACTAACATTTTTCTCCTTTTCTGCCTCGATCAACTGGTTCATAAGCTCATTAACTTGGCACTCCAATTCATCACTCCTTGTTACCAAAAATAATTGTATGTGACATTGGTCTTCCCTAGCTTTCTTTAGTTCATCTTTCAATTCATCTATCTTATTCTTCAGTTTGTCCCTCTCATTCTAGACCTTGTCATATCAGGTTTGGCCATAAATCAGATGCTTTATAGCATCTCGTTTAGCGTTCAAGCATTTAGCAGCCTTCTTACTTATACTTGTTGCCTCTCCCTTCCAATCATCCCTCTTTTCTTTCATCTTCTCACCATCTTCTTGTGCCTTTTCTATAGCTCGGAGCCATCTTCTTTTCTTCATCCTCTTCTTTTTCAGCTCATCTTCCAACTCATGATTTACCCACTTCAATTGCTCATATTCTTGAGCTAATTCAGCCATTTCGACCCCTTCTCTTAGTCTTCTATTCTCAATCTCCAATCTTTCCATTTTATCTTCTAGCCCCTCAATTACAAGATAAGTAGGATCAAAGGCTGGTGGGATCAAAATATCTTTCACACATTTTTTATGCCATTTCAAATATTCGAGTACCACATCTTCCGTGTATCTACCTTTATCCTCCCTAAGCACTCTTTTGTATAGTTCTCCCTATTCGGTGGCTTTCTTGTATTGCTCCAGACTGTCATGCTGGAAACATAACTTATTGAGACCAAAAGTGCGTGAAATCGTCTGTTTAGACCCAAACTACCTTCTGACTAACACAAGTGAATAACTGATGATTCCTCATAACCTTGGTTGGACCCAAGGTACTTTGTCATGTAAATAAGAAGTATCCTTCGAAGGCATCCATCTTGCATTCCATGATATCTAATCATCCCCAAGATTTCTAAATCATTCAACCCAATCTCTCTCTTCTTTCAGTTCTGAGGACCATGGAAGTGTGCCATAGATCTCGATTGGACTCTTAATCTTTTTCATTATTAAATGACATGCCAAAATTCTTCTTATACCCAAAATTACTCTTAAACCAGATAGTAAGCAATTGTGCACAAGCTTCAAATCTTCCACCTCCCTTTCTACAGTAATTTAGGGTTCGGATAGTTTCTGCCAATATGGATGTCGACGGATCAATTTGGTGTTTTAGGCTTGTCGAGACGTTTTACCACTCCGACGATAAATGATATGACGTGAGATATATTCGGGACTAAATAGTCCAAAAAACAAATGGAGTCGCCACTAACCTTTTATTTTTTAATAGGTGTGGTTAGTCACCTATTGGTTTAACCTAACGTAAATCTAGAAAGATTACATCAAGTTAAGGAAAGAAACTGGTCTATGAAAAAGATTTTAGGTTCTGGAGTCAGTTACGCTCGGGGAAGGATTAGTACCCCCGAGACGCCCGGAAATCGGTACCACAAAAGTCTTAAAATATTTTACTTGGAAAATGATAATAAAATGTGTTTAAAATCATTTTAAGAAAAACATAATTTTAAATGTTAGAATAAATATTCCTTTTAATGCGGGATAAGCATCCCATTATAAAAGCTAAATTCAAAATTTAAAGACTTAATGTCGGAATAAACATTCCTTTTGATGTGAAAATCCATAGCCCAATTTTGAATTTGAAGAAATTTCCTACTTAGAATGGAGATTCAATTTCTAACTAGGAATAAATATTCTTCAAAAATCAAAGTCAAATTTAAAAATGAGGATAAATATCCTTTTGAAAAACAAAGATTTAATTTTAATTTTAGAAAGTCTCAATAGTGAGAATAGTAATTGAAACCTTCTAGAAAACATTTTGCAAAAAGGTTGGGATAAACATCCTCAAGTTCATGCTTTGAAATTTACATTAAGAGGCTTTGATTATGATTACTTAAATTAAAATCTCTTAGAAAGATTTAATTTTAAAACAATGTTGGAATAAATATTCCTTTTAATTTGTTGAAGGGAATAATTTGACAAAAATTTAGTTTAGTAGGAAAACCTTAGTAGATTAATAAATTAAGACCTTTCAAAAAATAAATGTCCTTTTTATCAAATAAAACTGATTTTTAAAAAAGAATTTTAAAGATTTAAAGAATAAACATTCCTTTTATTGAAGTTAAAAATGCATTTTTTTTATAAAAATGAAGTTTACTTGAAGGGTCTTAATTAATTAAATGTACTAAAGTTCTCCCAAAAAGGTATTTTGGAAAATTAAAAAAAAAGTCAAAAGAAAATGAATATTCCCTTTCAAAGAAATAAAAATAAGAAAAGAAATTTTAAAAGTGATTTTTTAACAAAACTTGAATTATTTTGAGAGGCCTTAACTATAATTGAGTAGTTAAGATCTCTCAAAAAATTCTAAGACAAGTTTTGAAATTAATGTTGGAATAAACATTCCTTTTAATTTAATTGGGCTTCTTAAACAAGAGATTTTCTTAAAATAAAATGAAAATAAAACATAAAAGTAAAAAATAAAATAAATAAAAATAAAAATTTTGGAATTAACATTCCTTTTTGTAAAAAGAAAATTTTTGGAGTTCATTCGCAAATTTTAAGAAATTAAAGAAAATCATAAACATGATGCATGCATTTTATGAAAATTACATGAAAAACATATTTTTTAATTTTTGAAGGGATGAACAATTCTCCCGGGCCCGATCGGACTCCCGATTAGACACCAAGAAAACATCTCATCGGAGAAAACCTTCAGAAACCTTAGACTCCCGAGGCATCTTTCGGTTACCCCATGCATATGAATTTTTAAAAACCAATGTTCTAATTTTAATTATGCATGAATGAGACAAGGAAACATGGGTTAGTATATACATACACAATTAATTACACAATATGATATGGTAAAATAAATAGGACATGGAAATTTAAAATCAATTTTTTCAAGATCAAATTGCATGGCGACTAATTTAACACATACAAGCAAGCCTAACTTAAACAAATACATATTCATGGTCAAAGGTATAATATCATGCAAAATTTAATTCATAATTGAATAAACATATATACAGGGGTAATTTTTCAATCAAGATTAAGTTTTTAATTAAGCATACATATGAGGGCAAAAAGTTAATTTAATGCAAGATATAATTTCTACTTAAGCAAAAATACATGCAAAGGCAAAAAAAAGGGTAATTTTACATACAAGATTAAATTTTTAATTAAAAAGCATACATAAAAGGGCAAAACAGTAATTTAACACATGATATAATTACTGTCACGCCCCGACCCACTCCGAGCCGGCCACGTGGCAACCGCCGTGCTGTCTCGAAGTACGTGCTGGCCAGTCACGCACCTAAGGCACCGCAAGGCATAAATGGGCATCATCGCTGTCAAATAAAACCAAAACTTTAATTAGAAAATATTTAATAAAATAATTAACTTTAAAAATAATGCCAGTGGACTAATTGAGAGAATACCTACACAGCGGAAACTTCTAAGCCTAAGCCACCGACGCCTTCTAATGAGCCTCTTTTCTATGGCTGACTCCGATTCGCAGATCTGCATCCATCCACATTGGATACAGGTGAGTGACAGAGGTTCTAAGAATCTCCATCTGGGTTAGGGCAGATAAGGGAAATCCAGAATAAAATAAAATAAAATAATAATAAAATAAATATTTTTCTTTTAAGATTCTTTTCTGGTTCTCAGGCTGAGAACCCTCTTTAAAAACACTTTAAATAAATAAAATAAATAAATAAATATACATAAAATGGGTTGGCATCTCTATCATACTGGAGGTGCGACCCGCCGGTCGTCTTATGCCTCACTGCACCGAGGGCTATCTCTTTTCTTTCTAGGAATGTTTTCTTTTTCTCTTTCTCTCTCTCTAGCCCTTTCCCTCGGTGGTGCCTCACTGTGGTGGAACACAGTGAACTAGAGCTCTGGCGAGTTTCCCTACGCGCCTCTCCCAACCAGGCTCGACTCACCATGCCCCTCAATAGGCGGTCCACGGCTGAGTATCATGCATGCTCTCAAACTCGGTCCACGCTCCCGTAAATTGGAGCCCCGAGGAACCCTCTCAATCGCTCACCTCCCAAGGGCATCATACCCTCAATAATCATAATAATAATATTTTAAAAAAACATATATATATACAACATACATATTTAAAATATATACAAACACACACACATAATACTTATATTTATTTTTAAACATCCCACTCACTGTGTGGGTATATCACAAGCACATGTGTGTGTGTGTGGATTTCCCATATCACAAAAACTTCTTTTGAAAAACATTTATGTTTTAAAATCATTTTTAAAGCCCTTTCCCCCAATGGCTACACAAAGAAGTCTAGGCCACTCACAGTAGTGGGAGAATCGTATACTCCCAAGCGCTCCATGTAGCTCAACCTCCGGAGTATCGCCGCGTTTGATCCAACCGGAGCCCTAGTACACGGAAATATAAATTAGCATTCATAATTAAATTTATGAATGCACCTATGAGGCTCTAATATGACCTAAGACGATGTTTGGAAGTGATTCGGGGCTTGGAAAAGTGTCCGGGAGGTTCCGGGGTAAAATTGGACACTTGGAGAAAAATTACGAAAATGCCCCTGGGGACCCTTGGGCCCCACACTCTGGGCCAGGAAGGCCCTCCCGCGTGGCTGGGTCCGGCCCAGCCACGGATTGGGCCGGCAAAGGCCCACCCGCGCGGGTGGCCAATTTGGCCAAGTCCCGCGCGGGACTGGCCCGAGTCCCGCGCAGGACTCGGCCAGGCGGTCTCTCCCGCGCGGGAGCCGCTCGGCCCTTCTCGGGATCCGAGCATTTCCTCGGATCCCGAGCCCCTCAGTCCACCGTTTTGCGTGAAATTCGAGATGGAGGTTCCTCACACCTCCCACGACACGTTTACCGGAGCAGAAACGAGAATTACAAGCTCAAAGTCCCTAAATCTCAAATCTAAACTTAAAAGCTAACAAAAAGCTGAAACTAACTTTGAGCTTGGATTTCTCCTAGACCAATGCATGGATAAGCGTACAAACTTGGAAAAATGAAGATCAAGGAGTTAAGAACAACTCACCAAGATCTCGCCTTGAACTGGCGGTCGGTTTGTCCGGATCGACCAAAAGTCCAAAATTGCTCCCCGTGAGCAATTGAGAGAAAAGAGAAAGGAGAGAAGAGAGAAAAGAGAGAAAATGAGGGGGAGAGCTCATCTCCCCCCTATTTATAGGGGAGCCCTGCACCGGGTCTACTCGGGCCCCGGGCCAAACTTTCTCTTCTCTTAAAATCTCTCAAAACTTTGATTATTGGCCCGATTCACCGACCAATTCACCAATGGACCTCCAATCTATTGGCTATGGACTTCAAGGAGTCCACTTAGAGATCCCATGCATGGTCACCAATCTTATCTTCCAACTACGTCTTGTCTTAAGCTTATCTTCTCTTCAAACTTGACACAGCCGGACCGACTTATTGTTAAATTTTCGCGTCATCTTGTACTATTCCGTTCGTACGAGAAGGTCGTGCTAGGTCTGGGTGTGTCAATTACTAATTAAGCTAACATATCCATAAGGGCAAAGAGGTCATTTTATATGCGAGCATAAATTTTTATATTATACAAAACACATATTCAAGGGTAAAAAAGATAATTTCTATGATCAAAAAAAAATTTAAATCTTAAACTAAACATGCATTTATATAAGTTTAAAAAAAATTCAATTTTTTTTTAAATCAAAGATTATCTCTATTTAAATAAATAAAAAATAATAAAAAATAAAATAAACTTAAAGATTCAATTTTTATTAACCAAGCTTCCATTTTTAATCAAGCTAAAATATCCACAAGCAAAAAGGTGCAATTTTTAATCCTAGACTTAACATTTAATTAAGCAAACAAGTTTATCATCTTAAAGTTGTGACCTTTATATCCAAGATTAGGTTTTTAATCCATCAAGGATGAACATAAGCTTAAAAAAATGCAATCTTTTTAATCAAGATTAAAATTTTACAACTAAACAAGCATATTGAACATATAAACCAGCTTTAAAAGTAATAAACAAGGGTATAAAACAAGAAAGTTAGGGACTTTTTATATAATCATGTAAATATTTAAGAAAAATGACATATTAATAGAATAAAATAGACAAACAAATAGAAAGGCATCATCTAAATAAATCACTTAGCAATATACAAATGCTTCATGGATCATAAATATCATTGCAAAAGAGAAAGCTAATTTTTTTATGTACAAGATTGACATAATAATACAAGAATATTATATTTAAAGCATAAAGAAATAATTTTTACACAAGAAAAAGTAAGAACTTTACCTAAAAAGGATGAACTTTTGTATCAAAACTAAAAACAATGGCTTTGTAGAGAAGAGAATGGCTAAAAATTGATACACAATAAGCCTTTTCTCTATTTTTCTCTAGCCAAACCGTTTAAAATAAATCAAGAAGAGAGAAAAGCTTCTTCCCTTCCTTCTCGGACTCTCTTTCTCTCTTCTCCTCTCTCTGTTTTTCTTTTTTCTGTGTTTGAAGAAAAATGCTCCAGGCCCCTTTTCCAGAAAATGAAGAACCCCCCCTTCTCTGTCTCTCTCGAAAATGGCCAGCCCTCTCCCTTTTATCTTGAAACCAGTCGCTGCTTTCTTGTTTTCTTTCCCAGACAAACCCCATAAAACATGGAGCCGAATAATCATGAGCCCCCAAGATAAAAAAGAAAAAAAAATTCTGAAATGGCCGGCCTCTTCCCCCTTTTTCGCTGGAAAAAATGGCTTTTTATTTCTCTTTCTCCCTCTTCATCCCGCGGCTCTCTTTTCTTCTTTAATTTTCATCTGATGGCTGCTAACTTTTGTCCCATGCTCTCTGTTTTGCCCTCTTTTTCTCTGCTGTGATTGATTGTTTTGCTGCTGACTTCAGCTTTTGTTATCTTTGGAGGGTACCCAATTCATTATGTGTTGGTTTTGAAAGTGTTCTAGGAGAAGAGCTCGTGACTTTGCCTCCTCTCTTTCCGCGACCTCAGCTTCTTTTCCTTCGTCAGCAGCAGATTCATAAAAGGCCTTGTGAATAGCTCTTTTACTCATAGCTTCGTTTACTATTGCCTGACGTTCTGTCTGAGCCTCTAACCAGTGCTGTTCGAACTGAATGTTATAAAGAGCCTCCTCTAACTTAGATATTTGTTCTAACAAAGGGTTGAAATGCTCATCTTTTGCATGTTGATCATAATACGTAAAGTGACTTTCATGTACATCAAAGTCAATTGTTTCATAATAAGGAGATTTGTTACTGAAGCAGAAACGATGGACTCCTTTCTGACGTGCAACAACGGTTTCGATGGTTGATGGCTTGCATAGGGGCGTGGTTGTTTTATTGCTGCTGTGGCAGCTGTAGAGCGGTGGCGTGGCTCTTGACGAGAGTGGCCTGGAACAATGGCTCGCATGAGAGAACGGTCGTGTGACTGGTTTATTGTTGCAGCTGATGAAAAGCTTGCCGAGATGATTGAAAGATCGCTTGAAGAGTTTGTGTTTGCTGTGATAGCGTCTGAGCTAGCTGAGAAGGGGACCACTGAAGTGGTTAAAGAGGTGGTCGTTGCGACGAGCTGCTGCTGTGGTTGTCGCTGCCGTCGCTTGGCTATCCGGTTGACCAACCCACCAACACCGGGTTGGGGCGTCGTTGGCTCTTCATACTAACGCTGAAGCGCCTTTCCGTTGCAAATAACATCCACTTGAAATAGTTGTGCTCGACAATGACCGAAGCTGGTATGACTGATGGCTTTGCTTTGCGTTTTCTGATAACTTCCAATCCTCGGGCTTAATAGTTGTGATGGTTGCTGTGATTGAAAATGCTTCTGGGACGATGACGGATGTATAGGGAAGGTTGTCAATGGTTCAATCTCCCACAAGGACACTCTTGGCTGCCTCTCCCCTACAATGAATTCATTCTTGCTAACCTTAACCGAGCGCCAATGCAAATTTGGCTAGCGAATAGAATCTAGGTCGCCGATGCCAGTTGTTGTACCCATATATCGATGGACACTTGGCTCTTTCATTTCAAACAGCATTCTTGACCGCATGCCTACAAGAACCTGGGCATTCTTTTGCTCTTGCGGACTCAGTGGTTGCAAGGTCATTTGAACATACACTTCATTTGTTCCTACATTTGTTGGTTGAAGCAGCGACTTGTTCACTATGGCCTTGGGGAAATATTCTCAGCATCAAACACTCAACGCAGCACCAGACTTCCTGCGGCATTCCAGTAGCATGTCCATGTAGAATTGATACTTGCTGATGTCACTTCCATAGTTGCTTAGACAGTCATTTAGTGCTTTGGATCGACCGCCATAGGCATCAGAATTTGCAAGACTGTTCATGTTTAACGCAGGAGTAGCAGCAGCAATGGCGGCAACTGGTTCTGATGAAGCAGCGGTCTTGTGTTTGATGACCTGGGGCCAAAAATTGCATCAACAATCATGTGAGCCAGAGCAATGCCAGTACCCCAGGACAAACCATCTACAATAGCAATGCCAAGTCCTCCCCTTAAAGATCCATTCCCACTTTGTTCAGGTGCCGGTGGAGGAGTGGAAATGGCGGGCGCTGGAGGAGGTTTGCGCGAGCGTGCACGAGCAGTAGGGCGTGGTGCTGACTTTCCTCCGCCAGAGCTTCGTTGAGGCATTGTTGAGAAGTAGTAGGTAGAGAAATCTGAAATACAAAGAGCATGAACGCTGAAATGGAAAATAGCTTTTGCAGGTTCAGACTTTAGGATTGCACTCGGTCAGGGGCGTAAGGTTCACGTGCAATAACATGCACGTCAAGATTTTCGGCTTCTGGAACATGCACATATATATACATATAAATATACGTAAATATAAGTATATACACATACATGTGCATGTTTATAAATAAATATGTACACATATATAAATATACATACACATACGTATATGCGTATATATATATAAAGATATATATATATATGTAAATATACATGTACATATAAATATATATTGCATGATACCCAATTGACTCGGTTGATCTTTGGCTTTCTTGGCTTTGTATGGGAACTTATTCAACTCGGCCTTGACCTCTCGGTTTCAAGTTCAAAGTTACCTGCAAAGTAACGAGATGAAATTAAAATTAGATAAAGTACAATAAAGTAATAGGAATAAACAAAAATAAACTAATCTTAAAAAAAAAGAAAAATAAAATTTGAAATGATTAATTAATTAATTAATTAAAGTTTTAAAATAAGTGTCTACTGTTACCCATCTTTGATTATTTCTTAATGATCTAGAAGTGTAAGCTTCTGGATAACTAAGAAATAAGCAAAGATGTAGACACTTCTCACTCCAGCGTATATTAAATAGTACTAGTTTTTGGGAAAGGTTGCTCTTAACAAAAATGAATCCAAAATCAAGGAAATTGTTCTAAACAGAACCAATTTTGATAAGACCACTCTAAACAGAAATGATTTTAAATTTTGAATAAATTGCTCTAAACAGAAACAATTTTAAGAAAACCACCCTAAACAGAAATGATTTTAAATCTTGAAGAAATTACCCTAAACATAAATAATTTTAAAGAAAACCATCCTAAACCGAAATGATTTTTAAAGAAATTGTTCTAAACAGAAACAATTTTAGAAAACCACTCTAAACAGAAATGATTTTTAAAGAAATTGTTCCAAACAGAAAAGAAAACCATCCTAAACAGAAATGATTTTTGTAGAAAATTGTTCTAAACAGAAACAATTTTAAGAAAACCACTCTAAACAGAAATGATCTTTAAAGGAAATTGTTCTAAATAAAAACAATTTTGAGAAAATCATCCTAAACAGAAATGATTTCGAAGAAATTGTTCTAAACAAAAACAATTTTAAGAAAACCATTCTAAACAGAAATGACTTTTAAGGATATTGTTCTAAACATAAGCAATTTTAAGAAAACCATCCTAAATAGAAATGATTTTTGAAGAAATTGTTCTAAACATAAACAATTTTAGAAAATCACCTTAAACAAAATGATTTTAAATTTTGAAGAAATTGTTCTAAACAGAAACAATTTTAGAAAACCACCTTAAACAAAAATGATTTTTTTTTATTTTGAAGAAATTGCTCTAAACAGAAACAATTTTAGAGAAAACCATCTTGAACAAAATGATCTTAAACAGAAACAATTTTGAGAAAACCATCTTAAACAAAATGATCTTAAACTTTTGAAGAAATTGTTCTAAACAGAAACAATTTTAAGAAAACCATCTTAAACAAAATGATCTTAAACTTTGAAGAAATTGCTTTAAACAGAAACAATTTTGAGAAAACCATCTTAAACAGAAATGATTTTAAATTTTGAAGAAATTGTAGAAATAATTCATGCTAGATTGAACTGAATCATAGATAATTACCTTAAGCATGGAAAGACCTTAAAGGAGTTTTGGAGAATTACCTGAGGATCTTCTTGTACAAGACTAACCTCACAATCTTGAACTGAGTTTAACCTGTAATCTTTGGGCCATGATGCATAATGGATGTTCATGAAGAATGATGCTAAAATGATGCATTTTTGCATGCTCATGCTTAAATGGTAATGCTTTGTTACTTTGCCTCAAAGTTTTCAAGATAGCCTTCTGTTTTGGCCCAACTTATACTTTTTAAGCTCGAAATTGGAGAACATCCTTTCATCACACCTTTTCTGGCATCAACATGCCCCAGACCCTCTCCTCAAATCACTCTTGCTTGAACATCCCAATTCAAGATGATTTTATTCATGTGTCATCACATTCTTGGCATCAATCATAAGCTATCGAACTCATTTTAATCCTACATTTCTTTTCTTTTTTGTGTTGAAAGTGACATCCAACGTCATGGCATTTACTTACCTGTTTGCTTATCCCTTCATGACAAGGAAAAATTATGCAATTTTAAATTTAAAGGAAACACATGGATCTTTTAAAGGAAAGTGTGCAAGGCATATCTATATATAACAGATAAACTTATAACAACTCATTACAAGTTTATAACAAAGAGTCTATAACAAATGAGTTTGTAGCAAAATGAAGAAGAAGGGCACATGACCTCAAAGCGATGAATGCATAAGTAACAAAAGCTGGTCATCTCGCACCCCACCTTTGATTGACTCATCATTGCTAGAGTGACGCTTGACAAAGTTTGATGATTTCTGATTACCCCAATCCCCATAACCGAATAAGACCTCTTGTGCAAGTTAGGTACCCTTTTTGTTGCGCTTTCTCAACCTTCCTAAACCGCCTTTTCAGGTTTAGGAACCATCCTAATTGGATCTGAACCGCCCTTTCGGGTTTTCGCCTCAGATCCCTTCTTTTCTTCTCTTTTTCGGACTCAAGCTGCCTTTTCAGGTTTTCAACTTGAGACGATCTTTTCATTTTTTTCATTCTTTGATTTTTTCATTTTTTCATTTTTTTATTTTTTCATCATTCATTTTTTTGTCATTTTTTTATCATTTTTTTTCTTCAGGTGTAGTACTTCTTCACAGCATCGGCATTGATTGGATGTTGCAATTCATCCCCATCCATTTCTTGCAAGATCAGGGCACCTCCCGAGAATGCTTTCTTCACCACATAAGGACCATCCCAATTTGGAGTCCACTTTCCTCGGGGATCATGTTGAGTAGGTAGAATCTTTTTCAGCACCAATTCTCCTTCTGTAAACTCGCGCTGATGTACCTTCTTATCATATGCACGCATTATTCTCTTCTGATACAATTGACCATGGTAAAGTGCTTTGAGCCGCTTCTCTTCGATTAAGTTCAATTGGTCAAATCTCTCTTGCACCCAATCTGACCCTTCGAGCTTCAACTCTCTGTATATTCTCAAAGATGGGATTTCTACCTCAACTGGTACCACAGCTTCCATTCCATAGACCAGAGAATATGGAGTTGCCCAGTCGATGTTCTTACAGTAGTGCGATAAGCATGTAAAGCAAAAGGAAGTTTCTCATGCCAATCTTTGTAAGTCACTGTCATTTTCTGGACAATCTTCTTAATGTTTTTGTTTGCTGCTTCGATAGCTCCATTCATCTTTGGCCGATAAGGGGTTGAATTACTGTGCTTGATCCTGAATTGGGAGCACACTGTATCGATCATCTTGTTGTTCAAATTCTTAGCATTGTCGGTGATGATTCTTTCTGGTAGCCCATATCGACAAATGATCTCCTTCTTCATGAACTTGGTGACCACCGACTGAGTTACATTGGCATATGAAGCAGCTTCAACCCATTTGGTGAAGTAATCAATGGCCATTAGGATGAACTGATGCCCATTAGAGGCCTTTGGTGAGATTGCCCCGATTACATCTATGCCCCACATCGAGAAAGGCCAAGGGGAAGAGATAACATGCAATGGATTAGGAGGTATATGAATCTGATCAGCATAAATCTGACATTTATGGCATTTTCTGGCATGATTAATACAATCAGTCTCCATAGTCAACCAGTAATATCCCAACCTCATAATCTGTTTAGCCATTCTATGCCCACTAGAATGAGTTCCATAGATTCCGCCGTGAACTTCTTCTAGAATCTTCTTTGCTTCCTCTAACTCTGCACATCTCAACATTACTTGATCCCTACTTCTCTTGTAAAGGACTTCACCGTCTAAGAAGAAGTTTGCCGACATTTTTCGGATAACTTTCTTGTCATTTTCAACAGCACGATCTCGATACTTTTGAAATCTGAGGTATTGGGCAATGTCATAGAACCAAGGTTTGCCATCATCCTCCTCTTCAACACTCATGCAATGTGCCGGATGAGTCTTCATGTCCAACTTGATTGCTTCGATTTCAGCTCCTTTATCGACTTTGAACATCGAGGCTAAAGTTGCCAATGCATCGGCCAACTGATTGTCTTTTCTAGGGAGATGATGAAAGCTGATTTCTTCAAATTGCTCAATCAACTCTAAGATGTACTTATGATAACGGACCAACTATCAGTCTCGTGTTTCCCATTCACCTCTCAGCTGATATATCACCAAAACAGAATCGCCATACACTTCCAAAGCCTCGATCTTTCTCTCTATTGCCATCTGGATCCCCAAAATGCAAGCTTCATAATCTGCCATATTGTTTGTGCAGTTGAAGTCAAGTCTTGCTGTTACTGGGTAATGATCACCGTTTGGGGATATTAGGACAGCACCTACTCCATGCCCCAGTGCATTTGAGGCCCCATCAAAATACATTCTCCATTTCTCTCTTTGCTCTAGCTCGGTATTGAATATTGACATCAAGTCCTCATCGGGAAACTCAAACTTCATGGGTTCATAGTCATCAACTGCTCTATCAGTTAGAAATTCGGCGATAGCACTTCCTTTGATAGCTTTCTGGGAGACATAAACTATATCATACTCTGACAGTAGTATTTGCCATCGAGCCAATCATCCTGACAATGAAGGTTTCTCAAAGAGGAATCTGATCGGATCTAGCCTTGCTATCAACCATGTGGTATTATACAGCCTATACTGTCTTAACCTCTGAGCCACCCATGCCAATGCACAGCACATCTTTTCTATCTGAGAATACTTGGCCTCATACTCTGTGAACTTCTTACTGACATAGTAGATCGCTTGCTCTTTCTTGCCAGTTTCATCATGTTGCCCCAAAACACAGCCCATGGAGTGTTCCAACACTGTCAAATACAAGATTAGAGGTCGATCCGGCACAGGAGGTACTAGCACTGGTGGGTTCGACAAATACTCCTTGACCTTATCAAAGGCTTTCTGACAATCTTTATTCCATTCTCCCGTATTGTTCTTCTTTAAAAGCTTGAAAATCGAGTCACATTTTGCAGTCAACTGGGAAATGAAGCGGGAGATATAGTTTAATCGCCCGAAGAAACCTCTTACTTCCTTTTGAGTTCTCGGGGGTGGCAAATCCTGAATGGCTTTGATTTTATCTGGGTCTACCTCAATCCCCCTTTGACTAACAATATAGCCCAATAGCTTCCCCGAATTAACGCCGAAAGTACATTTGGCCGGATTCAACCTCAACCGATACTTGCGCAGTCTCTCAAACAACTTACTCAGGCTAGTCATATGCTCTTCTGGATTCCGACCTTTGGCAATCATATCATCCACGTACACCTCAATCTCTTTATGCATCATATCATGAAAAAGGGTCACCATAGCTCTCTGATAAGTTGCCCCGGCATTCTTAAGACCAAAGGACATCACGTTGTATTGGAACGTGCCCTACATGGTGGTGAAAGCAGTCTTCTCCTTATCTTCTGAAGCCATTTTAATCTGGTTGTACCCCGAAAACCCATCCAAGAAAGAAAATGTTGCATGTTTAGCTGTGTTGTCGACTAAAGTGTCAATATGGGGCAGTGGGAAATTGTCTTTCGGACTGGCTTTGTTGACATCTCGATAATCCACACACATTCGAACTTTGCCATCTTTTTTCGGGACTGGTACTACATTTGCGACCCACTCAGGATAAGTAGCTACTTCCAAAAATCCTGTGTTTAGTTGCTTCTTCACTTCTTCTTTGATCTTTAATAACATGGCAGGCCTCATTCTCCTCAACTTTTGCTGTATTGGCTTGAATCCGGGCTTGATTGGCATTCTATGCACCACAATCTCAGTATCCAGACCTGGCATATCCTGGTAGGACCAAGCAAAGACATCAGCATATTCCTTGAGTAATGACACTAGTTCCTCCTTCTGTTCAGGTGTTAGGGAAGTGCCAATTTTAACTTCTCTCTTTTCCTCATCCTCACTCAAATTGATCAATTCAGTGGCCTCTTTGTGGGGTAAGATTTCTTTGTCTTCCCTTTCAATCAGTCTCATAAGATCAGGGGGAAGAGAGTAATCATCATCATCATCATTGTCGAGGTCACCCGCATTAATGAACCAATCAAAGTCGGGCTCAAAAAGACCATCTTCATTGTCTTTACATTCATCGTTTGAAATCCTGGGGTAAAAAGACAATAAAGGGGTATATATACATATATGCACTTGATCCATGAATAAAAGAAGAAAATGAACAACAAGGATAAACATATGGAGGAAAACGCAATGGTATAATTATGATATGAAATATATACATGGTGTAGAGTCTAATAGTGTGAATATCAATATCATGAATGATGGAGCAAACACGAAAATAAAACTCATAACATATGAAAGTCAACCGTCCACACTCTTGGGTAGAAGTGTAGGATAAAATGAGTTTTCAAAGCTTAATTACATGTTCAGATCTGACAAGTTCATCGGCATCTCGAAAGACTCCCAATTATTCAAATCAGTCCCCGATGCCAATCGTTGAACCAATGTTCCACTGCTTGATTCCCCGTGCTCTAGCATGCTGATAGACAATCCCTTTAATAACTGTTCAAGCTCAACAACTTATCTTTTTGGGTTCATCATTCCAACAAAAACAAAACTATCTTTCAACAGTGGAATCTTCAGTTTCTTGGGTTCAAGTTCCCCTCCTCTTAATGTAGCTACACGCTTGCGCTTTTTCTCCTCCCTTGCTTCAGACTTTTCTCTCCAAGAAGGCTTATAACCAAGTCAAAAAGTGGGCTCCACCTTTGGTAAGACAATAGGCTCACGGATTCCTTGGCCATACTTTCCGAGTCCTTTTCCGGCCCGACAGCCTCTTCCGACAGTTATGTTGACTTGCATATTTAAGCAAGCAGAGAAACGTGGACTAGGTACCTCAGATCCTTCTCTTACCCATGTTACTTTGGCTACTTCAAATGACCGGAAAGAGCAATCCATTGCCTCTTCCGCAGCTTCAATGTAAGGAGTGTTTGGAGGTTGCATTACCATGATGTCCTCTTCTCCGGACACAGAAACTATCTTATTTTCAACTCGGAACTTGATTTTCTGGTGAAGGGAAGAAGGAACAGCACCGACCATATGGATCCAGGGGTGACCCAGGAGACAGCTATAAGTTGGCGAAATATCCATAATCTGGAAAAGGATCTCAAATTCAACCGGCCCCACAATTATCAGAACAGTCATCTCGCCAATAACTTCCCTCCGTGTGCCATCAAATGCCCTAACCACTAACTGACTGGCTTTCATTAAAGATTGGTCTATAGGCAATTTCATCAATGTGTGAAGTGGCATCACATTCAAAGCATATCCATTGTCAATCAATACTTTGGCGACCATATGATCCTTGCACCGAACAGTGATGTGTAGTGCCTTGTAATTGCCTCTTCCTCTGGAAGGGATCTCTTCGTCAGTGAAATAGATGTAATCAGTCACTGTGATACCCCCGGCAATATGTTCCAAATTGGCCACGGTGATGTTTTTGGACACATAAGATTGGTTCAGGATTCGGAGGAGAGCATTACGATGTGCCTCGGAGTTCAAAAGTAGAGCTAATAGAGAGATCTTGGCTGGCAAGCGATTTAGTTGTTCTATGACGCTGTACTCACTTTGTTTGATGAATTTCAAGAATTCTCGAGCATCATTTTCATCCACCGTCTTGGTTACTTCTTTTTCAATTTCTTTCTCCGGCTCTCCAACAGACGGTGTAACAACTTCATCATTTCTCTCCATGCCCTTCTCTTTTCGTAGAGTGGCAGTTGGATTTGGGGCATAGCATCTCCCACTCCTAGTCATGCCTCCTACTCCAGAAATATTCACTGATTCAGATTCCTGGACATTGGCATTCATCTGTTGCACTGAGCTCTCATACCTCCAAGGTACCTCCCTATCACTCCGATAGGGGAACGGTGTTGGCATATTTAGATTCAAGCTTGGTTTCAATACGGGGATATTCAATGTCGGCCTAGGGGTCATTGGAATTAACAGGCTTGGCTTTGGTGAGGTTACGGGAATGGCGAGGCTGGGCTTTTGAAGCATAGATAGTTTCAAACTTGGTTTATAATGGGAAGAATCTTCATTTCCATTATTCACCATACAGATGTCGGTACTTTTGTTTCTCTCCACACAAAATTCAATTAGACCGGCATCCATCATAACTTGCAACTTTCCTCGAAATTCAGTGCAACAGTGGATCTCATGACCTTCACACTACAAAGGAGTAATCATTTGGGCCTTTAGCAAAGCCTGATATACGACCTTCATTGGTGTGATAATCTCTTTAACCTTTCTCTTAACATGAACTGCCCCATCATCAATCATATTCACAGTGTTTCCACCATGATTTGGGAGAGGATTTGTGCCTACACTTGGCGGTGTATTGAAAGTCAAACGACCCTCATTGATTATGCCTTGCACCACTTCCTTCAAACGAATACAGTTCTCAATGCTATGTCCCTTAGCCCCCGAGTGATAGGCACATGTGGCGTTTTCATCGAACCACCTCGAATAGGGAGGCTGTAAAGGGGTTAAGTATTGGACTGGTTCAATCATTTTGTTGCTTAAAAGTTTGGCATAAAATTCGGTGTAGGTCATGGGAATAGGGGTGAATTGTTTCCTTTCTCTTGGTGGTCTTGGGTTCCAATTTTGAGTGTTTGGTCTGGGGGCAGTATAACTGGTATTGGATATCAGATATTGATAAGTGTTTTAAGGTTAAGCATAGTTGGGAGAAGGATGTTGGTAGGTGTTTTGAGGTGGTGTGTAGTTGGTGGGACGATATTGGGGTTGGTATGGTCGTATTGTGGTTGGTATGTTCGATATTGGGATTGGTTTGGTCGATATTGCTGTTGGGGGTATTGTTGGTATCCTCCATATCCGACGGTGTTTACTTCGCCTTCTTTCTTCTTTGGATTTTTCCTAGCCACACTAGACTCCCCACCTTCCAATTTGCTAGTTTTGAGTGCATTTTCCACCATCTCTCCGACTAGAACCATATCGGTAAAGCTTTTAGTAGCACCAGCAAGCATGTGGCTGTAGTATGGAGCTTTCAAGGTATTAACAAATAACCTTGTGGTCTCTTTCTCGGTTAAAGGAGGTTGAATCTGAGCTGCTATATCCCTCCATCTTTGGGCATATTCGGTGAAAGATTCAGAAGACTTCTTCTCCATATTCTGCAAACTCAGTCTATCGGGTACCAAATCAGTCATGTGCTTATACTGATCAATGAAAGCCCGGGCTAGATCATTCCAAGAGTGAATGCCCCGCCTATCTAACTTGTTGTACCACCGCGTTGCAGACCCGATAAGGCTATCTTGGAAACAGTGAATTAGCAACTTATCATCTTTGGAGTATGCGGCCATCTTCCGGCAATACATAGTAATGTGGTCTTTAGGACATGTGGTCCCTTTGTACTTCTCGAATTCAGGCACTTTGAATTTTGGTGGGATCACCAATCCATCCACCAAGCTCAATTCATAGGCATCAGTAATGCCATAAGCATGAGTGCCCTCCATGGCCTTGAGCCGCTCCTCTATCTGGCTCAATACCCTTTGACTTTCGGTCCCACCGATCTCTCTCTCAAATTGTTCATCAGGCACAAACACGGGATTGTTTGGGGTGTGTCCAGGGGCAGGAGGTGGCATAGTGTAGGTGGGAGGGGGAATTGGTTGAGTTGTTGGGATTCCTCCACTTGTGGTAAACATTGAGGGTGTAAAAGGGTACACACTGGGTGGACGTGGTGGGAAGGTGAATGTGTTTGTGGTTGGTTGAGGAATTTGTGTTTGATTTTCTTGCAAAGGTATATTGAGTGCGGGGGGTGAGAGAGAGGCATTTGTAGGCTGAGCTGTGGGGAGTCCGTGTGGGAGTGTACTCGGAGAAGATTGCCCATTGGAATTGTTGCTTGAATTTGCTATATTTTGTTGTCTCATACTGGCCACCATTTCTGCCATCTGATCCAATTGTTTCTGTAGATCCTCATTTGTCTTCCTTAACTGTTCAATCTCGGCAGCTTGCTCTTCCATGGTGATTCTGGATTGTAGTCTAGTGTTATATCTGTGTGTTGGAGGTGCTATCTTGAAACCTTTATTTAACCATAAGGACGAATCAGATTCTCCTACCATGAATATGAATGAAATGTATGTATGAATATGCTTGAATGATTATGTAATGTGGAAACCCATCCATAACAAGATTACTATAAAGATAATTAGCATTACGAAAATAGGAAAGTGAGTTTAATAACCCATAATAGAATACCATCTTAATCAAAACATAAGATGATAATATTTTACAACAAATCTATCACTCTGCTTATCTCCTGAATTGCTCCAATTGTGCCCTCATCTCAGCATTTTGGTTTTCAAAAATAGTCAATCTGTTGGCAGCATCGCGAACTTGTTGCTCTAACTCATTGTTTCTCCTGACTAACCACCCTACTATGCGTTTCTGTTCCGCCAATTCTCTTTTCAGTTCAATCTTTGCTTTTTCTACTTCGTTCTTCTCCTCCTGAACTCGAAAGCATTGTTTTTGGGCAATTCTCCAACTTTGGGCATGTTCTTGATTGAAGATTTCGGTCCTTGCTGCCAACCGGCTCATTTCCGTGGCTTCTTCTCTCCATTCTTTCACCTCCCCTTTTAGCTTAACATTGTTGGCACTCTCTCTTACCCAGTATTGAACCCATCCTTGCATCTCTATCTAGCTATTTCCAAGCTGGTCTCGTAGTTGCCGGTTCTGTAGCTCCAACTACTGACATTTTTGGGTCAATTCTACTAACTGAGCCCCTTTTCTGAATCTTTGAATCTCAATTTTCAGCCTTTCTAACTTGTTCTCCGGTGCCTCAACCAAATGGTAATTAGGATCCAGAACTGGTGGAACTGAAATCTGCTTCGCCCGTCTATTATGCCACATAACGTATTCAGGAATTGCATTGTCAGTATGATTGCCACGATCCATCTTCTGTGCTTCTTTGTACAAGTTTGCCCACAATTTGGCCTCATCAAATCCCTTTTTGGTGTCATGCTGGAAGTCTAACAAATTGAGACCAAAAGTGAGAGGGATAGACTGTTCTGACCCATATTGCCGTCTTACTAGCAATGGGGAGTAACTGATGGTTCCCCAAATGCCTACAAGAGGGATCCACGGTATACTTGCATCCAAATAAGGAGTATCTTTTGTCGTTGTCCACATTGCTCTCCATGTGATGTCTTTGTTCTTCAAATTCGTGAACCACTCGACCCATTCTACCACTGTTCTTGGTTGGGATGGCCAAGGATGTGCATTATAAATGGCTATCGTCTCTTCACCTTTGTTATTAAAGACCATTCCTACAAACTTTTTGTATCCGAAATGGCTTTTAAACCATATCGTCAATAACTGTCCACAAGCCTCAAATTTACCGTCGGCTTTTCTACATGCATTGAGAGATCGAATGGTTTCCGCCAAAATTGTCAAAACCGGATCAGATTGATGCTTGATTTCCATAAAAAGAGTTGTTACTGACATATGCACATAAGCCTCCCTTCTTGGAAATAGTACTAGGCCATAAATCAAAAGGGCTAGAACATCAATCCCTTTTCTAGTGGTGGTATTCTTTTCCACAATATCCATCATGAAACTGGTTGAAAGGAATTCGCCATCCATGTAGCCCCTTATCTCTTCGGTCTTTATCCCCAACAACTTCACTAGCTTCCTAGGATGATTCTCGGTTGGCCAAAATACTTTATCCGGCTTGTTCCCTACCATCAACAGATCTTGATATTCCTCCACTGTCGGCACCATATCATACTCTCCAGTAGAAGATTCATCATGTTTACCGAAAGTAAAACACCGGTATGAGGGATCCCAAAAGTACAAAGTCGCTTTTAGAAGCTCCTCCTCCACTTCCACATCTAACAGCAATGCTATATCTCCATACAACTGCTTGAATCGACCCTTATCACTGAGGCCTTCCCATAACTGTTTCAATCTTGTCAGATCATTTCGGACGAAACTACAGCTGAGTCTTGTAGGTAACTAGGGTGGAGGACCCTTTGTTGATGCATCCCTAGCTTTCTGCCTTAGCCAGTACATAGCTCGTTTCAAAGTTGGACTGGCGGAATCAAAATTTTTAGACTCTCCCATCGAATCTATCTCCATGGGTATTTCCTCACTTTCTTTCGCCATAAATAATTTTCTCTATAGTAAACCTATTATAGATGGGGATGAAATGCGAGAATGGGATGCAGAGATAAAGAAGAAAAAGAAATGGCAAAAAGGTAAAAGGAAATGTATCAGAATAAAATAATAATGTTAAGATGAATGATGCAAAGATGTTTGGCTCGCAACAATTTAACCATAAAAGATAATTAGTCATTTCATCTAAACAAGGTCGGGGGCCCAAATATCCGGTAACCTACAAATTGACCTTGCTTGTCAGCCATGACTAATTTCCTTTTATGGTTCCTTTGTTACGAATGAAATGCATGGTATGTGATGATGGCAATAAAACGCAATGATCATGGATATTTAAAGGAAACAAGGAGATTATAAGACAAAGTATAAATATGTACTGGTAAAGTGAGGAAGAAAACAGATATACGACATATCATTGTGAAAGAAAACAGACAACATGTATGAAGACAAAGTGAGGAAGAGAACAAATAGCAGGCCAATATGGAGTAAGCATATATATACAAATAAAGCGAAAGAAAACAAATAGATTCTGAAATGAATACATACAAATAAAGTGGGAAAGAAAACAAACAACATATCATCATGAAACAAGTATTTGCACAAAAAAGGTGAAACAAAACAGACAGTTTATACAAACAACGTGCTATTGTGAAATAAGCATATGTACAGAAAAATAGATAGTTTATACAAACAGCATGTCATCACGAAATAATCAGAAATCAGACAAACAGCATGCCATCATGAAATAAGCAGATAAAACGAAAGGGATTGATAAAGGTAAGAAGCCGTCCCCCCTTTGTGTCCTAAGAAACCGAGTTTTCTCCAACGGGTTTGGCTCTATCTAGGTTAGATTTTGGGTTCTTCTACATGCTGGGTTTAAAGCTCTAGACAAGGGTACCCATCGGACAAGATGGGGTGGAGGCAACCCCGTCGCCCCCTCCTAAATAAAGGTGAAGTTCGGACTCCCGAACTTTTATGTTATGAATTTGTGTCGTGTGTGAGGGAGGGACTTATACCTTTACCAATTGCCTTTCGGTGAAGTAGTGAACATTCGGAGAAGCAGAAGCAGGAAGCAGAAAAAATTTCACTATCACATGTCAACACACGATCAGTCCAATTCAAAATATAAGATAAATAATTAATATGATGAGATAAGCACACATGGTAAACAAGATAGGCATACATGGCATACACAAGGAATTGAAACATGAAAAATACATACAAGTGACTAAAAGGGCAAAATGGTAAATACAAAAAGCATACTAGCAAATCAAGACATGCAAAGGAAATTGGAACATGCAAAATATATACAAGTAATTAAGACATAGGGCATGTTAGAGGATCAAGGCATAGGTTAAGAATTAAATCATGCAAAAATATAGACGAGTAATTAAACACACAAAGCATACTAGAAAATCAAAACATAAAAACATACATATAAATTAAATGTGATATAAATGCAAGATGCAATTTTAATAAACTTAATTTTGAAAAACCTTCCTTTTTTCTCTCTTCTTTCTTTTTTTTTGGAAAAAATTTTGAAACAATTATTCGAAAAAAATTTTAATGCAAATGAATGATGCAATGCATGAAATGAAACTTAAAACATTTTATTATTAAACCCAAGTAAAATAAGACATAAAAAGTGGCTTGACTCTAAAAAATGGTCCCCAGTGGAGTCGCCAAGCTGTCGAGACGTTTTACCGCTCCGACAATAAATGATATGGCGTGAGATATATTCGGGACTAAACAGTCCAAAAAACAAATGGAGTCGCCACTAACCTTTTATTTTTTAATAGGTGTGGTTAGTCACCTATTGGTTTAACCTAACGTAAATCTAGAAAGATTACATCAAGTTAAGGAAAGAAACTGGTTTACGAAAAAGATTAAGAAAATGAATATTCCCTTTCAAAGAAATAAAAATAAGAAAAGAAATTTTAAAAGTGATTTTTTAACAAAACTTGAATTATTTTGAGAGGCCTTAACTATAATTGAGTAGTTAAGATCTCTCAAAAAATTCTAAGACATGTTTTGAAATTAATGTTGGAATAAACATTCCTTTTAATTTAATTGGACTTCTTAAACAAGAGATTTTCTTAAAATAAAATGAAAATAAAACATAAAAGTAAAAAATAAAATAAATAAAAATAAAAATTTTGGAATTAACATTCCTTTTTGTAAAAAGAAAATTTTTGGAGTTCATTCGCAAATTTTAAGAAATTAAAGAAAATCATAAACATGATGCATGCATTTTATGAAAATTACATGAAAAACATATTTTTTAATTTTTGAAGGGATGAAAAATTCTCCCGGGCCCGATCAGACTCCCGATTAGACACCGAAAAAACATCTCATCGGAGAAAACCTTCAGAAACCTCAGAGTCCCGAGGCATCTTTCGGTTACTCCATGCATATGAATTTTTAAAAACCAATGTTCTAATTTTAATTATGCATGAATGAGACAAGGAAACATGGGTTAATATATACATACACAATTAATTACACAATATGATATGGTAAAATAAATAGGACATGGAAATTTAAAATCAATTTTTTCAAGATCAAATTGCATGGCGACTAATTTAACACATACAAGCAAGCCTAACTTAAACAAATACATATTCATGGTCAAAGGTATAATATCATGCAAAATTTAATTCATAATTGAATAAACATATATACAGGGGTAATTTTTCAATCAAGATTAAGTTTTTAATTAAGCATACACATGAGGGCAAAAAGGTAATTTAAAGCAAGATATAATTTCTACTTAAGCAAAAATACATGCAAAGGCAAAAAAAAGGGTAATTTTACATACAAGATTAAATTTTTAATTAAAAAACATACATAAAAGGGCAAAACAGTAATTTAACACATGATATAATTACTAATTAAGCTAACATATCCATAAGGGAAAGAGGTAATTTTATATGCAAGCATAAATTTTTATATTATACAAAACACATATTCAAGGGTAAAAAAGATAATTTCTATGATCAAAAAAAAAAATTTTAATCTTAAACTAAACATGCATTTATATAAGTTTAAAAAAAATTCAATTTTTTTTAAAATCAAAGATTATCTCTATTTAAATAAATAATAAAATAATAAAAAATAAAATAAACTTAAAGATTCAATTTTTATTAACCAAGCTTCCATTTTTAATCAAGCTAAAATATCCACAAGCAAAAAGGTACAATTTTTAATCCTAGACTTAACATTTAATTAAGCAAACAAGTTTATCATCTTAAAGTTGTGACCTTTATATCCAAGATTAGGTTTTTAATCCATCAAGGATGAACATAAGCTTAAAAAAATGCAATCTTTTTAATCAAGATTAAAATTTATACTAAACAAGCATATTGAACATATAAACCAGCTTTAAAAGTAATAACCAAGGGTATAAAACAAGAAAGTTAGGAACTTTTTATATAATCATGTAAATATTTAAGAAAAATGACATATTAATAGAATAAAATAGACAAACAAATAGAAAGGCATCATCTAAATAAATCACTTAGCAATATACAAATGTTTCATGGATCATAAATATCATTGCAAAACAGAAAGCTAATATTTTTATGTACAAGATTGACATAATAATACAAGAATATTATATTTAAAGCATAAAGAAATAATTTTTACACAAGAAAAAGTAAGAACTTTACCTAAAAAGGATGAACTTTTGTATCAAAACTAAAAACAATGGCTTTGTGGAGAAGAGAATGAAAAAAATTGATACACAATAAGCCTTTTCTCTATTTTTCTCTAGCCAAACCGTTTAAAATAAATCAAGAAGAGAAGAAAAGCTTCTTCCCTTCCTTCTCGGACTCTCTTTCTCTCTTCTCTTCTCTCTGTTTTTCTTTTTTCTGTGTTTGAAGAAAAATGCTCCAGCCCCCTTTTCCAGAAAATGAAGAACCCCCCCTTCTCTGTCTCTCTCGAAAATGGCCAGCCCTCTCCCTTTTATCTTGAAACCCCAGTCGCTGCTTTCTTGTTTTCTTTCCCAGACAAACCCCATAAAACATGGAGCCGAATAATCATAAGCCCCCAAGATAAAAAAGAAAAAAAAAATCTGAAATGGCCGGCCTCTTCCCCCTTTTTCGCTGGAAAAAATGGCTTTTTATTTCTCTTTCTCCCTCTTCATCCCGCGACTCTCTTTTCTTCTTTAATTTTCATCTGATGGCTGCTAACTTTTGTCCCATGCTCTCTGTTTTGCCCTCTTTTTCTCTACTGTGATTGATTGTTTTGCTGCTGACTTCAGCTTTTGTTATCTTTGGAGGGGTACCCAATTCATTATGTGTTGGTTTTGAAAGTGTTCTAGGAGAAGAGCTCGTGACTTTGCCTCCTCTCTTTCCGCGACCTCAGCTTCTTTTCCTCTGTCAGCAGCAAATTCATAAAAGGCCTTGTGAATAGATCTTTTACTCATAGCTTCGTTTACTATTGCCTGACGTTATGTCTGAGCCTCTAACCAGTGCTGTTCGAACTGAATGTTATAAAGAGCCTCCTCTAACTTAGATATTTCTAACAAAGGGTTGAAATGCTCATCTTTTGCCTGCTGATCAGAATACGTAAAGTGACTTTCATGTACATCAAAGTCAATTGTTTCATAATAAGGAGATTTGTTACTGAAGCAGAAACGATGGACTCCTTTCTGACGTGCAACAACGGTTTCGATGGTTGATGGCTTGCATAGGGGCGTGGTTGTTTTATTGCTGCTGTGGCAGCTATAGAGCGGTGGCGTGGTTCTTGACGGGAGTGGCCTGGAACAATGGCTCGCATGAGAGAACGGTCGTGTGACTGGTTTATTGTTGCAGCTAATGAAAAGCTTGCCGAGATGATTGAAAGATCGCTTGAAGAGTTTGTGTTTGCTGTGACAGCGTCTGAGCTAGATGAGAAGGGGATTGCTGAAGTGGTTGAAGAGGTGGTCGTTGCGACGAGCTGCTGCTATGGCTGTCGCTGCCGTCGCTTGGCTATCCGGTTGACCAACCCACCAACACCGGGTTGGGGCGTCGTTGGCTCTTCATAGTAAAGCTGAAGCGCCTTTCCGTTGCAAATAACATCCACTTGAAATAGTCGTGCTCGACAATGACTGATGGCTTTGCTTTGCGTTTTCTGATAACTTCCAGTCCTCGGGCTTGATAGTTGTGATGGCTGCTGTGATTGAAAATGCTTCTGGGAGGATGACGGATACATAGGGAAGGTTTTCAATGGTTCAATCTCCCACAAGGACACTCTTGGCTGCCTCTCCCCTACAATGAATTCATCCTTGCTAACCTTAACCGAGCGCCAATGCAAATTTGGCTAGCGAACAGAATCTAGGTCGCCGATGCCAGTTGTTGTACCCATATATCGATGGACACTTGGCTCTTTCATTTCAAACAGCATTCTTGACCGTATGCCTACAAGAACCCGGGCATTCTTCTGCTCTTGCGGACTCAGTGGTTGCAAGGTCATTTGAACATACACTTCATTTGTTCCTACATTTGTTGGTTGAAGAAGCGACTTGTTCACTATGGCCTTGGGGAAATATTCTCAGCATCAAACATTCAACGCAGCACCAGACTTCCTGCGGCATTCCAGCAGCATGTCCATGTAGAATTGATACTTGCTGATGTCACATCCATAGTTGCTTAGACAGTCATTTAGTGCTTTGGATCGACCTCCACAGGCATCAGAATTTGCAAGACTGTTCATGTTTAACGCAGAAGTAGCAGCAGCAATGGCGGCAACTGCTACTGACGAAGCAGCGGTCTTGTGTTTGATGACCCGGGGCCAAAAATTGCATCAACAATCCTCTGAGCCAGAGCAATACCAGTACCCCTGGACAAACCATCTGCAATAGCAGCGCCAAGTCCTCCCTTTAAAGATCCATTCCCACTTTGTTCAGGTGCCGGTGGAGGAGTGGAAATGGAGGGCGCTGGAGGAGGTTTGCGCGAGGGTGCACGAGCAGCAGGGTGTGGTGCTGACTTTCCTCCGCCAGAGCTTCGTTGAGGCATTGTTGAGAAGTAGTAGGTAGAGAAATCTGAAATACAAAGAGCATGAACACTGAAATAGAAAATAGCTTTTCAGGTTCAGACTTTAGGATTGCACTCGGTCAGGGGCGTAAGGTTCACGTGCAATAACATGCACGTCAAGATTTTCGGCTTCTGGAACATGCACATAAATATACATATAAATATACGTAAATATAAGTATATACACATACATGTGCATACAAATATATGTACATATATATATATAAATATATACACATATATAAATATACATACACATACGTATATGCGTATATATATATAAAGATATATATATGTAAATATACATGTACATATAAATATATATTGCATGATACCCAATTGACTCGGTTGATCTTTGGCTTTCTTGGCTTTGTATGGGAACTGATTCAACTCGGCCTTGACCTCTCGGTTTCAAGTTCAAAGTTACCTGCAAAGTAACGAGATGAAATTAAAATTAGATAAAGTACAATAAAGTAATAGGAATAAAAAAAACTAATCTTAAAAAAAAGAAAAATAAAATTTGAAATGATTAATTAATTAATTGACTAATTAGTTAATTAATTAATTAATTAAAGTTTTAAAATAAGTGTCTACTGTTGCCCCTCTTTGATTATTTCTTAATGATCTAGAAGTGTAAGCTTCTAGATAACTAAGAAATAAGCAAAGATGTAGACACTTCTCACTCCAGCGTAATTAAATAGTACTTGTTTTTGGGAAAGGTTGCTCTTAACAAAAATGAATCCAAAATCAAGGAAATTGTTCTAAACAGAATCAATTTTGATAAGACCACTCTAAACAGAAATGATTTTAGAAAATCATTTTAAAAAAAATGATTTTAAATTTTGAATAAATTATATATTTCCGTGTACTAGGGCTCCGGATAATCGAGTGCAATGATGCCCCGGAGGTTAAAGCTACATGGAGCGCTTGGGAGTATACGAATCTCTCATCTCTATGAGTGAGCTAGACTTCTCTGTTTAGCCACTGGGGAAGAGGGTTTTAAAAATGATTTTTAAAAACATAAATGTTTTCAAAAAGGTTTTGGGATATGGGAAATCCACACACACACACTTGTTTGCGATATACCCACACAGTGAGTGGGATGTTTTAAAAAGAAATATAAAACTTATGTGTGTGTGATTTATATATTTTAAATATAAATGTTTTATACGTATATATATAATTTATGAAATATTATTATTATGATTATTGAGGGTACGATGCCCTTGGGAGATGAGTGTTTGAGAGGGTTCCTCGGAACTTCAATTTGCGGAAGTGTGGACCGAGTTGAGAGCATGCATGATACTCAGCCATGAACCGCCTATTGAGGGGCACAGTCAGTCGAGCCTGGTTGGGAGGGGCGCGTAGGGAAACTCGCCAGAGCTCCAGTTCGCTATGTTCCACCACAGCGAGGCACCACCGAAGGAAAGGGCTAGAGAGATAGAAAAGAGAAAATATTACTGAATGAGAAAGAGATAGCCCTCTGTGCAGTGAGGCATAAGACGACCGACGGGTCGCACCTCCAGTATGATAGAGATGCCAGCCCATTTGATATGTATATATATTTATTTATTTAAAGTGTTTTTAAAAAGAGGGTTCTCAGTTGGAGAACCATGAAAGAGTTTTCAAGAAGAAAAATATTTATTTTATATTATTTTATTTTGGGTTTTCCTTTATCCTCTCTAACCCAGATGGAGATTTTTAGAACCTATGTCACTTACCTGTATCCAATGTGGATGGAAGCAAATCCGCGATCGGAGTCGGCTTTAGAAAAGAGGCTCACTAGGAGGCGTCGGTGGCTTAGGCTTAGAAGTTTTCGCTGTGTAGGTATTCTCTCAATTAGTCCACTGGCATTACTTTTAAAGTTAATTATTTTATTAAATATTCTCTAACTAAAGTTTTAGTTTTATTTGACAGCGATGATGCCCATTTATGCCTTGCGGTGCCTTAGGTGCGTGACTGGCCAGTACGTACTTCGAGGCAGCACGGCGGTTGCCACGTGGCCGACCCGGGGTGGTTTGGGGCGTGAAAATTTGATTGGTATCAGAGCATTTAAAAGATTCTGACGATTTTCAAAACCTATAAAATATTTTCCAAATGTTTTAAATGTTTTTAAATGTTTTTAAATGTTTTTGAAGCCAGTGGATTAAAAAGGTTTAGAACTCCAGTGTTCGAGTATGTAGCTACTCAAAAACGTCATAAATAATCATACCTAGTCTTAGAATACCTTTCTTTAGCAGCAAGCTACCAAATAGAGCTCTTGAGTGTGGTCTTAAGTGAGAAGACATCACGACCACCTTCTTTCTCGAGATTCGTGCAAGCAAGGTACGTTTTCCAAGAAACCCCCAAACTCAAATTTTCAGCTCTTAATATTCATTCTACTCGATAGCTAAATGGTGCAAGGGATGGTGTTTCCCTTGAGATGACGAGATAGGTGATATCTCGTCTACTCTCCCTTGGTAGCCTAGTTAGAGGCTTACCAGTGGAAACTGGCTTGATGCCCACAACCTTTGATGTTCAACCTTTGAAGTTGTGAACATCGAGACTCGCTAGTAAAGCAGCGAGTTTAAAGCGTAAACTAGATGAGTTGCCCCAATTCTTTACACTAGTGATGTGTAAGACTTGGGAGGAAATGATGCGATGCGAACGAGGTAAGGGGCCAAGGTGGGGCCTAATGTGCGTGAATGCTAACTCCACTTCTCTCGTTTTCTACACCATTGGTGTGTAGCCTAGAAGAGAGAGTTGGGTTAGAGTGAGAAAAACAAAGTGATACGAGATCACGGATGGCGAAGTCCAAAAAAATTTCAAAAGGTGAGGTATACCATTCAAAGGAAAGGATAAGGAATTGTGCGGACTTCGATGGGATGGCACCCCTCAAATTTATACCGAAGTCGAAGAGGAAATAGTGGAGATACAGAAATTACTAGAAGAATGCTCCGGGAAGTGGGCAAGTGGTGAGAGAGGAGTTGCAGCAAGGACTAGCCGACTTCTTTTGTACTTACACAGTGGTGTGTAAGTGGTTAAAGAACGGGGGGTATTGGTGGACGAAAGAGAGTCCGTTTGAAGTCAATCAAGGAAAAGTATCCAAGGAAATTGAAAGAAAAAGAGTAAGCCAAGATCCCAAGAAGGGGGATATGGGAAGATCACATGAGGATGTGAAAGGACTGATAAGAAAAAAAACCTTAAAGGATTCAAGAATGGCAAAAAGGAAAAGTAAGGAAAGTGAAATAAGAGAGAAGCCATTCTTGGGAAACAATAAGGAGGAATAAGGCAAGAGTGATAAGATGAAGAATGAGGAAAGAAGGAAAAGAGATCACATCCAAGTGGTCAACGAGTAGTACGTCCGTTACTACTTGTTCGACCATTGGATACCAATGTTAGAAGAGGATATTGGAAAGAAAAGAGAAAGGAAAGGAAGATGGAGGAAATGGAATAAAGAGAAATATAAGTTGTAAACCTCCACTCTTAAGGGGATTAAAGGTGATGAACCTCTCATTAATTGATGGCTAATGAGAGTAAGAAGAATGAGACCTCCAAAGGATAATAAGAAATGACTTTGACGAAGTAAATGGGAAGTAAGCAAGCGGAAAGAGTGGGATGCACGGCAATGATGAGAATGCCTGCATATGTGCTAATGGAAGGTACGAAGAGAATTTTCCTCACGTATCGTGAAAACATCGCCAGAAGGAACTGGTGAGAAAGAAGAAAGGAAAAGAGAAGAAAAGCAAACCCTTAAACAAAGGATAAAAAAATGTCGTGATGTAGTGCGGAGGCTTTCTTAATGAGGAAAGAAAGCATAAGGACCCTAGGTAAAAGAAGATCCTAGGCTAATAAAAGAAGAACAAGGCTTAGAAGTAAGAAAGACTTAGTTCAGTTGATGAACTAAGTATAGGCTGATTAGGAATAGAGCCTTAAAAGAAGAAAAGCATAACCTATCACTAGAAAACTATAACCTTAAATAGTGATAATTTCATAATGAACCATAGGTTGATAACTCCAAATGCCTAGATAGAATTAGTAATAGAATAAGACTAGGAAATTAGGGTTAGAAACAAAGCCTAGGTGAATAACTTAGAGATAGATTAAAGAACAACATGAAAAGGAGAATAAAAGAAACTTAGAAAGAGGACTAAGAAAGATCTAGTGAAGGAAAGTGAATAAAAGACTTAGAAACATATGTTAGTTAAAGAGAGTCGAGCATAATGAACCCCGAACTCGAGTCAAGCCAAGGCACTACATTCTAAAATGAATAAGTCAAAGGAAAAGAAAGAATTAACAAGATTATTGGAGGCCAGAATTGAGGAGTAAAAAGGGGGTCAAGGATATGAATTGGTTGAAGGAAGAGGAAACCCCCGACTACGTGAATGTGGAAGAAGATAACAAAAAGGGTTAAATGTGTGAATTGATAGAAAAGAAAGGAAAGGAAAACCCCTAATTAGTTAGATGATAAAAGAAGAAATAAAGAGGTTGGATAGAAAGAAAAATTGGAGAAACTATAAGAGAAGGAGCACTCGTAGAAAACGAGTGAATGGGGATTATACAAGTAATGAGATAAAGGAAGGAAGAGGAAAAGGACAAATAAAGGAATAAGGATACCAAAGCATGGTAATACGCACAAGAGCGAACGAAGGATGAGAATAATGATGATCATGATGGGAATTATAAGGAGATTATAAACTAATTGATGAGGAAAGTGGATCGACCTAAGTAAGAGTCAAAGAAAAGGATAACGATAGAACAAGGATGAATAAGGTGATAATTGAATCTAGAGAAGACAAAAAGGTGATTAAGAATGAGCCAAAATAATGGTTGGAACTGGAAAAGACAAAAGATCAAGGCATGGCAAAAGTGTGGAATAGAAGGAATTAAGAGTATAAGTTGGAGAAATATGAAGGATAAGTTGAAATTTTTAGAAGGAGGGGAGTAAGCTAACTTTGAGGATAAACCCCCCGAAGAATGATAAGTGAAAAAAGGATGTGGGAGATGAAGTCAAACCAAGCTAAGATAGAATTAGCTTGGCGTGGGCAAGATAGTGAGGCAATGGAGGATAGAGAAAGGTGTTGCCCACGATAAATAAACCATGGTATCAAAAGACAAAGGAGATATAGCGGGAAATCAAAGGCATCAAAAGCCAAGAACGGCTGAAATAAAGGAAACCCATACGTGAAAAGCAAGAGATGAGAGAACTGAGACAAAAAAGGTGATAAGAAAGAAAACCTCGAGTACTCAAAGGAAAGAGTATGAGGATAAGGAAAGAATTAATCAAGCTCATGAACTTCTACGAGCACAGCCAGTATGAGCAGCAAAAAGAGAATTCTAACACCCAAGAGAATCAAAGGTGTTAGAAGAAAAGAGGAATAAGGATGATGATGATGAAGGAAGTCAGAGAAGAAAGAAAAGAGAGGGAAATAATGAAGTCAAGGTAAACGAAACCTTGGATAAGACGTGAAAGATCACGTAAATCAAGGTAAAGGAATATGGAAAAGAGAATGGATACAGAGATGACCTTAAGGATAAAGGATATGGAGATTTCAAGAACTGCAGACGATGCCAAGAAGTGGCAACCGACCTAAAAGAAGGGCAGAATCGAGTAAAGGGACGAGAAACCATAAGAAGAAGAAGCATGAAGATAAAGAAGCTACGAAAGGTGCCACACAAGTATAACGTGCATGAAACGCGCTGATCCGCGTTGGTTGGGAAGTAAAAGAAAATGTGGACCCCATAATGGACGTGGGTGGATGGAAAGGAAGAAAAGGTTAGAGAAGGGGATAAGGAAACCCCAGATAGTACTGTTGATGAAATGAGGAAAAGAAATCAACCATTAGCATTAAAGCTAAGGTGAAGGAAAGAGGTCAAAAGGAAGATAAATACGCGATACCTCCTGAAGTGGGTACCTTAAGAAAATAAAAGTTAAGGAATGCCTAAGTGGCAAGAAAAGTGGTATAGATGGGTATGAGATCGAGGCTCAAGTGTGAACAATTTGGGAGCCATGTGAGGCATCCCTATGTGAGAAAGGATCAGAGATCGAGATCTTGAGGATCTCTATGATGACCACTCGAGAGGACCGACCTAATGTGTGATTGGGGTATGCATGAGACCACCCAGAGTTCCCCATCCCAGAGAGGATGAGAGATGAGATGTGATAGGCCATGGGTCCTGTATGTGATATGATGGGCCAAGGGCCCTATCTGTGATTGCGATGGGCGGTCAGAGAGTCTTTCAGATTATGAGAGCTGAGAGGGCATGATCTCTGATTCCTCTGTTATGATGCAGCCGAGTGTGGGCCAGTGTATACAAGAGCTCGACTCATACGCCATGAAAAGAGAGAATGAAGTCAGAGGTGAAATGAGGAAGCGAAACTAAGGTAGGGGGGAAAGACAATTAACTCACCGCATCCTCGCTGTGAAGGCGAGGGAGTTAAACAAGGTCTTTCCCGATAGCTTGGTTACAAAGATGAATACAAGACCACGAAACGGCAAGGGATGCCCCGGAGAATAGCTTCAAAGCAAGAGGCAATGGTAATGAAAAAGGAGAAGGAACTCCTGAGAAGAGTAAGAAATGTGGAACCTCAGAGGTAACAAAATGATCATTTCGTCAAGAGAGACTTGGATGATGAGACAAGAACAAAGCGAGAAGATCGAGTAAACACGAATGGAGTGAAGCAAGCCTAACCCATGAATAGGTAAGGGTAGGCTATAGTAAGGAAAAGATGAGGTTCAAACTCAAGAGTGGAAGAGTGATGAAACCACTCTTGAGGAAGAGAATGATCAGAGTGCGCTGCGAAAGCGTGGTGAACTTCAGCGGCAAATAGTGATGCGAACCCTATTCCAAAACGGAAGGAGGGCTTCGAATGGAAGCCAAATCTCCCCAAGCTACCTTATTTAATTTCGAGGACGGAATTTTTAGAAGGAGGGGAGAGTTGACACACCCGGACCTAGCACAACTTTTGGTACGAACGGAATAGTGTAAGATGGAGTATTAATTAAACAATATGTCGGTTCGGATCTATCTAATTAAGAAGAGAAGTTTAAATTAGGATAAGACAGAGTTGGAAGATAAAGTAATTAACCGTACATGGAAATTAGTAAATGCCAAAAAAACCTCCAATTAAGTCCTTAGAAATTTATTATGGGCCCCATTGGCACAAGAAATCAAAGGATTTAGCCAACGGGTAAAAATGGAAAAAAGTTGAAAAAGGGGAAAAAGTTTGACCCGGGGCCCGAGTGGACCCGGTGTCGGGCTCCCCTATAAATAGGGGAGGGGGGCCGAACCTTTCTTCATTTTTTCTTTTCTTTCCTTTCTTTTTCTTCTTCTTTTCTCTGGAGTCGACCGGAGGCATTTTGGACAATTGACAAATCGGGACAGTCCGGTAGTCAGATCAAGGTGAGTTTCCAGTATGTTGTTCTTCTCACCTCGATCTACGTTATGTTAAGTTTGCACGCACATCCATGCATCGGTTTATCCTAGATCGCAATTTTCAGCTTTTAACCGGATTAGAACTTTAAACTCAAATAAGTGGATTTCGGGCCGTCGATTAAGGTGAGTTTTTAGTAGGTCATAGTACTCACCTTAATCTACGTTATATTCCATTTTTACTCATTTATGTGCACCAGGTGTGAATAAATCAGAGATTTAGTCAATTTTGGCTAAATCTCGGTCTACGGAAAAATTGGACCGATTTTTCTTGTTTCTGCCTCGGCATATCCGTCGTGGATGCCATGAGGATCGTCTCTTTAAGTTTGTTCGTCAAAAGAAAGAGAAATGAGTGCAAAAGCCGGGGGAGAGACCGGCCGAGAAACTGGCCAACCCGTGTGGGGCCCAGCCTAGTCCGGGTGTGGGGCCCACGGGCCCCTGGGGATTTTGGTAATTTTTCGTCGAGAGTCCGATTTTAGCCCCGAAACCTTTTAGACATTTTTCTAAGTGCCGGGTCTAGCCCAAGTGGGCCACCATGGACCCCCAGGGGCATTTCGTAATTTTTCACCAAGTGTCCGATTTTACCCCAGAACCTCCCGGACACTTTTTTAAGCCCTGAATCACTTCCAAACATCGTCTTAGGTCATATTAGAGCCTCATAGGTGCATTCATAAATTTATTTATGAATGCTAACATGTATTTCCGTGTATTAGGGCTCCGGATAATCGATTGCGGTGATGCCCCGGAGGTTAAAGCTACATGGAGCGTTTAGGAGTATACAAATCTGCCATCACTGTGAGTGACCTAAACTTCTCTGTTTAGCCACTGGGGAAGATGGTTTTAAAAATGATTTTTAAAAACATAAATGTTTTCAAAAAGGTTTTGGGATATGGGAAATCCACACACACACATTTGTTTGCGATATACCCACACAGTGAGTGGGATGTTTTAAAAGGAAATATAAAACTTATGTGTGTGTGATTTATATATTTTAAATATAAATGTTTTATACGTATATATAATTTACTAAATATTATTATTATGATTATTGAGGGTATGATGCCCTCGGGAGATGAGTGTTTGAGAGGGTTCCTCGGAGCTCCAATTTGAGGGAGTGTGGACCGAGTTGAGAGCATGCATGATACTCTGCCGTGGACCGCCTATTGAGGGGCACGGTGAGTCGAGCCTGGTTGGGAGGGGGGCGTAGGGAAACTCGCCAGAGCTCCAATTCGCTATGTTCCACCATAGCGAGGCATCACCGAGGGAAAGGGCTAGAGAGATAGAAAAGAGAAAATATTACAGAATGAGAAAGAGATTGCCCTCGGTGCAGTGAGGCATAAGACAACCGACGGGTCACGCCTCGAGTATGATAGAGATGCCAGCCCATTTGATATGTATATATATTTATTTATTTAAAGTGTTTTTAAAAAGAGAGTTCTCAACTGGAGAACCAGGAAAGAGTTTTCAAAAAGAAAAATATTTATTTTATTTTATTTTATTTTATTTTGGCTTTTCCCTTATCCTCTCTAACCCAGATGGAGATTCTTAGAACCTATGTCACTCACCTGTATCCAATGTGGATAGATGTAGATCTGCGATCGGAGTCAGCTTTAGAAAAGAGGGTCACTAGGAGGTGTCGGTGGCTTAGGCTTAGAAGTTTCCGCTGTATAGGTATTCTCTCAATTAGTCCACTGGCATTACTTTTAAAGTTAATTATTTTATTAAATATTTTCTAACTAAAGTTTTAGTTTTATTTGACAGCGATGATGCCCATTTATGCCTTGCGGTGCCTCAGGTGCGTGACTGGCCAGCACGTACTTCGAGGCAGCGCGGCGGTTGCCACGTGGCCGACCCGGGGCAGGTTGGGGTGTGACACATTCACTATCTGTCACGCCCCGATCTGCCGGGGTCGGCCACGTGGCAACCGTCGCGCTACCTCGAAGTACGTGCCGGCCAGTCACGCACCAGAAGCACCGCAAGGCATTGAAATGGATATCATCGCTGCAAGACAAATCTAAAATTTTAATTAAAAATAATAAAATATTTAATTTATAAGCAATACTAGTGGACTAATTTAAAAGGATACCTACACAGTGGAAACCATAAACCTAAGCCACCGACGTCTTCTAGTGAGCCTCCTTTCTATAGCTGACTCCGTATGCCAATCTGCATCCATCCACATTGGATACAGGTGAATGACAGAGGTTCTAAGAATCTCCATCTGGGTTAGAGGGCATAAGGGAAATCCAAAATAAAATGAAATAAAATAAAACAAGATAAGATAGAATAAATATTTTTCTTTTTGAAAACTCTTTTAAAAACTCTTTAATAAATAAATATATATAAATCTCAAATGGGCTAGTATTTCTATCATACTGGAGGCACGACCCGTCGGTCGCTTTATGCCTCATTGCACCGAGGGCTATCTCCTTTCTCATTTATAATTATTTTCTCTTTTCTATCTCCCTAGCCCTTTCCCTCGGTGGTGCGTCGCTGTGGTGGAACACAGCGAACTGGAGCTCTGGCGAGTTTCCCTACGCGCCTCTCCCAACCAGGCTCGACTCACTGTGCCCCTCAATAGGCGATCCACGGCTGAGTATCATGCATGCTCTCAAACTCGGTCCACGCTCCCGCAAATTGGAGCCCCGAGGAACCCTCTCGATCACTCATCTCCCAAGGGCATCGTACCCTTAATAATCATGATAATAATATTTTGAAAACATATATATATATAAAACATACATATTTAAAATATATATAAACACACACATAAGTATTTATATTTCTTTTTGAAGACATCCCACTCTCTATGTGGGTATATCACAAACAATTGTGTGTATGTGGGTATATCACAAACAATTTATGTTTTTAAAATCATTTTTAAAACCCTTTTCCCCAGTGGCTAGACAGAGAAGTCTAAGTCACTCACAGTATTGGGAGAATCGTATACTCCCAAGCGCTCTATGTAGCTTTACCCTCCAGTGCATCGCCGCATTCGATTATCCGGAGCCCTAGAACACGGAACTATACGTTAGCATTCATAATTACATTTATGAATGTACCTATGAGGCTCTAATATGACCTAAGACTGGGCTTGAATGTGATTCGAGGCTTAGAAAAGTGTCCGGGAGGTTCCAAGGTGAAAATTGGACACTTGGTGAAAAATTACGAAAATGTCCTTGGGGACCCGTGGGCCCCACACTCGGGCCCAACCCAACCCGGTTCTGGGCCAGGCAGGCCCCCCACGTGATTGGGTCAGGCCTGGCCTGAAATTTGGGCCGGAAGGCCCACCCCATGCGAGTTAGGCCGAGCCCAACTCAGCTTGGGCCCAACAAGGCCCAAGTGCACGGATTGGGCCAAAAGCCCCAGTCCAGCGCCGGACAGACCAGGTCCCGCGTGGGACCTGGCCTGCTGGTCTCTCCCGCGCGGGAAAGACTCGGCTCCCGCGCGGGAGCCGTCCGGCCTCCTCGGGATTCGAGGCATTTCCTCGATTCCGGACCCCTCGGTCCACCGTTTCACGTGAAATTCGAGATGGAGGTTCCTCTCACCTCCCACGACACGTTTACCAGAGCAGAAACGAGAATTACAAGCTCAAAGTCCCTAAATCTCAAATCTAAACTTAAAATCTAACTAAAAGCTGAACCTAACTTTGAGCTTGAATTTCTCCTAGACTAATGCATGGATAAGCGTGAAAACTTAATGGAACGAAGATTAAGGAGTTAGGAACGACTCACCAAGATCTCGCATTGAACTTGCGGTCGGTTTGTCCGAATCGGCCAAAAGTCCAAAACTGCTCCAAAGGAGCAGTTGAGAGAAAAGAGAAAGGAGAGAAGAGAGAAAGAGAGAAAATGAGGGGGAGAGGCTCGGCCTCCCCCTATTTATAGGGTAGCCCGGCACCGAGTCTTCTCGGGCCCCGGGCCAGACTTTCTCTTCTCTTTAAAACTCTCAAAACTTTAATCCATGGCCCGATCCACCGACCAATTCACCAATGGACTTCCAATCGATTGGCTATGGACTTAAGAAGTCCACTTTAGTATTTCCATGCATGGTCACCAGTCTCATCTTTCAACTACGTCTTATCTTAAGCCTATCTTCTCTTCTGACTTGACACAGCCAGACCGATATATTGTTTAATTTATATGTTATCTTGTACTATTCCGTTCGTACGAAAAGTCATGCTAGGTCCGGGTGTGTCACTATCCCAAGTCAATGCACGATTAGTCCAAAATAAAAGGGTAAATATGCAAATATAACACAGAAGAAAAGATAGGCATATAATATTTACAAGAAACAAAGAATAGAAGAATAGACATGGCATACATACGAGGATAGAGGCATTTATTAACAAAAGTCAAGCATACAAGACCTATATTCAAAAATAAGAAGTAGTAAAATAAGCATACAAAACATATATATATAAATAACGAGCATTCAAATAAGCATACAAGATATATACATGGAAGAATGAAAATATTGAAATAGAAGAGACATAAGGACATGCACAAGAAGGCAAGATCATGCAAAATATATCCATAGTATATGATGAAGTAGATCAAACAATGTCATGTGAAAATATGAAAAATGCGAAATGCAACTTTGAAAAAGGTTTATTCATGTGAATGCGAAATGCAAAAGAAATTTCTATTTGAATTTAGGTCAAATCAATGAATGAAAAATGAATGTACATGAATGCAACTGAACATTAAAACATTTAATAATTAACACTAAGTTAAAACAAAACTTTTTTCAAAATGGCTTGACTTTCTAAAACTATTCACCAGTGGATTCGCCAAACTGTCGAAATGTCTAAAAAAGATCGCTCGACAAGAATATTTATTTGGCGAATCGAAAGAGTTTTTTTGAAAATTTTGAATAGAAGAAAAGAAGAAAAGGAGTCGCCACTAACCATTTGGTTTAGACAGGTTAGCCACCTATTTTGACTCCATTTAACCTAATATAATCTAGAAAGATTACCTTAGATCAAATAGTTATCAGTCTATGTAACAGATTTTGAGTTCAGGAGTCGATTACGATTGGGGAAGGATTAACACCCCTGAAACGCCCGAAAATCGTTACCATAAGAGTTTTTAAAAAATGTTTTAGGACTAATGATCAAATGCTTTCAAGGAAAAAAATAATTTAGAAATTAAAATTTAAAATGTCGGAATTATACGCCTTTTGCTATTGGTTGATTCACCCTTGAAAAAAATTTAATGAGATTCATATTGAAATTTTGCTAAGAAAGGTCCCAATGTCTAACGATCGGATTGAGAACTTTCCAAAAAAAACAAAAGAAGAAAAGAAAAAAAATTGAAAGTCAAATATTGAAATGAATAATTTGTTAAAGTGACAAGTTTTAATTTCAAGAAAAATTTGAGTTTTTCGAAAAAAATTGGAACGACTTCAATTGTGAAGGACTAAATTGAAATCTATCAAAAATATTTTTGGATTTTTTAAAATTAATGTCGGAATTATTAAATTCTTTTTATTGATAACAGATTTTTGATTAAAAGCAATATGTGAAAAAATAGATTAACTTTAATTAAAAAGACTCCAATGTAGGGACCTAATTGAAATCTTTCAAAATATTTTTTGATTTTTGAAAATAATGTTGGAATAATTAAATTCCGTTTATTTTTTGGATCTCATTTTAAAACATTGATTAAAGAAATTAGCCAAAGTTTGATTTTGTAAGAAAACTTCAACTATTGATTAGGTTTGAGTTTCTCCTAAAAACCCTTTTAGTTTTTTTTTTTAAAAAAACCATGTTGGAATTTAAAATTCCTTTCATTGATAATGGGCCTTTTGGAAGGAAAACATTTTTAAGGGTTTTTGAAAAATTGAAATTAATTAAAGAAGCTTTTGAAAACTTGAAGAAATTGTAAACATGATATGCATATGCTTTTGAAGAAATCAAATGAGGAAAATTTATATATTTTTTTTATTTTTGAAGAGATAAAAACTCCCATAAACCCCCCACCGTACTTCTAGTAGAAACTTAGAGAAATTTTTATCATGACAGACCTTTGAGCATCGCGTACTTTCGAGACTCTCAGGCTTTCCATGCACATGAATTTCGTGAAAATGATGCACTAAAATCTAAATGCATGAAATTATGGGACAAAATTATTAAAATATATTAAACATGTAATTAAATGCATGAACCCTAATTTCTAATATGACATAAATAATGCAAATGGACCTAACCTAAAATAATATAAAAAATGAAATGCATCTAATTTCTAAATGGCATATTAAAATGTATCTGGGCCTAAATATCTAAAAGACATATTAGAATGAAATGGGCCTAAAAATACTAAAATGACATATTAAAATGAAATGGACCTAAAAAATACTAAATGGTACAAATGTTAAATGGGCCTAAAAATACTAAATGGCATAAATATTAAATGGGTCTAAAATTACTAAATGACATAAAAATGAAACGGGCCTTAAAAATTTAAAATGACATGAATATTAAATGAGCCTAAAAATGCTAGAATGACATAAATATGGAATAGACCTACACTACAACACAAATGAGTTTTAGTGGCAGCCAAATTGAGGCAATTAACATATTTTCCTTTAAATTATGATTTTATCAAACAAATAAACCATTTGTCTCCACATGTAAAAATATTTGCCTCTAAAAGCCATTTATTTATTTAATTAAAATATCATAATTAATTGAGAAATTTATGGAGGCTTTTTGTTAGTTCTTTAGTGCCTCTAATTATATTGTTGATAATAGTGCACAAATTTATATATTTTGAGGCAAATTAATATATGAATAGGGATTTTATTTAAATGCCTCTAATCAAAGGCATTCTAGAGACTAATTTAGAATTCTTTTAGAAGCCTTTTTAAAAGTCTCTAATTAAAGATTTTTTAGAGACAAATTTAAAAATATTAGAGACTTCTATTTAAATGCCTCTCTTAAAATATTGTTTTGAGTCTAATTCATAATTCGTTTAGAGACCATTTTAAAGGTCTCTAATTAAAAGTCTTTTTGAGGCAGATTAATATATGAATAGTGACTTTATTTAAATGCCCCTAATCAATGACCTTTCAAAGACTAATTTGTAAGTATTTTAGAAGCATTTTTAAAGGTCTCTAATTGAATATCTTTTAGAGACAAAATTCAAAAATATTAGAGACTTCTATTTAAATGCCTCTTTCAAAAGACCTTTATGAGACTAATTCATAATTCTTTTAAAGACTTTTTTAAAGGTCTCTAATTAAAAGTCTTTTTGAGACAAATTTAAAAAATATTAGAGACCCATATTTAAATGCCTTTATTGTCTATTGTCTCTTTAAAAGATCTCTCATTAAATATTTATATTATTTTAGACAAAAAAATATATTTTTTAAATTTAGAATTTTTTATGAATTGGATATGAGATTGTTATTTATGAGGTAAATATAGTTTGATATATATATATATATATATTAAATTTTAGTGGGCTAATTTTAGGTTTGATATATATATATATATATTGGGTTTTATAATTTTGGAGGTTTCTTTAATGGGTAGACATCCTTTGAATTTAACAAATTGAACCAAAAAAAAAAATGGTCCAGTGAAGGCTTCCAAAATTTTAACAAATTTCACTGAAAAATAAAAGGATCCTCTCCACTGGTTAAAAACAGTGGAGAGGTCCACCACTTTAATATAAGGCTATGAAAAGTGCACGTAAGCACTCTCCAATTAAGAAAATTAGCCTCACACCATTTTCACTTTCCCTTTCCGTCACCTACTATTTCCTTTTGGGTCCTACCTTGTTTTCTTCCTTCCTTGCTCCTTATCTCCAGCGAACACACCCCTTAACCTTCTTGGCGGATCAAGGAAGCAATTGAGAAATATGAGACCAGCTATTTTTTGCTTCCATATGGTTCTCTCTTATGAGCATATAGCTATCCTGTTTTAGTTGACTTCCTATTCCAGCATTGAAAAATCTTGTCTATATATCCAAAATCAAAGGTATGAATTAATTTATTTTTATTTTATTGTAATTTTAATATGAATATTCAAGCTTCCATCAAAATAATGGTATAAATCCTCTTTCCCTTGCTGAAAATTGTTTCATCCTCTCTTTTTTTTTGGCACATAGCTTTATTTATTTTTTTATATATTTATGAGGTAAATATAGTCTTATATATATATAATTTGTTTGGAGGCCATCGTTATAAGTTCACAAATAGCAAAGTGGAAAATGATGTTGAGAGTCCAAGAAAAGATTTTAGTCTGATATATATATATATAAAGACCAGCAATATGAGTTCACAAATAGCAAAGTGGATGCTGGTGGTTGAGAGTACAGGACGAATATTTTAGTCTGATATATAAGAATCATTTGTCAAGAAACTTTCAAATTTCAACAATTAGTGAATAGGTTAGTGTAGAAAGTGAAATTGGTAATTTGTTGGTGCAAATTTGAAAGCATTTTGAGTAGGTGCATGATTATATCATTGTGGGCATCATTTTCGAATTAAATTTATGGATTATTATATTGAGCATGGATAATTTATAATTTAGTTTCAATTTTTAAAAATGTTGGAAAAGTGAATTATACTCCTAGTCAATTGGAAAGATTTATATGATTTAACAATGTTAGCTAATATGTTTACAAATTTGTTTTCTTTAAACTTGTAGGGGGAAACTCTCCTGCTATACTTCATTTTCCCTTGGCTGCCCGAGTTAGCCTCACAATAACGTAGAAACTTGACAAAGCCTCTGATCAGTTGGCCCAACATTAAGTTCCCTTGGCTGCCAGTGTCTTCCTACATATTGCTCAGGTAATTTTTTTATAACTTAAAGATGTTGTAGGATGGAAAATATATATGCAATTTAATGAATTCATCATTAGGGTCTTATGTTCGTAATAGAAATCAACCTGAAGGATCAATTGCTAAAGGATACCTGGCAAAAGAATGTGTGACATTTTGTTCAAGATACTTGCATGGAGTTGAAACCAAACTGAATTGACCAGTACGGAATGACGATGTAGTTGAAAGTTTTAAGGGTAGGTCAAACATTGAAGGATCATCTATTTTTTATAGACAAGGTCATCCGCTGGATGGAGGGAAAATTGTAACACTACAACAGAATACTTTGCTAAAGGCGCATCGATATATATTAAACAATTGTGATATTGTCGCACCCTTTATTGAGTAAGACATTACCAATTAGTTGTTATGTAAATATTTATTTGTTTTGAAATTTTAATTTGCTTCATTTCATTACTTATATGCACTTTATCATAGGAGACATATTGCTTTACTCAAAAACCAACATCCACGTGGTAAACCCCATTACATCATACAGCTTCACAATGAAACTTTTCAATCATGGTTGTCAAGCCAAGTAAGTTTTTATGTGTAAATTATGCCATTGGAGTATTTTATTATGTAATATAATTATACTGTTTTATGCAAATTACTCGTTATGCTCTTAGGTTCGTGAAGACCATAACTCAAATAATGAGGAGATTGTAAATGATTTGAAATACTTGGCACGTCTTCCAAATAATGTTGGTAAGAAGTTTAAGGGTTAGATAATCAATGGATTTCGGTTTCATACCAAAGAACATGAGAAGAAAAGAAAAAGCCAAAACAGCGGGGTTGTTGTAGTCGCAAAGACTCAAAGTTTTGCAAGTGTCAAAGATAAGCGTCCTCTTGATGGTGATGTGACATATTATGGTGTTTTGAAGGAGATTATAGAATTAGATTATTGGATGGAAAAGAAAATTACACTGTTCAAGTGTGATTGGGTGTCAAGTGGGAGGGTGTCAAAGTTGATGATTTTGGGTTTACATTAGTAAACTTTTCAAGACAAATGAATGAAAATGAGCCGTTCATTATGGCATCACAGACTGAACAAGTGTTTTATGTGCAAGACCCTATAGAAAGTGACTGGTCTGTTGTTATCAAGACAACACCAAGAGACTTTTATAACATGACTGAAGAAAATTGTGCCGAAGATGTAGAATCATATTTACAAAGTGAAACTTATTCTGCTGGGTTACTAGATGGAGCTTTCAGTGAGAATGATAATAATATTGGTTGGGTCAGATTAGACGTGGATGGCACGATCGTTGATACTCCCTTAGCATCAGCAAGAAACTCAAATGAAACTTTTTCCAATGAGGGTAATGGTGATTTTGAGAACACACAGGACATGGATGATACTATTGTGTCACGCCCTGACCCGCCCGGGTAGGCCACGTGGCAACCGCCACACTGCCTCGAAGTACGTAACGGCCGGTCACGCACCAGAAGCTCCGCAAGGCATTGAAATGGATATCATCGTTGCAAAATAACTAAAACTTTAATTAAAATCTTTAAATAAATTAATAAACTTCAAAATAGTATCAGTGGATTAATTTAAAGGAATACCTACGTAGCGGAAACTACTAAGCCTATGCCACCGACGCCTCCTAGTGAGCCTCCATTCTATTGGCTGACCTCGCACGCGGATCTGCATCCATCCACATTTGGATACAGGTGAGTGACAGAGATTCAATGAGTCTCCATCAGGGTTAGGAAAAACAGGGTAATCGAAAATATATTAAAACAAATAAAATAATTTAAATTAAAAAACTTTGTTTTCAACACTTCCTGTATCAAATCCTCCAGGAATGAATAAAATAAATTTTGATTTCAAAACCTCTTTTAAAATTCTCCCAAGGAGAAATAAATTTTAAAACCTTTAAAATAATTATACTAATGGGCTGGCACTTAATACACAAAAGGCACGACTAGCCGGTCGTATGCCTTACTGCATCGAGGGCTATTTCTTTTCTCTTCATATTCATTTTCTTTTTATCTTAAACACTAGCCCGTTCCCTCGGTAGTGCCTCACTGTGGTGGAACACAGTGAACTGGAGCTCTGGCGAGTTTCCCTACGCGCCTCTCCCAACCAGACTCGACTCACCGTGCCCCTCGATAGGCGGTCCACGGCTGAGTATCGTGCATGTTCTCAAACTCGGTCCACGCTCCCGCAAATTGGAGCCCCGAGGAATCGCACTCAATCACTCCTCTTACCGGGGCATCGTACCCTAATAACCATAATAATAATAATAATAATATTTCTTATAAATATTAAAAACATGTAAACACACACAAACTTTTGTATTTTTAAAAATCATCCCACCCCCTAAGTGGGCGTATCACAAAGTAAAAAGTGTGTGTCGTGGATTACCCTTATCCCAAAACCGTTGTAAAACCTTTTTAAAACAATTTATATTTTTAAAACATTTTGCCCTAGTGGCTAAGCACTGAAAACTAAGCCACTCACAGTATTGGGAGAATCGTATACTCCCAAGTGCTCCATGTAGCTTAACCTCCGGAGCATCGCCGCACTCGATTCAACTAGAGCCCTAATACACGGAAATATAAGTTAGCATTCATAATTAAATTTATGAATGCACCTATGAGACTCTAACATGATCTATGACTGGGCTTGAATGTGATTTGGGGCTTAGAAAAGTGTCCGGGAGGTTCCGGGGTGAGAATCGGACACTTGGTGAAAAATTACGAAACTGCCCCTGGGAACCATTGGGCCCCACACTCAGACTGGGCCCGTAGGGCCCGGCCCGTCCAGGTTCTGGGCCAAACAGGCCTGCCCCCTGAAGCTGGGCCGGGCCTGGCCTAAATCTGGGCCCAAAAAGGCCCCCCTTACTGATTAGGCCGAAGCCCACTCGGCTTGGGCCCAAAAGGGCCTAGCATCACGGATTGGGCCAAATGGCCTAGTCTGGCGCCGGATTGGAACAGGTCCCGCGCGGGACCTAGTCTGGTGGTCTCTCCCGCGCGGGAGAGACTCGGCTCCCTTGCGGGAGTCGTTCGGACCCTCTGAATCCGAGGCATTTTCTCGATTCCCGAGCCCCTCGGTCCACCGTTTTGCGTAAAATTCGAGATGGAGGTTCCTCTCACCTCCCACGACGCGTTTACCAAAGCAGAAACGAGAATTACAAGCTCAAAGTTCCTAGATTTCAAACCTAAACCTAAAAGCTAATAAAAAGCTGAAACTAACTTTGAGCTTGGATTTCTCCTAGACCAATGCATGGATAAGCGTGAAAACTTAATGGAATGTAGTTCAATGAGTTAAGAACAACTCATCAAAATCTTGCCTTGAACTAGCTGTCGGTTTGTCCGAATCGGCCAAAAGTCCAAAATTGCTCTAAAGGAGCAGTTGAGAGAAAAGAGAAAGGAGAGAAGAGAGAAAATGAGGGGGAGAGCTCATCTCTCCCCTATTTATAGGGGACCCCGGCACCGGGTCTACTCGGGCCCCTGGCCAGACTTTCTATTCTCTTTTAAACCTCTCAAAACTTTGATTATTGGCCCGATCCACCGACCAATTCACCAATGGATCTCCAATCCATTGGCTATGGACTTCAAGGAGTCCACTTAGAGATTCCATGCATGGTCACCAATCTCATCTTCCAACTACGTCTTGTCTTAAGCTTATCTTCTCTTCTGACTTGACACAGCCGGACTGACTTATTATTTAATTTTCGCGTCATCTTGTACTATTCCGTTCGTACAAAAAGGTCATGCTAGGTCTGGGTGTGTCAGATTGGTTTGATTATTGAGGTATATAATTTTATATTTGTTATTATATTGATACATTGGATGCTTACAATAATTGAGTTCATATATGTTGTCGCAACGTTGCCGCAAATGACGGGTTTGGGACTTTATGAAATATATGGAGTCGCCACTAACCATTTTTGTTTAGGTGCGCTTAGTCACCTATTAAGAATATATCTAACTTAACATTGGCCGTTAAATGGCGTATTAAGACAGATAGGTCCCGGTCTACGGAACAAACGGATCTGGGTTCGGGAGTACAGTTACGTGTATGGAAGGATTAACACCCCTACAACGCCCGCCAAACGACGGTACCGATTAGTTCAGTATTAATTAGGCCTTAATAAAAATTAATAATTAACCTTTTAATTTTCATCTTTGATTTTCGTGTTTCCAAATTTTTATATTTTTCATTTAATTTTTCCTTTTTTCTTTTCATTTAAGTTTTATTTTATTTTTTTATTTTATTAAAAAAAAGGGTCCATTCACAATCATTAAAAAAAATTATCAACTTATAGTTTAGAGATTTAGCTATTAAGTCCATTTTATTATATAGAATGAGTTTTATTTATTACTTAATAATGATATCTATGTTTTATAAAAAAAAGTTTATAAATTCTCATCGCCGCCACGATAGAATCTATAAATAGTTTTGGAGGGTTTCTCGAGAAGCTCGCCACCACGATTTTCTCGAGAACATACCCTTTTCATAACCATTAATTTAAGAAAACTTTAAACTCATGAATTACTTACACCTTAGCCTTTAAGCACATTTTAATTCATTAACTAAAAGATTTTTTTTATTATTTTAATTTTATATCTGAAAATTAAGCATAAATCCTCATCGCCACCATGATGGAATTTATAAGCCGTTTTTTTTAGGACTTTCCCGGGAGAATCGCTGCCACGATTACCCGAGAAAGTATCTTTTTATTTATTACCATTATTATTTTAAAAAAAAAAAACTGGATTCCTTTGAAAGGTTGAATTTTCATTGATTAACTAATAATTTTTATATTATCTTATTTACCCATTTTTATGACTTATTGGTTTGAAAATTAAATATAAATCTTCACCGCTGCCACGAGAAAATTTATAAGTAATTTTCGAAGAATTTTCCAAGAAACTCGCCGCCATGACTCCTTGAAAAATAATCCTTGGTTAATTGACTATACTTAATTAAGCAAGTAATTAATTCATAACACTAATAATATAAAGCAAATCCCTTCAAACTATTATTATCCTTCTTTCTTGAGATTAATAAAACCATTTGTCTTTTTTATAACATTTTTTTTTAAATGGATGATACATGGTCGTGAAACTAACTTCCTAACATTGGCATGAACAAAAATAAAATGCAATTAGTACGAAATGAAGTGAAAATGTATGATTATGAAATTGGCTATCTAGCATAATCCTAAAAAAATGAATAAATAAATAAAATTAAGCATGTAACCTAGATTATCATGGTATGTAACTAAAATTGATGGACATGAATATGGAATTATATTAATTATCAAGACATAAACAAAATTAGTTGATATGACCACAACCTAAAATACATGAGATGGCGTTTAAATGCATGGGTATGATAATTTATAGCATGAATGATATGAGTAGCATGCAAAGATATAAGTAAAGAATGATCTATGAATATATAAACAGGACATGGGCATGCAAATTTCATCGAATTCTTAACCTTTTTGACTTTTGTGACATGAAGACATGCTCCCAATGTATGAACACTAAAAAAAAGGAACCAACTTTTTGATTTTCCTTGGATTAGTCAAAAGGAACCATTTTTCTTTCTTATCTTTCATTTTATTAGTCAAAAGAGCCATGTGGAGGCAAAAGTACATGAACAATAAACACAATGCAAGATAAAAGATAGTTTTGCAAAGACCTCGTTGAGAGGGCAACAATGCAATAAAAACAGTTTTGTAAGGACCTCGTGGAGAGGGCAACAATGCAAGATAAATCATTTTACAAGGACCTCGTTAAGAGGGCAATAATGCAAAATAAACAATTTTGCAAGGACCTCATTGAGAGGGCAGCATTGCAATGAAAAATAGTTTTGCAAAGACCTCGTTGAGAGGGTAACAATGCAAGATAAACAAATTTACAAGGACCTCGTTGAGAGGGCAGCGTTGCAATGAAAATAGTTTTACAAAGACCTTGTTGAGAGGGCAACAATGCAATGAAATCATTTTACAAGGACCTCGTTAAGAGGGCAACAATGCAAAATAAACAAATTTGCAAAGACCTCGTTGAGAGGACAGAGTTGCAATGAAAAATAGTTTTGCAAAGACTTCTTTGAGAGGGCAACAATGCAATGAAATCATTTTACAAGGACCTCGTTAAGAGGGCAACAATGCAAAATAAACAAATTTGCAAAGACCTCGTTGAGAGGACATCGTTGCAATGAAAAATAGTTTTGCAAAGACCTCGTTGAGAGGGCAACAATGCAATAGTTTTGCAAAGACCTCGTTGAGAGGGCAACAATGCAATAGTTTTGCAAAGACCTCGTTGAGAGGGCAACAATGCAATAGTTTTGCAAAGACCTCGTTGAGAGGGCAGTGTTACAATGAAAAATAGTTTTGCAAAGACCTCGTTGAGAGGGCAACAATGCAATGAAATCATTTTACAAGGACCTCGTTAAGAGGGCAACAATGCAAAATAAACAAATTTTCAAAGACCTCATTGAGAGGACAGCGTTGCAATGAAAAATAGTTTTGCAAAGACCTCGTTGAGAGGGCAACAATGCAATAAAAAATAGTGGTGATATTGATTTCCTTCGGCATCTTCATTCCCTCACTCGCGTTCTACATTTTTGTTCTTCCATTCTTGAAGCAGAAATTATCAAAAGGATCAGAGTTCATATGTGTGTCAAGTCAAATTTCAATTTTGTATCTGAATTAATGAATTCGATGATTGTTCAAAAATTGCCCCATATTCAAGCGTTCTTTATTTGCGAAAAGATTTTGGACCACTTAATGTATAAAGCATACAAACATCTGTTACTCATCATGAAATTTGGATCTCTTGAAAGTTGGTGGCTACTATCCAAAATGTGCTTGTAGGTGAACAGGCCATTTTAAATTCCTAAGTGGGTTTCAACAGTAGTGGGTTCCAAAAAGTCTATTTATTGTCTCATGAAAGAGGGAATTTCAATATCTCTTCATCTAGGCTTACAATTAACTTTCTTTTTGAAAATCACAATTTTTAAAAAAAATCTGACTTGAAAACAAGATCAAGTTGATGCTTGCTTAATCTCTTAACTTGACAATCTTGACATGAGTCAAAATTTGGACATGAAAGGCTTGAGATTTTGTGAGATTGGTATCAAAGAGAGGTGTGACCCAACTTTTCATATTTAGAGTTCAAAAAGATATCTCATCTTATGGGGTTTATCATTTTTGGATGCCCCAAGTGGTATTGCTCATTTCTAAAACTCACTTTGCTGTCTTAGCCAAATCTCGAGTGATCTCATGAATTCTCATTTCTGCTCTAGACTGCCCTTTCGAGTTTTCACCCTAGAGCCACATCATTTCATTTCTTTTTCTTTTTCTTTCTTTTTCTTTCTTTTTTTGACTGTCTCATCATGCACATGAAAATTCAAAATTCATTTAAACAATCTTTTGAAAAAAATGGTTCAGTGTAAAAACCCATTCTTCTAAAGAAATGCTCTTCAATTAAAGTATCCACACTTTATCAAAATGGGCTTTTCAAGGCATGTAATGTAGGCCATGGTTGAGGGTTCAGAAAGAAAGGATAAACAGGCCCAAAAAGTATTTCAAGGTAACTGAATCAAGGATCACTTTTCGGCTATATGAAGAATTCATTTTTTCATGCTTGATTTCTCATTTGCCTCTATCCCATTAGTTTTTTCATTTCAATTTGTCATTTCTTTCTTTTCTTTATTTTCTTTCTTTTCTTCTTTATTTTCTTCTTTCTTCTCTTTTTTTTTTTGACAACATGAGTTCAAGGATATTCTTATCAAGCAATTGTTCATCATTTTGGGGCGTCATTTCTTTAGGTCATATGCAAGATTTCTTCCATCTTTTGCTCGAATGCTTTCTTTGCATTTGCCCCCAGTGTGAGGGGTGACCCTTGATTAGGTTCATTAGAAAGAATATTCATTAAGCTCAAAGGGGACAACAATGGATAATTTTCTCAAAGTGAAGGGGATATGAAAAATGGCAATTTGTCTTCTCAAGTATGGCTATCTTCATCAAAAAATAATTCCTTAGAAAAAAGTTACTTTGAAAAACAATAATAATTTTTGAAAGCTTTTGAAAACTTTGCTCAAAATCCTAGAACATCACGTGCATGATGAAGCAATCAACTTTCTTCTTTTTAGTCTTTTTCTTTTTCTTTTCATCATGAGAATTTCACAGAAGATGACATTTCCACCCTTTTCAAATTATAACTAAGGCAATCAATCTGAGCAATTTATCTCGATAGCAAAGAGGTATCGGGACCTTACAAAGTGGATTTGGTCTTTTTGATATTTTTGCCCCATGAGTGGGTGAACATGTTAGCAAAAAGATTGTTCTTTTTAGTCAATAAGAGAAATGGGAAGCAAAGGTCCGTGTTAGATTCAAAGAGCATGAGTTCATTTTAAGTCAATAAGAGAAACATGAAGCAACTATCCAAGTGGGATTCAAAGATCATGGTTTATTTAGAGACAAGGAAGAATGGATTCAAAGTTTTAGCTCAGTTTAAACCCATATCAACATGTCAAACTTTAAAGTTTATGCAAGCATTTCCTTAATTTTTTTTCAAAGCATACCAAAAAAAAATTGTTTATTGCGCCCAGATGAAGAACATTGATTCTATCAAGCAAATTTTCAAGGTTTATGTCCCATCCTTATTTTGGGTTTCAATTTTTGTGGCTTCATTCGAATGACAAGGAGTGGCGAGAAAAGCGGTTTGAAGGACTTGTCAAGAACCATTTTCAATCATAACCACCAGCTTTTCACGAGATCCTTCTTGTTATTAAAATAAAAATTTCTTCTTCCTTTTTTTGTTTTTTTTCATCAAACGCAACCATGGAAGATTGATAACACAAATATCTTATTTAAAGAAAAATGCATATTCTGAAAAGAGGTTAATATCGCAAGGATAACCAAAATCAAAGCACCATGACATGATTTTCAAAATTCAAATTTTATTCATTTCTATTTTACACCAAAAGAAAACGAAAATTCCATAAATTGTTACTTTCAAATGACATTATGTACAATACTAGAAAAGAAAACACTATATATAAGAGTAAAAAGGAAGGAATTGCCCCGGATTGGCATACTAATTACAAAGCTCCGCGGTCCATGAAGAGTTATCACGAAATGATGACACCTGTTGACAAAGATGTCAATCTTTTTCTTTGTTAAAAAACTCTTGCATGCGTGTATGCATAAAATGTCATGTATGAATTGTTGGATGAATGTAGGGACATGTAAATTACTAATATGTGTAGGATAAAAATGCTATGTAATGTAGAGAATGAAATTTTATTATGAATGATGTGATGTAAAATTTCCAAATGTCATTAACAACATGTTATTAAACATGATAGAATGCAATTGAGATGCTGAGATGTTGAAAAATGATTAAATGATAAGCGTATTATATGTGCAACTTGAATGAGTATGACAAAACAAAAAATCTTTTTTTTTTTGTTTTTGTTTTTTTCTTTTTTGTTTTTTCTTTCTTTTTTGTTTTCATTTTTCCCCTTTTTTTTACCCCTTTTTTTTTACCGTTCACTCTCATTTTTCTTGCTAAATAAATAAGCCCACAAATGCATTCATAATGTTTTTAGGCATAAACATCAGGATTTGCCTTCAATTGTTGTTGTTCATGAGGTGTATTAGAGGAGCTTATTCGTACCCTTGCATAATTAGGCAACATGTCCCCTAACAAGCTCTCAGTTCCATTCTCTTCTAGAAGCTCATTCAGCCAAACTTGATCAGAACTTGTGTTTTCCTTTTCAAATTCATACCACTGAGTGTCCCTAAATAATCATGCGATGTTCATATCTAGCATTGACATTAAACCATTTTAGTAACGGTTCCACTTGCACTTTAACTAGAAACTGGTGCTGGAAAAGTGGAGAGAGCAATTCTATGCAAGTCATGAGAACTGGATCAAACTAGCTCTTTTGTTGATAGCCCTCGTGTCATTGCCACTTGCCATGTGGAATGGTTGGCTTAGGAACAGGTTGGATTGTCGACATTCATATAGGTAGCTGAGCAATTGCTACCATGGGAGTTGGCCTGGAAAAAAAATGCTGGTTAAGACATGGGTGTAGATTGCTGCTGGCTACACTGATATTTGGTTTATGGCAACACAGAGATGGCCAGTAATGCATGGTGTTGTGAGCAAAGGATGATGATGGATAGGTAAATCATTGACGCTTGGCAGATGGAATAATAATTATTGGTGGCAAGGTCAATGACATTTGGAGGATGGAAGGAAGATAATTGGTGAGGCAAAGTATCGATTCTTAATTGGTAATGTGAAACACTAACATTTGATGAATGAAGATATGGTAATTGGTGAGGCAAAGCATTGGGTTGTGGACCAATGTCCTGGAATTGCTTTATCCAAAATGATTTTCGAGCCAGAGGCGACTTCATTGGTGTGTTTTGACTATTGGGAACTCGCATATTAAAATTGATAGGAGCTTGAATAAGTTCATTAGGTTGAGATTTCTTGGAGAAAAGGTCCTTATTGCTCCAATTTCAAGCATTTATACCAATTTATCTATTTGTTCCTTCAGTTTATGCGCTTCTAGTCGAAACTTTCCTTGAATATTCTCCAAGGCACTTATTTGAGCTTCCATCTTTTTAATTGTGCTCCGAAAACCTTTCATTTGTTAGAGTTTACTCACCAATTTTTTTCAAACATGTCGGATCACTGAAGTGACATTATTAAAGACTACATGCCAATTTGCATTCTCTTTATCTTTTCAAGTGACCAATTTATTAGAAAAAGAGGTATGTATATGAATGAAAGAATGTGTAGATATGTGATGATATGCTAATGGATGATATATACAAGATGCTCTCCTAATCTATTATGTGCATGGATGCATGTGAGCGTACAATTATGTATGAACATGGACTAATGCTTTCACCTACATGTTATACAATAGATGCACAAGAATGTAGGATGCTTTTATGATTTGGGATCAAACAAATGCATAATGTTTCAATGATGAGTAGAGGGCATGATGTAAAAAAAAAAATCTGACTTTGACGGACTTGTGAATGAAAAGATGAGATAGAGAGTTGCATCACTAAAAATTTTGGGGCAAAAGAAAGAGACCATTCCCCCATTTTTTTTTAAAGAAAAAAATTTTGTTTCTTTTTTTTTTTGCTTTTCATCATCTTCATTTTTTGATGATTTTTCTTGTATGGTGTAAAAGTAGTAAAGCAAAAATATGCTATTAAATAAAAATGCATCTTTTTATTTCAATCTTAAAAAAATCAAAAAGTTGGATTCCGAGACTTTGGGGCAAGCAGTCTCCCTTACGAACAAAACGCTTGTCCACACTACTATCATAACTCATACATTAAAGAGGAGAAAGGTAAACGAGTTTTCCTTCATGTGTACCTAGTTTTGTAGTCGCCTCACAGGTTCAGCTCTATCTAGGTTCACTCATCATAACTACATGCTGATGGGTCCCACAACCTAAAAGGTTCTTAGATTGTCCTTACTGCCGGTCTAATCCTAGGCAAATAAGGCCCCCAATCCTCACCCATTATAGGCTCATTTGGAAAGAATTCAACCTGAGTGAGGGTGTTTCGCTCAACCCATCCGGGGACAAGATTGTCCCTCGAAGGCCAGTTACTTTACCCCCCAATCTAAAGGTAATCCGACCACCATCGGATATGCATGAATGCAATAAGTGCCGTGTGTGGAAGGAACTGCAAACCTTTACCAATCATCGTAATACCCGTCTAATACCTCTTACCAAACAAAAATCACAAAAACGATTAGTAATAAAGAAAAATATTTACACAATAAAGAAAATATAAACATGTAAAATATCAATATTCACATAATAATGAAAATCATCAACATCCATAAAGTAAAGAAAATCAATATCTACAAATGCAAAGAACACATCAATATCCACGAAGGAAAAACAAAAAAGATTAATTATTAATCTTATTAAAAATCTAAATCTGTTAAGGCCTTTACTTAATACTAACATCTTCTCGGTTCGACTCTCTAACCGATCCCCAGTGGAGTCGCCAAGCTGTCGCAACGTTGCCGCAAACGACGGGTTTGGGACTTACGAAATATATGGAGTCGCCACTAACCATTTTTGTTTAGGTGCGCTTAGTCACCTATTAAGAATCTATCTAACTTAACATTGGCCGTTAAATGGCGTATTAAGACAGATAGGTCCCGGTCTACGGAACAAACGGATCTGGGTTCGAGAGTACAGTTTCGTGTGGGAAAGGATTAACACCCCCACAACGCCCGCCAAACAACGGTACCGATTAGTTCAGTATTAATTAGGCCTTAATAAAAATTAATAATTAACCTTTTAATTTTCATCTTTGATTTTCATGTTTCCAAATTTTTATATTTTTCATTTAATTTTTCCTTTTTTCTTTTCATTTAAGTTTTATTTTTTTTATTTTTTTAAAAAAAGGGTCCAATAGTTTATTGAAAATTTTTATTTCTATTTGTATTATTTTTTATTTTGTGGATTTTTTATTTTGGAATTTTCTTGATCAATTAATGATTATATGCTTAAAAGCCTCTTATAAATCCTCATCACCACCACGATGAAGTTTAAAGAGACCATTAAACCCCGAGTACTTCCCGAAAGAATCACCGTCACAACTCTCTGGGAAAATACTCTTTCAAAATCATTAATTTTAAAAAAAACATAGTTTATTATTGTTGTTGTTGTTGTTGTTATTATTATTATTATTATTATTATTATTATTATTATCTTCTCCCTTTTTTATTGTGGGACTTTTTTATTATTGACTATGTATCCGAAGATCTCTTATAAATCTTTATCGCCGCTACGATGAAATTTAAAGAGATCTTTAGATTCGAATTACTTCCCGAGAGAGTCGCCGCCACGATTCCTGAGGAAAATATCCTTTCACAATCACAAAAAAAAACTTTGTTTTCTTCTTATTTATTATTTATTAGTGTCTTAAATTAACGACTATGGGTCCAAAAACCTCTTATAAACACTCACCGCCACCATGATGAAATTTAAGGAGGGTTTTTTAGATTTGAAGTAACTCCTGAAAGAATTGCCGCCACAACACCTCAGGAAAGTGTCCATTCACAATCATTAAAAAAAAATTATCAACTTATAGTTTAGAGATTTAGCTATTAAGTCCATTTTATTATATAGAATGAGTTTTATTTATTACTTAATAATGATATCTATGTTTTATAAAAAAAAAGTTTATAAATTCTCATCGCCGCCACGATAGAATCTATAAATAGTTTTGGAGGGTTTCCCCGAGAAGCTCGCCACCACGATTTCCTCAAGAACATACCCTTTTCATAACCATTAATTTAAGAAAACTTTAAACTCATGAATTACTTACACCTTAGCCTTTAAGCACATTTTAATTCATTAACTAAAAGATTTTTTTATTATTTTAATTTTATATCTGAAAATTAAGCATAAATCCTCATCGCCACCACGATGGAATTTATAAGCCGTTTTTTAGAGAACTTTCCCGGGAGAATCGCCACCACGATTAACCGAGAAAGTATCTTTTTATTTATTACCATTATTATTTTTTTTAAAAAAAATGGATTCCTTTGAAAGGTTGAATTTTCATTGATTAACTAATAATTTTTATATTATCTTATTTACCCATTTTTATGACTTATTGGTTTGAAAATTACTTATAAATCTTCACCGCCGCCACGAGAAAATTTATAAGTAATTTTCGAAGAATTTTCCAAGAAACTCGTCGCCATGACTCCTTGAAAAATAATCCTTGGTTAATTGACTATACTTAATTAAGCAAGTAATTAATTCATAACACTAATAATATAAAGCAAATCCCTTCAAACTATTATTATCCTTCTTTCTTGAGATTAATAAAACCATTTGTCTTTTTTATAACATTTTTTTTAAATGGATGATACATGGTCGTGAAACTAACTTCCTAACATTGGCATGAACAAAAACAAAATGCAATTAGTACAAAATGAAGTGAAAATGTATGATTATGAAATTGGCTATCTAGCATAAGTGGGCTGGCATCTATATCATACTGGAGGCATGACCCGGGTGCGACCCGTCAGTCGTTTTATACCTCACTGCACCGAGGCTATCTCTTTTCTTTCTAAAAATATTATCTTTTTCTCTTTCTCTTTCTTTCTCTATTTCTCTTTCTCTTTCTCTTTCTCTAGCCCTTTCCCTCGGTGGTGCCTCACTGTGGTGGAACACAGTGAACTGGAGCTCTGGCGAGTTTCCCTACGCGCCTCTCCCAACCAGGCTCGACTCACCGTGCCCCTCGATAGGCGGTCCATGGCTGAGTATCATGCATGCTCTCAAACTCGGTCCACGCTCCCGTAAATTGGAGCCTCGAGGAATCCTCTCAATCGCTCATCTCCCGAGGGCATCGTACCCTCAATAATCATAATAATAATCTTTTAAAAACATATATATATATATATATAACATACATATTTAAATTACATACAAACACACACACACAATATTTATATTTCTTTTAAAACATCCCACTCACTGTGTGGGTATATCACAAGCACATGTGTGTGTGTGGGTTTCCCATATCCCAAAACCTTTTGAAAAACATTTAAGTTTTAAAAAACCATTTTTAAAATCCTTTCCCACAGTGGCTACACAAAGAAGTCTAGGCCACTCACAGTGATGGGAGATTCGTATACTCCCAAGCGCTCCATGTAGCTTAACCTCCGGAGCATCGCCACATTCGATTCACCCGGAGTCCTAGTACACGGAAATACATGTTAGCATTCATAATTAAATTTATGAATGCACCTATGAGGCTCTAATATGACCTAAGACGATGATTGGAAGTGATTCGGGGCTTAGAAAAGTGTCCGGGAGGTTCCGGGGTGAAAATTGGACACTTGGTGAAAAATTACGAAAATGCCCCTGGGGACCCGTGGGCCCCACCGGTTCTGGGCCAGGCAGGCCTGGCCTGGTTCTGGGCCCAAAAGGCCCACCTCATGTGAGTTGGGCCGAAAATGGCCCAAACCCACGGATTGGGCAAAAACGGCGCCGGATCAAGAGTGAACTGGCGCCGGTTCTCTTCGACCACAAGGTCGGTTGCCGACGTGCAAAAATGGTACCGGTTCGTATTCGTCTTTCGGGGTCTCGTATTCGTCTTTGTAACCAAGCTATCGGGAAAGATCTTCGCTTAACTCCCTCGCCTCCGCAGCGAGGATGCGGTGAGTTAATTGTCTTTCCCCCTACCTTGGTCTTGCTTCTTCGTTTCGCTTCTGACTTCATTCTCTCTTCCTTCTCTGATCTTTTCCGATTTCATACCTCATGGTCATATGAGTCGAGCTCCAATACACATTGGCCCACACTGGCCACATCATAACAGAGGAATCAGAGATCATGCCCTCTCGGCTCTCACAAGCTGACCCACTCTCTAACCGCCCGTCATAATAACATAATAGGGCCCTCGACCCATCACATCGCATACAGGGCCCACGGCCCATCACATCTCATCTCTCATCCTCTCTGGGATGGAGAAATCTGGGTGGCCTCATGCACACCCCAAATCACACACTGGGCCGGTCCTCTCGAGTGGTCATCACAGAGATCCTCAAGATCTCGATCTCTGACCCTTTCTCACATAGGGACGCCTCACACATGGCTCCCGATTCCATCACATTTGAGCCTCGACCTCATACCCATTCATATCATTTCTCTTGCCTCATAGGCATTCCTTAACTTTTATTTTCTTGAGGTATCCAATTCAGGAGGTGTCGCGTGTTTCTCTTCTTTCCGATCTCCTTCCTTCACATTAGCTCCATTGCTAACGGCTAATATCTTTTCCTCATTTCATCAACAGTACATTTGGGGTTTCCATATCCCTATTTTTATCCTTTCTTCCTTTCCATCCACCCACGTCCATTGTGGAGTCCACATTTCTCTTGCCTTCTCGTCAACACGAGACTAGGCCACTCATACAAGTCAAACCCGTGCTGTACACTTTATAGTTTCTTCACCCTCATACTCTTCTCTTGAGGTATCTCATTCTTCACTCGGCTTGACCTTTCCTTTGGTTCATTACCTTTCCTTAAGCATCGTTACGGCTTTCACAATCTCCATACCCATTAGGGCCATTTTCACATCCTTTTACTTCTTCATATTCCTTAACCTTGATTTACGTGATCTTTCACGTCTTGCCCCAAGGTTTCCTTTACCTTGACTTCATTCTTCCCTTTCTTTGTTTTCCTTCTCTGACTTTCTTTATCTTTCTCATCCTTATTCCTCTTTCCTTCTAACACCTTTAATTTTCTTGGGTGTTAGAATTTCCTTGCTGCTTTTCATACTGACTGTGCTCATAGAAGTTCGGGGATTTCTTCTTGTTATCTTTTCTGTCTCAGTTCCCTCATCTCTTGCTTTTCTCGTGTGGGTTTCCTTTATCTTAGCCATCTTCGGCTCTTAATCCATTGATATCTCTTCTTCGTCTTTCGATGTCATGGTTTATTTATTGTGGCAATACCTTTCTCTATCCTTCATTAACTCTTTATCTTATCCACACCAAGCTGACTCCATTTAGCTTGGTTTGAAGTTGATCTCCCACATCCTTTCTTCACTTATCATTCTTTGGGGAGTTTATCCTCAAAGTAGCTTAATCTCCTCATTCTAAAAGATTTAACTTATTCTCCATATTCTTCAACTTCTTATTCTTAATTCCTTCTATTCCACACTTCTGCCACGTCTTGATCCTTTGTCTTCTCCGGTTTTAATCATCACCTTATTCATTCTTGTTTTGTCTTCACTCTTTCTTCAACTCTTACTTAGGTTGATCCACTTTTCTTCATCAATTGGTTTTGAAATCTTCTTATTATTCCCTTCATCATTATTAATCTCATCCTTCGTTCACTCTTGTTAGTATTACCATACCTTGGTATCCTCATTTCCTTTACTTATCCTTTTCTTCTTTCTTCTCCTTCCTTTACCCTTCGTTGATATTATCCTTGCCCGTCATCCATTAAGGTATCATCATCTCCCTTTACTCGTTTCCTACGAGTGCTTTTTCTCTTATGTTTTCTCCAACTTTTTCTTTCTATGCAACCTTTTCATCTCCTCTTTTAACACTGATATAACAGGGGTTTTCCTTTCCTTTCTCTTCCACCAATCCACACTTTTAACCTTTCGACACTCTTCTTCCACAATCAAGTAGTCAGGGGTTGCTTCTTACCTTCACCCATTTATCTCCTTGATCCTTTTTTTTCTCTCTTGGTTCTGGCCTCCGATAATCCTTGTTTATTCTTTTTTTTTCTTTTTTTTTTCTCTTAACTTATTCATTGTATGATGTAGTGCCTTGACTTGACTCGAGTTCGGGGTTTATTATGCACGACTTCCTTTAACTAATATCCATTTCTAAGTCTTTTATGCACTTTCTTTCACTAGATCTTTCTTAATCCTCTTTCTAGGTTTCTTTTAATCTCCTTTTTCATGTTCTTTAATCTACCTCTGAATTACTCACCTAGGTTTTGTCTCTAACTCTAATTTCCTAGTCTTATTCTTTCACTAATCCTGGTCAGTCATTTGGAGCTATTAACCTATGGTTCATTATGACATTATCACAAATTAAAGTTAAAGTTTTCTAGTGATAGGTTATACTTCTCTTCTTTTAAGGCTCTATTCCTAGTTAACCAAAACTTAGTTCATCAACTGAACTAAGTCTCTCTTTCTTTTAAGCCTTGTTTCTCTTATTAACCTAGGATCTTCTTTTACCTAGGGTTTTCATGCTTTCTTTCTTTATTAAGAAAGCCTCCGCACTACATCACGTCATTCCTTTATCCTTTGTTTAAGGGCGTGCTTCCTTTTCCTTTTCCTTCTTCTTTCTCACCAGTTCCTTCTAGTGATGTCCATTCAGTTTTGAGGAATATTCTTTTCATACTCTTCACTTACACACACACAGGCATTCTCATCATTTCCGTGCATCTCATTCTTTCCGCTTGCTTACTTCCCATTGTCTTTACCAAGATCATTTCTTATTATCCTTTAGGGGGCTCCCCTCCTCTTTCTCTCATTATTCATCAATTAATAAGGGGTTCATCACCCTTAATCCACTTAGAAATGGAGGTTTATAACTTACCTTCCTCCTTATTCCATTTCCTCCATCTTCATTTCTTTTCTTTTTTTTTGTCCATTATCCTTTTTAACTTTGGTATCCAATGGTCAAACAAGTAGTAACGAACGTACTACGCGTTAACCACTTGGATGTGATCTCTTTCCCTTCTTTCCTCATCCTCAATGATTCTTCCCATATCTCACATCTTAAGATTCTTGGGCTCACTCTTTCTCTTCCAATTTGCTTGGATGTTTCTTCTCGATTGACTTCAGATGGACTCTCTTTTCTCCACCTACGCCTCCCTTCCTTTCGTCACTTACGTACCAAAGTGTCAGGACAAATGGAGTCGGCTAGCCTTTATTGCACTCATCTCGATTTCTGTTCACTTCCAGGAGCACTCTTTCAGCAATTTCTACATCTCCACTATTTCCTCTTCGACTTCAGTATAAATTTGGGGTTGCCCTTTCCATTTACATCCACACCATTCTTCATCCTTCCCTTTGAATGGCATGTCTCACCCCTTACACACCACCGTGTAGTAATAAACGAAGTTAGTTAGCCCTTGCTACCACTTCTCTCACTTCATGCTCACTCCTCGGAGCATCATCCAGGCAATCTGTGGGCTTATCCCACCAGACTTGCCAACTTGTGGGGTCTTCGGCAATCGTTTGTCTTCATCTCCATGTGATGCTTGTGAAGTCCTCCTCGATCTTTCATCTGGCTGCTCGGATGCTTCATCTCAGATCCTGAGGTTTTCGGTCAACCACATTTTCCGTGATTGACTTCTTCGATCCCTTTCATTCTAACCGAACTCTCTCTCCTGGGTTACACACCAACGGTGTAGAAAACGAGAGAAGTGAGGTTAGCGTTCACGCATGTTATGCCCACCTTGGCCCCTTGACTCATTCTAATCGTATCACTTCCTCCCAAGTCTTACATGTCACTAGTGTAAAGAATTGGGGCAACGCATCTAGCTTACGCTTGACACTCGCTGCTTTACTAGCGAGTCTCGATGTTCACAACTTCAAAGATTGAACATCGAAGATTGTGGGCATCAAACCAGTTTCGTCACTGGTAAGCCTCCAACTAGGCTTCGTTGAAAAACTGAACGAGACATCACCTATCTCGTCATCTCAAGGGAAATACCATCCCTTGTACAACTTGGCTTTCGAGGAAAAGGAACATCGAAATTTGGAAATTGGAGTTTGGGGAGTTTCTTGGAAAATGTGCCTTACTTGCACGAATCTCGAGGAAAAGGTGGTCGTGATATCTTCTCACTTAAGACCACACTCGAGAACACTATTTGATGGCTTACTGCTAAAGAAGGTATTCTAAGAGTAGGTTTGATTATTTATGACGCTTTCGAGTAGCTACATACTCGAACTCTTGAGTTCTAAACCTATTTAATCCACTGGCTTTGAAAACGTTTGAAAACCTTTAAAAACACTTTGAAAATATTTTATAAGTTTCGAAAACAGTCAGAATCTTTTAACCGCTCTGATACCAATCAAATTGTCACGCCCCGACCCGCCTGGGTAGGCCACGTGGCAACCGCCGCACTGCCTCGAAGTACATGCCGGCCGATCACGCACCAGAAGCACCGTAAGGCATTGAAATGGATACCATCGCTGCAAAACAAAACTAAAATTTTTAATTAGAAATCATTTAATAGAATATTTAATTTATAAACAATACCAGTGGACTAGTTTAAAAGAATACCTACACAGCGGAAACCACTAAACCTAAGCCACCGACGTCTCCTAGTGAGCCTCTCTTCTATCGCTGACTCCGTATGCCAATCTGCATCCATCCACATTGGATACAGGTGAGTGACAGAGGTTCTAAGAATCTCCATCTGGGTTGGGGGATTAAGGGAAATCCAAATAAAATAAAATAAAATAAAATAATAATAAATATTTTTCTTTTAAAACTCTCTAATAAATAAATATATAAATCTCAAGTGGGCTGGCATCTATATCATACTGGAGGCACGACCCGGGTGCGACCTGTCAGTCGTTTTATACCTCACTGCACCGAGGCTATCTCTTTTCTTTCTAAAAATATTATATTTTTCTCTTTCTCTTTCTTTTTCTATTTCTCTTTCTCTTTCTCTTTCTCTAGCCCTTTCCCTCGGTGGTGCCTCACTGTGGTGGAACACAGTGAACTGGAGCTTTGGCGAGTTTCCCTACACGCCTCTCCCAACCAGGCTCGACTCACCGTGCCCCTCGATAGGTGGTCCACGGCTGAGTATCATGCATCCTCTCAAACTCGGTCCACGCTCCAACAAATTGGAGCCCCGAGGAATCCTCTCAATCGCTCATCTCCCGAGGGCATCGTACCCTCAATAATCATAATAATAATCTTTTAAAAACATATATATATATATAACATACATATTTAAAATACATACAAACACACACACACAATATTTATGTTTCTTTTAAAACATCCCACTCACTGTGTGGGTATATCACAAGCACATGTGTGTGTGTGTGGGTTTCCCATATCCCAAAACCTTTTGAAAAACATTTAAGTTTTAAAAACCATTTTTAAAATCCTTTCCCCCAGTGGCTACACAAAGAAGTCTAGGCCACTCACAGTGATGGGAGATTCGTATACTCCCAAGCGCTCCATGTAGCTTAACCTCCGGAGCATCGCCGCATTCGATTCACCCGGAGTCCTAGTACACGGAAATACATGTTAGCATTCATAATTAAATTTATGAATGCACCTATGAGGCTCTAATATGACCTAAGACGATGATTGGAAGTGATTCGGGGCTTAGAAAAGTGTCCGGGAGGTTTCGGGGTGAAAATTGGACACTTGGTGAAAAATTACGAAAATGCCCCTGGGGACCCGTGGGCCCCACCGGTTCTGGGCCAGGCAGGCCTGCCCCTGCTGCTGGGTCGGGCCTGGCCTGGTTCTGGGCCCAAAAGGCCCACCTCATGTGTGTTGGGCCGAAAATGGCCCAAACCCACGGATTGGGCAAAAACGGCACCGGATCAAGAGTGAACCGGCGCCGGTTCTCTTCGACCACAAGGTCGGTTGCCGAAGTGTAGAAACGGTGCCGGTTCACACCAATTTCGGCGCCGGTTCTGTTCTGGGTTTCCAACCCGAGAACTCTTCAATTTTTCTTAAAATTCGAAAACCGATGCAATCGGCCACCAATTTAGCTACAATTCGAGATGCATGTACCTTAATGCATCCACTACACGTTTACCGAAAGAAAAACGAGAATCTCAAGCTCAAAGTTCCTAGATCTGAAATCTAAACTTAAAACTTAACAAAAAGCTAAACCTAACTTTGAACTTGGATCTCTCCTAAACCAATGCATGGGAAAGCGTGCAAACTTAATGGAACGTAGATCGAGGAGTTAAGAATAACTCACCAAGATCTCACCTCGAACTGGCGGTCGATTTGTCCGGATCTGCCAATTGTCCAAAATGCCTCCGTTCGGCTCCAGAGAGAAAATAAAAGAAAATGAAAGAAAAAGAAAAAGAGAAATGAAGAAAAGCTTAGGCTCACCCCTATTTATAGGGGAGCCCGACACCGGGTCTACTCGGGCCCCGAGTCAAACTTTTCCCCTTTTTCAACTTTCTCTCATTTTCACCCATTGGCTAAATCCTTTGCATACTTGTGCCAATGAGGCCCATAATAAATTTCTAGGGACTTAATTGGAGGTCTTTTGGCATTTACTAATTTCCATGCACGGTTAATCACTTTATCTTCTAACTCCTCCTTATCCTAATTTAAACTTCTCTTCTTAATTAGACACATCCGGACCGACATATTGTTTAATTTATACGTTACCTTACACTATTCCGTTTGTACGAAAGGTCGTGCTAGGTCCGGGTGTGTCACCCATTACGGCATACATCTTTGTAGCTAAGTAGATTTCATTTTGATCTACTGCTCAACAATGCATCTTCAAGATACAATGTTGTACCATTTGGCAAAATAACTGTGGCAGTCCCATAGCCATTTATAATATTAACAGGACCAGATATTGTCTAAACATTTGCCTTGCGCAATGTCACATTTGAGAAAAAGTGTTTGCCACAAAGTATAGTATGCGATGTAGCACTATCAAGCAAACATATATCTTCCTTTTTCTCAATGTGTCCCATTTGCATTTATCTTGACAACTTCAGGTGTCAAGTTCCATAAAATTTAACAAATTAATAATATGATGCAAAATATAAACCAACAAATATGGAATAAAAGATATAAACCAACAAATTTAACAATTATGGAATAAACCAACAAAATATAAACCAACAAATATATTATAAACAGCTTGTGGATATTGTCCGCTTTGGTACTTCAGGACCTCACGGATTTAAAACTCGTCTACAAGTAAAGGCTTCAGGCCCTGCTTATAAGCACGCACACAATCCCGTGTGTGAGCGATGTGGGAACTTCAGGTTCACAACAATGATTTTATTGACGACCATATTTATTTAATATCTTCCTTGGTAACATAATTATCCAAGGGTATGGCAAAACATAGATGAAAACCCTCAGGATCTATTTATGAGGACTTATTATTTTCATCAACATCATAAAAAGAAATCAGAAACCTCAAAAGGTTTTTCATTGCCAAGAATATGACAATTTTCATTGACCAAAACCTTATTGACTTCAGCATTAGTCTCAGTTAGGTCAATGGCATGGGTCTCAACATGCTTGCTTTTATCCTTCTGGGATGCTTGGTATAGATCAACCAAATGTCTGGCCGTACGACAGGTACATGACCAATGACCAGTCATTCCACAACGATGACAGGTACTATCATCATGCTTCTTCATGGACTTTTTACCTTTAGGGTTGTGTGGGGAGTTATTTATATTACGGTTAAATCTCCCACTACCCTTACGGAAAAAATTCCCATGCCTGCGCTCACGGCCTCTAGGACGGCCAACATTCTTACTTGAGCCAGCATTTGCTTCAGGAAATGCCTTAGAGTCAGCAGGTCTTAAATCATTATTTTTGAGCAGCAACTCATTTGTTTGTTCTGCAGTCAACAGGACTGAGATCAATTCAGAGTATGTTTTAAACTGGAGCTGCCGGTATTGCTGTTGCAATACAATATTCGAAGCATGAAAGGTGGAGAATGTTTTCTCTAAAAGCTCAACCTCAGTAAGCTTAACACTACAAAGTTCAAGCCGTGACACCATGACAAGTAGTTATTGCCACTTACATCCAAAATTTGGAATTTGGGCCTTTCAATATTTTCCATAATTCTGAAACGAATGGTCTCAATTAGGTTGATAACTTCTGGTGTCAAAAATAAAATAACCATATTCAATTTGACAACTTCAAGTTGTGATATGAAATTTTGCATAACTTCCGGTTGTGATATAAAGGAAAATATTCCCAATATTAGTATAATGGAAATAAGGAATCAAAACAAAATAATTTGAATAAAAATAAGTATGGAGAGATCTGACCTTCCACCATAGAATCAAACCTTAAGAGAGCTTCCTCGTGCTGATAACGTGTTGTGAAAGTGTATTAATAATAATTAGAACAAGAAGCAAGTAATAGTAGACAAAGAAAAAAGAGAGAGAGGAAGAGAGAGAAAAAGAAACGAAAGAGAAAGAAATTTTCTCATCACATTTCATCAGCGCTTCGGCGCTTTTTATAAACGAAAGAATTGCTGTGCAAACTTTGAAAAATTATACATGTGGGTCCCACGGTTTAAAATTTTCAAACATGAATAGTGATATACACTATTCATCAATAGTGACATACACTATTCATCAATAGTGACATGCACTATTCATCAATAGTGACATGCACTATTCATCGATAGTGATATGCACTATTCATCCAGCAAATTTTCACATCTTAGACAATTTGCACAACTTGCATTTGTCCACTTTCATAACAATTGAAGCATTTTTGGTTGCTATGAAAAGAGGTAATCCAGTGATGTCATTGCTTCAAAAGACAAACTTTCTAATTGTATTTTTGGTAAAACAGAAATAGGACGAAAAATAAGGAAAAAGAAGTTAGGAGCCAAATATAATTTTCCTAGTACTAAAAACTATTTTAAGTAATGAAGGCATTAATTTTTTAAAAACAATTTTAACTCTCTAAATATTTAATTTAATTATAAAGAAAAATGGGCATGAGAATCCTCTTTAACTTGGACCAATTTGTTAAGATTTAATTCTGTAAGGTAAAATTGTTATGCTCAGCACCCTTTCATTTTTTCTATTTTGTTGACCAACGCTCAGCAATACCCTCTCCACTAAAATTAGACCAATTATAATCTGCCATCTTACCAATAATTTTCGTTTTACAATAATTAATCCAAGAACATATTTTCATTCCTTTTAATGTTTAAAAAATTAAGGGAATCTGTCACACCCCGGCCCGCCCTGGGCCGGCCACGTGGCAACCGTCGCGCTACCTCGAAGTACGTGTCTGCAGCCACGCATCCATGGCACCGCAAGGTATTGAAATGGATATCATCGCTGCAAAACAAAACTAAAATTTTCATTAGAAATCATTTAATAAAATATTTAATCTGTAGCAATGCCAGTGGATTAATTTAAAAGAATACCTATACAGCGGAAACCACTAAACCTAAGCCACCAACGTCTCCTAGTGAGCCTCCTTTCTATGGCTGACTCCGTATGCCAATCTGCATCCATCCAAATTGGATACAGGTGAGTGACAGACGTTCTAAGAATCTCCATCTGGGTTAAAGGGGATAAGGGAAAATCCAAAATAAAATGAAATAAAATAAATAAATAAATAAATAAATAAAATAAAATAAATATTTTTCTTTTTGAAAACTCTTTTCTGGTGCTCCAGTTGAGAACCCTCTTTTAAAAACACTTTAAATAAATAAATAAAAATATATATATCAAATGGGCTGGCATCTCTATCATACTGGAGGCGCGACCCGTCGGTCGTCTTATGCCTCACTGCACCGAGGGCTATCTCTTTTCTCATTCAATACTATTTTCTCTTTTCTATCTCTCTAGCCCTTTCCCTCGGTGGTGCCTCGCTATGGTGGAACACAGCGAACTGGAGCTCTGGCGAGTTTCCCTACGCGCCTCTCCTAACCAGGCTCGACTCACCATGCCCCTCCATAGGCGGTCCACGGCTGAGTATCATGCATGCTCTCAAACTCGGTCCACGCTCCCGCATGTTGGAGCCCCGAGGAACCCTCTCAATCACTCATCTCCTAAGGGCATCGCACCCTCAATAATCATAATAATAATATTTCATAACTATATATATATACATATAAAACATTTATATTTAAAACATATAGATCACACACACATAAGTTTTATATTTCTTTTTAAAACATCCCACTCGTTGTGTGGGTATATCGCAAGCAAGTGTGTGTGTGTGGATTTTCCCATATCCCAAAACATTTTGAAAACATTTATATTTTAAAATCATTTTTAAAATCCTTTCCCCCAGTGGGTACACAAAGAAGTCTAGGCCACTCACAGTATTGGGAGAATCGTATACTCCCAAGCGCTCCATGTAGCTATAACCTTCGGGGCATCGCCGCACTCGATTATCCGGAGCCCTAGTACATAGAAATATACATTAGCATTCATAACTAAATTTATGAATGCACCTATGAGGCTTTAATATGACCTAGGATGATGTTTGGAAGTGATTCGGGGCTTAGAAAAGTGTTCGAGGGATTCTGGGGTAAAATTTGGACACTTGAAGAAAAATTACGAAAATGCCCATGGGGACCCCGTGGGCCCCAAAGATTGGGTTAGACCCAGCCTGAAATTTGGGCCGGAGGGCCCAAATTCTCGGATTGGGCCCAAATGGCCCAAACGCACTGATTGGGCCAAAATGCCCAATCCGGCGCCAGACTGGCTTGGGTCCCGCACGGGACCCGGCCTGCTGGTCTCTCCAGCGCGGGAGCCGGTCGGCAGCCTCGGGATCCGAGGCTTTTACTCGGTTCTCGAGCCCCTCGTTCCACCGTTCAACGTGAAATTTGAGATGGAGGTTCCTCTCATCTCCCACGACGCGTTTATCGAAGCAAAACGAGAATCACAAGCTCAAAGTTCCTAAATCTCAAATCTAAGCTAGGAATCTAACTAAAAAGCTGAACCTAACTTTGAACTTGGATCTCTCCTAGACCAATGCATGGATAAGCGTGAAAACTTAAATAAACGTAGTTCAAGGAGTTAAGAATAGCTCACCAAGATCTCGCCTCGAACTTGCGGTCGGTTTGTCCGGATCGGCAAAAGTCCAAAATTGCTCCGAGAGAGCAAAGGAAAGGAGAGAAGAGAGGGAGAAGAGAAAATGAGAGGGGGAGAGCTCATCTCCCCCTATTTATAGCAAGGCCAGACATAGGGTCTACTCGGCCCCTGGGCCAGACTTTTTTCCCCTTTTTGAAACGTTTCGTAATTGCGATCCTTGGCCCGATCCACCAACCAATTCACCAATGGATGTCCAATCCATTGGCTATGGACTTAAAGAAGTCCACTTTAGTGTTTCCATGCATGGTCACCAATCTCATCTTCTAACTCCATATTGTCTTAAGCTTATCTTCTCTTCTGACTTGACACAGCCGGACCGAGATATTGTTTAATTATCGCGTCATCTTGTACTATTTCGTTCGTACGAAAAGGTCGTGCTAGGTCCGGGTGTGTCAGAATCAATACAATTCATTAGGCCATTTTCTCTTCTTGAAAAGGTGGGTTAATTGCTTTGATTTTAATATTAATTAATTTTTATATATCATTGTAACTAATTTGTGTGTATATTGCAATGGTTTTAAGTCAATGGAAAACAAATTTATAAGCCTAGAATAATGTATATAACTATGGAATTTTATAAGATTTATTATTTAAATGGGTTATTGAGAAGCTTTATTCCGATTAATTTTGTGATAATCAGAGGCTCTAATGAATGGCCCCATTAGAGGCCTTTAACATGCTGAGTTTTTTAGAAAAAAAGTTCAGAGGCTTTTATATAAGGGCCTCTTTTTTTTTTTTTTTTAAATTCATATGCTTATTTGAGACTCAAATAATAACAATTGAAATTTTCATTCAACAAATTTCTGATTTGGCGCTCATTTGAAATTTTCATTCGCCTTTTTCATTAAGAGGAGAATGGAAAAAACTCAAATCTTATGGAGGGTAAACCATATTTGTTTACAATCTAACCTATTTTTCACATCAAAAATATTGGGATCAAATTTGCCCAGGATTTTAGTAAAATCAATTAGGGTTGAGCATCATCAGGTAATTTCATCAGGTGATTAGCCTGGGATTTTGAAGTTTTTTCTAAAAGTTTTGGATTATTGTGGATCAGTTCTGCAATATTGTCTTAGTTACAGAGATTTAGCAGGCTTCCTAACTGGTTCTTTTTTGAGAGGAATATTAGAAAGATTGAATTTTGATTTTGTGCTTACTTATGACTTGGTGAAAATCTGTCTATGATTACAACTAGTCAAATAATTTGTTGATAGTATTATGTTTCATGTGTTTATCAATTAATTATATATGCACCGTTGCCATCCGCTAGAAATTTGCTTTTACTTGGATTCATGTACTGACTTTGCTTTTGTTTTTTTACAAATAATTAATTTGTTTATCATTTGGATTCATGTACGGAATTTGCTTTTGTTTTCTTCTTCTTCTTTTATTTTATTTTTTGCTTTTATTATTTTACTCCTTTTTTATAGCGAAACTATTTTCCCACTTTAACTTGCATGCATATGCTCTCTCTGATCTGCTACCTTTTGGCCGTTAATTAGGTACCAATTTAGTATTTGCTATATATTACTATATGAGAAATTTTGTCCATAAGCACAAGTTGATATATATATATATATATGGAGTGTATTTATGTAATTAGAAACCTAAAGAATCCTAGCTAGTAGTAATTAATTTAGGGGTAGGGTCACTGTGTCGGCCGGTATCAAATGCCTTGAATATATTACATAACGATCCACAGTATAATTCTAATTGTACTTAATGGGTACAAGAATATATACCTGCCGAAAGAATGTTGCTTGATAGACTTGAATGTTATGTGGGAAAGTCAAGAATAAAATGGTACTTAGTCAAATCAGTATGCTTGGCTTAGCATTAACAATAAAATTTCTTCTGTTTTCCAGATCATGCTGGAAATTATCTAATTAACATATTATCACATGGATTTCTCCATCTCTGTGCTGGTCAGACTTTTCTTTAAGTTCTCTTCCTAGATGTCAAAAGTAACAGATATGATGTTTTTTATTTTGAAGAATCTTGTTTGACCTTTTGGTAAATGATAATATCTTGTTAGAGATTTGCTTGTCATAAATATGCCTTAAGATGGAGTCAACAACTTATTCTGTCTTCACTATAACATGTTGGAAATTTTTTAATTACGCAAGTTAGATAATGAGTGGCAGCAAGCTTACACAGAGTGATGAAAGACATTCAGAGTCTGAAATGGGTATGCCAATAGTTCAAATGGGACAGCCAAATGGTGATCAACTTATACACCAAAATCAAGGCTTTGATAACTCAAGTACTTACATATATTTTAGGTGAATATGTTTAAAGTGGTGTCATCAATGATTAATGTATTAAGAAAATTAGAGACACTATTTAATAGGATCACATAATATAATCAAAAGAACTAGAGGTCCGATCATGTGCAAGGATGTTTGGAGTCAGAGTGAAGGGAGATGCATATATATAGATGTTGTAAATCTCCTTATTCACTTTTCTCTTTTCCTGTTACAACATTATTTCCGGATATGTTGTAAGTACATGAATATTTAGGCAAAGCTTCGAAGTGTCTACCATGCATGTTTTATTTGGTTGTTTTTGATAAGTGCACCAGTGTATAAAATGAATAAGAACAAATTGTCTTGTATTTGTGCCTAATATGTGTTGGATATTGGACTTTTTGGACCTTATCAAAGATACCCCAACCAAAGGGATAATTCTGCGATAATTTGGTTAATTCTGGGAGTATCAAGTCTAAATTGATGGAACTTTATTTAAATGTAGGGTCAAAGTAGAGTTGTGGACCGAATTGGCTGTGATTTATTAAATGAGGTGCTTTCTCTTCTTTACTATACATCTTGTTGATAGTACAATTGTATTTAGCTTCCTTTTAATATTTTTCAAAAGTTATATAATTTAAAAGTAGATTATTGAAGGAAAAATCGATCGTTTATACTTATTTAATTTTTTCTTTCACATCATCCTTGTTTGAAGGTGGACGATAGAACTGCCAGCTTGATTCAGATTCTATTGCCACAGTTGGGTGCTTTAAAATAAAAAAATCAGCAGACCGAGCCGAGAGAAGTAAGTGATAAAATAGTTTACATTACTTTGCTTCTAATGGAAATTGAAAAATTATGTTGCTGACATTATGTGCAAAAATTTGTACAGTTTCAAAACAGTTTAGGATCAATGACAATGAGCGAGGTAATAAAATTATTTAATCTTTGGTTTGATTTTATGATGTTTTAATATTTTAATAAAATAAATTATGAGTTCGATTTGTATAAGGTTCTGTAAGATTAATTTTTTTGTGATGCAGCATGACTATGTAATGATTGCACTAAAAAGCATTAGAGATCCAGCCATTCATGTAGCAAAAGGGATTGTAGTTAGCAAGAACCCCGATATGACAATGGGAGGTCAAGAATTAGGACCTGGTTTTTATGAAGTATATATCAAAATCGCTGTCGTGAAGGATGAACCTCTAATAAGACCGTATGGAAGCTACAAAACTATAGGGGATGTTGTTGGAAGAGTTGTTGCATGGCCTTCATGTTTGGTAAGTTAAGTTAAATTGGTTTTCAAATTTAATAGCCTGTGAAATAACACTTATAAGATAAGTATATTTTAATTAACTTCAGTTCATTTATGCATCTTATAATATAGGTGGTTGAAAGTACAGCTTGATTTGGCATTTGTTGGAGGTGCATCATGGTCAGAAACATTGAGTTTAGTTTTTAGGTTTGATGTTTATTTGGCTGTTGGACCATTACATGTTGCTAATGTTAACTCTTATATATATATATATATATTGAACTTTAATATTGTTTTGGATTTGCTTATATTTTGTAATGGGTACATTGAGCAATAAATAATATTTTATATCAGTTCTCATTTATTTTGTATATTACAATATATTATTTTATTTCATAAAATCCTATTCATTTTATATGGTGTATGTAAAAATATTTTAAAAATAAATAATATCATGGATAGGATTAAAAAATTAAAAAATAAATTTAAGAACAATTATAAAGGCCTCTATATGTCTAATCCTCTCAATCTTTGTATATGTTGCTATTTACATAAATGGTCAATTATTTTTGCCTCTAACCTCATATTATAAATGCCACTAAATATAATTTTAGAGGCACAAACATGTGTTTCTATAAGGAGTTAATAGGAGCAAATAAATTGTTGTTATAGACCGTCTTAATAGACATTTATAATAGTCTCCAATTATACAAAATAGAGGCACAAACATGTGTCCCTAAAGAAAGTGATTAGAGGTAGAATTAGTTGTTTTTATATAGTTTGAATAGAGGCAAACAAATTGTTGTTAAAGACTATATTCAAAGACCTTTTTAATCGTCACTAATTTGCAACTTAGAGGCATATCTATTTGTCTCTTAAAGTTATAATTAAAGGCAAATGAATTTGCTTTTAAAGGATTAAATGGAGACAAAAAATTAGTTGCTATAGAGCTCATTTAATGTCACGTCCCGATCCGTGGGTCCGGCCACGAGACAACCGCCATACCACCTCGAGATGCAAGCCTCGTCAAGCGGGCAATCCAAGATGGCACAAGGTATAAAATAAAAGGTATTCGAGCAATATATGAAAACATATATAAGAAATAATATGCAAAATATTATTTAAATATTCCGAGCCAAGATTCACAAGGGATAGGGTGGCACCTACAAAATCGTGTCCACAGTGAGACACCGGGATCACTGACCACCTAGACGCCTGTCGTCCGAAGCCTGATGACCTGACAACAAAACTGAATGGTGTGAGTACAATATATATGTTCCCAGTGAGGGACTCGGTTATAGTAACCGATCACCTCAGGCTGGGGATATGAAATAATCCAAAATGCATTTAAGAAAATCATTTAGTAAAATCATTTGAAATCCCATAATAAAAAAAATATCAAATATACATTGATCACAAATGGGTTGGCTTCTGAAAATGTTCCAAAGGTACACCCGTGCACTTGGGTGCCCCACCGGACCGTCAAGGGTTATCTTATATTTCAAATTACTTTTCTTTATTCACTGGCCCATTCCCTTGACGTTTGCCTTGCTATGGTGGAACACAGCAAACTAGAGCCCTGGCAAGCTTCCCTTCGTGCCTCTCCCAGGGTCTCGTCTCCCCGTGCCCCTCGATAGGCGGTCCACGGTCGAGAATCTTGCATGCTTATCCAACTCGGTCCACGCTCCCGTGTATATTGGAGCACCGAGGAACCCACTCATTTTCTCATCTCTCAGGGTATCGTACCCCAAACAATTATTAATAATAACAATTTATAAAGTCTTTTGAAATTCCCGCCTGATCAGGTATTTTCGCAAGAGTACGAAATCAAGTAGTAAAGCTTGAAGTATTCCAAGGTATCAATCCCACGAGGACTTGAGAAAGCTAACAAACTAATTCTAGTAAAGTTTGTAAGGAAAACTGAATTTAATGAAATCAAATTGCAAACAATTAAAGAGAAGATGATTGTAAAAATTAACTAAGAAAGCAGGAATTAAATAATTAAGAGAAATCATGTGAGAGACGGGCCCACAGAGCCTGCTCCAGTCCAGCCAGCCACCCTGGGCCCCGGTCCACTGGGTCTCCACTACTCAAAGTATTGTCCCTTGGCCCAGCCAGTTCGCATCACACACGCCTGCAGCGCTACTCGAACCCTGGCCACCAAGGGTTTTGTTGCTCCTATGAGCATGCCTCTCACCAATTGAGCTGCAGGGTGGCTGGCTGGACTGGAGCAGGCTCTGTGGGCCCGTCTCTCACAAATCAATAGAATGGATGTGAGGGTTTAGGCTTCTCTTCTAGGTATTTAATCCAATTATGTATGAATTTAATTATCAGGGTTAAAATAACAATCACTAATCTACTTAGGAGCCCTCTCAGATCATCCTAAGCTTTCCTAACTAATTGATTACCACCTCTCAGTGTATAAACTAATTAGCTAAGAACATTAAGAACCTTGGATTATAATCAAATCAGTTTCTCCATGACCCTAATTCAATTGTGGTTATCACAATAAATTGAATTACTCTTGTATCCAATTAGATTGTGTCTATTTTCCTAGAGCACGAATTATATTTCACCTCTCAGTCCTTCATACAATTCCAAAGATCTATTCTATGTTGGCCAGACATAAAACGCATTAAGAATAAAGAAAACAGATTTAACCTAGAAAATCAATTCATACAATAATTAAATTAAAATCCCTAGAAGATCTACCCAAATCCCCAACAAGGAATTTAGCTACTCATATTAAAGAAAATAAACAATTGCATTAAAGAAGAAAGTAAAGAAGAAAATCTCCCAAGTTGGCAAAGTTGCTCCCTTGAGTGCTTCCCTCTTCCGAAAATTATATCTCCGGTACGTCTAAAAACCCTAAACTATGGTTTTTATATTGGAGAGATTACATAAAATTAGGAGATTAAATCGAGTTGGACTCAAAAACATAGAACCGGCACCGTTTCTATACAATTCCGGCGCCGTTTCATGTCGTACACTATCGCACTTTTCGGCTCAAAAACGGCCCCATTTCATATATGATACCCCAGCCGTTTCAAGTAAGAAGTAGGGCCGTGTCATATATGATACGTCACCCCTTTCAGGTCTGCTTCAATGTTTCTTCATTCTATGCACTTCTCTTGAACCAAACTTCAATCTATTCATCCTTTTTGGTATTTTCATCCCAAATCTCCTTTGTTTTCTTAAATTTTCACCATAAAGCTTTCCTACAAACGATAAGATAAAAGTGAGAATAATAAATATAGAATGAGCTATAATATTAACAAAGATCATCCAATTAAACTTGTAAATAGCTCATAATATAGGTATAAAATACACCTATCAAATTCCCCCACGCTTACCTCATTGCCTGTCCTCAAGCAATATGCATATATCACTTAATATATTAACTAATCCTAAAATAGAAAATAATTCCACTTTCGTAGGTGTACGGTGACATTTAGCATATGCCACAAGCCTTTAAACCCCTAGGTGTCCCTAATGGAGGAGTTATAGTCTCCTGAGGGTTTACCAGGACGATACCCACAAACATGTTTGAAAAGCATTGGTTAGCTTCAAATTAATAATACAAGATATATAAAATTCAAATTACCAAATCAGATTGCTGATAATGAAGCACATAATAATTCATAAGTAAATCACTTCACAATCCAGACAGGCAAATACTATTCAACCTCTTTCACTAGGATCAAACACTTCAAATTGACTATTCTCTCACAAGTGGTCAGTCACTCAATCTCTCAAGTGTTTAGAAATTTTTTGCTGTGAGCTACTCTCATATTCTTTTCATGAAATTGGACTTACCATAGGCTTGAAAAACATCTATTCTCCACTACTCCAATATATACATACAAGCAAAAATCAAAAGGTCTTCATAATCAGGGTTGTAATGGGGCCAAAAGGGAATATCATAGGTTCTCAAAGAAAAGGATAAAGGAAAAAACAAAATAATTCAAAATTAGTAGAGTAAGAAAATCAAGAATGTCTAGAATATCTTGATCAAAAATCACTCCAACCAATATCTTAATATTTTGCAAAAGTCATCACCCTTTTTCTTCACTCTTTTGAGCTCAAGAATTACATGCCAATCAACTTTCAACTTTTTTTTTTAATTAAAGGCAAAATTTCAAACTTTGTGCCTTTCTTTTCATTTTATTTTTTTTATTGGCAAGAATTCTTCCTTTTATTTTCATCACCACCTCATACACATTACCAATTCCCCCACACTTATTCTTTTGCAATCAATCCAAAGAATATAAAATTAAAGAAGTAAACACTCTACTAATAATAAATAGGGTGCAAAAACTTGTTTTTCATGTTAAGCTCAAGGTTCTTTATGATAGGCTACAAAGAAAAAGCTAAAGATATATCAATAGGCTCAAATGGGCTCACTAATGGATTAATGAATAAAAGGTAGGCTTTTTGGCTCAAACAAAAATCCTAAAGACCTCAATCTTAATGCTTGCACATATATTAAAACATGTAATCTCAAAAAGATGCAGTTCAAGTTCTAGAAATCCAAAATCATAGAAGGCATAAATATCAAAGAAAAATATATCATGAAGGCTCAAAATCTCACTAGGTAACTCAAGTCAATTCAAAGCATTCTTTCCTAGCAAAATCAATCTCCTAGCATTCACAAAATCTAAATAATAAAGCAATCACTTAATCATGTTATATACCTAAAAAAATCAACAATTAATTCAACACCAAGAAAATTATATACTCATATCATCAACTCAAAACAACCAATAAAATCAGAAAATAGTTAGACAAATATTATAACAAAAGAATTTTCAAAAATTTCAAAGCCATCCCCCCACACTTAGAACAATATTGTCCTCAATATTGTGCAAAAATAAAAATAGATAAGAATTCGGAAACTCCCTGAAAAAATTGTTAGATGAAACAGGAAATTTTAAGTATCAATCCATTCAAATCACTGCACAAATAAAAATCATAAAGTGAGTGTAGGAGTAAGTATGAAATTAAATGAAAATTAAATTTAAGAAACTAAATTAATCTAAACTACATATATACATAAAAATTAGATATTCAAAAATTCACCCCCACACTTAACATGAACAACATCCTTAATGCAAAAACATTGATAAATAATCAAGAAAACAAAAAGGATAAAGAATACTCCCTTGGCCCATGTAAAGTTGGTGAAGTAAATTTAAGAAATCTAACAAAAATTACCTACAAAAGAAAATTGAAATAAATGTTAGTAAGTAGAAACAAATAAGAGAAAATAAAAATAAACTAAAAGAAAAGAAAAGTTAGAATATTGGGTTGCCTCCCAACAAGCGCTAAATTTAAATGTCTATAGCTAGACATTGTTTTCCAAAGAAGGTCATGTAATTCCTTGAAAATTATGTAGAGGTGTTCCACACAATTTATCTCGCTCATTAAGCACAGTTATGGCCTCTTTGGACTTCTTCTTATCTTGTTCCTTAGGTCCTGCATCCAAAAGCATATGATCATCATTAAAATATTGAATTGGCAAAGGTTTAAAAATCTGAAATACTTCCCTTTCATTTCCAATTCTAAATGTGATCTTTCCCATTGGCACATCAATTAAAGCTCCACTTGTAGCCAAGAAAGGTCTTCCAACAATCACAGGGACATCAACATCATATTCAATATCCATTACAAGAATATCAATGGGAAAAATTAAGGCTATGTTTGGTATGAGAAAACATTTTCTGTTTTCATTTTAAAAAAAATACAAAGAAACTATCATATAAGATATATGTTGTAAGAGGAAATGTATACATATTTTAGAAAATGAAAATGAAAATGGACCTAGAAATGAGATTAAAAAAATTTTGTTCTGAATTTTAGGTCCATTTTCATTTTCATTTTCTAAAACATACATACAATCTTATAAACTATACATATCTTAGATGGTGATTTCTTTATATTTTTAGAAAATGAAAATAGAAAATGTTTTCATGTACCAAACATAGCCTAATTTTCCCACTTTCACCAACAAATCCTCCACAATCCCCACAGGATATCGAATTGACCTATCCGCTAATTGCAAAGCCACTGTAGTCAGTTTTAGTTCTCCAATTCCAAGTTTCCTGAACAAAGATAAAGGCATCAAATTAATACTTGCTCCTAAATCACAAAGACAATTGTAGCTATTTGAAGAACCAAAATGACAAGGAATGATAAAACTCCCTGGATCCTTTAACTTAGGAGGTAGTTTCCTTTGAAGGATTGCACTACATTCCTCCGTTAAAGGTACAGTTGCAAACTCTTCAAGCTTCTTCTTATTTGAAATCAATTGCTTCAAGAATTTGGCATAAGTGGGCATTTGCACCAAGGCTTCAACAAAAGGGATGTTGATCTTCAATGTTTGAAGGAGATCCATAAATCTCTTGAATTGACTTTCATCTTGCCTTTTCTTCAGCCTTTGAGGGAATGGAATTGGTGGAACATAAGGTTTAACCTCGGGTTCAGGTTCCAGAACAACTCCAGGGCCATTTATTTTCTCCTCCGGTGCCATTTCAGCTTCGTTTTCAACAATAAGATGCTTCAGGGAAGAACCGGCGCCGCTTGTAACTAGATCCGACGCCGCTTCCTTGCCGTAATCGGTGTTTTTGAACTGACTCCCAAAACCGGCACCGTTTGTTGTAAGGTTCGGCGCCATTTCAACTCTGCTTTGCCCGTGGCCTTTTTGTCGAGTAGAACCGGCCCTGCTTCTATCATGATCCGGCCCTCCTTCTTCTCTGCTCTCATTAATCACATTTTCTGCTCCCGAATCCTCTTGTACAACCTCTTGCTTCTCTCTTTTTAGAGGATCCTCAAGCACTTTGCTACTTCGGAGTGTGATTGCCATAACATGTTCCCTCGGATTGATTTCCGTGTTGCTTGGAAATCTACCTTGACCACGCTCACTAAGTAATTTCTCCATTTAACCCATTTAAACTTCAAGGTTCTTGATAGCAGCGGTATGAGAGTCAACAACTCTATCAAGTTTTCCCAAATGATCTTCAATTATATCCAACTTACCAAGCTTTTCAAGCTTTGAACCAAATTGTGTCATAAAAGCTTCAAGCTTATCCTCAATACCAGAATTTTGTGCAGACAATTGAGATTGTTGAGTATGAGGCTTTTGTAAGATGGATAGAGGTCTATTGGCAGCACCTTGATTAGACCAAGAGAAATTCGGATTGTTTCGCCAAGCTAGATTATAAGTAGGCGCAAAGGGATCATTCTTGACACCTTTTTGTCCTCCATAAGCACCCATGTAATTCACATTCTCAGAACACTTTTCCTCTCCATCACAAGGATTCTCATTCATACAAAATTTCAGAGAATGGCCATACATACCACAGCGGAAACATACCTCTGGTTTCTTTGGCTTATCATCTAGAACCACCTTCATAATCACATCCATTTTAGAGGCAATGGCATCAAGTTGATTCTGATTTTGAGGTTGATAGGCACTTGATCTAGATTTCTTCTTCACCATTCCTTGTTGAGAACTAGCAGCCAAAGATTCAAGCACATTCTCTAATTGTTCAGCAGTCCTTGTAGCAATATAACCTCCAGTTGCATTATCTACCGAAGATTGATATTCAGCATCCACACCTTCATAGAAAACTTGATAAAGAAGATTGATTGGATAGCCATGATGAGGACATTGGCACACCAACCCCTTAAATCTGTCCCAAGCATCATGAAAAGTCTCATTCTCTTCTTGTACAAAGTCTTGGATCTTCTTTCTTAATTCACTTGTCTTCCTAGGAGAGTAAAATTTAAGGAGAAAAGCATCAGTTACCTTCTCCCAAGAATCAAGAGAATTCTCTTGTAAGGTTGACAACCAACTCTTCGCTGCTCCTTTCAAGCAATAGGGAAAACATCTCATCTTCAATTCTTCTATTGAGATATTGGTAAGTGGAAGAGTAGCCATTATATCATGCAATTCATGGAGAAAATTGAGTGCATCTTCCGAAGGCAGCCCATGAAATTGAGGAAGAATGTTCAGCACCGTGTGGTTCAACACATAGTTCTTCGCTCTGTCAGGAAGTCGAATGCATGATGAATTATTCCCCATCTTTGGTCGCTGGATGTCATCCATTGGATGAGTAATTGGAGCTTGAACAAATTGATTTGCAGGTGGGTTATTGTTAGCTCCAGTATTGGCACCTTGGGGCTGATTGTTAGGCGCATCGTTGACTCTATCATCAGCCATCTCTTTTTCTCTTAAAAATCTCCTTTCTACTCCTTGAAGTCTCACAAGTTCAGCTCTGAGTTTCTTTGCTGATTTTTCTATCTCAGGATTCAAGGAAATTTCCGGATTTAATCCTTCAGTTCGTCGAGTCATAAACTACCTAAGGAACAAAGAAAAGAAAAGGTAAGCTAAATTAAATTAAAACTAAAACTAGAAAATAAAATTAAAATTGCTAGAACTAAATATATTAGCAATCAAATCAAGTCCCCGGCAACGGCGCCAACTTGATCAAGTATTTTCGCAAGAGTACGAAATCAAGTAGTAAAACTTGGAGTATTCCAAGGTATCAATCCCACGAGGACTAGAGAAAGCTAACAAACTAATTCTAGTAAAGTTTGTAAGGAAAACTGAATTTAATGAAATCAAATTGCAAACAATTAAAGAGAAGATGATTGTAGAAATTAACTAAGAAAGCAAGAATTAAATAATTAAGAGAAATCAATAGAATGGATGTGAGGGTTTAGGCTTCTCTTCTAGGTATTTAATCCAATTATGTATGAATTTAATTATCAGGGTTAAAATAACAATCACTAATCTACTTAGGAGCCCTCTCAGATCATCCTAAGCTTTCCTAACTAATTGATTACTACCTCTCAATGTATAAACTAATTAGCTAAGATCATTAAGAACCTTGGATTATAATCAAATCAGTTTCTCCATGACCCTAATTCAATTGTGGTTATCACAATAAATTGAATTACTCTTGTATCCAATTAGATTGTGTCTATTTTCCTAGAGCACGAATTATATTTCACCTCTCAGTCCTTCATACAATTCCAAAGATCTATTCTATGTTGGCCAGACATAAAACGCATTAAGAATAAAGAAAACAGATTTAACCCAGAAAATCAATTCATACAATAATTAAATTAAAATCCCTAGAAGATCTACCCAAATCCCCAACAAGGAATTTAGCTACTCATATTAAAGAAAATAAACAATGGCATTAAAGAAGAAAGTAAAGAAGAAAATCTCCCAAGTTGACAAAGTTGCTCCCTTGAGTGCTTCCCTCTTCCGAAAATTATATCTCCGGTACGTCTAAAAACCCTAAAGTATGGTTTTTATATTGGAGAGATTACATAAAATTAGGAGATTAAATCGAGTTGGACTCAAAAACATAGAACCGGCACCGTTTCTATACAATTCCGGCGCCGTTTCATGTCATACAATTTTTGCTCAGAAACGGCCCCGTTTCATATATGATGCCCCAGCCGTTTCAGGTAAGAAGTAGGGCCGTTTCATATATGATACGTCACCCCTGTCAGGTCTGCTTCAATGTTTCTTCATTCTATGCACTTCTCTTGAACCAAACTTCAATCCATTCATCCTTTTTGGTCTTTTCATCCCAAATCTCCTTTGTTTTCTTAAATTTTCACCATAAAGCTTTCCTACAAACAATAAGATAAAAGTGAGAATAATAAATATAGAATGAGCTATAATATTAACAAAGATCATCCAATTAAACTTGTAAATAGCTCATAATATAGGTATAAAATACACCTATCACCACCCTTTAATTCTTTTGTAAACTTTGTGTGTGAGGGTGGACATTTCATACCCCAAAACGTATAAAAACAATTTAATAAAATAATTTGTAAAACAATTAGAAAACGATTGACCCTCAATGGTCAACCACTATAATCCAAGTCACTCGCAAGTAAGGGAGGTTTGTATACTCCCAATAAATTCCCACGAATGCCTTAGCTCAATTTGCTACTGATCCAGATCTCGTACAATCACGTACCTAAATAATTAAATTAAAATCTAATTCGATTAATAACGGCAATTGAATAAAAATTAAACACCTAGGTAATCTAATTAGAGTTCTTAAGGTCTCGGAGTAAAATTGGACAAGTCTAGAGGTTAATTGAAGTAAATTGGAGTCAATTGGGGTCAAGTGGGGTCTAGGACTGCAAAATGACCATTTTGCCCCTAGACCCGAATTGGGAAAAAATATATTTCCCAGCAGGGATGATCTGGCCCCGGATTACTGCAGGACCGGCGCCGGATCTTCACTGCACCTACGGCCGAGTTTCGGCCTCCAACCTTCTTCAGCCCAATTCAAGCTCGATTCAACTCCAATCAACACGAAATTTGAAACACTTACTCCTCAACACTTAAACTAAGATCCCACAGCTTCAAAAATGGAATTAAACAACCAACTGTGCTCGGAATTTGAATCAAAACACTAAGGGTTAACATGTTCTTGGGCAAAGCAGAATTTCCAACTTCAATCCATGATTTCTCTTAGCACAAACCACGAAATCATGCATATAAACTATCAAAATAAAGCTTGATGAGTCTAGAACAACATACAAAATTCTCAACCAATTCCCACTGTTGAATTGAAGGATATAAGCTGGTGAACAAACTGTCGCCGACTTTGACAGTTTTGAAGATTTGATGATTTCTTGGAAAAGTTGGTATTTTGATCTTCTAGAGGGCAATAGAAGTTGGTGATGATGTTTACTTGAGTGTTTGAAGAGAGATTGAAGGTTTGATTTTGAAGAAAATTAAAGAGATAGCTCGGACAAATGAAGAACAGAGAAAGGAAGGAAAATGGGGGGTCTCGGGTGAGCCGAGACCCCATTTATTCAAGTTGGGTCCGGTTCGGCGCCGGAGTGGACTAAATTTAAGTTGACTCCGGTCAACTTAATCTAATTTTGTTGGGAATCGTGCCCAAGTGGGCCCCACAACACCGAACTTCAATTTTAGGGTTTTTAAGCTTGGAATAGAGCTAAATGAAGTTCAAAACATCCATGGGAAGTCCAATTTGGTATCTTGGCCAGACAACTATACATAAATGTACAACTTGACACGTGCGGACTAGGTCTGGGCGTGTCATTTAAAGACTTAAAAATTTGTCTCTAATTTATGCATTCAAAGGCAATTATTTATTTGTCTCTAATAAGCCGCTAAATACAATTAGCGACTGGAGCATCCAGGACAGATTATTTAAATGCCTTAAATTCATTTTGAGACAAAAAAATGACGTTTAGAAACACATATAAATGCCTTTAAAAGCCATTTGTGTTGTAGTGCTAAAAGATACTAATATGGCTTAAAAATGAAATAAACCTAAAAATCTAAATGACATATATTATGAAATGGGCTTAAAATTGCTAAATAACATCAATTAAGAAATGGACCTAAAATACTAAAATGGTATATATATGAAATGGATCTAAAAATACTAAAATGGCATAAATATGAAATGGACCTAAAAACACTAAAATGGTATAAATATTAAATGGGCCTAAAAATGATAAAATGACATATTAAATGGGCCCAGACTAAATACAAATGAGCCTAAAACTAAAATGCAAATGAAAATATGAAATACAAATGAAAATTATTAACTTTGAATTATGACCTAAATGACATTGCAAATGGAAATTACTAATTGACATGAATATTTACGTAAAAATGAAAGGATACTAAACTTAAATCTTAATTCCAAATACATGGTTTTATTTAAATAATGCATGAACATATTAACATTAACAATTAACAATACACGTAAAAGATGAAGTAAAAACTCAAATCATGACATGACGTGATCCGAAAAAAGTATAATCCATGAAACCTATGGATTTTAGGATTGTATTGAAACAAGTCGAAACTCAGGATAGACATTAATCAAAAAACAAAAACAAAATAATGTTTGAATAATTAAATTCCGTTTATTTTTTTGATCTCATTTTAAAACATTGATTAAAGAAATTAGCCAAAGTTTAATTTTGTAAGAAAACTTCAACTATTGATTAAGTTTGAGTTTCTCCTAAAAACTTTTTTAGTTTTTTTTTAAGAAAAAACCATGTTGGAATTTAAAATTCCTTTTATTGATCATGGGCCTTTTGGAAGGAAAACATTTTTTAAGGTTTTTGAAAAATTGAAATTAATTAAAGAAGCTTTTGAAAACTTGAAGAAATTGTAAACATGATATGCATATGCTTTTGAAGAAATTAAATGAGGAAAATTTATATTTTTTTTATTTTTGAAGAGATAAAAACTCCCATAAACCCCCACCGTACTTCTAGTAGAAACTTAGAGAAATTTTTATCATGACAGACCTTTGAGCATCTCGTACTTTCGAGACTCTCAGGCTTTTCATGCACATGAATTTCGTGAAAATGATGCACTAAAATCTAAATGCATGAAATTATGGGACAAAATTATTAAAATATATTAAACATGTAATTAAATGCATGAACCCTAATTTCTAATATGACATAAATAATGCAAATGGACCTAACCTAAAATAATATAAAAAAATGAAATGCATCTAATTTCTAAATGGCATATTAAAATGTATGTGGGCCTAAATATCTAAAAGACATATTGAATGAAATGGGCCTAACAATACTAAAATGACATATTAAAATGAAATGGACCTAAAAAATACTAAATGGTATAAATGTTAAATGGGCCTAAAAATACTAAATGGCATAAATATTAAATGGGTCTAAAATTACTAAATGACATAAAAATGAAACGGCCCTTAAAAATTTAAAAGGACATGAATATTAAATGAGCCTAAAAATGCGAAAATGCCATAAATATTAAATGGGCCTAAAAATGCTAGAATGACATAAATATAGAATAGACCTAAAAGATACTAAGATGGCTTAAAAATGAAATAGACGTAAAATCTAAATGACATAAATTATGAAATGGGCTTAAAATTGCTAAAGAACATCAATTATGAAATGGACCTAAAATACTAAAATGGTATAAATATGAAAATGGGCCTAAAATTACTTAAGTAGCATATATATGAAATGCATCTAAAATTACTAAAATGACATAAATATGAAATGGCCCTAAAAACACTAAAATGGTGTAAATATTAAATGGGCCTAAAAATGATAAAATGACATATTAAATGGGCCCAGACTAAATACAAATGAGCCTAAAACTAAAATGCAAATGAAAATATGAAATACAAATGAAAATTATTAACTTTGAATTATGACATAAATGACATTGCAAATGGAAATTACTAATTGACATGAATATTTACGTAAAAATGAAAGGATACTAAACTTAAATCTTAATTCCAAATACATGGTGTTATTTAAATAATGCATGAACATATTAACATTAACAATTAACAATACACGTAAAAGATGAAGTAAAAACTCAAATCATGACATGACGTGATCCGAAAAAAGTATAATCCATGAAACCTATGGATTTTAGCATTGTATTGAAACAAATCGAAACTCAGGACAGACATTAATCAAAAAACAAAAACAAAATATTCTATCAAGTAAAGTACATGGATTCAGCCCATAGGACAAGCATGGCAGCATAGCAAAAATCAATATAGAGCAGCCCATAATAAATATTCATCAGCTATCTACAAAACCCGATTGTAATCAACAACCCAAATCCATATATGATGGACACTAAATTCAAACCTAGCATGGCTCAGGATCTCTACAACACTCAGTACAATTATAAGTAAAATATAAGCCCAAAGCAAATAAACATAGATCAAAACCCCGTAATTTTCAGTGAGAAAAATGGTCATACTTTTACCCCAAAACACACGATATTTCTATGCTTGAATCCTTCTTGCCTTATTTCTTTTCTTTTTGGTTCCTCTTCTTGTTTGCTCTTATAGCCGCCTCCCTCTCTTCTTTTGCTCGTACAAAAAAGAGAACTTTTGTTCACCGTTGCTTCCCTTGCCGAAGTTTGAAAGAGTAACTATACTTCTGTGCCAAACTTCTTTTCTTTCTCCTCTCATTCTCAAACGTAGAATCCCACAACTTCAAAGGCTTCCAAAACTAACTATGAACTCGCAACTTCTAAGTGACTAAACTCCCTAATACACCGTCAGATCTCCTTGAAAATGAACAATATTGCTCTATGATGTTCACTCTACAACTCCACCAGACCGATTGCCAATCAAATACTCTAATCAGAAAACCCCAAATTGGAAACCCAAAATGCTTGTTTGATGAAATCTAGAAAAGAAAATGGCTAAAACAATACTCTTTAGGTTCTTCCCTTATTGCACTATCCCTCTATTCATCTCCCTTTTCACTTTATTTTGCAAATAAAAAATTCAGGGAACCCTAACTTTCGAAGATGAACCCAAATTTTTTTGAAAAATTGGGGATTTTTTTTGGCATCCCTTTGATTTGTATGAATGAATGCTTTTATATCAAGGAATGAGCTGATCCAAGGGTAGAGGCTGTAATCCCTAAAATCAACGACTAGAATCTTTTCTTACTCTTTTTGCATTTGTTTTGCAGGTTAAATGGGCTCTGAAGGAGGTGTTTGAAGCTTTAGAAACTTGGAGAAGAATTTAGAAAATCAATGGCTGAGCAGGATTCAGCACAAACATCTCACGATTAAAAATAAGGTAAAAAGCATGATCTTCTCTATTGTCTTGTGTTATTTTGGTTTGCTATTGCTGCCTGTGAGATCAATGGCCATCTATATTACTGAGGTGGATTTTTTGATGTCCCTGATGCAACATTCTCTCATGTGTGTTTCGCCGAATGTGATCATGTGATGCTGATGACCTTGATTTAGATTGCATGCTCTTGCACGTATGGTATCATTTTTCCTTGCTGAGCTGTGCATTCTATTTTACTGGCTTGAAAGGGAGCACACTGCAGCTACCTAAAAGCATGAATCTCAGAGCTACCAGGATACGAGAGAAATAAGTAGTTACGACCAAGCTCAAAAATTTCGTTTGCCAAGTTTGGCAAAACATGGTTAGGTGCTAATTCAGCTCTTATATTTAATTAATACAATTAATTGCACCTTTTGCTTACTTTCATTTGTTAATTTTTCATCTTGTTGAATTTAGCAACACTCTGCTGACCATAACACTTTTGCTGCTCGAATCATTCATTATGTTGTTGTTTTGCCAAATTTAGCAATTGACTTGAACACGGAACCGTTTGGAATCATACTTTGCTTGGGCCAAATTGTTTAAGTTAATTAGGGGTCGGTTTTGGGTGTAAAAGTGGTTTGGCCTCTAGCAAATAGGTCCATCGGATGCAAAAGTAAGCCATGTAAATACCTAAGGTTCATCCCTTTTAATGAAAGCTTTGCTATGTCAGCCCATTAGTTTGCAATTACAAAAGAGAAACGGGCCCGAGCTCAATTTGTAATCCAATTCATCTTCATTGTATGCTGAATGAATCCTCAAAGTCCAATTCATTTGAATAGTGAATCCCAAAAAGAAATAAGAGCAAAGTTTAAAATAAAATAAGATGTAAAATCAAAGAAAGAAAAAGAATTAAAGGAAACTAAAATATATATAAAACAAATAAGAAAAATGGGGAGTCTACACATATATTTCAATCATTTAAATTTATTTAAAACATCTCACCCAATGTGGCATACAATAAATTATGCGCGTAAAAGGGAAATGCCCAAAACCCAAAAAATGGAAAATATTTTATAAAATAACAAACATTTAGCCCTAAATGGGTAAACACTAAAACAAAGCCACTCATAGCCCTGAGAGGTTTGAATACTCCCAAGAACTCCACAATGATCAATCCCCTAAAAATCCTAGCACTTGATCGTCGAAAATCCTAGTTACATGGAATTCACGTTAGAATTTTAAATGGAATTCTAAATGCAGCTATGAGGATCTATTATGCACTAAGATAGGTTTCGAAAGTGTTTCGGGATGTTCAAAAGTATCTTGGGTCAATTTAGGGTCAAATAGGGGTTTAAGAGTGCAACATGACCATTTAGCCCCTAAGGGCAAGATCGGCATTGGACCTATGTCCAACCAATGTAAACCTTCTTGATCTGAAGGCCATCCTACCTAGATGCTCATGCAATGCCAATTGACACCAAGTCTAGTGCTAGATGTGTCTTGAGTTTCACCCAGGAATATACTTCTCCATTTCTATCTCTTGATTCTCTCCAACTGAGCCATAGATCGAGCTACAAATCAAGAGTCACCTAGTTCACAACACCCACAACAAACTTATCTAGCTCAAAATCTAATTCACTAATTTAAACTACATTAATTTCTAACGTAACTCCATTTAACACTTAAAACTAAGACCTAGCATAAACTTTGATTTAGTGCATGGATTGATCCAAGGATAGATTTAAAGCTTGAGGAGTGTAAAAAAACATATCCAAAAATCACCAAAATCCACCACCAAGATTGGCAGATCCAATCAAATCTTTTCGGTGGCTCCAATGGTTCCTCAAAGCTCCGATTTAGGTTTCCTCTTAGATTTCTTATTTAAAGAGATTGAGGGATTATCTAGAAGTGTTTAGGGGATTTTTTAAAGGGTGGTTGAGGTAGTGGTTTGGGTAGAAGAGGGAAAAGAGACGAGACAAAGAAGAAGAGAAAATGAGGAAGCTCGGCCAACCAAGCCCATATCTAGGCTCACTTCTAGCATCGATTGTGGCTAGATATTTCCCTCTCTCTCTCTCTCACTCTCTCTCTCTCTCTCTCTCTCTCTCTCTCTTCCTCCATTTTCTCTAACCTTCTCCTACCTATACCAAGATCCAATGTCGGTTCACTTTAATTCTAGTGTCGAAGGTCCTCTTTGCCTCCGATTCGTTTTGCCTCCAATTCAATCTAATCCAATTTCCAAACTTTAATACACTTCTTTTGACTCCTCATTCGGTCTAATTCATCCATCGATTAAAGTCCAGTTAGGTTGTATGCAAGCTCTACGGGTATATAGACCTAAATTAGCATTTTAGTTTCCTTAACTCCTCTTAGTCAATCCATACACTATTTAATGCCTCAACTTCTAACTCTGTTTAGTCATATCTCCAATATCTTCCTTTGTTGTCTACACTAAGGTTTAATTATCTCTGAATGTTCATATTTCCTGTACCAATCTATAATATTTTACTATTCTTATTGTATGTAAAGGTACGAAAAAGGTCCAGGTGTGACGAAAAAGGTCTAGGTGTGTCAATCACCATGTCCTGTGGCATGTTGGATGATGTGACCATACCATATTAGCAAGCCATTATTTTTTAAGAGTTGTGTGATAAAAATTTGAATTTTACAAAAATAAGTAACCAAACAAGGTGTTTGGTTCATCTAATTTGTAACTACCATTGAAAATTTCATTACTATTCAATTGACAAGCACGAACCTAGTCCGCACGTGTCATTTCTAAGTCAATTTTATGTTATGGGATGTGTCATGAATTTGAGACTTGGGACAATAATATTTGAACTTTAGTAGCTCAATTTCATGCCTAGAATACCCTAACTAATGTCTGGAGTCACTTAGGTACATAAGGGATCAGAAATCGAGGCAATTACAAGAAGAATAAGTGAGGGCTTCGGGTTGGAAGCTGACTTCGATGCCAGACTTGAGCCACTCCGGTGTCGGAGTGGCTAAAAATATCAAAGGGGTAGGGTAGTTCTCTTTATTTTCCCATCTCTTTTCATTCCTCCGAATCTCCTTTCTCCTTTGCCATTTCCTTTAGCTAAAACCACCTCCAAACACCTCCATCAACTCTCTAAACAACTCTTCTAGCCTCTTCCAAGATCAAACACATTAAAACTAACAAGAAATAACTAAAACTTCCAAAGGAGCCAACTTGGTGTCATTGTGTTCTTCAAGTCGAATCTTTCAATCCAACCATTGGATTTGGCTGAGCTCTTAGTATATTAATCTATACTCATTAAGCTTCATTTTGACTAGTTGCTTGCTTGATTTTGTTGACTGTGCTAGGAGATATCTTGAGTTGAAGATCAAATTTTATTTTATTCAAACCCATTTGCAAACCCTAACATCTTGATCCAAAATTCTTGCGTTCCCAACCATTTAATTTGATTCTTGAAGCTGTCGTCTTATACTTTAGATGTTAAAATACTTGTGTATGAATTTGTGTGTTGATTGGTGAATAATTGAAGAAGAACCAAGCTTGAGAAGTGGAGAACAGAGCTCTCGGCTAAGGCCAGAGCCGGATCCGGTGCCGGATATAAGTGAGTCTGGCGCCAGACTCAAACTGTTGGGGAGATATTTTCTCCACGATTGAGTCTCGCGCGGGACTGACCTCATCCCGTGCCGAACTAACACTGTAGAAAAGGGAAAAATTGTCATTTTGCCTCATAAGACTGCAATTGACCTAAATAAACTTTCCAACTTATCCAATTTAATTTCGAAACCCTAGAAACCTTAGCTTGAATACCCTACGATGTTTAATTAATTTTCAAATAACTAGATTGATTGAAATTAGATTTCAATTTGATTATTAGGTATGTGATTGGGCAAGAACGAGAGGAAGAGCCCAAGTGACACCCCTAGACCTAATCCAACTTTTTCGTACAAACAGAAAAATATAAGACGGGCGGATTAAGTGGATAATACGTCAGTCCGGATGTGTCTAATTGAGAAGAGATGTGAAAATTAGGATAAGACGATGTTGGAAGATAAAGTAATTAACCATGCATAGAAACAACCAAACACCAATCGAACGACTATTAAGTCCATAACAAATAGTTATGGGGTCCATTGGTGTAAAAAATTAGAAAATTAAGCCAATGGCCGAGAATTGAAGAGATTAGAAAAAGGGGAAAAAATTTGTCCTGGGTCCGAGTAGACCTGGGCTAAAGTCTAACCCGGGGCTCGGGTAGACTCGGTGTCGGGCTCATATATATATAGGGGGAGGTTGAGCCTCTCCCCTCATTCTCTTTTCTCTCCCTTTCATTTTTTCTCTCTTTTCTCTTTTGTAGCCAAAATGGAGGCATCTTGCCTTTTTGACAGATCCAGACAATTCGACCGTCAGATCAAGGTGACTTTCTAATATGTTATTCTACTCACCTGGATCTACGTTATATTAAATTTTCATGTATTTTTGTGCATCGGTTTATAGTGGATATGAGTTTAAAGCTTAGTTAAGCTTTTTATCATATTTACGTATAAATTTTAGATCTACGGATTTTGGGCTGTTATTTCTTGTTTATGTTTCGGTGAATTTGTCATGAATACCATGAAGATCACCTATCTAATATTGCACATCGAAAGAAGGAGAAACTGGTGCGAAAACCGAAGAGGGACCGACTGAGTCCCTGGTCGGTCTCATGGCGGGAGTTGACCCACTCCCATGTGGGAGTGGGCCTTGTTGTCCCAAGTCCCATGCGGGACTTGGCCCAATCCCCATCGAGATTCAGCCTAACCCGCCCGGGTGGCCTTTTAGGCCCAAGCCAAGCGATGCTCGACCCAGTCCGGGCATGAGGCCCAAGGGCCCTTGGGCATATTTTTGTAATTTTTTATAAAGTGTCTGATTTTGACGCTGAACCTTCCCGGACACTTTTCTAAGCCCTGGATCACATCCAAGCCCAATCTTAGGTCATGTTAGAGCCTCATAGATGCATTCATAGATATGGTTATGAATGCTAACAAGTATTTTCGTGTACCAGGGTTCTGGATGATCGAGTGCGGTGATGCTCCGGTGATTAAGCTACGTGAATCGCTTAGAAGTATACGAACCTCCCCACACTGTCAGTGGCTTAGATTTCTTTGCTTAGTCACAGGCACAAAGTTTAAAAAAAAAGTTTTAAAAGCATAAATGTTTTCCAAAGGTTTTGGGATACGGGAAATCCACACACATACATTTGCATGATGATATACCCACGTATAGAGTGTGATGTTTTCAAAGAAAAGAATAAAGATCTATGTATGTATGTTTATATGTTTTAAATATATATGTTTTATACATATGTATATATATATGATATTTATATGGATGGGATGCGAGATGAGTGACTAAGTGGGTTCCTAGGGGCTCCAAGGTAAGGGGGTGTGGGCCAAGTCTGAGAGGCATGCATGAGACATAGTCATGGCCACCTATTGAGGGGCACGGTGAGCGAAGACCCTGGGAGTGGCGCAGGGGATAACTCACCAGGGCTCAAGGTAGCTGTGTTCCACCACAGCGAATGGCACCACCGAGGGAACGGGCAAGAGAAAGAGAGATTATGAAAATGTTTTAAAAAGAAAAGAGATAGCCCTTAGTGTACCAAGGCATAAGACAACTGACGGGTCGCACCTCCAGTATGATAGAGGCCAGCCCATTCGAGATATGTATATATTTTATTAAAAAAGTTTTAAAAGTAATTCTCGCTTAGAGAATTTAAAAGAGATTTTGGAAAAGAAAAATATTTGTTTTTAATTATTATATTTTGGATTTCCCTTCCTAACCTCGATGGAGATTCTTAAAACCTCTGTCACTTATCTGTATCCAATATGGATGGATGCAGATCCACGTACGAGGATTATAGACAGATCAGAGGCTCACTAGGAGGCATCAATGGCATAGGCTTAGCTATTTCCGCTGCATAGGTATTCTTTTAAGTTAATCCACTGGTGTATTACTTCTAAAGTTATTTATTTTAATAAATGATTTCTAAATTAAAGTTTTAGTTGTTTTACAACGAAGATATCCATTCTATGCCTTATGGTGCTTCAGGTACGTGACTGGCCAACACGTACTTCAAGGCAGCACAGAGGTTGCCACGTAGCCAGCCCAGGCAGGTCGAGGCATGACAACTTTAATGCTATCAGAGAAAAGATTCTGACTGTTTTCAAAAACTATAAGGTGTTTTTAAAGTATTTTCAAATGTTTTCAAAGCCAGTGGATTACTTAGGTTTAGAACTCTAGAATTCGAGTATGTGGTTACTCGAATGCATCGTAAATCTTTAAACTTACTTTTAGAATACATTCTTTAGCAGCAAGCCACCAAATAGAGTTCTCGAGCATGGTCTTTAGGTGAGATGACACCACAACCACCTTTTCTCGAGATTCATGAAAGCAAAACACGTTTTCCAAGAAAATCCCCTAAACCAATTTTTCAGCTTATTATGCCCTTCCTACTCGATAACCAAACTGGACAAGGGATGGTAAATTCCTTAAGATGATGAGATAGGCGATGTCTCGTGCAACCCTCCAAGATTGCCTAATCAGAGGCTCACTAGTGAAGAAAACTGGTTCGATGTCCAACCTTTAAGGTTGTGGGCATCGAGACTCGCTAGTAAAGAAGTGAGTTTGACTTTTAGCCCTAAATCAGATGTGTTTCCCTCATTCTCTACATTAGTGACGTGTAAGACTTGGGAGGAAGTGAAGTGGCTAGAGCAAGGTGAGGAGCCAAGATGGACCTAACGTGCGTGACGGGTTACCCCAATTCTCTCGCTCTCGACACCATTAATGTGTAGCTTAGGAGAGAGAGTTGGGTTAGGACGAAAGAAATCGAAAAGATCAATCACGGAGGAAGAGGCCGACCAAGACCTTAGGACGTGAGGTGAAGCATCTGAACAAACAGGTGAAGGATCGAGGAGGACCTCACAAAGCAACAAATGGGAGGTGAATTGAAACGATCGCTGAAGAGCCCATAGGTTGGCAAGTCTGGTGGGATAAGCCCACAGATTGCCTAGATGATGCTCCGAGGAGTGGGCATGAAGTGTGAGAAGTTGCAACAAGGCCTAGCTGACTTCTCTTGTTCTTACACGGTGGTGTGTAAATGGTCAAAGAAAGGAGGTATTGGTGGACAAAAGAGAGTTCGTCTGGAGTCAATTGAGAAGAGGCATCCAAGGAAATTTGAAGAGATTGAGTGAGCCCAAGATCATAAAAGGCAAGATAAGGGAAAGTCACTCGAGGATGTGGCAAGAAGTGATAAGAGAAAACCCTAAAGGACTCGAGGATGGTAAAAAGGATAGTAAGGAAAGGGGAATAAGAGAGAAGCCATTCTTGGAAACAATGATGAGGAATAAGGCAAGGATGACAAGGTAGAGAATGAGGAGAAGAATGAAAAGAGATCACATCCATATGGTCAATAAGTAGTACGTCTGTTACTGCTTGTTTGACCATTCGATACCAATGTTAAGAAAGGATATCGAAGAAAGAAGAGAAAGGAAATGAAGATGGAGGAAATGGAACAAGGAGAAAGATAAGTGGAAATCTCCACTCTTAAGGGGATTAAAGGTGATGAACCCCTTTTCATTGATTGATAATGAGAGTAAGAAGGAGGAGACCTTCAAAGGATGATAAGAAATGACCTTGATAAAGTCAATAGGAAGTAAGCAAGTGGAGAGTAGAATGTACGACAATGATGGGAATGCCTGCATGCGTGCAAATGAAGGGCACGGAGAGAACCTTCTCCAAAGTTGTGAGGACATCATCAGAAAGAACTGGTGAGAGAGGAGAAGTGGAAAAAGGACAGGAAAGGAAAGGCAAACCCTTAAACAAAGAATAAAAGAGATGTCGTGATGTAGTGCGAAAGCTTCCTTAATAAAGGAAGAAAGTATAAACTCTAGGTAATGAAAATCCTAGGTTAATCAGATGAATAAGGCCTAGAAGAAAGAGGAACTTAGTTCAGTTGATAAACTAAGTATAGGCTAACTAAGAGTAGAGCCTTAAAGGAAGAAAAGCATAACCTATCACTAGAAAACTTTAACCTTAATTAGCGATAATTCCATAATGAATCATAGGTTAATAACTCCAAATGACTGACTAGGTAGAATTAGTAAAAGAATAAGACTAGGAAATTAGGATTCGAGACAAAACCTAGGTAGATAATCTAGAGATAGATTAAAGAAAGCGAATAAAATGGTATTAAAAAGGCCTAGAAAGAGGATTAAGAAAAATCTAGTGAAAGAAAGTGCGTAAAAGACTTAGAAATGGACATTAGCTAAAGAAAGTCGAGCATAATGAACCCTAAATTCGAGTCAAGCCAAGGCACTACATCATACTACGAATCGATCAAACAAAAGAAAGAATAAACAAGCATTATTGGAAGCCAAAGCTACTGAGCAAAAGGGGTTATGAATATGAATTAATGAAAAGAGAGAAAAGGAAGGCCCTGATTGTAATACCGAAAATTTTGGTATTAATTTGAACTTTTGTTCAACTTGAAAATTTAAGTGGTTGAAGTCAATTTTTGATCAAGTCTAGAGATATTGAAGTGTAATGAGTTAATCTGGAGAATTGTGATGAAGTATGGGAATTCAAACTCCACATGGGAGTCTTAAAGAATAACTATTACCATATTGAGAAATTGGAGATTTAGCTTAATCATTATGTAAGTGACCTTGGCAGTTGTTAAGTACTAAAGAAAATTGAGGTTAAATGAAAGAAAATGATTTAGTATGAAATTATGGTTTGATGATCAGAAGGAGTTAATGGAGATATTAAGACGATCCATAAATTAATTTGGAGTCACAATATTAATTACTTTATAATTGAAGATTTAATATAAATAAAGACTTAAGTGAAATTGGGTGTCATTTGGAATTATGAAAATTATGGTAAATTGGAGAAAATGGCTAGATTGAAGATAAATGTGCTTTGGGGGACAAAGTGGACATTTGAAAAGATAAGTGATGGGCAAAATTGGAAACCCAATGTATAAAAGTGGAAGAAGAGGATTTCTCGTCATTTTTTTTCTTTCTTCTTCCTCTTTCTCCTCTTCTCTCCATTGAAAAGCAAACCTTCCCAAAAATTACCCAAATAAATCCCCCATTGAATCCTAATCAAATCTTCATGGAAACCAAGAGTTAAAGTCATCAAAATCCTCCATGAAGCTTGCAATTTTCGTGGGTTAAGCATTGGAAGGAAGAAGAACCAAGTTTGTTGGTGTTTTGGCAATTTAAGCTAAAAAGGAAGAGGGATTTCGTGGTAGATCAACCAAGTGTTGGAAAGTGGGTTTAAGGTATGTTAATCTACTCCATTTCAGCTGCAATATGCCCTTGGAATCATGTTAATTGGTTTTGAATTGAGAAAGTTATGCACGTTAGAAGTTAGAAGTTGAAAAATGGGTTTTTGGGTGCAATTTGATTGAATTTGAGCTAAATTGATGTTGTTGATGCATTGAGTGATGTTATAAGCATGTTTTGATGATGTTTTAAGTTGAATATTGTGTTGGTTTGAATTGGAATTGGTTGGAAGTTGTTTAGATTGAAAATGGCATGAAAATAGCTTAAAACCCGAAATATGTGCAGAGGAATTCCGGCCCAGGTGCTCTAGAGACCCGGGCCCGGATCCTCTCTGAAACAAGAGGGATCATGAAACAGGGAAATTCTGGGTCAGGTGCACTAGATACCCTGGCCCAGATCCTCCTTGCAATTATTGGAACATGCTTTGTTCCATTTTGGTTCATTTTGCTCCGTTTTGCTTCTGATTCGATTTTTGACTTCTCCGAACCTTCTGGAACCTTAATTAAACTTATGTAAGAGACCTTTTGAGATGGGTAAACATCTCAAATAAACCTTGGATTAAGATTTTGGTATTTAACCCTTGAATTGACAAAATTTGGTAAGTGTTGAGCTCAAAGTGGCACAACAGAGTGCGTTGCCAATCGGCTGGCGTACTTTGAGCGTAAATGCATAGAGATGCATAGCATATAGCCTTAGAATGTTATATTAAGTTTGTTTAGTGTCTTACCATATTGTTTTCATTGTCTTAACCTACCTTATAGGAGGTTGCACATAGGTGAAAGGCAAGGCGCAAGCATGTGGACTTATGGGAGTGTTTACCCTCCCAAAGTTGTGAGTGGATAGTGACTTGATATTTTAAATGATAATGATTATGTTTTCAAATATAGATTTTGAAAAGAGATTTGAAAACCATGTTTTGAGTATGGATGTTTGGTAATTACTTGTTAAGCATGTTTGGTGAAAATGTGACCCGAATAATTGTATATGCCATGTTTTACTTGTGATACATTTGTTATCAACCATATGGCTTGGAAATGGTTTTATGAACTATGGCATGTACTTAGATTTTTATTGGTGGGATTGGTGTGCATGAGCACATAGGGGAATTGAATTCCCAAACTTAACCACGGTTGCCAATCTATGGTCCATTGAGGAGAATGGCATAGATTGTGTATGTTTTATTATGTTGATTATTGTCATGTAGAGTTGATGGGAGAGTGATGCATGTCGCAAAGCACCAAAAATAACCTGACTACTCTAACATGTAGTTAGGGAAGCAAGGGTCGATCCCACAATGAGCTATCCAATTTATCATTACTTTCACAAAGCATATATCAAACTAAACAAGAATTTAAAGAGGGGGTTTTGTACTGGTGTTGGAAATAAGATATAAGGAGTTACCAAGTATGGTAATAATAATGCAATGTATGATAAAATAAAACCTCCAATCTATTATATGATCAATCTTTCAACCTAGCACTTGATCTTGATTCACTGACCAAACATTCTTCTCATTAATTGGTTAACCCCATGTACTAGAAACCAGCTTCAAATCCATGGATCTTTCCTAATGTTGATTAACCATGAATCTAGGTTCACTATTAATCCTTCCTCTTATGGATAATTTGAATCCCAGCAATCCACATTCAAGCCTAGAAGAGCAATAAGCTAGTGAAAGATGAAAGCTAACAACAATCAATAACAAACCCAGCATTCATTATTCAAATTGCATCTTCAAATCTCTTTGAATGTAAAAACATCCTCTTGCTACTCAAGTTCTAAGAAATCACCAAACTCTAGCTTTGGAGTTCAAAGATTAGCATGCTAATGAACTACTCAATCAATTATTTGCAACTAATTAACTCAGCAATCCAAAAGACAAGATAATAAACATGATAATCATCTTTAAAGCTCAAGAGATAGAAGAACAATCAATGAACAAGAAAGCATTAAGAACAAGAATCTCACAAATGCTGATCAAAGTGATTGAATCTTATAATAGATTGGAGTTATAGAGTTTTGCTAAACGAAAATTACAAGAAGAAAAGAACCCAGCAAAAGACACTCTTCAAAGTTGAACTCAACTCCCCTTTTAGCTGCCTCCTCTGTCTCAGCCTTCTGCTTTCCAGCTCTCAGCCCACTCCTCCATTATTCCTCCTCAATCATTCCTTCCAGATCAGATAAGGAATCTTCAGGATAAAATAAAATAAAGTAGAGGCCATTATTGTAAAGAGGGAGACAAGTCTGAGGAGATTTCGGGATTTAACTCTGCCTTCTCTCCACTGAATCCCCGGAATATGTTTTTCAAGAGTTTGATAGTGGAATGACAGCATTTAAGTAGGTCTGTCGACGTTTTGACTTTGTTAGCCGTCGACGTCTAAGTGTCTGCCCGTCGACGTCTCTGCTTGTTTTCTTCATATTTTTCCCAGCTCGATTGATCCGTCGATGTCTAAAGATGTGCACGTCGACGTCTAAGTGTTTAGCCTTTATGTATTCGAAGTCAGAAATTTCTACCCGTCGATGTCTAGAGTTGGCCGTCGACGTCTAGAGTTGGCCGTCGACGTCTCTGCTTGTTTAAATGATCTCGTGTCCATTGCTCGAGCAGCCGTCGACGTCTACATGTTTACCCGTCGACGGATTGGTCGGGCAGACCCAGACTTAGTTTGATAGTCTCTCGTAAAACAGACATTTGGAGGGCCAAACGAACTCCAATTTCGACGTTTTTAGTATTCCAGAAAGCCCAAGATGTCCTCTATAACTTTGATGTAGATCAAAAAAACAATTGAAGTCTCGAACATAGATAAAATCAGCCATATTTATGATCTATCCAATCTGTCAGGATTTCAACTTTGAGTTCTTTACATCTTGTCTTCCCACTTGATTTGTGTTTGGTCCTTTTCACTTCAATTCCATCATTTTCACTCAATTACCTCAATTGACACCTACAAAGTGAAACAAAGCTAAGTAAGCTTAGTTTATACAATGAAATGCATAAATCCATAGAGATTAACATAGGAAAATATGTCTATTTTGGTACTCAACAAAGAGGGTGGCTCTTATGACTTGTATACTTGTTGTTGGACTCTCTTTGCCTCACCACATTGAGCTGTCCAGAGCCAACACCATGGAAGGGGTAAACTTTGGTTTTATTATGATCTGTGATGTGCCAAAACCCCTTGGTGGTTTCCTTCTCTACCTCAGCCAAGGTTAGGAGATCGGAAACTTGTATTTGGCTAGAACCCATGCTTTGTGGAAAATCGAGTCTATTTTTGTGATATTGATATCTATGATATTGTTTTGCTTTCGAAGCATGTTTTTAACCATAGAATGGATAGATTTCATCGAAATGCTTAAGTTGTTGGCTTGGTTCAGAAACCATACTACGAAACTTTGATTTGAACGTAAGCATGCTTTGATATTCATGTTTTATAGCCGTATGATTTATACGTTTGAATATCAAATGTTTTCCATGACTGTTTTCTAAAGATACTTGTGAAATTACCTCCATACTCCTGCAAAGTGTGTAGATGTTTATAAATTGTCACTATAACTCACTAAGTACGCGTTAGTACTCACCACTCGTTTTTGTCTACATACTTTGCAGTACCTTAGTTCGGTGGTGTCTTCATGCCTCAAGGTGTCCGTGGTGGGTTCAGATGTTTTGTGTGGTGCCTCTCTCTGAGACGGCCCATGTACTTGAGCTTGGGCTCATGATTGGTAAGGGATTCCATTGGAGAAAGAAAAGATAAAGGAGACTAGTTTTTTTCAAATTTTCGGTTATTGTAATACTTCGATTTATCCTTTAAAAGTTATAGATTTACAAAACGGATTTCCAACTTGCTTTGTATTTCAAACTTGATAAATTTAGGGTCATTGAAACCAAATTTGTATAATTGACCTAATTTTGACTTTTGGTTGACTTTGGTCAACCCTTACGTAAAAAAAAAGGTTAAATTTTATTGAAACTTTATTTGTAATTATTTTGCCTAACAAATTGAGTCTCCAATTTAGTTTAAAGATGTTTTTGAATTGAAATCATCTAATGCCTTGCATGGTGTCAAAGTGCGAGGCTGCAAACTAGTATTTTGGTGCAACGCGGCGGTTGTCACATGATCAGCTTCTGGGTTAGGGCGTGACACTAATAATTAAGGTCACAAAGAGGAGAGTAGGAGGTTGGATAGAAAGAAAAAACTTAGAGAAAAGAAAAAAGAAGAACCACTTGTAGGAAACGAGTGAATGGAGATGATTGTATCCTAATGGATGACGGGTAGTAATGGAAGATATCAGTAAAGAATGAATGGAAGTGAAGAAACGAGAAATAAAGAAGTAAGGATACCAAATCATGGTGGAGTAAAGAAAGGTAAAAAGATGAGGAGGATGAAAATATAAGGATGATGGAGATTATAAGAAGATTTTAAGAATAATCAAACACAAAGAAGGAGGAAAGTGGATCAACTTACGTAAGAGTCAAAAAAAATGAGGATAAACCAGAATAATGGTTGGAAGTGGAAAAGGCAAAAAGGTGAAAGCGTGATAAAAGAGTGGAATAGAAGGAATTAACAGTAAGGAGTTGACCAACTTTAAGGATAGCCTCCCTGAAAAGTGATAAGTGAAGAAAGAATGTGGGAGATGGAGTTAAACCAAGGTAAAATGGAGATAGCTAAGCGCAGACAAGATTGTAGACTAAGGAGGATAAAGAAAGGTGTGTCCGCAATAAATAAATCGTGATGTGGACGACAAAGAAAGGATATCAAGGAACCAAGAGCTGAAGCCGACTAAGATGAAAGAAGACCCACATGCAAGAAGCAAGAAACGTTGGAGCTAGGGCAGGAAAGTTGACAAGAAAGAACCTTGAGTACTCAATGGAAGGAGTAAGGGGATAAGGAAAGGAACTGATTAAACTCATAAACTTCTATAAGCACAGCTAGTATAAGGAGAAGAAAGGAAATTCTACCACCCAAGAGGACCAAAGGTATTAGAAGAAAAGAGAAATAAGGATAAGAATGTTGAAGAAAGTAAAGAAAGGGAAGAATGAAGCCAAGGTAAAAGAAACCTTGGATAAGACGTGAAGGATCACGTAAATTAAGGTGAAAGGGTATGAAGAGGAGAAAGGATATAAAGATGACCTTAAGGGAAAGGATATGGACATGATGAGAGCTGGAGATAATGCCAAAGGATGGCAATGTACCTGAGATAAGGATAATTTAAATGAAGGGACGAGATGGAAGGCAATAGAAAGGTGGACCACACAATCAACTGTGGGTAAATAAAAAAGGGGAAAAGAATGGAGAAGGGGATAAAGAAACCCCCGGATTGAACTACTGATGAAAGGAGGAAAAGAAATCAACCATTAGCAATGGAGCTAATACAGAGAAAGGAGGTCATATGAAAGAGAAACACGTGACACCTCATAAAGTGGACATTCTAAAGAAGCGAGGGACAAAAGAAAGCCTAAGAGGCCAGAGAGATGGCATAAATGGGTATGAAGTCGAGGCTCGAGTATGAGTGACTTGGGAGCCATGTGAGGCATCCCCATAAGAAGAGAGATCAGAGATCGAGATCTTGACGATCTCTGTGATGACCACTCGAGAGGACCGACCCAAAGTGTGATCGGGGAGTGCATGAGGCCAGCCAGAGTTCTCCATCCCAGAGAGGATGAGAGATGATATGAGATGGGCTAGGGGCCCTATTTGAGATAGAGATGGGCAATCAGAGAGTGAGTCAAAGTGTGAGAGCCGAGAGGGCATGATCTCTAATTCTTCTGATATGATATGGCCAAGTGTGGGCCAGTGCGTACAGGAGCTTGACTCATACGCCATGAAATTGGAAAGGAAGAAGATCAGAAAGAAAGAGGATAGAAACATGGAACAAAATGGAGGGGTAAGACCAAAGGAGGGGGAAAGACAGCTAACTCACCGCACACCTCGCTGTGGAGGCGAGGGAGTTAATCTAAGATCTTTCTCGATAGCTTGGTTACAAAGAAGAGTACAAGACCACGAAACGACAAGAAATGCGTCGAAAAATGGCCTTAAGGTAAGAGGCAGTGACCAAGGAAAGGAGAAGAGACTCCTAAGAAGAGCAAAAAAGGTGTGAAACCTCTAAAGAGACAAGAGGGTAGTATCGTTAGGAGAGACTTTAAAGAAAGGACAGGGGCAAAGTGAGAAAATAGAGTAAGCGCGCAGTAGAAACGAAGTGAGCCTAACCTATAAATGGGCAAGAGTAGGTTATGTTAAGGAAAAGATGAGGTTCAAACTCAAGAGCAGTGGGACAATGATTGGAAGAAAGTAAAGTGCAAAGTGATAAGCATAGAAGCGAATAGTGGTGTGAACACTATTCGAAAACAAGAGGAGGGCTTGGAATAGAAGCTAAATCTCTCCAAGCTACCTCAGTTAATTTCAAGGACAAAATTTTTAGAAGGAGGGGAGAATTGACACACCCGGACATAATCTGAATTTTTTGTACAAATGGAATGGTATAAGATGGCATATTAAGTGGATAATACGTCGGTTTGGATGTGTCTGATTAAGAAGAGATGTGAAAATTAGGATAAGACGGTGTTGGAGGATAAAGTAATTAACCATGCATGGAAACAACCAAACACCAATTGGACTACTATTAAGTCCATAACAAATAGTTATGGGGTCCAATGGTGTAAGAAATTGGAAAAATAAGCCAATGGCCGAGAATTGAAGAGATTGGAAAAAGGGGAGAAAATCTATCCCTAGTCCGAGTAGACCTGGGATAAAGTCTAACGCGAGGTTTGAGTATACCCGGTGTCGGGCTCATCTATATATAGGGGGAGGCTGAACCTCTTCCTTATTCTCTTTTCTCTCTCTTTCACTTTTTCTCTCTTTTCTCTTTTGGACCCAAAATGGAGGCATCTTGCCTTTTTGTCAGATTCTTACAATCCGACCATCAGATCAAGGTAAGTTTCTAATATGTTATTCTACTCACCTCGATCTATATTATATTAAATTTTCACATATTTCTATGTGACGGTTTAGAGTAGATCTGAGTTTAAAGCTTAGTTCAGCTTTTTATCAGATTTAAGTTTAGATTTCATATCTACGAATTTTAGGTCGTTATTTCTTGTTTCTGCTTCGGTGAATCCGTCATGGATACCATGAGGAGTACCTATCTAAGATTGTGCGTCGAAAAGAGGAGAAACGAGAGCGAAAACCGAGGAGGGACCGACCGAGTCCCTGGCTGGTCTCCTGGTAGGAGCCGACCTACTCCTATGTGGGAGTGGGCCTTGTTGGCCCAAGTCCCATGCTGGACTTGGCCCAATCCTACACGCGACTTAGCCCAACTCACGAGGGTGGCCTTTTAGTCCCAAGCCACGCAGGGCCCGGCCCAGTCCTGACGTGGGGCCCATTGGGGCATTTTTATAATTTTTCATAAAGTGTCCGATTTTGACCCCGAGCCTTCCCGACACTTTTCTAAGCAACAGATCACATCCAAGTCCAATCTTAGGTCATGTTAGAGCCTCATAGGTGCATTCATAAATATGATTATGAATGCTAACACGTGTTTCCATGTACTAGGGTTCTAGATGATCGAGTGCGGTGATACTCCGGAGATTAAGCTACGTGGATCACTTAGGAGTATACAAACCTCCCCACACTATGAGTGACTTAGATTTCTTTGCTTAGCCACGGGCACAAAGGTTTAAAAAATAAAGAGTTTTAAAAACATAAATGTTTTCCAAAGGTTTTGGGATACGAGAAATCCATACGCACACACTTGAATGTTGATATACCCACGTGTAGAGTGGGATGTTTTCAAAGAAAAGAATAAAGATTTATGTGTGTGTTTATATGTTTTAAATATATATGTTTTATACATATGTATATATATATGATATTTATATGGATGGGATGCGAGATGAGCGACTGAGTGGGTTCCTCGGGGCTCCGATATAAGGGAGCGTGGACCGAGTCTAAGAGGCATGCATGAGATGCAGTCGTGGACCACCTATCGAGGGGCACGATGAGTGAAGACCCTAGGAGAGACGTGGGGGATAACTCGCCAGGGCTTGAGGTAGCTGTGTTCTACCACAGTGAATGGCACCACCGAGGGAACGGGCTAGAGAAAGAGAGATTATGAAAATGTTTTAAAAAGAAAAGAGATAGCCCTCAGTGTAGTGAGGCATAGGACAACCGACGGGTCGTGCCTCCAGTATGATAGAGGCCAGCCCATTCGAGATATGTATATATATTTTTATTAAAATGGTTTTAAAAGTAATTCTCGTTTAGAGAATTTAAAAGAGATTTTGGAAAAGAAAAATATTTGTTTTTAATTATTATATTTTGGATTTCCCCTCCTAACCCCGATGGAGATTCTTAAAACCTCTGTCACTCACCTGTATCCAACATGGATGGATGCAGATCCGTGTACGAGCATAACAGATAGATCAGAGGCTTACTAGAAGGCATTGGTGGCCTAGGGTTAGCTTTTTCTGTTGCATAGGTATTCTTTTAAGTTAATCCACTGGTGTATTACTTATAAAGTTATTTATTTTAATAAATGATTTCTAAATTAAAGTTTTAGTTGTTTTGCAGCGAATATATCCATTCTATGCCTTGTAGTGCTTCAGGTGTGTGACTTGCCAGCACGTACTTCGAGGCAACGCGATGGTTCCCACGTGGTCGGCCTGGGTGGGTCAAGGCGTGACACCAAGCCTTGACGATTGAGGATTATTTCAGGAGTATACGAATCTCCCTGACTTGTGAGTGGCTTGGCTATAGTGGATAACCACCAATGGTCAACCATTTTCTAAATTGTTTTATTTAATGTTTTGAAAATGTTTTGGGATATGGATAGTCCACCATCACACAAGATTTAAAAATGGATTTGAGGTTTAGGATTTTTAAGAAAATAAGATTGACTATTTTTATTTATTATTGATGATGATATAGGAGAAGAGAGACTGAGAGGTCCTTGGTGCTCCCTAAGGGAGCGAGTGGACCGAGCGGATCATGCGTCCTACCAAGTAGTCATGGACCGCCTTTTGAAGGCCACGATTAGTGAGAAACCTTGGAGTAATGAGAGGCACGTATGGTGACTTGTCAGGGCTAATGTAGCTATGTTACTGCTCACAGTGATGGCAATGTCAAGGGAATGGACTTGATGACAAATTGTGTTTTATATAAGATAAGAGGTATAGACCTTGACTGTCCAGTTGGTCACCTAAGTGCATGGCCGTACCTTTGGAACATTTTCAGACGCCATTCCACTTATGAAATATTGGATTTGGAGTTGGTTTTCGAGATTTTAATATTTTATTTTATTACATATTTTTTTATTAAATATTATTTGGATTTATTCATATCCCCAACGTGGGGTGATTGGTCATTATGACCAAGTCCCTTATTGGGTACATCTATCGTACTCACCACCCTTCTTTCACTTTTGTAGGGCACCAGACTATGGATGATCGTCGATCTAGTGCATAGCCATCCTGGTTAGATCTAGTTGACCACGATTTTGTAGGTTCCACCTATTCTTTATGACTCCCCTCGTTTTTGAAACATTATTGTATAATTATAACACTTTAATCTACTGCACACTTGCATCGTAAAACGTACTATCTTTATACTTATGTTTATTATTTTAAATAATATATTTTAATATCTTTTATTTTATATTATATTATATTAAATTTTGTTATATTGCTCGGATTACCCACTCTTTTATGCTTTGTACCACCTTGGATAGCCCGCATTCCATGGCATGCATCTTGAGGTGGTACGAAGGCTGTCACGTGGCCGAGCCCTCGGATCGGGGCATGACACTAATGACCGATAATATAAAATGACTGAAAATTAATGCATTTCCTATTTGGTTGTCATAACGAAAATTTTAAATGAGTTTATTTGATTTGAGGAGATATAACGTTCTAAAATAATTTTGTTTACTGAGATACCTTTCTCTTTGGTTTTGATTATATGATTTTTTTGTAATTTAACATACTTATCGATATTAATACAAAACAATTTAAATTAAAATATACTAATAGATTAAAAAATAATTAATTATTTCAAAATAATATATATTGTCACAAAACTAATAATTTTTTTCAAGTATCGCAAGTATAAAGAGATGAAAATCTGTATAAACTTTCATCCATTATATAGAATTAGGCAAATAATTAAAAGAAAAAGGGGTATTATTGTCCAAAATTTTAATTTCATAAGGGCATAAAAAGTAGAAATATCAAATAACTATGGTAATTTCAAAATACCTAATAAATAGTCGATAATTGAACTACCTGACACACCCGAACCTAATCCGACTTTTTTGTACAAACGGAATAGTGTAAGACGGCGTATTAACTCAATAATACGTAAGTTCGGATGTGTTAAGATGAAGAAGAGAAGTTGAAATTTAGATAAGACAGAGTTGGAAGATGAGACAAGTGACCATGCATAGAAGTACAAATTGGACTTCTTAAAGTCCATAGCCAATGGCTTGGATATCCATCAGTGAATTGGTCGGTGGATTTGACCAAGGATCGAGATTATGAGAAGTGAAAAAGGGGGAATTTAGTCTGACCCAAGATTCGAGTAGGCCCGGTGTCAGGCTTACCTATAAATAGGGGGAGTTGAGTTTTGCCCCTTTCATTTTTTTTCTCCCTCTTTTTCTCTCCTCTCAACTACTTTCTCGGAGCAACTTTGGACTTTTGGCCGATCCGGACAATCCGACCGAAGGATCAAGGTGATTTTCTAATATGTTATTCTACTCACCTTAATCTACATTTTACTAAGTTGTCACGTATTTCCATGCATCGGTCTAGGAGAGATCCAAGCTCAAAGTTAGGTTTAGCTTTTTAGCTAGATTTTAACTTACTAGGAACTTTGAACTTGTGATTCTCATTTTTGTTTTGGTAAACGCATCGTGGGAGGTACGAGGATTGTCCGTCTCAATTTTCAGGTCGAACGATGGGGCAAAGGGCTTGAAAATCGAGGAAAAGCCTCGGTTCCCGAGGCTTGCAAATGGCTCCTACAGGGGAGTGACTTTTCCGGCCAGGTCGTGCGCAGGAATGCTGGTTTTGATCCCGAAACCTCCCGGACACTTTTCTAAGTGCCGAAACGCATCCAAACATCATCTTAGGTCATGTTAGAGCCTCATAGGTGCATTCATAGTTTAATTATGAATGCTAACATGTACTTCCGTGTGATTAGCATTCCGGTTGATCAAGTTCGGTGATGCTCTGAAGGTTAAGCTGCGTAGATCTTTTGGGAGTATACGAACCTCCCAACACTGTGAGTGGCTTAGATTTATTTGCCTAGCCACTGGGGCCAGAGGTTTTAAAAAGGTTTTAAAAACATAAATGATTTACAAAGGTTTTGGGATACGGGGAATCCATAGGCACACACACTTGCTTGGTGATATACCCACGTACAGAGTGGGATGTTTTCAAAGAAAGTATAAAGATTTATGTGTGTGTGCTTATGTTTATGCTTGTAAGTTTTAGTATATATGTTTATACATATATATATATATGATATTTGATGTGGATGGGAGTGACACGAGCGATTGAGTGGTGTCCTCGGTGCTCCGATTTAAGAGAACGTGGACCGAGTCGAAAGGCATGCATAGACGCAGCTGTGGACTGCCTATCGAGGGGCACGGTAAGCGAAGACCCTGGGAAAGGCGCGTAGGAAAACTCACCAGGGCTCAATGTAGCTATGTTCCACTACAGCGTCTAGCACCACCGAGCGAATAGGCTAGAGAAAGAGAAATGGTTTATAAAGAAAAGAGATTGCCCTCGGTGGAGTGAGGCATAGGATCGACCAGTCGTGCCTTCAGTGTGTTTGAGGCTAGCTCGTTTTATTTATATATTTATTTTAACGATTTGAAATCAAATTCTCACTTGGAGAATTTGAAAAGAGGTTTTGAAAAAAAAACTTATTTATTTTTATTATTGTTATTATGTTTTGGATTACCCCCGTTTGCCCTAACCCTTGACGGAGATTCATTGAACCTTTGTCATTCACCTATATCTAATGTGGATGGATGCAGATTCGCGCACGAGGACAACAGATAGATCTGAGGCTCACTAGAAGGCGTCGGTGGCTTAGGAGTAGTAGTTTCCACTGCATAGGTATTTCTTTTAAATTAGTCCACTAGTATTACTTTTAAAGTTAATTATTTTATTAAATGATTTCTAATTAAAATCTTAGTTTTGTTTGTAGTGAAGATACTCAATTCATGCCTTACGGTGCCTCGGATGCATGGCTACAGACACGTACTTCAAGGCAGCATAGCGGTTGCCATGTGGCCGACCCCTCTAGGTTAGGGCATGATAGTTTGATTGGTATCAGAGCGTTTAAACGATTCTTACTATTTTCAAAAGCTATAAAGTATTTTTAAACTGTTTTCAAAGTATTTTCAAGCATTTTCAAATGTTTTCGAAGGTAGTGGATTACTTAGGTTTAAAACTCTAGAGTTCGAGTACGTGATTACTTGAACACATCGTAAATACCTAAACCTACTCTTAAAATACCTTCTTTAGCAGCAAGCCACTATATAGAGTACTCAAGCGTGGTCTTTAGGTGAGATGATACCACGATCACCCTTTTTCTCGAGATTCATGAAAACAAATAACGCTTTCCGAGAAACTCCCCAAAATCAATTCTCCAGCTTTTAATGTTCTTTCTACAAGATAGCTAAACCGAACAAGGGATAGTAGGTCCCTTGAGATGACGAGATAGGCAATATCTCATCCAACCCCCCAAGATAGTCTATACAGAGACACTCTAGTAAAGAAAACTGGTTCGATGTCCAACCTTCGAGGTAGTGGGCATCGAGACTTGCTAGTAAAGAAGCGAGTTTGACTTCTAAACCTAAACTCGATGCGAATTCCCCATTCTTTACACTAGTAATGTGTAAGATTTGGGAGGAAGTGAAGCGGCTAGAGTGAGGCAAAGAGCCAAGATGGACCTGACGTGCGTGAAGACTAAGCCAACTTCTTTCGCTCTCTACACCATTAGTGTGTGGGCTATGAGAGAAAGTTGGGTTAGAAGGCAAGAAGTCAAAGGGATACGAGATCACGGAGGACGAGATTGAAAAAACCTCAGGAAACGAGACAAAATATTCAAGTAGAAAGGAGAAGACGTCACAAAGCAACAAATGGAAGGATAAAAAATGAAGCCAAGTAAGAGCTAACCAAGTGCGGATATCGAGGAAGGACTTGCATGACGTAAATCAACTCCTCTCCCTCTCTGAACCAATCACGTGCAGATGTTGAAAGGAAGTTTAGAAAGAAAAGGTGACTCGAAAGCGAAATGAAGAAATCATCAAGGAGCCCACATAGGAGTAATAAAACCCTTGACAGTTAGGGTTCGAGGAGTGCTACAGTGCACTGGTACTCGAACGCTCGGGCCTTGGGGTAGCATATGAAGTGGTTGGGCTCGACCCAACACCGTGGTAAACTTGAAGGGTTATGCCCACAGGTTGGCAAGTCTGTAGGGATGAGCCTACAGATTGCCTAGATAATGCTCTTGGGAGTGGGCAGGAGGTGAGAGAGGCTGCAACAAAGGCTGGCCAACTCCTCTCATTCCTACATCATTTGTGAACAAGTGGTGAAAGAAAAGGGGTATAGGTGGATGAAAGAGAGCCCACCTGGAGTCAATCGAGGAGAGACATCCAAGGAAGTTGGAAGAGATCGAGTGAGCCCAAGATCACGAGAGGTGAGATAAGTGAGAGTCACTCGAGAGTGCAGTAAAGATTGATAAGAGAAAGCCCTAAAGGACTCGGGGATGGTAAATATGAGGAGTAAGGAAAGAAGAACAAGACAGAAGCCATTCTTGGGAAACAATGAGGAGGAATAAGGCAAGGATGACAAGACGGAGAATGAGGAAAAACTGAAAAAAGATCACATCCATATGGTCAATGAGTAGTACATTCATTACTACTTGCCTGACCATTGGATACCAATGTTAAGAGAGGATATCGGAGAAAGAAGAGAAAGGAAGTGGAGATGGAGGAAACAAAATAAGGAGAAAGATAAGCTGGAAATCTCCACACCCAAGGGGTTAGTAAGTGATAAACCCCTTACTGATGGTTGATAATAAGGGTAAGAATGAGGAGACCCCAAAGGATAATAAGAAAGGACCTTGACAAAGTCAATAGGAAGTAAGCAAGCAGAGAGAGTATAATGCACCTGCATGCGTGCAAATGAAGGGTACGGAGAGAACCTTCTCCAGAGTTGTGAAGACATCATCAGAAAGGACTGGAGAGAAAGGAAAAGTGGAAAGGAAAAGAAAAGTAAACCCTTAAACAGAGGATGTAAGAGGTATCATGATGTAGTGTGGAAGCTTTCTTAATAAAGAAAGAAAGCATAAAACTTTACGTAAAGGAAAATTCTAGGCTAATCAGAGATGAATAAGGCTAGGAGGAAGTGAAACTTAGTTCAGTTGATGGACTAAGTTACGGTTAACTAGGAGTAGAGCCTTAAAACAAAGAAAAGCATAACATCTCACTAGAAAAACTTTAGCCTTAAGTAGCAATAATTCCATAATAAACCATAGGTTAATAACCCCAAATGACTAGATAGAACTAAAAAGGAGTAAAGCTTAGGAAGTTAGAAATATAGGCAAAAACTTAGGGATAGGTTAAAGAAGGTAAATAAAAAGGGGATTAAAAAGGCCTAGAAAGAGGACTTAAGAAAAGATCTAGTGAAAGAAAATGAATAAAAGACTTAGAAATGGATGTTAGCTAATGAAAGCTGAGCATAATGAACCCCAAATTTGAGTCAAGCTAAGGCACTACATCATACAACGAATATGTTAAAGAAAAGAAAGAATAAACAAAGATGATTAGAGACCAAAACTGTTGAGCAAAAAAGGGTTAATAATGTGAGTTAAGGAAGAGAAAACCCTGACTATTTAAATTATGAAGAAAAGATAAGGAGGTTGGATAGAAAGAAAAAGTGGAGAGAGAAAAGAGAAGATAGCACTCAAAGGAAACCAATGAATGGAGATGATTATATCTTGATGGATGACAGGTAGTAGGCTTTTCACTAATTGTCTACCCTGATGATATCAGTAAAGAATGAATGGAAGAGAAAAAAAGAGAAATAAAAAAGTGAGGATATCAAAGCATGGTAAAGCATATAAAGGTGAAAAGATGATGAGGATGAGGAAGAAGATGATGATGCCGGAAATTTTAAGAATAATCAAACACAGTGATAGAGGAAAATGGATCGACTTAGGTAAGAGTCGAAGAAAAGAGTGAGGATAAAATAAGGATAAATAAGATAATGATTGAAACTGGAGAAGATAAAAAAGGTGAAAGCAATATAAAAGAGTGGGATAAAAGGTAAAAGAGAGTAAGGAGTTAAGGAATATAAAGGATAAAATGAAAATCATGAAGGAGCAGAGCAAGTCAACTTCAAGGATAGCCTTCCCGAAGAATGATAAATGAAGAAAGGATGTAGGAGATGAGGTTAAACCAAGCTAAAATATAAATAGCTAAGTGTGAACAAGATTGTGAGACAATGGATGGTAGAGAAAGGTGTTGTCCACAACAAACAAACCATGATGTAGACAATAAAGAAAAGATATCAAGGAAAGAAGAGCCGAGGAAGGCTAATCCAAAAAGACCCACATGCGAAGAGCATGAAATGTGGGAACTAAGATAGGAAAGGTGACAAGAAAGAACCCCGAGTACTTAATAGAAGGAGTATGGGGATAAGGAAAGGAACTGGTCAAGCTCATAAACTTTTATGAGCATAGCCAGTATAAGGAGAAGAAAAGAAATTCTAACATCTAAATGAAGCAAAAGTGTTAGTAGAAAAGAGAATTAAAGATGAGGATGATGAAAAAAGCCAGGGAAGAAAGCAAAGAAAAGAAAGAAATGAAGCTTGGATAAAGAAAATAATGGATAAGATGTGAAAGATCATGTAAATTAAGGTAAAAAAGAGTTAGCAGCGAGCTAAAGACCTTAAGGGAAAGGGTATGGAAATGATAAGAACTGCATAATGATGCCCAGGGATGGCAGTGGACCTAAGTTAAGCCCAAATTAAGTGAAAGGATGGGAAACCCTAGAGAGAAAAATACGAAGATGAAAAAGCTAAAAAGGATGCCACACAGGTATAACGTGCGTGATTTACATTGTCCCGTATTGACGGGAAGGCAAGAGGAAGGTGGACCCCATAATGGACTGTGGGTGAATGAAAAGGAAGAAAAGGATAGAGAAGGGATAAGGGAACCCCTAGAAAGAACTGTGATGAAACGGGGAAAGAGAATTGACCATTAGCAAAGAAGCTAATGTGAGTAAAGGATGTTGTAGGAAAGAGAAACACGCGACACCTTCTAAAGTGAACACTCCAAGGAAGCGAAAAACAAAAGAAAGCCTCAAAAGGCCAGAGAAGTGGCATAGATGGGTATGAAGTTGAGGCTCAAGTATGAGTGACTTGGGAGCCATATGAGGAGTCCCCATGAGAGGAAAGATGAGAGATTGAGATCTTGACAATCTCTGTGATGACCACTCGAGAGAACTGACCCAGAGTGTGACTGAGGAGTGCATGAGGCCACCCAGAATTCTCCATCCCAAAGACGATGAGAGATGAGATGGGCCAAGGGCCCTATTTTAGATAGTGATGGGCGATCAGAAAGTGAGTCAGAGTGTGAAAGTCGAGAGGGCATGATCTCTGATTCCTCTGATATGATATGGTCGAATATGGACCAGTGTGTACAAGAGCCCGACTCATACTCCATGAGATTGGAATGGAAGAAGATCAAAAAGAGAGAGAATAGAAGCAAGAAACGAAATGGATGAGCAAGACCAAGGTAAAGGAGAGACAACTAACTCACTGCATACCTCACTGTAAAGGCAAATGAGTTAACCTAAGGTCTCCCCCGATGGCTTGGTTACAAAAAAAAGTACAAAACCACAAAACGAAGAGAAATGCATCGAAGAATGGTCTTAAAGTGTAAGGCAGTGACAATGAAAAGAAGAAGAGACTTCTAAGAAGAGTAAGAGGTGTGGAACCCCAGAAGTAACAAGAGGTAGTCTCGTTAGGAAAGACTTTAATGAAAGGACAAGGTCGAGACGAGAGGATTGAGTAAGCACAGCTAAAGCAGAAAAAGAACCTCCAAATGACACAATTAAAATGAGGTGAGCCTAACCCATGAATGGGTAAGGGTGGGCTATATTAAGGAAAAGATGATGTTCAGACTCAAGAGCAGAAGGGCGATGAAGCCACTATTGAGGAAGAATGATAAGGAGAAATCGAGACGCAAATTGGTGGGCGTCAGGAGTGAATAGTGGCACGAACACTATTCGAAAACGAGAAGGAGGCTTGAAACAGAAGCCAAACCTCCCCACAGCTTCCTTGATAATTTCTATGACGAAATTTTTAGAAGAAGGGGAGAGTTGACACACCCAGACCTAATCCGACTTTTCTATACAAACAGAATAATGTAAGACGACATATTAACTCAATAATACGTCGGTCCGGATGTGTTAAGCTGAAGAAGAGAAGTGGAAATTTAGATAAGACAGAGTTGGAAGATGAGACAAGTGACCATGCATGGAAGCACAAATTGGACTTCTTGAAGTCCATAGCCAATGGATTAGATATCCATAGGTGAATTGGTCGGTGGATTAGGCCAAGGATCGAGATTATGAGAAGTGGAAAAAGGGGGAATTTACTCTGACCTGGGATCCAAGTAGGCCCAGTGTCGAGCTTACCTATAAATAGGGGGAGTTAAGTGTTCCCCCTCTCATTTTTCTTCTCCCTCTTTTCCTTTCCTCTCAACTGCTCTCTCAAAGCAACTTTGGACTATTGGTCGATCCGGACAATCCCATCAAAGGATCAAGGTGAGTTTCTAATATGTTATTCTACTCACCTTAATCTACATTTTACTAAGTTTTCACGCATTTCCATGCATCGATCTAGGAGAGATCCAAGCTCAAAGTTAGGTTTAGCTTTTTAACTAGATTTTAGCTTAGATTTGAGATCTAGGAACTTTGATCTTGTGATTCTTGTTTTTGCTTCAGTAAACACATCATGAAAGGTACGAGGATTGTCTGTCTCGATTTTTGGGTCGAACAGTGGGACGAGGGGCTAAAAAACAGAGGAGAAGCCTCGATTCCCTAGGCATACAGACGACTCCTGCATGGGACTGCCTTAACCGTAAGGGCAAAATCATAATTTTGCCTCTAATGCCCGATTTTGATCTCGAAACCTCCTGGACACTTTTCTAAGCCCCGAAACACACCCAAACATCGTCTTAGGTCATGCTAGAGCCTCATGGGTGTATTCATAGTTTAATTATGAATGCTCACATGTACTTCCGTGTGATTAGGGTTCCCGATGATCGAGTGTAGCGATGCTCTGGAGGTTAAGCTGCGTGGATCTTTTGATAGTATACAAACCTCCCAACACTATAAGTGGCTTAAATTTCTTTGCCTAGCCACTAAGGCCAGAGGTTTTAAAAAGATTTTAAAAACATAAATGATTTACAAAGGTTTTGGGTTACAGGGAATCCACAAGCACACACACTTGCTTGGTGATATACCCACGTAGAGAGTGGGACATTTTCAAAGAAAGTATAAAGATTTATGTGTGTGTGCTTATGTTTATGTTTGTAAGTTTTAGTACATATGTTTATACATATATATATATGATGTTTGATGCGGATGGGAGTGAGATGAGCGATTGAGTGGTGTCCTCGGTGCTCCGATTTGAGGGAGCGTGGACTGAGTTGAGAGGCATGCATAGACGCAGCTCTGGACCGCCTATCGAGGGGCACGATGAGCGGAGACCCTGGGAGAGGCACGTAGGAAAGCTCGCCAGGGCTCGATGTAGCTGTGTTCCACCACAGCGTCTAGCACCACCGAGGGAACGGGCTAGAGAAAGAGAAATGGTTTATAAAAAAAAGAGATAGCCCTCGGTGCAGTAAGGCATACGACCGGCCAGTCGTGCCTTCAGTATGTTTGAGGCCAGCCCGTTTTATTTGTATATTTATTTTAACAATTTTAAATCAAATTCTCACTTAGAGAATTTGAAAAGAGGTTTTAAAAACAAAACTTATTTATTTTTATTATTATTATGTTTTGGATTATTCCTGTTTGCCCTAACCCCTGATGGAGATTCATTGAACCTCTGTCACTCACCTGTATCCAATGTGGATGGATGCAGATCCGGGTATGAGGACAACAAATAGATCTGAGCTCACTAGGAGGCGTCGGTGGCTTAAGAGTAGTAATTTCCGCTGCGTAGGTATTTCTTTTAAATTACTCCACTAGTATTACTTTTAAAGTTGATTATTTTATTAAATGATTTCTAATTAAAATCTTAGTTTTGTTTGCAGCAAAAATACTCAATTCATGCCTTACGGTGCCTCGGATGCGTGGCTGCAGATACGTACTTTGAGGTAACGCGGCTGTTGCCACGTGGCATACCCCTCTGGGTCGGGGCATGACACTACCACTGCAATGACCAATTTCCTTTGTTGCATAATATAGAATTCCTAAAATAAAGACAACCAAATATAACCATTTAATATTACCAACAATTAATTACCAAGGCAATTTCATATTGCCTCCAACCAAACGCCTCCAAATGAATAATAATCTTACTCAATAAAACAACTTAGAAAAAAAAATTACACCTCATGTAGTGAAGTGTTGGACTGATTTTTGCTAAGCTAATCTTTAATTCTAGGGTACAATTTTATTCATCCGGTGATAAAAGGAGTTTATTTAACACAAGCATAAATTATTTCTTACGACTTCTTTAAACCTATGTTTGATAGGAGAGAAAGAAATAGTAAGAAAAAAAATAGGTAAGGAAAGAAAATAAATATGGAAAGGAAAGAAATTTATATTTCTTTCCTCATGTTTGGTAGCAAGGAAAGAAAAAAAATTGATTATTTTCTTTGTTTGGTATAACCAAAAAATAAGAAAAAAAGAAAATTTATTTTAATTAGTATGACAATTTTACCAGTATTTACTTTTTAGTTGAAAATTTACTTTCAATATCTTTTACTTGTAATGGTAAATTTTGTAATTAGAAATAAATTCTAAGGGTGTAATAGTCATTTACGTGTATTAGACTCAACAATTACTTTTTTTCACTCATATTTCAGTCCAATTTGGGCATAAATGATTTCTAAGGAAATTGACTCTCTCATTTCCCTTTTATTTCTTTCCTTAAATGCATTTATGTCCTACCACACAAAGAAAAGTTGTATTTCCTCACTTACTTTCTTTCCACACTCTTTTTCTTTCCACACTTTTTCTTTCTTCTCTATGTCCTTCATACCAAACACAATGTAAAGGGAAAAATGCCTCATGACTTTTAAGCCAATTAATTTCGAACCTATCTCTCAAGTGAGTTACATATATAAGTGGTCACTTAATTTTTATAGGTTTTTTATTTTAGTCATTTACCTATTAATTTTGTTAGATTTTTTTGTTTTAATCATTAAACTATAAAAATTTACACTTCTTTTTTGGTCATTAAAATGTACACTTAGATCACTTATATTTATAAAATTCAAAATTTTGATCACCAAACCTTTACGAAAAATAAGTGGCTAACATGATATGACCACATCACCAAACATAACGTAGGACATGATGATGTGGCTATGGCATGTAATGTCACGCCCCGACTCGCCCGGGTCGGCCACGTAGCAACCGCTGCACTGTCTCGAAGTACGTGCTGGCCAGTCATGCACCTAAAGCACCGCAAGGCATATAAATGGATACCATCGCTGCAAAACAACTAAAACTTTAATTAAAAATCATTTAATAAAATAATTAAACTTATAAGATGTACCAATGGATTAATTTAAAAGAATACCTACACAGCGGAAACTACTAAGCCTAAGCCACCGATGTCTCCTAGTGAGCCTCCATTCTATTTGCTGACCTTGTACGCGAATCTGCATCCATCGACATTTGATACAGGTGAGTGAGAGAGGTTCTATGAATCTCCATCGGGGTTAGGGCAATTAAGGAAAATCCAAAATAAAATAATAATAATAATAATAAATATTTTTCTTTTCAAATCTCTTTTCTGGTTTTCCAACTGAGAACTCTCTTTGAAAACACTCTAAATAAATAAATAAATAAATAAATATACATAAAATGGGCTGGCATCTCTATCATACTGAAGGCGCGACCCGTCGGTTGTCTTATGCCTCACTGCACGGAGGGCTATCTCTTTTCTCATTCAAACATATTTTCTCTTTTCTATTTCTCTAGCCCCTTACCTCGGTGGTGCCTCGTTGTGGTGGAACATAGCGAACTTGAGCCCTGGGGAGCTTCCCTACGTGTCTCTCCTTGGGTTTTGTCTCACCGTGCCCCTCAATAGGTGGTCCACGGCTGAGAATCTAGCATGCTTTCTCCAACTCGTCTACGCTCCTACATATATTGGAGCCCGAGGAGTATCCCTCTCAATCACTCATCTTGCAAGGGTATCGTACCCTTAATAATCATAATAATAATATTTCATAATTATATATATATGTATAAAACATTTATATTTAAAACATATAATCACACACACATAAGTTTTTATATTCCTTTTTAAAACATCCCACTCACTGTGCAGGTATACCACCATGCAAATGTGTGTGTGTGGATTTCCCCTATCGCAAAACTTTTGAAAACATTTATGTTTTTAAAACATTTTTAAAACCATTATTCCTAGTGGCTAAACAAAGAAATCTAGGCCACTCACAGTATTGGGAGATTCGTATACTCCCAAGCGCTCTATGTAACTTTAACCTTCGGCGCATCACCGCATTCGATCCACCCGGAGCCCTAGTACACGGAAATACGTTAGCATTCATAATTAAATTTATGAATGCACCTACGCGGCTCTAGCATGACCTAAGATGATGTTTGGATGTGGTTTGGAAGGCTCGGAAGTGTTTCAAATCGATTTGGGGTCAATTAGGGTTACGGGATGTGAAATTATCATTTTGCCCCTAGAGGACAAGACTGGCACCAGATCTGGAGTGAACCGGCACCGGTTCTTTTCAACCACAAGGTCGTCGGCCGACAAACAAAAACGGAGCCGGTTCTGCATGGATCCGGCGCTAGATCTGTTATGGGTTTCAAACCCGAGAATTCTTCAATTTTTCTCTTAGCTCGAAAACTGATGTAATCGTCCACCAATTTAGCTACAATTTCATATGCATATACCTTAATGCATCCACAACACGTTTACCGAAAGAAAAACGAGAATCACAAGCTCAAAGTTCCTAGATCTAAATTTTAAATTAAGAATTTAACTAAAAAGCTAAACTAATTTTGAGCTTGGATCTCTCCTAAACCAATGCATGGAAATGCGTGCAAACTTAGAAAAACGTAGATCGAGGTGAATAGAATAACATATTAGAAACTCACCTTGTTCTGCGGGTCAGTTTGTCTAGATCTGCCAATTGTCCAAAATGCCTCCGTTTGGCTCCAAAGAGAAATAAAAAAGAAAATAAAAGAAAAAGAAAAAAAGAAATGAAGAAAAAGCTTCGGCCCTCTCCTATTTATAGAGGAGCCCGACGCCGGGTCTATTCGGGCCCCGGGTCAAACTTTTTCTGACACACCCAGACCTAGCACGACCTTTTCGTACGAGCGGAATAGTCCAAGATGACGCGATAATTAAACAATATGTCGGTCCGGCTGTGTCAAGTCTAAAGAGAAGATAAGCTTAAGACAAGATGTAGTTGAAAGATGAGATTGGTGACCATGTATGGAAACACCAATGTGGGCTTCTTTAAGTCCATAGCTAATGGATTGGACATCCATTAGTGAATTGGTCGGTGGATCGGGCCAAGGATTAAAGTTTTGAGTGATTAAAAGAGAAGAGAAAATTTGCCCCGGGGTCCGAGTAGACCCGGTGCCGAGCTACCCTATAAATTGGGGGAGGCCGAGTCTCTCCCCCTCATTTTCTCTCTTTTCTTTCTTTTCTCCTTTCTCTTTTCTCTCAACTGCTCTTTTGGAGCAATTTTGGACTTTTGGCCGATCCGGACAAACCGACCCCCAGTTCAAGGCGAGATCTTGGTGAGTTGTTCTTAACTCCTTAATCTTCGATTTTCTAAATTTGTACGCTTATCCATGCATTGGTCTAGGATAAATCCAAGCTCAAAGTTAGTTTCAGCTTTTAGTTAGATTTCTAGCTTAGATTCGAAATCTAGGAACTTTGAGCTTGTAATTCTCGTTTCTGCTCCAGTAAACGTGTCATGGGAGGTATGAGGAACCTCCATCTCGAATTTCACGACGATCGGTGGACCGAGGGGCTCAGTAACCGAGGAAAAGCCTCTAATCCCGAGGCTGGTTCGCAGCTCCCGCGCGGGAGCGGCGTCTCTCCAGTGAGGGGCTTGGCCAATTTGGCCCACTCGCGCGGGTGGGCCTTCTCCAGGCCCAATCCGTGGCTGGCCCTGACCCAGCCATGTGGGAGGGCCTATATGGCCCAGAATCCGGGCCAGGCTAGGCTGTGAGGCCCACCGATCCCAGGGGTATTTTCATAATTTTTCTTCAAGTGTCCAAATTTTACCCCGTAACCTCCTAGACACTTTTCTAAGCCCCGAATCACATCCAAGCCCATTCTTAGGTCATGATTAGAGCCTTATAGGTGCATTCATAATTGTAATTATGAATGCTAACAAATATTTTCATGTACTAGGGCTCCGGATAATCGAATGCGGCGATGCACCGGAGGTTAAAGCTACTTTAAGCGCTTGGGAGTATACAATTCTCCCAATACTGTGAGTGACCCTGTTTTCAATTTTTAGCCACTAGTGATAAAATGTTTTTAAAATATTTTCAAAATATAAATTCTTTTAAAAAGGTTTTACAACTGTTTTGGGATAAGGGTAATCCACGACACACACTTTTTATTTTGTGATACGCCCACTTAGGGGGTGGGATGATTTTTTAAAAAAATACAAAAGCTTGTGTGTGTTTACATGTTTTTAATATTTATATAAGAAATATTATTATTATTATTATTATTATTATTATTATTATTATTGGGGTACGATGCCCCTGGAAGAGGAGTGATTGAGTGGGATTCCTCGGGGCTCCAGTTTGCGGGAGCGTGGACCGAGTTTGAGAGCATGCATGATACTCAGCCGTGGACCGCCTATCGAGGGGCACGGTGAGTCAAGCCTGATTGAGAGAAGCGCGTAGGGAAACTCGCCAGAGCTCCAGTTCACTGTGTTCCACCACAGTGAGGCACCACCGAGGGAACGGGCTAGGGTAAGAGATAAAGAGAAAACGTTTATAAAGAGAAAATAACTAGCCCTCGGTGCAGTAAGGCATACGACCGGCCAGTCGTGCCTTCAGAGTATTAGATGCCAGCCCGTTTTATTTATAAATTATTTTAAAGGTTTTTAAAAGAAAATCAAATTCTCACCTGGAGAATTTGATACAGGAAGTGTTGAAAACAAAGTTTTTAATTTAATTTATTTTATTTGTTTTATTATATTTTCGATTACCCTGTTATCCCTAACCCTGATGGAGATTCATTGAACTTCTGTCACTCACCTATATCCAATGTGGATGGATGCAGATTTACATACGGGATCAGCTTTTAGAAAGGAGGCTCACTAGGAGACGTCGGTGGCATAGGCTTAGTGATTTCCGCTATGTAGGTATTCTTTAATTTAATCCACTGGTGTCACTTATAAATTAAATATTTTAATAGATGATTTCTAATTAAAATTTTAGCTTTGTTTTGCAGCGATGATATCTATTTCATGCCTTGCGGTGCCTCGGATGCGTGGCCGCAGACACGTACTTCGAGGTAGTGCGGCGGTTGCCACGTGGCCGACCCGGGGCGGGTCGGGGCGTGACATTTTCTCCTTTTTCAACTTTCTTTCATTTTCACCCGTTGGCTAAATCCTTTGATTTCTTGTGCCAACGGGGCCTATAATAAATTTCTAAGGACTTAATTGGAGGTCTTTTTGGCATTTACTAATTCCCATGCACTGTTAATTACTTTATCTTCCAACTCCGTCTTATCCTAAGCTTAACTTCTCTTCTTAATTAGACAAATCCGGACCGACGTATTATTCAGTTAATACGCCATCTTACACTATTCTATTTGTACGAAAAAGTCATATTAGGTCCGAGTGTGTCATGTAACATGCTCGATCATAGCCACGTCATCATGTAAAGTGACATTTTAAATGATGTGACATATCACATCACAACACCATGTGATATGTTAGAAGATGTGACCATGTCATGTTAGCAAACTATTATTTTCTAAAATGTCCGTAGCAACTAAAATTACTTTTCCTATAATCCTACAATTATGCTATATTAATTCAATCACAATAAAGCATCTTATGATGGTATACCACTTTTAAATGTGGATTTCATGGTGGACCTTATAAAATTTTAAATTTTGATTAAAAATCATAGTACGGTAATTGTAGGTGACATGTCTCCTTTTCTAAGGGTTAAGTGACAAAAAATTTAATTTTACAAATATAAATGACTAACTTAAATTTTCATAGTTGGGTTATCAAAACCAAAAGCTTATAAAATTTAAGTGACTAATCTTGTAATTTATCCTTTATCTCTTTCGGATCCCTTATAAGTGGGTCGAACTACTCTTGCATCCTGAGAATCTTTAATCCTCCAACAACCTGGTGAGGTTTAACTCTTTCATAATCTGAGTCAAATTCACATTGTGTATTACTCATGCTGCTTTCATATTGATTTTTTTTAATTTTCGTTCTAGCTGATTTCTTAATGATGACAATAAGAAATTGAATTTGAAAAATATAGTAACATAAAAATAAAAATAAAGTTATTTATAAATCCCAGTTGTCATTTTACATAATTAAGTAGCCAGCACTTTCCAGTTTGGCTCGTATTGCCTAAACGGTATAGACAAATTAATTTCACATAAGGAAGCAGAGGTGGCAAATAGGTTAGTCGGGTTGGGTTCGGGCTTGAGTTATTCGGGTTGAGTCAATTTCGGATCAAGAGAATTCGGTTCATTTTGGGTTTGGGTAATTTCAGATTCAGCTCATATTGGGTTAGGATCCGGGTTGGATTCGGGTCATTTCGGGTTTCATACTCGGGTTTTCAGATTTGGGTCATTTCGGATTTGAGTCATTTCAAATTTAGCTTGAATTATTTGAGTTTATTTTTTTCATGTTTGATAATTGGATTTCTAATTTGTTTATTTTGAATTTTATTACAAGATATTAACTTCTCATTTTTTTTCTTTTATATAGATTCGAGATTTATTAAAAAAATAATATCACTACTTACTAGATTTTTAACTTTTAGTCTTTAACAATTTATTCTAAATGGGTAAAAGTTCAAATATTCAATTTGAAAAAAAAGTTTCCAATTGGTGATTCAGTTTAATCTTAATCCTCCAATTTGCAATGTATTCAAATGAAAATTATAATTTTTAATTTTTAATTCTATATGAGACATAATAAAATCTAAAAATTACATTAATTTTGAATTTCTTTTTTTAGCGATAAACAAGTCAATATTATTGTAGATATCAAGTTTTTAATTCAAATTCCACCCAGACGATCTTTAAAGAACTTTCAATTGAAATCTAATTTAATTTGCTTGACTTATCACTAAATCCATAGATTAATATTTTTTAATTTAAATATTATATAATTTTAATATAAATTTTGTTAAATTATAAATATTTAATATTAATTAAAATATTATATGATTTTAGATATTTCTTTGTATTAACTATAAAATATTGAAGTATAGATATTTAAATAGTTACATACAAATTTAATCTAATTGTACTTTTAACAATGAAAATAAATTCTTTTATTGTTCTTAAATCTTAATCATACTTAATAGTTAAATTTCGATCAAAAAATATTAATAAAATATTGATGTATGATACACACATATACTTGACTAAGTATTTGGAAAAAAAACTAAAAATAATTTGAAACTATTAAATTTTATTAACTATTGCTTGTTGGTAGTTTATACTATTATACTTTTATTTTTAATTGAATTACTATTTTTATTTTTAATTGAATCACTACTTCAAAAGATTTTTAAACACACTTTCTTTTAAGTTCGGGTCATTTTGGGTTAATTTCTCGGGTTATTCAAGTTCAGGGGTCACTTCGGGTTCGGGTTACTTCAGGTTCGGCTCATTTCAGATTACAGGTCATTCTAAGTTCGCGTCATTTCGAGTTTCGGGTCATTCCAAATTCGGGTTAGGTCAGGTTCGGGTTTGTTGGCTTTTTGATCAAATAGGGTTGGGTCGAGTTCGATTTCGGATGGATTGGATCGGGTGCCTGTTCTCATATCAAGTTTTGCCAGCTATAAGGAAGTTTACACATCAAATAGAGTATAGACAAAGGTCAATTTGCTGCACCAGCTATGGCACAATGTACTTATACTTAAAAGAGTACTATTTACTTGAAGCTTTAATAGGATTTCCCCCTCTCCCACTAGAAGCGGTCTTTCCAAAAGAAAATCTCACTTTCTTTGTTAGGGTACAATAAAAATCTTATATTAGCCTATACATCTTTTTAGAGAAATCATACCAACAACCTAATAATAATAAACAAATCAAACCAATAAATAAATTGGATAAAATTCATATATGATGAAACTTGTACCTAAATCTTTAGGTTTAGACGGAATGCACTTACTACTTGAACTAAAAATCAGGTTTTTTTTTCTTATTTTCTATCAAAAGATTTTTTTGTTAATGAATATATATTTTAGTTATTTCTAATATTTATTTATTTCATTTCATTGCCACCACTACATTTATCAAACATATTTTTCGTTATTATATCATCATTACTGTTTTAATTTTCAATTACACCACTACAATTTTAATCTTACGACTATTGTTGTATTAAATCTTTATTAGAACCAATCTCACCACTGTACAATACACCAAAGTTAGGCTTAATTTTTTTTTTTAGGTACATAAAAGCCTACAAAATCGGCTAAATTCTCATAACAGGACCTCCATGGACATCATGCTCCAAAATCTGTAACAAGTCGGGCAGGGGACTAGTCAATATGGTTGCACCTTGGGGACAGGCCTAGCCAAAGTTGGCCAAAAAGTCTGCAGAACGGTTTCCTTCGTGCAAAATATGATAAACTTCTGAGATCTTCCCTTCCTGAATGAGTGACAAAGCATCACAGATCAAAGTAGCATGGAGATGAAAGGCAAGCACTCCCTGATTTAAGAACTGAACCACCATCGCTGCATCGAGCTCCATAATGACATTAGAAATTCCCAAGCTTTTAGCCAATAGTAAACCTTCTCTAAAACACCATAACTCCAGTGCTAAACTTCAGTATGACCAATGTTAATAATGAAACTGCTTATCCAGGTTCCATTCGAGTCACGTATAAGGCCACCTATTGAGGCACGTTTAGTCTTTTGCTTGAATGCCCTATCCGTATTAAAAAATAAGTACCCTTCTGCGAGTGAGTGCCATTTAACCCATCTGGCTCACGGTGCCTGTAACCGTTTTTTCTCAGAGACTTTCCCTATGTCCTTAGCCAACTTAATAGCCAAATACCACACCCGACTAGAAGTTTCCAAAGTCTGATGAAAACCATCAGATTTTGTCATTTCCACAGGCGCTAAAGAATGGATACAAAGTGGGTGCTCCAAGAAACATTGTCACTCATAATAGTTGGACATGAACAATTATTGAACAACCATTCCTTAAGGCCCAAGCTATAAAAGTGTGTTCATCAATTCCATTAGCAGACCAGCACTGCCATACTTCCTTAGCATATTGACAATCTCGGAACACATGAAGAGCCGATTCAAATGTTTGAAAGCGAAGAGGACATGAATCATCTGAACTCATCCGTCTTTTTACTCTATTAACATTGGTATTTAATTTATCCATAAAAAAAAGCCAGATAAAAAAAATACATTCTCTCTATGCAGGCTAACTTCCATATCCAGCTATAGTCTTGGGTTTGATAAACACCTAACCGATTCGACTGCAATAATAGAAAAGCTAATCTTGTAGTAAAGAGGCCAGAGGTTTCCCCACTCCAACATCTCACATCCTCTCTCCTTATCACGCGAGGGATAGGTGTAGCAAGGATCTGAAGAAGATTCTCCTATGAAATAAAATGATGGACTAAAGAGAGATCCCAAGTATCATTTCCAGTTATAAAATTGGCTACTTTCAAAGTGGCCACATCAGCCCCCAAAGGAGTAAGCGCCAAGTCAATAAGCAGGCCATCACCTACATACCAATCATGCTAAAAGCTTATGTAAGAACCATCCCCTATCAACCACTTTCTTCCTTTGCTAAGAACACTTCTATATTTTAAAATACCCCTTCATGTCAAAGATGAGCTCACCTTAATAGAACAATTTGCAAAATCCTCACCATGGAGATATTTACTCAAAGAACTGAACAAGCAAGAGCGGTACTACCCGTTTCCAAAGCCCATCCTATTTTAGCTAGAAGAGCCATACTAGCATTCAGAGTAAGGTGAAGACCAGGGCCACCCACTTGTCTTGAGGAACAAACCCATTCTCAATGCACTAGATGAGTCCCTGTCTTATCTCCAGAACCTCTCCACAATATTCCTAGCCATCTTGTCCAATTGGTTAGAGGTCGACATAGGCAACAAAACAGACTGCATAGTATATACGGGGATAGCATTGAGAACTAATTGGACCAAAGTCCTCCTTCCTACTCTAGAAAGGACAATTTTTTTCCAATTACTTAGCTTGCTTCGAACTTTAACAATAAGCTCCACATACAAATGTTTAGAGGGCTGCTTGTGGACCATTGAGACACCCAAGTACCTCCCTAAATCATTAGTGATTGGTAAACCATGAGAGGAGCTCAAAGCTAACGCTTGACCTCTAAGAATATTGGGAAAAACAAATAGCTTAGGTTTAGCTAAATTCATTATGAGACCTGAAGTAGCAGCAAAATCCCATAAACAATCCATAATAATTTGAACTTACCTCCTATCCGCCTATGCAAATAACATCAGATATCTACAAAGAAAAGATAAGAAATTGCCAGTCCATATTTAGATGGTTTAACAGGCTTCCATCGCTTCATCCTTACCCTTTCCTGAATTATATGGGACAATTTTTCCATACACAGTATAAATAGATAAGGTGAAATAGGGTCACCTCGTCGGAGACCTCACTGAGCCACAAAGTAAGGCTATGCTTCCCCATTCCAAATAACAGAAAGCTGATTAGTAGTGACACAATACATAATCAATTGGGACAATTAATCAGGAAAATTAAAATCAACTAGAACCTATCTCAAAAAGTCCCAACTAACATTGTCATATGCTTTATGGAAATCAATCACTAATACCATACCTCCCTTTCGTCCTTTGTGACGCATCAGAGAATGAACAATTTCCTGACAGACAATAATATTATCTCCTGTGCCCTTACCAGGTAGAAATGACACACCCGGACCTAGCACGACCTTTTCATATGAACGGAATAGTGTAAGATGACGTAATAATTGAATAATAAGTCGGTCTGGCTGTGTCAAGTCAGAAGAGAAGTTAAAAATTAGAATAAGACAAAGTTTGAAGATAAAGTAATTAACCGTGCATGGAAATTAGTAGAATGCCAAAAAGACCTCGAAATAAGTCCCTAGAAATTTATTATGGGCCCCATTGGCACAAGAAAGCAAAGGATTTAGCCAATGGGTGAAAATGAAAGAAAGTTGAAAAAGGGGAAAAGTTTGACTCGGGGCCCGAGTAGACCCGATGTCGGGCTCCTCTATAAATGGGGGTGAGCCGAAGCTTTTATTCATTTCTCTTTTTCTTTTTCTTTCATTTTCTTTTCTTTTCTCTCTGGAGCCAAACGGAGGCATTTTGGACAAATCCGGACAAAATGACCGTAAGTTCGAGCGAGATCTTGGTGAGTTGTTCTTAACTCCTCGATCTACGTTTTTCTAAGTTTGCACGCTTTTCCATGTATTGGTTTAGGAGAGATCCAAGTTCAAAGTTAGGTTCAGCTTTTAGTTAGATTTTAAGTTTAGATTCGAGATCTAGGAACTTTGAGCTTGCGTTTCTCTTTTTTCTTCCGGTAAACGTGTCGTGGATGCATTAGGGTACATGCATATGAAATTGTAGCTAAATTGGTGGACGATTGCATCGGTTTTCGAATTAAGAGGAAAATTGGAGAATTTTCGGGTTTGAAACCCAGAACAGAACCGGGGCTGATTCTGTCCAGAAATGGCGCCGTTTCTACTTCTAGGTCACCGACCTCTGGGTCGAAGAGAACCGACACCGGTTCACTTCAGATCCGGCGCCGTTCTTGCCCTTTAGGGGTAAAATGGTCAGTTTACCCCCCGAAACCCTTTTTGACCCCAAATTGATCCGAAACACTTCCCAGTCTTCCAAACCACATCCAAACATCATCTTAGGTCATTCTAGAGCCTCGTAGGTGCATTCATAAATTTAATTATGAATGCTAATTTATATTTCCGTGTACTAGGGCTCCGGATAATCGAGTGCGGCGATGCCCCGGAGGTTAAGGCTACATGGAGCGCTTGGGAGTATACGATTCTCCCATCACTGTGAGTGGCTTAGTTTTCAGTGCTTAGCCACTAGGGAAAAATGTTTTAAAAACATAAATTGTTTTAAAAAGGTTTTACAACAGTTTTGGGATAAGGGTAATCCACGACACACACTTTTTTATTTTGTGATACGCCCACTTATGGGGGTGGGATGATTTTAAAAATACAAAAGCTTGTGTGTGTTTACATGTTTTTAATACTATAAAGAAATATTATTATTATTATTATTATGGTTATTGGGGTACGATGCCCCTGGAGGAGGAGTGATTGAGTGGGATTCCTCGGGGCTCCAATTTGCGGGAGCGTGGACCGAGTTTGAGTGCATGCAAGATACTCAGCCGTGGACCGCCTATCGAGGGGCACAGTGAGTCGAGCCTGGTTGGGAGAGGCGCGTAGGAAAACTCGCCAGAGGTCCAGTTCACTGTGTTCTACTACAGTGAGGCACCACCGAGGGAACGGGGTAGTGTATAAGATAAAGAGAAAATGTTTTTAAAGAGGAAAGAAATAGCCCTCGGTGCAGTAAGGCATACGACCGGCCAGTCGTGCGTTCAGTGTACTAGGTGCCAGCCCATGAGTATATAATTATTTTAAAGGTTTTAAAATTTATTTCTCCTTGGGAGAATTTCAAAAGAGGTTTTGAAAACAAAATTTATTTTATTTACTTTAATTATTTTATTTTATTATATTTTTGATTACCCTGTTTTCCCTAACCCTAATGGAGACCCATTGAATCTCTGTCACTCACCTGTATCCAATTGTGGATGGATGCAGATCCACGTGCGGGGTCAGCCAATAGAATGGAGGCTCACTAGAAGACGTCGGTGGCTTAGGCTTAGTAGTTTTCCGCTGCATAGGTATTCCTTTAAATTAATCCACCGGTACTACTTTAAAGTTTATTATTTTATAAAAAGATTTTTAATTAAAGTTTTAGTTGTTTTGCAGCGAAGATATCCATTTCTATGCCTTACGGTGCTTCTGGTGCGTGACCAGCCGGCACATACTACGAGGCAGCGCGGCGGTTGCCACGTGGCCGACCCCGGGCGGGTCGGGGCGTGACAATTTGATTGGTATCAGAGCATTTAAAAGATTCTGATAGTTTTCAAAACCTATACAGTATTTTCAAAGTGTTTTTAAAGTATTTTCATACGTTTTTGAAGCCAGTGGATTAAATAGGTTTAGAACTCAAGAGTTCGAGTATGTAGTTACTCGAAGGCGTCATAAATGATCATACCTACTCTTAGAATACCTTCTTTAGCAGCTAGCCACCAAATAGAGTTCTCGAGTATGGTCTTAAGTGAGAAGACATCACGACCACCTTTTTCCTCGAGATTCATGCAAGCAAGGCATGCTTTCCAAGAAACTCCCTAAACCCAAATTTTCAATTTCCAATGTTCCTTCTACTCGATAGCTGATTTGTGCAAGGGACTGTATTTTCCTTAGGTGACGAGATAGATGATGTCTCGTCCAGTCTTTCAACGAAGCCTAGTTAAAGGCTTACCAGTGGAAACTGGTTCGATGCCCACAACCTTCGATGTTCAATCTTTGAAGTTATGAACATCGAGACTCGCTAGTAAAGCAGCGAGTGTCAAGCGTAATCTAGATGCGTTGCCCCAATTCTTTACACTAGTGACGTGTAAGACTTGGGAGGAAATGAAGCAGCTAGAACGAGGCAAGGGACCAAGATGGGGCATAACGTGCGTGAACGCTAACCTCACTTCTCTCATTTTCTACACCATTGGTGTGTAGCCTTAGAGATAGAGAGTTGGGTTAGGATTGAAGAAATTGACGAAGTCAATCACGGAAGATGTGGTTGACCAAAAACCTTAGGACGTGAGATGAAGCACCCGAGCAATCAGATGAAGGATCAAGGAGGACATCACAAAGCACCAAGTGGAGACGAAGAGAAGCGATTGCCGAAGAGCACACAGGTTGGCAAGTCTGGCGGGATAAGCCCACAGATTGTCTGGACAATGCTCCGTGGAGTGAGCATGAAGTGAGAGAAGTGGCAGCATGGGCTAGCTAACTTCTTTTATACTTACACAGCGGTGTGTGAGTGATGAAAGAAATGGGGTATTGGCGAACGAAAGAGAGTTCGTCTAAAATAATCGAGGAGAAGCATCCAAGAAGATTAGAAGAGAAAGAGCGAGCCCAAGATCCCAAGATGTGAGATGCGGGATGATCATTTGAGGATATGAAAAGGATTGATAAGAGGAAACCCTAAAGGATTTAAGGATGGCAAAAAGGGAAGAGTAAGGACAGAGAAATAAGAGAGAAGCCATTTTTGGGAAAACGATGAGAAGGAAATAAGGTGATGATGACAAGATGGAGATCACATCCAAGTGGTCAATGAGTAGTACGTCGATCACTACTTGTTTGACCATTGGATACCAATGATGAGAAGGATAATGGACAAAAAGAAAGGAAATGAAGATGGAGGAAATGGAATAAGGAGAAAGATAAGTTGTAAACCTCCACTCTTGAGGGAACTAAAGGTGATGAACCTCTCATTAATTGATGACTAATGAAAGTGAGAAGGAGAAGACCTCCAAAGGATAACAAGAAATGATTTTAAACAAAGTGAATGGGAAGAAAGCAAGCGAAGAAAGAGCATAATGCACGGCGATGAAGGGAATGTCTGCATTCATGCTAATGGAAGGCACGAAGAGAATTTCCTCCAGTATTGTGAAGACATCACCAAAGGGAACTGGTGAGAAAGAAGAAGGAAAAAGGAAAAGAAAAGCACACCTTAAACAAGGATAAAGAATGTCGTGATGTAGTGCGGAGGCTTTCTTAATGAAGAAAGAAAGTATGAAAACCCTAGGTAAAAGAAGATCCTAGGCTAATAAAAGAAGAATAAAGGCTTAGAAGAAAGAGAGACTTAGTTCAGTTGATGAACTAAGTTTTGGTTAACTAGGAATAGAGCCTTAAAAGAAGAAAAGTATAACTCATCACTAGAAAACTATAACTTTAAAAGGCGATGATGTCATAATGAAACATAGGTTAATAACTCCAAATGACTGACCAGGATTAGTATAAGAATAAGACTAAGAAACTAGGGTTAAAGACAAAACCTAGATAGGTAATTTAGAGATAGATTAAAGAAGAGTATAAAAATGGGATTAAAAGAAGCTTAGAAAGAGGACTAAGAAAGATTTAGTGAAAGAAGATGAATAAAAGACTTAGAAAAAGATTTTAGCTAAGGAGAGTCGAGCATAATGAACCCCGAACTCGAGTCAAGTCAATGCACTACATCCTAAAGTGAATAAGTCAAGGAAAGAAAGAATAAACAAGCATTAATGGAGGCCAGAACCAAGAGAGAGAAAAAGGGGTCAAGGGGACAAATGGACGAAAGTAAGAAGAAACCTTCGATTACTTGAAAATGGAAGAAGAGAACAAAAGGGGTTAAATTGTGAATTGATGAAAAGAAGGGAAAGGAAAACCCCCGATTATATCAATGTTAAAAGAGGAGATGAAGAGGTTGGATAGAAAGAAAAGTTGGAGAAAACATAAGTGAAGGAGCACTCGTAGGAAAGGAGTAAATGGAGAGATGGTACTTTAATGGACGACGGGTAAGATGATATCAATAAAGAATGAATGGAAGAGAAAAGAGAGAAATAAAGAGGTAAGGATATGTCAGGATATGGAGCCATGATAGAGTAACAAAAGTGAAAGGATGATGACAACAAGGATAATGACGACGATAATAATAGTAATGATAATGGTAATGGGGATTGAAGGATAATCAAACACGGAGAATAAGAAAAGTGGATCAACCTAAGTAAAAGTCCAAGAAAGGAATGAGGATAAAACAAGGATAAATAAAGTGACAATTGAAACTGGAGAAGACAAAAATGTGATTAAGAAGGATAAGCCAAAATAATGGTTGAAATTGGAAAAGACAAAAGATCAAGGCTTGGCAAAAGTGTGGAATAGAAGGAATTAAGAGAATAAGGTAGAGAAATATGAAGGATAAGTCAGATATTTTAGAAAAAGGGGAGTAAACTAACTTTGAGGATAAATTCCCTGAAGAATGATAAGTGAAGAAAGGATGTGGGAGATGAAAGTCAAACCAAGCTAAGATGGAGTTAGCTTGGCGTGGGCAAGATAGTGAGGTAATGAAAGATAGAGAATGGTGTTGCCCACGATAAATAAACCATGACATCGAAAGACAAAGAAGAGATATCAATGGATTAAGAGTCGAAGATGGCTAAGATAAAGGAAACTTACATTGGTAAAGCAAGAAATGAGGGAACTGAGACATGAAGGATGACAAGAGAGAACTCCGAGTACTCAAGGGAAGGAGTACGGGGATAAGGAAAGGAATCGATCAGGCTCATGGACTTCTATGAGCACAACCAGTATGAGCAGCAGAAAAGAAAATTCTAACACCCAAGAGAATCAAAGGTGTTAGAAGAAAAGAGGAATGAGAATGATAATGATGAAGAAAGTCAGAGAAGAAAGCAAAGAGGGAAAGGATGAAGTCAAGGTAAAGGAAACCTTGGATACAACGTGAATGATCACATGGATCGAGGTAAAGAATTGTAAAGAAGGGAGAGGATATGGAGATAACCCTAATGAAATGGGTATGGAGATTGTGAAAGCTGTAACGATGCCTGAAGAGGGCAATGGACCAAAGAGCAGGTCAAGTCAAGTGAAGAATGAGATACTTCAAGTGAGAAGTATGTGAAGAGGTAGAAGCCACAAAGAATGCAGCACGAGTATGATGCGCGTGAGTTACACTATTTCGTGTTGACGAGAAGGCAGAAGAAATGTGGACCCCACAATGGACGTGGGTGGATAGAAATAAAGAAATGGAAAGAGATGGGGATAAGGAAATCCCAGAAAATATTATTGACGAGAAGAAGGGAAAAGAGATCGACCATTAGCAAGAAAGCTAATGTGAAGTGAAGAAAGGAGATGAAAGGAAGAGAAACACACGACACCTCCTGAATTGGATACCTCAAGAAAATAACATTTAAGGAATGCCGAAGAGGCAAGAAAAATGGTACGAATGGGTATGAGGTCGAGGCTCAAATGTGATGGATTGGGAGCCATGTGTGAGGCGTCCCTATGTGAGAAAGGGTCAGAGATCGAGATCTTGAGGATCTCTGTGATGACTGTAATAACCATTTTTGGCATGGCCTAATGTTTCAAAATTTGATTAATTAGGCTTAAATAGTGTTATTTTTATTTAGGATTTAGATTTTAGTTGGACTATTTAAGTCAATAGGGCATTTATTTTTAGTATTGAATTGTATTAGTGGATCAATGTGATCTGAGTTGGAGAGTTAAAATAAATTGGACAAATGACCCAATTAGGGCCCAATTTTCCTTTGAATTGGAATTTCAATTTAGGAAAAAATATATATAAAAAAATCCAAAAATACTCAAAATACAAAAAAAATCCTAAAATATGAAAATAAAAAAATGAAAATGAAAAATTGAAAAAAAAAAGAAAAAATGTAAAAGGGAAGGGGGCCAACCAAGGAAAAAATGTAGAAGGGGGGGCCAACCAAAGAAAAAAATGTAAAAGGGGGGGCAACCAAAGAAAAAATGTGAAGGGGGGGCCAACAAAAGAAAAAAATGTGAAGGGGGGGGGGCAACCAAAGAAAAAATGTGAAGGGGAGGCCAACCAAAAAAAAAACGTAGGAGGGGGAGAGAGAGGAGTATTCATCAAACAGAGGATACAAAGAGGAGGAGGGAGCGAGAACAAAAGGAAGAGTCACCTGATTAGAAACGAAGTCTTCTTCCATTGCCATTGCCATCCCGAAAGCCCCCTATTTCATTGACTTCCCTGCCATAATCCAGAACACATCCCTTTCCATCATCCATTTCAGAGGCTCATCCCAAACACACAAAACCTCCAGTCATCACCAAACAAAGAAACCAAAAACAAAAATCAAAAGAACAAAAAAAAAGAGATTGAGAAATCGAAATTTTTGAATCCCTTTTGCTTACCTGGTGATCTTCAAAAAAGGATATCTTTCGGTTTCAAAAAAAAATTTGTTTGAAAATTGGGGGTTAAAAGTCACGGTTTCGTTTGTAGCAGATTTAAGCATTTTGAAGTTTGTTTTGGGGAAGTAAGACTGCTAAGTTTCAAAAGAGAAATTGGCGAATGAGCGCTTTGGATGGAGAGGAGTTTTGGTATTGTAACTCTGGTGAGGATAAGGTAAGGTATTGTGGTCTTCGGGTCAAAGGGAAACAGAGGAAATTGGGAGCAAGTGGCGGCTAAGCTAAAAAAGAAAGCACAACCATCCTACTCTTTAGGGCAAGGCTTTTTGACTTTTTGGCTGGGAATTTTTGTTAGGTTTCGTTTCATAATTGTTTATTGACTAATATTGTCTTTATTCATTTTGGATCTTAGTTATTAATCATAAATATATTCATTTTGGGTTTTTGTTTATTTAATATTTGAGTTAATATTGCTAACATGTTATGAGGATGGGTTTGGTTCTGTATTTTGGTTTCTTGGACTCTCTAAACAATGTCATATCTTAAAATGGTTTGAACTTTGCTGTTGTAGGTGGGCTGCTTTCTTTTATTTATATTTTTAATCTCATTAACTTTGCAGTAGTCTTCACGTTCTTACTAACTGAGTTGCGTGGGTTTGTTTATTGTTTGGGTCATAACTGTTGCTTGTCATATGGCTTGGCTTCTTCTTCTTTGCTACTGATGGCTTACTTTTGGGCTATAATGATTGCTTGATTCATGAATTAACATACCTTTATTTCTTTTTAGGGCATAAAGCATATAGCTAAGTTTGGATCATCATTTATTTTTTTTTAAAAAAAAAAACCTATTTATTGTCTTTATTTCATTTCATGGAATCATTTGATTAAATTATGAAATCGTATTTGTATGTCTTCTTATTTTAGGACTATTTCTTTTTATGTCATTTTAATAGTTTTAGGCCCATTTAATGTTTATATAATTTTAGTATTTTTAGACCCATTTAATATTTATGTCATTTTAGTAATTTTAGGTCCATTTCATTTCTATGCCTTGTAGTAATTTTAGACTCATTTCATTTTTATGTCATTTTAGATTTTTAGGCCTAATTATATTTTATGTCATCTTAGATTCAGGCCCATTTGGTAATCCCTCTTAGAAACTACTCACTTTTTCTAAAAAATACAAAAAAAATCTATTTTTAAGAAAATTAAATTAATGAAAGATTAATTTCTAGGAGAATTGTGACGGCAATTTCTCTTAGTAAGTTTCTCACAAAAAAGTCCCCAAAAAAATGTGTTTAAAGGAAAGTCTGATAATCTCTAAGAGAATTGTGATGGCAATCTCTCTTAGAAACTACTCATTTTTTATTTTATAAAATATAAAAAAATGTTTTTTTAAGGAAAAATTAAATTATTAATAAACGGTGATTTTTAAGAGAATTGTGATGGCAATCTCTCTTGGAAATCATCTGCTTTTTCACAAAAAATATTAAAAGTATGTTTTTTAGAGGGATTGAATTATTAATAAAGGATAGTTTTCTAAGAGAATTGTGATGGCAATATCTCTTAGGAATTATCTATTTTGCATAAAAAAATGGGAAAGTTGTCTTTCAAGATCATTTTAAATTAATTGATATCGGGTAATTTTCTAAGGGAATTGTGACGGCAATCTCTTTTAGAAATTATTCATTTTACAAAGATATTAAATATGTTATTTTTAGAAATTGAGTTATTAATAAAAGAAAGTTTTTGAGAGAATTGTGATGGCAATTTCCCTTAGGAATTATCTATCTTTCTAAATAAAAAAAATCTTAATAAAGGAAAATTTCAAGGAAATTGTGATGGCAGTTTTCATAAAAAAGGAAAACAGCTAAAATCAAGAATTAGCAATTAAGAGATGTAAACTTAAGTCATTGTTAAGGCCTAATTAATGTTAAATTAATCGGTACCATCATTTGATGGGCGCAGTGGGGGTGCTAATCCTTCTCCACGCGTAACCGTACTCCCGAACCTAGTTTTCGTAGACCAGAACCTATCTGACTTGGTACACCGTGGTGAGGACCAAGTTAGATAGATTCATAATAGGTGAGCTAACCGCACCTAAGAAAATAAAAGGTTAGTGGTGACTCCCGTTTTCAAAACTTTTTTAATGGTCCTAAGCCTCGTCGTTGCGGTAAAACGTTTCGACAATGACCACTCGAGAGGACCCGCCCAGTATGTGATTAGGGAGAGTATGAGTTCTCCCAGAGTTCTCCGTCCTTGTGAGGAGGAGAGATGAGATGTGACGGGCCATGGGCCTTGTATATGATGTGATGGGCCGAGGGCCCTATTTGTGATTATGATGGGCGGTCAGAGAGTGGGTCAGATTGTGAGAGCCGAGAGAGCATGATCTCTGATTCCTCTGTTGTGTTGTGGCCAAAGGTAGGCCAATGTGTATTAGAGCTCGACTCATATGCCATGAGTTTTGAATGGAAGAAGATCAAAGAATAAAGAGAAACGAAGTAAGGGACGAAACGAAGAAGCAAGACCAAGGTAGGGGGAAAGACAATTAACTCACCGCATCCTCGCCGTGGAGACGAGGGAGTTAAGCTAAAGTCTTTCCCGATAGCTTGGTTACAGAGACGAGTATAAGACCACGAAACGACAAGATACGCGTTAGAAGTTGGCCTCGAAGCAAGAGGCAATGATAATGAAAAAGGAGAGGAACTCCCGAGAAGAGTAAGAGGAGTGGAACCTCAGAAGAAACAAAAGGACAGTCTTGTCAAGAGAGACTTGAAGGATGAGAGAAGAACAAAGGGAGAGGATCAAGCAAGCACAATTACAGCGAAGGAAGAACCTTCAAAGGTCATAATTAAAGTAAAGAGAGCCTAACCCATGAATAGGTAAGGGTAGGCTATGTTAAGGAAAACATAAGGTTCAAACTCAAGAGTAGAAGGGCTATGGAGCCACTCTTGAGAGAGAGAATGATCAGAGTGCGCAGCGAAAGCATGGTGAACTTCAGCGGTGAATAGTTATGCTAACACTATTCGAAAACGAAAGGAAGGCTTTGAACAGAAGCCAAACCTCCCCAAGCTACCTTATTTAATTTCGAGGATGAAATTTTTAGAAGGAGGGGAGAGTTGACACTCCCGGACCTAGCACGACCTTTTCGTACGAATGGAATAGTGTAAGATGATGTAATAATTGAATAATAAGTTGGTCTGGCTATGTCAAGTCAAAAGAGAAGTTAAAAATTAGAATAAAACGGAGTTTGAAGATAAATTAATTAATCGTGCATGAAAATTAGTAGAATGCCAAAAAGACCTCCAAATAAGTCCTTAGAAATTTATTATGGGCCCCATTGGCACAACAAAGCAAAGGATTTAGCCAATGGGTGAAAATGAAAGAAAGTTGAAAAAGGCGAAAAGTTTGACTCAGGGCCCGAGTAGACCCAGTGTCGGGCTCCTCTATAAATAGGGGTGAGCCGAAGCTTTTCTTCATTTCTCTTTTTCTTTTTCTTTCATTTTCTTTTCTTTTCTCGCTAGAGCCAAACGGAGGCATTTTGGACAATTGGCAGATCCGGACAAACTGACCGCAAGTTCGAGGCGAGATCTTGGTGAGTTGTTCCTAACTCCTCGATCTACATTTTTCTAAGTTTGCACTCTTTTCCATGCATCGGTTTAGGAGAGATCCAAGTTCAAAGTTAGGTTCAGCTTTTAGTTAGATTTTAAGTTTAGATTCGAGATCTAGGAACTTTGAGCTTGTGTTTCTCGTTTTTCTTCTGATAAATGTGTCGTGGATGCATTAGGGTACATGCATCTGAAATTGTAGCTAAATTGGTGGACGATTGCATCGATTTTCGAATTAAGAGGAAAATTGGAGAATTTTGGGGTATGAAACCCAGAACAGAACCGGCGCCGGTTTTGTCCAGAAACGGCGCCGTTTCTGCTTGTCGGTTGCCGACCTTCGGGTCGAAGAGAACCGACGTCGGTTCACTTCAGATCCGGCGCCGTTCTTGCCCTTTAGAGGTAAAATGGTCAGTTTACCCCCCGAAACCCTTTTTGACCCCAAATTGATCCGAAACACTTCCCAGTCTTCCAAACCACATCCAAACATCATCTTAGGTCATTCTAGAGCCTCGTAGGTGCATTTATAAATTTAATTATGAATGCTAATTTATATTTCCGTGTACTAGGGCTCCGGATAATCGAGTGCGACGATGCCCCGGAGGTTAAGGCTACATGGAGCGCTTGGGAGTATACGATTCTCCCATCACTGTGAGTGGCTTAGTTTTCAGTGCTTAACCACTAGGGCAAAATGTTTTAAAAGGGCAAAATTGTTTTAAAAAGGTTTTACAACGGTTTTGGGATGAGAGTAATCCACGACACACACTTTTTATTTTGTGATACGCCCACTTATAGGGGTGGGATGATTTTAAAAATACAAAAGCTTGTGTGTGTTTACATGTTTTTAATATTATAAAGAAATATTATTATTATTATTATTATGGTTATTGGGGTACGATGCCCCTGGAAGAGGAGTGATTGAGTGGGATTCCTCGGGGCTCCAATTTGCGGGAGTGTGGACCGAGTTTGAGTGCATGCAAGATACTCAACCGTGGACCACCTATCAAGGGGCACGGTGAGTCGAGCCTGGTTGGGAGAGGCGCGTAGGAAAACTCGCCAGAGCTCCAGTTCACTGTGTTCTACCACAGTGAGGCACCACCGAGGGAACGGGGTAGTGTATAAGATAAAGAGAAAATGTTTTTAAAGAGGAAAGAAATAGCCCTCGGTGCAGTAAGGCATACGACCAGCCAGTCATGCCTTCAGTGTACTAGGTGCCAGCCCATGAGTATATAATTATTTTAAAGGTTTTAAAATTTATTTCTCCTTGGGAGAATTTCAAAAGAGGTTTTGAAAACAAAATTTATTTTATTTACTTTAATTATTTTATTTTATTATATTTTTGATTACCCTGTTTTCCCTAACCCTGATGGAGACCCATTGAATCTCTGTCACTCACCTGTATCCAATTGTGGATGGATGCAGATCCACGTGCGGGGTCAACCAATAGAATGGAGGCTCACTAGAAGACGTCGGTGGCTTAGGCTTAGTAGTTTTCCGCTACATAGATATTCCTTTAAATTAATCCACTGGTACTACTTTAAAGTTTATTATTTTATAAAAAGATTTTTAATTAAAGTTTTAGTTGTTTTGCAGCGAAGATATCCATTTCTATGCCTTGCGGTGCTTCTGGTGCGTGACCAGCCGACACGTACTACGAGGCAGCGTGGCGGTTGCCACGTGGCCGACCCCGGGCGGGTCGGGGCATGACTAGAAAACTGCTCTGATGAGGCCTTATCAAATCCTAAAGAAGTAGCCGCAATTTGTTAACAATTACATTCAACATAACCTTGTATGCAGTATTTAATAGTGTTATAGGCCAGTAGTCCACCATAGAACAAGAACTATCTTTCTTAAGAATTAAAGTAATATAAACTTTAGCTAGCTATCATGCCCCGACCAGCCCAGGTTGGCCACGTGGCAACCGCCTCGCTGCCTAGAAGTACGTGTCGATCGGTAATGCACCAGAAGCACCGCAAGGCATTGAAATGGATACCATCACCGCAAAACAACTAAAACTTTAACTAAAAATCTTTTAATAAAATAATTAACTATAATAGAAATACTAGTGGATTAAATTAAAGGAATACCTACGCAACAGAAACCGCTAAGCCTATGCCACCGACATCTCCTAGTGAGCCTCCAATTTATCTATCTGCTGACCCCATATGTGGATCTGTATCCATCCACATTGGATATAGGTGAGTGACAGAGGTTCAATAAATCTCTATTAGGATTAGGGAAAACAGGGGTAATACAAATCATAGAAATAATAAAATAAATAAATTTTGTTTTCAAATATCTCTTTTATAATTCTCCAATTGCGAATTAGATTTAAAACCTTTAAAATAAAAATATACTAAACGTGCTGGCATCTAATACACTGAAGGCATGACTGGCTGGTCGTATGCCTTATTGCACCGAGGGCTATCTCTTTTCTCTTTAGATTCATTTTCTCTTTTTCTCTTTCTCTAGCTCGTTCCCTCGGTGGTGCCCATCGCTGTGGTGGAACATAGCTACCTTGAGCCCTGACGAGCTTCCCTACGTGCCTCTCCCAGGGTCTCCACTCACCATGCCCCTCAAAAAGTGGTCCATGACTACTTATCTGCATGCTACTCAGACTTGGTCTACGTTCCCTTACATCGGAGCCCCAAGGAAACCACTCAGTCTCTCTCTCGCATCCCATCCATATATTTATCATATATATATTGTCACGCCTCGACCCGTGGGCCAGCCACACGACAACAGCCGTATCACCTCGATATGCGTGCCTCGTCAGGCGGACGATCCAAGATGGCACAAGGTATAAAAAAAGGGGTATACGAGCAATACATGAAAACATATAAGAAATAATATACAAAATATTTATAAAGTGTAAGTGGCACATTTTACGGTGTAAACATACAGCGGAAAAAAAATAATATATAATAACGTGCACTACTATTCCGAGCCAAGATTCACAAGGAAAAAGGGTGGTACCTACAAAATCGTGTCCTTAGTGATATACTGGGATCACTGACTACCTGGACGCCTGATGTCCGTAGCTTGATGACCTGACAACAAAAGTGAATGGTGTGAGTACAAATATATATGTACCTAGTGAGGGACTCGATTATAATGACCGATCACCTCAGGTTGGGGATATGAAATAATCCAAAATTCATTTGTTAAATCATTTAGTAAAATCATATGAAATCCCATACTAAAACAAATATCAAATATAATATTCATAAATGGGCTGGCTTCTAAAATCATCCCAAAGGTACACCCGTGCATTTGGGTGCCCCGCTGGATCGTTAAGGGCTATCTCATAATTCAAATCCTTTATCTTTAGTCTTTGGCCAGTTCCCTTGACGTTAGCCTTGCTGTGGTGGAACACAACAACTGAAGCCCTGGCGAGCTTCCCTACGCGCCTCTCCCAGGGTCTCTGCTCACCGTGCCCCTCGATAGGCGGTCCACAGCTATGTCTCATGCATGCTCTCAAACTCAATCCACGCTCCCGCATAATTGGAGCACCGAGGAACCCACTCAATCACTTATCTCCTAGGGGCATCGTACCCCTAATAATCATAATAATAACAATTCATAAAGTCTTTTAAAATTCTCACCCTTTAAATCCTTTATAAAACTTGTGTGTGAGGGTGGACAATTCATACCCCAAAACGTTATAAACATTTAATAAAGCAATTAAAAAATGGTTGACCCTCAATGGTCAACCACTATAATCCAAGCCACTCACAAGTAGGGAGAGTTGTATACTCCTATATTACCCCTCAAAAGCCTTAGCTCAAATTGCTAGGTCCAAATCTCGTACAATCACGTACCTAAATAACCAAATTAAAATCTAATTTGATTAATAAAGGCATTCGACTAACAATTAGATCACATAACAAAGCCTACTTAAGGTCTCCAAGGTCTAGGAACTAAATTGGACAAGTCTGGAAGGTAATTAGGGTTAATCGGTGTCTAGGGTTGCAAAATTACCATTTTACCCCTCTGCTACAGTGTCCCAACATTGTTGGTGGCTCATTCCCATGCAGGAGTGAGCCAAATTAGGAGAAAATCCTGAAATTACTTGACTCCCACGTGGGACTCAATGAGTCCTGCGTGATAGTGGCCTCCAGTGTAAGGCCGTGCTCGGCCTTGCACCAAATCAAGCTCGGTTTGAGCTTGATTCTCCATCAAATTGGACAAGAATTGAAACACAGCTAGTTTAACACCTAAACTAAGGAATCACAGCTTCAAAAACGAAATTAAACAACTAAGCATGCTCGAATTTCGAATCAAAACACTAAGGGTCTAAGTGTTCTTAAGCAAAGCAGAAATTCTAACTTCAATCCATGATTTCTCTCAGCTCAGGCAACGAAATTATACGTATAAACTATCAAATTAAAGCTTGATGAGTCTAGAACAACATACCAAAACTTCAGCCATTTCTTACGGTTGAATTGGAAGATATAAGCTGAAGAACAAACTGTCACCGAAATGATAATTTTTGGAGATTTGATGATTTCTTGGAAAATTTGGTGTTTTGATCTCTAAAGAGCAAGCGGAGCTAGTGATGATGATTAATCAAGTGTTTGAAGAGGCATTGAAGGGTTGAATTGAAGGAATTTGAAGAGAGAGGTGAGAGAATTCAGTGAAGAAGAAGAAGAAGAAAAAGAGAAAGCAAACAAATGGGGTCCTCGGTTTGCCAAGACCCTATTTAAATGGTTAGGTCCGGAGCAGGACCCGACTAGGTCCTGCACCAGAGTCAACACTTTTGATGTTGACTTTGGTCAACAAGACACCAACTCATTGGTTCTCGTGCCCAAGTGGGCCCCACAACTTTGGACTATAATATTAGGGTTTTTAAGCTCGAAATTGAGCTAAAGGAAGTTCAAAACATCTATGGAAGGTCCAATTTGATCTTTTGGCCACACAACTATATACAAAAATAAGACTTGACATGTGTGGACTAGGTCCGGGCATGTCACATATATGTATACAAAACATTTATATTTAAAACATGTAAACACACACACAAACCTTTAAAATCATCCCACCCTCTAATTGGGTGTATCACAAAATAAAAAGTGTGCGTGGTGGATTACCCTTATCCCAAAACATTTGTAAAATCTTTGGAAGACAGTTTATCTTTTGAAAATATTTTACCCTAGTGGCTAGGCACTGAAATCTAAGTCACTCACAGTATTGGGAGGTTCGTATACTCCCAAGCACTCCATGTAATTTTAACCTCCGGAGCATCACCGTACTCGATTCATCCGGAGCCCTAATATACGAAAAAGCGTGTCAGCATTCATAAACAATTATGAATGCACCTACGAGGCTCTTGCATAACCTACCAGGGTGTTTGGAAGTGTTTCGAGGCTTAGAAAAGTGTCCAAGAGGTTCCGGGGTAAAAATAAGACACTTGATGTAAAATTATGAAAATACCCCTAGGCCCACGGGTGGCCGGGACCGGCCCCAGTGCCAGGCAGGCCCTCCCACGAGGACTGGATCATGCCTGGCCCAATCCTGCATGGGGAAAGTGGGCTACCATCCACTCTCGAGCGGGATAGGCCAAGTCCAGCACGAGAGTGACTCGGCTCCCGCATGGGAGCCGCGTGCCAGCCTCGGGATCCGAGGCTTTTCCTCAGTTCCCAAACCCCTCGGTCCATGGCTCGGCACGAAAATTGAGATGAACATTCCTCCGCCTCCCACGACGCATTTACCGAAGTAGAAACGAGAATCACAAGCTCAAAGTTCCTAGATCTCAAATCTAAACTTAAAATCTAATTAAAAAGCTAAACCTAAATTTGAGCTTGGATCTCTCCTACACCAATGCTTGGAAATGTGTGAAAACTTAGAAAAACGTAGATTAAGGTGAGTAGAACAACATATTAGAAACTCACCTTGATCCTTAGGTCGGTTTGTCCGGATTGGCCAAAAGTCTACAATTGCTCCAAGAGAGCAAATGAGAGAAAAAAGAAATGAGAGAAAATGAGGGAGAGAGGCTCGGCCTCCCTCTATTTATAAGGGAGTCCGACGCCGGGTCTACTCGGGCCCCGGGTCAGACTTTTTCTCCTCTTTTTAACCTCTTATAATTTTGATCTTTGGCCTAATCCACCGACCAATTCACCAATGGACATCCAATCAATTGGCTGTGAACTTAAAGAAGTCTACATTGGTGTTTCCATGCATGGTCACCTGTCTCATCTTCCAACTCTGTCTTTTCTTAAGCTTGACTTCTCTTCTTAATTAGACACATCCAGGCCGACATATTATTGACTTAATTTGCCGTCTTGCACTATTCCGTTTGTACGAAAAAGTCGGATTAGGTTCGGGTGTGTCATAGCTCCAAAGTGAATTCCCCTAGTTGTAGTGCCCAATTCACGAAATCATATAATTTCCCTTTAACTTCCTCCAAAGCTCATTGTTAGAGCAAAAAATGTATACATATTTGCATTATAATTTGGATAAATTAGACACTTAAGAACTTTAATTGATGACTAATTGAGGTGTTTTCTAATTGTAGGTGAAATAATGGAGAAAATGTAAATATGTGCCAAAAGAGTCAATTTTGGAAACAAAATAGAAGGAAAAGTTTCGAGCCTCTTAGAGTCCCTGGCAGAGCCTTTCAATGGCTGTTGACGATTTTAGAAGAAGTGAAGCACCAGGTTCAAGCCGTTTAGAGGCTAGCTCGCAGCCTCTTAGTGGCTTAGCACTGACATGGATATGTAAGAAGTGAACAAATCATGAAACGGTTGTAACAAACTTTCACAATCAAAATTGACCAAGTCAGCCAATGATATTTCTCTCACATGGAATCGACACAATCAAGGAGCTAGAAAAGACAAGATTACCCTCACTTAACCTTGTAATTATGCTTAAGTAAAGGATAGTTAGGAAATTGATAATTCTTAGTTAGACTATAAATAAGCTTAGTTCTTCTTAGAAGAGTAGTTTTTGAGTTAGTTTCTAAACGTGTAAAGCTTGGTTCTCTGGAGATTCTAAAACAAATCTTCCAATTTCAATGGAGGCTTCTCCATCTTCCATGAGAAGCTAAGTACTTCTAATCTGATTTAGCTTGTAGTTGTAAATCTTTTCCAGTCAATGGTAAGATCTTGAACTTAAAGCTTTCAATTCTATTGTATTTCTTTATTTCCTGAGGTAATTGATCTTGGAAGTATTAGAGATCAAGTAGATTTGGGGATTTCTAAGTAGTGATGGCCACATTGCTTGGGTTTCTTCAATTTACTAGCTATTCTAGACAATTCACTATCCGGAATTGTAGGTTTCGCCTGGAACCAAGTAGCAACCAAATCTTAGATTAGATTTGGGGAAACTGAGGGGGAGAGTTACATGGAGAGGCGCTGAGCTCACATGGCTCTAGTTGGCTAATATTGTTCTAGATCTTAATGCTCTCTTATGATTAAACTTGTAGCCGATGAGGTATAAGTTGATTATAAGGGAAGAGAATTGGTTCGAGTGATCAAGCTGGCTAATTTCAAAGATAAGGAGTGATCGGGCTTAGGCGAAACTGGAGTACCTTAAGCTATGCTGACTATAGTAGAATTGGATGATTGGATTGAAGATCGAGGATCAATGATCCATTGATTGAAGATAATTATGGTTATTTGCTAGATTGGAGCTCAATTACTCTAATTTCCTTTTGATTACTTATTGTAGATCTTGTTATTAGTTTAGTTTCATAGTTTCGAGATTGAATTCCAAGCTATTCTATCTTCAAATTCTAGTTTACATCTCATTTTGTTTAGTTGATTTGTAGTTTCTATTTTAAAAGCCATTGCTGCTTTGTTTGTTGTTCGATCAAAAGAAGTATAACGAGCTCCCTGTGGGATCAATTCTTGCTTCCCTAGCTATATGTTAGTTTAATAAGGTTTATTTTGAAGTGCCACGACAAGCTTCACCACTCATTGAAAAAAATTAAGGCTGAATACCATCCGGGCCTGGTGCCTTCAACCCTTTCATAGAAAACAAGGCGACTTTAACTTCTTCCATAGTAAAGGGCAAGATAATAGCATCTCATTCGTCAAGGTTTAGCATTGGTTGCCAACGAATAAGAGACTCCACAAGTGGTTGTACTTCCCTCTGATCGGAAAGGGAGGCATAGAATTCAACAGCATGAGTTTTGAGGGTAGTTGTATCCTCCACCACTGATTATCAATAAGCAACCTAGCCACTCTATTTATATTTCTTCTAACCAGAGTAGACATGTGATAGAATCGAGTGTTTCTTTCCCCATCCTAAATCCATTGGGTTCTAGATTTCTGGTACCACAAAAGTTTCTCTTGGTGTAGGACGTCCTGTAACTCCTTCAACAGTTGAACTTCCAGTTCTTGTAAATACCCCGAAGATTCATAAATTTCACTATTTTGGATACGAGCGATTCTAGCCTTCAACATATGCTTCCTCTTAAAAATACAACCAAAAGTCTCATGATTCCATTGTTGCACCGTCACGCCCCAACCTGCCCGGGTCGGCCACTTGGCAACCGCCGTGCTACCTCGAAGTATGTGCTGACCAGTCACGCACCTGAAGCACTGCAAGTAATAGAAATGGATACCATCGCTGTGAAACAAAACTAAAATATAATTAGAATCATTTAAATAAATATTTAGTTTATAAAGTGTACTAGTGGATTAATTTAAAAGATTACCTACATATCGGAAACTACTAAGCCTAAGCCATCGATGCCCCCTAGTGAGCCTCCATGCTATTTGCTGACCTCGTACGCAGATCTGCATCCACCGACATTGGATACAGGTGAGTGACAGAGGTTCTATGAATCTCCATCGGGGTTAGGGCAATTAAGGGAAATCCAAAATAAAATAATAATGAAATAAATATTTTTCCTTTCAAAACTCTTTTTTGGTTCTCCAACCGAGAACCCTCTTTCAAAACTCTTTAAATAAATAAATATATATATATCACAAATGGGCTGGCATCTCTCTTATACTGAAGGCTCGACCCGTCGGTCGTATGCCTCACTGCACCGAGGGCTATCTCTTTTCTTTCTAAAATATTTTCACATTTTCTCTTTCTCTAGCCCGTTCCCTCGGTGGTGCCCATCGCTGTGGTGGAACACAGCTACCTTGAGCCCGGCGAGCTTCCCTACGTACCTCTCCTAACCAGGTTTCGACTCACTATGCCCCTCAATAGGCAGTCCACGGTTGAGTATCTAGCATGCTTTCTCCAACTCGTCCACGCTCCCGCATATATTGGAGCCCGAGGAGCATCCCTCTCAATCACTCATCTCGCAAGGGTATCGCACCCTTAAAATCATAATAATAATATTTCAAAACTATATATATATATGCATAAAACATTTATATTAAAACATATAATCACACACAGAAGTTCTTATATTCTTTTTTAAAACATCCCACTCACTGTGTGGGTATATCACCATGCAAATGTGTGTGTGTGTGGATTTCCTGTATCCCAAAACTTTTGAAAACATTTATGTTTTAAAACATTTTTAAAACCTTTGTTCCCAGTGGCTAAACAAAGAAATCTAGGCCACTCACATTATTTGGGAGATTCGTATACTCCTAAGCGCTCCATGTAGCTCAACCTCCGGAGCATCGCCGCATTCGATTCAACCGGAGCCCTAATACAGGGAAATATATGTTAGCATTCATAATTAAATTTATGAATGCACCTACGAGGCTCTAGCATGACCTAAGATGATGTTTGGATGTGGTTTGGAAGGCTCAGAAGTGTTTCAAATCGATTTTGGGTCAATTAGGGTTTCAGGATGTGAAATTACCATTTTGCCCCTAGAGGGCAAGACTAGCGCCGAATCTGGAGTGAACTAGCGCATGTTCTCTTCGACCAAAAGGCCGTCCACCGACAAGCAAAAATGGCGTCGGTTCTGCATAGATCCGGCACCGGATCTGTTCTGGGTTTCCAACCCTAGAATTCTTCAATTTTTCTCTTAGCTCGAAAACCAATGCAATCGTTCACCAATTTAGCTACAATTTCATATCCATAAACCTTAATGCATCCACTACACGTTTACCTAAAGAAAAACGAGAATCACAAGCTCAAAGTTCCTAGATCTCAATTTTAAACTAAAAATTTAACTAAAAAGCTAAACTAACTTTGAGCTTGGATCTCTCCTAAACCAATACATGGAAATGCATGCAAACTTAGAAAAACGTAGATCGAGGTGAGTAGAATAACATATTAGAAACTCACCTTGTTCTGCCGGTCGGTTTGTCCGGATCTGCCAATTGTCCAAAATGCCTCCATTTGGCTCCAGAGAGAAAAAGAGAAAAAGAAAGAAAAAAGAAAAAGAGAAATGAAGGAAAAAGCTTTGGCCCTCCCTTATTTATAGAAGAGCCCGACACCGGGTTTACTCGGGCCCTGGGTCAAACTTTTTCCCCTTTTTCAACTTTCTTCCATTTTCACATGTTGGCTAAATCCTTTGATTTCTTGTGCCAATAAGGCCCATAATAAATTTCTAGGGACTTAATTGGAGGTCTTTTTGGCATTTACTAATTTCCATGCACGGTTAATTACTTCATCTTTCAACTTCGTCTTATCCTAATTTGAACTTCTCTTCTTAATTAGACACATCCGGACCGACGTATTGTTCACTTAATATGCCGTCTTACACTATTTCATTTGCACGAAAAAATCATATTAGGTCCGGGTGTGTCAGCACCGCTCTCTCAAACTTCAAGATTGCTTGGAGTAGACAATCTCCACTACGCCAAGCATTAGAAAACATAGCATCAAAGCCTTCATGAATGAGCCATGATGCCTGGTATCTGAATGGCCTATTCTCTTTAGGTGAAGTGGATGTTAAGGCTGAGTCAAATGGTGATTTGAGTAAATACAAGATTGATTTATGGCTTTAGCCTCTTCAAACAAAGTGAGAGCCATTGGATTCATGAGCATCCGATCCAAACACTTCCTGAGTACCACTTTTCCGTTAAGTTTCTTATACCACGCAAACTTGCACCTAATTGCACCAAAATCTGAAAGGTTACAAGCCTTCCATCTTTCCACAAATTTCCGAGCAGCATTGCATCTAAAAGGAGCCCGTTCACTCTTTTCTGTACTATTAGCAATGTCATTAAAGTCTCCTAAAACTACCCAAGGCAGAGACATCAATAAGGAGTAGGCATGAAGTTCCTCCCAAAATAATTCTTTAAGATGACAATGCAGTTGGACATAGACTCCAGACAAACACCAAACCGAGCCATTTATTGAGATCCTCATATGAACCACATGGCTGAGTGATTGTATAATCTAAAGATCAACATTCTCTCTCCTCCAAAAAAGCCCCAATTCCTCCTGCCAAACCTGAAGCAGGCATTATAAAAGAATCTTCCATACCAAACTTCTTACCAAGAGTTAGGCTCAATTATTGAGATCTTAAAAAGTTTGTCCAAAATTAGCCATGCTAAGTTTGGTTATTAATAGCATCACCTAAAGAATTAATTTCAAATTATTAAAAAGGCATTTTTTATTTTTTAAATTAAAAATTAGATATTTAAGTCTATCTAATAAGATTAATTGAAAATCAATAGTTTTTCGTTAATGCTGTAAGCTTAACTGCTATTTATTTATTTATTTTTTGTTCTTAAACTAGATGATATTTACATATATTAATTACAATAACATCAGGATTCAAATAGAACTTATGCCATAAAGCACCAGCGCTACAACCTTAAGCCATCAGCCAAAAGGGGGGCCGGTAACTGTTGTTTTCTTTTTTATTTATTTTTTACAGACCAATTAATGATTAGAAGCAGTGTTACAGTTGGTTTTGCACCAACGCCAGACTGTATGTATACCATTTCTCTTTTCTTCAGTGACCTTTACTTCCCTGGCATTCGTGTCATGTCCCCCACCAGGCAACCAATAACCCCATTTAATTGGTCCACGTGTCATTTATGGCCCAAAGTCGGGACGGAAAAACATGAACGAATTCAAACCCAAAGTTCCCCTTTTCCACTCTGTCTTTTGATAACCTTCCTCCACTTGGATTCCTCCTAAATTTCTTCTATTTTCTTATCATTTTCCCCCTCTTTCTTGGTTCCTTTTTAGTTTTTATATTTCTCTAAAAACCAGCCTCCCAGCTCCAATCCCTCCATCCCCATCTTCAATTCTAAATCCCCAACAACTTATTTCAAGAAAAAAGAAGAAAGATCGGAACTGAGGTAATTTGAAACAGGGGAAACTGAGTGTTGGAGGGGAGATGGGGATATTTTATGGGATGGTGGCGAGGGGGCAGGTGGTCTTGGCGGAGTTTAGCGCAAAGCAGACGAATGCAAGCACCATAGCCAGGCAGATATTGGAGAAGATGAAAGAAGGAAAGAGCGACAGCAGTTCTTCGTTTTCGCATGATCGGTATATTTTTCATGTCAAGAGAACCGATGGCCTCACCGTTCTTTGCATGGCTGATGATGCCTCCGGCAGTGAGCACCCTTTTCATCCCAGAAATTTCAATATCTCATATTAAATTCCTAATAGGTTTAAAGGACAAAAAGTTTGGGTAGCATTGGAACAATGGTGTTGAAAATTAATTAATTTATTTGTATGAATTTTAATTAATTAATGAATGCTGGTAATATTATGTATAGGGAGGATCCCTTTTGCTTTCCTGGAAGACATCCATCAAAAATTTGTCAAGACGTATGGTCGAGCCATTCATTCAGCTTCAGCTTATGCCATGAATGAAGAATTCTCGAGGATCCTGAGTCAACAAATGGACTATTTCTCAAATGATCCAAATGCTGATAGATTAAATGGTTTGAAAGGAGAAATGAGCCAGGTAAAATTTTCATCAAATATAAAATATGTTCTTCAAGTGTCAGAATCAAGATTAAGTAGTATAATACAATTTATTTTCATAATTTTGTGCATGTATAGGTAAGAAGTGTTATGATTGACAACATTGAGAAAGTTTTGGAGAGAGGCGACCGCTTGGCGTTGCTTGTCGAAAAGACCAGTTCATTGCAGGGGAATACACTAAGATTCAAAAGACAAGCTCGTCGTTACAAGAATGCTCTGTGGTGGAGAGATTGCAAGTTTACGTAAGTAAAGTTAAATATATTCTGATCTATAAAAGATTATTGGGTTGTGTTTTGATTCTATTTCAGTTTTAGCAACTAATTTCAAGCATGAATTGTTGATCTTGTCTTGCAGGGCTACATTGATTCTATTGCTTTTCTTGGTCATCCTCTATGTTCTTCTCACATTTCTTTGTGATGGACTCTTTTTATCGTCTTGCCTGGTGTAACACAGCTGCGGGTTTCACTGTTAGCCGCATTTGTGTGGCATCGGTAATGCTATTCATGGACAATTTGGACCATCAAATTTTGACATGTTTAGCAGAGCTGTCAGCTTTGTTTCTGTAAATGTACAACCCCTTGCACTAATGCAGTAATCTTCATATCTTTAAAATCACTTCCATTTTGGGATAAAAGATCTAATGGTGCATAGCCGTTTGCATTGAGAGAATTCAATTCCACTGAAGTGCTAGCAACCAAAAACTTTACAACCTCCATATAGATTTGAGTTTTAAACTTAATTTATGTTCCTCAATATTCCTTCAAGAAGAACAAAATATCTTTTTTGCGACTCGCAACCTAATTAGATTTGAGTTTGCTTATTAGTTATTTTCAACTGTCAAACGTACCTGAATTTGTTGATGGGCCACAGCTAGGTGCAAGAGGGTGTTGCCATCAATGTTCTTAGAATTCACGAACTCCTGATCGCCAATAGTGTGCAGCAACAACTTCGTTGCCTCCAATTGGTTGTTTCTCATACAGGCATGTAAACTGGTCTCACCTCTTTCCATCCAAATTCGAGCAGCTCGAGGCCTGGCTTGAACCAACTCGTTCAAGACACTAATATGACCCTTGATGGCTGCAATATGTATGGGGTTTCTCCATCTCTGTCGCAAGCAAGGCACATGTCAGGGTTAACTTGTAGCAACCTGTTCACTATGTCCAGGTAACCTTTCGAACTTGCTAAGTGCAGTGGTGACTGCTTTTCAAACATCAAGCTCCAAGGCAAGCTCGGGCTTCAAGAGCAAGAAGTTTATCAACAAATTCAACGTGTCCTAGCATGGAAGCCATGTGTGAAGGTGTTTTAGCATAACTGCCAGCTATAAATCTGTCAAGAACTAATCCATCTTCTGGAAGCAAGTTAATCAAAGAAATTACGGACCCCTCCATTGCTGCTTCGAAAAGCCTTTCCATTTTTCCTTTCCTGCTGAATGGTGTCTGATAGAGGCTAATGGATTTAAGAAGAGAAGTGGTAAGTTGGATAGTTCAGGAAGCAAGAAGAATGAAGAACTTGCCTCGAGAGTCTACAATTTCAAGAACTAGAGAGAAGATAAGAGAGGAAAGATGGGAAGTTTATTCATGAATCAGCGTAACCAATACAGGAGTTCTTCTCTCTTTTTATATGCTTACAATTGAACAGAGTCCTTAAAGAATCAAGACTGAAATCAACAGTTATAACAAACATAATAGAAAGTACACGTCACGAATTATCCTAACTAACTTCAGTAACTAACTTCAACTGTCAAGCAGCCTTTTGTTCTTATCAATACTCCCCTCCTCAAATCAGACTTGTCCTCAAGGCTGAACCTCCGTATTGAACTGTGGGTACTTCTGCTGAAGGTCGTAAAGGAATTCCCAAGTAGCATCCTCGGGAAAAGAGTGCCGCCAATGAACTAGAACTTGAGTAGCAGCACGGTTGCCTCTCTTGACTGTCCTGCGAGCTAAAATGGCAAGTGGCTCCAAGACTGTGGACTCAGAAGGAGTAGGATGTTGTGAGCCAATCAACTTATGGTTGCCTACCTTGAGCTTCAGCTGTGAAACATGGAAAACAGGATGGAGTTTCGCATCGGTTGGAAGATCAAGCTTATATGCAACAGCTCCAATCTTGTCCAAAATTTTAAAAGGGCCAAAGTAACGTGGAGAAAGCTTGTGATACTGTTGGTCAGCAAGAGAATTTTGTCTATAAGGCTCCAACTTAAGATATACCCAATCACCAATGGAATAATGCTTGTCTGTTCTGTGCTTATCAGCTTGATATTTCATCTGTGTTTGGGCCTGGTGTAGATGATGTTTGAGCAATTGTTGCATTTCTTCTCGTGCTTATAAACTAGTATCCACAGTGTGAACTTGAGAATGACCAGGAACATAGGGTAAATGTAAAGGAGGAGGATAGCCATAGAGGGCTTCAAATGGTGTGGTATGAGTAGCAGTCTTGTAGGTAGTGTTATACCACCATTCTGCTAATGTGAGCCATTTAGTCCAAACCTTGGGTTGATCTTCAGTGACGCATCTGAGATATGTTTCGAGGATTTGATTAACTACTTCTGTTTGGCCATCAGTCTGAGAGTGGTAAGCTGTGGACAATTTCAAGGAAACACCCTGAATTTTGAACAGCTCCTGCCAGAAGGTACTGGTAAAAACAGTATCCCTATCACTTATAATACTCTCAGGCAGCCCATGCAACTTAAAGACATGATCCATATACTGCTGTGCAACAGTCAAGGCAGTGAAGGGATGAGATAGGCTCATGAAATGTGCATACTTTGTGAGTCGATCGACTACCACAAATATCACTGTCTTACCAAAGGAAGAGGGAAGACCTTCAATGAAATCCATAGTAACCTGTCTCCAAGCCCCATCAGGTACTGGTATAGGCTGTAATAACCCAGGCATGGCTGAAGTGTCATACTTATAACGTTGGCATGTGTGACATTCTCGAATGAATTGCCGCACCTGTTTCTCCATGCCTTTCCAAAAGAAAACTGTTGAGAGCCTTTTTACTGTTGCAACTACACCAGCATGACCTCCTAACCCCCCTTCATGGTATAGTTGAATTATTTTCAGCTGCAAAGTAGCATTATTGCCTACCATTATCTTCCCTTTCCTTCTGAGTTGATCATCCTGCCATGTATATGGAGATGACTGTGAAGGGTCTTGCTGCAACTGTTGAATGAGGTTTTTCAACACATCGTCCTCAACCCATGACTGTTGGATTTGGTGCCATAAGTCGGATGAAACAGTCGAGATGGCCAAGGTTGCCAGTTCATGTGATGGCATTCTTTAAAGAGCATCTGCTACTGTATTCTCCCTTCCCTTTTTGTATACGATATCATAATCATAATTCATGAGTTTGGAGAGCCATGAATGCTGCCCCGGTGAAGAAATTCTTTGTTGGAGAAGGTACTTAAGGCTGTGGTGGTCTGTTTTAATGGTAAAATGTCTATTTTGAAGGTAATGGCTCCATTTTGTGACTGCATGCACAATGGAAAAAAGTTCCCGCTCATAGACTGACAATTTCTGATGGTTGTTGCTAAGCGCCTTACTGATATAAGCAATTGGATGACCCTTTTGCATAAGGACAGCCCCTATAGCCACACCTGAAGCATCAGTTTCAACTACAAATTCTTGTGAAAAGTCTAGTAGAGCTAACACAGGAGGAGAGACCATAGCTTGTTTAAGCTTGTCAAAAGCAGTAGCTGCGTCTGGTCTCCAGTCAAAGTGGTTCTTCTTCAACAGCTCTGTGAGTGGTCTACAAAGTGCTCCATATGCTTTAACAAATCGTCTGTAATACCCGGTCAATCCAAGAAATCCCCTTAACTGTGTCACATTCTGGGGTATAGGCCACTGTTGTATTGCTTCAATCTTCTTAGGATCCGTTTCGACCCCCTTGGCTGTTATTACATGTCTGAGATACTCAACTTTCTGCTGTGCAAAAGCACACTTACTTCTCTTGGCCAGTAAAGAGTTTTGTTGCAACAGCTGAAATGTAATATTTAAATGCTCGACATGATCTTCCAAGTTTCGACTGTAGATGAGTATATCATCAAAGAAAACCAGAATGAATTTCCTAAGATGAGGTCGGAAAATATCATTCATCAAGCTTTGAAAAGTTGATGGAGCATTAGTAAGACCAAATGGCATTACAATGAATTCGTAATGTCCATCATGTGTCTTGAAAGCTATCTTCTATATATCAGGTGGGTGCATGCGTATTTGATGGTATCCTGACCTTAAGTCTATTTTAGAAAACCATGCCATGCCATGTAGTTCATCCAGCAGCTCATCAATTACTGGAATTGGATACTTATCCTTGATGGTGTGCTTGTTCAATTCTCTGTAATCAATACACATACGCCAAGAGCCATCCTTCTTTTTGACCAATACAACTGCTGCTGCAAAGGGACTACAACTAGGCTGGATTATACCTGCCTTTAACATCTCCTGTACCATCTTCTCGATCACATTCTTTTGAAGAGATGGATACCTGTAGGGTCTACTATTAACAGCCAATACACCTTCTTTCAAGGGAATTTTGTGATCATGTAGTCTATGTGGAGGTAAGGTTTTCGGCTCTTCAAAGACAGTTGCGTACTGCTGAAGCACATGCTTAACTGGCTCTGGAAGGTGTTCTTGCTCCTTAGTTCTTACTAATATGGTGCTCATCATAGTCTCTTCTGGTTCCACCACTCTCAGGCTACAGAGTTGAATTAAAGAACACTCGGCTCCCTGTTCCAGTGTCTTCAATAACTGTTTGTTTGTGATTGTCTTGAGCTTGACATCATTATTTCCTCCTCGTAGCACAAACTTCTTACCATTAACATGGAATTCCATCATGAGTTCCTTGAAGTTCCATTTAATGTCACCCAATGTTTCAAGCCATTGGACTCCAAGAACCATATCACAACTTCCTAAGGGTAGCAAGAGCACATCGGTTGTGAACATAGATCCTTGTAGCAGCCAGCTCAAGCCTTTGCAAACTGATACACAAGATAGACTGCTGCCATTAGCTACATCTACCCTCATAGGATTCACCTTGTTGATGTGGCAGCCTAATTTCTTGGCAACTTGCTCATCCAAGAAATTATGGGTACTTCCTAAGTCAATGAGTATGTGAAGGGGTTTCTTTCCCACATATACTGTGACCCTCATGGTCTTGTACCATTTTGCTGCTATGCCTCTAAGAGCATGTACCGAAATCTGCGGATGTTCTTCTGCTTCTTCCTCCACATTAGCATCACATTCTATTTCACCCACATCTTCTAACTCAATGAGATAAAGCTGTTTACTTTTACATTTGTGACCTGGCACAAACTTCTCATCACACCAAAAACAAAGACCCTTGGCTCTTCTTTCATCCATCTCTGTACTACTTCGAATTCTACTAGCATTAGATCTCCTGCTAGCAGTGGGTTCTGGAACTGTCAAAGCTGTGTTTCATGGAGGGTTAGGTAACAAAGGTGGCAAGGGTTGATGTTTCTTGGTAAGGTTAGAGTCAATATGCAAAGAATTGGTTGAAGATTCTTGCAATCTGGCCAATGTTAATGCATGGTGCAAGGTTTTGGGCATAAACATCTTAACAGACCTCTGAATTGCAGGCTTAAGACCATTGATAAAGAAACTGATAGCATAATTCTCAGCAAGATCTACTCTTCCCAACAAATATTCAAAACGATCATGGTAGTCAAGAACACTACCTGTTTGTCTTAGTGCCAACAGTTCCGTCATCGGATCACCATAGAGTTTGTCTCCAAATCGATCTTCCAACGCCTGCACATACTGCTCCCACGTCACCATTCCATGGTGGTCTTGATACTTTACCCAGTTCTGGTGCCATTGCAAGGCTCTGCCCTCCAAATTGATGGTTGCGATCTTAACCTTGGATTCTGGTAAGGTTTGATCGATATCAAAGAATTGATTGCAACGGTAAATCCATCCATTCACGTCATCACCATTAAAACGGGGAAACTCTATCCTAGCTTGCCTTGTTGAAAACTGCTGTCTCCCATGAACTCCATTGTGTCCCATCTGCGCAACAACCTCCGGACCTTGGAGTTGAGACATGAGTTGGCTCTGCTGCAAATTAATGCTAGTAATGTCGTTACGCATAGAAGCCATATCTTTTTCTTGCAGTTTCAGTTTCGTCAGAATTTCCTTTATCGACTCTTCAATTCTACGAATCTCTTGGGACCTTGTTTCTGCCATGGTGGTGCGAGGATCAGGCTCTGATGCCAAAATTGATAGAGGCTAATGGATTTAAGAAGAGAAGTGGTAAGTTGGATAGTTCAGGAAGCAAGAAGAATGAAGAACTTGCCTCGAGAGTCTGCAATTTCAAGAACTAGAGAGAAGATAAGAGAGGAAAGATGGGAAGTTTATTCATGAATCAGCGTAACCAATACAGGAGTTCTTCTCTCTTTTTATATGCTTACAATTGAACAGAGTCCTTAAAGAATCAAGACTGGAATCAACAGTTATAACAAACATAACAGAAAGTACACGTCACGAATTATCCTAACTAACTTTAGTAACTAACTTCAACTGTCAAGCAGCCTTTTGTTCTTATTAGTGTCATTCACGAGATAGTATTCCAATTTATACAACACATACAAGGGTGGATCTTCACTTTTCTGTCATCAAGTCGAACTCCAAGCCCTATTTTTTGCTTTTCTCTGTCATTTATGATATTAACAATGTTAAGTACTAGGAATCTACCCCAGATAAAATAATACCTTCAAATTTGAATTTAACGGGAAGTTCAATGTTCTCTCTCTCTCTCTCTCTCTCTCTCTATATATATATATATATATATATCCATAATAAATCATAATCCAAAGCCGGCGTTCCACATTTTAACTTTAAATTTTATTTCTTTGGAACTTTTCATCAGGCAACCTCAAATATACTTTCCCCATCTCATGGTGAAAAAAGAATTCCACCGGCATCATCAAAGGAATTTCGTATATGTTCCACTTCATAAACAGATAATATGTGTTCAGGCCGAAAGAAAAAACAAGCAAATATGACCTGATTAACGAGCTGGTTATGTCTGGAATGCTGGTAGACCAACTAGACGATAGGAAGGACCCTCTCCACTGTCCACTGATTTTATAAAGACAAATTCATGACCCAGTTATAGTTTAATTGGTTAATTTGTAAAAGACGTGACATTTTAGCCGTGAATTGAAGGTTTATAAAATCAGTGAACAGTGGAGAAGATCCTTGCTCTTTGACAGAACCGAAATCAGGCATTGCACATAGCATTTGAACGCTCTAAAACTTCTAAATAATAATGGTTAGATCACGATCAATCCAAACAAACTGAAAATGTAACAACAATCTTTGCTTTCTTTCCACATTCTTTTAGAAGAGATAGTCCAAAATTACCCAGCGTAATCCTAGTAGGCCAGAACAACAAGGGTGCTATAATTATGCCATCATCGGATGCAATGGCTATTATGACACCTGAAACATGTTGCAGGAGCACCAAATCCAATCAAGGAGAATAGTGTAAAACATCAAATGCACATCTTTCTTGGAAGAATTAAGAAATGTGTATTTAACATTTTCCATAGCATTTACTAAACTCGACAGTAACTTTGGGATAGACAACCTTCGAGGTAAGTGTACGAATTCAAGGATCATGACATCCAATATTTTGGGGCCATTAATTCTCTATCTGCAGCAGAACCCTGGGTGGCAAGCTTTTGAATTCGTGAGGAGAATTCCTCAGCCTGAAATTGAATGATTAAGATAAGTCAGAGCTCCTGGTAGAAAACCTAAGAAGAGAATGTTGATTATATAGTAATCAACTTAATTTCTCTTTTTATAATTAAAAGTAGGGGAAATACATAGCCACTAGACAAGTGACAAGATGTCCCAGAACGTCACAAATTAACGTTATGTAGATCTTTCATTCTATGAGCAATTACAGATGTAACAATTGTATGAAAAACTGGACAGCATTCAGGAGAACAATAAAGGCAGGAAAAAAATCACTAACCTTCTCATCAATCCACATTAAAGACGTTAGTTGATTATTCAAGATTCTGACAACCACATCTAATGGAGTCATTCCATCAAGTGCCTCAGGCTCCCCACCCTAAACAAATTAGAAGGTAATTGTCATTACTTGTTTGGTTGTAAAAGCTAAATAATGCAAATCTGATCAAAGGACATGCAATTACTTGAGTAGAGTTTATAGTCTCAATTATAGATTTGATCTGTTCTGTCATCTGCTCCAATTCCCTCTCTACAATTTCAGCCTGCTCATACCTGAAAGGAAATGAAAGATACACTTTTAACACTTCCAAACAATATGATTGAGAAAGGCATAGTTTGTCTCCAGATTAGCCAACATAAGGTTCTTCAAAGGTAAACAAAGCTAACTTGAGCACAAGAAGACCAATCTTGGAGTAAAATCTCAAACCAGATGGAAGCTTTAACAAGCTAGTTCTCACATTGCATCTCTTGTTGATGCAGCTTCATCGTCAAGAAGCAATCCACGCTCATCCTTGTAAATACGTTCTGCTTCTATTTCCATGCTTTGCAAAGCTTTATCAACCTAAGGAGGATGTATTACACACAATCATCAGACATACTTTTAAATTGTTATGGTCTAATCAGATTAGACATACAATAGTCACGAACAGTAAAAAAATCATGATTTAGGAAAGTGTCAGTGAAAACAAATATTTTTTCTATGTTTAGCGGGAGGAAAATCTTTAATTGTGCGTTTGATAGTTATAGAGACTCACTACAAAAGGAGAACTGTTCTCTCAAGTAGCACCTAGAATGAACAGACAATGACAATCATGGCTGCAGGCATTCTAGCAACATTTACCACCATTGTTTATACTAATTATTAATGCTGGATAGCAAAACATGTCACAAAAATGAACAACATAAATATAATCTTTCAAATTACTTAAAAATCAATTTTATTTTATTTTCTTTGAAAGGTCCCATGCCTAAATAACTTCCTCATTCTTTAATTACATATTTTATAACATATCAAGATTTTTCTTCCACTCAGATAGTGAATATGCAACTTTCTAGTATGAATGTATATGTCTGCCTCTAGATTAGTTACCCACCATGCAAGATCACGATAAAAGGCTCAATCTTCTTGAAATATGACCAATTAAAGCTAATGGCCATGAGTGAGTATACACTATGTGACCTTATTCAGGACAATTTTAATAATATTGAACAGTAGGAAAAATAATTACAGAATAAGAGATGCTAATCTCACATGCAGGTTAAGCATGAACAAGCATCAGCAGATATTAAGAATCAAAAGATTTGATTAGATGGCTTATCATTGAAAACCTAAAAAGACCTCAACAAGCTAAAGGAATCAAGAATCAACACGCTAAAATCATCAATAGTAGTGAGAAAAACGTTACACAAGAACTAGAACAGCATAGCTACCAAAACAAGCAAACAATTTTCATGTTGGGTTAAAGCAACATAGAATATCATAGTTACCCAGAGATTGCTGCCCACAAAAGATCAGCACGAACACAGTCATACTGTCATCTAATGCTAAACCATGTTATGTTAAAAAGTTACCAAGATCTATAGCACCAAAAAACTATTAAAATACCTCTTGCTGGTGAGTCTCAATTAACTCCAATTGTCGTTCCAAGCTAGCTTGGGTCTCAACCACTTTGGCCACTTCAATCTGAATTCATGTTTCAAATTACGAGAAGAAAATATACACAAGCAAATGACATTACTAAATTTCACTAAATGAGTAAAATATAGAAACCTTTTCACTTGCATTTGCCAGCCATCAAAATAAATGCTTTGTCATAAATGTATAAAAATGGTACTAAGAATACTTCCTCACAAGATTATATGGTACCTCAAGCCTAAGAAGAACATCACGGTTCTGCAATATTCGCCTGTCCCACTCAGCTACTGCACTGGCCTGCTTTCTGAATTTTCCAGTGCGTTCTTGAAGTTCAGTATTCCATTCCTTCATTATCTTTAGCCAAAAATAAACAAATAAATAAATAACAAAAGAAGCTATTGTCTCAATATGAAAGCATAATTCAGAATGCAGAGGGGAATATACGAGAAAGGTATCTTGGATCCATTACTAATGCTGCTCATATTTTTCCTTCTAAAATGCGAAAATTGATAAAAAAAAAAATTAAGAATAGAGATGGTAAGCTTGAAAGAGGCAGATCTAACCAACTTGTCTGCTTTACATGTGCTCGAAATATTCATATTTCATTCATATTTCTAGTTTTTCACCTTCTATAACTTATTGGTGACCAAGAACAATGTAAGCACAGAAAGTTAACCTACCCTTTCAATTAGTATGATTAGCATAATTGCTTTGTAGCATAAAAACAATTTGTTGGGAAAGATTATGAAGAAACATGAAATATTAGGAACTTACGCCAGCAAAAAAATAAATAAATAATAGGAATAAAATTAAGCAAAAAAGAAATTACCTCTTCCACCGTCTTTCCTGTTATCTCAGACGGCAATTTTGGTGCAGTAGATACCACAACTGTGGCACTTGAACTCGTCCTATAAGAAAAATAAAAAATAAGGTGACATCATATAGAAGTACACCAGCACCAGAAGTTCTTGCATGAATTCAACAATAAATTTCACCACGTTTTTACTCAAGATAGTTTAAAAAAGACTGAAGAAAACATACCCTTACTATTGAAGAAATATTCAAAGAAAGAATAATAAGGATCCCACCCTAATAAAAGACTAAAAGTAGAGAGATAAGAGGGCAAGTTCTTACAGTTTAAAAAAACCAAAGGCTCTATAATTTTTCATGATATTAGAAACTCCAAACATAGATCAGTTTTTTGAAAATATTAGAAACTCCAAAAATAGACCAGTTTTAACCAGCATTCCTTACACTTCTACATGCCATAATCATCTCTTTCAAAACTCCAGGACAGGCAAGTCACATGAATCTGACATGTTAGAGATTTGAGTGCTGACTTCGGCCCAGACGTTCATTTCCAATGACCTCACTTTTAGTTTTCATTGAAAACTTTGACACAAGAGATTAAAACATTAAGTAATATCAAGGATATATTAGAGAAAGCCAGTACTTCCCTACATAAAATTCAGAGACAAAAGCAATGGAAGCTAGTAGTTATAAAGAATTAAATCTAATATTAACAGATATGAAATATAGTTCTTCAATACCAGCAAAGGGCTACAAGATAAAGCCACTAACAAGAAACCTAAACATACCCACTGCTACTTGAAGATATAGCAAGTGCTGATGATGTTTGGGCAGTAGGAGTACTGGACGTTGAAGCTGTTGAAGCACTGGAAGAGGTGAGACCTATGAAAACAGAATTCAACCAGTTGCATTTGGACATCAAAAATAATCATAGGTATCTTATTTAGACGCTTATCATTCTATGAAGTGACTGATTACACAATAAAAGAAATTTGGATTAAGAAGTTATAAAATATTAAAAAGCAATTAATTATTTTTGAAAAGAAGAAAATACGCATTTAAAGAATAAGTAAACCCCAAATCTTATACCATATATAAGCAAAGAACTTACCAAATGCAGGAGCAGCAATAGTGAATTGTGCTTGTGAGGACGAAGCAGAGGCGGATGTCTCTGTTGATAATGAAGAACCAGTGAAAGAACCCGTACTCCCAGATGTAGCACCTGCATATGTCACACCAAATCCAGTAAAACAACCCACAGCGGCTGATGAAGCAGCCGAACTTGCGGGTATAGCTGATGAAGAAGCCGTGGTAGCAGAAGCAGTGATGGTACTAGATGCTGGAGTAGAAGCACTTGAAGTGGTGGTAACTGTGGAAAACAATACCGCCGTGGATGTTCCAATAGACAAAGAAGTGGGTTTTGATGCGGCAGCACCAGAGATTGTGGGTGCTGGCGACGATGATGAAGCTGCATTGCCAAATGCAAAGGTCGGTTGAGAGGCTGAAGGAGGTTGAGCAAAAGAGAAGCCTGAAGAGCTTGATGAAGACGAAGCAGGCGTTGTAGTAGAGGTTGCTGTTGGTGTGGCACTTGCATTGCTCTTTGAAAATGGTGAACTACACGGGAAAGAGAACCCTGTAGAAGCCGAGAAACCTGAAGCAGGAGACGTATTTAAAGCTGAGCTTGATGATAACAAGCTTGGAGACGATGTTGCAACTGTAGTAGTAGTAGAAGCTGAAGAAGAAGATGAAGAACCAAAAGAGCTAGTAGTCGTAGTAGCCGACGCCGATGAAGATGACAATAGAGGGGAACCGCCAGTGGCTCCAAACAGCAATGGCGATGAAGATGACCCAAAGAGTGTAATTCCCTGTGATGTCGATGAAGCTACATTGCCAAATCCAAAAGAAGGTTGAGAGGCTGAAGAAAAAGAGAAGCCTGAAGAGCTTGATGAAGAAGAAACAGCCGTTATGGAAGGCGCTGTAGTAGAGGTTGCAGGAGGTGTGGAACTTCCCGTGCCTTTAAAGAGTGAACTACCGGAGAAAGAGAACCCCGTAGAAGTCGAGAAAGGTGAAGAAGCGGTTGAATTTGAAGCTGAGCTTGATGATCCAAAGCCGGGAAACGCAGTTGCCACTGTAGGGGAAGTAGAAGCTGAAGAACCAAAGGAGCTAGTAGCAGTAGTAGCTGGTGCTGGCGAAGATGAAGATAGAGGCGAACCACCACTCGTTCCAAACGGGGATGAAGATGCCCCAGAGAATGAGGGTGCCGTTGATGTCGATGGATCAGCATTGCCAAATCCAAAGGAAGGTTGAGAGGATGGTGTAAAAGAGAAGCCCAAAAAGCTTGAAGAGGAAGAAACAGCAGTTAATGAAGGCGCTGTAGTAGAGGCTGCCGTGGATGTCGAAAAAGATGAACCACTCAGGAAAGCAAACCCGGTAGAAGCGGAGTACGGTGAAGAAGAAGTGGTCGAATTTGAAGCAGAGCTTGATGGAAACAAGCTTGAAAACGATGTAGCAGTAGAAGAAGCTGAAGACGAAGACAAAGGACCAGATGGGCTACTTCCGCTGGCTCCAAACAGGGATGAGGATCCCCCAAATTCTTCTGAGGATTAGAAATGAACCCCAAAGAAAGAATCTGTTAGTTTAATCAGATCAGAGAACAAGAGAAGCAGAGGCAACAGCGAAAGAAATAAGGATAGTGTAATTAAAGACAAGACCAAAATTTATAACAAAAACCCAAGAAAAAAAAAAAACAAAGAAACGAACCTGAAGAACTGAAGGGATTTTTGGCCATTGCAACACTTCTACCACTGATTCAGAGAGACGATTTGGAACTGAGTACAAAGGAAGAAACAAGGGTTTTAGGGATTCAAGCAAGTTTCGTTCAAACGACACCGTTGTAAAAGGAAAACATGCAAAGGGAAACAATGAAAATGAAAAGAGGAGAGAAGGGAACTCAGCTGTTTGCGGCTTAGGCCCATTAGGTAGGCTCAAAAGCATGTAACCTTCAAAATTCCAAAAGTGATTAATGAAATTCTAATTACTAGCACTAGATGAGAGGCCCTTGCTTCACTATGGGTTAATCTATAAATATTTTACATTACTATAAAAGAATATATACACCTTCACTATTTGCAAGAATGGATTATTAGTTGGCCTATCAACTTTTTTCATAATAATTAATAAATGAATATTGATAAATAGCAAAGCCTATACACTCAAATGCTTACCCTTGCAAAATTTCATTAACAAACATCAAAATATTTGATTGGCAAAAATGTAGTAGAAGACAAATAAATAAATAAGCTATTCAAGAGTAGCTTTTAAGCACCCCACGAAAACCATGGCTAGTTTCATATTTGTTATAATGGATGATACAATAGCGACTGCTCCAAAACAAACAAAATTTATGGGATCCTGTCACGCCACAACTCGGAGGGTCGACCACGTGACAACCGTCGCACTACTCGAAGTACGTGCCAACCGGTCACACATCTGAAGCACCGCAAGGCATAAGAATGGATATCATCGCTGCAAAACAATACTAAAAATTTAATTAGAAATCATATAATAAAACAATTAACTTTAAAAGATGTATCAGTAGACTAATTTAAAAAAATACCTACGCAACGAAAACTACTACTCCTCTGCCACTAACGCCTCCTAGTAAGCCTCTGATCTATCTGCTATCCTCGTACACGATCTACATCCATCCACATTGGATACAGTTGAGTGACAAAGATTCAATGAATCTCCATCAGGAGTTAGGGAAGCAGGGGTAATCCAAATATATATAAACATAAAATAAATAAATAAATTTTGTTTTCAAAACCTCTTTTCAAATTCTCCAAGTGAGAATTTGATTCAAAATCATTTCAATAAATATATAAATAAAATGGGTTAGCCTCAAACATACTGAAGGCACGACTGGCCGGTCGTATGCCTCACTGCACCGATCTGCATCCTCGTACACGATCTGCATCCATCCACATTGGATACAGGTGAGTGACAAAGGTTCAATGAATCTCCATCAGGAGTTAGGGAAGCAGGGGTAATCCAAATATATATAAACATAAAATAAACAAATAAATTTTGTTTTCAAAACCTCTTTTTAAATTCTCCAAGTGAGAATTTGATTCAAAATCATTTCAATAAATATATAAATAAAATGGGTTAGCCTCAAACAAACTGAAGGCACGACTGGCCGGTCGTATACTTCACTGCACCGAGGGTTATCTCTTTTCTTTCTAAACATTTCTTTTTCTCTTGCCCGTTCCCTTGGTGGTGCTAGACGCTATGGTAGAACACAGCTACATCGAGCCATGGCGAGCTTCCCTACGCGCCTCTCCCAAGGTCTCCACTCACCGTGCCCTTCGATAGGCGGTCTACAGCTGCGTCCATGCATGCCTCTCACTCGGTCCATGCTCCTTCAAATCGAAGCACCGAGGAACCTCTCAATCGCTCATCTCGCTCCCATCCGCATAAAATATCATATATATATATATATGTATAAAGCATATATATTTAAAACATATATAAAAATAAAACATAAACACACACACATAAATCTTTATATTTCCTTTTTAAAACATCCCACTCTCTACGTGGGTATATCACTAAATACGTGTGTGTGTGGTAATGGATTCCCCGTGTCCCAAAACCTTTGAAAATCATTTTATCTTTTAAAAACGTTTGCCCTAGTGGCTAAGTAATGAAATCTAATCCACTCGCAGTGTTGGGAGTTTCGTATACTCCCAAATGATCCACGTAGCTTAACCTTTGGAGCATCACCGCACTCAATCATTCGAAACCCTAATACACGGAAATATGTGTTAGCATTCATAATCAACTATGAATGCAGGTATGAGGCTCTAGCATGATCTAAGAGGATGTTTGGATGTATTTTGGGGCTTAGAAAGTGTCCAGGAGGTTTCGGGGTCAAAATCGGACACTTGACAAAAAAATTACCAAAATGCCCCCAAGGGTTTAGGGCAGGCCCCGCATGAACAGGGCCACTCCCACGCGGGACCTAGCTGACAAGTCGCTCCCACACAAGAGGCTTGAAAATTGCCTCTCCTGCGCGGGAGTCTGTTCCAAGGCTTGTAAACCAAGGGCTTTCCTTAGTTTTTGAGCCACTCGACCCATGGTTCAGCCCGAAAATTGAGACGAATCATCCTCACGCCATCTACAACACGTTTACCGAAAGAAAAATGAGAATCACAAGCTCAAAGTTCCTAGATCTCAAATCTAAGCTAAAATTTAACTAAAAAGCTAAACTAATTTTGAGCTTGGATCTCTCCTAGACCGATGCATGGAAATAGGTGAAAACTTAATAAAGCGTAGATTAAAGTGAGTAGAATAACATATTAGAAACTCACCTTGATCCTTTGGTTGGATTGTCCGGATCGACCAAAAGTCCAAAGTTGCTCCGAGAGAGCCAATGAGAGGAAAGGAAACGAGGGAGAAGAGAAATGAGAGGGGGAGAGCTCAACTCCCTTTTCTTTATAGGTAAGCCCGACATCGAGCCTACTCGGATCCTGAGCCAAACTTAATTCCCCATTTTTCCACTTCTAATAATCTCGATCCTTGGCCTAATCCACCGACCAATTCACCAATGGATATTAAATCCATTGGCTATGGACTTAAAGAGGTCCGATTAGTGCTTCCATGCATGGTCACTTATCTCATCTTCCAACTCTGTTTTATCTTAAGCTGAACTTCTCTTCTTAATTAGACATATCCGGACAGACGTATTGTTGAGTTAATATGTCATCTTACACTATTTCATTTGTATGGAAAAGTCGGATTTGGTCCGGGTGTGTCAACTCTCCCCTACTTCTAAAATTTTTGTCCTCGAAATTATCGAGGTAGCTGTGGGGAGATCTGGCTTCTATTCCAAGCCTTTCTCTTGTTTTTGAATAGTGTTCTTACCACTATTCACTGCTGCGCTCCCTCGTTTCGCTGTTGATGCTCATCAATTTGTGTTTTAATCTCTTCCGATCATTCACTTTCTCAAAAGTGGCTTTATCGTCCTTCTGCTCTTGAGTTTGAATCTCATCTTTTCCTTAACCTAGCCTACTCTTACCCATTCATGGGTTAGGCTCACTTTACTTCGATTGTGGCACTTAGAGGTTCTTCTTCCGCTTTAGCGGTGTTTACTCGATCCTCTCGCTTTGCCCTCATCCTTTCTTTAAAGTCTCTGACGAGAGTACCCTCTTAGTGCTTTTGAGGTTCCACACCTCTTACTCTTCTTAGGAGTCTCTTTTTCTTCTTGTTATCATTGCCTCTAACTTTGAGGCCATTCTCCGATGCATTTTTCGTCGTTTCGTGGTCTTCTACTCATCTTTGTAACTAATATGTCAAGGGAGACCTTAGATTAACTCCCTGGCCTCGGCGAGGTGTGCGGTGAGTTAGTTGCCTCTCCTTTATCTTGGTCTTGCTCCTCCATTTCGTTTCTTGCTTCTATTCTATTTCTTTCTGATCTTCTTCCTTTCTAACCTCGTGGCGTATGAGTCAAGCTCCTGTATACACTGGCCTACTCCCGACCATATCATATCAAAGGAATCAGAGATCATGCCCTCTCGGCTCTCACACTCTGACTCACTCTCTGACCGCCCATCACTATCTCAAATAGGGCCCCTGGCCCATTTCATAACATCTCTCATTCTCTCTGGGATGGAGAACTCTCAGTGGCCTCATGCACTCCCTAGTCACACTCTGGGTCAGTCCTTTTAAGTGGTCATCACAGAGATCTTCAAGATTTAGATCTCTGATCTCTCCTCTCATGGGAATGCCTTACATGGCTCCCAAGTCACTCATACTTAAACCTCGACTTCATGCCCATCTACATCATTCCTCCGGCCTCTTAGGCTTTCTTTAGTCTTTCACTCCCTTAGAGTGTTCACTTTAGGAGGTGTCGCGTGTTTCTCTTTCCTAAGACCTTTTTTATTCATGTTAGCTTCTTTGCAAATGGTCAATTCCCTTTCCTCCTTTCATCAATAGTTCTATCTGGAGGTTCTTTTATCCTGTTCTCTATCATTTTCTTCCTTTTCATCCACCCACAGTCCATTATGGGGTCCACCTTTCTCTCGCATTCCCGTCAATACAGGACAAAATAAATCACGCACATTATACTCGTGCGGCGACCTTTGTAGCTTATTCATCTTCATATTTCTCTCTCTTACGGTTTCTTGTCCCTTGATTTGATTTCCCTTATCTTGGGTCCATTGCCATCCTTTGGCATCATTCTGCAACTTTCATCATCTTTATACCCTTTCCATTAGGGTTTTAAGTTCACTACTAGCTCTCTTTTACCTTGATTTTCGTGATCTTCCACGACTTATCCAAGGTTCCTTTTACTTAAGCTTCATTCTTTCCCTTCCTTGCTTTCTTTCCTGGCATTCTTCATCGTTCTTATCCTTATTTATCTTTTCTTCTAACACTTTTACTTCATCTAGGTGTTAGAATTGCCTTTCTTTTCCTTATACTGGCTATGCTCATAGAAGTTTATGAGCTTGACCAATTCCTTTTCTTACCCTCTTACTCCTTCCATTAAGTACTCGGGGTTGTCCTTGTCATCTTTTCTGTCTTAGTTTCCGTATCTCTTGCTTTTCAGATGTGGGTCTTCTTTTATCTTAGCCATCCTCAACTCTTGATTCCTTGATATCCTTTCTTTGTCGTCCACATCAAGGTTTATTTGTCGCAGAAAACACCTTTCTCTACCATCTATCATCTACAATCTTGTCCGCCCTTAGTTACTTCCATTTTATCTTCACTTAACTTCATCACCCATATCCTTTTTTCACTTATTATTCTTCAGGGAGGCTATCCTTAAAGTTAGCCAACTCCCCTTATTCATGATTTCATTTTATCCTTTATATTCCTTAACTCCTTACTCTTAATTCCTTCTATCCCACTCTTTCATCTTGCTTTCACCTTTTTTTCTTCTCTAGTTTCAATTATCATCTAATTTATCCTTGTTCTTTCTTCGACTCTTACCTAAATAGATCCGCTTTCCTCTTTCTTTACGTTTGATTATTCTTAAAGTTTCCATCATCATCATTATTCTCATCCTCATCATCTTTTCACCTTTGTGTGATTTACCATGCTTTGGTATTCTCACTTCTTTATCTCTCTTTTCTTCTCTTCCATTCATTCTTTACTTGTATCTAGAGGGTAGATAAGTAGTGAAAAGCTTACTACCCGCATCCTTAAGGATACAATCACCTCCATTCACTCGTTTCCTTCGAGTGTTTTCTTCTCCTTTCTCTCTCCAGTTTTTCTTTCTATCCAACCTCCTTATCTTTTCTTCATAACTTAAGTAGTTGGGGGTTTTCTTTTTCTTTCATTCATTCACATTCTTAACCCCTTTTGTGCTCAGCAGTTCTGGCCTCCAATCATCCTCGTTTATTCTTTCTTTTCTTCGACCTATTCGTAGTATGATGTAGTGCCTTAGCTTGACTCGAATTTAGGGTTCATTATGCTCGACTTTCTTTAGCTGATATCCATTTCTAAGTCTTTTATTCACTTTCTTTTACTAGATCTTTCCTTAGTCCTCTTTCTAGGCCTTTTTAATCCATTTTTTATTCTCTTTCTTTAACCTATCCCTAGGTTATCTACCTTGGTCCTTTCCTCAAATTCTAATTTCCTAGTCTTACCATTTACTAGTTCTACCCAGTCATTTTGGGATTATTAACCTATGATTCATTATGAAATTGTCACTAATTAAGGTTAAAGTTTTCTAGTGATATGTTATGCTTTTCTTCTTTTAAGGCTCTACTCCTAGTTAACCAAAACTTAGTTCATTAATCTGAACTAAGTTTCCCTTTTTTCTTAGGTCTTATCCATATCTGATTTAGCCTAGAATTTTCATTACCTAGAGTTTTATGCTTTCTTCCTTTATTAAGGGAGCTTCCGCACTACATCACGATATCTCTAACATCCTTTGTTTGAAGGTTTGCTTTTCGTTCCTTTCCACTTCTCCTCTCTCACCAATTCTTTCTAATGATGTCTTCAAAACTCTGGATACTCTCCATACCCTCCATTTGCATGCATGTAGGCATTTCTATCATTGCCGTGCATTCTACTCTCTTCGCCTGCTTACTTCCCATTAACTTTGTCAAGGTCATTTCTTATTATCCCTTAGAGGTCTCCTCCTTCTTTCATCATCAACTAAGTGATAAGGGGTTCATCACCTTTAACCCCTTAAAAGTAGAGGTTTCTAGCTTATCTCTCTTTTCACTCCATTTCCTCAATCTCCACTTCCTTTCTCTTGACATTGGTATCCAATGGTCAGAAAGTAGTAACGGATGTACTACTCATTGACCACTTGGATGTGATCTCTTTTCATCCTTTCCTCATTCTGCTCCGTAGTTCCCATTAGCATTGGGATCCACGGCTGAATGCATAGTGTGGGGTCCACTATGCATCCATCATAAGGATATGAGGTCTCTTTCCATTCCTCATTCTCCGTCTTGTCATCCTTGCCTTATTCCTCCTCATCGTTTCCCAAGAATGGCTTTTCTGTTGTTTCTTTTTTCCTTACTCTTTCTTTTTTCCATCCTCGAGTCTTTTAGGGTTTTCTCTTATCAATCCTTGCCACATCTTCGAGTGACTCTCCCTTATCTCACCTTTCGTGATCTTGGGTTCACTCGATCTCTTCCAATGTCCTTGGATGCCTTTCCTCAATTGACTCCAAGTGGACTCGCCTCTCCTCAATTGACTCTCGGTGGACTCGCCTCTCCTCAATTGACTCTCGGTGGACTCTCTTTTGTCCACCCATACCCTTTTTTTGTTCACCATCTACACACAAATGGTGTAAGAATGAGAGAAGTCGGCTAGCCTTTGCTGCAGTTTCTCTCACCTCTTACCTACTCCTATGAGCATTATCCAGGCAATCTATGGGCTCATCCCTACAGACTTGCCAACTTGTGGGCTTATCCCTCCAGGTTTACCATGGTGTTGGGTCAAGCCCAACCACCTTGTATGCTACCCCCAAAGCCCAGGCGTTCGAGCGCCAGTGCACTGTAGCACTCCTAAAACCCTAGCCGCCAAGGGTTTTGTTGCTCCCATGTGGGCTCATCGACGATCTCTTCACTTCACCTTCCAATCACCTTTCCTCTCTGAACTTCCTTTCAACGTCTGCACATAATAAGTGTAGAGAGTGAGATGAGTTGATTTGCGTCATATAGGTCCTTCCTCGATCTCCACACTTGGTTAGCTCTTTCTTGGCTTCATTTTTTTATCCTTCCATTTGTTACTTTGTGAGGTCTTCCTTGATCCTTCATCTCTTTGCTCGAATGCTTTATCTCATGTTCTGAGGTTTGATCAACCTCGCTTTCCATGATCTCGTATCCGTCGACTTCTTTCCTCCTAACCCAGCTTTCTCTCATAGTCTATACACTAATGGTGTAGAGAGCGAAAGAAGTTAGCTTAGTCTTCATGCACGTCACGTCCATCTTGGGTCCTTGCCTCACTCTAGCCGCTTCATTTCCTCTCGAATCTTACACATTACTAATGTAAAGAATGGGGGAAATTGCAACTGGGTCGGGTTAGGTGTCAAACTCGCTTCTTCACTAGCGAGTCTTGATGTCCACTACCTCAAAGGTTGGGCATTGAACCAGTTTTCTTCACTGGTGTGCCTTTAAATAGGCTATCTTGGAGGATTGGACGAGATATCACGTATTTCGTCATCTCAAGGGGCTTGCTGTCCCTTGCTCAATTTGGTTATGGAGTAAGAAGGACATTAGAAGCTGAAGAATTGGTTTTGGGGAATTTCTTAGAAAGCATTCTTTACTTTCATGAATCTCAAGAGAAAGGGTGGTCGTTGTGTCATCTCCCCTAAAGACCACTCTCGAGTACTCTATTTGGTAGTTTGCTGCTAAAGAAGGTATTCTAAGGGTTTTGACGCGTTCAAGTAACCACGCATTCGAACTCTAGAGTTTTAGATCTAAGTAATCCACTGGCTTTGAAAACATTTGAAAACGTTTGAAAATACTTTAAAAATACTTTGAAAATACTTTATAACTTTTGAAAACGGTTAGAATCTTTTAAATGCTCTGATACCAATCAAATTGTCACACTCGACCTAGAGGATCGGCCATATGGCAAACGTCGCATTGCCTCGAAGTACGTGTCGACCGGTCACGCACTTGAAGCACCGCAAGGCATAAGAATGGATATCATCGCTGCAACACAATACTACAAATTTAATTAGAAATCATATAATAAAATAATTAACTTTAAAAGATGTACCAGTGGAGTAATTTAAACGAATACCTACACAACGGAAACTACTACTCCTATGCCATTGACGCCTCCTAGTGAGTCTTTGATCTATCTGCTATCCTCGTACATGGATCTGCATCCATCCACATTGGATATAGGTGAGTGATAGAGGTTTAATAAATTTCCATCAGGGGTTAGGGAAGCAACGGTAATCCAAATATATATAAACATATAATAAATAAATAAATTTTGTTTTCAAAACCTTTTTTCAAATTCTCCAAGTGAGAATTTGATTCAAAATCATTTAAATAAATATATAAATAAAATAGGCTGGCCTCAAACATACTGAAAGTACGACTGGCTGATCGTATGCCTCACTGCACCGAGGGCTATCACTTTTCTTTCTAAACATTTCTCTTTCTCTAGCCCGTTCCCTCAGTGGTGCCAGACGTTGTGGTGGAACACAACTACATCGAGCCTTGGCAAGCTTCCTTACGTGCCTCTCCCAGGGTCTCCTCTCATCGTGCCCCTCGATAGGCGGTCCATGGCTGCATCTATGCATGCCTCTCACTTGGTCCACACTTCCTCAAATCGGAGCACCGAGGAACCTCTCAATCGCTTATCTCGCTCTCATTCGCATCAAATATCATATATATATATTTAAAATATATATAAACATAAACATAACACACACACATATATCTTTATATTTCCTTTTTAAAACATCCCACTCTCTATGTGGGTATATCACCAAATAGGTGTGTGTGTGGTAGTGGATTTCTCGTATCCCAAAACGGTTGAAAATCATTTTATCTCTTAAAAACGTTTGCCCTAGTGGCTAAGCAATGAAATCTAAGCCACTCACAGTATTGGAAGGTTCGTATACTCTCAAATGATCCACATAGCTTAACCTTTGGAGCATCGCCGCACTCGATCATTCGGTACCTTAATACACGAAAATACGTGTTGGTATTCATAATCAAGCTATGAATGCACCTATGAGGCTTTAGCATGACCTAAGAGGGTGTTTGGATGTGTTTTGGGGCTTAGAAAAGTGTCTGGGAGGTTTCGGGGTCAAAATCAGACACTTGACAAAAAATTACCAAAATGCCCCCAAAGGTTTGGGGAGGGCCCCGCATTAACAGGGCCACTACCGCGTGGGACTAACTCGCCTCCTATGTGGGAGGCTTGAAAATTGCCTTTCTTGCTGCGGGAGAGACTCGGCTCCCTCGGGAGCCGGTTCCAAGGCTCGTGAACCAAGGGCTTTCCTCGGTTTTCGAGCCACTCGACCCATGGTTCGACCCGAAAATTGAGACGAACAATCCCCACGCCGTCTACGACACGTCTACGAAAGAAAAACGAGAATCAAAAGCTCAAAGTTCCTAGAGCTCAAATCTAAGCTAAAATTTAACTAAAAAGCTAAACTAACTTTGAGCTTGGATCTCTCCTAGACCGATGCATGGAAATGTGTGAAAACTTAATAAAACGTAGTTAAGATGAGTAGAATAACATATTAGAAACTCACCTTGATCTTTCTGTCGAATTATCCGGATCGGCCAAAAGTCCAGGTTTGCTCCGAGAGAGCCAATGAGAGAAGAGGAAATGAGGGAGAAGAGAAATGAGAGGGGGAGAGCTCAACTCCCCCTTATTTATAGGTAAGCCTGACACCGGGCCTACCCGGATTCTAGGCCAGATTTAATTCCCCCTTTTTTCACTTCTCATAATCTTGATCTTTGGCCTAATCCACCGACCAATTCACCAATGGATATTCAACCCATTCGCTATGGACTTAAAGGAGTCCAATTAGTGCTTCCAAGCATGGTCACTTATCTCATCTTCCAACTCCGTCTTATCTCAAGCTTAACTTCTCTTCTTAATTAGACATATCCGGACCGACGTATTGTTGAGTTAATACACCGTCTTACATTATTCCATTTGTATGAAAAAGTTGGATTAGGTTTGGGTGTGTCAGATCCAGCATAATTTTAGAAAGAATCTTTTGAAATATTAATCTCCCATACAAATACATGATAGGTATATAAAATTTGTTCACATTCCGAAACCAAAACTACGATTATCAAAGGAACTACTGTGACTGACCTCCATTGCTGACAATTTTAATTTGCACATTCCTAAAAAAAATTTGGGTTCTCTCATTTTAACCTATAAAAAACTTAGGCTCCTATCCAGAAACATAATAAAACAATAGTGTAGAGTCAAAACTCACCACATAAGGTGTCATACCCTGATCCGAAGGTAGGGAATATGACAACCACCACATGATACGAATTGTGAACGGCGCGCTTCAACTACAACTCGAAGCTCGCAAGGCTTATAGTACTTTGAGCCCGAATTGTACAATAATTGTAATTCTTGTACATGATAAGCAAACTAGTTTCAAAACACATATGCAGTATGAAATTTAAATAGTAGCCGTTTGTTTATAAAACTCATACCTTTGTTTTTATACATGCTCATTTATACCAAGAGAGGAAATATTAATAGGTTAACTTTTACAAGGCATAAGTGATATTGTACATTTTATAATAGTTTCAAAATAAACTCAAAATTTGGCTGGTGGATCCGATTTTAGTAGTAGATAAGTTGTGTTGACTTACTATCCACTGATCGGAATAGAGTCGTGCTCCCTAACGATTTGCTCCTTATGGACGTCCTACTAGTCTGAAAACAATTTTAAAAAAGAAAGAAAAGGGTGAGTATATAAATTATACTCAGTGAGTGAAACTAGACCAGTAATAAAGATTTAATTAGGTAAAGTATAGATGCATATATTGTAGAAATTAAATTGAAAAATATAACGATTCATAAATGTTTGAATTGTCACCTTATCTGAAAATATGTTTTTATTTATCTTAAAGTAAGAAAAAAAAAGGATAAATATTCGAAAATTTTCACAATGTAATAGTAAAAAAAAAAGAGCAAACACGTTGCGAAAAAATCTATTTTGGGCTTGCCAAAATTGTACTCAAACTCACATCCGGCCAAGATGGAGTCTGAGTCGGTTGAGGGATCGAAAGTTTCATTTAAGTTCATCAAAATACCTAACCTCGATGTTGGCATGGACCTTGACCATAGGTGGTACATGGCTATGTCCACCATACTTCTATAGGGATCAAATAATCAAATATCAGTGTGCACAATCAACCCCTGTGCCATCCATCCCATGTGGGAGTTAATCGCTTACTCACGCTGCCTCCACAAGGTCGGATCGTGAGAAACACCATTGCCATGACTAACATTTCATCCACCATAACCATGACAAAAATAACATGATTGGGTCATATATTATTTGGCCATCTGGCCCATTTGTAGACACTTATTTTTAATTTTAATCAATTAGTTAATTTTAATTAATTAATTAATTGATTTGCCCTTTTTCAAAATTTCTATTCTGCTTATCCTTTTAGTTTATTTATGCTCATTTATTATTATTATTACTTCGTTTTATTTTATTTTAATTTTATATTATTACCTTGCAGGTAATTTTGAACCTAGACCGGAAAGACCAACCGAGTCAACATGGCTATGCAAAGTTATGCGAAAGCCAAGCTAGCCAACTCAACTCCCATGCAAAGCCAATCAAGCCAAAAGACCAACCGAGTTAATTCGGTTATCATATACTTATATGTGTGTGTTTATTTATATTTATATGTATGTATATATGAATATATATATATTTATGTGTATATGTATGAATATATATTTATATGTATATATATACATATATTTGTATATACACGTACATATATTTATATATATACACATACATATATTTATATATATATATACATTTGTATATATATATATATATATATACCAAAAAGCCATTTCCACCTGGGACCCCAAATCCATTTCAATGTCAACTTGTCTTTCTTCTTCTTCCACAAATGATGATAGTGATTTAAAGCTAATTAAATATGCCTTTGTTGTTGGGTGGGGGAGATGATGAAGATGCCTTTGTTGTTTGGTGGGGGAGATGATGAAGATGCCTTTGTTGTTTGGTGGGGGAAATGATGATGGAAGGTGGTATTTTTGCATTAATTGGCCGGCATGCTAAGCTAATAAAAAGGGGGGGGGGAGTTCTTTGTTCGGGGGAGAAAAAAAAAGGAGGGTGGTGATATTTTTCTGGTTTTTGGTTTTCAAACTGAAAGAGGTCTTCCTTCGTTTTGAAAAATTAATTTTGTAAAAAAGAGCAGCAAGTTTTTTTTGAGTTAGGATAGCAATGGAAGAAGCTTTCTTTTCATTTTGTATTCAAAAAAAGGTAGGAAATCTCTTCTTCTCTTTGTTGAAAGTAGACTTTTTAAAACTTGGGAGCGTGCTGTCTAAAAAAAAAAAGCAGAGAAAGGAATCATTTTGGTCTATCTTCTTCCCAGTTTGAAGAGTAATTTGTATCTGCCTTGGTCTCTTCTCGTTAGCTTAGAGGCTGAGTTAGATTTTGGTAAATCTTTATCTAAGTTTCAATCTTTATTATCCCTCATGTAAATCCTTGCTCAAGTTTGCACTTTTTGTTAACTTATATGTGAATATTTATTCAAGTCATAGTTTTTAATAATCCTTATATAAATTTATGCTCAAGTTCTTATTTTTGTTAATCTTTACATAAGCATCTCTTCAAGTTTTCATCTTTGTTGGTCTATGCGTATAAATTCTATCAAAGGTCCCACCTTTATCAATCTTGTATGTGAATATGAGTTCTTATTCTGTTAAGTATATGTTCAAAGCCTTCATTTCTTTTTCTTTCATGTTTTCTTGTTCCAAGTTGCTATCTTTGTTAATCTATATGTAAACATATGTCCAAGTTTGCGTTTTTATTTTGCTGTCCAAGTTCATATTTTTTTTGTACTAATCTTCATATAAATGTTTGTCCAAGTTCCTGTTTTTACAAATCCATATGCATAAGATTATCTTAAAGTTATCATCTTTATTAACCTTTGTGTAAATATTTCCATTCAAGGGACCATTCTTATTAATGTTCATATAATATTCTCAAAATCCAAAGTTGAACTTTCTGATTTTGACTCATGTTTGTTATTTATTTTGTGTGCTAAATTATTCCTAGTTCTAGGATTTGTTGGCTAGAATTTAAATAAATTTCGCTATATGTATGTATTCAAGTGCTATACTTGTTCAGGTCATGTATTCATGATACATACACTACGTTTATATGTTTACTAATATACCTTCTATGTTTGACTTAGGCTTTAAATTTATTCTAAATGTTTGTAAGATCGTGATCATTCATCTATGTTAATGACAAATTCAGTCATCTTTTGTATAAAATTACATTTTTAATCTTGTACATATGTTTATTCAATTAAAAATTAGATTTATTTGTGTGTGCTAAAATGAGCTATCATGCAATATAAGTTTGTAAATTTTTTTTATTTTATTTTCCTTGTCCTATTTGTTTATTATATTATATTCTGTAATTAATTATACATATATACTAACCTATGTTTTCTTGTCCCACTCATGCATAATTAGATTTAGGACATCAATTTTCAAAAATTCATATGCATGGGGTGACCGGAGGGTTTCTCGGGAGTCCGAGGTTTCCGAAGGTTTTCTCCGATGAGAAGTTTTTTTCGGTGTCTAATCGGGAGTCCGATTGGCCCCGAGGGAATTTCTCATCCTTTCAAAACTAAAAAATATATTTTTCTCATTTAATTTTCGACAAAAAGCATACATCATGTTTATGATTTCTTTAATTTCTTAAAATTTGTAAATGAACTCAAAAAGATTATTACTCTCTTTTACAAAAGGAATGTTTATTCCAAAGTCTTTTATTTTTTACTCTTATGTTTTATTTTCATTTTTATTTTAAGAAAATCTCTTGTTTAAGAGACTCAATTAAATTAAAAGGAATGTTCATTCCGACATTAAGTCTTTAAATTTCAAATTTAGCTTTTTATAATGGGATGTTTATCCTACATTAAAAGGAATATTTATTCCGACATTTAAAATTATGTTTTTCTTAAAATGATTTTAAAACATTTTATTATCATTTTCCAAGTGAAATATTTCAAGACTTTTGTGGTACCAATTTCCGGGCGTCTCGGGGGTGCTAATCCTTCCCCAAGCGTAACCGACTCCCGAACTTAAAATCTTTTTCGTAGACCAGTTTCTTTCCTAAACTTGACGTAATCTTTCTAGATTTATGTTGAGTTAAACAAGTAGGTGACTAACCACACCTATTAAAAATAAAAGGCTTGGCGACTCCATTTTTTTTTTGACTGTTTAGTCCCGAACATTTTTTTACACCATACCATTTATCGTCGGAGTGGTAAAACGTCTCGACAGCATTGGCGACTCCACTGGGGAACATTTTTTAGAGTCAAGCCACTTTTTAAGTCTTATTTTACTTGGGTTTAATAATAAAATGTTTTAAGTTTCATTTCATGCATTGCATCATTCATTTGCATTAAAATTTTTTCCAATAATTGTTTCAAAATTGTTTCCAAAAAAAAAAAGAAAAGAAGAGAGAAAAAAGGAAGGTTTTTCAAAATTAAGTTTATTAAAATTGCATCTTGCATTTATATCACATTTAATTTATATGTATGTTTTTATGTTTTGATTTTCTAGTATGCTTTGTATGTTTAATTACTCGTCTATATTTTGCATGTTTTAATTCTTAGCCTATGCCTTGATCCTCTAGCATGCCCTATGTCTTAATTACTTGTATATATTTTGCATGTTCCAATTTCCTTTATATGTCTTGATTTGCTAGTATGATTTTTGTATTTACCATTTTACCCTTTTAGTCACTTGTATGTATTTTTCATGCTTTAATTCCTTGTGTATGCCATATATGGCTATCTTGTTTGCCATGTGTGCTTACCTCTTATCATATTAATTATTTATTTTGAATTGGACTGATCGTGTGTTGACATGTGATAGTGAAATTTTTTCTGCTTCCTGCTTCTGCTCCTTCGAATGTTCGCTACCTCACCGAAAGGCAATTGGTAAAGGTACAAATCCCTACCTCACACACAACACAAATTCATAACATAAAAGTTCGGGAGTCCGAACTTCACCTCTATTTAGGAGGGGGCGACGGGGTTGCCTCCACCCCATCTTATCCGATGGGTACCCCTGTCTAGAGCTTCAAACCCAGCATGTAGAAGAACCCAAAATCTAACCTAGATAGAGCCAAACCCGTTGGAGAAAACTCGGTTTCTTAAGAAACAAAGGGGGGACGGCTTCTTACCTTTATCAATCCCTTTCGTTTTATCTGTTTATTTCATGATGGCATGCTGTTTGTCTGTTTTCTGATTATTTCGTGATGACATGCTGTTTGTATAAACTGTCTATTTTTCTGTACATATGCTTATTTCATGATAGCATGTTGTTTGTATTAACTATCTGTTTTCTTTCACCTTTTTGTGCAAATACTTATTTCATGATGATATGTTGTTTGTTTTCTTTCCCACTTTATTTGTATATATTCATTTCAGAATCTGTTTGTTTTTCTTTCACTTTATCTTATATATGTGCTTATTCCATAGTGGTATGCTGTTTGTATAGTTTGCCTGTATTCTTCCCCCACTTTATCCGTATATGTTTTTTCCATAATGGCATGCTGTTTGTATAATCTGTCTGTGCTCTTCCTCTCTATTTTCTCCTCACCTTATCCGTACATATTTATACTTTGTCTTATAATCTCCTTGTTTTCTTTAAATATCCATGATCATTGCGTTTTATTGCCATCATCACATACCATGCATTTCATTCGTAACAAAGGAACCATAAAGGGAAATTAGTCATGGCTGACAAAGCAAGGTCAATTTGTAGGTTACTGGATATTTGGGCCCCCGACCTTGTTTAGATGAAATGACTAATTATCTTTTATGGTTAAATTGTTGTGAGCCAAACATCTTTGCATCATTCATCTTAACATTATTTTTTTATTCTGATACATTTCCTTTTACCTTTTTGCCATTTCTTTTTCTTCTTTATCTCTACATCCCATTCTCGCATTCCATCCCCATCTATAATAGGTTTACTATAGAGAAAATTATTTATGGCGAAAGAAAGTGAGGAAGTACCCATGGAGATAGATTCGATGGGAGAGTTTGAAAATTTTGATTCCGCCAGTCCGACTTTGAAACAAGCTCTGTACTGGCTAAGGCAGAAAGCTAGGGAGGCATCAGCAAAGGGTCCTCCACCCCAGTTACCTGCAAGACCCAACTGTAGTTTCGTCCGAAATGATCTGACAAGACTGAAACAGTTATGGGAAGGCATCAGTGATAAGGGTCGATTCAAACAGTTGTATGGAGATATAGCATTGCTGTTAGAAGTGGAAGTGGAGGAGAAGCTTCTAAAAGCGGCTTTGTACTTTTGGGATCCCTCATACTGGTGTTTTACTTTCGGTAAACATGATGAATCTTCTACTGGAGAGTATGATACGGTGCCGACAGTGGAGGAATATCAAGATCTGTTGATGGTAGGGAGCAAGTCGGATAAAGTATTTTGGCCAACCGAGAATCATCCTAGGAAGCTAGTGAAGTTGTTGGGGATAAAGACCGAAGAGATAAGAGGCTACATGGATGGCGAATTCGTTTCAACCAGTTTCATGATGGATATTGTGGAAAAGAATACCACCACTAGAAAAGGGATTGATGTTCTAGCCCTTTTGATTTATGGCCTAGTACTATTTCCTAGAAGAGAGGGATATGTGCATATGTCAGTAACAACTCTTTTTATGGAAATCAAGTATCAATCTGATCCGGCTTTGACAATCTTGGCGGAAACCATTCGATCTCTCAATACATGTAGGAAAGCCGACGGTAAATTTGAGGCTTGTGGACAGTTATTGACCATATGGTTTAGAAGCCATTTCGGATACAAAAAGTTTGTCGGAATGATCTTCAATAACAAAGGAGAAGAGACGATAGCCATTTATAATGCACATCCTTGGCCATCCCAATCAAGAACACTAGTAGAATGGGTTGATTGGTTCACGAATTTGAAGAACCAAGACATCACATGGAGAGCAATGTGGACAACGACAAAAGATACCCCTTATTTGGATGCAAGCATACCATGGATCCCTCTTGTTGGCGTTTGGGGAACCATCAGTTACTCCCCATTGCTAGTAAGACGGCAATATGGGTCAGAACAGTCTATCCCTCTCACTTTTGGGCTCAACTTGTTAGACTTCCAGCATGACACCGAAAAGGGATTTGATGAGGCCAAATTTTGGGCAAACTTGTACAAAGAAGCACAGAAGATGGATCGTGGCAATCATACTGACGATACAATTCCTGAATACGTTGTGTGGCATCGTAGACGGGCGAAACAGATTTCAGTTCCGCCAGTTCTGGATCCTAATTACCCTTTGGTTGAGGCACCAGAGGACAAGTTAGAAAGGCTAGAAATTGAGAATCAAAGATTCAGAAAAGGGGCTCAGTTAGTAGAATTGACCCAAAAATGTCAGCAGTTGGAGATACAGAATCAGCAACTACGAGACCAGCTTGGAAAAAGCCAGATAGAGACGCAAGGATGGGTTCAAGACTGGGTAAGAGAGAGTGCCAACAATGTCAAGCTGAAAGGGGAGGTGAAAGAATGGAGAGAAGAGGCCACGGAAATGAGCCGGTTGGTAGCAAAGACCGAAATCTTCAATCAAGAACATGCCCAAAGCTGGAGAATTGCCCAAAAACAATGCTTTCGAGTTCAGGAGGAGAAGAGCGAAGTAGAAAAAGCAAAGATTGAACTGAAAAGAGAATTGGTGGAGCAGAAATGCATAGTAGGGTGGTTAGTCCGGAGAAACAATGAGTTAGAGCAACAAGTTCGCGATGCTGCCAACAGATTGACTATTTCTGAAAACCAAAATGCTGAGATGAGGGCACAATTGGAGCAGTTCAGAAGACAAGCATAGTGATAGATTTGTTCCTAAAATATTATCATCTTATGTTTTGATTCGAATGGTACTCTATTATGGGTTGTTAAACTCACTTTCCTATTTTCGTAATGCTAATTATCTTTATAGTAATCTTTTTATGGATGGGTTTTCACATTACATAATCATTCAAGCATATTCATACACATATTCATTCATATTCATAGTAAGGGAATCTGATTCGTCTTTATGGTTAAATAAAGGTTTCAAGATAGCACCTCCAACGCACAGATTTAATACTAGATTACAATCTAGAATCGTCATGGAAGAGCAAGCTGCCGAGATTGAACAGCTAAGGAAAACAAACGAGGATCTACAGAAAAGATTGGATCAGATGGCGGAAATGGTGGCCAGTATGAGACAGCAAAACGTGGCAAATTCAGGCAACAATTCCAATGGGCAATCTTCTCAGACTACACTCGCACACGGACTCCCCACAGCTCAGCCTATGAATGCCTCTCTCTCACCCCCCACACTCAATATACCTTTGCAAGAAAATCAAATACAAATTCCTCAACCAACCACAAACACATTCACCTTCCCACCACCTCCACCCGGTGTGTACCCTTTTACACCCTTAATGTTTACCACAAGTGGAGGAATCCCAACAACTCAACCAATTCCCCCTCCCACCTACACTATGCCACCTCCTGCCTCTGGACACACCCCAAACAATCCCGTGTTTGTGCCTGATGAACAATTTGAGAGGGAGATTGGTGGGGCCAAAAGTCAAAGGGTATTGAGCCAGATAGAGGAGCGGCTCAAGGCCATGGAGGGCATTCATGCTTATGGCATTACTGATGCCTATGAATTGAGTTTGGTGGATGGATTGGTGATCCCACCAAAATTCAAAGTGCCTGAATTCGAGAAGTACAAGGGGACCACATGCCCTAAAGACCACATTACTATGTATTGTCGGAAGATAGCCACATACTCCAGAGATGATAAGTTGCTAATTCACTGTTTCCAAGATAGCCTTACCGGGTCTGCAACGCGGTGGTACAACAAGTTAGATAGGCGGGGTATTCACTCTTGGAATGATCTAGCCCGGGCTTTCATTGATCAGTATAAACACATGACTGATTTGGTACCCGATAGACTGACCTTGCAGAATATGGAGAAGAAGTCTTCTGAATCTTTCACCGAATATGCCCAAAGATGGAGGGATATAGCAGCTCAGATTCAACCTCTTTTAACCGAGAAAGAGACCACAAGGTTATTTGTTAATACCTTGAAAGCTCCATACTACAGCCATATGCTGGCCGGTGCCACCAAAAGCTTTACCGACATGGTCCTAGTTGGAGAGATGGTGGAAAGTGCACTCAAAACTCGCAAATTGGAAAGTGGGGAGTCTAGTGCGGCTAGGAAAAATCCAAAGAAGAAAGAAGGCGAAGTAAACACCGCCGAATATGGAGGATACCAACAATACCCTCAACAGCAATACCGATCAAACCAATCCCAATATCGACCATACCAGCCACAATACCGACCATACCAATCCCAATACCAACCTCAATATCGTCCCACCAACTACACACCACCTCAAAACACGTACCAACATCCTCCTCCCAACTATGCTCAACCTCAAAACATTTATCAATATCCGATATCCAATACCAGTTATACTGCCCCCAGACTAAACACTCAAAATTGGAACCCAAGACCACCAAGAAAAAGGAAACAATTCACCCCTATTCCCATGACCTACACCGAACTTTATGCCAAACTCTTGAGTAACAAAATGATTGAACCAGTCCAATACTCAGCCCCTTTACAGCCTCCATATCCGAGGTGGTTTGATGAAAATGCCACATGTGCTTATCACTCGGGGGCTAAGGGGCATAGTATTGATAATTGTATTCTGTTGAAGGAAGTGGTACAAGGTATAATCAATGAAGGTCGTCTGACTTTCGATACACTGCCAAGTGTGGGCACAAATCCTCTCCCAAATCATGGTGGAAACACTATGAATATGATTGATGATGGGGCAGTTCATGTCAAGAGAAAGGTTGAAGAGATTATCACACCAATGAAGGTCGTATATCAGGCTTTGCTAAAGACCCAAATGATTACTCCTTTGAAGTGTGAAGGTCATGAGATCCAGTGTTGCACTGAATTCAGAGAAAAGTTGCAAGCTATGATAGATGCCGGACTGATTGAGTTTTATGTGGAGAAAAACGAAGGCACCGACATCTGTATGGTGAATACTGGAAATGAAGATTCTTCCCATTATAAACCAAGTTTGAAACTATCTATGCTTCAAAAGCCCAGCCTCGCCATTCTCGTAACCTCACTAAAGCCAAGCCTGTAAATTCCAATGACCCCTAGGCCGACATTGAATATCCTCGTATTGAAACCAAGCTTGAATCTGAATATGCCAACACCGTTCCCCTATCGGAGTGATAGGGAGGTACCTTGGAGGTATGAGAGTTCAGTGTAACAGATGAATGCCAATGTCCAGGAATCTGAATCAGTGAATATTTCTGGAGTAGGAGGCATGACTAGGAGTGGGAGATGCTATGCCCCAAATCCAACTGCCACTCTACGAAAAGAGAAGGGCATGGAGAAAAATGATGAAGTTGTTACACCATCTGTTGGAGAGCCGGAGAAAGAAATTGAAAAAGAAGTAACCAAGACAGTGGATGAAAATGATGCTCGTGAATTCTTGAAATTCATCAAACAAAGTGAGTACAGCGTCATAGAACAACTAAATCGCTTGCCAGCCAAGATTTCTCTATTAGCTCTGCTTTTGAACTCCGAGGCACATCGTAATGCTCTCCTCCGAATCCTGAACCAATCTTATGTGTCCAAAAACATTATCGTGGCCAATTTGGAACATATTGTCGGAGGTATCACAGTGACTGATTACATCTATTTCACTGATGAAGAGATCCCTTCCAGAGGAAGAGGCAATTACAAGGCACTGCACATCACTGTTCGGTGCAAGGATCATATGGTGGCCAAAGTATTGATTGACAATGGATCTGCTTTGAATGTGATGCCACTTCACACATTCATGAAATTGCCTATAGACCAATCTTTAATGAAAGCCAGTCAGTTAGTGGTTAGGGCATTTGATGGCACACGGAGGGAAGTTATTGGCGAGATGACTGTTCCGATAATTGTGGGGCCGGTTGAATTTGAGATCCTTTTCCAGATTATGGATATTTCGCCAACTTATAGCTGTCTCCTGGGTCGCCCCTGGATCCATATGGTCGGTGCTGTTCCTTCTTCCCTTCACCAGAAAATCAAGTTCCGAGTTGAAAATAAGATAGTTTCTGTGTCTGGAGAAGAGGACATTATGGTAATGCAACCTCTAAACACTCATTATATTGAAGTTGCAGAAGAGGCAATGGATTGCTCTTTCTAGTCATTTGAAGTAGCCAAAGTAACATGGGTAAAAGAAGGGTCCAAGCTACCTAGCCCACATTTTTCTGACTGCTTGAATATGCAACTTAACATGACCGTCGGAAGAGGTTGTCGGGCCGAAAAAGGACTCAGAAAGTATGGCCAAGGAATCCGTGAGCCTATTGTTTTACCAAAGGTGGAGCCCACTTTTGGACTTGGATATAAGCCTTCTTGGAGAGAAAAGTCCGAAGCAAGGGAAGAGAAGAAGTGCAAGTGTGTAGCTACATTGAGAGGAGGGGAACTTGAACCTAAGAAACTGAAGATTCCACCGTTGAAAGATAGTTTTGTTTTTGCTGGAACGATGAACCCAAAAAGATCAATTGTTGAGCTTGAACAGTTATTAAAGGGATTGTCTATCAGCATGCTAGAGCACCGGGAATCAAACAGTGGAACATTGGTTCAACGAATGGCACCGGGGACTGATTTGAATAATTGGGAGTCTTTCGAGATGCCAGTGAACTTGTCAATCTAAACATGTAATTAATTAAGCTTTGAGAACTCATTTTATCCTACACTTCTACCCAAGAGTGTGGACGGCTGACTTTCATATGTCATGGGTTTTATTTTCATGTTTGCTCCATCATTCATGATATTGATATTCACGCTATTAGACTCTGCACCATGTATATATTTCATATCATAATTATGCCATTGCGTTTTCCTCCATATGTTTATCCTTGTTGTTCATTTTCTTCTTTTATTCATGGATCAAGTGCATATATGTATATATACCCCTTTATTGTCTTTTGACCCCAGGACTTCAAACGATGAATGTAAAGACAACAAAGATGGTCTTTTTGAGCCCGACTTTGATTGGTTCGTTAATGCGGATGACCTCGACAATGATGATGATGATGATTACTCTCTTCCCCCTGATCTTATGTGACTGATTGAAAGGGAAAACAAACAGATCTTGCCCCACAAAGAGGCCACTGAATTGATCAATTTGAGTGATGATGAGGAAAAGATAGAAGTTAAAATTGGCACTTCCCTAACACCCAAACAAAAAGAGGAACTAGTGGCATTACTCAAGGAATATGCTGATGTCTTTGCTTGGTCCTACCAGGATACGCCAGGTTTGGATACTGAGATTGTAGTGCATAGAATGCCAATCAAGCCCGGATTCAAGCCAATACAGCAAAAGTTGAGGAGAATGAGGCCTGCCATGTTGTTAAAGATCAAAGAAGAAGTGAAGAAGCAACTGGACGTAGGATTTTTGTAAGTAGCTACTTATCCTGAGTGGGTCGCAAATGTAGTACCAGTCCCGAAGAAAGATGGCAAAGTTCGAATGTGTGTCGATTATCGAGATGTCAATAAAGCCAGTCCGAAAGATAATTTCCCATTACCCCACATTGACACTTTAGTCGACAACACGGCTAAACATGCAACATGTTCTTTCATGGATGGGTTTTCGGGGTACAACCAGATTACAATGGCTTCAGAAGATAAGGAGAAGACTGCTTTCACCACCATGTGGGGCACGTTCCAATACAACGTGATGTCCTTTGGTCTCAAGAATGCCGGGGCAACTTATCAGAGAGCTATGGTGACCCTTTTTCATGATATGATGCATAAAGAGATTGAGGTGTATGTGGATGATATGATTGCCAAAGGTCGGAATCCAGAGGATCATATGACTGGCCTGAGGAAGTTATTTGAGAGACTGTGCAAGTATCGGTCGAGGTTGAATCCGGCCAAATGTACTTTCGGTGTTACTTCAGGGAAACTGTTGGGCTTTATTGTTAGTCAAAGGGGCATCGATGTGGACCCAGATAAAATCAAAGCCATTCCGGATTTGCCACCTCCGAGAACTCAAAAAGAAGTAAGAGGTTTCTTTGGGCGATTAAACTATATCTCCCGCTTCATTTCCCAGTTGACTGCAAAATGTGACCCGATTTTCAAGCTTTTGAAAAAGAACAATACGGGAGAATGGAATGAAGATTGTCAGAAAGCCTTTGATAAGGTCAAGGAGTATTTGTCAAACCCACCAGTGCTAGTACCTCCTGTGCCAGATCGACCTCTAATCTTGTATTTGACAGTGTTGGAACACTCCATGGGCTGTGTTTTGGGGCAACATGATGAAACCGGCAAGAAAGAACAAGCAATCTACTATGTCAGCAAGAAGTTCACAGAGTATGAGGCCAAGTATTCTCAGATAGAAAAGATGTGTTGTGCATTGGCATGGGCGGCTTAGAGGTTAAGACAGTATATGCTGTATAATACCACATGGTTGATAGCAAGGCTAGATCCGATCAGATTCCTCTTTGAGAAACCTTCATTGTCAGGACGATTGGCTCGATGGCAAGTACTACTGTCAGAATACGATATAGTTTATGTCTCCCAGAAAGCTATCAAAGGAAGTGCCATTGCTGAATTTCTAGCTGACAGAGTAGTTGAGGACTATGAACCCATGAAGTTTGAGTTTCCTGATGAGGATCTGATGTCGATATTCAATACTGAGCTAGAGCAAGGAGAGAAATGGAGAATGTATTTTGATGGGGCATCAAATGCACTGGGGCATGGAGTAGGAGCTGTCCTAATATCCCCAAACGGTGATCAATATCCGGCAACAGCAAGACTTGACTTCGACTGCACAAACAATATGACAGAATATGAAGCTTGCATTCTGGGGATCCAGATGGCAATGGAGAGAAAGATCGAGGCTTTGGAAGTGTATGGCGATTCTGCTTGGTGATATATCAGCTGAGAGGTGAATGGGAAATACGAGACTCAAAGTTGGTCCGTTATCATAAGTACATCATAGAGTTGATTGAGCAATTTGAAGAAATCAGCTTTCATCATCTCCCTAGAGAAGACAATCAGTTGGCCGATGCATTGGCAACTTTAGCCTCGATGTTCAAAGTCGATAAAGGAGCTGAAATCGAAGCAATCAAGTTGGACATGAAGACTCATCCGGCACATTGCATGAGTGTTGCAATCAAGAGGAGGAGGATGATGGCAAACCTTGGTTCTATGACATTGCCCAATACCTCAGATTTCAAAAGTATCCAGATCGTGCTGTTGAGAATGACAAGAAAGTTATCCGAAAAATGTCAGCAAACTTCTTCTTAGACGGTGAAGTCCTTTACAAGAGAAGTAGGGATCAAGTAATGTTGAGATGTGTGGAGTCAGAGGAAGCAAAGAAGATTCTAGAAGAAGTTCACGGCGAAATTTGTGGAACTCATTTTGGAGGACATAGAATGGCTAAACAGATTATGAGGTTGGGATATTACTAGTTGACTATGGAGACCGACTGTATTAATCATGCTAGAAAATGCCATAAATGTCAGATTTATGCTGATCAAATTCATATGCCTCCTAATCCATTGCATGTCATTTCTTCTCCTTGGCCTTTCTTAATGTGGGGCATAGATGTAATCGGGGCAATCTCACCAAAGGCTTCTAATGGGCATCAGTTCATCCTAGTGGCCATTGATTACTTCACCAAATGGGTTGAAGCTGCTTCATATGCCAATGTAACTTAGTCAGTGGTCACCAAGTTCGTGAAGAAGGAGATCATTTGTCGGTATGGGCTACCAGAAAGAATTATCACTGACAATGCTAAGAATCTGAACAACAAGATGATCGATGCAGTGTGCTCCCAATTCAAGATCAAACACAGCAATTCAACTCCTTACCGGCCAAAAATGAATGGAACGGTCGAAGCAGCAAACAAAAACATTAAGAAGATTGTCCAGAAAATGACAGTGACTTACAAAGACTGGCATGAGAAACTTCTTTTTGCTTTACATGCTTATCGCACTACTGTAAGAACATCGACTGGGGCAACTCCATATTCTCTGGTCTATGGAATGGAAGCTGTGGTACCAGTTGAGGTAGAAATCCCATCTTTGAGAATATACAGAGAGTTGAAGCTCGAAGAGTCAGATTGGGTGCAAGAGAAATTTGACCAATTGAACTTAATCGAAGAGAAGTGGCTCAAAGCAATTTGCCATGGTCAATTGTATCAGAAGAGAATGATGCGTGCATATGATAAGAAAGTACGTCCGCGCGAGTTTACAGAAGGAGAATTGGTGCTGAAAAAAATTCTACCTACTTAACATGATCCCCGAGGAAAGTGGACTCCAAATTGGGATGGTCCTTATGTGGTGAAGAAAGCATTCTCGGGAGGTGCCCTGATCTTGCAAGAAATGGATGAGGATGAATTGCCACATCCAATCAATGCCGATGCTGTGAAGAAGTACTACACCTGAAGAAAAAAAATGATAAAAAATGAAAAAAAAATGAATAATGAAAAAATAAAAAAATGAAAAAAATGAAAAAATCAAAGAATGAAAAAATGAAAAGAGCGTCTCAAGTTGAAAACCTGAAAAGGCAGCTTGAGTCCGAAAAAGAGAAGAAAAGAAGGGATCTGAGGCGAAAACCCGACAGGGCGATTCAGATCCAATTAGGATGGTTCCTAAGCTGAAAACCTGAAAAGGCGGTTTAGGAAGGTTGAGAAATCGCAACAAAAAAGGGCACCTAACGGGCACAAGAGGTCTTATTCGGTTATGGGGATTGGGGTAATTAGAAACCATCGGACGTTGTCAAACGTCACTCTAGCAATGATGAATCAATCAAAGGCGGGGTGCGAGATGACCAGTTTTTGTTACTTATGCATTCATCGCTTTGAGGTCATGTGCCTTTCTTCTTCATTTTGCTACAAATTCATTTGTTATAGACTCTTTGATATAAACTTGTAATGAGCTTGTTATAAGTTTATCTGTTATATATAGATATGTCTTGCACACTTTCCTTTAAAAGATCCATGTGTTTCCTTTAAATATAAATGGCATAATTTTTCTTTGTCATGGAGGGATAAGCAAACAGGTAAGTAAATGCCATGACATTGGATGTCACTTTCAACAAAAAAAAAAGAAGGGGAAAGAAATGTAGGATTAAAATGAGTTCAATAGCTTATGGTTGATGCCAGAAATGTGATGACACATGAATAAAATCATATTGAATTGGGATGTTCAAGCAAGAGTGATTTGAAGAGAGGGTCTGGGGCATGTTGATGCCAGAAAAGGTGTGATGAAAAGATGTTCTCCAATTTCGAGCTCAAAGAGTATAAGTTGGGTCAAAACAGAAGGCTATCTTGAAAACTTTGAGGCAAAGTAACAAAGCATTATCATTTAAGCATGAGCATGCAAAATGCATCATTCTAGCATCATTCTTCATGAACATCCATTGTGCATCATGGTTCAAAGATTATAGGTTAAACCCAGTTCAGGATTGCGAGGTTAGTCTTGTGTAAGAAGCTCCTCAGGTAATTCTCCAAAATTCCTTTAAGGTCTTTCCTTACTTAAGGTAATTATCCGTGATTCAGTTCAGTCTAGCGTGAATTATTTCTACAATTTCTTCAAAATTTAAAATCATTTCTGTTTAGGATGATTTTCTAAAATTGTTTCTGTTTAGAACAATCTCTTCAAAATTTAAAATCATTTTGTTTAAGATGATTTTCTAAAATTGTTTCTGTTTAGAACAATTTCTTCAAAAATCATTTCTGTTTAGGGTGATTTCTTCAAAAATTTAAAATAATTTTGTTTAAGATGATTTTCTAAAATTGTTTCTGTTTAGAACAATTTCTTGAAAAATTTAAAATCATTTTGTTTAAGATGATTTTCTAAAATTGTTTCTGTTTAGAACAATTTCTTCAAAAATCATTTCTGTTTAGGGTGATTTCTTCAAAAATTTAAAATCATTTTGTTTAAGATGATTTTCTAAAATTGTTTCTGTTTAGAACAATCTCTTCAAATTTTAAAATCATTTTGTTTAAGGTGATTTTCTCAAAATTGTTTCTGTTTAGAACAATTTCTTCATATTTAAAATCATTTCTGTTTAGGGTGATTTTCTCGAAATTGTTTCTGTTTAGAACAATTTCTTGAAAAATTTAAAATCATTTTGTTTAAGATGATTTTCTAAAATTGTTTCTGTTTAGAACAATTTCTTCAAAAATCATTTCTGTTTAGGGTGATTTTCTCAAAATTGTTTCTATTTAGAACAATTTCCTCAAAAATTATTTCTGTTTAGAATGGTTCTCTCAAAATTGTTTCTGTTTAGAACAATTTCTTCATATTTAAAATCATTTCTGTTTAGGGTGATTTTCTCGAAATTGTTTCTGTTTAGAATAATTTCTTGAAAAATTTAAAATCATTTTGTTTAAGATGATTTTCTAAAATTGTTTCTGTTTAGAACAATTTCTTCAAAAATCATTTCTGTTTAGGGTGATTTTCTCAAAATTGTTTCTATTTAGAACAATTTCCTCAAAAATTATTTCTGTTTAGAATGGTTCTCTCAAAATTGTTTCTGTTTAGAACAATTTCCTCAAAAATCATTTCTGTTTAGGATGATTTTTCCAAAATTGTTTCTGTTTAGAACAATTTCTTTCTGTTTAGGATGGTTTTCTCAAAATTATTTCTGTTTAGGACAGTTTCTTCAGATTTAAAATCATTTCTATTTAGAATGGTTTTCTCAAAATTAGCATAATTTCTTCAAAAATCATTTCTGTACAATTTCTTCAAAAAACATTTCTGTTTAGGATGGTTTTCTCAAAATTATTTCTGTTTAGGACAGTTTCTTCAGATTTAAAATCACTTCTATTTAGAATGGTTTTCTCAAAATTAGCACAATTTCTTTAGACTTAAAGTCATTGTTTAGGATGGTTTTGTCAAAATTGGTTCTGTTTAGGACGATCTTCTTGATTTTGAAATCATTTCTATTAAGAGTGATCTTTTTCAAAAAAAAAATTTTTAGTACTGTTTAGTGCACATTTGAAATAAAGAGTGTCTACTTCTTTGCTTATTTCCTAATCGTCCAGAAGCTTACGCTTCTAGATCATTAAGAAATAATCAAAGAGGGGCAACTATAGATACTTATTTTTAATTTTAATCAATTAGTTAATTTTAATTAATTAATTAATTGATTTGCCCTTTTTCAAAATTTCTATTCTGCTTATCCTTTTAGTTTATTTATGCTCATTTATTATTATTATTACTTCATTTTATTTTATTTTAATTTTATATTATTACCTTGCAGGTAATTTTGAACCTAGACCGGAAAGACCAACCGAGTCAACATGGCTATGCAAAGTTATGCGAAAGCCAAGCTAGCCAACTCAACTCCCATGCAAAGCCAATCAAGCCAAAGACCAACCGAGTTAATTCGGTTATCATATACTTATATGTGTGTGTTTATTTATATTTATATGTATGTATATATGAATATATATATATATTTATGTGTATATGTATGAATATATATTTATATGTATATATATACATATATTTGTATATACACGTACATATATTTATATAAATATACATATATTTATATATATATACACATACATATATATATATACATTTGTATATATATATATATATATATATATATACCAAAAAGCCATTTCCACCTGGGACCCCAAATCCATTTCAACGTCAACTTGTCTTTCTTCTTCTTCCACAAATGATGATAGTGATTTAAAGCTAATTAAATATGCCTTTGTTGTTGGGTGGGGGAGATGATGAAGATGCCTTTGTTGTTTGGTGGGGGAGATGATGAAGATGCCTTTGTTGTTTGGTGGGGGAGATGATGAAGATGCCTTTGTTGTTTGGTGGGGGAAATGATGATGGAAGGTGGTATTTTTGCATTAATTGGCCGGCATGCTAAGCTAATAAAAGGGGGGGGGGGGGAGTTCTTTGTTCGGGGGAGAAAAAAAAAAGGAGGGTGGTGATATTTTTCTGGTTTTTGGTTTTCAAACTAAAAGAGGTCTTCCTTCGTTTTGAAAAATTAATTTTGTAAAAAAGAGCAGCAAGTTTTTTTTGAGTTAGGATAGCAAAGGAAGAAGCTTTCTTTTCTTTTTGTATTAAAAAAAAGGTAGGAAAGCTCTTCTTCTCTTTGTCGAAAGTAGACTTTTTAAAACTTGGGAGCGTGCTGTCTAAAAAAAAAAAAGCAGAGAAAGGAATCATTTTGGTCTATCTTCTTCCCAGTTTGAAGAGTAATTTGTATCTGCCTTGGTCTCTTCTCGTTAGCTTAGAGGCTGAGTTAGATTTTGGTAAATCTTTATCTAAGTTTCAATCTTTATTATCCCTCATGTAAATCCTCGCTCAAGTTTGCACTTTTTGTTAACTTATATGTGAATATTTATTCAAGTCATAGTTTTTAATAATCCTTATATAAATTTATGCTCAAGTTCTTATTTTTGTTAATCTTTACATAAGCATCTCTTCAAGTTTTCATCTTTGTTGGTCTATGCATATAAATTCTGTCAAAGGTCCCACCTTTATCAATCTTGTATGTGAATATGAGTTCTTATTCTGTTAAGTATATGTTCAAAGCCTTCATTTCTTTTTCTTTCATGTTTTCTTGTTCCAAGTTGCTATCTTTGTTAATCTATATGTAAACATATGTCCAAGTTTGCGTTTTTATTTTGCTGTTCAAGTTCATATTTTTTTTGTACTAATCTTCATATAAATGTTTGTCCAAGTTCCTGTTTTTACAAATCCATATGCATAAGATTATCTTAAAGTTATCATCTTTATTAACCTTTGTGTAAATATTTCCATTCAAGGGACCATTCTTATTAATGTTCATATAATATTTTCAAAATCCAAAGTTGAACTTTCTGATTTTGACTCATGTTTGTTATTTATTTTGTGTGCTAAATTATTCCTAGTTCTAAGGATTTGTTGGCTAGAATTTAAATAAATTTCGCTATATGTATGTATTCAAGTGCTATATTTGTTCAGGTCATGTATTCATGATACATACACTACGTTTATATGTTTACTAATATACCTTCTATGTTTGACTTAGGCTTTAAATTTATTCTAAATGTTTGTAAGATCGTGATCATTCATCTATGTTAATGACAAATTCAGCCATCTTTTGTATAAAATTACATTTTTAATCTTGTACATATGTTTATTCAATTAAAAATTAGATTTATTTGTGTGTGCTAAAATTAGCTATCATGCAATATAAGTTTGTAAATTTTTTTTATTTTATTTTCCTTGTCCTATTTGTTTATTATATTATATTCTGTAATTAATTATATATATATACTAACCTATGTTTTCTTGTCCCACTCATGCATAATTAGATTTACGACATCGATTTTCAAAAATTCATATGCATGAGGTGACCGGAGGGTTTCTCGGGAGTCCGAGGTTTCTGAAGGTTTTCTCCGATGAGAAGTTTTTTTCAGTGTCTAATCGGGAGTCCGATTGGCCCCGAGAGAATTTCTCATCCTTTCAAAACTAAAAAATATATTTTTCTCATTTAATTTTCGACAAAAAGCATACATCATGTTTATGATTTCTTTAATTTCTTAAAATTTGTAAATGAACTCAAAAAGATTATTACCCTCTTTTACAAAAGGAATGTTTATTCCAAAGTCTTTTATTTTTTACTCTTATGTTTTATTTTCATTTTTATTTTAAGAAAATCTCTTGTTTAAGAGACTCAATTAAATTAAAAGGAATGTTCATTCCGACATTAAGTCTTTAAATTTCAAATTTAGCTTTTTATAATGGGATGTTTATCCTACATTAAAAGGAATATTTATTCCGACATTTAAAATTATGTTTTTCTTAAAATGATTTTAAAACATTTTATTATCATTTTTCAAGTGAAACATTTCAAGACTTTTGTGGTACCAATTTCCGGGCGTCTCGGGGGTGCTAATCCTTCCCCAAGCGTAACCGACTCCCGAACTTAAAATCTTTTTCGTAGACCAGTTTCTTTCCTAAACTTGACGTAATCTTTCTAGATTTATGTTGAGTTAAACAAGTAGGTGACTAACCACACATATTAAAAATAAAAGGCTTGGCGACTCTATTTTTTTTTTACTGTTTAGTCCCGAACATTTTTTTACACCATACCATTTATCGTCGGAGTGGTAAAACATCTCGACACCATTATCGAAATCAACTGCTAGTATATCGATTTCAATCAAATTCACCACATTCATATATAGTTGATTTCTAAAGTTATGAAGCTGGTTAATTCATACCAAGATTGTCAACATTCTAAATTCATAAGCAAAAAGTAATTATCATAAATCAATTTGAATTCAAGAAAATCGGGTCTTTATATTTGAAAGCTAATTTAAATAGTAAAATATTTTAATTCATTCAAATTTGAATTTAGGTCCAATAAGTTCCACTCATTAGATTAGGGAGGGTTTACACTCCTCTTATTCCACACATTCCTTGTCCTTAGGAGAAGATTCACCACCTATATGTTTATATTTGAACAATGGATTAACACATGACAATAGAAAAAGATTTATTAGGTGAGTACGCAAAAATGTATATTTTTCTAATCACTAATTGGGATTTTAAAAGGTGGCTTTGTGTTCTAGGATTTAAATAAATGGAGTTAGGATATGAGCAAGTTTGTTTCATTTAACAAAACTTGTTTGTTGACTTAATTTGGTATAATTATGTATAATAAAAATTTTGGACGATTTTACCCTTAGAAGAGGAAATTCGGCCTATGGGTTTAAGGTGGAGAAAAGTTTGGCCATTTTGTTTCTTCAAGGTTTAGACATATTACTAATGCACACTAACTATGAGGGAACTAAATTTGTAAACTTACATTAAGGTTTGAAGCAAAATTCTTAAATTTTCCATAAACTTGTGATGGCCATTTTCCTCCATAAATTTCCCATGATTTATCTAACTATCTATATTAATTTTTCATTTCATTTATGATTTATACAAGTCTTGAATTTCATTCAATCGGATCTTCATACTCTACTTGTCCAAGGGGATCATATTATGGCACAAAGTGGATTTACTCTACAACTACCAAATTTACAATTTCCCTTATCAATGTCTTGGTTCATATTTCTTCTTAATTCCATCAATTTATTATCCATGGAATAAAATGTTAAGGTTTGTTAGCAAAATACCATACTTCCCCTAGGTGGTATTTTACTACATAAATTCATCTAATTAAGTAATGGTTCTATTTAAGAAGTTTCTCATCAAATTAAACATTCCTAATTTCAAATAAACACCTAAAAATATAAATTGCTAACTTATATCTTCATCTTATTAATTAAAAACATCCTAGGGTTTTGAAGTTTCAAAACATGTTAATATGCATGAATTTGCATGAATAAAATTTACATACCTAGTTGAAAAGAAGGAAGAAAAAGGAAGAAAACTCCTTAAAGGAGCAAAATTTAACTAGCTTGGAGAAACTTGGAAACCAACTCTTGAAATTCTTAGACAAAGTGTTTAGTTTATGGGTTTAGTGAGGATCTTCTTGGTTAGGAAAGCTTGATGGAGAAAGTTGGCAAAAAGTGTGAGTTTAGAAATCAAGAGAGCATGAAGAAGTTTGATGTTTATGGAAGAAAAATGGAGGAAGAAGATGAAAGGTAGGGTTCAGACTTGAGCAAGAAAAAGGGTGGAAAAAGCAAAAAAGAAATCTTGTTTGAAGAATCTTATCTCCTCTAGAAAAAATCAAGACTTTTCTTTGAATGAAAAAAAATCCTCCATTAATTTTATAAATTCCTCCTATGTCTCATGAAAGAAATTATCAATTTAGAATTTTATGGAATTAATTTGGAACTAGGTTACTCTATAAAAAGGAAGGTCAACTAGTCAAAATAACTATCTAATTTAACTATCTAAGAGAATGTACTCTAGGAAGTTAGAATACATTATTAAGTTTTTTAAGGGTAAAATGATAATTATACATTAAATTTTTATGCGGCAACTGAGCAGTTTCCAAGTTTCAACAATGTATAATAGTGTGGAGTGCTCCAATACTGTGGGAAAAATTATTTTCAATGAAGAAAAATTCAATTTGTAATTTTACTAATATTTATGAAAATGCCATCGGGCATTGTGATATTTTATTCTGCAATTTTTTTTTCTCCAACTTAGGATGTTCAGAAAAATAACATGATAGTTTCCAATATTCTTAGACACACTAAAAAGATAACTGGGTGGTTGGAAATGTCATATATACCCTCGGTGAGATGTACGGAACTTTTGAAAAATAATACAAAAGGTTAACTTTTACCTCCTAGGTCAAAATTTGTCTTAGATATTTAAAAGCCTAATTCTTCAAAATGGAAAAAATTTCACTCGGTGAAAGTTATTTTTATTCTTACGAAGAATACATCTATATACATACTAAGTATAAAAACTCTCATCACATAAGTCTACGGCTCCAAACTAGGCATATCTAAGGCTAGGCGTTACAAGCTCTACCCCCTTAAAATAAATTTTGTCCTCAAAATTTTACTCCCTAAGTTATTGGAATAAGTGTGGGAATTGTTTTCGCATGGCTTGTTCTGGTTCCCATGTCTCCTCTTCAGCATTTGCACTTTTCCATAACACCTTTACCATGGCGATCATCTTACTTCATAGTACTCAATCTCGGTAGTCAAGAATTTTTACGTGTTGCACTTCATAACTTAAATCTTCTTTAAGTTCAATTAGTGGGGTTTCCAATACATGTGAGGGATTGAGTTTATACTCCCGGAGCATTGATACATGGAACACATTGTGAATCTTTTCTAATTCGAGAGGTAATTCCAGCTTATAGCCTACCAGTCCAACCCTTTCAAGAATTTTATATGGGTCGATATATCTTGATTAAAGCTTTCCTCGATCTCAGAATGGGATTATTCCTTTCCATGGTGACACATTTAGGAATACTTTAACACTAATAGGGAATTCTAAATCTTTTCGTCGATGATCTGTGTAACTCTTTTTATCTATCTTGGGCGGCCTTAACCTCTCTTTAATAATCTTGATCTTTTCTACTATCACCTCAATCAACTCCACCCCATAAATTTTCTTTTCTCCAACCTCGTCCCAACATAATGGAGTCCTACATTTTCTCCCATACAAGGCTTCATATAGTGGCATGTCGATGCTAGATTGATAACTGTTGTTGTAAGCAAATTCGATCAATGATAGGGATTGATTCCAACTTTCTTGGAACTCCATTACACATACTTTCAACATGTCTTCTAGGATTTGGATAGTCCTTTCGGACTGACTATTCGTTTGGGGGTGGAAGGCTGTGCTAAACTTTAAGGTAGTACCCAGTGCTTTTTGCACTTTTGGCCAAAATCGAGAAGTAAGCTTGGGATCCTGGTTGGAAACAATAGACACTAACACTCCGTGGAACCCGATGATCTCATCAATGTAAAGTTTGGCTAGTTTTTCCAATGAATAAGTGGTGTACACGGCTAGAAAATGAGCTGACTTGGTCAATCTGTTGACTATCACCCATACGGCATCGTGGCTACCTTGAGTTCGAGGCAATCCCATAATGAAATCCATAGTGACATGTTCCTATTTCAACTTCGGGATGGGTAATGGTTGTAGTGTTCCTACCGTTCTCTGGTGTTCGGCTTTAATCTGTTGACAAACTAGGCATTTGGCCACATATTCGGTAATGTCTCTCTTCATTCCTTTCCACCAATAGTTCTCATTGATGCTTCGATACATTTTCGTAGTTCTAGGATGCATTGCATAAGTTGAGAAATGTGCTTCCTCCATGATGGCTCTTCATAAAGTCTCATTCTTCGGCACACAAACACGACCCTTGAACATTAGAAGCCCGTCTTCATGAAGTTGGAATTCATCTTTTCAACCACTTTGAACTTAAAGCTTTTTCTGTTTTAGTTCTTCATTTGAGTTTTGTAACTCCTTGATTTGGTTGAATAAGGTAGGTTTGACGATAAAACTTCCAATTAACATGTCGGTGGGTTCACCATCTAATTGGACTCATAGAGTTCGAAGTTCAAATAAAAATGAGGCATGAGCTGACTGGAAACTTGCTATTGGCATTATGGACTTTGTACTCAATGCATCTGCCATAACATTAGCTTTGTTGGGATGATAGTCTATGATTAAGTCATAGTCCTTAATCAACTCCAACCATTGACATTACTGCAAGTTTAACTCCTTTTGGGTTAATAAATACTTGAGGCTTTTTATGATCGGTGAAAACTAGACAAGTTTTCCATATAAGTAATACCTCTATATCTTGAGTGCAAACACCACTGCGGCAAGCTCAAGATCATGAGTCGGGTAATTCTCTTCATGCCTTTTCAATTCCCTTGATGCATAGGCAATAAGTTTCTCATTTTGCATAAGGATACATCCCAATCCTTGCCTTGAGGCGTCACTATAGATTACATAGTCTTGTCTGCGTACCGATAAGGAAATGGTTGGTGCCGAAGTGAGGCGATCTTTAAGCTCTTGAAAGCTCTGCTCACACTTCCCATCCCACTCGAACTTAACTCCATCACGAGTAAGTCGAATCAATGAGGCTGCAATTAATGAAAGTCCTTCTACAAAATGCCAATAATAACCAACCAAACCCAAGAAACTCCAATTTTTTATAATATTTTTGGGTCGCTCCCATTTTGTTATTGCTTCAACTTTGGCAGGATCCACAGTTATTCCTTCCATAGACACCACATGGCTAAGAAAAACTACTTGTCTTAACCAAAATTCACACTTTGAAAACTTTGCATATAGCTTCTTCTCTCGTAGTGTTTGAAGCACTATCCGGAAGTGTTGGGCATGATCATTATCATTTTTGGGGTATACCAATATGTCATCAATGAATACGATGACAAACTTGTCAAGGTAAGGGTGAAAGATTCGGTCTATAAGGTCCATGAATGTAGTAGGAGTATTTGTAAACCCGAAAGGCATGAACAAAAATTCATAATGGCCATAATGGTTGTGGAAGGTAATATTAGGTGCATCACTCTCCTTGATCTTTAATTGGTGATAGCCCAAGCGAAGATCAATCTTTGAAAACATAGTTGCACCTTGAAGCTGATTAAATAGATCATCAATTCATGGGAGCGGATATTTATTTTTGATGGTCACCCAATTAAGTTGTCGGCAGTCAATACATAAGTTGAGTGATCCATCCTTTTCCTTTACAAATAGGACTGGAGGGCCCTACAAGGATGTGCTAGGCCTAATGAAACCCTTTTTCATCCATTCATCCAGTTGTACCTTTAACTCCTTTAATTTTGCTAGAGCCATACGATATGGTGGGATGGAAATGGGAGCTGTTCCTAGCATGACTTTGATTTAAAATTTAAGTTCATGATTGGGAGGCAACCCTGGCAAGTCTTCTGGAAATTCTTTAACCACCGGAACATCAAAAAGTTTAGGATCAACCTTTGAAGTGTCAATTATATGAGCCAAATAGGCATGGCAACCTTTAGAAATTAATTTGGTTACTTCAAGTGTAGAGATTATGCAAGATGGTAATGCTCACCTTTCTCCGACAAACACCACCTTAGGTTTGCCTGGCTTTCTAAACACTACTTTCTTTGTGAAATAGTCTATGAAAGCTTTATGTTTAGATAGCCAATCCATGCCCAAAATGAGGTCAAAGCCTTTCATCTCCAATATGATCAAATCCACTTCCAGGGCTATTTTGTGGATAATTATAGGGCACTCTTGGTACATCGTATTCTTGAATATTTCCTCACCTAAAGGCCTATGGACTAAAATTTTCGGTTTCAATGGTGACGATTTCGTTTCGGCATGTAATGCAAACTGCATACTAATGTATGACCGTTTGGACCCATAATCAATCAAGGCTTGAGCATTATGATTAAAGAGAAATACCATACCTATTATTACTTTAGGGTCGGCCTGAGTATCTTCCTTTGTCATAGCAAAAACATAAGTCTGGGCTAGAGTCTGTGGTCGAGATGTGGATGCCACAACATTACTTACAGCACCGGACCTCGTAGTAGGAGCAGCAGAAGGCAAAGTGGTCGGTGCCGTATCTCTGGAAGGTGGGGGAGGTCGACTATATGTAGCAGCCAAAGCTAAATTGGGGTCAAATGTTCTACTATGCACGATTTTCCCATATTAGAAACATGTCCAGACCTCTCTGCATAGACCCATATGAAGTCTTCTACAATGTAGGCATCGATTTGGGCCCGTAGGTCGAGCTGTGGATCTTGAACTGGCTATTTGGGTGCTCGGTTTAGACAAACGTAGCTAACGGGTATGGGTAGAAATATTGGATCGTATAACTCCATTAGAAGTAGTTGCACCTTTACCATGCTGAGATGATTGGCCCAGATTAAACCCCGATTTTCGCTTCCTGCTAAAGTTTTCTCTCACCGTTTCACATTCCATCACTAACTTTCCCGTTCTTAAGGCCAACTGCATCATTTCTTTGTAAGCTTTTATGCCTCAGAGTGCCATCTTTTCTTAAATATTTAAATTCAGCCCCTTCTTGAATCTTACTTGTAGCCGCTCATCAGTGCGATGGGCATTAGGAACAATGGAAGGTAATTCTCTCAGCTCGGTTTCATACTTCGTGATGGACTTATTTTACTGCTGAAGCATCATGTACTCTCTTAGCTTTTGCTCCCGATGGAAATGAGTATAATACTGATCATCAAACTCCTATAGAAAGTCCTCCTAAGTCAATGGTGTGGGAGACCTCAATCTCAAATTGTCCCACCAATTTCTGGCACCATTATCTAGCAACTAGGTAGCCACCTTTAATTTAGTTTCGTCATTAAGCTTCATAAGATTAGTAACTATGTCAGTGACTCAATGAATCTAGTTCTTCATAGCAACTAGATCATAACACTCATAAAGTCTGTGCACCCTAAATACTTGGCTTCTTTGACTCGTTGATATAATTCTTTAAGCGATTGCAAAGATGATACATCGAGCATAACAGGTGACGGTAATGGAGCCGTCATAGGAGTAATTGGTAGCCTCTGTGGCGCTTATGCTTGCATTGACACACCCGGACCTAGCACGACTTTTCTGTACGAACGAAATAGTATAAGATGACGTATTAATTAAACAATGGGTCGGTTCGGCTGTGTCAAGTAAGAAGAGAAGTTAAAATTAGGATAAGACGGAGTTTGAAGATAAAGTGATTAACCGTGAATGAAAATTAGTAAATGCCAAAAAGACCTCCAAATAAGTCCCTAGAAATTTATTATGGGCCCCATTGGCACAAGAAATCAAAAAATTTAGCCAACGGGTAAAAATGAAAGAAAGTTGAAAAAGGGAAAAAAGTTTGACCCGGGGCCCGAGTGGACCCGGCGTAGGGCTCCCCTATAAATAGGGGAGGGGCCGAACCTTTCTTTCATTTTTTCTTTTCTTTTTCTTTCATTTTCTTCTTTTTCTCTCTGGAGCCGAACGGAGGCATTTTGGACAATTGGCAAATCGAGACAGTCCGGCCGTCAGATTAAGGTGAGTTTCCTGTATGTTGTTCTTCTCACCTCGATCTACGTTATGTTAAGTTTGCACGCACATCCATGCATCGGTTTAGCCTAGATCTCAGTTTTCAGCTTCTAACCGGATTAAAACTTTAAACTCAAATAAGTGGATTTCGGGCCAGTGGATTAAGGTGAGTTTTTAGTAAGTTATAGTACTCACCTTAATCTACGTCATATTCCATTTTTACGCATTTCTATGCACTGGGTGTGAGTAAATCGGAGATTTAGTCAATTTAGGCTAAATCTCGGTCTACGGGAAAATTGGACCGGTGTTTCTCGTTTCTGCCTCGGCGTATCCGTCGTGGGTGCCATGAGGATTGCCTTTCTAAGTTTGTACATCGAAAGGAGGAGAAACGAGTGCAAAAACAGGGGAAGAGACCGGTCGAGAGACAGGCCGATCAAGTCCCTGTTTAGATATTTTTACTTGATATTATTATATTAAAAGATATTTAAATGTTATATTAATATAATTTAGATATTTATATATTATATCATTATAATGTATAAATATCTCATAGGAGGGCTTTTTGGACCCGATTTCGAGTAGAATTTGGTCCAGCTCGTGTGGGGCCCAGCCTAGTCCGGGTGTGGGGCCCACGGGTCCCCGGGGGCATTTTGGTAATTTTTCGTCAAGAGTCCGATTTTAGCCCCGAAACCTTTTGGACACTTTTCTATGTGCCGGGCCCAGCCCGAGTGGGCAGCCCATGGGCCCAGGGGCATTTTCGTAACTTTTCACCAAGTGTCTAATTTTTACCTCGGAACCTCCTGGACACTTTTCTAAGCCTCGAATCACATTCAGGCCCAGTCTTAGGTCATGCTAGAGGCTCGTAGGTGTATTCATAAATTTAATTATGAATGCTAACTTATATTTCCATGTATTAGGGCTCCGGATAATCGAAGGCGGCGATGTACAGGAGGGTAAAGCTACATGGAGCGCTTGGGAGTATACGAATCTTCCAATAATGTGAGTGGCCTAGATTTCTTTGTGTACCACTAGGGGAAAAGATTTTAAAAATGATTTTAAAACATAAATGTTTTTCAAAAAGGTTTTGGGATATGAGAAATCCACACACATTTGTGATATACCCACATAGTGAGTGGGATGTTTTAAAAAGAAATATAAAGACTCATGTGTGTGTGTTTATGTATTTTAAAAATGTATGTTTTATACATATATATATATATATGTAATTATGAAATATTATTATTATGAATTTTAAGGGTGCGACACGCTTGCGAGATGAGTGATTGAGAGAGATGCTGCTTGAGCTCCAATTTGCAGGAGCGTGGACGAGTTGGAGAAAAGCATGCTAGATTCTCAGCCGTGGACCGCCTATTGAGGGGCACGGTGAGACGAGACCTGGTTGGGAGAGGCGCGTAGGGGCGCGTAGGGAAGCTCGCCAGGCTCCAGTTCGCTGTGTTCCACCACAGCGAGGCGCCACCGAGGGAAAGGGCTAGAGAGATAGAAAAGAGAAAATATTATTGAATGAGAAACGAGGTAGCCCTCGGTGCAGTGAGGCGTATGACGACCGACGGGTCGAGCCTCTAGTATAAAAGAGATGCCAGCCCATTTGAGATATATGAATTTGTTTTATTTAAGATGTTTTCAAAAGAGGGTTCTCAGCAGGAGAACCAGAATAGAGTTTTCAAAAGGAAAAAAAATATATTTATTTTATTATTATTTTATTTTACTTTATTTTATTTTGGATTTCCCTTATGCGCTCTAACCCAGATGGAGATTCTTAGAACCTCTGTCACTCACCTGTATCCAATGTGGATGGATGCAGATCCGCGATCGGAGTCAGCTATAGAAAAGAGGCTCATTAGGAGGCGTCGGTGGCTTAGGCTTAGAAGTTTCCGCTGTGTAGGTATTCTCTCAATTAGTCCACTAGCATTACTTTTAAAGTTAATTATTTTATTAAATATTTTCTAATTAAAATTTTAGTTTTATTTGACAGCGATGATGCCCATTTATGCCTTGCGGTGCCTCAGGTGCATGACTGGCCAGCACGTACTTCAAGGCAGCGCGGCGGTTGCCACGTAGCCGGCTCGGGATGGTCGGGTGGTGACAACTTTAATGGTATCAGAGCATTTAAAAGATTCTGACTGTTTTCAAAAACTATAAAAGTGTTTTCAAAAGTGTTTTTAAACATTTTCAACTGTTTTTGAAGCCAGTGGATTAAATAGGTTTAGAACTTAGGAGTTCGAGTATGTAGCTACTCGAAAGTGTCATAAATGATCCAACCTACTTTTAGAATACCTTCTTTAGCAGCAAGCCACCATATAGAGTTCTCGAGCGTGGTCTTAAGTGAGAAGACGTCATGACCACCTTCTTCCTCGAGATTCGTGCAAGCAAGGCACGTTATCTAAGAAAACCCCCAAACACAAATTTTCAGCTTTTAATATTCCTTCTACTCGACAGCTAAACTATGTAAGGGATGGTATTTCCCTTAAGATGACGAGATAGATGATGTCTCGTCCAATTCTCCGATGAAGCCTAGTTAGAGGCTTACCGGTGATGAACTGGTGTGATGCCCAACCTTTGAGGTTATGAATATCGAGACTCGCTAGTAAAGCAGCGAGTTTAAAGCGTAAACTAGATGCGCTGCCCCAATTCTTTACACTAGTGACGTGTAAAACTTGGGAGGAAATGAAGCGGTTAGAACGAGGTAGGGAGCCAATGTGGGCATAGCATGCATGAACGCTAACCCCATTTCTCTCGTTTTCTACACCGTTGGTGTGTAGCCTAGGAGAGAGAGTTGGGTTAGGATGAAAGAAATAGAAGGAGTCAATCACGGAAGGTGTGGTTGACCAAAAACCTCAGGATGTGAGATGAAGCATCCGAGCAATCAGATGAAGGTTCGAGGAGGACTTCACAAAGCATCAAATGGAGATGAAGAGAAGCGATTGTCGAAGAGCCCACAGGTTGGCAAGTCTGGTGGGATAAGCCCACAGATTGCCTGGATGATGCTCCGAGGAGTGAGCATGATGTGAGAGAAGTGGCAGCAAGGACTAGCTGACTTCTTTTGTACTTACACAGTGGTGTGCAAGTAGTGAAAGAAAGGGGGTATTAGTGGACAAAAGAGAGCCAACTTGGAATCAATTGAGAAGAAGCATCCAAGGAAATTGGAAGAGAAATAATAAGCCCAAGATCCCAAAAGGTAAGATATGGGAAGATCACTTGGGGAAGTCAAAGGATTGATAAGAGAAAACTTTTAAAGGATCCAAGGATGGCAAAAAGGAAGAGTAAGGAAAGAGCACAAAAGAGAAGCCATTCTTGGGAAACGATGAGGAGGAATAAGGCAAGAGTGATAAGATGGAGAATGAGGAAAGAAGGAATAGAGATCACATCCAAGTGGTCGACGAGTAGTACATTTGTTACTACTTGCTTGACCATTGGATGCCAATGTTAAGAGAGAATACCGGAGAAAAAAGAGAAAGGAAAGGAAAATGGAGAAAATGGAATAAGGAGAAAGATAAGTTGTAAACCTCCACTCTTAAGGGGATTAAAGGTGATTAACCTCTCATTAATTAATGGCTAATGAGAGTAAGAAGAAAGAGATCTCCAAAGGATAATAAGAAATGATTTTGACAAAGTTAATGGGAAGTTAGCAGCGAAGAAAGAGCGTAATGCATGGCAATGATGGGAATGCCTGCATTTGTGTAAATGAAAAATATGAAGAGAATGTTCCTCAGAACTGAAAGGACATCACCAGAAGGAACAGGTGAGAAAGAAGAAAGGGAAAGGAAAAAGAAAAGAAATGTCGCCTTAAACAAAGGATAAAGAGATGTCGTGATGTAGTGCGGAGGCTTTCTTAATGAAGAAAGAAAGTGTGAAAACTTAGGTAAAAGAAGATCCTAGGCTAATAAGAGTTAAACAAGGCCTAGAAGAAAGAGAAAAACTTAGTTCAGTTAATGAACTAAGTATAGGCTAATAAGGAGTAGAGCCTTAAAAGAAGAAAAAACATAACACATCACTAGGAAATTATAACCTTAAATAGCGATAATGTCATAATGAACTATATGTTAATAGCTTCAAATGACTGACCAGGATTAGTAAAAGGATAAGATTAGGAAATTAGGGTTAGAAACAAAACCTAGGTAGGTAACTTAGAGATAGATTAAAGAAGAGCATAAAAAGGAGATTAAAAGAAGTATAGAAAGAGGACTAAGAAAGATCTAGCAAAAAGGAAGTGAATAAAAGACTTAGAAACAGATGTTAACTAAAGAAAGTCGAGCATAATGAACCCTAAACCCGAGTTAAGTCAAGGCACTACATCATACAACGAATAAGCCAAAAGAAAGAAATGAGTAAACAAGGATTAATGGAGGCCAGAACTAAGAGAGAGAAAAAGAGGTCAAGGAGACAAACTGGTTAAAGGAAAAAGGAAAACCCCCGACTGCTTGATTGTGGAAGAGGAGAAAAAAAAGGGGTTAAATGTGTGAATGGGTGGAAAAGGAAGGAAAGGAAAGGAAAACCCCTGATTAGTTAGATGATAAAAGAAGATATAAAGAGGTTGGATAGAAAGAAAAATTGGAGAAAACATAAGAGAAGGAACACTCGTAGGAAACGAGTGAATGGGGATGATGGTATCTTAATGGATGACGGGTAAGATGATATCAATAAAGAATGAATGAATGAGAAGAAGAGAGAAATAAAGAAGTAAGGATATGTAAGGATATGAAGTCTTGATGGAGTAACAAAGGTGAAAGGATGATGATAATAAGGATAATGATGATGATAATAATGGTAACGATAATGATAATGGAAATTGAAGGATAATCAAACACAGAGAATAAGGAAAGTGAATCGACCTAAGTAAGAGTCGAAGAAAGAAGTAAGGATAAAACAAGGATGAATAAGGTGATAATTGAAATTGGAGAAGACAAAAACGTGATTAAGCATAAACTAGAATAATGGTTGGAACCAAAAAGAGAGGAGGGGATGAGATCAGAGGAGTAAAGTGAGATAAAGGAATTGAGGTTAAGGAGTCAAGGAACAAAAAGAATAAGTTAAATCTTTTAGAAGGATGGGAGTAAGCTAACTTTGAGAATAACCTCCTCAAAGAATGATAAGTAAAGAAAAGATGTGGGATATGAAATCAAACCAAACTAAGATGGAGTTAGCTTGGTGTGGGCAAGATTGTGAGGCAATGGAGGACGGAGAAAGGTGTTGCCCATGATGAATAAACCATGGTATTGAAAGACAAATGAGAGATATCGATGGATTAAGAGCCAAAGACGACTAAGATAAAGGAAACCCACACGTGGAAAGCAAGAGATGAGGGAACTGAGACAGAAAAGGAGATAAGAGAGAACCCCAAATACTCAAAGGAAGGAGTGCGAGGATAAGAAAAGAACTTAACCAAGCTTATGAACTCTTATGAACACAACCAATATGAAGAGCAGAAAGGAAATTCTAACACCCAAGAGAATTAAAGGTGTTAGAAAAAAAGAGGAATAAGGATGAGAATGATGAAGAAAGCCAGAGGAGAAAGCAAAGAGGAAAAGGAAGAATGAAGCCAAGGTAAGAAAACCTTGGATAAGACGTGAAAGATCACGTAAATCAAGGTAAAAGAGTATGAAGAAGCGAAATAATATGGAGATGACCCTAAGGAAAAGGGCATAAAGATGGCAAGAGCCGCAAGTGAGGCCTAAAGGTGATAATGGACCAAAGAGAAAGTCAAGTTAAGTGGAGAATAAGATACCTCAAGAGAGTGACATAAAGATGAAGAAGCTACAAGGAATACAGCATAAGTGTGAGGTGCGTGAATTACGCTGTTCCATGTTGTCAGGAAGGCAAGAAAAGGGTGGACCCCACAATGGACATGGGTGGATGGAAAGAAAGAAAAGGTTAGAGATAGGGATATGAAAACCCCAGAAAATACTGTTAATGAAAGGAGAAAAAGAGATTGACCATTAGCAAGGAAGCTAATGTGAAGGAAAGAAGTCGAAAGGAAGAGAAACATGTGACACCTCCTGAAGTGAACACTCCAAGGGAGTGACAGATGAGAGAGAGAGCCTAAGAGGCTAGAGAAATGATATGGATAGGTATGAGGTCGAGGCTCAAGTGTGAACGAATTGGGAGCCATGTGAGGCATCCCTATGTGAGAAAGGATCAGAGATCGAGATTTTGAGGATCTCTGTGATGACCACTCGAGAGGACCGGCCCAATGTGTCATTGGGGTGTGCATGAGATCACGCAGAGTTCCCCATCCCAGAGAGGATGAGAGGTGAGATGTGATGGGCCATGGGCCCTATATGTGTTGAGATGGGCCGAGGGCCCTATTTGTGATTGTGATAGGCGGTCAGAGAGTGGGTCAGATTATGAGAGCCGAGAGGGCATGATCTCTGATTCCTCTGTTGTAATGTGGCCAAGTGTGGGCCAATGTGTATTAGAGCTCGACTCATATGCCATGAAATTTGAATGGAAGAAGAGTAAAGGAAAGAGAATGGAAGTAAGGAACGAAACAGAGAACTAAAACCAAGGTAGGGGGGAAAGATAGTTAACTCACCGCATCCTCGCCGCGGAGGCGAGGGAGTTAAGCTAAGGTCTTTCTCGATGGCTTGGTTACAAAGATGAATACAAGACCACGAAATGACGAGTAACGCATCGAAGAATGCCCTCAAGGTGAGAAGCAATGGCAAGAAAAGGAGGAGAAACTCCTAAAAAGAGTAAGAGGTGTGAAACCTCAGAGGTAACAAGAGAGTAGTCTCGACAAGAGAGACTTGAAGGATGAGACAAGGACAAAATGAAAAGATCGAGTAAATGTAATGAAAGTGAAGAAAGCCTAACCCGTAAATGGATAAAGGTAGGCTATATTAATGGAAGATGAGGTTCAAACTTAAGAGTGGAAGAGTGATGAAACCACTCTTGAGGGAGAGAATGATCAGAGTGACCGTGCATGGAAATTAGTAAATGCCAAAAAGACCTCCAAATAAGTCCTTAGAAATTTATTATGGGCCCCATTGGCACAAGAAATCAAAAGATTTAGCTAACGGGTAAAAATGAAAGAAAGTTGAAAAAGGGAAAAAAGTTTGACCCGGGGACCGAGTGGACCCGGTGTCGGGCGCCCCTATAAATAGGGGAGGGGCCGAACCTTTCTTTCATTTTTTCTTTTCTTTTTCTTTTATTTTCTTCTTTTTCTCTTTGGAGCCAAACGGAGGCATTTTGGACAATTGGCAAATCGGGACAGTCTCACCTCGATCTACGTTATGTTAAGTTTGCACGCACATCCATGCATCGGTTTAGCCTAGATCTCAGTTTTCAACTTTTAACCGGATTAAAACTTTAAACTCAAATAAGTGGATTTTGAGCCGGTGGATTAAGGTGAGTTTTTACTAGGTTATAGTACTCACCTTAATCTACGTCATATTCTATTTTTACGCATTTCTGCGACTGGGTATGAGTAAATCGAAGATTTAGTTAATTTGGGCTAAATCTCGGTCTACGGAAAATTGGACCGGTGTTTCTGGTTCCTGCCTCGGCATATCCGTCGTGGATGCCATGAGAATCGCCTCTCTAAGTTTGTACGTCGAAAGGAGGAGAAACGGGTGCAAAAACTGGGGAAGAGACCGGCCGATCGAGTCCCTGTTTAGATATTTTTATTTCATATTATTATATTAAAAGATATTTATATGTTATATTAATATATTTTAGATATTTATATATTATATCATTATAATGTATAAATATCTCATAGGAGGGCTTTTTGGGCCCGATATCGAGTAGAATTTGGTCCAGCCCGTGTGGGGCCCAGCCTAGTTCGGGTGTGGGGCCCACGGTCCTCAGGGGCATTTTGGTAATTTTTCGTCAAGAGTCCGATTTTAGCCCCGAAACCTCTCGGACACTTTTCTATGTGTCGGGCCCAGCCCGAGTGGGCACCCCATGGGCCCAAGGGCATTTTCATAATTTTTCACCAAGTGTCTAATTTTTACCCCGGAACCTCCTGGACACTTTTCTAAGCCCCGAATCACATTCAGGCCCAGTCTTAGGTCATGCTAGAGGCTCGTAGGTGTATTCATAAATTTAATTATGAATGCTAACTTATATTTCCATGTATTAGGGCTCCGTATAATCGAATGCGACGATGTACCAGAGGGTAAAGCTACATGGAGCGCTTGGGAGTATACGAATCTCCGAATAATGTGAGTGGCCTAGACTTCTTTGTGTAGCCACTAGGGGAAAAGATTTTAAAAATGATTATAAAACATAAATGTTTTTCAAAAAGGTTTTGGGATATGAGAAATCCACACACATTTGTGATATACCCACACAGTGAGTGGGATATTTTAAAAAGAAATATAAAGACTCATGTGTGTGTGTTTATGTATTTTAAAAATGTATGTTTTATACATGTATATATATATATATGTAATTATGAAATATTATTATTATGAGTTTTAAGGGTGCGACACCCTTGCGAGATGAGTGATTGAGAGAGATGCTTCTCGGGCTCCAATTTGAGGGAGCGTGGACGAGTTGGAGAAAAGCATGCTAGATTCTCAGTCGTGGACCGCCTATTGAGGGGCATCGTGAGACGAGACCTGGTTGGGAGAGGTGCGTAGGGAAGCTCGCCAGGCTCCAGTTCGCTGTGTTCCACCGCAGCGAGACACCACCGAGGGAAAGTGCTAGAGAGATAGAAAAGAGAAAATATTATTGAATGAGAAACGAGGTAGCCCTCGGTGCAGTGAGGCATATGACGACTGACGGGTCGAGCTTCTAGTATAAAAGAGATGCCAGCCCATTTGAGATATATAAATTTATTTTATTGAATATGTTTTCAAAAGAGGGTTCTCACCAGGAGAACCAGAATAGAGTTTTCAAAAGGAAAAAAAATATATTTATTTTATTATTATTTTATTTTACTTTATTTTATTTTGGATTTCCCCTATCCGCTCTAACCCAGATGGAGATTCTTAGAACCTCTGTCACTCACCTGTATCCAATGTGGATGGATGTAGATCCGCGATCGGAGTCAGCTATAGAAAGGAGGTTCACTATGAGGCGTCGGTGGCTTAGGCTTAGAAGTTTCCACTGTGTAGGTATTCTCTCAATTAGTCCACTGGCATTACTTTTAAAGTTAATTATTTTATTAAATATTTTCTAATTAAAATTTTAGTTTTATTTGACAGCGATGATGCCCATTTATGCCTTGCGGTGCCTCAGGTGCGTGACTGGCCAGCACGTACTTCGAGGCAGCGCGGCGGTTGGCACGTGGCCGGCTAGGGATGGTCGGGGCGTGACATGCATGGTATTCCAGAATTGCCGATGATGGGTTTTGCAAAGCAGTTTGTGGTGCAATTGTTGCCAGCTAAAGCTGAGATACTGGTAAAGCATGGGTAGACGATGCCGTCTCATAGAGGGGAGGTGGTTGATTAATAGGTTCTGAGGCAACCTCGTGTCCTTGGCCACCACTTTGACCACGTGTCCTCTTAGGTGGCATAACTATCTAAAGAGAAATAAAAGTCTTAATACTAGCGTTAGGTCATAAACTACCTACAAACCTAAAATTTGACTCGACAGGATTCGAATCCACTCGGCACTTTATACACCTTTCAAAAAACTATTTTAAAACATCGTTTAATGAAAAACGAGGCTCTGATACTAATAAAATTGTCACATCCCGATCCGAAGGTCAAGAATACGACAACCGCTATGTGTTACGAATTGTGAACGATGTGCTTGGCCATAACTCGGAGCTTGCAAGGCTTACAATACTTTGAACCCGAATTGTACAATAATTGTAATTCTTTTACATGATAAGAAAAGTAGTTTCCAAACATATATACAGAATGAAATTTAAATAGAAGTAGTTAGTTTATAAAACTCATACCTTTGTTTTTCTACACGTTCATGTATACTAAGATATGAAATATTAATAGGTTAACTTTTACAAGGCATAAGAGATATTGCACATTTTATAATAGTTCCAAAATAGACTCAAAATTTAGCCGGTGGATCCGATTTTAGTAGTAGATAAGTCATGTTGACTTACTATCCACTGTCCGGAATAAAGTCGCGCTTCCTAGCGATTTGCTCCTTACAGACGTCCTACTGGTCTGAAAATAATTTTAAAAAAGAAAGAAAAGGGTGAGTATATAAATTATACTCAAGAAGTGAAACTCAACCAGTAACAAAGATTTAATTAGGTAAAGCATAAATGCATATATTGTAGAAATTAAATTGAAAAATATAACAATTCATAAATGTTTGAATTGTCACATTATCCAAAAGTATGAGTTTATTTATCTTAAAGTAAGAAAGTCAAGATAAATATTTAGAAATTTCCATAATGGAATAGTAAATAAAAACAAGCAATCACGTTGTGAGAAAATCTATTTTAGACTTGCCAAAACTGTATTTAAACTTACATCTGGCCAAGATGGAGTTTGGACCTGTCGAGGGATCGTAAGTTTCATTTAAGTTCATCAAAATGTCCAACCTCAAAGTTGGCATGGGCCTTCACCACGGGTGGTACGTGGCTATGTCAACTGTACTCGCACAGGAATCAAATAATCAAATATCAGTGTGCACAATTATTCCCTATACCATCCATCCCAGGTGGGAGTTAACCCCTATACTCAGCTTCACTAGCACCATGTCTCCAACTTGGAATTGTTGAGCCCTTCGGTCCTTGTCTACCTACATTTTCATTCGTCTAGAGGCCTTTTCTAAATAGGCCCAAGTAATCTTAGGCTATGTTTGGTATGAGAAAACATTTTCTGTTTTCATTTTCTAAAAAATACAAAGAAACTATCATATAAGATATATGTTGTGAGAGGAAATGTATGTATATTTTAGAAAATGAAAATGGAAATGAACCTAGAAATGAGATTAAAAAAAATTTGTTCTGAATTTTAGGTCCATTTTCATTTTCATTTTCTAAAGCATGCATACATTCTTATAAATTATACATATCTTAGATGGTGATTTCTTTGTATTTTTAGAGAATGAAAACAAAAAATGTTTTCATATACCAAACATAGCCTTAGTGTTCTGTTTCCACTTCTTGGCAAAGTTTAATGCTCGGAGGCTTTTGACTTGGTATGGTTCGATCATAGTGTGAGGCAACCGGGGCTGTTGTCCTGTCACAATTTCAAAAAGGGTCTTATTAGTAGGTGAACTATTTTGAGAATTAAAGCACAATTGGGTAATATCAAGTAGAGATGGCCAATTTCTTTGGTTGGCTTGTATAAAATGTCTCAAGTATTCTTTGAACAACCCATTAAACTGCTCAGTTTACCTATTAGTTCATGGGTAATAACTCGAAGAGATGGTGAGCTCTGACCCCAATATCTTGAAAAGTTCTCTCCAAAAAGACCCTGTAAATCTTATGTTTCTGTCGTTGATGATAGTTTATGGAACACTCCAATACCTTACCATATGTTTAAAGATCGGGAGTTGGAATGAAAGTAGCATACTTGGAAAAGCGGTCTATCAGCACCAAAATCATCCCAAGATCATTAACTTTTGGGAGATTGGTAATAAAATCCAAAGAGATGCTTTCCTAACATCTCTTCGGCATGGGTAATGGTTCCAACAACCCAGTTTGCTTCCGTTTCTCTATCTTATCTTGTTGACAAATGAGGCATGTCTTTGTGTAGTCCCTTATATCCTCCCACATGTGAGACCAGTAATAACTTTGTTGTAATAGGGCAAAGGTGTGCCTCCAACCCAGATGCCCTACCTAAGGAGTATCATGGCACTCTCACATCAACTTTTGCCTCAACTTCTCGGTTTTAGGGACATACATTCTTGGCCCCATTGGTTATGAGTAGCTCACCCTCAACCCAAAAGAACTTCAATTTGCCCTCTGGCTAGTTTCGTGATGGAAGTAGCTTTAGAGTCTGTCTTCAGATTCTCCATTCTCCTTGATCAACTTTCTAATGTCGGTTGTCACCTTACTAATCGCCATAGGAGCAATCAATCGAAGAGCGTCTACTCAAGGCATCGACCACTTGATTGGCCTTCCCCACTTTATGTTCAAAATCAAAATCAAATTCGGCTAGAAACTCTTCCATCTCGTGTGTTTTGGCCATGAGCTTGGGTTGGGTCAAGAAATGGCTCACAGTCAAATTTTTGGTCTTCACAACAAACTTAGACCCCAACAAATAATGCTGCCATTTCCTAAGGTAATGGATGATGGCCAAGAGTTCTTTCTCCTGAGCCATGTATCTCATCTTGGCCTTTTTCAACTTTCTGCTCTTAAACGTTATGGGATGACCCTCTTGGAGCAATACCCACCCAAGGAAACATTGGATGCATCTGTTTATACTTCAAAGGGCTTCTTAATATTGAGCAAAGATAACTTCGGGTTCTTCATCATGGCCTTTTTCAAATTCTAAAGGCCTTTTGACATTCATTGCTCCACTTTCACTCATGTGTCTTCTTCAACAACTCGGTAAGGGCCACTACCCTTCGTGAATACCCTTCAATGAACTGCCGATAATAGTTGGCTAGCCCCAAGAACGAGTGTAGCTCACTAACATTTTTATGAGTTACCCACTACTTGATAGGTTTCACCTTAACCATATCCATCCAAATATGGCCTTGTTTAACTATGTGGCCAAGGAACCAAATTCAGGTTTGAGTAAATACACACTTCTCTCACTTCACATATAATTAATTAGCCCATAGTCTCTCGAACACTTACCTCAAGTGCTCTTGGTGCTCCTCCATAGTAGAATTATACACCATGATGTCGTCAAGGTAGATGAAAACAAATTTGTCTAGAAAGTCATGGAAAACTTGGTTCATTAAAGTATAAAAAGTGGCAGGAGCATTAGTTAAACTAAAAGGCATTAGAAGAAATTAAAACGTTCCATACTGGGTTACATTAGTTTTGGGCTCATCACCCTTTGCTATTCTGACTTGGTGGTACCCCAATCTCAGATCAGGCATCGAAAAGTACTTGGCACGGCTCAACTGATCAAATAGGTCAGAGATGAGTGGAGTGAGATACTTGTTCCTCATAGTCACCTTATTCAAAGTCCGATGTCCATACACAATCTCAAACTTCCATCTTGTTTCTTTTGAAATAGCATCAGGGCTCCGAATGGTGCTTTGGAGGGCCTAATTAAGCCCACTTGCAATAACTCATATAGTTGCTTCCTCAACTCTGCTAACTGAGGAAGAGCCATTCTATAAGGCCTCTTTGTCGGTGGTTTAACCCCTGGGAAAAGTTCTATCTCATGATCCACGGCTTTTCGTGGTGGCAATGTTTGGGGTAACTGATTTGGCAGCATGTCTTCAAACTCTTTTAGCATTGACTTCACTCTAGCGGGGATAGCCTCATGCTCATCTTCCACTTTATAGACGGGCACGGCTATATATGATGGCTCTCCCCTCTTAACACTCTTCTTGAACTGGAAGGCCAAGATCATCTTCTTCCCACTCTTTGGGAGAATGCTTGCTGGCACTACACAAGGGTGGTCTCCTAAGAACAATAGGCAATTGGCGGCAGGTATCGGAGTGGCCTGAGCTAACATCACGAAATCTAAGCCAATGACAACATCAAAGTCATTCATAGAAGAAATAGTGAAATCTACGCCTCTTTCTCATGGCCCAAGCTTGGTCATCACCCTCTTGGCATTCCCGTAGATAGACGAGGCCACAGAGTTAATTGCTTTCATCTGCCCATACTCTTAGTTAACCTTTAGGCTGCATCTTTTAACTTCCTCTGGGGGGATGAATGTAATGCCTAGCCTCAAATTAATTTGCATTGGAGTCATAGGCTAATAAATTGAAAAAACTTTTACATGACATGTATACAAATATATTCTTAGGGGAATTAGAAACAACTTTCACCTAGTGAAAATTCTCCTATTTTGAAGAACTTAATTCCTACTTCATTGGGACAAAATTTATGCATGACAAAACAAGGCCTATTTTGTGTATTATTTTTCAAAAATTTACGTACCAAAGCTACTTGGCTTCTACAAAAAAGTTAGGAAACTCCTTAGTGAGTCTAGGACTTTTCGAAGCTGTTGCGGTATTTTTCTGAACACCGTAAGTTAGAGAAAAAAATTACAGAAAAGAATGTCGTAAACTCGATGGCATTTTCATAAATATTAGCAATGTTACAAAGTTAATTTTTCTTCATTGAAAATGATTTTTCCTACAGTGTTGAAAGGTTCCATGTCATTATATACTGTTTAAACTTGGAAACTGCCAAGTTGCTGCATGAAATTATAGGGTTAAAATTACCATTTTGCCCTTGTACAAGTTTTAAATGTCAAAATGGGGCAATCGCTCCCAATAGCTTAATGACTTAAATACATTGATAAATTTAACTCATTTTTGTAAAACTTTTCCATTTGGTTTTAGTTTTAAAATTCTTTTATTTTATCCCAATTTACATAATTTCTCTTTAGGACAAAAAGGTAATTTTTGAAATTTAATGAGGGCATTTTTGTAAATTCACCAATTGAATAGTCTAGACTTTTCAAGACTACTTTTTGGCTTTCTTCTTCACTTTTTCTTCATCCTAGCCGAACCCTCCATTATCATTTCTTTCCACCATTTTCAACTTCCAAGTTTCTAGTTTCTTCCACAATATTCCTCCCACCAAAGACACCATCCAAATTACATCAAATTTCATAAAACTTTCCAAGAAAATCCATTACTTCAACTCCCAAACAATCTTTCCATCAAGAAAGTTTAAGAAAAACCTTGCAAATTTCACCAAGTGCATAAATTTCAAACTTTCATCAAAACTCAAGGTGTGTTTTCATTCTCTTTTATTTCTTTTACAATTTTAGCAATAAAATGATGATTATTAAGCCTCATGCATGAAGATTTTGCATTTTCTTTAAATTTTCATTAGTTTTTGGCTCCAAACCTTCATAATATTCATTCTCCATAAGGTTAAGGTATAATTAGATAATAGAAGTGTTAGGATAGTCTCTTGAATGTAGAAAAACTTAGATGAATAAAGAAAAATACAGTTTAGCACTTAAATGGCCAATTTTCATGAGAATGACATTAGGTCATCATAGAGAAAGTGCGATATTTTGGGTAATGGCCATGAGATTTTATCCCATAAATGGTAGTTAGGCAAAACTAGAAGATGATGTGAATCAAGAAATTGATGGAAAGAACAATGGTTAAGGTAGTTGTAGTGTAAACCACCATTATGGCCTAAAGGAGCCTACATTGGGCAAGTACCATAAGGAGACCTAGTTAAATTCCATTTAGAGTTTGCATAGGTCACAAATGTGATAAGAAATAGATGTGGATGGTTAGTGTAATCAAACGAGTCCTATGGTGAAAAATGTCCATTTCAAGTCCATGGAGAAACCACATTTTTGCCTCCAAATCACAATGTAGGTGTCTAAATCCCATTCTTTTTTATTTGTGGCATCCTTACAACACATTTAAGCCTTAGGAATTGAAAGGGCTCAATTTCCCAGATCGAAAATCCCAATGCCGAAAATTTCCTTATGTAAGGGCAAAATCGTCCAACTTTTTCGTTTTAAGTCCCTAGGCAAAATGGGAAATTCCTACAAGCATTGTTTATCAAAACAAACTTATTCATACCTTAACTGCGCCAATTGAATCACTAGAACTCAATTTAGGTATCAAATACCCAAATTATCAAACTAGTTAAATAACTAGTCCAAATTAATACTTTTCCCACCATAATTTGTGTTAACACCTTAAGTGAATAATTGTATAGGTGGTGAAATTTCTTCAAAGGAAAGAGAAGGAGAGAATTAAAGGGAGTGCATACCCTCCCTATACTTGTGAGTGAGACTTGTTTTGACCTGTAGTGGACTTTTTGAATCTTATTACATTTTGCTTGCCATGATTTTTAAAATGCAACGATTTCATGTTTTATGAATATTGGAAAATGAAAACTCGTTATAGATGTGAAAATTCCATGATTTTCCATTGATTGGATCTATTTTGAAATTTTAGTAACTTAATGCCTAGTTATGTGATTAGATGGAAATGAGAAATTTTAATATTGTCTTACATCATATAAATGGCTATTTGTGACACACCCGGACCTAGCACAACTTTTTCGTACAAACGGAATAGTGTAAGATGGCGTATTAAGTGAACAATACGTCGGTTCGGATGTGTCTAATTAAGAAGAGAAGTTCAAATTAGGATAAGACGGTGTTGGAAGATAAAGTAATTAACCGTGCATGGAAATTAGTAAATGCCAAAAAGACCTCCAATTAAGTCCTTAGAAATTTATTATGGGCCCTGTTGGCACAAGAAATCAAAGGATTTAGCCAATGGGTGAAAATGAAAGAAAGTTAAAAAAGGGAAAAAAGTTTGACCCGAGGCCCGAGTAGACCCGGTGTCGGGCTCCTCTATAATAGAGGAAAGCTGAAGCTTTTCCTCATTTCTCTTTTTCTTTTTCTTTCATTTTCTTTTCTTTTTCTCTCTGGAGCTAAACAGAGGCATTTTGGACAATTGGCAGATCCGGACAAACCGGCCAGCAAAACAAGGTGAGTTTCTAGTACATCATTCTACTCACCTCGATCTACACTTTTCTAAGTTTGCACGCATTTCCATGCATTGGTTTAGGAGAGATCCAAGCTCAAAGTTAGTTTAGCTTTTTAGTTAAATTCTTAGTTTAAAATCGAGATCTAGGAACTTTGAGCTTGCGATTCTCGTTTTTCTTTTAGTAAACGTGTTGTGGATGCATTAAGGTGTATGCATCTGAAATTGTAACCAAATTGGTGGACGATTGCATCGGATTTCGAGGTAAGAGAAAAATTGAAGATTTCTCGGGTTTGAAACCCAGAACAGATCCGGCTCCGGATCCATGCAGAACTGGCGCCATTTCTATTTGTCGGCGGACGACCTCCGGGTCAAAAAGAACCGGCGTCAGTGCACCTTAGATTCGGCGCCAGTGTTGCCCTCTAGGGGCAAAACGGTCATTTCACATCCCAAAACCCTAATTGACCCCAAATCGATTCGAAACACGTCCGAGCCTTGCAAACCACATCCAAACATCATCTTAGGTCATGGTAGAGCCTCGTAGGTGGATTCATAAATTAAATTATGAATGCTAACGTGTATTTCTGTGTATTAGGGCTCCAGTTGAATCGAGTGCGGAGATGCTCCGGAGGTTAAAGCTACATGGAGCGCTTGGGAGTATACGAATCTCCCAATACTGTGAGTGGCCTAGACTTCTTTGTTTAGCCACAGGGCACAATGGTTTTAAAAAGCTTTTAAAAACTTAAATGTTTTCAAAGGTTTTGGGATACGGGAAATCCACACACACACAGTTGCTTGTGATATACCCACGTAGACAGTGGGATATTTTCAAAGAAAATATAAAGACTTTCGTTTGTGTGTTTATTTGTTTTAAAATATATATGTTTTATACATATATATATATATGAAATATTATTATTATGATTATTGAGGGTGCGGTACCCTTATGAGATGAGTGATTGAGAGAGCTCATCGGGCTCCAATATATGAAGGAGCGTGGATGAGTTGGAGAAAGCATGCTAGATTCTCAACCATGGACCGCTTATTGAGGGACACGGTGAGATGAGACCTGGTTAGGAGAGGCGCGTAGGGAAGCTTGCCAGGCTCCAGTTCGCTGTGTTCCACCACAGCGAGGCACCACCGAGGGAAAGGGCTAGAGAGATAGAAAAGAGAAAATATTTTGAATGAGAAAAGAGATAGCCCTCGGTGTAGTAGGGCATAAAACGACCGACGGGTCGCACCTTTAGTATAAAAGAGATGCCAGCCCATTTGTGATATATATATATATTTATTTATTTAAAGAGTTTTGAAAGAGGGTTCTCGGTTGGAGAACCAAAAAATAGTTTTGAAAAGAAAAATATTTATTTTATTATTATTTTATTTTGGATTTCCCTTAATTGCCCTAACCCCGATGGAGATTCATAGAACCTCTGTCACTCACCTGTATCCAATGTCGGTGGATGTAGATCTGCGTACGAGGTCAGCAAATAGCATGGAGCCTCACTAGGAAGCGTCGGTGGCGTAGGCTTAGTAGTTTTCGCTGTGTAGGTACTATTTTAAATTAATCCACTGGTACATCTTGTAAGTTTTATTATTTTATTAAATGATTTTTAATTAAAGTTTTAGTTGTTTTGCAGCGATGGTATCCATTTCTATGCCTTGCGGTGCTTCAGGTGCGTGACTGGCCAGCACGTACTTCGAGACAGCATGGCGGTTGCCACGTGGTTGACTCTGGCGGGTTAGGGCGTGACAATTGGACCAAACTATATAGTGAAAATGTTAATGCTATTGTGCTATCCTTATTTTTGGTGGATGAGTAGAGGTCACTGCAATGGCGCCTCTCACGGTCCGACCTTGTGGAGGAGGCGTGAGTAGGCTTTCACTCCCACTTGGGGTGGATGGTACAGGGGTTGTTGCACGCATTGAGATAGTGATTATGCGACCCCAGTGGAAGTACTGTGGACATAGCCATGCACCACCAGTGGTGAAGGCCCACGCCAACGCCGAGAAAAAAGGGCTTTTTGCTTCCTAAATAAAAAAATAAGAGAAAAACTATCTCGGCGGGCTTAAATCTCATATTGGCCGGGTGAGATTTGAGCAATGTGTTTCGGCAAGCCCTTTAATTTCATAAACTTGAATTACTAATTGGAATTTCGTAAAACGTTGAAGTCTAAACTTTATGTTGAAAAGTTTACCTAAACTTTCTCATAATTTACATAAAAATTATTTTATGATGAGATTGTATGTTTGTGTTGTATTTTCTGGTCTTGTCTCACTCACTGGGTATAGAAAATATACTCACCCCGTTTTCTTATAAAATTTTTCAGGCCGATAGTGTAGATATAAAGTAGCAGATCATCCAAAGGAGCAACTTGACTGGGGTTGATCTTTTTACCGAGTATGTTATCGAGTTTTTTGTAAATTAGTTATGGATCCACCAGCATCATTTTGGTACTCCTCACTTTTGATGTATTTAAACACTTAAAAGAAATATTTTCTATATACTAATAATTTTATAAAATGGACTTAATTTCATCACTATATAATATTTTATTTTTCATTATGAGTAATACGCATTTTACATATTTGATAAATTTTATTTAATTCCAATTGAGCTGTGAGAACCATAAGCCTTGCGTACTTGGAGTTTCGGGTGAGCGCGCCATTCGAAATTCCTAGTACGCTGCAATTGTCATATTTCGACCCTCCGGGTCGTGGTGTGACAATGAAAGTATTGGTTGCTCCCATGTCTATCATGTTCTCGATGGCCTTCCCATTCAACATCAAATCTACATACATTAAGCCCCTTATTGGTTCTTTCTGAGATTGAGCCAACTAAGCGTAGAGGGCATTAGGAAACCCTATTGATCCTAGCCTAGCCGACTCATTTTCAGTTGTTTCACTGCTAGGCTTGGGTGGTGATGCTTCTTGAGAGGGTGCTTGTAGGGCACTCAAGGCCCCTTGGTATGGGCACTCGGCAACTCTGTGTGGCCCACTGCCAAAGAAGTAAGCCAAGGGACTTGGCTTGATGTTTAAGGCACCAGTGCTCTTGGATTGGGGGAAGTCTTTGCTCATGGTTCTTTTCTCCCCTCGGTTACCTGAGGTGTTACCTGTCCTAGGTGCCATTCCCCCAACACCACTGCTAGAGCTACTACCATTGGGAGGTGGGTTCTTTCGCTTCTTAGCACCATCGTTGTAGTCGTTAAGGCATTCTCAGCCGCCATAGTCGTTAGAGCTGTCAAATGCTGACCCGAACCCGAAAACCCGACCCGAAACTAACCTGACCTGGTTTGACCAAAAAAAAAGTAAACGACCTGAACCCTACTTGTCGAGACATTTTACCGCTCCGACGAAAAATATGGCATGAGAAATGCTCCGGACTAAACAGTCGAAAAACAAATGGAGTCGCCACTAACCTTTTATTTAATTAGGTGTGGTTAGTCACCTATTTGTTTAACTCAACATAAATATAGAAAGATTATGTCAAGTTAAGGAAAGAAATTGGTCTACGAATAAAAAGATTTTAGGTTCGACACTTGGTTACGCTTGGGGAAGGATTAGCACACTCAAGACGCCTGGAAATCAGTACCACAAAAGTCTTAAAAATAATTTTACTTGGAGAATAATAATAAAATGTGTTTAAAATCATTTTAAGAAAAACATAATTTTAAATTTCGAAATAAATATTCCTTTTAATATGGGATAAACATCCCTTTATAAAAACAAAATTCGAAATTTAAAGATTTAATGTCAGAATGAATATTCCTTTTAATGTGAAAATCCGTAGCCCAATTTTGAATTTGAAGAAATTTCCTACTTAGAATGAACATTCAATTTCTAAATAGGAATATATATTCTTCTAAAATCAAAGTCGAATTTAAAAATGAAGATAAATATCCCTTTTATAGAAAACAAAGGTTTAATTTAAATTTAGAAAGCCTCAATTATGAGAATACGAATTAAGACTTTCTGGAAACAATTTAAAAAATTTGGGATAAATATCCTTAAGTTTTTTGTTCTAAAATTCACCTTAAGAGACTTTAAGTATGACTATTTAGATTAAAATCTCTTAGAAAGATTTGATTTTAAAACCTATGTCGGAATAAATATTCCTTTTAATTTAATGAAGGGAATGGTTTAGCAAAAATTTGATTTAATTGGAATACTTTAATTGATTTAATAAACTAAGACCTTTCAAAAAAGCCTAAAATAAAGATAATATAGGACAATAGATATCTTTCTTTTTATTGAATAAAATCAATTTTGAAGAAGAAATTTTGGAAATTTAAGGAATAATATTCCTTTTATTAATACTTTAAGAAGATGGGTTTTAATAAAATTAAGTCTAATTGAAGAGCCTTAATTAGTTTAATACTTTTTATGGGATAAAATCAATTTTGAAAAAGAATTTTAAAAACTTAAAGAATAAATATTCCTTTTATTCGAGTTAAAAATGTCTTTTAATAAAAATGAAGTTTACTTGAAAGGTCTTAATTAACTTAACCTACTAAAGTCTTCCCAAGAAAAATATTTTGAAAATTAAAAAAAAAAAGGACAAAAGAAAATAAATATTCCCTTTCATTGGAAAGAAAAGAAAAAAAATAAATTTTGAAAGTGGTTTTCTAATAAAACTTGGATTAATTTGAGAGGCCTTAACTATAATTGTGTAGTTAAAATCTCTAAAGAAAAAAAACTTTTAAATTTGTTTTAAAATTAATGTTAGAATAAACATTCCTTTTAATTTAATTGAGCCTCTTAAACAAGAGATTTCCTTAAAATAAAATGAAAAATAAACATAAAAGTAAAAAGGAAAAATAAAATAAATAAAAATAAAAGATTTTGAAATTAACATTCCTTTTTAAAAAAAAGAAAATTTTTTGGGGTTGAAAATTTTTTGGGTTCATTTGCAAATTTTAAGAAATTAAATAAATCATAAACATGATATGTATATGCTTTGTATGAAAATTAAATGAGAAAAATATATTTTTATTTTGAAGGAATGAAAAATTTCCTTGGACCCGATCGGACTTCCGATTAGATACTTGATTAGACACCGAGAAAACCTGTCATTTGGAAAAACCTTCAAGAACCTCGGACTCCCGAGGCACCCTCCGGTTCTCCTTGCATATGAATTTTTGAAAATCGATGTTCTAAACTTAATTATGCATAAATGAGACAAGGATAAATAGGTTAGTACATATAAACACGATTAATTACATAATATAATATGATAAATAAATTGAACATGGAAATTCAAAATTAATTTTACAAGCTTAGATTACATGGCATCTAATTTAGCACATATAAGCAAATTTAATTTAAACAAACATATATACAATTCCAGAGATATAATTTCTATACACAAAATTCAATTTTTAATTAAGTAAGCATATTTACAAAGGCAAAAAGGTGATTTTACATACGAGATTCAATTATTAACTAAGCAAACATGCGTATGAGGGCAAAAAGATAATTTTACATGTAAGATTCAATTTTTATTTAAGCAAAAAACATACGAGGGCAAAAATATAATTTTACGTACAAGATTCAATTATTAACTAAGCAAACATGCACATGAGGGCAAAAAGGTAATTTTACATACAAGATTCAACTTTTAATTAAGCAAACATGCATACAGGGGTAGAAAAGTAATTTTTATGGTTAAAATTAAATATTAAACTAAAAATGTATTTATACAAGCCTAAAAAACAAAATTTTTATAACCAAGATTTATTTTTTAATTTAAACAAATGAAAATAAACTTAAAGATGAAATTTTTATTAACCAAGGTTTCATTTTTAATCAAACAAGAATACCCACAAATAAAAAGATGTAATTTTTTATAGCTTAGACTTAATCTTTAACTAAGTAAATGATTTTTACAAATTCAAAGTCACAACTCTTTTTTTAACCAAGATTAAATTTGTTTTAGCTAAATAAATATATAGAATGCACTAATCAAGTTTCAACAATAATTAGTATTGATATAAGACAAACAAAGTTAGCAACTTTTCTACATAAACAAGCAAATAATCAAAAAGTTAGCAACTTTTCTACATAAACAAGCAAATAATTAAAGTCAATCACTTAATAATATAAAATAAACTCAAAAAGGAATAATCTTTAATATGTTTAAACCATATTTTAAACTAATCAAATGGCTTAGTAAAGTTTAAGAGCTTCATAAATTGCAAACATTAATATAAAAAACAAAAAGTTGACATTTTTATGCATAAGCTAAACATAATAAAGAAAGGATATAGTATTAAAAATAAAAAGCATTAATCTGTCATAAAAGAAAGAGCTTTACCAAAAAAGGAGGTCTTTGATGAATGAAACCCACTCAACAATAACAAAAATATGGTTGTGTTTAGGAGAGAGAGTGGCTTAAATTGATTAATCAATAAGCTCTTATCTCTCTATTATCCTTTTAACCAACCTTATCTTACAACAAAAACAAAAAAAAAAAACAAACAAACAAGAAGAAGAGAAAATCCAAATTTTCGGACTGTTCTTCTTCTTAGATTTTGAAAGCAAAGACGAATGCTCTGTTTTTGTTTGCAAAACGCTGCTTTTCTGTTTTTTGAAAACTGAAAACCAAAAAAAAATCCCCTTGTTCTACGATAAAAATAGCCTTATATAGCCCCTTCTTTTCCTTCTTCATCTAACGATCTTGCTTCCTTCTTTCTTCTTCATCTAATGGCTCTTAATTCTTGTCTTGTGCTCCCTATTTTGCCCTTTTCTCCCTTACTCTGATTGGTCCTTGCTTTGCTTCTTTGTTTTTCATTGGCCGGCTTCTATTTATTGTCTTCTGCAGGGGCATAAGCTGGTCAGTGAGAGAATGGTGTAGCTAGCAACACGTTGACACATGTCTAGTGTCGTTTTCCGCATGCCTTGGGTGTAAACTCGCAAACCTTTAGCTTTTCATAAGTTCTTGCAAGCTTCTCTGCCAATTTGGCCCTCCTTTCATCAAGCATGAACTCTCCTAGCGGCGAGTCGTGCGAGGTTTCTCCCATGGAGCTCTATTCTTGCCGTATTCTTCTTTTAGCTTTTCTACCTCCACAGCTTTTGAATTATTTCTACTTTCAAGAACTTCACATTCCTTACTAAGCTCATGGGCCTTCTCTTCAAGCAATACTTTATGGACAACTGAAACCTGCAGCTCACCAAACAATGCAGCAGCCTAAGTTTCCCAAAGTTCAACCTCAATTCTTCCCTTTTGTAGTTCAAGATTCAAGCCGTCCTCTAATGATGGTAGTGGAAAAATAAATCTCTCTGTTGAATCTCCCAGGCCTCCCCAATGCGGGATCAACAGCATTAGGGCGATTAGTTGCACCAATGACCACCACTAAACCTCGGGACTTCAGACCATCCAAAAGAGCAAGTAACGTGGACACAATTGAACTATATGTCTGATCTTGCTGCCCCGTCCTTCAAGGTGCTAGGCCATCTATCTTGTCAAAGAATGTTATAGAAGGTTGGCATTTATCAGCAACCTGAAACAAGAGCTTAAGCTGAACGCTCAGCATTACCAGCACCTTTGCGAGCAAAATATGCAATTCGTTTATCACCACGAGCACACTAACCAATCAGGGCTCGTGCTACAAGAGTTTTGTGTTCCTAGATATTGAAGTTGTTGGAGAAGAAAATTAACACATTGGCTGTATGGAAAAGAAACTCCAGCCACGAACTAAGAAGTAGCAGCCAACTTTTGTTGTTGCTGCTACCACTGCTACTACTGCTACCACTGCTACCACTGCTACTACTATTGCTGCTATTGTTATTAAAGGGTATTTTATCTAAGTAACTATCGGCACTGTTACAGCTCACTAAGCTTGCTCAAAGAATCGATAAGAGCGGCACTATCGGTATAATCTGCCTGAAGAAATCTATAGGTAGTATCATTGTCGCAGCATTTTTCTGAGACGACGACGGATTTGGGACTTAAGAGAATTTTACGGAGTCGCCACTAACCATTTTTGTTTAGGTGAGGTTAGTCACCTATTAAGAATCTACCTAACTTAGCATTGGCCGTTAGATGGCGTACTTAAGCTGGGTAGGTCCTGGTCTGCGGAACGGAGAACTGGAGTCGGGAGTACGGTTACGTGCGGGGAAGGATGAGCAACCCCACAACGCCCGTCAAGATGACGGTATCGATTAATTTAATAATACTTAGGCCTTAATTAAAAAACATGTATTTTATAATTTTCCTTTTCTTTTGATTGATTTTTTTATTTCGGTAATTTTATATTTTTTTATTTCTATTATTAGAGCAAAATTAAAATGAAAGCAAATTTCAAAATATTTTCTTTTCCTTTGTTATTATTTAAAAAAAAATTCTTTCATTTTTTTATTTTTTTATTTCATCATTTCATTTTTATACTAAAACATTTGTACTGATATATAGAATAGAATCATTAAATAATTTCTCCTTTCAAAAATTTATTTTCATTACTCCATTTTTTAAAACAAATTTTGTTTCATTTTTTTATATATTTTTTAAGTTGTTATCTTTATTGGATACTTACTAATTTTAAAATGAGAACAACTTTTATCAAGACCTGCTATGAATCTCGCCCAATTCTGGGTCCAATTCAAAAATAGCCACTTGTCTAGAAATCCGTACTAGGTGTGAATTTTCACTGTCCCAAATCGGATCCCGTGATAGCATCCTCATTTCTCCTACATAGCTTAAACCATATTTACAAATATTTGCCCAAAGATTATTTACTGATTTCATTGACCTTAATTATTATTACATTATCCTTGTTAGTTTTAAAAAATGATTATTATTTATTATTTTCTTAAAATTAATACCCCATAATTTATTTAGATGCCTAAATGCATGGCATGTGAAATATTATCTTACTAATTTTAAAAAAAATAAGGATAGTAAGGATTTTATCAAGAACCACCGTGAATCTCGCCCAATTCTGGGTCTGATTCAAAATGAATCTCTTACCTAGGAACCCAGGTCGGATGTGAATTCTCACCTTTCCGAACCGGACACCATGATCGGACCCTCACTATCCTCACATACCATTATTCGCATGGATGGTAAAAGTTAAAAAAAAAAGGGCAATAATATAAAAAAAAAATTTGAGAATGCATGTCTTGAAGGAATTTTTAATTTCATATTATTTTGTTTGTTTTATTCCTTTTGTTCAAAAAAAATCTCGTTTTTTAATCCAAAATCTTCATTCCTGTTTTTTTTATCACGTTCACTTTTATTATTAATAATCTCATGGTTGCAAAAGTACCCTTATATATATTTAAAAAAAAAACTACCCAAACAATAATGCAAATATAATCATTATTAAAAAGATCCACTTGGCTCTATCTTATTACCAATCTCCTTTTGTTTGTCTCATTACTGACTTCCTCTTTTTTAATAATATTTTTGTGAAACCAATCCAACCATGACGTTATGAAATCTGACCCTGGGTGAACGTTGGATTAGTTTACAAATACAATTCAGGAATAACAAAATAATAGGAACCAATATAAAATAAATCACAATTAAATAAAATAAATAAAGGGGAAAAGGAAAGTACCATCAGTAAGAAGAAGATTAAATTGCTGCAAAGGGGTCAGATCACCCTAACCAAAACACGTAGATCCTTGCTCTCAAATTGGATTATCCAGGGATAATTGAACAACTGAAATAACACTAGTACGCCTCTGAGATGTAAAAGCATCAAACTTTAGCGCAATTTTCTCTTTTGCTTACTTTTTGTTTTTGTCTTCTTTCTTCATGTCTCTGCTTCTCTGCTTCTCCCGCCCGACAAGTTTTCATACCACTAAGCGGCCACTCTCCTCCCTGGACCACCTCCCCATAAGTTGACTGAATTCCAACCTTTTTTTTGTGTGTTTTTGGTTTATTTGGAGGGCTGAAAGTTATTGATAATGCTTTTATTTTATTTATTGAGGAGAGATTGAGAGGAAGAGCAACAAAGGGTTTGGGGAACTGAATGGGGTCTCTCGGTGGGAAGTAGTGTTGAAATCCCCCTCCAAGGAATGGAAAATGATGGCCTTTTTAAAAGAGGAAGGTAAGGTGTTTTTTTTTTTTGGTTTCCTTCTTTCGGTTTGCAATGGAATTGAAAGATGGCCAGGCCAACTTTTTTTTTTTTTAAAAAGAAATTCTCCCTTTGAATCCTTACTCTCTAAAATATTCTCCTTCTAAACATCTCCAATACCTCCCCATCTAAAAATAAAACTAAGTATTTATACTAGCTAACTAGGGTATTTACAGGACTTTTAATTAAATTAAAACACATGAGTCCAAAACCCAATTATTTGGCGTGTAAAAGCTTGTAAATAGACAAGAAGTGGCGCCGTTTCAACATTGTTCTGGGGCCGCTTCAGCTCGACTTTTTCTTTGCTTTGTTTTGATTGAAGTTAAACTTCACGTGACTTATCCTTCATCAAAACTTCTGTGGCAGCAATTATTTGGCGTCATTTCAACATTGTTCTGGGGCCACTTCAGCTCGACTTTTTCTTTGTTTTGTTTTGCTTGAAGTTAAACTTCACGTGACTTATCCTTCATCAAGACTTTTGTGGCAGTAATTATTTTTGGCTTTTTATTTCCAATGTAGGCTACCTGTGATTGTCGTGATTTCTGCAATATAAGTGTCATTTTTTTAATCCCAACTTGGCTGATTCATTGCCTTTTCCTTTTTATTTAATGCAGGTTAATGCAAGTTGACAATAATCCCTTTTGACAATATTCAGCGGATTGATAATCTGGGATGGTCCACCATACTTGATGTTTGCCGATAAAGGGTGATAATAGAGCTAAGCAACCGTTAAAGAAAGGAAAAGAAACGAAAGAGGAAAGGATTTATATCATAAAAAAAAAGTTGAATGACATTGATTGGTTTGGTCCTTTTTTTTTACTTTGCTTGGCTCCCCTCTCTCTACATTTTTCTTTGGTTGGCCCCCCTTTGTCTCTTTTTTTTCTTTGGTTGGCAGCTGTTAAGCAGGAATTGTTGAAAGGGCCCTCGCGTGTTAAACCTCTTTGAATTTTAAATTTACAGCTGAAGGTTTAGGTGGTGGAACAGGAGGTGGGGGCGAATGAAGTGATAGATTTGAGGCAAAGGGAAAGTGGGAGAAGAGAGAGTGGAAAGGTCACGAGTGTTAAGAGTCTTATGTCCCAAAACATAGCAATCTTGGTTATTAGCACCATGTCTCATGGTGGGGCTAATGAGAGCGAAATGGTTATCTTTCCTCGTGAATTGCACTGCCTATTTCTATTATCTGATACTCGATGCCTTTCTGATCTTGACAACTGTACTTTGAGTTGCTGTGAATAGCTCTGATTGACCTTGTGTATTTGTGTGCTTGATGAGGTAAATGTGTGCGATGTATTGTAACTTTTCCATGTTGCTCTGTGCAAGTTTCCATTTTTTTGAGGGACATACCACCGACTGCATTGAGGGAATCTCGAAGCTGAGTGAGAGTGCTGTCTGTTGCTCATTCCAAGATCATATCCAATTATCTCATATCAAAGCCCGCTCCATTCCAAATAGTAATCCAAAGAAAAGAAAAGAAAAACAATGAAGTTAAAATAAGAATAAAAGCAAATTCAAATAAATCCCATAAAAAAAGAAAACAAGAAAGGTAGGAAGAAAAGAAATTAAATAATAAAAATAGGGTGTCTACAGTTGCCCCTCTTGGAGCGTTTTTTAAGAACCTTGAAGTTTTCTTCAAGATAATTAGGACATGGTCCAAGACGTAGACACCATGTGCTTTTAGAACTTTTCAAAAGCTAAAACTTGGTCTCCAAACGAATCAAATGCCATCAATTGGCCTTTAAATGAAACGAGAGCCATGACTCGATCTCTCACTAAAGTAAATGAATCTTGAGAACCTAAACTAAATCTCCAAGTTAATCAAGAACCATGACATGATCTCTAAATGAAATGAGAGCCATAATTCGATCTTTTAAATGGAACAAGTGCCGTGATTCAATCGCTAACTGGAACGAGAGCCGTGATTCGGTCTCCCAATGAACAAATTAAACTGAGAGAACCTAAATTAGGTCTCAAAATGAAACAAGAGCTATGATTTGGTCTCTTAAATGAAATAAGTGCCGTGATTCGGTCACTAACTGCAATGAGAGCCGTGATTCGGTTTCCCAATGAACAAATTAAACTAAGAGAACCTAAATTAGGTCTCAAAATGAAACAAGAGCCATGATTTGGTCTCTTAAATGAAATAAGTGCCTTGATTCGGTCACTAACTGCAACGAGAGCCGTGATTCAATCTCTCAATGAACTAAATGAATCTTGAGAACCTAAACTAGGCCTCAAGATGAAATAAGAGCCATGACTTGGTCTCTTAATGAGACAAAAGCCGTGATTCGGTCTCTAAATGAAACGAGAGCCGTGATTCGATCTCTCAATGAACTAAATGAATATCGAGAACCTACAATAGGTCTCAGAATGAATCAAGAGCCATGATTTGGTCTCTAGATGGAACGAGAGCCGTGATTCGATCTCTCAATGAACTAAATGAATCTCGAGAACCTACAATAAGTCTCAGAATGAATCAAGAGCCATGATTTGGTCTCTAGATGGAATGAGAGCCGTGATTCGGTCTATCAATGAATAAATGAATCTCGACAACCTACAATAGGTCTCAGAATGAATCAAGAGCCATGATTTGGTCTCTTAATAAAACGAGAGCCGTGATTCGGTCTCTTAATGAACTTTGAGAACCTAAATTTGGTCTCAAAATGAAAACAAGAGCCATGATTTGGTCTCTAGATGGAACGAGAGCCGTGATTCGGTCTCTCAATGAATAAATGAATCTCGAGAACCTACAATAGGTCTCAGAATGAATCAAGAGCCATGATTTGGTTTCTAGATGGAACGAAAGCCTTGATTCGATCTCTCAATGAACTAAATGAATCTCGAAAACCTACAATAGGTCTAAGAATGAATCAAGAGCCATGATTTATCTCTTAATAAAATGAGAGCCGTGATTCGGTCTCTTAATGAACTTTGAGAACCTAAATTAGGTCTCAAAATGAAAACAAAAGCCATGATTTGGTCTCTTAAATTAACCTACTTTTGTAAAAATCCCATGGAAGGGCCAATGACTTGAAAGGATCCTATGAAAGGAAAAAATGAAATGTAAAGATCCCACAGAAGGGCACATGACTTTTGTAAAGTTTGTGGAAATTTAGATAGAACAAAACTTGACTCATGTGGGAATGAGCATTTAACTCTGAAAAAGATTGGATGGAACCAAAACAAATTCATATGGAAATGAGTATTTAATTTTGAAAAGAAGTTTGGACGGAACCAAAACAGACTCGTATGGAAATGAGTTTTAATTTTGAAAAGAAGTTTAGACGGAACCAAAACAGACTCATATGGAAATGAGTTTTAATTTTGAAAAGAAGTTTGGACGGAACCAAAACAGACTCATATGGAAATGAGTTTTAATTTTGAAAAGAAGAAAACTGACTCATATGGAAATGAGTTTTAATTTTGAAAAGAAGTTTGGACGGAACCAAAACTTGGCTCATGTGGAAATGAGCAGTGATTTCTTCAAAAGTTTGTAAACATTTGGATGGAACCAAAACATACTCTATGGAAATGAGCAAAAGTTTCGTAAAAGTTGGATGGAACCAAAACAAACTCATATGGAAATGAGTAACTGCTTTTGAATAATTCGTGAAAATTTGGTTGAAACCAAACTAGACTCATATGGAAATGACTAGGGATTTCTTTTGAGCAGTTTATTGGAACCATAGTGGATTCGCTTGAAAATGAATGATAACTTTTGGAAATTTTGTAGGAATTTGGATGGAACCAAAGTGAACTCATATAGGAATGAGTGTCATCTTTTGAAAAGGTTGGTATCAATTTGGATGGAACCAAAGCAAACTCATATGAAAATGAGAATTGATTTTTGAAGAATTGGTCGAAGCTAACACTTGACTCACATGGAAATGAATAATATCTCATAGAAAACATTTATTTTAACATCAATCTCACAATAGATTCTATAGTTCAAAAGGCTAATGTTTGAAAACATCATGCATTTGTGCTTGATTCAGTGTTGAAATTAAAGAGGATAGTGATACTCATTGAACTTCCTTGTTTTTGCTGTTTGCCCCAACACTCAGTCCTTTTGTTCGATCAGTAGAGCTTGAGTCTATCTTTGCTGCTGATCTTGATTTTCTTTGGCATTCTCTTTGCCCCATTCACATCTTGAATTTTTCCTAACATAGACATCAATAAAGGTTCAAAATTCATATGTGCATCAAGTCAAATTTCAATTGCACATCTAAATAAATGAACTTGATAATGATCAAAAGTTACTTTACACTTAAGCACTCTTTATTTAAGAAAACATCAAATTGCAAAGCATTCAAATATCTATTATTCATTTTTTGAAATTCAGATCTCTTGAAAGCTAGTGATTACTTCTCAGAATATCCTTGTAGGTAAACAGGCTATTTTAAATTCCTAAGTGGGCTTCAATAGTAGTGGGTTCCAAAAGAGGCAATTTATTGTCTCATGAAAGAGGGAATTTCAATATCTCTTCATCTAGGCTTACAATTAACTTTCTTTTTGAAAATCACAATTTTTTTTTTTAAATCTGACTTGATCACAAGATCAAGTTGATGCTTGCTTAATCTCTTAACTTGACAATCTTGATATGAGTCAAAACTTGGACATGAAAGGCTTGAGATTTTGTGAGATTGGTATCAAAGAGAGGTGTGACCCAACTTTCCATATTTAGGGTTCAAAAAAGTATCTCATCTTATGGGGTTTATCATTTTTGGATGCCCCAAGCGGTATTGCTCATTTCTAAAACTCACTTTGCTGTCTTGGTCAAATCTTGGGTGATCTCATGAATTCTCATTTCTGCTCTAGACTGCCCTTTCGAGTTTTCACCCTAGAGCCACAACATTTCATTTCTTTTTCTTTTTTTTCTTTTTTTTAACTGTCTCATCATGCACATGAAAATTCAAAATTCATTTAAACAATCTTTTGAAAAAAAATGGTTCAGTGTAAAAGACCCATTCTTCTAAAGCAATGCTCTTCAATTAAAGTATCCACACTCGATCAAAATGGACTTTTCAAAGCACATAATGTAGGCCATGGTTGAGGGTTCAGAAAGAAAGAATAAACAGGCCCAAAAAGTATTTCAAGATAACTGAATCAAGGATCACTTTTCGGCCATATGAAGAATTCATTTTTTCATGCTTGATTTCTCATTTGCCTCTATCCCATTAGTTTTTTCATTTCAATTTGTCATTTCTTTCTTTTCTTTTTTTTTCTTCTTTTTTTTCTTCTTTTTTTCTTTCTTCTTCTCTCTTTTTTTTTTACAACATGAGTTCAAGGCTATTCTTATCAAACAATTCTTCATCATTTTGGGGCGTCATTTCTTTAGACCATATGCAAGATTTCTTCCATCTTTTGCTCGAATGCTTTCTTTGCATTTGCCCCCAGTGTGAGGGGTGACCCTTGATTAGGTTCATTAGAAAGAATATTCATTAGGCTCAAAGGGGACAGCAATGGATAATTTTCTCAAAGTGAAGGGGATATGAAAAATGGCCATTTGTCTTCTCAAGTATGGCTATCTTCATCGAAAAGAAATACCTTAGAAAACGTTACTTTGAAAAACAATAATAATTTTTTTGAAAGCTTTTGAAAACTTTGTTCAAAATCCTAAAACATCACGTGCATGATGATGCAATCAACTTTCTTCTTTTTTTTCTTTTTTCTTTTTTTTTCTTTTTCATCATGAGAAGTTTACAGAAGATGACGTTTCCACCTTTTTCAAATTATTACTAAGGCAACCAATCTGAGCAATTTGTCTCAATAGCAAAGAGGTATCGGGACCTTACAAAGTGACTTTGGTCTTTCTGATCATTTTGTCCCAAAGGTGGGTGAATGAACACCTTGGCAGCAAAGGTTACTTATTTTCAAGAAAATCAAGGTGAGCTCATTTTGAAACAAGAAGGTAATGTGTTCAAAAGTCATTCATTTCAGACACTTTTGAGTTTCAAGAAAATTGGGAAGCATATGGGCATTATGAATTCAAAGAACATGGTTGATTTCAAGACAAGGAAGTAATGAATTCAAAATTCTATTGCAGTTTTGACACATATCAAAATGTCACTTTTTTAGAGTTAAGCAAGCATCTTGTTAAACAATCATTTTTGTCTATTACCCAGATGAAGAATATTGACTCTCTCAAATGGTTTTCAAGGTTTATGCCTCATTTTTACTTCGAGTCTCAATTTTTGAGATTTTATTCAAATGACACTGAATGGCAAGAAAGATGGTTTGAAGGACTTGTTAAGAATTACTTCTCAAAGCAATCACCAACTTTTCATGAAATCCTTTTTTATTTTTCAAAAAAGTTTCACTTCTTCTCTTTTTTTTTCAAATGTGACAATGAAAAATGGATAACACAAATCATTTATTCCAGAAAGGCATGTAATCCAAAAGAAATCAATATTTACAATGAAAATCCAAATTAAAACACCATGACATGATTTTTGAAATCTAAAGTTTACCCTTTAAAATTCAAATATCTAAAAGTTATTGCTTTCAAGTGACACTATGTACAAGGCTAAGAAAAAGTATTATGTACAAGAGTGAAAAGGATTAGAAATTGCCCCTGCTTGGCATACTGTCCATAGAACTCTATAACTTGCAATTGACTGGCCTGAAGTTGCCACGAAAGGGTTGCCCCTGTTAAATGAAATTTGATGGAAATGATTGAATAAATGCATGAGCATGTGTATTGATGAAATGAAATGCAATGGCTTTCTAAGCAAAAATGACCATGGAAATTGCTAAGATCATGCACTCCTATGACTAATATGAAAACTCATCATTTTATTACTTTTGGTGCAAGATATATAAAACAAAGCCCTTAAAATCCTTCCAATGCCCTTGGGCATAAGCATAAGAGTCTGATTCTATTGCTACTTATAGAATCCATCAATGAGAACTTATTGTTGTCCCCACATAAATAGGCAAGGCTCCCTAACTGAATCTTGGCTCAGTCCCATTTGGGAAGCTTAACTGGCCCGATTTAATCAATGCTTGCACCTTCCACTGCTTTCAATCTTTCCTCCAACATACTCAACATTTTGTTATCAACAGATGTTTCTTTGGAACTCTTCGGATCAAGTACTACCAGGTTTGCTGAAGTTGTACCAGCATTAGTGGTTGGGACGTCGGTAGGTTGGGTAGTTTGAGTGGTTGGTTGGAAGGTGGACCTGGAAGCAACATAGTTAGTAGCTTGGGGTAGATAGTCATCCTAATATGGCCAAAAATGCTTGACCATTCTACGGTCCTCATTACAAAAGAATAAGTAGTTAAAAAGGATAGGAGTTGTTCCTTCATGTGTCCTATTTTAAGGCTGCGCTCATTAAGGGTTTGGCCCTATCTAAATTTGGCTACTCGCAGGTGACCTATATGATGGTTATGGTCATGCCATCTAAAGGTGCCCAGACTGTCCTTATTTCGCCATCTATCATAGGCTAGTAAGGCTTCCAATCCTAACCCATTATAGGCTCATTGGAAAGGATTCAGTCTGAGTGGGGTTTTTTCGCTTAGAAACTCATTATGAGGAGTTGCCCCATGCGAGTAAGCTACTTTGCCCCCTCCTAAGTAGGTAATATCCAATTCTGGACTTATACATGTAATGCAAATGTGAGTGTGTGCAAATGAACATACAAACCTTCCCAATTTACTAACATACCAAAATTCAACATTTATCAACAAGGAGTAAACTTCTATTCACAAATAAGAGACAAAGAAATTAGTAACACAAGAAAGCATGTACATTTATTTAAAGTATCAAATCCCTAATATGCAAACTAGGATTCGATTAATTATTCTTGGAGTTACCACAACAAGATGCAAAATCATGCAATCAAAATGTTGAAATAAGATTTAAAAATAAAAAATAAGAAAAAAGAAATTAAGGCCTAAATAATTATTAAATTAATTCCCGGCTTGACTCTCTAACCAATCCCCAGTGGAGTCGCCAAACTGTCGCAACATTATCCGAGACGACGACGGATTTGGGACTTAAGAGAATTTTACGGAGTCGCCACTAACCATTTTTGTTTAGGTGCGGTTAGTCACCTATTAAGAATCTACCTAACTTAGCATTGGCCGTTAGATAGCGTACTTAAGCTGGGTAGGTCCCGATCTGCGGAACAGAGAACTGGAGTCGGGAGTACGGTTATGTGCCGGGAATGATGAGCACCCCCACAACGCCCGTCAAGATGACGGTACCGATTAATTTAATAATACATAGGCCTTAATTAAAAAACATGTATTTTATAATTTTCCTTTTCTTTTGATTGATTTTTTTATTTCAGTAATTTTATATTTGTATTATTTCTATTATTAGAGCACATTTAAAACGAAAGCAAATTTCAAAATATTTTCTTTTCCTTTTTTAATATTTAAAAAAAAATTCTTTCATTTTTTTATTTTTTTATTTCATCATTTCATTTTTATACTAAAACATTTGTATTGATATATAGAATAGAATCATTAAATAATTTCTCCTTTCAAAAATTTATTTTCATTACTCCATTTTTTAAAACAAATTTTGTTTCATTTTTTTATATATTTTTTTAAGTTGTTATCTTTATTGGATACTTACTAATTTTAAAATGAGAACAACTTTTATCAAGACCTGCTATGAATCTCGCCCAATTCTGGGTCCAATTCAAAAATAGCCACTTGTCTAGAAATCCGTACTAGGTGTGAATTTTCACTGTCCCAAATCGGATCCCGTGATAGCATCCTCATTTCTCCTACATAGCTTAAACCATATTTACAAATATTTGCCCAAAGATTATTTACTGATTTCATTGACCTTAATTATTATTACATTATCCTTGTTAGTTTTAAAAAATGATTATTATTTATTATTTTCGTAAAATTAAAACCCCATAATTTATTTAGATGCCTAAATGCATGGCATGTGAAATATTATCTTACTAATTTTAAAAAAAATAAGGATAGTAAGGATTTTATCAAGAACCACCGTGAATCTCGCCCAATTCTGGGTCTGATTCAAAATGAATCTCTTACCTAGGAACCCAGGTCGGATATGAATTCTCACCTTTCCGAACCGGACACCATGATCGGACCCTCACTATCCCCACATACCATTACTCGCATGGATGGTAAAAGTTAAAAAAAAAAAGGGCAATAATATAAAAAAAAATTTGAGAATGCATGTCTTGAAGGAATTTTTAATTTCATATTATTTTGTTTGTTTTATTCCTTTTGTTCAAAAAAAATCTCGTTTTTTAATCCAAAATCTTCATTCCTGTTTTTTTTATCACGTTCACTTTTATTATTAATAATCTCATGGTTGCAAAAGTACCCATATATATATTTAAAAAAAAAACTACCCAAACAATAATGCAAATATAATCATTATTAAAAAGATCCACTTGGCTCTATCTTATTACCAATCTCCTTTTGTTTATCTCATTACTGACTTCCTCTTTTTTAATAATATTTTTGTGAAACCAATCTAACCATGACGTTATGAAATCTGACCCCGGGTGAACGTTGGATTAGTTCACAAATACAATTCAGGAATAACAAAATAATATGAACCAATATAAGATAAATCACAATTAAATAAAATAAATAAAGGGGAAAAGGAAAGTACCACCAGTAAGAAGAAGATTAAATTGCTGCATAGGGGTCAGATCGCCCTAAGCAAAACATGCGGATCCCTGCTCTCAAGTTGGATTATCCAGGGATAATTGAACAACTGAAATAACACTAGTACCCCTCTGAGATGTAAAGGCATCAAACTTTAGCGCAATTTTCTCTTTTGCTTACTTTTTCTTTTTGTCTTCTTTCTTCACGTCTCTGCTTCTCTGCTTCTCCAACCCAACAAGTTTTCATACCACTAAGCAGTCACACTCCTCCCTGGACCACCTCCCCATAAGTTGATTAAATTCCAAACCTTTTTTTTTGTGTTTTTGGTTTATTTGGAGGGCTGAAAGTTATTGATAATGCTTTTATTTTATTGATTGAGGAGAGATTGAGAAGAAGAGCAACAAAGGGTTTGGGGAACTCAATGGGGTCTCTTGGTGGGAAGTAGTGCTGAAATCCCCCTCCAAGGAATGGAAAACGATGGCCTTTTTAAAAGAGGAAGGTAAGGTGTTTTTTTTTTTGGTTTCCTTCTTTGGGTCTGCAATGGAATTGAAAGATAGCCAGGCCAACTCTTTTTTTTAAATAAAAAGAAATTCTCCCTTTGAATCCTTGCTCTCTAAAATCTTCTCCTTCTAAACATCTCCAATACCTCCCCATCTAAAAATAAAACTAAGTATTTATACTAGCTAACTAGGGTATTTATAGGACTTTTAATTAAAATAAAACACATGAGTCTAAAACCCAATTATTTGGCGTGTAAAAGCTTGTGAGTAGACAAGAAGTGGCGCCGTTTCAACATTGTTCTAGGGCCGCTTCAGCTCGACTTTTTCTTTGCTTTGTTTTGCTTGAAGTTAAACTTCACGTGACTTATCCTTCATCAAAACTTCTGTGGCAGCAATTATTTGGCGTCATTTCAACATTGTTCTGGGGTCACTTCAGCTCAACTTTTTCTTTGTTTTGTTTTGCTTGAAGTTAAACTTCACGTGACTTATCCTTCATCAAGACTTTTGTGGCAGTAATTATTTTTGGCTTTTTATTTCCAATGTAGGCTACCTGTGATTGTCGTGATTTCTGCAATATAAGTGTCATTTTTTTAATCCCAACTTGGCTGATTCATTGCCTTTTCCTTTTTATTTAATGCAGGTTAATGCAAGTTGACAATAATCCCTTTTGACAATATTCAGCGGATTGATAATTTGGGATGGTCCACCATACTTGATGTTTGCCGATAAAGGGTGATAATAAAGCCAAGCAACCGTTAAAGAAAGGAGAAGAAACGAAAGAGGAAAGGATTTATATCATAAAAAAAAAAGTTGAATGACATTGATTGGTTTGGTCCTTCTTTTTTTTTACTTTGCTTGGCCCCCCTCTTTCTACACTTTTCTTTGGTTGGCAGCTGTTAAGCAGGAATTGTTGAAAGGGCCCTCGCGTGTTAAACCTCTTTGATTTTTAAATTTACAGCTGAAGGTTTAGGTGGTGGAACAGGAGGTGGGGGCGAATGAAGTGATAGATTTGAGGCAAAGGGAAGGTGGGAGGAGAGAGAGTGGAAAGGTCACGAGTGTTAAGAGTCTTATGTCCCGAAACATAGCAATCTTGGTTATTAGCACCATGTCTCATGAGTCATGGTGGGGCTAATAAGAGCGAAATGGTTATCTTTCCTCGTGAATTGCACTGCCTATTTCTATTATCTGATACTCGATGCCTTTCTGATCTTGACAACTGTACTTTGAGCTGCTGTGAATAGCTCTGATTGACCTTGTGTATTTGTGTGCTTGATGAGGTAAATGTGTGCGATGTATTGTAACTTTTCCATGTTGCTCTGTGCAAGTTTTCATTTTTTGAGGGACATACCGCCGACTGCATTGAGGGAATCTCGGAGCTGAGTGAGAGTGCTGTTTGTTGCTCATTCCAACATCATATCCAATTGTCTCATATCAAAGTCTACTCCATTCCAAATAGTAATCCAAAGAAAAGAAAAGAAAAACAATGAAGTTAAAATAAGAAAAAAATCAAATTCAAATAAATCACATAAAAAAAGAAAACAAGAAAGGTAGGAAGAAAAGAAATTAAATAATAAAAATAGTGTCTACAATCATATTTACAAAAACTTCTCGCAAATTACGAACAAGGCTCCCACCCGACTTGTGCAGTTAAAGATTATTGACAGCCTGATAAATCTTCTCCAAGTCACAAGAATCTAATTGCTTCATAGCATCAATGGCTCACTTCAGCTTTTTCTTTTTGTTGGCGTCCATGGCATCGTGAAATATATATGAAGTGGAACTTTTAGTGCCTCAGCCGCATGGTCATGCCCGTATGCTAGGAGGTTTCTTGTCCTTGTCTCTCACTGCTAGCTGCAACTATCGACGTCACTGATGATGCATGGAGGATGATGTGAGGTAGAAAAGGCACGACGAGGCGCGGCAGCTTCCTTGCATCTTTTAAGCTCTCCTTTGCCGTAGCTTAGCTTTTCCTTGTTGACTCTTCGATCTTTTTTTTCTTTACAGTTCTCGGTCTTCAGACAAGCACATATCTAGCTTCTTCAGTCTTTACAAATGTCAGGTCATCAGTGACATCGGATATTAGGATGGTGGAGCTAGCAAACTCGAGCTGAGAGGAGATGATGTGAGGGAGTTCCCGCTTGACTTTACACTTCGAATGAACATTTCGGCCAGCTTTGACCGTATCATGGATGGTCTTGTAGAATTGCATCGCATCCATGAGTCTTTGACGCCTTCTCAACCGGGTGTGACTTGAACGTAACAAGCTTTATCGCCGTTGCCTGCATTGTACGAGCACCAAGATGTGGGGTGACAGTAACCTCCTTATGTTTTACCAACTCGTTGTCTTGTGGTGATGGCTCTTCGGCGAAAACATCGAGAGCAGCTTAGGCACCATTCTAGCATCCAACGCTTTTACAAAACCTTTTCCTCAATCGCTTCCCCACGAACAATAATGATAATACGTTCACCTTCCTTCATCTCAGCGAAAGCCTCGGCATTTTTTGAAGTAACTGAAGTGAGAGGCACGTTTAAAGGAATTAAATCTGTAGTAGCTATGGTTTCCTCAAGGCTCACTAATTCTGTACTTATGGCACGAGCAAGTTGGAGGGGCATCAGGGTCACTTGCAATAACATGCATGGCGAGGCCTTTGACTTTCGTTATTTACATATATATACATAAGTGTGTGTGTATATATATATACGCATAAATATACATATATATATATATATGAATAAATATATATATAAGTATATACATATACATATAAATATATATATATATACATATAAATATATACATATATATATTGCATGATAACCGAGCTGGTTCACTTGGTTGTTCGATCATGGTTCAAAATTATCTACAATGCAACAAGATAAAATTAAAATAAAATGAAGTTAAAATCAGAATAATAACAGCAAAAATAAACTAAACTTAAAAGGATAAGTAAAATAAAAAGTTCAGAAATGTCAAATTAATTAATTAATTAATTAAAATCAATTACCTAATTAATTAAGATTAAAAATAAGTATCTACAGCTACCCTCTTTGATTATTTCTTAAAGATCTAGAAGTATGAGCTTCTGGATAATTAGAAAATAAGCAAAGATGTAGATACTCTTTACTTCAATGTGTACTAAATAGTACTAGTTTTTGAAAAAGGTTGCTCTTAACAGAAATGACTTCAAGATCAAGGAAATCGTCCTAAACAGAACCAGTTTTGAGAAAGCACTCAAAGCAGACATAATTTTAAATTTGAATAAATTGCCCTAAACAGAAACAATTTTAAGAATACCACCCTAAACAGATATGATTTTGAACTTTGAATAAATTGCCCTAAACAGAAACAATTTTAAGAAAACCATCCTAAACAGAAATGATTTTGAACTTTGAATAAATTGCCCTAAACAGAAACAATTTTAAGAAAATCACCCTGAACAGAAATGATTTTAAATTATGAAGAAATTGCCCTAAATAGAAACAATTTTAAGAAAACCACCCTAAACAGAAATGATTTTAAATTTTGAATAAATTGTCATAAACAGAAACAATTTTAGAAAACCACCATAAACAGAAATGATTTTAAATTTTGAAGAAATTGCCCTAAACAGAAACAATTTTAAGAAAACCACCCTAAATAGAAATGATTTTAAATTTTGAAGAAATTGCCCTAAACAGAAACAATTTTAAGAAAACCACCCTAAATAGAAATGATTTTAAATTTGAATAAATTGCCCTAAATAGAAACAATTTTAAGAAAACGACCCTAAACAGAAATGATTTTAAACGAAGTTGTTGTAAACAGAAACAATTTTAAGAAAATCACCCTAAACAGAAATGATATTTCAAGCAAGACATTTTCTAGAAATCATTTTCAAAAATGACTTGTATCTGAAGAATTCATTCTAAATAGAGTTAATTTTGAAAGACTCTTAAACAAGAGATTTTAAGGGACCATTTCAAACAAAACCAAATAATCCTAGATAGAAACAAATGATTCCAAACATAATTAATTTACTTATAAATAGGACTGAACCATTCTAAACAGAATTTAAATCATTCTAAACAAAACTAAATCATAATAAAATTACCTTAAACAGGAATAACCCTGATGAATGAAACCATACATATATAAGTAGTCTTCAAGAATTACCTAAGAAGCTTCTTATACAAGACTAATCTTACAATCTTGAATTGGATTTACACCTGCAATCTTTGATGAACGACAATATGCATGATGAATGTTTACGAGGAATGATGCTGAAATGATGCACTTTATATGCTCATGCTTCAATGATAATGCTTTGCCACTTTGCCTCAAAGGTTTGAAGATATCTTCTAGCTTGGTCCAACTTAGACTCTTTAAGTTTGGAACTAGAGAATACCTCTCATCACATCTTTCCTCGCATAAACATGCCCCGAACCCTTGTTTCAAATCGCTTTTGCCTAAACATCCCAATTTAAGACAATTTCATTTATGTGTCATCACACTTTGGGCACCAAATGTAGGCTACCAAGCTCACGTTTACCCTCACATGTCTTCCCTTTTGTGTTGGAAGTTGAGTTCCAATGTTGCAGCATTCATTTACCTATTTGCTCATCCCTCCATGACAAAGAGATTACGCAACTTATATTTAAAGGAAACACATGGATCATTTTGAAGGAAAACAATGCACAATATATTTATATATAATAGAAAAACTTATAACAAGTTCATTACAAGGATTTAAGAAACAAGTTCATAATGAAAGAAGAAGAAAGGCACATGACCTCAGTGCGATGAATGCACAGATAACAAAACATCGGTCATCTTGCGTGTTGCCTTTGACTGACTCATCTCTGCTAAAATGACGCTATCACGCCCTGACCCGACCTCGGTCGGCCACGTGGCAACAGCCGTGTTGCCTCAAAGTATAGTGCCGACCACTCACATACCCGAAGCACCGCAAGGCATAGAAATGGATACCATCGCTGCAAAACAACTAAAACTTTAATTAAAATCATTTAATAAAATAATTAACTTTAAAAGTAATGCCAGTGGACTAAGTTAGAGAATACCTACACAGCGGAAACTACTAAGCCTAAGCCACCGACGCCTCCTAGTGAGCCTCTGATCTATCAACTGGCCTCATACGCGGATCTGCATCTATCCACATTAGATACAGGTGAGTGACAGATGTTCTAAGAATCTCCATCGGGGTTAGGGAAAAATAGGGAAAATCCAAAAGATAATGATAAAATAAATATTCTTCTTTTGAAAATCTCTTTCTAGCTCTCTAGCCGAGAACTTTCTTTTAAAACACATTAAATAAATAAATCTATATATATACATAAAATGGGCTGGCATCTCTATCATACTGACGGCACAACTCATCGGTTATCTTATGCCTCACTGCACCGAGGGCTATCTCTTTTCTTTTTAAAACATTCTCTATTTTCTCTTTCTCTAGCCCGTTCCCTCGGTGGTGCCCATCGCTGTGGTGGAACACAGCGAACTGGAGCCCTGGCAAGCTTCCCTACGTGCCTCTCCCAGGGTCTCGACTCATCGTGCCCCTCGATAGGCAGTCCACGGTTGAGTATCATGCATGCTCTCCAACTTGGTCCATGCTTTCGCATATATTGGAGCACCGAGGAACCTTCTCAATCACTCTTCTTCCAGGGTATCGTACCCTCAGTAATCATAATAATAATAATATTTCATATATATATGTATAAAACATATACATTTAAAACATATAAACACATACATAAGTCTTGATATTCCTTTTTAAAACATCCCACTCTCCATGTGGATATATCACCATTCAAATGTGTGTGTGTGGATTTCCCGTATCCCAAAGCTTTTGAAAAACATTTATGTTTTTAAAACATTTTTAAAACCTTTGTGCCTAGTGGTTAAACAAAGAAGTCTAGGCCACTCATAGTATTGGGAGATTCATATACTCCCAAGCGCTCCATGTAATTTAACTCCGGAGTATCGTCGCACTTGATTCATCCGGAGCCCTAGTACATGGAAAAGTGTGTTAGCATTCATAAACAATTATGAATGCCCTTATGAGGCTCTAATATGACCTAAGACGATGTTTCGAAGTGTTTTAGGGCTTAGAAAAGTGTCCGGGAGGTTTCGGGGTTAAAATATGACACTTGAAGAAAAATTACCAAAATGCCCTTGGGGCCTGTGGGCCACCTAGCTGGTTGGGCTCGGCCCGACCCTTGCCCAGGCCAGGCAGGCCCTCCCACGCATACTGGGCCACGCTTGGCCCAAGTTCCGCGGGGGCAAGTGGGCTGCAGCCCACTCCCGCGCAGGACTTGGCACCTTGGTGACTCTTTCGCGGGAGCCGCGCCCGGTGCCTCCGAAACCGAGGCTTTTCCTCGGTTTTCAGGCCCCTCAGTCCACCGTTCGACGTAAAACTTAAGACATATGTTCCTCGTACCTCCCACGACGGGTTTACTGGAGCAGAAATGAGAATCACAGGCTCAAAGTTCCTAGATCTAAGCTAGAAATTTAACTAAAATGCTAAACTATCTTTGAGCTTAGATCTCTCCTAGACCGATGCATGGAAATGCGTGAAAACTTAGTAAAATGTAGATTAAGGCGAGTAGAATAGCATACCAAGATCTTGCCTTGATAACATACCAAGATCTTGCCTTGAACTTCGGTCGGTTTGTCCGGATCGGCCAAAAGTCCAAAATTGCTCCGAGAGAGCAAATGAGAGGAGAGAAGAGAGGGATGAGAGAAAGTGAGAGGGGGAGAGCTCATCTCCCCCTATTTATAGGCAAGCCCGGCACCGGGTCTACTCGGACCCCAGGCTAGACTTTTTCCCCTCTTTGTAATCTTTCATAATTTCGATTCTTGGCCCGATCCACCGATCAATTCACCAATAAACGTCCAATCCATTGGCTATGGACTTAATGAAGTCCACTTTAGTGATTCCATGCATGGTCACCTGTCTCATCTTCCAACTACGCCTTATCTTAAGCTTATATTCTCTTTTTAGTTAGACACATCCGGACCGACGTATTGTTGACTTAATACACCGTCTTACACTTTTCCGTTTGTACGGAAAAGTCGTGTTAGATCAGGGTGTGTCAACTCTCGCTTCCTTCTAAAAATTTCATCATCAAAATTGAATAAGGTAGCTTTGGGGAGATTCGGCTTTTATTCCAAGCCTTCCTTTCGTTTACGAATAGTGTTCGCATCACTATTCGCTGCCGAAGTCCACCACGCTTCCACTGCGTACTCTGATCATTCTATTTCTCAAGAGTGATTTTATCACCCTTTTACTCTTGAGTTTTAACCGTATCTTTTTCTTAACATAGCCTACCCTTACCTATTTATGGGTTAGGCTTGCTTCACTTTGATCATGACATTTGGAGGTTCTTCCTCTGCTTTAGCTGTGCATACTCGATCCTTTCACCTTCTCCTTGTCCTTTCATTAAAGTCTCTCCTAACGAGACTACCCTCCTGTTACTCCTGAGGTACCACACCGCTAACTCTTCTTAGGAGTTCCTTCTCCTTCTCCTTGCCACTGCCTTTCACTTTGAGGCCATCCTCCGACACATTTCTCGTCATCTCGTGTCCTGTACTTGTCTTTATAGCCAAGCTATTGGGAAAAACCTTAGCTTAACTCCCTCACTTGCACGGCGAAGATGGGTGAGTTAATTGTCTTTCCCCCTACCTTGGTTTTGTTTCTCCGTTCCACTCTTTACTTCCATTCTAACCTCATGGCATATGAGTCGAGCTCTAGTTCACACTGGCCAACACTTGGCCATATCATTTCAGAGGAATCAGAGATCATGCCCTCTCGGCTCTGATAATTTGAATCACTCTATGACTGCCCATATTTATCACAAATAGGGCCCCTGGCCCATCTCATCACATATAGGGCCCACGGCCCATCTCATCTCATCTCATCTCTCATCCTCTCTGGGATGGAGAACTCTTGGTGGCCTCATGCACACCCCAATCACACACTGGGTTGGTCCTCTCGAGTGGTCATCACAGAGATTCTCAAGATCTCGATCTCTAACCTTCCTCTCATGGGGACGCCTCATATGGCTCCCAAGTTACTCATACCTAAGCCTCGACCTCATACCTATCCATATCATTTCTGTAGCCTCTTAGGCTTTCATTTGTCTTTTAAGCCTCTTAGGCCTCTCAAAAAGAGTTCTATTTCCCCACTGACATCCCCGTCATCGCGGGACATAGCCAATCCACCATGTCGTGATCGCTGCATGCTCTTTGTCTTTGTGCTTCTCTTTGCTATGACCTCGTTTTCCTCATTTCATCAACAGTACTATCTGGGAGTTTCCTTATCCCCATCTCTATCCTTTTCTTCCTTTCTTCCGCCCACGTCCATTGTGGGGTTCACATTTCTCTTGCCTTTACTTCAAAGCGGAATAGTATAATTCACTCATGTTATACTCGTGTGGCACCCTTTGTAGCTTCTTCATCTCCGTATTTCTCTCTTGAGGTTTCTCCTCCTTTCATTTAACTTGGCATTCTTTTAAGTTCATTGCCATCCTTAGACATCATTCTGTAGTTCTCATTATCTCCATACTCCTTTACCTCGATTTACGTGATCCTTCATGTCTTATCCAAGGTTCCTTTTTACTTAAGCTTCATTCTTTCTTTTCTCTGCTTTCTTCTCTGTTTTTCTTCATCATATTCCTCCTTATTCTTCTTTTCTTCTAGCACCTTTGTCTCTTTTGGGGTTAGAATTTCCTTTCTGCACCTCAATCTAGCCGTGCTCATAGAAGTTCATGAGCTTAATCAATTCCTTTCCTTGTCCCTGTACTCCTCCTATTGAGTACTCAGGGTTCTTTCTTATTATCCTTTTTGTCTCAGTTCCCACATCCCTTGCTTTTCACATGGGGGTCTCCTTTAGTTCAGCCATCTTCGGCTCTTAATCCCTTGATATCTTTTCTTTGTCTTTCAATACCGTGGTTTATTTATCGTGGACAACACTTTCTCTATCATCCATTGCCTCACAATCTTGTTTGCGCGAAGCTAATTCCATTTTAGCTTAGTTTAACTCCATCTTCCACATCCTTTCTTCACTTATCAATCTTCGGGGAGGTTATCCTCAAAGTTGGTCTACTCCCTCTTTCTAAAAATTTAACTTATCTCCCATATTTCTTTAACTCCTTACTCTTTATTCCTTCTATTCCACTCTTTTGCCATGCCTTGACCCTTTATCTTCTCCAGTTCCAACCATTATTCTGGTTTATCCTTATTCTTTCATCGATTCTTACTTAAGTTGATCCATTTTTCTCATCATTGTGTTTGATTATCCTTAAAATTTCCATCATGATTATTCTCATTATCATCATCCTTTCACCTTGTTTACCCCATCATGCTTTGATATCCTCATTTCTTTATTTATCTTTTCCTCTGTTCCATTCATTCTTTGCTGATATCATCCATTGGAATACAATCACCCCATTCACTCATTTCCTTCGAGTGCTCCTTCTCTTGTGTTTCCTCCAATTTTTTCTTTTTATCCACCCTCTTTATCTCTTCTTCTATCACTTAAGTAATCATTGGTTTTCCTTTCCTTTCTTTTCACCCATTCACATTCTCAATCCCTCTGTTCTCTTCATCCAAAATCAAGTAGTCGGGGGTTTCATCTTCCTTTCACCAATTTATCTCCTTGACCTCTTTTCTGTCTTTTGGTTCTGGCCTCTAATAATTCTTGTTTATTCATTCTTTTCTTTGACTTATTCATTTTATGATGTAGTGCCTTGGGTTGACTCACATTTGGGGTTCATTATGCTCGACTTTCTTTAGCTAATATCTATTTCTAAGTCTTTTATTTGATTTCTCTTACTAGGTCTTTCTTAATCCCCTTTCTAGGCCCTTTTAATCCCCATTTTTATTCATTTTTATTAACCTATCCCTAGGTTATCTATATAGGTTTTGTCTAGAATCCTAATTTCCTAGTCTTATTCTTTTACTAATCTTAGTAAACCATTTGGAGTTATTAACCTATGATTCATTATGAAATTATTGCTAATCAAGGTTAAAATTTTCTAGTGATAGGTTATACTTTTCTTCTTTTAAGGCTCTACTCCTAGTTAGCATATACTTAGTTCACTAATTGAACTAAGTCTTTATCTTTTAGGTCTTATTCATCTCTTATTAGCCTAGAATTTTCTTTACCTAAAGTTTTATCCTTTCTTTCTTCATTAAGAAAGCTTCCGCACTACATCACGACATCATCTTTATCCTTTGTTTAAGGGTTTGCTTCTCTTTTCTTTCCCCCTCTTCTTTTTCACCAATCCTCTCTCTGGTGATAACTTTCCAACTCTAGGAAAGTTCTTTTCGTGCTCTCCATTCCCACGCATGCAAGCATTTCCATCATTGCCGTGTATTCTACTATTCTCGCTTGCATACTTCCCATTGGCTTGTCAAGATCATTTCTTATCATTCTTGAAGGTCTCCTCCTTCATACTCTCATTATCCATCAATTAATAAGGGGTTCATCACCCTTAATCCTCTTAGGAGTGGAGGTTTCAGCTTATCTTTCTCCTTATTCCATGTCCTCCATCTTTATTTCCTTTCTCTTCTTTCTTCGATATCCTTTCTTAACATTGGTATCCAATGGTCAGACAAGTAGTAATGGATGTACTACTCGTTGACCACTTGGATTGGATCTCTTCTCATTCTCTCCTCATTCTCCACCTTATCATCTTTGCCTTATTCCTCCTCAATATTTCCCAAGAATGGCTTCTCTCTTATTCCTCTTTCCTTATTACCCTTTGTACCATCCTAAGTCCTTTAGGATTTCCTCTTATCACTCATTTCCACATCCTTGAGTGATTCTCCATTATCTCACCTCTTGTGATCTTGGGCTTACTCAATCTCTTCCAATCTCCTTGGATGCTTTTTTTCAATTTCCATATACCCTTTCTTTCACCATTTACACACCACTGTGTAAGTATAAGAGAAGTCGGTTAGCCCTTGCTGTAACTTCTCTCACCTCATGCCCAATCCCAGGAGCATTATCTAGGCAATCTATGGACTTATCCCACCAGACTTGCCACAGTGTTGGGTCAAGCCCAACTACCTCACATGCTACCCCAAGGCCTAGGTGTTCGACTACCAGTGTACTGTAGCACTCCTCGAACCCTAGCCGCCAAGGGTTTTATTGCTCCATGTGGTCTCTTTGGTGATCTCTTCACTTGGCTAGCTTTTTCTTAGCCTCACCTTTCATCATTCCATCAGTTGCCTTGTGAGGTCCTCCTTAATCCTGTATCCCTTTACTCGGATACTTCATTTCATGTCTTGAGGTTCTTTTGGTCAACCACGTCCTTCGTGATCGACTCTTTCGATTTCTTTTATCCTAACCCAACTCTTTCTCTTAGGCTACACACTAATGGTGTAGAGATTGAGAGAAGTGGGGTTAGCGTTCACGTATGTTAGGCCAAGATGGGCCTCGGCTCCTTGCCTTATTCTAGCCGTTTCACTTCCTCCCAACTCTTACACGTCACTAGTGTAAAAATTGGGGGAACGCATCTAATTTAAGTTTTAGACTCGCTGCTTTACTAGCGAGTCTCGATTGCCAAAACCTCAAAGGTTGGACATCGAACCAGTTGTCTTCACTGGTAAGCCTCTGATTAGGCAATCTCGTAAGGTTGGACGAGATATCATCTATCTCGTCACCTCAAGGGAAATGCCATCCCTTGCATGGTTTAGCTGCTGAGTAGGAAAAGCATCATAAGCTGAAGAATTGGTTTTCAAGACTTTCCTGGAAACATGCTTTGCTTTCACAAATCTTGAGGAGAAAGATGGTCGTGGTGTCCTTTCACTTAGAAAACCACACTCGAGAACTTTATTTGGTGGCTTGCACTAAAGAAGATATTCTAAGAGTAGGTTAAGATGTTTGTGATGCTTTCGAGTAGCTACATACTCGAACTCCTAAGTTTTAAACCTATCTAGTCCACTAGCTTCGAAAACGTTTGAAAACGTTTGAAAATACTTTGAAAGCACTTTATAGCTTCTTGAAAACAGTCAGAATCTTCTAAATGCTTTGATACCACTAAAGTTCTCATGCCTTGACTCACGCTGGGTAGGCCACGTGGCAATCGCCGCATTGCATCGAAGTACATGTCGATCGCTCTCACACCCAAAGCACCACACGGCATAAAAATGGATACCATCGCTGCAAAACAACTAAAACTTTAATTAAAATCATTTAATAAAATAATTAACTTTAAAATTAATGCTAGTGGACTAAGTTAGAGAATACCTACACAGCGGAAACTACTAAGCCTAAGCCACCGACGCCTCCTAGTAAGCCTATGATCTATCAGCTGACCTTGTACGCGGATCTGCATCCATCCACATTGGATACGGGTGAGTGGCAAAGGTTCTAAGAATCTCCATCGGGGTTAAGGAAAAATAGGGGAAATCCAAAAGATAATAATAAAAAAATATTTTTCTTTTAAAAATCTCTTTCTAGTTCTCTAGCCGAGAGCTCTCTTTTAAAACACATTAAATAAATAAATCGATATACATATACATAAAATGGCCTGGCATCTCTATCATACGAAAGGCGCGACCCATTGGTCGTCTTATGCCTTACTGCATAGAGGGCTATCTCTTTTCTTTTTAAAACATTTTCTCTTTTCTCTTTCTCTAGCTCGTTCCCTCGGTGGTGCCCCTCGCTGTGGTGGAACATAGTGAAATAGAGCCCTGGCGAGCTTCCCTACGCTCCTCTCCCAGGGTCTCGACTTACCGCGCCCCTCGATAGGTGATCCACGGCTGAGTATCACGCATGCTCTCCAACTCAGTCCACGCTTCCACATATATTGGAGCACCGAGGAACCCTCTCAATCACTCATCTTCCAGGGTATTGTACCCTCAGTAATCATAATAATAATATTTCATACATATATATATGTATAAAATATATATATTTAAAACATATAAACACACACACATAAGTCTTTATATTCCTTTTTTAAAACATCTCACTCTCTATATGGGTATATCACCATGCAAATGTGTGTGTGTGGATTTCTCGTATCCCAAAGCTTTTGAAAAACATTTATATTTTTAAAACATTTTTAAAATCTTTGTGCCCAGTTGCTAAACAAAGAAGTCTAGGCCACTCACAGTATTGGGAGATTCGTATACTCCCAAGCACTCCATGTAATTTAACCTCCGAAGCATCGCCGCACTCGATTCACCTTGAGCCATAGCACACGAAAAAGCATGTTAGCATTCATAAACAATTATGAATGCACTTATGAGGCTCTACTATGACCTAAGATGATGTTTGGAAGTGTTTCAGGACTTAGAAAAGTGTCCCGGAGGTTTCGGGGTTAAAATGGACACTTAAAATAAAATTACCAAAATGCCCTTGGGGCCCATGGGCCACCCATGCCGGCTCGGCCAGGCACGGCCCGATCTTGGGCCAGGCAGGCCCTCCCACGTGGATTGGGCCACTCTTGGCCGAAGTCCCGGGTGGGCAAGTGGGCTGCCGCCCACTCTCATGCAGGATAGGCCAAGTCCCGCCCGGGACTTGGCACCTTGGTCACTCCCGCACGGGAGCCGCGTCTGCTGCCTTGGCAACCAAGGCTTTGCCTCAGTTCCTCATACCTTCCACAATGCATTTATAGGAGCAGAAACGAGAATCACATGTTCAAAGTTCGTAGATCTCAAATCTAAGTTAGAAATTTAACTAAAAAGCTAAACTATTTTTGAGCTTGGATCTCTCCTAGATCGACGCATGGAAATGCATGAAAACTTAGTAAAACGTAGATTAAGGCGAGTAGAATAACATACCAAGATCTCACCTTGATCCTTTAGTCAGTTTGTCTGGACCGGTCAAAAGTTCAAAACTACTCCGAGAGAGCAAATGAGATGAGAGAAGAGAGGGAGGAGAGAAAAATGAAAGGGGGAGTGCTCATCTCCCCCTATTTATAGGCAAGCTCGACACTGGGTCTACTCGAACCCCGAGCCAGGCTTTTTCCCCTCTTTGTAATCTCTCATAATTTCAATCCTTAGCCCGATCCACCGACCAATTCACCAATGGATGTCCAATCCATTGGCTATGGACTTAAAGAAGTCCACTTTAGTGATTCCATGCATGGTCTCCTGTTTCATCTTCCAACTACGTCTTATCTTAAGCTTATCTTCTCTTCTTAATTAGACACATCCAGACCGACGTATTGTTCACTTAATACACCATCTTACACTGTTTAATTTGTACGGAAAAGTTGTGTTAGGTTCGGGTGTGTTAGACGCTCAACAAGGTTTGATAATTTCTGATTACTCTGGTCCCTATAACCAAACGAGATTTCTTGTACAAGTCAGTGCCTTTTTGCCATGTAATTTCCTCCTTCCTAAACTGCCTTATCAGGTTTTCAGCTTAGGAACCAACCTAATTGGGTCTGAACCGCCCTTTCGAGTTTTTGCCTGGGACTCATTTTCTTTTCTTTTTTTTTGGACTCAAGCCACCTTTTTCAGGTTTTCAACTTCAGGCGCTCTTTTCATTTTTTTTCTTCTTTTCTTTCTTTCTTTTCTTTCTTTCTTTTTTATTCTTCAAGTTTAGTATTTCTTCATAGCATCGGCATTGCTTGGATGTGGCAATTCATCTCCATCCATTTCTTGCAAGATTAGGGCACCTCTTGAGAATGCTTTCTTCACCACATAAGGACCATTCCAATTTGGAGTTCTCTTTCCTCAGGGATCATGTTGACTAAGTAGAATTTTCTTCAACTCCAATTCTCCTTCTGTGAACTCACGTAGACAGACTTTCTTATCATATGCGTGCATCATCCTCTTCTGATATAATTAGTTGGTCAAATCTTTCTTGCACCCAATCTGATTCTCCAAGCTTCACCTCTCTATATACTCTCAAAGACGGGATTTCTACCTTACTTGGTACCATTACTTCCATTCCATAGACCAGAGATTATGGAGTTGCCCCAGTAGATGTTCTTGTAGTAGTGCGATAAGCATGTAGAGCAAAAGGAAGTTTCTTATGCTAGTCTTTATAGGTCACAGTCATTTCTAAACAATTTTCTTAATGTTTTTGTTTGCTACTTTGATTGCTCCATTCATCTTTGGCCGGTAAGGGGTTGAATTATTGTGTTTGATTTTGAATTGGGAGCACATTGCATCGATCATCTTTGTCACGCCTTGACCGGCCCCGGGCTGGCCATGTGGCAACCGCCACGCTACCTCGAAATACTTGTCTGCACCCACGCATCTGAGGCACCGCAAGGCATTAATCGAGTATCATCGTTGTAAAACAAAACTAAAACTTTAATTAAAATTATTTAATAAAATAATTAACTTTAAAAGTAATGCCAGTGAACTAATTTAGAGAATACCAACACAGCAGAAACTATTAAGCCTAAGCCACCGACGCCTCCTAATAAGCCTCTGATCTATCTGCTGTCCTCCTAGGTGGATCTGCATCCATCCACATTGGATACAGGTGAGTGACAGAGGTTCTAAGGATCTCCATCGAGGTTAGGGAAAACAGGGGAATCCAAAGTAAAATAATAAAATGAATATTTTTCTTTTAAAAATCTTTTTTAGTTCTCTAGCCAAGAACTCACTTTAAAAACACTTTAAATAAATAAATATATATATACATATCTCAACTGGGCTGGACTCTATCCTACTATGACGCGTTTATCGAAGCAAAAATGAGAATCACAAGCTCAAAGTTCCTAAATCTCCAATCTAAGCTAGAAATCTAACTAAAAAACTAAACCTAACTTTGAGCTTGGATCTCTCCTAGACCAATGCATGGAAATTCGTGAAAACTTAGAAAAACGTAGATCAAGGCATTAAGAATAGCATATTAAAATCTTACCTTGATCCTTCGGTAGGATTGTCCGGATCAGCAAAAGTCTAAAATTGCTCTGAGAAAGGAAATGAAATGAGAGAAGAGAGGGAGAAGAGAAAATGAGAGGGAGAGAAGTAATCTCCTCCTATTTATAGGTAAGCTCGACACCGGGTCTACTCGAACCTCGAGCCAGACTTTTTCCCCTCTTTACAACCTCTCATAATCTTGATCCTTGGCCTAATCCATCGACCAATTCACTAATCGACCTCCAATCCATTGGCTATGGACTTAAAGAAGTCCACTTAGTGATTCCATGCATGGTCGCCTATCTCATCTTCCAACTACGTCTTATCTTAAGCTTATCTTCTCTTCTTAATTAGACACATCCGGACTGACGTATCGTTGACTTAATACGCCGTTTTACACTATTCCGTTTGTATGGAAAAGTCGCATTAGGTCCGAGTGTGTCAACTTTCCCCTCCTTCTAAAAATTTCATCCTCGAAATTAATGAGGTAGCTTGGGGAGATTTGGCTTCTACTCTAAGCCCTTTCTTGTTTTCGAATAGTGTTCTCATCACTATTCGTTGTCGAAGTCCACCACACTTTCGCTATGTACTCTGATCATTCTTTCTCAAGGGTGGCTTCATCAACTTACTACTCTTGAGTTTGAACCTCATCTTTTCCTTAACATAGCCTACCCTTACCTATTTGTGGGTTAGGCTCTCTTCACTTCAGTTGTGGCACTTGGATGTTCTCCCTTCACTTCAACTGTGCTTACCCGATCTTCTCGCTTTGACCTTGTCTTATCCTTTAAGTCTCTCTTGACGAGACTATACTCTTGTTACTCCTGAGGTTCCATAACTCTTACTTTTCTTTGGAGTCTCCCTCCTTCCTTTGTGCCACTGCCTCCTACTTTGAGGCCATTCTCGGACACGTTCCTCGTCATTTTGTGGTCTTGTACTCGTCTTTGTAACCAATTTATTAGGAAAGATCTTAGCTTAACTCCCTCGCCTTTACGGCGAGGTTGCGGTGAGTTAATTATCTTTCCCCCTACCTTGGTTTTGTTTCTCCGTTTTGTTCCTTACTTCCATTCAAACATCATGGCGTATGAGTCGAGCTCTTGTACACACTAGTCCATACTTGGCCATATCAAACTAGAGGAATCAGAGATCATGCCCTCTTGGCTCTGACACTCTGACTCACTTTCTAACTGCCGAACTCTATCTCAAACAGGGGCCCTGGCCCCTTTCATCACATATAGGGCCCACAGTCCATTTCATTTCATCTCTCATCCTCTCTAGAATGGAGAACTCTAGGTGGCCTCATGCACACCCCAGTCACACATTGGGCCGGTCCTCTCGAGTGGTCATCACAGAGATCCTCAAGATCTCGATCTTTGATCTCTCCTCTCATAGGGACACCTCACATGGCTCCCAAATCATCCATACCAGAGCCTCGACTTTATACCCATTCATGCCATTTCTCTAGCCACTTAGGCTTTCTTTCATCTTTCACTCCCTTGGAGGGTTCATTTCAGAAGGTGTCACGTGCTTCACTTCCTTACGACCTCTGTTATTCACATTAGCTCTATTGCTAATGGTTGATTTCTTTTCCTCCTTTCATCAATAGTACTGTTTGGGGGTTCCCTTATCCCTTTCTCTAATCCTTTTCTCTCTTTCCATTCACCCACAGTCCATTGTGGGGTCCACCTTCTCTTGCGTTCTCGTCAATGAAGAACAACGTAGTTCATGTGCGTCACACTCATGCTGCATTCTTTGTAATTTCTTCATCTTCATGTTTCTCTCTTGAGTTTTCCGTTCCTTTCCCTTAACTTGACCTTTTCTCTGGTCCATTGTCATCTTTAGGCCTCATCCTGATGCTCTTGCCATCTCTATACCCTTTTTCCTTGTGGTCATCTCTATATCTTTTCTCTCTTCCATACTCTTTTACCTCAATTTATGTGATCCTTCACGTCTTACCCAAGGTTTCCTTTACCTTGGCTTGATTCTTCCCTTTCTTTGCTTTCTTATCTGACTTTCTTCACCATCCTCATCCTTATTCCTCTTTTCTTCTAACACTTTTGATTCTCTTGGGTGTTAGAATTTCCCTTTTGCTCCTTATACTGGCTGTACTTATAGAAGTTCGTAAGCATGATCAATCCCTTTCCTTATCCCCGTACTCCTTCCATTAAGTACTCGGGGTTCTCCCTTGTCATCTTTTTTGTCTCAGTTCCCGCATCTCTAGCTTTTCACATGTGGGTTTCCTTTATTTCAGCCATTTTTGGCTCTTAATTCCTTGATATCTCTTCTTTGTCTTTCAATACCATGGTTTATTTGTCGCGGACAACACCTTTCTCTATCCTCCATTTCCTCACAATCTTGCCCGCGCCAAGCTAACTCCATTTTAGCTTGGTATAACCTCATCTTCCACATCCTTTCCTCACTTATCATTCCTCGGGGAGGTTATCCTCAAAGTTAACTTACTCCCCTCCTTCTAAAAATTCAACTTATCTTCCATATTCCTCAACTTCTCACTCTTAATTCCTTCTGTCTTATTCTTTTATCACACTTTCACCTTTTTGCCTTCTTTAGTTCCAAGCATTATTTTGGTTTATCCTCACTCTTTCTTCAACTCTTACTTAGGTCGCTCCACTTTCCTCATCATTTAGGTTTGATTATTCTTCAAATCTCCATTATCATTATTATTCTCGTCATCATCATCCTTTCACCTTTGTTTACTCCATCATGCTTTGGTATCCTCACTTCTTTATTTCTCTTTTCTTCTTTTCCATTCATTCTTTACTGATATCATCCATCATTACCCATCATTCATCAGAATACAATCATCCCATTCACTCGTTTCCTTCGAGTGCTTTTTCTCTTATGTTTTCTCCAATTTTTTTCTTCTATCCAATCTCCTACTTTCTTTTTCACAACCTTAATCATCAAGGCTTTCCTTTCCTTTCACCAATCTACACTCCCATCCCTTCTGTTCTCTATAGGTTCTGGTCTCCAATCATCCTTGTTTATTCTTTTTTTTTTCTTTGAGCTATTCGTTTTATGATGTAGTGCCTTGGCTTGACTCGAGTTTGGGGTTTATTATGCTCGACTTTCTTTAGCTAATATTCATTTCTAAGTGTTTTATTTACTTTCCTTCACTAGGTCTTTCTTAATCCCCTTTTCTAGGCCTTTTTAGAACTCCTTTTTATTCTTTTTCTTTAACCTATCCCTAGGTTATCTATCTAGGTTTTGTCTTGAATCCTAATTTCCTAGTTTTACTCCATTACTAATCCTGGTCAGCCATTTGGAGTTATTCACCTATGGTTCATTGTGAAGTTATCGCAATTAAGGTTAAAAATTTTCTAGTGATAGGTTATGCCTTTATTCTTTTAGGGCTATACTCCTAGTTAAACAAAACTTAGTTCACCAACTGAACTAAGTTTCTCTTTCTTCTAGGCCCTTATTCACCTCTAATTAACCTAGAATTTTCATTACCTAGTGTTTTATGCTTTCTTTCTTTATTAAGAAAGCTTCCGCACTACATCACGGCATCTCTTTATCCTTTGTTTAAGGGTTTGTCTTTCTTCTCTTTTTCATTTCTCCTTCTTCTTTCTCACCAGTTCCTTCTGGTGATGTCCTTTCAGTTCTGCGGAACATTTTCTTCATACTCTTCATTTACACATATGCAGGCATTCCCATCATTGCTATGCATTCTACTCTTCTCGCTTACTTACTTCCCATTAACTTCATAAAAATCAGCTCTTATTATCCCTTTGAGGTCTCCTCCTTCTTACTTTCATTATCTACCCAGTGATGTGGGGTTTATCACCTTTAACTCCTTCAGAGCAGAGGTTTGCACTTATCTTTCTCCTTATTCCATTTCCTCCATCTCCATTTCCTTTCTCTTATTTTTCCCATATCCTCTCTTAACATTGGTATCCAATGGTCAGGCAAGTAGTAACGGATGTACTACTCGTTAACCACCTGGATATGATCTCTTTTCATTCTTTTCTTATTCCCTGTTTTGTCATCCCTTCTTTATTCCTCCTCATCATTTTCCAAGAATGGCTTCTCTGTTGTTCCTCTCTCCTTACTCTTCCTTTTTGCCATCCTCAAGTCCTTTAAGGTTTTCTCTTATGAATCCTTTTCACATCCTCAAGTGATTCTCACATATCTCACCTCTCGAGATCTGTACTCACTCAATCTTTTCCAATTTCCTTGGATGCTTCTTCTCAATTAACTCCAGATGGACTCTCTTTCGTCCACCTATGCCCCCTTTTCTTTCACCATTTACACACCACAGTGTAAAAACAAAAGAAGTCAGCTATTCCTTGCTGCAACTTCTCTCACCTCATGCCCACTCCCCGGAGCATCATCCAGGCAAACTATGGGCTTATCCCACTAGACTTGCCAGCCTATGGGCTCATCCCACTAGGCTTACCACGGTGTTGGGTTGAGCCCAACCACCTCACTTACTACCCCAAGGCCTAGGCATTCGACTGCCAATGCACTGCAGCACTCCTCGAACCTGTCAAGGGTTTTGTTGCTCCATGTGGGCTCCCCCTCAATCCTTAATTCGTCTTCTCGGATGTTTCATCTCACGTCCTAAGGTTTTTAGTCAACCACGTCCTCCGTGATCGATTCTTTCGATTTCTTTCATTCTAACCCAACTTTCTCTCCTAAGTTATACACTAATGGTGTAAAGAGCGAGAGAAGTGGGGTTAGCGTTCACGCACGTTAGGCCAAAATGCGCCTTGGCTCCTTGCCTCGTTCTAGCCGTTTCACTTCCTCCCAACTCTTACACATCACTAGTGTAAAGAATGGGGGAAAATGCATCTAGTTTAAGTTTTAAACTCGCTGCTTTACTAGCGAGTCTCAATGTCCACAACCTCAAAGGTTGGGCATCGAAGGTTATAGGCATCGAACCAGTTTCCTTCACTGGCAAGCCTCTAATTAGGCAATCTAATAGGGTTGGACAAGATATCGTCTATCTCGTCACCTCAAGGGAAATACTATCCCTTGAACAGTTTAGCTATCGAGTAAAAGGAATATTAGAAGCTGAAAATTAATTTTAAGGAGTTTCTCATAAAACTTGTTTTGCTTTCACGAATCTCAATAAGAAGGGTGGTCATGATGTCTTTTCACTTAAAGACCACACTCGAGAACTTTATATGGTGGCTCGCTGCTAAGGAAGGCATTCTAAGAATAGGTTTGATCATTTACCACGCTTTCGAGTAACTACATACTCGAACTCTGAAGTTCCATACCTACTTAATCCGCTGGCTTTGAAATTTCAAAACGTTTGAAACCACTTTGAAAATACTATATAGTTTTTGAAAACTGTCAGAATCTTTTAAATGCTCTAATACCAATCAAATTGTCACGCCCTGGCTCGCCCACGTGGCAACCATCGTGCTACCTCGAAGTACATGTTTGCAGCCACGCATCCAAGGCACTACAAGGCATGAATCGAGTATCATCGCTGCAAAAAAAAACTAAAACTTTAATTAAAATCATTTAATAAAATAATTAACTTTAAAAGTAATGCCAGTGAACTAATTTAGAGAATACCTACACAGCGGAAACTACAAAGCCTAAGCCACCGACGCCTCCTAGTGAGCCTCTAATCTATCTGCTGTCCTCCTAAGTGGATCTGCATCCATCCACATTGGATATAGGTGAGTGACAGAGCTTCTAAGGATCTCCATCGAGGTTAAGGAAAACAGGGGAATCCAAAGTAAAATAATAAAATAAATATTTTTCTTTTAAAAATCTTTTCTAGTTTTCTAGCCGAGAACTCTCTTTAAAAACACTTTAAATAAATAAATATATATACATATCTCAACTGGGCTGGCCTCTATCATATTGAAGGCGTGACCCGTCGGTCGTCTTATGCCTCACTACACCGAGGATTATCTCTTTTCTTTTCAAAACATTTTCTCTTTTCTCTTTCTCTAGCCCGTTCCCTCGGTGGTGCCCATTGCTGTGGTGGAACACAGCGACCTGGAGCCCTGGCGAGCTTCCCTATGTGCCTCTCCCAGAGTCTTTGCTCACCGTACCCCTCAATAGGCGGTCCACGGCTGAGTCTCATGCATGCTCTCAAACTCGATCTACGCTCCCACATATTTTAGAGCACTGAGAAACCCTCTTAATCACTCATCTCACATATATATATATATACATATATATAAAACATATATATATATTTAAAACATACAAATATAAATATAACACACACACATAGATCTTTATCCTTTTCTTTGAAAACATTTATGTTTTTAAAACATTTTTAAAACGTTTGTTCCCAGTGGCTAAACAAAGAAGTCTAAGCCACTCACAGTACTGGGAGGTTCGTATACTCCTAAGCGCTCCACGTAGCTTAACCTCTGGAGCAACGCCGCATTCGATTATCCGGAGTGCTAGTACACGGAAAAACGTGTTACCATTCATAAACAATTATGAATGCACCTATGAGGCTCTAATATGACCTAAGACGATGTTTGGAAGTGGTTTGGGGCTTAGAAAAGTATCCGGGAGGTTCCGAGGTCAAAATCGAACACTTGATGAAAAATTATCAAAATGCCCATGGGGGCCCATGGGCCACCCCGGCCCCAATCTGGGCCAGGTAGCCCCTTCCATACGGATTGGGTAGCGCTTCGCCTAAGTCTGGCATAGGAGTCGGCCATTTTGGTAACTCTTGCGCGGAAGCCGCGTCTTGCTTTTCCTCGATTTTCGTGGTTTACCGCAAAAATCGAGGTGAACAATCCTTGCACCTCCTACGACGCGTTTACTGAAGCATAAATGAGAATCACAAGCTCAAAATTCCTAGATCTCAAATCTAAGCTTGAAATCTAACTAAAAAGCTAAACCTAACTTTGAGCTCGAATCTCTCCTAGACCAATGCATGGAAACGCATGAAAACTTATAAAAACGCAGATCAAGGCATTAAGAATAGCATATTAAAATCTTACCTTGATCCTTTGACCGGATTGTCCAGATTGGCCAAAAGTCCAAAATTGCTCCTAGAGAGCAAATGAGAGGAGAGAAGAGAGGGAGAAGAGAAAATGAGAGGGAGAGAAGTAATCTCCCCCTATTTATAGGTAAGCTAGACACCGGGTCTACTCGAACCTCAGGCCAGACTTTTTCCCCTCTTTGCAACCTTTCATAATCTCGATCCTTGGCATAATCCACTGACCAATTCACCACTGGACCTCTAATCCATTGGCTATGGGCTTAAAGAAGTCCACTTAGTGATTCCATGCATGGTTGCTTGTCTCATCTTCCAACTACGTCTTATCTTAAGCTTATCTTCTCTTCTTAATTAGACACATCCGGACGAACGTATTGTTGACTTATTACGCCGTTTTACACTATTCTGTTTGTATGGAAAAGTCGCATTAGGTTCGAGTGTGTCAATCTTGTTGTTCAAATTCTTAGCATTGTCCGTGATGATTCTTTTCGGTAGCTCGTATTGACAAATGATCTATTTCTTCACAAACTTGGTGACCACTGGCTGTGTTACATTAGCATATGAAGTAGCTTCGACCCATTTGGTGAAGTAATCGATGGCCACTAGGATGAACTAATGCCCATTAGAAGCCTTCGGCGAGATTACCCCAATTACATCTATGCCCCACATTGAGAAAGTCCAAGGGGAAGAGATGACATGCAATGGATTATGAGGCATATGAATCTGATCAGCATAAATATGACATTTATGGCATTTTCAAGCATGATTAATACAATCGGTCTCCATAGTCAACCAGTAATATCCTAATCTCATAATCTGTTTAGCCATCCTATGTCCACTGGAATAAGTTCCACAGATCCCATTATGAATTTCTTCTAGAATCTTCTTTGCTTCCTCTGACTCTACATATATCAACATCACTTGATCCTGTCTTCTCTTATGAAGGATTTCACCATCTAAGAAGAAATTTGCCGACACCTTTTTCTTGTCGTTCTCAACAGCATGATCTGGATACTTTCGAAATTTGAGGTATTGGATAACGTCATAGAACCATGGCTTGCTATCAACTTCCTCCTCAACACTCATGCAGTGTGCCAGATGGGTTCTCATGTCTAACTTGATTGGTTCAATTTTAGCTCCCATATTGACTTTGAACATTGAAGCCAGAGTTGCCAAAGCGTTAGCCAACTGATTGTCTTCTCTAGGGAGGTGGTGAAAACTGATTTCTTCAAATTGCTCAATCAATTCCATGTTGTACTTATGATAATGGACCAGCTTCGAGTCTCAAGTTTCCCATTCACCTCTTAGTTGATATATCACCAAAGTAGAATCCCCATATACTTCAAAAGCCTCAATCTTTCTCTCCATTTCCATTTGAATCCCTAGGATGCAAGCTTCATATTCTGCCATGTTGTTTGTGCAGTCGAAGTCAAGTCTTGCTGTTGCTGGGTATTGATCACAATTTGGGGATATTAGGACAGCTCTTACTCCATGCCCCAGTGCGTTTGATGTCCCCATCAAAATACATTCTCCATTTTTTTCTTCCTCTGATTCGATGTGGAAGACTGTCATCAAATCCTCATCAGAAAAGTCAAATTTCATGGGTTGATAATCATCAATTGCTCTATCGACTAGAAATTCAGTCATAGCACTTTCTTTGATAGCTTTCTGGGAGACATACACTATATCATATTCTGACAGTAACACTTGCCATCGAGCCAATCATCCTGACAATGAAGGCTTCTCAAAGAGGAATCTGATCAGATCCAGCTTTGCTATCAACCATGTGGTATTATACAACATGTACTGTCTTAATCTCTGAGCCACCATGCCAATGCGTAGCGCATCTTTTCAATATGGGAATACTTAGCCTCGTATTCCATGAACTTCTTGCTGACATAGTAAATTGCCTGCTCTTTCTTGCCGGTTTCATCATGTTGACCTAGAACACAACCCATGGAGTTTTCCAACACTGTCAGATACAAAATTAGCGATCGATCAGGCACAGGAGGTACTAACACTGATGGGCTCAACAAATACTCCTTGACCTTATCAAAGGCTTTTTGACAATCTTTATCCTAATCTCCCCTACTGTTCTTCTTCAAGAGCTTGAAAATCGGGTCACATTTTTGCAGTTAACTAAGAAATGAAGTGGGAGATATAGTTTAATCTTCCAAAGAACCCTCTTACTATCTTTTTGGTTTTTAAAGGTGGCAAATTTTGAATTTCTTTGATCTTATCCGGGTTTACCTCGATGCCCCTTTGACTGACAATAAAGCCCAGTAGCTTCCCCTAAGTGACGCCAAAGGTACATTTGGCCAGATTCAACCTCAACCGATACTTGCACAGTTTTTGAAACAACTTTCTCATACTAGTCATATGCTCTTCCAAATTCTGGCCTTTGGTAATCATATCGTCAACATACACCTCGATCTCTTTATACATCATATCATGAAAAAGGGTTACCAAAGCTCTCTGATAAGTTACCTCGGCAATCTTGAGGCCAAAGGACATCACATTATATTGGAATGTGCCCTGTAAAGTGGTGAAAGCTGTCTTCTTTTTATTTTTCGAAGCCATTTTAATTTGATTATACCCCGAAAAACCATCCATGAAAGAAAATGTTGCATGTTTAGCCGTGTTGTCGACTAACGTGTCAATATGGGGTAAGGAAATTATCTTTTGGACTAGCTTTGTTGACATCTTGGTAATCTACACATATTCAGACTTTGCCATCTTTCTTTGGGACTGGTATTACATTTGCTACCCATTTAGGATAAGTAGCCACTTCCAAAAATCCCACATCTAATTGCTTCTTCACCTCTTCTTTAATCTTTAGAAACATTGCGGGCCTCATTCTCCTTAATTTCTGTTGCACTAGTTTAAACATGGGCTTCATTGGCATTTTATGGCCACAATCTCTGTATCCAGACTTGGCATATCCTGGTAAGACCAAGCAAATACATCGGCATATTTTTTAAGCAGCGACACCAATTCACCCTTCTGTTCGGATATTAAGGAAGTGCCAATTTTGACTTCTTTCTTTTCTTTATCATCTCCCAAATTGACCAATTCAGTAGTTTCTTTGTAAGGCAAGATTTGTTTTTCTTCTCGCTCAATCAGTCTCATAAGATCGGGGGGAAGAGAGTAATCATCAACATCATTATCGTCAAAGTCATCCGCATTAATGAACCGATCAAAGTCAGGCTCAAGAGGATCATCTTTGCTATCTTTGCATTCATCATTTAAGGTCCTAGGAGTTAAGAGACAATAAAAGAGTATATATACATATATGTACTTGACCCATGAATAAAAAAGTGAATAACAAGGATAAATATATAGGAGAAAACACATAGGTATAATTATGATATGAAATATGTACATGGTATAGTGTTTAAGAGTATGTAATATCAACATCATGAATGATGGAGCAGACATGAAAATAAAGCCCATAACATATGAAGATTAACTAGGCAGAAGTGTAGAATAAAACGAGTTCTCAAAGCTTAACAAATTACATGTTCAAATCTAACAACTCGACTGGCATCTCAAAGGCCTCCCAATTGTTCAAATTTGTCCCTGGTGCCAATAGTTGAACTAATGTTCCAATGCTTGATTCCCCGTGCTCTAACATGCTGATAGACAATCCCTTTAATGACTAGTCAAGCTCAATAACTGATCTTTTCGGGTTCATCATTCTAGCAAAAACAAAGTTATCCCTTAACGGTCGAATATTTAGCTTCTTAGACTTAAGTTCTTCTCCTCTCAATACAGCCATGTGCTTGTATTTTTTCTCCTCCCTTACTTCGGACTTCTCTCTCCAATAAGGTTTATATCCAAGTCTAAAAGTAGGCTCCACCTTTGGTAGAACAATAGGCTCACGATTCCTTGGCCATACTTTTTGAGTCATTTTCCAGCCTGACAACCTCTTCTTACAGTCATGTTGACTTGCATATTCAAGTAGCCAGAAAAACGTGGGCTAGGCACTTTGGATCCTTGTCTTACCCATGTTACCTCGGTAACTTCAAATGACCTGAATGAGCAATCTACAGCCTCTTCTGTAGCTTCGATGTAGGGAGTGTTTAGAGGGTGCATCACCATGATGTATAGGTTGGTGAAATGTCTATGATCTGGAAAAGATCTCAAATTCAACTCGCCCCATAATTATCGGAATAGTCATTTCACCAACAACTTCCCTTCATGTGCCATCAAATACTCTAAACACTAACTGACTGGCCTTCATTAAATACTGATCTATTGGCAATTTCATTAGTGTATGAAGTGGCATCACATTCAGAGTGGATCCATTGGCCACCATATTATCCTTGCACCGAACGGTAATGTGCAATGCCTTATAATTGCATCTTCCTCCGAAAAAGATCTCCTTATCAGTGAAATAAACGTAATCAGTCACAGTAATGCCTCCGGCGATGTGCTCCAAATTGGTAATAGTGATGTTCTTAGGCATATAAGATTGGTTTAGGATTTGAAGGAGAGCATTTCGATGTGCCTCAGAGTTCAACAACAAAGCTAGCAGAGAGATCTTGGTTGGCAGGCGATTTAGTTGCTCTATGACGCTATACTCACTTTACTTGATGAATTTCAGCAATTCTCAAGTGTCATTTTCATCCACCGTCTTGGTTACTTCTTTTTCAACTTCTTTCTCCGACTCATTATCAGACGGGGTAACAACTTCATCACTTTCCTCCATGCTCTTCTCTTTCTCTTTGTGCATAATGGTAGTTGGATTTGGGGCATAGCATCTGCCACTCCTAGTCATGCTTCCTACTCCGAAAATATTCACTAATTCGGATTCCTGGACATGGACATTCATCTGTTGTATTGAAGTCCCATACCTCTAAGGTACTTCCTTATCACTTTGATAAAGGAACGGTGCTGGCACGTTCAAATTCAGGCTTGGTTTCAGGATAGGGATATTCAATGCTGGCTTAGGGGCCATTGGAATTGACAGGCTCGGTTTTAATGAAGTTATGGGTACGGTGAGGCTAGGCTTTTGAGGCACAGATAGCATCAAGCTTGATTTATAACTAGAAGACTTATCACTCCCATCATTCACCATATAAATGTTAGCTACTTCATTTCTCTCTACATAGAATTCAATCAAACCGGCATCCATCATAGCTTGAAACTTTCCTCAGAATTTAGTGTAATACTGAATCTTATGGCCTTCACACTTTAAAGGGGTAATCATTTGATCCTTCACCAAAGCCTGATATATGACCTTCATTAGGGTGAGAATTTCTTCAACTTTTCTCTTGACATGGACTGCCCCATCATCAACCGTGTTTACCACATTTTCACCATGATTTGAGAGAGGGTTTGTGTGCACGCTTGGTGGTGCATCGAAAGTCAGGCGACCCTCATTGCCTTGTACTACCTCTTTCAATCTAATACAGTTATCAATAATGTGCCCCTTAGCTCTTGAGTGATAAGCACATGTGGCATTCTCATCAAACCACCTCGGATATAGAGGCTGCAAAGTGGTCGGGTATTGAACTGGTTCAATCATTTTGTTGTTCAAGAGTTTGGCATATAGCTCGGTGTAGGTCATAGGAATAGGGGTGAATTGTTTTCTTTCTCTTGGTGGTCTTGGGTTCCAACTTTGAGTGTTTGGTCTAGGAGGAGTATAACTAGTATTGGATACCGGGTATCGGTAAGCATTTTGGGGTTGTGTATAATTGGGAAGAGGATGTTGGTAGGTGTTTTGAGGTGGTGCATAACTGGTGGGACGATATTGAGGTTGGTGTTAAGATTGGTATGATCGGTATTGTGATTGGTATGGTTGGTATTGAGATTGGTATGGCCAGTATTGCTATTGTGGGTATTCCCCACCTTCCAGTTTGCCAGTCTTGAGCACGTTTTCTACCATCTCTCCAACTAAGACCATGTCAGTAAAGCTCTTGGTGGCACCGGCGAGCATATGGCTATAGTATGGAGCCTTCAAGGTATTAACAAATAACCTTGTGGTCTCTTTCTCGGTTAAAGGAAGTTGAATCTGAGCTGCTATATCTCTCCATTTCTGGGTATATTCCATGAAAGACTCAGAAGACTTCTTCTCCATGTTTTGTAGAGTCAGTCTATCGAGTACCAAGTCGGTCATGTGTTTATATTGATCAATGAAAGCCTGGGCTAGATCATTCCAATAGTGAATTCCTCGCCTATCTAACTTGTTATACCACTGCATTGCTAACCCAGTGAGGCTGTCTTGGAAACAATGAATTAACGGCTTATCATCTCGAGAGTATACGGCCATCTTACGGCAGTATATGGTAATGTGGTCCTTAAGGTATGTGGTCCCTTTGTATTTCTCAAACTCAAGCACTTTAAACTTTGGTGGGACTACCAATCCAACCACCAAGGTTAATTCATAGGCATTAGTAGTGCCATAAGCATGAGTGCCCTCCATAGCTTTGAATCGCTCATCTATCTGACTTAATACTTTCTGGCTTTCAGCCCCACCAATTTCTCTTTCAAATTGCTCATCAGGCACAAACATGGGATTGTTTGGGGCATGTCCAGGAGCTGGAGGTGCCATGGCATATGTAGGAGGAGGAATTGGTTGAGTTATTGTTGGGAGTCCTCCACTTGTAGTGAACATTAAGGGTATAAAAGGGTACATATCGGCTGGAAGTGGTGGGAAGGTGAATTTGTTTGTGGTTGGTTGATGAATTTGTGTTTGATTTTCTTGTAAAGGTATATTGAGGGTGGGAGGTGGGAAGTTGGAGAAAGGCATTCGTGGGCTGAGCTGCGGGGAGCACGTGCGGGAGTGTATTCTGAGAAAATTGCTTATTGGAGTTATAGCCTGAATTGGCCATGTTTTGCTGTCTTATACTGGCCACCATTTCTGCCATCTGATCCAGTCTTTTCTATAGATCCTCATTTGTCTTCCTTAGCTGTTCAATCTAGGCAGCTTGCTCTTCCATGGTGATTCTGGACTATAATCTAGTGTTATATCTGTATGCTGGAGGTGCTATTTAACCACAAGGATGAATCAGATTCCCTTACTATGAATATGAATGAAATGTATGTATAAGTATGCTTGAATGAATATGTAATGTGAAAAAACCCATTTATAACAAGATTACTATAAAGATAATTAGTCATTACAAAAATAGAAAAGAGAGATTAATAACCCATAATAGAGTACTATCTGAATCAAAACATAAACTGATAATATTTTACAAAGAAGAGGAAAATAACAAGTCTGTCACTATGCTTGTCTTCTAAGATGCTCCAACTGTATCCTTATCTCAGCATTCTAGTTTTCAGAAATGGTCACAACTTACTGGTAAAATCATGAACTTGTCGTTCTAGCTCATTATTTCTTTACACCAACCAGCCTACTATGCACTTTTGCTCTGCCAATTCTCCCTTCATGTCATCCCTTGCTTTCTCTGACTCATCTTTCTGTTCCTGAACTTGATGGCATTGCTTTAGGGCGATCCTCCGGCTTCGGGCATTTTAGCGATTCAAGATTTTAGTTTTTGCCGCCAATTGGCTCATTTCTGTTGCTTCTTCTTTCCATTCCTTCACTTTCCCTTTTAGCTTGACATTGTTGGCACTCTCTCTTACCCAATCTTCAACCCATCCTTAAATCTGTATCTGACTATTCTTAAGCTGATCTTGTAGTTGCCCGTTCTGTCTCTCTAGTTGTTGACATTTCTAACTTAACTCGACTAGCTGAGCCCCCTCTTTGAACCTCTAATTCTCAATCTCCAACCTTTCCAACTTGTCTTCTAGGGCCTCAACCAAAGGATAATTAGGATCTAGATCTGGTGGAATTGAAATCTGTTTTAGTGGTTTGCTTTGCCATATGACAGATTCCGGAATTGCATCGTCAGTGCGATTGCCATAATCCATTTTTCGTGCCTCTTTGTACATGTTCACCCAAAATTTCACCTCATCAAACCCTTTTTCGTTGTCATGCTGAAAGTCTAGCAGGTTGAGCCCAAATTGAGAGGGATAGACTGTTCTGACCCATATTGGTGTTTCACTATCAATAGGGAATAACTGATAGTTCCCTAAATGCCTACAAAAGGAATCCATGGTATGCTTGCATCCACATACGGAGTTTCTTTTGTCATTGTCCACATTGCTCTCCATGTAATATCTTGGTTCTTCAGATTTGTGAACCACTCGATCCATTCTACCACTATTCTTGGTTGAGATGGCCAAGAATGTGCATTATAAATGCCTATAGTTTCTAGACCTTTGTTGTCGAAGACCATTCCCACATGCTTTTTGTATCTGAAATGGCTCTTAAACCATATTGTCAACAATTGTGCACAAGCCTCAAATTCACCATCGGCTTTTCTGCATGCATCGACTTTATATGGGATAAAGTACAATGATGTTGGTATAGAGTGATGCTGGACTCTTTAAAAAGAGTTGTTACTGACATATGTACATGTCCCTTCTCTCTAGGAAGTATTACTAAGCCATAAATCAAAAGGGCTAGAACATCAATTCCTCTCCTAGTGTTGGTATTCTTCTCCACAATGTCTATCATGAAATCGGCTGAAAAGAAGCCATCCTCCATATAACTCCTCATCTCTTCAGTTTTCATCCCCGACATCTTCATTAGCTTCCTAGGATGATTCTCAGTTGGCCAAAATACTTTATCTGACTTGCTCCCTATCATCAATAGATCTTGATATTCTTCCACTGTAGGCACCATATCATACTCCCCTTGTCGCAACGTACGACGAGTTGGACTTACATAATATGGAGTCGCCACCAATCTTTTTTTGTGTAGGTGTAACTGGTCACCTATTAGAATCTAACTTAGCATTGGCCTAATATGGCGTACTAAACTAGATAAATTTTAGTCTACGAAACAAAGAGCTGGGTTCGGGAGTACGGTTACGTATGGGGAAGGATTAGCACCCCCATGACGCCCATCAAATGATGGTACCGATCAATTTAATATTAATTAGGCCTTAACTCTAAATTGATTAATAATAAAACCCTTTTATTCTTTTATTAATGTTTTTTTATTTTTGATTTTAAAAAAAATTCGGAAACTCTTTTTAGGGCAAGGCATGATGCACATGATGCATGCAAATTTATTCTTGAGGAATTTTTCGAGAATTTATACAAACCCCTTTCGGGGCCCCGATGGTATTTATATAAATTCTCGCCCTAAGAGAATTACTCGGAAGGTCCATCGCTATGGTTCCCAAGAGAATTCTCATCATTGGGAGTATTGATTTTTTTAATTAAATTATTTGTTTCATGATGACAGATATGATGCATTATTCCAATTTTAAAATGTATGATTACTTTCAGGAGTCTCACACAAACCCGTTCCGGTGCTCCGGTGGTATTTGCAAAAGGACACTAGCCCTAAGAGAATCCTTTGAGAGGTCCATCGCTGTGGTTCCCAAGACACACTCTTCACTAGGGTAATCACACATTAGCAGATAATTACTCACATGATGACAGTATAAGATGAGTGCATATGATCTTGGATTTTTCAAAGGAAGTATTATTACTAATATTTTGACTTTTGATTTTTTATTAATGTTAGTATAGGATTTAATTAATTATTAATGTTTTAAATTTTGCCTTTTATTGATATTAGTATAGATTTTAATTAATTATCTATTAATATTAATTACTCCCTTTTATATAATTATCCTATTCAAGAATTCTTTACAAACCCATTCCAGCGCTCTGGTGGAATTTGTAAAGAAACTTGCCCTCAAAGAACTTTTCAAAAGGCCCATCGCTATGGTTTCCAAAAAGCTCTCATCATTGGATTTTCTTATTAATATTACTAATTGTCTTATTAATAATATTATCATTCATAACTTTTATTTATTACTATTATTGATATTTTTGTTAATTAATATTATTATTTTTTATTATCAATTTTGCGATTACCATTTTCAAGAATTTTTACAAACCCATTCCAGCGCTCTGGTGAAATTTGCAAAAATCCTTGCCCTCGGAGAATTACCCAAGAAATCCATCGCTATGGCTTCCTAAATAATTCTCTTCATTGGAGTAATTATTATACTTTAAGAAAGATATTTATATTCTTCACAAAAAAAAATATTCATGGAATTATAAACTCATTAATTAATACTCATATGTTTGTTTTGAAATATTATTTTTAACAATTAATTGCTAAACAATCCAAACAGTGTATTCTTATTGCCTAACCAAACAATAAACCCAATATACAAAAAAAGAAAAAAAAAAAGAAGAATCAACGCATGGTCCAATCAAGGAAATAATAAACAATGGCTAAACACAATCCTATATTGAAAGTTGAAAGTTGTACCTCAAATCTGAAAAGTGTGAATTACAAGTGGAAAGCCAAAGCCAAATGTACTTTTTGCAGCAGCCACGTTCCGGTAGAATGACTTTTAGATATTGAATACTCACGTCAAATCTGCTTTTGGTTTTGTACTCTGTAACCAAATCAATTCGTCCCAGCAACGGCAAGCCACAAAAGTGCCGCTCAACGAACTCCTCTAAGAAAAGAACAAAACCCTTTTTTTGTTTCTAAAATTTCTGTTTTGAAAGAAAAAAAACTCTCTCCCCCATCATTGTTTTCAACCCTAGGTACTCTTTATATACTACTCCAAGAATTAGGGTTTTAATAGGTTTTCTTGCAGACTAAGATTAGGGTTAAATCTTTAATTATTTCCTTTCCTTTTTTTACCAAGATTTTCTCCTTGATTTTTATTCTAGAACATTCCATAATTTAAGCCCACTCATAAAGACCCAAAGCCCAAACATATTCAGCCCAAATTTAATTTTAATTTCAAATTAAAGTCTAACCCACAATTAATCTTAATTAATTAAATTAAAATTTTATCTAATTAAAATTAGACTAGATTTAAAATTGAAAATAAATACTAAAATTAAAACTTTAACTTCAAATGAAGAAAGGCTATTTTTCAGACAAAATGTGGTGTCTACAGCTGCCCCTCTTTACGTATTTTCTGAGAATTTAGAATTACATACTTCTAAAGACTCAAGAAATGAGTAAAGACGGTAGACACCAGCTCTTAAAAAAAGAACTATCAAACAAATAAATATGCTATATAAGAAAACATGGTCTTAATAAGGACTAAGATATGATATGATGAAGGTTAATAAGGGTAAATGATACAATGCAGAGAACTTGATAGGGTAACAATGCAATGTAGGGACCTTGATAAGGCAAAATTATGCAGTGCAAAGACCTTGATAGGGCAACTATGAAATGCCGAAACCTTGAGAGGGCGGAAAAAAAAATGTATGGCAAAATGCTGCAGTGCAGAGACCTTGATAGGGCAACTATGCAGTGCGAGAACCTTGATAGGACAAAATAAATGTATGGCAAAATGCTGCAGTGCAGAGACCTTGATAGGGCAACTATGCAATGCGAGGACCTTGATAGGGCAAAATAAATGTATGTTGAAATTCCTTGATAGGGCAAAATAATGCAGTGTATGGACCTTGATAGGGCAACTGTCACGCCCCGACCCGCAGGCTCGGCCACGCGACAACCGCTGTACCACCTCGAGATGCGTGCCTCGTCAGGCGGGCAACCAAGATGGCACAAGGCTTTAAAAATAAAGGATATTCAAGTAATATATGAAAACATACGAAATTATCATAGATAATACAGTTCAAAAATATTTCAAAATAAAGTGTCACATCTTACGGCGCTCCAATGCAGCGAAAAATATTATATAAATACATAAATGTATATGTAAGGTGCAATAATATTCCAAGCCAAGATACACAAAGCAAAAGAGGTGGCACCTACAAAGTCGTGTCCACAGTGCTGTACTGGGATCACTGGCCACCAGGACGTCCGTCGTCCAAAGTCTGATGATCTGACAACAAAAGTGAATGGGGTGAGTACAATATAATTGTACCCAGTGAGAGACTCGGTTATAAAGACCGATCACCTCAGGCTGGGGATATGAAATAATCCAAATATCAATTTAATAAACCATTTACGGAAATATATGAAGTCCCAAACCAAATCAAATATCAAATCAATAATAATATTTCCAAATGGGCTGGCATCTGAAATCGTTCCAATAAGGTATACCCGTGCACTGGGGTATCCACTGGACCGTCAAGGGTTACTTTTATACTTTTAAAACATTTTTCTTTACTCTCTGGCCCATTCCCTTGACGTTTGCCTTGCTGTGGTGGAACACAGCATCTGGACTCCTGGCGAGTTTCCCTACGCGCCTCTCCCAACCAGGCTCTACTCACCGTGCCCCTCGATAGGTGGTCCACGGCTGAGTATCACGCATGTTCTCAAACTCGGTCCACGCTCCCGCAAATCGGAGCCCCGAGGAAACCCACTCAATCTCTCATCTCTCAGGGGTATCGTTCCCCAAACAACAATCAATAATATCAATTTATAAAAATATTTGATATTCCCACCCTTCAAATCATTTGTAAACTTAGTGTGTGAGGGTGGACAATTCATACCCCAAAACATATATAAACAATTTAATAAAGCATTTATAAATAAATTTGAAAATGGTTAACCCTCAATGGTCAACCAATATTATCCAAGCCACTCACTAGAGAGGAGAGTTGTATACTCCCTGATTACCCACGAATGCCTTAGCTCAAACTGCTACCGGTCCTAAAACTCGTACAATCACGTACCTAAATAATCAAATTAAAATCTAATTTGATTAATAAAGGCATTCAAACAACAATTAAATCATAAAACAAAACCTATTTAAGGTCACGGAGTAAAATTGGACAAGTTCGGAGGTCAATTGAAGTAATTTAAAGTCAATTGGGGTCAAATGGGGTTTAGGGCTGCAAAATGACCATTTTTCCCCTAGACCCGAAATAGGAACTCTCCCAAAACAGGGAGGATCCGGCCCAAGGACATTGCTGTCCCTGGCCCGGACCTTTGCTGCACGTTGGCAGCAGCAAGGCCGAACTCGGCCTTGCATCTTCTTTAGCTCGATTCGAGCTCAATTCAACTCCAATCGACGCAAGATTTGAAACACATACTCCTCAACACTTAAACTAAGATTCCACAGCTTCAAAAACGGATTAAAACAACCAATCATGCACGAAATTTGAATCAAAACTCTAAGATTGCAGAAATTTCTGGCAGCAACGAAAATGCAAATTCAATTGAGCATAACTTTCAGCTCAGACCACGAAATGAGGCATATAAGCTATCAAATTAAAGCTTGATGAGTCTAGAAAAACATACCAAAAACCCAGCCAATTCCCACGGTTGAATGGAAAGTTATGAGCTGATGAACAATCTGTCGCCAGTTTGACAGATTTCTAGATTTCGAAAATTCTTCATGAATTTGGTGTTTTTGATTCTCAAACAAGCTAAAGGAGTTGTTATTGATGTTTGATGAAGTGTTTAATGATGGATTGAAGGCTGGAAATTTAAAGGAAATTGAAAGGATTTGAAGAAAGAAAGAAATGAAGAGAAGAAGAAGAAAAGAACATGAAAATAAATAGAAATGGTGGTCGGTTAGCCGACCACCACTTTTATATTGTTGGGTTGACTTTTGGTCAACCCATCTGGTTTGACCATTGGTCAACCGACCATGGGTTGACTTTTAGTCAACCCGGCCTTCATGCCTCAATCTTCGTGCCCAAGGACCCAACCAACTCCGGATAAAATTTTAAGCTCCTAGGCTCGAAATTGAGCTAAAGGAAGTTCAAAACGTCTATGAAAAATCTAATTTGGTCTCTTGACTAAATAATTTACATAAATATAATACTTGACACGTGCGAACTAGGTCCGAGCGTGTTAGCAACCATGCAATATGGAACTTGATAACAGTAAAATATGATGTGACGCAGGTTATTCCTTGACAGGGTTAAATGTAAAGTAAATGATTCCTTGACAGGGCAAAATGTAATGTAAATACCTTCTTGAAGAGAGTTAATTGGTGCAAAATTACTAATGCAGAAAATGATTGATTTGTATGTGCCAAAATGAGATGAATGTTTATAAGGAATTTATTATGCCATGATGAAAATGATCATACTAATGACACATCAAAATGCAAAATTTGAAGTATTTTAGCAGTAGTCCAATTCATGCTTATGGTAACGCGAGCAACTTTGACAGTTCAATGCTTTTGCTCTGTTCAGATAACTGTCACATGCATCTGTGCTTTTGAGACTTTCTTTCAATTACAATCAGATGCCCCAAGTTTTTAAGGTGGCTTTCACATTCTCTTGGATAGCCATTCTGATTTGCCCTTTGTTTGCCAAACTTGACTCTACACCTTTAGGTGATGAATGAGCTTTCCATGCATGTTTTGTTTCTATTTATTTATGCACATTTGGAAATTTATGAAAGAATTCAATACAACCTTGAATTTATTAACAATGAATGAAAGTAGTGGGAGACAAAAGATAATAGACAAAAGGTTTGATCGAAAGATAAAAATCTATATGATTCAGAAGGATTTTGATTGTTCGTACATTTTTCAAGATCAAAGAAACGGGGATACCCTTTGATAATGAATGTTCAGAAACAAGTGCAGGCGAACCCTGAGTTCTTCTTTGATTGGCATACTGTACTAGTGTCTTTGATAGCTCTGTATTGAATGACCTGACCTGCCCCTCTCATGTACCAAGGTAGATCAAACTTATGAGGTAATTTTATGCCTCTTCCATCTTGCTTAAGTTGCCTTTTCAGGTTTTCAACTTCAGTCACCCCCATCTCGATTCAAGTCGCCCTTTTGGGTTTTCAACTTGAACCTCTCCTTTTCATTTTTTCATTCATTTTTTTTTACTTAAGCCGCCCTTTCGGGTTTTCAACTTGAGCCACTCATTTTTTCATTCTTTTCTTTCCTTTTTTCTCTTTTTTTTTTCTTTCTTCATTTTTGTTCATTTTTACATCTTTTCTTTTTTGCTTCAGGCATAGTATTTCTTCACAGCATCAGAATTGATGGGGCTTCGTAACTCTTCGCCATTCATTTCTTGTAAAATCATAGCTCCCCCAGAAAAAGCCTTCTTGACAACATACGGTCCTTCCCAATTTGGTGCCCATTTGCCTCGATGATCACGTTGGATGGGAAGTATCTTTTTCAGAACTAATTCCCCTTCTCGGAACTGTCTTGGCTTTACTTTCTTATCATATGCCCTCATCATCCTTTTCTGATATAGCTGGCCATGGCAGAGAGCCGTAAGGCGCTTTTCTTCAATCAAATTCAGCTGTTCATATCGTTCTTTGATCCATTCAGCCTCATTTAATTGTACTTCTCTGAGTATCCTGAGGGATGGGATTTCAAAATCTATAGGTAGCATTGCTTCCATTCCATATACCAGTGAGAAAGGAGTTGCGCCAGTAGATGTCCTCGCAGCAGTCTGATAAGCAAGAAGTACGAAAGGTAGCTTCTCATGCCAATCTCGATAAGTTTCAGTCATCTTTGCCACAATTCTTTTGATATTCTTGTTAGCAGCCTCTACCCCCCCATTCATTTTTGGTCGATACGGTGTCGAGTTGCTATGCGTAATCTTGAATTGTGAACATAGTGCTTTTATCATTCCACTATTTAGGTTCTGGGCATTGTCTGAAATGATCTTTTCAGGAAGACCATACCGACAGATAATTTCTCTTTTCAGAAACTTGGCAACTACTGATTGCGTGACACTGGCATATGAAGCTGCTTCAACCCATTTGGTGAAGTAATCAATCATGACAAAAATGTGTTGGTGACCATTCGATGCCTTTTGTGAAATTGGCCCAATAACGTCCATGCCCCACATAGAAAATGGCCATGAAGGTGCTGTGACATGTAACGGACTTGGAGGAACATGAATTTGATCTGCATAGATCTGACATTTATGGCATTTTCTGATATAGTTAATGCAATCTGATTCCAGTGTCAACCAATAATAACCGGATCTCATAATTTGCCTTGCTAATTTATGTCCACTAGCATGGGTCCCACAAATTCCCTCATGTACTTCTTCAATGATCTTTTGGGCTTCTCTTACTGCCACGCATCTAAAAAACACTTGGTCCCGGCTTCTCTTGTACAAGATTTCACCATCCAGGTAGAAACTCATTGCTAGCCTTCGTATGATCTTTTTGTCATTTTCTGAGGCATGCTCTGGATATTTTTGGTACTTGAGAAACTCCACGATGTCATAATACTAGAGATTTCCGTCATCTTCCATTTCAACATTCATGCAATGAGCCGGTTCACTTCTTAAATCTATTTTGATAGGCTGAATTTCTGTATCTACGTCCATTTTGAACATGGAGGCCAATGTGGCTAAAGCATCAGCCAATTGGTTCTCCTCCCTTGGGAAGGTAGTGGAAGGATATTTCTCTAAATTGTTTCATAAGATCTTTGATGTACTCATGGTATTGAACCAATTTTGGGTCTCTCATCTGCCATTCTCCTTTTAACTGATAAATCACTAGTGCTGAATCTCCGTAAACTTTCAACACTTCAATCTTTCTTTCTATGGCCATTTGAATACCCAAAGCAAAAGCCTCATACTCAGCCATGTTATTATTAGTACATTTGAAATCCAATCTTGTTGTGGCTGGAAAGTGATTTCCTTCTAGAGACGTTAATATTGCTCCGATGCCATGCCCTATTGCGTTTGAGGCTCCATCAAAGAACCCTGTCCAAACCCCATTTTCATCATCCGATTCTTCTTCGACATGGAACACTGCCATTAAATCTTCGTCTGGGAAATCAAACTCCTTGGGCTCATAATCATCAGTAGCACGTTCAGCCAAGAAATCTGCTACCGCACTTCCTTTGATGGCTTTTTAGGAGACGTACTGTATATCATATTCAGACAATAGAACCTACCATCGAGCAGTCCTTCTTGATAAACCTGGTTTCTCAAATATGTACTTGATGGGGTCTAACTTTGCCACCAATAAAGTTGTGTGATACAATATGTACTGCCTTAATCGGCGAGCAGCCCAAGCTAGTGCACAACACATTTTCTCAAGGATTGAGTACTTGGACTTGTATTCCGTAAACTTCTTACTCAAATAATACACAACATGCTCCCTTTTTCCAGTTTCATCTTGTTGCCCCAATACACATCCCATGGAGCTCTCAAACACCGTTAGGTATAAAATCAAAGGCCTACCTAGTACCGAAGGTACTAGTACTGGTGGGTTGGTAAGGTATTCTTTGATTCTCTCAAAAGCAAGCTGGCATTCTTCATTCCACTCGACGGGGTTATGCTTCCGAAGTAACTTAAAAATTGGATCACATTTGGTTGTAAATTGTGATATAAACCTGGCAATATAGTTCAGTCGCCCCAGAAAACCTCTCACTTCCTTTGGTGTTTTAGGTGATGGCAGATTTTGAATTGCCTTGATTTTGTCAGGGTCCACTTCAATCCCTTTTTCACTCACAACAAACCCTAACAATTTGCCTGAAGTTGCTCCGAATGTACATTTTGCCGGGTTCAAACGAAGTCTACACTTCCGTAGCCTTTCAAACAATTTCTTCAGATTAACCATGTGCTCCTGTGTTGTTCGAGCCTTGGCTATCATGTCATCCACATACACCTCGATTTCCTTGTGCATCATGTCATGGAATAGGGTCACCATGGCCCGTTGGTACGTGGCTCCCGCATTCTTCAATCCAAACGACATAACTTTGTAATTAAAGGTTCCCCACACAGTTATGAATGTCATTTTCCCCTTATCCTCCGGTGCCATTTTGATTTGATTATACCCAGAGAATCCATCCATGAAAGAGAATATGGAATATCGGGCTGTATTATCAACAAGGGTATCGATATGCGGCAATGGGAAGTTATCCTTGGGGCTGGCTCGGTTGAGATACTTATAGTCAACACACATTCGTACCTTTCCATCTTTCTTTGGCACGGGTACAATATTTGCTACCCACTCCGGGTATTTAGCTACCTCCAAGAAACCAGCATCAAATTGCTTCACGATCTCTTCCCTTATTTTCAAAAGCATTTCTGGTTTCATATGCCTTAACTTTTACTGGACTGGCTTGCATTCTGGCTTGATTGGTAGCTTGTGTACCACAATCTCTGGATCGAGCCCTGGCATGTCTTGGTACGACCATGCAAAAACATCAGAATATTATTTCAATAGATCTACTAGTTGTTGCCTTTCTTGGACTGACAGTGTGGTACCTATTTTAACTTCTTTCTTGTCTTCTTCAGTACCCAAATTTATCAACTCTGTGGTTTCTTTATAGGGCAAGATCTGCTTTTCTTCCTGTTCAACCATCCTTAGTAGTTCTTTGGGCAAATCAGGGTCCTCGATACTTTCACTATCAATTTCTCCAATATCAATTAACTTTTCAAGATCAAACTCAGGTTCATTGCTCTCATTATCTTTGCATTCATTAATCATAGGCCTGAAAAATAAATTGGAAAAGGTATATATACAAGGAGATGGAACGACAATGTATTGCAAATGAAATGCGATGTAACGAGTGAAGACAAAAGAAAGTAAAATGATTGAATTGCAAAGAAAAATTCGATTGCTTCAAAATCCAGGAATGCATTTTATTCATCATTGTATTCAAAACATGCATAAATAAACAAAAAGCCCTAACACCCTTAGGCATAAGTATCAGCTTGTTAAATAAGGTTCAAATGCATTACATCTTATCAGAGAACATGGTTGGTATCTCTATGGTGGACCAGTTATCCAACTCAGTGCCTGGAGATGCCTCAAATATCAGAATGTCAAGATCATTGGACCTTTCACTCTCTGTTCCTACCATACTCACGCATGCTTTCCCATGATCAGGTAATGGATTTTGCCCCACATTAGGTTGTTGGTTCTTGTTGAAACCAAGTTTTCCTTCCTTTACCAGCTCTTGGACTTTAATTTTCAAAGCCATACAGTCTTCTGTGGAGTGACCAGCTACCCCATTATGATAGTCACAATGAGCATTTTCCTTATACCAAGTGGGATATGGTGGGTTGTATGTTTTGGTGAAGCGAGGTTTCTCTAACAAACCCTGTTGTAGTAATTGAGGAAGCACAGCGGTGTAGGTGTAAGGGATTAGATCAATGTGTGTCTTAGTGTCAGGCCGGAACTGTCTTTGATTGTTTCCAGTGTTTGGGGCTAAAGTGTTTGGTCTAGGAGAAAATGTTTGTGTCATGGGTGCAGGTTGGAATGTAGGTCCAGAATCGTTGTAATTTGAGGTAGGATATTAGTATGGTGTGGGAGGTCGTTAGTAAGAATAGGGTGATTGCTGGTGAGGGTATTGATATCCATATATTGGCGGTGATGGGTTATATGGGCGAGTGTGATGTGGTGTTTGGTAGGTGCTAACAGCATTAGCTTCTCCTTCATTTTTCTTGGAACATTGACCTTTCTTTGTGCTGGTGGTCTCCCCTGAATCAATCTTGCCAGATTTGATAGCCTTTTCGATTAACTCACCGGCTACCACGATATCAGAAAACGCCTTAGGCACGCTAGCCAACAACCTATCATAGTACGGGGCTTTCAAGGTCTCCAAAAACATGAAATTTGTTTCTCTATCTGTGAGAGGAGGGTTCACCTGCGCAGCCGTGTCCATCCATCTCTGGGCATACTCCTTAAAAGTCTCAGTAGACTTTCTTTCCATAGTTTGCAAGGTCAGACGGTCCGGAGCCAGGTCTGTCATATGCTTGTACTGGGCTATGAAAGCCTTAGCCAGATCAGTCCATGTTCTAATTCGAACACTATCTAATTGATTGTACCATCTAGAAGCAGCTCCAGTTAAACTATCTTGGAAAAAGTGAATCATGAGCTTATCATCAGAAGTGTGAGCTGCCATCTTTCTAACATAGCTTAGAAGGTGGTCCTGAGGGCACTTTGTACCATTATACTTCTCGAATTCTGGTACCTTGAACTTTGGAGGAATAACCAATCCAGGTACTAAGGTAGCCTCATAGGCATTCATGGCCTTGTGGTAGCTAAATCCCTCAACCATCTTCAATCTCTCATCAAGCATGCTTAATAGCTTGCTATTTTCATCAGGATTTCCCTTATCATCACTATCAATAGTGATAGGATTTATCGCCTCATGCCCATTTAGGACCGTAGGCTGGGGTACAAAAGGTGGCGTAGGATAAAATGGCGCAATTGGTGGTGGCACCTTGATGTTTCCAGAAACCTGGGTGATCATGCCAGTGGACTCAAGGCCTGGCAGTGAATTCTGCTCATCATCCTTCCCACTACCAGAAATCCCAGCTGTTGTCTTATCTTTGACCAAATTGGATATCATTTTCATTAGCTCTCTCATCTGTTCCTTCAACTCTTCATTTGATTTCTCCAACTGCTCAACTCTTGACATTTGTTCATTCTCCATGATTTTAGCTTGTGAGCGAGTAAAATACCTCCTCTGAGCCATCTTGGAACCTTAATTACCATAAGCATAAATTAGACTAAGCGTTAATAATCGCCATGAAAAAAGGAACTCATAAAGCTTTTCCACCGCTGTGGTTTAACTTTTTGACTTCTTTTTCCTCCAGATTTTTTATTATCGTGCGCTCATGGGAAATCAAAAATCCTTCTTTTCGGCATTATGAATGTATGGGTGCATGATTTGATGGTATGAATGCGAATGCAATGCAAAGGTATTTGTAATTTGCCAATTGAAACTCAAAGGTTCTTCAATTCATTCCATAAATGGCAAGCTTATTACATTAATAAACAAAGTTCACCCATAGCTCCTCATTTAACATACGACTACTAAAGTTTAAAATTTGATTACATTCCTCAATAATGTCCTCTAAAACATGAATAGTCCCTTGTCCAAAAGATCTTGTTGGAGGGATCTTCTGCAGCACATCCTCGCTCCTCTTCTTTAATTTTTCTGCAACAAAGATTACCTTCTTCATCTCTTGGAATATTAACTCAATCTGGCGACTCTTTATGTTGTAGCCCACCAACCATTTGTTATGTCTTGTAGCAGCCTTAAAGAATATAGTTTTGAAGTCTTCCATAGTCTTCCTCACTTGGATTAATTCCTCTGTCCTCCTATCCAAATTTGTTTCTAACACCATGACAATCTGGTCCAGGTTTGTGAGTTTTTGGGTTAACTCCCCAATTTCCCTCATGGCGTTCCAAAGTTGTTGCGTCGCCACGTCTTTTTCTATACGTAGCTGACTATTCTTGACTTTTTCACCTTTCAAATCTTCTTGAACTCGAACCATTCCTTTTTTCAGCTTATCATGTTGCTGTTCCAACTGAGCGCGTCTTTCTCTTTCTCCATTGTATGCAACTATCACCTGATTTCTCTCTGCTTCTAACTGTAAACACCTACCCTTATCTTCTTCTTTTTCAATCTCAAGTTGCTTAACTTGTCTGGTCAACATTTCTATCCCACTTTGGTCAATTGTTGAGTTGCGTTTCTTCTCAAATTCTAGCATTTCTCGGAGAAGTTTATGAGTATCCTTTGCACCCCAAAGTTTCTTTTCTAAATCATCTCTTTGACCCCTTGCCTCTGCTTCTTTCTTCTTAATTTCCTCAAGCTCTTTCTTCATTATTTCTATACTACGATTCTTCATCTCAACATCTTGCCTCCAGTCTTCTTTTTTAGCTTCAAACTCCAGGCGCTGCCTTTCCAATTCAGCTTGACATGCAGCTAGCTTTTCCTCTAACTCATTCACAAAACGGCCTTTACGAAGCCTTTTATTCTCATATTCCAACTGTGTGCATACATCTTGGGAATGGGGCCCATCTTTGCGCTTTGGATCTTTCTTTGGTGGCTGTACTGAACTCTTCACTCTGTTCCTTTGCCATTCTCGATATTCTGGGGTCCACTCACCTCTTTTCCAGAAGACAGGTGTGCGGAGGACTTTGTCTTTTTTCCATCTTGCACCTAATTTCCTTGCTTGCTCTATTTGGGATTGGCTGTCATGAGAGATGTCAATACTGTTCAGACCATGAGTGGCAGGTATGAATTGCAAAGATCCCAATTGCCTCATCACCAATAAAGGGGAGAAAGAAACTGTGCCCCACAATCCGATTAGTGGAATCCATGGTTCTTTTTCACATCTATAAATTACTCCAGCTCCAGGCATCCATTCTGTCCTCCAAAGCACATGCTGGCTTTCCAAGGTTCGAAACCATTCAACCCAATCCTGTTTCGACTTTCTTCCCAAGTGATCTTACGATACTCATCAAGAGTTCTACGCAAGTTAGTATAACACTTCTTGAATTTTCCTACTGAACCAAACAGATGACTTTTGAACCAAACTACCAACAGCTGGGCGCATCCTTGAAATCTTCCTCGACCTTCTTTTCTACAGTAAATGAAAGATCTAACAGTTTCTGCTAAAATCGCTGGAATCAGATTGAATCCATTTCGAACTTGCTCTACTATATCAAAGACAATCTCATCCACATATCCAAGATGTCGTGGGAACAGGACCATTCCATATATCAATACAGCCATCATCAAGTGCCCCTAAGGTTTGTTCAGACTCATCTCAACCCTCTTCCTCAAGAAATCTATCGGAAGACCCATCAGTTTTACCACTGTAGCTATTTTTTCTGATTTCTCCCCAATTACCTCTGCTGACTTCTTCAAGAATTGTGGATTCACATTTCTCCAATAAACTTTGAACTCATCTGGAATGTTAGGCTTGATCAACTCCTGGTATTCTTCCAAAGTGGGAAACATGTCTACATCATTAAACACGAAGCATCGATAAGATGGGTCAAAAAATTGGGCCATTGCTTTGATCAATTGCTCATCAACATCAATATAGAGTAGTGAACCGATACGACCATAATTCTGCTCAAATTCATCCCTCCTCGGCATTTTCTCCCACAGTTGCCGAAGTATAGAAAGATCATTTTGTTTAGTGTACATGTAGACTTCATCTGGCTTATAGCTATGAGGTAAGCAATCTCCGAATTTCTGTCTATCTTCCTGATTCAAAGCCATCACCCTCATCATCTCTTCCAGATCACCCCCTAATTCAGTCATTGCCTTATTTCTGCCTTCCTCCATTAATCAAAGATTTTTGTCTTTCGATTGGCAAATCACAAATACCTGTGAAATGCATGCAAATGCAAAAAAAAAAAATGCAAAACAAAACAAAACAAGACAAAAGCACGAAGTTAGCATAAACATAAAAGGATTAAAGAAAATAGCCAAAAATGTTAAAGTGCCCATCATGCATATATACATACTCTAAAAGAGGACAATGGTGTCCATAGGACAGGTGAATCACCCTATTGTGGATAAAGCGTTTATTGACTCATAGGTTTGGCTCTAACTAGGGTTTCTTACCAAAGCTATATGCAGGTAGGTCCCACAAAGCCTAGGAGGGTCCAAAGGGTCCCAGATTGTCCTTATCACCATCTAACCTAGGCAAATAAGGTCCCCAATCCTAACCCATTATAGGCTCATTGGAAAGGGTTCAATCCGGGTGAGGTAGTTTCACACAGCCCTCACGAGGACAAGATTGTCCCTCTAGAGCTTGTTACTCCCCCTCGTTCTAAGGTAGCCGAGCGCTCTCGATATATGCATGGTATGTAACAAGTGATGTGTGTGATAGGAACAAACAAACCTTTACCATTGAAAAAAAAATCATTTACCTTAACTCCTAATATACTCCCCTTCAAAATATTATAAACATGTGGAGAACATTAGTAACAACATATACACACCTACAATGCAAAGAATCCAAAATGTAAATTAGGGTTCAATTACTAATCTTTAAAAGAACTAGGTTTATTAAGGCCTAATATAATATTAACCAGTTTCGGTTCGACTCTCTAACTACCTCCCCAGTGGAGTCGCCAAGCTGTCGCAACGTACGACGAGTTGGACTTACATGATATGGAGTCGCCACCAATCTTTTTTTGTTTAGGTGTGACTGGTCACCTATTAGAATCTAACTTAGCATTGGCCTAATATGGCATACTAAACTAGATAAATTTTAGTCTACGAAACAAAGAGCTGGGTTCGGGAGTACGGTTACGTATGGGGAAGGATTAGCACCCCCATGACCCCCATCAAATGATGGTACCGATCAATTTAATATTAATTAGGCCTTAACTCTAAATTGATTAATAATAAAACCCTTTTATTCTTTTATTAATGTTTTTTTATTTTTGATTTTAAAAAAAATTCGGAGACTCTTTTTAGGGCAATGCATGATGCACATGATGCATGCAAATTTATTCTTGAGGAATTTTTTGAGAATTTATACAAACCCCTTTCGGCGCCCCAATGGTATTTATATAAATTCTCGCCCTAAGAGAATTACTCGGAAGGTCCATCGCTATGGTTCCCAAGAGAATTCTCATCATTGGGAGTATTGATTTTTTTAATTAAATTATTTGTTTCATGATGACAGATATGATGCATTATTCCAATTTTAAAATGTATGATTACTTTCAGGAGTCTCACACAAACCCGTTCCGGCGCTTCGGTGGTATTTGCAAAAGGACACTAGCCCTAAGAGAATCCTTTGAGAGGTCCACCGCTGTGGTTCCCAAGACACACTCTTCACTGGGGTAATCACACATTAGCAGATAATTACTCACATGATGACAGTATAAGATGAGTGCATATGATCTTGGATTTTTCAAAAGAAGTATTATTACTAATATTTTGACTTTTGATTTTTTATTAATGTTAGTATAGGTTTTAATTAATTATTAATGTTTTAACTTTTGCCTTTTATTGATATTAGTATAGATTTTAATTAATTATCTATTAATATTAATTATTCCCTTTTATATAATTATCCTATTCAAGAATTCTTTACAAACCCATTCCAGCGCTTTGGTGGAATTTGTAAAGAAACTTGCCCTCAAAGAACTTTTCAAAAGGCCCATCGCTATGGTTTCCAAAAAGCTCTCATCATTGGATTTTCTTATTAATATTACTAATTGTATTATTAATAATATTATCATTCATAACTTTTATTTATTACTATTATTGATATTTTTGTTAATTAATATTATTATTTTTTATTATCAATTTTGCGATTACCATTTTTAAGAATTTTTACAAACCCGTTCCAGCGCTCTGGTGAAATTTGCAAAAATCCTTGCCCTCGGAGAATTACCCAAGAAATCCATCGCTATGGCTTCCTAAATAATTCTCTTCATTGGAGTAATTATTATACTTTAAGAAAGATATTTATATTCTTCACAAAAAAAATATTCACGGAATTATAAACTCATTAATTAATACTCATATGCTTGTTTTGAAATATTATTTTTAACAATTAATTGCTAAACAATCCAAACAGTGTATTCTTATTGCCTAACCAAACAATAAACCCAATATACAAAAAAAGAAAAAAAAAAGAAGAATCAATGCATGGTCCAATCAAGGAAATAATAAACAATGGCTAAACACAATCCTATATTGAAAGTTGAAAGTTGTACCTCAAATCTGAAAAGTGTGAATTACAAGTGGAAAGCCAAAGCCAAATGTACTTTTTGCAGCAGCCACGTTCCGGTAGAATGACTTTTAGATATTGAATACTCACGTCAAATCTGCTTTTGGTTTTGTACTCTGTAACCAAATCAATTCGTCCCAGCAACGGCAAGCCATAAAAGTGCCGCTGAACGAACTCCTCTAAGAAAAGAACAAAACCCTTTTTTTGTTTCTAAAATTTCTGTTTTGAAAGAAAAAAAACTCTCTCCCCCATCATTGTTTTCAACCCTAGGTACTCTTTATATACTACTCCAAGAATTAGGGTTTCAATAGGTTTTCTTGCAGACTAAGATTAGGGTTAAATCTTCAATTATTTCCTTTCCTTTTTTTACCAAGATTTTCTCCTTGATTTTTATTCTAGAACATTCCACAATTTAAGCCCACTCATAAAGACCCAAAGCCCAAACATATTCAGCCCAAATTTAATTTTAATTTCAAATTAAAGTCTAACCCACAATTAATCTTAATTAATTAAATTAAAATTTTATCTAATTAAAATTAGACTAGATTTAAAATTGAAAATAAATACTAAAATTAAAACTTTAACTTCAAATGAAGAAAGGCTATTTTTCAGACAAAATATGGTGTCTACACCCCTATAGAAGACTCATCATGTTTGCCGAAAGTGAAGCAACAGTATGAAGGATCCCGAAAGTACAAAGCAGCTTTTAGAAGCTGTTCCTCCATTTCCACATCTAATGATAATGCTATGTCTCCATACAATTGTTTGAACCGAGCCTTATCACTGATGCCTTACCATAACTGTTTCAGTCTTGTCAGATTATTTGGGATGAAACTACATCTGACTTCTACAGGCAACTGGGGTGGAGGATCCTTTGCCTTGCTAGTCTTCTATTTTAACCAGTACAAGGCCTGTTTCAAAGTTAGTTTGGCAGAATCAAAACCCTCAACTCTTCCACTAGATCTATTTCCATAGGTGCTTCCTCCCCTTCTTTCGCCATAACTAATTCCTTTTATAGTAAACCTGTTATAGATAGGGATAGAATGCGAGAATGGGATGCAGAGATAAAGAAGAAAGAGAAATGACAAAAAGTAAAAGAAGATGTATCAGAATAAAGTAATAAAGCATAATAATGTCAATAATCAAATGAATGATGCAAAGATGCTTGGCTCACAACAATTTAACCATAAATGATAACTAGTCATTTCATCAAAACAAGATCAGAGGCCCAAATATCCATAGCAATATCTAAGCACAACCGAGAAAATATTTGAAATAGCTAAAACCAAATTATAGTCATCCATAAATAGTTCCAAAAAACTGAAATCTTCCTAAGTGATCATCTTAAAAGAACAAGTGGCCTTCATGGATTCTGGCTTATTTGGCCAATCTAATAATGGCAATTGACCATCTCATCACAGAACATGGATGATTTTTCAGCAATAGAGGAGAGTTCCTTCACCGTGTCGACATTTTCAGCAACTTTAGCTAGCACTCGGTCCAACTGCCCATTTGTTGTCTTGTGTCGGAGCTTGGATGACTTGCACTGTTGCTGATATGCCTCAATTTTAAATTTCAATTCCCAGTTTTGATTCTTCAGATCACCCGCTTCTCTTACAAGCTTATCAAGTTCTTGGACCATTCGAGCATTCTGTTCCTCTGAGTTAGTGGCAGCCTAATGGTTCTCCACTTGTTGGCGTAACTAAGCTATTGTCTCTCCAAGCTGGGCATTTTTACCTTTCTCAATTTTTAGCTCATTTCTCAACCTCCTTTGGTTAGCATCCTGGACACTTTTAGCTTTCCTCAAACCATACCCTTGGGCGCGGGCCCTCCGATAACGCTCCTAGGCATCATTCAGCTTATCCTCGGTTTGGAGACATGACTTGGTCATTAATTCTTGGCTCTAGTTTGCATATGATAAGCTATCCTTCAAATCGGCATTCTCCTCTTGTCCCTTTTGGCATTGTTTCTTCAATTCCTCATTCTTTGACTCTAACTGATGACACCTTTTAACCAACTATGTCATTGCATCCTCCAGAACTTTCTGTTGACCCGAAGATTGACCTTGTTTATCGCCATGACTAATTTCCTCTTACGGTTCCCTTGTTGCAAATGACTCTATAATGGAATGCATGTCATGTGATGATGGCAATAAAAAAAAAGCAATAATCATGGACATTTAGAGAAAACAAACATGTTACAAGACATAGCACAAACAACATATCAGTATATCATTATCAAATAAACATATACACGGATAAAGTGAGAAAGAAAACAGACAGACTATACAAATAGTATATCAGTATGTCATCATGAAATAAACGTATACAGACAAAGTAGGGAAGAAAATAGACAGAACATACCAATATCACATCAATATACCATCATGAAATTAGCATATATACAGATAAAGTGAAAGAAGACATACAGATTATACGAACAGTATATCAACATATATACAGATAAGCAGGGAAGAGAATAGATAGAACATACCAATATATCATCATGAAATGAGTATATATACAGATAAACAAACAAACAACATATCATCATGAGATAAGCATATATATAGATAAAGTGAAAGGAATTGATAAAGGTTAGAAGCCGTCCCTCCTTTGTGCCCTAAAAAATTGGATTTTCCTCGAACGGGTTTGGCCCTATCTAGGTTAGATTTTAGATTTTTCTACATGCTGGGTTTAAAGCTCTAGACAAAGGTACCCATCGAACAAGATGGGGTGGAGGCAACCCCGTCGCCCCCTCCTAAATAAAGGTTAAGTTCGGACTCCCGAACATTTATGTTATGAATTCGTGTCGTGTGTGAGGTAGGGACTTGTACCTTTATCTATTGCCTTTCAATGAAGCAGCAGTCATACGAGGAAGCAGAAGAATTTCACTATCACATGTTAACACACGATCAGTACAATTCAACATATAAGCTTAACAAATAAATGAGTACGAGACAATAAAAGGTCAAGGAATAAGCATGCAACATATAAATGGTATAGGCATTCATGGCATATACAATGAATTAAAACATGCAATATATACAAGTAATTAAAAGAGGCCAAAAAGGGTAAACACAAAAAACATGCTAGCAAATCAAGACATACAAAAGGAATTAAAACATGCAAAATATATACAAGTAATTAAGACACAAAGCATGCTAAAGGATCAAGGCATAGGCAAAGAATTAAAACATGCAAAATATATACAAATAATTAAACACATAGCATGCTAGAAAATCAAAGCATAAAAACATAAATATTGATAAAATGTGATGTAAATGCAAGATGCAATTTTAATAAACTTAATTTTGAAAAATCTTCCTTTTCTCCTCTTTTTTTGAAAAAAATTTGAAACAATTATTGGAAACTTTTTTAATGAAAATGAATCAATGCAATGCATGAAATGAAAATTTTAAAACATTTTAATATCAAATCCAAGTAAAATAAGACTTCAAAAAAAAGTGGCTTGACTCTCTAAAAAAGTCCCCAGTGGAGTCGCCAAGCTGTCGAGACATTTTACCTCTCTGACGAAAAATATAAATGGCATGAGGACTAAACAATCAAAAAACAAATGGAGTCGCCACTAACCTTTTATTTAATTAGGTGTGGTTAGTCACCTATTTATTTAACTCGACATAAATCTAGAAAGATTATGTCAAGTTAAGGAAAGAAACTGGTCTACGAATAAAAAGATTTTAGGTTCAAGAGTCGGTTATGCTTGGGGAAAGATTAACACCCCCAAGACGCCCAAAAATCGGTACCACAAAAGTCTTAAAAATAATTTTACTTGGAGAATAATAATAAAATCTGTTTAAAATCATTTTAAGAAAAACATAATTTTAAACGTCGGAATAAATATTCCTTTTAATATGGGATAAACATCCCTTTGTAAAAACTAAATTCGAAATTTAAAGATTTAATGTCGGAATGAACATTCCTTTTAATGTAAAAATTCATAGCTCCATTTTGAATTTGAAGAAATTTCCTACTTAGAATGACTATTCAATTTCTGAATAGAAATAAATATTCTTCTAAAATCAAAGTTGAATTTAAAAATGAGGATAAATATCCCTTTTATAGAAAACAAGGTTTAATTTAAATTTAGAAAGCCTCAATTATGAGAATACGAATTAAGACTTTCTAGAAAACAATTTAAAAATTTTGGGATAAATATCCTTAAATTTTTTGTTATAAAATTCACCTTAAGAGACTTTAAGTATGACTATTTAGATTAAAATCTCTTAGAAAGATTTGATTTTAAAACCTATGTCGGAATAAATATTCCTTTTAATTTAATGAAGGGAATAGTTTAGCAAAAATTTGATCTAATTGGAAGACTTTAATTGATTTAATAAATTAAGACCTTTCAAAAAAGCCTAAAATAAAGATAATATAGGAAAATAGATATTTTTCTTTTTATTGAATAAAATCAATTTTGAAGAAGAAATTTTGGAAATTTAAGGAATAAATATTCCTTTTATTAATACTTTAAGAAGATGGTTTTTAATAAAATTAAGTCTAATTGAAGAGCCTTAATTAGTTTAATACTTTTTATGGGATAAAATCAATTTTGAAAAAGAATTTTTATGGAATAAATATTCCTTTTATTGGAGTTAAAAAGTCTTTTAATAAAAATGAAGTTCACTTAAAAGGTCTTAATTAACTTGACCTACTAAAGTCTTCTCAAGAAAAATATTTTGAAAATTAAAAAAAAAGGACAAAAGAAAATAAATATTCCCTTTCATTGGAAAGAAAAAAAAAAAGAAAGAAATGAAATCAAATAAAATAATAAAAACAAAAAATAATTTTGAAAGTGGTTTTATAATAAAACTTAGATTAATTTGAGAGGCCTTAACTATAATTGGGTAGTTAAGATCTCTAGAAAAAAACTTTTAAATATGTTTTAAAATTAATGTTGGAATAAACATTCTTTTTAATTTAATTAGGCCTCTTAAAAGAGATTTCCTTAAAAGAAAATGAAAATAAAAAATAAAAAATAAACGTAAAAAGGAAAAATAAAATAAATAAAAATAAAAGATTTTAGAACTAACATTCCTTTAAGAAAAAGAAAACTTTTTGGGGTTCATTTGCAAATTTTAAGAAATTGAATAAATCATAAACATGATATGTATATGCTTTTTATGAAAATTAAATGAGAAAAATAGTTTTATTTTGAAGGGATGAAAAATTTCCTCGGGCCCAATCAGACTCCCGATTAAATACCAAGAAAACCTCTTATCTGGGAAAAACTTTTAGAAATCTCGGACTCCCGAGACCCTCCGGTTCCTCATGCCTATGAATCTTTGAAAATCAATGTTCTAAACTTAATTATGCATGAATGAGACAATGAATCACGGGTTAGTACATATAAACACGATTAATTACATAATATAATATGATAAATAAATTGAACATGGAAATTCAAAATTAATTTTACAAGCTTAGATTACATGGCATCTAATTCAGCACATATAAGCAAGATCAATTTAAACAAACATATATACAAGGCCAAAGATGTAATTTCTATACAAAAAATTCAATTTTTAATTAAGTAAGCATATTTACAAGGGCAAAAAGTGATTTTACATACGAGATTCAATTCCTAACTAAGCAAACATGCATACGAGGGCAAAAAGGTAATTTTACATGTAAGATTCAATCTTTAATTAAGCAAAAATACATACACGGGAAAAAATGTAATTTCACATACAAGATTCAATTACTAACTAAGCAAACATGCATATGAGGGCAAAAAGGTAATTTTACATACAAGATTCAACTTTTAATTAAGCAAACATGCATACGAGGGTAGAAAAGTAATTTTCATAGTCAAAATTAAATATTAAATGTATTTATACAAGCCTAAAAAACAGAATTTTTATAACCATGATTTATTTTTTAATTTAAACAAATGAAAATAAACTTAAAGATGCAATTTTTATTAACCAAGGTTTCATTTTTAATCAAGCAAGAATATCCACAAATAAAAAGATGTAATTTTTTATAACTTAGACTTAATCTTTAACTAAACAAATGATTTTTACAAATTCAAAGTCAACTCTCTTTTTAGCCAAGATTAATTTTTTTTAGCTAAATAAACATATAAAATGCACTAATCAAGTTTCAACAATAACTAGTATTGATATAAGACAATGAAAGTTAGCAACTTTTCTACATAAACAAGCAAATAATTAAAGCCAATCACTTAATAATATAAAATAAACTCAAAAAGGCATAATCTTTAATATGTTTAAACCATATTTTAAACTAATCAAGTGGCTTGTAAAGTTTAAGAGCTTCATAAATTGCAAACATTAATATAAAAAGTAAAAAGTTAACATTTTTATACATAAGCTAAACATAATAAAGAAAGGATAAGTATTAGAAATAAAAGCATTAATCTTTCATAAAAGAAATAGCTTTACAAAAAAAATGAGATCTTGGATTAATGAAACCCACTCAACAATAACAAAAAGATGGTTGTGTTTAGGACAGAGAGTGGCTTAAATTGATTAATCAATAAGCTCTTATCTCTCTATTATCCTTTTAACCAACCTTCTCTTACAACAAAAACAAAAAAAAAAAGAGAAAAAGAAAATTTTTGGTCTATTTTTCTTCTTAGATTTTGAAAGCAAAGAAGAATGCTCTGTTTTTGTTTGCAAAACCCTGCTTTTTTGTTTTTTGAAAACTGAAAACCAAAAAAAAATCCCCCTGTTTAGCCTTATATAGCCCTTTTTCCTTCTTCATCCAACGGTCTTGGTTCCTTCTTTCTTCTTCATTTGATGGCTCTTAATTCTTGTCTTGCGCTCCCTATTTTGCCGTTTTCTCCCCTACTCTGATTGATCCTTGCTTTGCTTCTTTTGTTTTTCATTGGACGGCTTCTATTTATTGTCTTCTTCAGGGGCATAAGCTGATTAGTGAGAGAACGGTGTAACTGGCAACACGTTTGACACACCCGGACCTAATACAACTTTTCCATACAAACGGCATAGTATAAGACGGCGTATTAAGTGGACAATACGTCGGTCCGGATGTGTCTGATTAAGAAGAGATGTGAAAATTAGAATAAGACGGTGTTAGATGATAAAGTAATTAACCGTGCATGGAAATTAGTAAATGCCAAAAAGACCTCTAATTAAGTCCCTAACAATTAATTATGGGCCCCGTTGGCACAAGAAATCAAAGGATTTAACCAACGGATGAAAATGGAAGAAAGTTGAAAAAGAGGAAAAAGTTTGACTTGGGGTCCGAGTAGACCCGATGTTGGGCTCCTCTATAAATAGGAGAAGCCGAAGCTATTCTCATTTCTTTTTTTCTTTTTTTCTTTTTTCTTTCTTTTTCTCTCTAGAGCCAAACGGAGGCATTTTCGACAATTGGTAGATCCGGGCAAACCGGCCGGCAAAACAAGGTGAGTTTCTAATACGTTATTCTACTCACCTCGATCTACATTATATTAAGTTAGCACGCATTGCCATCCATCGGTTTAGCATAGATCTGAGTTTAAAGTTTTTGGTCAGTTTAAATTTAAAACTCAGATCTACGGATATTGGGCCGGTGAAATAAGGTGAGTTTTTAGTATGTTATAGTACTCACCTTAATCTACGTCATACTCCGTTTTTACGCATTTTCGTGCACCAAGTGAGAGTAGATCGGAGATTTAGTCAATTTAGGCTAAATCTCGATTCTACCAAAATTGGACCGGTGTTTCTCGTTTCTGCCTCGGCGAATCCGTCAGGGATGCCATGAAGATCGCCTGTCTAAGTTTGTACGTTGAAAGGAGAAGAAACGAGTGTGAAAACTGGGGGAGGGACCGGCCAAGGAACAGGCCGGCGGAGTCCCTGTTTAGATATTTTTATATTATATTAATATATTTTAGATATTTGCATATTATATTAATATATCCTAGATATTTATATATTATATCATTATAATATATAAATATATCGTAGGAGCACTTTTTTGGCCCAATTTTGCTTAGAACTTGGCCCAACCCGCGTGGGGCCTAGCCCAATTCGGGTGTAGGAAGCACGGGCCCTAGGGGCATTTTAGTAATTTTTTGTCAAGAGTTAAATTTTGGCCTCGAAACCTCCAGGACATTTTCCTAGGCCCCGAATCACATTTAAACCCAGTCCTAGGTCTTGTTAGAGCCTCATAGGTGCATTCATAGTTTAATTATGAATGCTAACGTATTTCCGTGTACTAGGGCTCCGGGTGAATTGAATGCGGCGATGCTCCGGAGGTTAAGCTACATGGAGCGCTTGGGAGTATACGAATCTCCTAATATTATGAGTGGCCTTGTTTTCAGTGCTTAGCCACTAGGGACAAACATTTTTAAATGTTTTAAAAATATAAATTGTTTTAAAAAAAAAGTTGTACAACTGTTTTGGAATAAGAAATCCACGACACACACTTTTTATTTTGTGATACACCCATTTAGAGGGTGGGATGATTTTAAGAAAATAAAAGCTTGTGTGTGCTTACATGTTTTAAATATATATAAGAAATATTATTATTATGATTATTGAGAGTACGATACCCTTAGGAGATGAGTGACTGAGTGGGTTCCTCGGTGCTCTAATATGCGGGAGTGTGGACCGAGTTTGAGAGCATGCATGAGACTCAGCCGTGGACCGCCTATTGAGGGGCACGATGAGCAGAGACTCTGCGAGAGGCGCATAGGGAAGTTCGCCAGGTCTCAAGGTAGCTGTGTTCCACCACAACGATGGGCACCACTAAGGGAACGGGCTAGGAAAAGAGATATTGTGAAGGTGTATTTAAAGAGAAAAGAGATAGCCCTCGGTGCAGTAAGGCATACAATCGGCTAGTCGTGCCTTCAGTGTATTAGATGACAGCCCGTTTAGTATATATTTATTTTAAAGGTTTTAAATCAAATTCTCGTTTGGAGAATTATAAAAGAGATTTTGAAAACAAAGTTATTTATTTTATTTTTATTATATTTTGTATTACTCTTGTTTTCCCTAACCCCGATGGAGATTCATTAAACCTCTGTCACTCACCTGTATCCAATGTGGATTGATGCAAATTCGCATATGGGGTCAGCAAGTAGAATGGAGGCTCAATAGGAGGCGTAGGTGGCTTAGGCTTAGTGTATTGGTATTCCTTTAATTTTAATCCATTGGTATTGCTTTTAAATTTATTATTTTTATTAAATGATTTTTATTAAAGTTTTAGTTGTTTTGCAGCGATGGTATCCATTTCAATGCCTTGTGGTGCTTCTGGTGCGTGACCGGCCAGCACATACTTCGAGGCAGCACGACGGTTGCCATGTGGTCGACCCGGGCGATCGAGACGTGACAACTTTAATGGTATCAGAGTATTTAAAAGATTCTGACTATTTTAAAAAGCTATAAAGTGTTTTCAAAGTATTTTCAAATGTTTTCAAACATTTTCGAAGTCAGTGGATTAGATAGGTTTAAAACTCTAGAATTTGTGTACGTGGTTACTCGAATGCGTCGTGAATGCCTAAACCTACTCTTAGAATACCTTCTTTAGCATCAAGCCACCAAGTAAAGTGCTCGAGTGTGGTCTTTAGGTGAGATTACACCATAACCACTTTTTTTCTTGAGATTCGTGAAAGTAAAACACGTTTTCCAAGAATGTTTTCAAAATCAATTCTTCAGTTTACGATGCTTTTCCTACTCGATAGCTAAATCATGCAAGGGATGGTATTTCCCTCGAGATGACGAGATAGATGATATCTCGTCCAACCCCCGAGATAGCCTAATTAGAGGCTTGCTAGTGAAGGAAACTGGTTCGATGCTCACAACCTTCGATGCTTAACCTTTGGAGTTGTGAACATCGAGATTCGCTAGTAAAGCAGTGAGTTTGAAACCTAAACCTAATGCGTTCCCCCATTCTTTACACTAGTGACGTGTAATAGTTGGGAGGAGGTGAAGTGACAAGAACAAGGCAAAGGGCCAAGATGAGCCTAACGTGCGTGAATGCTAACCTCACTTCTCTCGCTATCTACACCATTAGTGTGTAGCCCAGGAGCGAGAGTTAGGTTAGAATCAAAGAAATCGAAGGAGTCGGTCTCGAAGGACATGGTGGACCAAAACATCAAGACGTGAGATGAAGTATCCGAGCAAAGGGACGAAGGATCGCGAAGAACCTCGCAAGGCAACAAAGGGGAAGGATGAAAAGTAAGGCCAAGGAAGAGCTAGCCAAGTGAAGAGATCACTAAGGAGCCCACAAGGAGCAAGAAAACCACTGGTGGCTAGGGATCGAGGAGTGCTACGGTGCACTAGTAGTCGAACACCTACACCTTGGGGTAGTGTGTGAAGTGGTTAGGCCCGACCCAACACTATGGTGAGCTTGGTGGGATGAGCCCACATGTTGGCAACTCTGGTGGGATAAGCCCACCGTTTGCTTGGGTGATGCTTCGGGGAGTGGGCGGGAGGTGAGAGAAGTTGCGGCAAGGGCTAACCGACCTCTCTTGTTCTTACATAGTGGTATGCAAGTGGTGAAAGAAAGGGGGGCATAAGTGGACGAAAGAGAGTCCATCTGGAGTCAATTGAGGAGAGACATCTACGGAAGTTGGAAGAGATCAAGTGAGCCCAAGACCACGAGAGGTGAGATATGGGAGAATTACTTAAGGATGTGAAAAGGATTGATAAGAGAAAACCCTAAAGGATTCAAGGATGACAAAAAGGAAGAGTAAGGAAGGAAGAACAAGAGAGAAGCCATTTTTGGGAAATGATGACGAGGAAGAAGGTAAGAATGACAAGACGGAAAATAAGAGAAGAATGAAAAGAGATTACATTCAAGTGGTCAAGAAGTAGTACGTCCGTCATTACTTGCCTAACCATTGGATACCAGTGTTAAAAGAGAATATCGGAGAAAGAAGAAAAAGGAAATGCAGATGGAGGAAATAGAACAAGAAAAAAAAAGATAGGCTGAAACCTCCATTTTTAAGTGGATTAAGGGTGATGAACCCCTTATTAATTGATGGATAATGAGAGTAAGAACGAGGAGACCTCCAAAAGATAACAAGACATGATTTTGATGAAATTAATAGGAAGTAAGCAAACGGAAAGAATGGAAAGCACAGTAATGATGGAAATGTCTGCATACGTGCTAATGGAAGGCACGAAGGGAATTTCCTCCAGAGTTGTGAAGACATCACCAGAAGGAACTGGTGAAAAGGAAGAACAGGAAAGAAAAGAGAAGCAAACCCTTAGACAAAGGATAAAGAAATGTTGTGATGAAGTGCGGGGGCTTTCTTAATAAAGAAAAAAAACATAGAACCCTAGGTAAAAGAAGATCCTAGGCTAATAAAAGAAAAATAAGGCCTAAGAAGAAAGACAAGCTTAGTTCAGTTGATGAACTAAGTTTTGTTAACTAGGAATAGAGCCTTAAAAGAAGAAAAGCATAACAAATCACTAGAAAATTTTAACTTTAATTAGTGACAATGTCATAATGAACCATAGGTTAATAGCTTTAAATGACTGACCAGGACTAGTAAAAGAATAAGACTAGGAAATTAGGGTTAGAGACAAAACCCAGGTAGATAACCTAGAGATAGGTTACAGAAAGTGAATAAAATGGGATTAAAAAGGCTTAGAAAGGGGATCAAGAAAGACATAGTGAAAGAAAGTGAATAAAAGACTTAGAAACGGATATTAGCTAAAGAGAGTCGAGCATAATGAACCCCAAATGTGAGTCAAGCCAAGGCACTACATCATACTACGAATAAGTCAAAGGAAAGAAATGAATAAACAAGGATTATTAGAAGCCAAAACTAAAGAGCAAAAAAGGGTCAAGGGTATAAATTGGTTAAAGGAAGAGGAAACCCTCAGCTATTTGATTCTGAAAGGAGAGAACAGAAGATTTGAGAATGTGAATTGGTGAAAAGAAAGGAAAGGAAAGCCCCTGATTATATAAGTGATAAAAGAAGAGATGAAGAGGTTGGATAGAAAGAAAAATTGGAGAAAACACAAGAGAAGAAGTACTCGAAGGAAACGAGTGAATGGGGTAATTGTATTCTAATGGATGATATCAGTAAAGAGTGAATGGAAGAGAAGAAAAAAGAAATAAGAAGTGAGAATACCAAGGTATGGTAATACAAACAAGAGTGAACGAAGGATGAGAATAATGATGATGAAGGGAATTATAAGGATATTACAAATCCAATTGACGAGGAGAGTGGATCGATCTAAGAAAGAGTCAGAGAAAAGAGTGATGATAAAACAAAGGATGAATAAGATGATGATTGAAACTGAAAAAGACAAAAAGGTGATTAAGCATGAACTAGAATAATGGTTGGAACCAAAAGAGACGAAAGGATGAGAACAAAGAAGTAAAGTGAGATAGAATGAATTAAGGGTAAGGAGTCAAGGAACATAAAGGAAAATAAGTTGAATTTTTAGAAGGAGGGGAGTAAGCTAACTTTAAGGTAAACCTCCCCGAAAAAAGACAAGTGAAGAAAGGATGTGGAGATGAAGTTAAACCAAGCTAAAATGGAGTTAGCTTGGCGCGAACAAGATTGTGAGGTAATGGAGAATAGAGAAAGGTGTTGTCTGCGATAAATAAACCATGGTATTGAAAAACAAAGAGGAGATATCAAGGAGTTAAGAGTCGAAGATGGCTGAGATAAAGGAAACCCACATATGAAAAGCAAGAGATAAGGGAACTGAGACAAAAAAGATGACAAAGGAGAACCCCGAGTACTTAATGGAAGGAGTACGGGGATAAGGAAAGAAATTGATCAAGCTCATGAACTTCTATGAGCACAGCCAGTATGAAGAGCAGAAAGGAAATTCTAACACCCAAGAGGAACAAAGGTGTTAGAAGAAGAGAGAAATAAGGATGAAGACGATAGGGAAAAACAAAGAAGAAAGCAAGAAGAGAAAGAATGAAACCAAGGTAAAGGAAATCTTGGACAAGACGTGAAAGATCACGTAAATCGAGGTAAAGGAGTATGGAAAAGAGAAAGGATATGGAGATGACCCTAAGGGAAAAGGGTATGGAGATTACAAGAGTTGCAAGAGATGCCTAAAGATGGCAATGGACCAGAGAGAAGATCAAGTTAAGTGAAAGGAGGAGAAACCTCACGAAAGAGAAACACAAAGATAAATAAGCTACAAAGGGTACCGCACGGGTTTAACATGGGTAATTTTCCTAGTCCCGAATCACATTCAAACCCAGTCTTAGGTCATGTTAGAGCCTCATAGGTGCATTCATAGTTTAATTATGAATGCTAACATATTTCCGTGTACTAGGGCTCCGAGTGAATCGAATGCGGCGATGCTCCAGAGGTTAAGCTACATTGAGCATTTGGGAGTATATGAATCTCCTAATACTATGAGTGGCCTTGTTTTCAGTGCTTAGCCACTAGGGACAAACATTTTTAAATGTTTTAAAAATATAAATTGTTTTAAAAAAAAAGTTTTACAACTGTTTTGGAATAAGGGTAATTCATGACATACACTTTTTATTTTGTGATACACCTATTTAGAGAGTGGGATGATTTTAAAATAATAAAAGCTTGTATGTGTTTACATGCTTTAAATATATATAAAAAATATTATTATTATGATTATTGAGGGTACAATACCCTTGGGAGATGAGTGACTGAGTGGGTTCCTCGGTGCTCCAATATGCGGGAGCGTGGATTGAGTTTGAGAGCATGCATGAGACTCAACCGTGGACCGCTTATTGAGGGGCACGGTAAGCAAAGACTCTGGGAGAGGTACGTAGGGAAGCTCGTCAGGTCTCAAGGTAGCTGTGTTCCACCACAGCGATATGCGCCATCAAGGGAATGGGCTAGAGAAAGAGAAATTGTGAAGGTGTATTTAAAGAGAAAAGAGATAGCCCTTGGTGCAGTAAGGCATACGACTGGTCAGTCGTGCCTTTAGTGTATTAGATGCCAGCCGTTTAGTATATATTTATTTTAAAGGTTTTAAATCAAATTCTAGTTTGGAGAATTATAAAAGAGATTTTGAACACAAAGTTATTTATTTTGTTTTTATTTTATTATATTTTGGATTACCCTTGTTTTCCCTAACCCCGATGGAGATTCATTGAACCTCTGTCACTCACTTGTATCCAATGTGGATGGATGCAAATTCGCATACGGGGTCAACAAGTAGAATGGAGGCTTACTAGGAGGCATCGGTGGCCTAGGCTTAGTGTTTCCGCTGTGTAGGTATTCCTTTAATTTAATCCACTGGTATTCCTTTTAAATTTATTATTTTCATTAAATGATTTTTTATTAAATTTTTAGTTGTTTTGCAGCAATGGTATCCATTTCAATGCCTTGTGGTGCTTCTGGTACTTGACCGGTCAACACGTACTTCGAGGCAAGACAGCGGTTGCCACGTGGCCGACCTGGACGGATCGAGGCGTGACAACGTTGACACATGTCTGGTGTCATTTCTGCATGCCTTGGGTGCAAACTCGTGAACCTTTAGTTTTTCATAAGTTATTGCAAGCTTCTCTGCCAATTTAGCTCTCCTTTCATCAAGCATCAACTCTTCTAGCGATGGGTCGTGCGAGGTTTCTCCCATGGAGCTCTGTTTTTGCCGCATTCTTCTTTCAGCTTTTCTACATCCACAGCTTTTGAATTATTTCTACTTTCAAGGACTTCACATTCCTTACTGAGCTCATGGGCCTTCTCTTCATGCAATGCTTCATGGACAACTGAAACCTATAGCTCACCAAACAATGCAGCAGCCTGAGTTTCCCAAAGTTCAACGTCAATTCTTCCCTTTTGTAGTTCAAGATTCAAGTCGTCCTTTAATGATGGTAGTGGAAAAATAAATCTCTCAGTCGAATCACCTAGGCCTCCACAATGCGGGATCAAGACTAAACCTCAGGACTTCAGACCATCTAAAAGAGCAAGTAACGTGGACACAACTGAACTATATGTCTGATCTTGCTGCCTCGTCTTTCAAGGTGCTAGGCCATCTATCTCGTCCAAGAATGTTATGGAAGGTTGGCATTTCTTAGCAACCTGAAACAAGAGCTTAAGCTAAACACTCAGCATCAGTAGCACTTTTGCGGGCAAAATATGCAATCCGTTTATCACCACGAGCACACGAACCAATCAGGGCTTGCGCTACAAGAGTTTTGTGTATTCCTGGATATTGAAGTTGTTGGAGAAGAAAATTAACACGCTGGCTGTATGGAAAAGAAACTCCAGCCACGAACTAAGTAGCAGCCAACTTTTGCTGTTGCTGCTACTACTGTTGCTTCTGTTGTTATTGAAGGGCTTTTTATCTAAGTTACTATCGGCACTGTTGTAGCTCACTAAGCTTGCTGAAAGAACTGACAATAGCAGCACTATCGGCACAATCTCCCTGAAGAAATCTACAGGTAGTATCATATTTACAAAACCCTCTCACAAACTACGAACAAGGCTCCCACCCGACTTATGCAGGCAAAGATGATTGGCAGCCTAATAAAACTTCTCCAAGTCTTAAGAATCTAATTACTTCATAGCATTAATGGCTAACTTCACCTTTTTCTTTTTATTGGTGTCCACGGCATCGTGAAAAATATATGAAGTGGGACTTTTAGTGCCTCAGTCGCATGGTCATGCCCGTATGATGGGAGGTTTGTTGTCCTTGTCTCTCATTGCTAGCTATAGCTATCGACATCACCGAAGATGCGTGGAGGATGACAATGAGGTAGAAAACGCACGACGAGGCGCGGCAGCTTCTTAGCATCTTTTGAGCTCTCATTTGCCGTAGCTTAGCTTTTCCTTATTGACTCTTCGATCCCTTTTTTTTCTTTACGGTTCTCGGTCTCCAAGCAAAGCACGTATCCAGCTTCCTTAATCTTTACCAATGTCAGGTCATCAGTGACACCGGATATTAGGATGGTGGATGTCATGCCCCGACCCGCCCGGGTTGGCCACGTGGCAACCGCCGGGCTACCTCGAAGTAAGTGCTAGTCGCTCACGCACTCGAAAGGCCGCAAGGCAAAGAAATGGACATCATCACTGCAAAACAACTAAAACTTTAATTAAAAATCATTTAATAAAATAATTAACTTTAAAAGATGTACCAGTGGATTAATTTATAAGAAATACCTATGCAGCGGAAACACTATGCCTAAGCCACCGACGCCTCCTAGTGAGCCTCCATTCTATTTGCTGACCCCGTACGCGGACATGCATCCATCCATATTAGATACAGGTGAGTGATAGAGGTTCAATGAATCTCCATCGGGGTTAGGGAAAACAGGGGTAATCCAAAATAAAATAATAATGAAATAAATATTTTTCTTTTTAAAACTCTTTTCTGGTTCTCCAACCTAGAACCCTCTTTCAAAACTCTTTAAATAAATAAATATATATCATGAATGGGCTGGCATCTCTTTTATACTGAAGGCTCGACCTATCGGTCGTATTCCTTACTGCACCGAGGGCTCTCTCTTTTCTTTCTAAAGCATTTTCACGTTTTCTCTCTCTCTAGCTCGTTCCCTCAATGGTGCCCGTCGCTGTGGTGGAACACAGCTACCTGGAGCCCTGGCGAGCTTCCTTACATGCCTCTCCTAGGGTCTTGTCTCATCGTGCCCCTCGATAGGTGGTCCACGGCTGAGAATCATGCACGCCTTCTCCAACTCGGTCCACGCTCCCACATATATTGGAGCCTCGAGGAGCCTATTCAAATGTGCATCTCGCGTTCCATCCATACATTTATCATATATATATGTATTCAAAACATATATATTTAAAACATATAAACACACACACACATAAGTCTTTATATTTTCTTTGAAAACATCCCACTATCTACGTGGGTATATCACAAGCACTGTGTGTGTATGGATTTCCCGTATCCCAAAACCTTTGAAAACATTTATGTTTTTAAAACCTTTTTAAAACCATTGTTCCCAGTGGCTAAACAAAGAATTATAGGCCACTCACAGTATTGGGAGATTCGTATACTCCCAAGAACTCCATGTAGCTTAACATTCGGAGTATCGGCGCACTCGATTCACCCGGAGCCCTAGTACACGGAAATATGTTAGCATTCATAATTAAACTATGAATGCACCTATGAGGCTCTAACATGACCTAAGACTGGGCTTGAATGTGATTCCGGCCTTAGAAAAGTGTCAGGGAGGTTCGGGGCTAAAATCAGACTCTTGACGAAAAATTACCAAAATACCCCCGGTGGCCTGTGGGCCCCACACCCGGATTGAGCTGGGCCCACGCAGGTTGGACCATGTTCTACGTGAAATTGGGCCCAAAAAGCCCTCCCGCTAGATATTTATATATTATAATGATACAATATATAAATATCTAAGATATATTAATATAATATATAAATATCTAAAATATATTAATATAATATATAAAAATATCTAAAATATATTAATATAATATATAAAAATATCTAAACAGGAACTCGATCGGCCCTTTCTTCTGCTGGTCCCTCTCACGGTTTTCGCATTGGTTTCTCTTCTTTTCGACGTACAAACTTAGACAGGCGATCCTCATGACATCCATGACGGATTCGCCGAGGCAAAAACGAGGAACACCGATTCAATTTCTGTAAAACCGAGATTTAGCCTAAATTGACTAAATCTCTTATCTACTCTCACTTGATGCACGGAAATGGGTGAAAACGGAGTATGACGTAGATTAAGGTGAGTACTATAACATACTAAAAAGTGACCTTATTTTGCCTGGCCCAATATCCGTAGATCTGAGTTTTAAATTTAAATTGACCAAAAACTTTAAACTCAGATCTACGCTAAACCAATGCATGGAAATGCGTACAAATTTAATATAACGTAGATCGTTGTTCGGATCTGCCAATTGTCCAAAATGCCTCTGTTTGGCTCCAGAGAGAAAAAGAGAAAAAGAAAGAAAGAAAAAACAGAAATGAAGAAAAAGCTTCGGCTTTCTTCTATTTATAGAGGAGCTCGACACCAGGTCTACTCGGGCCCCGGGTCAAACTTTTTCCCCTTTTTCAACTTTTTCCATTTTCACTCGTTGGCTAAATCCTTTGATTTCTTGTGCAAACGGGGCCCATAATTAATTGTTAGGGACTTAATAAGAGGTCTTTTTTGGCATTTACTAATTTCCATGCACGGTAAATTACTTTATCTTCCAACTCCATCTTATCTTAAGCTTAACTTCTCTTCTTAATTAGACACATCCGGACCGACGTATTGTCCACTTAATACGCCGTCTTATACTATTTCGTTTGTATGGAAAAGTCGTATTAGGTCCGGGTGTGTCAGTGGAGTTGGCAAACGCGAGCTGAGAGGAGATGATGTGAGGGAGTTCCCGCTTGACTTTACACTTCGAATGAACATTCCGGCCAGCTTTGACCGCATCATGGACGGTATTGTAGAATTGCATCACATCCATGAGTCTTTGACGCCTTTTCAATCGGGTGTGACTTGACCAGAACAAGCTTCATCTCCGTTGCCTACATTGTACAAGCACCAAGATATGGGGTGACAGTAACCTCCTCATGTTTTACCAACTCGTTGTCTTGTGGTGGCGGCTCTTCGGCGAAAACATCGAGAGCAGCTTAAGCATCATTCTAGCATCCAACGCTTCTACAAAAGCCTTTTCCTCAATCACTTCCCCACAAACAATGATGACAATATGTTCGCCTTCCTTCATCTCAGTGAAAGTCTCAGCATTTTTTGAAGCAGCTGAAGTGAGAGGCACGTTCAAAGGAATTAAATCTGTAGTAGCTATGGTTTTGTCAAGGCTCACTAATTCCGTACTTATGGTAGGAGCAAGTCGGTGGGGTACCAGGGTCATGTGCAATAACTGACACACCTGGACCTAGCACGACTTTTTCGTACGAACAGAATAGTGTAAGATTGCGTATCAATTAAACAATATGTCGGTCTGGATGTGTCTAATTAAGAAGAGAAGTTCAAATTAGGATAAGACGGAGTTGGAAGATAAAGTAATTAACCGTGCATGGAAATTAGTAAATGCCAAAAAAGACCTCCAATTAAGTCCTTAGAAATTTATTATGGGCCCCATTGACACAAGAAATCAAAGGATTTAGCCAACGGGTAAAAATGGAAGAAAGTTGAAAAAGGGGAAAAAGTTTGACCCAGGACCCGAGTAGACTCGGCGTCGGGCTCCCCTATAAATAGGGGAGGGCCGAACACTTTCTTTCATTTTCTCTTTTTCTTTTTCTTTCTTTTACTTCTTTTTCTCTTTGGAGCCGAATGGAGGCATTTTGGACAATTGGCAAATCGGGACAGTCCGGCCGTCAGATCAAGGTGAGTTTCCAGTATGTTGTTCTTCTCACCTCGATCTACGTTATGTTAAGTTTGCACGTACATCCATGCATCGGTTTAGCCTAGATCTCAGTTTTTCAGCTTTTAACCGGATTAGATCTTTAAACTCAAATAAGTAGATTTCGGGCTGGTGGATTAAGGTGAGTTTTTAGTATGTTATAGTACTCACCTTAATCTACGTCATATTCCGTTTTTACGAACTTCTGGGCGCCGGGTGAGGGTAAAATTGAGATTTGGTCAACTTGGGCTAAATCTCGGTCTACGGGAAAATTATACCTGTGTTTCTTGTTTCTGCCTCGGCGTATCCATCGTGGATGCTATGAGGATTGCCTCTCTAAGTGTGTACGTCCAAATGAGGAAAAACGAATGCGAAAACCGGGGAGAGACCGGCCGAAGAACTGGCCAATCGACTCCATGTTTAGATATTTTTATATAATATTATTATATTAAAAGATATTTATATATTATATTAATATATTTTAGATGTTTATATATTATATCATTATAATGTATAAATATCTCATAGGTGGGATTTTGAGCCCGATTTCAAGTAGAACTTGGCCCAACCCGTGTGAGACCCAGCCTAGTCAGGGTGTGAGGCCCACGGGCCCTCGGGGGCATTTTGGTAATTTTTTGTCGAGAGTCCGATTTTACCCCCGAAACCTCCCGGACACTTTTCTATGTGCCGAGCCCAGCCCGAGTGGGCGGCCATGGACACTTTTCTAAGCCTCGAATCACATTCAAGCCCAGTCGTAGGTCATGTTAGAGCCTCGTAGGTGTATTCATAAATTTAATTATGAATGCTAACGTATTTCCGTGTACTAGGGCTCCGGGTGAATCGAATGCGGCGATGCTCAGGAGGTTGAGCTACATGGAGCGCTTGGGAGTATACGAATCTCCCAATACTGTGAGTGACCTAGACTTCTTTGTTTAGCCACTAGGGGAAAAGGTTTTTAAAAATGGTTTTTAAAACATAAATGTTTTCAAAAAGGTTTTGGGATACGGGAAATCCACCCACACACACTTGTCTGTGATATACCTACACGGTGAGTGGGATATTTTAAAAAGAAATATAAAACTTTGTGTGTGTGGTTTATATGTTCTAAATACGAATGTTTTATACGTATATATATAATTTTTCAAATATTATTATTATGATTATTGAGGGTACGATGCCCTTGGGAGATGAGTGATTGAGAGGGTTCCTCGGGGCTCCAATTTACGGGAGCGTGGACCGAGTTTGAGAGCATGCATGATACTCAGTCGTGGACCGCCTATCGAGGGGCACGGTGAGTCGAGCCTGGTTGGGAGAGGCGCGTAGGGAAACTCTCTAGAGCTCCAGATCACTGTGTTCCACCACAGTGAGGCACCACCGAGGGAACGGGCTAAAGAAAGAGAAATGAGAAAATGTTTTAGAAAGAAAAGAGATAGCCCTCGGTGCAGTAAGGCATAAGACGACCGACGGGTTGCGCCTTCAGTATGATAGAGGTGCCAGCCCATTTGAGATATATACACATATATATTTTTGTTTAAAGAGATTTAAAAGAGGGTTCTCGGCTGGAGAACCAAAAAAGAGTTTTGAAAAGAAAAATATTTATTTTATTATTATTTTAATTTGGATTTCCCTTATTTTCCCTAACCCCAATGGAGACTCTTAGAACCTTTGTCACTCACCTGTATCCAATGTGGATGGATGCAGATTTGTGTACGGAGTCAGCTATAGAAAGGAGGCTCATTGGAAGATGTCGGTGGCTTAAGCTTAGTAGTTTTCCGCTGCATAGGTATTCCTTTTTAATTAATCCACTAGTGCACTAATTAAGTTTTATTATTTTATTAAATGAATTTTAATTAAAGTTTTAAAGGTTTTGCAGCGATGGTATCCATTTCAATGCCTTGTGGTGCTTCTAGTGCGTGACCGGCCGGCACGTACTTCGAGGCAGCGCAGTGGTTGCCACGTGGCCGACCCGGGCGGGTCGGGGCGTGACAATAACATGCATGCCGAGGCCTTTGACTTTCGTTATTCACATATATACACATAAGTGTGTGTGTATATATATATGCATAAATACACATATATATATATGAATAAATATATATATATAAGTATATACATATACATATAAATATATACATATATATATTTTGCATGATAACCGAGTTGGTTCACTTGGCTTTTTGGTCTTAGTTCAAAATTATCTACAATGCAACAAGATAAAATTAACATAAAATGAAGTAAAAATCAGAATAATAATAGCAAAAATAAACTAAACTTAAAAGGATAAGTAAAATAAAAAGTTTGGAAATGTCAAATTATTCAATTAATTAATTAAAATCAATTAACCAATTAATTAAGATTAAAAACAAGTGCCTACACTACCGATCCGAAACCCAATAGACCCAGAACCCCGTTAGACCCGAAACTCGATAAACCCGAAACCCGATGACCCGAAAATCTAACCCGAAATAACCCGACAAACTAATGAAATACTCCCTCTGTCCCTATTTATCTGCCCCTTTCTAAAAGCTTTATTTGTTTCTAGAAGCTTTATTTCTCCCTTTTTATTTGTCTATATCCCAGCATTAATTACTAATTTTTCAAAATTACCTTTCCAAACTATTTTCTTTCTCTCTTAAATGAATGTTTTTCTAAAATAGGAGAGAGAATTAAAGAGGAAGAGAGATAGGGATAAATAAGAAAGTCAATGTAAATATGTATGAAATTTTGCACCATAACTACTTTTTTTACCCTGTATTAAACGGTTAATTGTGACAAACAGACAGGGACAGATAAAGTAATTTTATATACCTCATAAACTTCAAATTTAATAAATAAATTTGATAAAGAAAATAAAAATAAATAATTGATAAAATTTTGATCAAAGTGAACTTAAAAAAAATATTTTTCATAATTAAGTTTTTAAATTTTATTATTATAATTGAATTATATGAATTTATAAAATATTATTACTTAAATTTAATAATATTGATTATGAACATTATTAAGGAAAATTTGAGAATTTACAAAAGACCATGTTAATTTCATCATTACTGATCAAATCAAGAAATAAACTTCTTCACGTGAATGACAATTTTCCATTCTAACTAAGAAAATTTATAAATTATAGTAGTATTAATAAATTACTAATGTTCAAATCAAATTAGTGAATTATCTATCCAACAAAAAAATCTAAACATTGAAAACTTGAAATTAAAATTTCAATATGTTATCATATATTTTCTCCTTATAATTTAGTTCTCGTCAAAACAAATAATTTAATGAGAATGCCGAATGTAGTGTGTGTGCAAGTTGTTGTATTATGCAGAAGTCGGTTCACTAATCACTATAACGTATAGTCTATATACAAGTCTTAGAAAGGAAAGAATAAAATAAAGCATTAGCACTAAGATAATAAGATACTAAGATTAGTGATTCATGGTGGCCATAGCCTTATGACAGTCCGGATGGCCTATTGGCTCCTAGCTATTCCTTTTCGGCTATTCTATTCATGGACCAAACAAAAGCTTTTAGATTTTCAATTCCATAAGAGGAAACTAGTGAATTTTGTAATTGTATGTCAAATTTTTGACTCCTTAGTTTGTAATTGTATATCAAAATTCTGGTTCCTTAGTTTATGATTGTACGACGGACAATTTATAATTATAGATTAATGATATTATGAATCATGAATTTATTATATGCCAATTATAATTTAGAAATGAATTAGTAAATAATAAAAACTTAAATATTTATTTTATTTAAAACTATAGATAATTTATAGGAAAATTTTAAAAAAAGTTATAAATATTACTAATTTAATCAATACATTTATAACATTACAATTTAATTAATTTAATTACAATTTATAAAAAATTTAATAAATAATATTTTTGATAAAATCTCTCTTAAGTATTAATTTGTAAAATCAAAACTTTAATTCAATTTAAAATAATCGGGAACCTAAATGATTCGAGAGTTAAATTCGAAAAAATCGAATTCAAATGACATAAAATTCAAAAAACTATAACCCGAAAGACTCGATGGTCAAACCTGAAAAACCTGGACCTGAAACCAAATAAACCCGAGGATAAAACCCGAAAAACCCAAACCCAAAAGACCCGAGACCCGAAAGACCCGAAACCCGAAATGACTCGAAAATCTCTTTTGACCCAACCTGACTCGACCTGATCGACCCGAACCTGAAACCTACCCGATCAACCCAATTTGACACCTTTAATAGTCGTGGTCAAATCTTGCACCTTCTATCTATGTAGCTCATTTATGGCCCACGACTTCAAACCGTTCAGGAAATAAAAGATCTTGTCTTTCTTTGTCATGTGCCTGATATCTAGCATCAAGATGGAGAATTCTCTAACATAGTTTCGCACTAATCCCGTCTAGCTCAACTCCTGCACTTCTTATGAGCCATGTACTTTACATTCTCGGGGAAGAACTGGCTCTTCAGTTCTTGCTTAAGCTCAGCCCAAGTCTTGATAAGGCATACATCATTCACAAACTTGGAGTACCACCACAACTTGGCATCTCCGGTTAGGTACATTACAGCTGTCATGCCCTGACCCACCTGGGCACGCCATGTGGCAACCGCCGCGCTACTTCGAAGTACGTGTCGATCGCTCACGTACCCTGAAGCACCGCAATGCATGAAATGGATATCATCGCTGCAAAACCACTAAAATTTTAATTAGAAATCATTTAATAAAACAATTAACTTTAAAAGTGATACTAGTGGACTAATTTAAAAGAATATCTACTCAGCAGAAACTACTAAGCTTAGGCCATCAATGCCTCCTAGTGAGCCTCTGATCTATCTACTATTCTCGTACACGGATCTGCATCAATTCACATTGGATATAGGTGAGTGACAGAGGTTCAATGAATCTCCATCAGGGGTTAGGGAAAATAGGGGTAATCCAAAACATAACAATAATATAATAATTTTTTTTCTTTTTAAAATCTCTTTTCAAATTCTCCAAATGAGAATTTGTTTTAAAATCATTTAAATAAATATATAAATAAAATGGGCTGGCCTTTATCATATTGGAGGCTCAACCCGCTGGTCTTATGCCTCACTGCACTGAGGGCTATCTTTTTTCTTTCTAAAACATTTTCTCTTTTTCTCTTTCTCTAGCCCGTTCCCTCGGTGGTGCCAGACGCTATGGTGGAACACAGCTACATCGAGCCTTGGCGAGCTTCCCTATTCGCCTCTCCTAGGGTCTCCGGTCACCGTGCCCCTAACTAGGCGGTCCATAGCTGTGTCTCTATGGATGCCTCTCAACTCGATCCACGCTCCCTCAAATCGGAGCCCCAATAAACCCTCTCAGTCGCTCATCTCGCATCCCATCCATATCAAATGTAATATATATATATGTATAAAACATATATATTTAAAACATATAAACACACACACACATAAATCTTTACATTTTCTTTTAAAATCATCCCACTCTCTATGTGGGTATATCACCGAGCAGGTGTGTGTGCGTGTGGATTCCCCGTATCCCAAAACCTTTGAAAAACACTTATGCTTTTAAAAATCATTTAAAAACCTCTGGCCCCAGTGGCTAAGCAGAGAAATCTAAGCCACTCACAGTGTTGGGAGGTTCGTATACTCCCAAAGGATCTACGTAGCTTAACCTTCGGAGCATCGCCGCACTCGATCATCCAGAACCCTAATACACGGAAATACATGTTAGCATTCATAATAAAACTTATCAATGCACCTATGAGGCTCTAGCATGACCTCAGACAATGTTTGGATGTGTTTCTAGATCAAAATCGGACACTTGACGAAAAATTACCAAAATGCCCCTAGTGTTCGGAGCGAGCCCCGCATGAATAGGGCCACTCCTATGTGAAACTGGCCAAGTCCACATGGGACATGGCCGACAGGTCACTCCCATGCAAGACTGACTTGACTCCCAAGCAGGAGCTGTCTCTAGCCTCGGGAATCGAGGCTTTTCCTCGGTTTTCAAACCCCTCGGTCTACTGTTCGACTCGAAATTCAAGACGGAGGTTCCTCACACCTCCCACGACACGTTTACAAAAGTAGAAATGAGAATCACAAGCTCAAAGTTCCTAGATCTCAAATCTAAGCTAAAATCTAGCTAAAAAGCTAAACCAAACTTTGAGCTTGGATCTCTCCTAGACTGATGCTTGGAAATCCGTGAAAACTTAATAAAACATAGATTAAAGTGAGTAGAACAACGTATTAAAACTCACCTTGATCCTTTGGTCAGATTGTCCGGATCGACCAAAAGTCCAAAGTTGCTCTGAGAGAGCCAATGAGAGGAGAGGAAGTGAAGGAGAAGAGAAATGAGAGGGGGAAAGCTTAACTTCCCCTATTTATAGATAAGCTCGACACCGGGTCTACTCGAACCCCCGACCAGACTTAATTCCCCTTTTTTCCACTTCTCATAATCTTGATCCTTAGCCAAATCCACCGACCAATTCATCAATAGATATCCAATTCATAGGCTATAGACTTCAAAAAGTCCAATTTATGCTTCCATGCATAGTCACTTGCCTCATCTTCCAACTCCGTCTTATCTTAAGCTTAACTTCTTTTCTTAATTAGATACATCTGGACTAACATATTCTCAAGTTAATACGCCGTCTTATACTATCTCGGTTGTACGAAAAAGTCAAATTAGGTCCGGGTGTGTCAACAGCCATGGACACCTTGTCTTCCTTTGATTCGATGTGTACTGCTCGAAAATATTGCTCCATGTCAAACAAAAAGTTTTCAAACTCATTAACATCCTATGCCCACTCAACCCATTTTGGCTTGGGTACCTTGGCTCTCTTGGCTCTATCTGTCGAGTCAGACCCTAACCTACCCACGGCCAAAGTCAGCATATTCAACTTTGATTTGAGCTCTTGAAGCTCGGTCTGAATCACATGTAGAGCATCCCTGGTCTCCTCTCCTAGGGTAGTAAAGGCCTCAGACAACTCCCACCGGTTGTCTTGATGGCTCTAAATCTGTCATGTGAGACCATCTGAGCTTTGATGGCGGCCACCGCGGCCTCCAGTTCTTCAAGCCTCTCTTGCTTATCTAACCCACCAGTTCTCATGATGATGGTTGTGTTGGAAACTAACAATGCTCGAATGAGCTCTGATACCACATGTCATGAGCAAGCCTTGCATTCAATGTCTAGCCTAACCATGCGGCACTTGAATGGGCTCTCCCAGTCAAGTCAACTAAGAGTTTGCTTGAATCTGCTCAAGCACACAACAAGCCACAGGTCAGCATCACTAGCCACAAAGATAACCCTCAGGGCATAGCCAAACTAGCACAATGACCCCCGTTTAACCTCGAGGAAAAATTGGTTTATTATTAATAGCATCATGCATTACATCAAGGCAACAAAGCAACAAGGCAACATAAAAACAACAAGGCAACATAGCGACAAGTAATAAAGCAACCAAGCAACAAAGCTAACAAAAAGGTGACATTGATTGTATTAATCCACAAGGTTCACCATACCACTTGAGGGCCAGGAGGGCAGGCCTATGTGGTTGATGATGTACACCTTATCTAGTGAGGCAATCCAACTTTTCAGCCGATCGCTCAACCCCTTCCCCCCTCAAAAGAGCTAAAGGGATTTTATAACTATTTTACTAAAAATCGTTGGGATGTTTGAAATAGGGACACTTTTCCTAGATTATAAAATTCTAGCCATCATTAAGCCTTTACCCAGCCATGGCCCTATACAAGGTTGGCCATGACATAGCCCTAACAAGGTGTGGCCACGACACCTAGCCTCCAATTAACCTAATTTGGAGTTATAAATTAATGTAATGAAAGTTTTTATACTTGATACGTATATAGATGTATTCTTAGTAAAAAAATAAGAACAATTTTTACCAAGAAAAATTCTTCCCATTTTGAAGAATTAGACCTCCAAACATCTAGGATAAATTTTGATCTTGGAAACAAAGTTCAACTTTTCTGTATTATTTTCACAAATTTATGTACGTTCCTCCAAGAGCTAGTTAGTTCTCAAAATCAATGTATTTTCTCTCTCTAAAATGTCTAAGAATTTTTGAAACTATCATGGTAATTTTTTAAACATTTTAAGTTGATGAAAATATTACTGAACGAAAATGTCACAGTATATAGTGGTATCTTCGTAAATATTTACAAAATTACAAATTGAATTTTTCCTCATTGATAATGATTTTTCCTACAGTATTGAAGGATCCCATACTGCTATGCATTGTTGAAACTTGAAAACTACCTAGTTACTGTGTCGCAACCTTACCCGAGACGACGACGGATTTGGGACTTAAGAGAATTTTACAGAGTAGCCACTAACCATTTTTGTTTAGGTGCGGTTAGTCACGTATTAAGAATCTACCTAGCTTAGCATTGGCCGTTAGATGGCATACTTAAGTTAGATAGGTCCCGGTCTACGAAACAGAGAACTGGAGTCGGGAGTACGATTAAGTGTGGAGAAGGATGAGCACCCCCACAACGCCTGTCAAGATGACGGTACCGATTAATTTAATGATATTTAGGCCTTAATTAAAAACATGTATTTTATAATTTTTCCTTTTCTTTTGATTGATTTTTTTATTTTGGTAATTTTATATTTTTATTATTTCTATTATTAGAGCAAATTTAAAATGAAAGCAAATTTCAAAATATTTTCTTTTCTTTTTTTTATTATTTAAAAAAAAGTAAATTCTTTCATTTTTTTTATTTTTTTATTTCATCATTTCATTTTTATACTAAAACATTTGTACTGACATGTAGAATAGAATCATTGAATAATTTATCCTTTCAAAAATTTTATTTTCATTACTCCATTTTTAAAACAAATTTTGTTTCATTTTTTATATTTTTTTGAAAGTTGTTATCTTTATTGGATACTTATTAATTTTAAAATGAGAATAGCAAGGATTTTGTCAAGGCCCATCGTGAATCTCGCCCAATTCTGGGTCTGATCCAAAACGAGTCTCTTACATAGGGACCCTGACCGGGCGCGAATTTTCACCTTCCCAAATCGGACCCCATGATCGGAACCTTACTACCTCTACATATATCTCTAACTCATTTACAAATATTTGATTATTTATCAATTTCATTGACCTTGATTATTATTACATTTTTGTTAGTTTAAAGTGAACAATGTTGATTATTTCATTTTTTTTTTAAATTAATGTCTTTAATTTATTTAGATGCCTAGATGTATGACATGTAGAATGTTATCTTGCCAATTTTAAGTGAGAATAGTAAGGATTTTATCAAGGCCTATCGTGAATCTCGCCCAATTCTAGGTCTGATTCAAAATGAGTCTTTTACCTAGGAACCCGGTCCAAGTGCGAATTTTCACGTTCCTGAACCGGACCCCATGATCGGATCCTCACTATCCCCTTATATCACTACTCTCATGTATGACAAGAATAATATGACAAATATGAAAAATGTATGCCTTAATATTTTAATAGCTTAATTTTTAGGATTGTTATTCCATTTTATTTTTATCTCATCAATTTATATTTCTTTATTCATTTCAAAACTTTACAAATTAAAAAAATATCAACTACTTTATTTCTTTTCCTTTTTCCTTACTTTGTTTATCATTTTCTTATTCTATTCATTAACTAATGCCATTTGTTAATTCCATTAAACTATTTTAGATACCTTATTTATTTATGTATTGAATTCAAGGAGAAGCCTACTTGAAACATTTCCTTTAAAAAAAATAAACAAATAAATAAATATATCAATATGAAAATAACATGGAAAGAATAATAAGAAAGTAAAATTGGATTGGAAATTTACCCAAAATGGAGCAATAGAATCGGCTCAAACAGATCCAATTGTTTGATGGGACATATGCAGATCAGTGGGGAAGCTTCAAGGGCATTTAAATTTAGGAAAAGACAAACTTGTCTCTGACAACATGAAAGCTTAAACATTAAAGCCTTTTGACTTTCTTGGCTTACTTTTGCGTTGCAACAGAAAGTGCCTTCCTTCCCTTTTCAAACTTTCCAGAAAATGGCTACTGTCCTACCCTCCGTTGCAGTATGGCACATCGTTGGAGACCTCCTCCAACACTAAGATCACCAGATCAATTCTTTTTCTTCTCCTCTTGATAGATCTGAGGTCTATTTACTCAAACATCAACTAGAATCCTTTCAATATAAATTCTGAGATCTCAGAACTTTCCAACATCGATCTAGCAAATCCAACCATCGGGTCTACTCTGGCTTCAAATATGTTGCTTCTTCGTGTTTGGGGTGAGTCTTGAGAGGGATGATGAAAGTGATGAATGGATTTGCTGATGGAAGAAAAGATGGGCTCACAGGAAACGATGGTTAGCAAGTGGGAATGCGATGAACAACAATAACGAAAAAATGACAAGAGAGATGGAGAGTAAGCCCTTTAATTTTCCTTCTGGCTTTCCCTTTTTTTCTTTTGAAAGGAAATGAAAATGCTAACTGAAAGGGTCAGGCTCAAGTGTAAGAAAGCTCTTTTCTGCCTTCCCCAAAAAACCACTTCTCAAGATGGGAAAGGAGAGATAGAATACTTCTTGAAACCTTTCTAGAAGATGAAACTTAGGCCAACTTGAAGTTGTTTGGAAACTACGATTATGAATTCTTTGATGGAGTAATCATTTTTGCAAGTTTGATGATGGTTTTATTGATAAAATTTTGATGGAAGGTTATGATGAAGAAAGGACATGGAGTTGTAGATTGGAGAAAACAAGAGAAATCTCCCTATTGGTAGAAGAAAAATGGAAAGAGATATATGTGGGAGGTGCTTGGCCCCCCTCTTTACATTTTTTTCTTTGCTTGGCCCCCCTCTTTACATTTTTTCTTTGCTTGGCCCCCCTCTTTACATTTTTTCTTTGCTTGGCCCCCCTCTTTACGTTTTTTTTAATTGGCCTCTCTTCGTCTCTTTTTCTTTGCTGCAATTGGTTGTTTATATTACTGACTCCACTTTTGCTGTCTTTGGAGGATCACCCCGCTGTCAAGGAGAGAAGCTGGCTGAGGGAGTCACGTGGAGATGTTTGCTGATTAGAAATGACAAATGGGTCTTGTTATGCATTGATTGCATAATGGTCCCATATTTGAAAAATTCATCAAAGAGGCCCTACAGAAAGCATAATTAGCTGATTTTAATCTTGCATCCAGCTGGTAAGAGAATCACGTGGAGGAGCTGCACTATTTGAAATGACAAATGGGTCTCATTGATTGTATAATGGTCCCATATTTGAAAAATTCATCAACCAAGGCCCCATAGAAAATATAATTAGGCATGCTGCAATTTCCAAATGGATGGCTTAAAAGTTGAGTAGCCCTTTCAAGAACTGATTTTAGAACAACAGATGCACCATCCCCAGCAGGGCTTCCAAGGGGCCAAAGTGGTGGCTGCTCTGAGGAACAAACAACCGCAACGAGGCAAGCACTAAGTGCACGAATATCCATGCCGTTAACACATAGAAATTGTCTTTGCAGGATTGCTAGTTGTCTCGGCTGCTGCCTGACGAGAAAATTATGGCCTTTTGGAATAGTGACTCTCTTAGGAATACACTGTCGTCCTCGGGAGCACAACTAACCACATGCACACCTTTGCTAAGTGAATCAACAAGCTAAAGTGATGAGGCGTCATCAATAGCCTAGTTCTTCAGAAATAGTAATAGCTGTCCCGGAGCAGCAGGTGCACTATTTGTTTTATGGATTGTCTTGAAAGTGCCATCAAGTATGTTGTCACCAATCTGCTCAAGCTTCCATACTCTTTCGAATTGAAATAATTTTCAAGATTCTCGTGTTTCAAAACTTATCTTCCAAACAGCTCCTTAGTGGAAGTAATCATCACTTCAAAAACTCTCTCCATTGAATTTTTTAGCAATTGAAAACAATCATTAGCTAACAAAATTTGCTGAAGGCTACGTTGAATTAAAGGTGGAAATTGCAAGAAGACAAAACCAACTTGACAAGGACGCTGGGGTCCTTTGCAAATAATTCAATTAGTAGCAACAATAAAAGAAATGAAAAAAATTATTTCTTTTCAAAAAGCTAATTTTACTTTCTATTCATTGTCATTAGCTAACAAAATTTGTGTAGGCTGCGTTGAATTAAAGGTGGAAATTGCAAGAAGACAAAGCCAACTTGACAAGGACGCTAGGGTCCTTTGCAAATAATTCAATTAGTAGCAACAATAAAAACGGTGGAAATTGGACAAAGCCTCGACAAGGACGCTGGGGTCCTTTGCAAATAATTCAATTAGGTAGAACAATAAAAGCGGTGGAAATTGCAAGAAGACAAAGCCTCGACAAGGACGCTGGGGTCCTTTGCAAATAATTCAATTAGTAGCAACAATAAAAGCTGCTCCACTTTCGGCACCTACTGAGGCCATTAACCCAACAATTCTTCTGTTGCTGTTCAGATTTTGGCTCCATTCTGTTATCTTTGGAGGTATCCGGGAAGAAAAGTAGTGAGGAGAGAGAGAGAGAGGCCACTTAGAAAAACAAAACAGCCAATGGGGTGGAAGAGACGTGCTCTCATCCCCAATCCTTTTCTATTGTTTTCTTTTTTTCTTTTTCAAATTGCATTTTTCGTTTGTATTATATTTTTGTGAGATATCTATATTTATATATATAAAAAATGTTTGGGCCTTTGTAACTTTGTAACTTTGGTGAATTAGGCTTTATTATTGTAATCCCAAATTCCTCTTTTAGTAAAAATTGGACCCTTAATTCCAATTGATAAGTAGTCCAAAATTTAGCTAAGCAAACCTTAAGCACTCAGGACCGAATAAAGAGTAAAAAATGTAAACAGAATAGAAAATAAGAATAATGAAAATATAAATATATAAAAAATAAGAATAAATACAAAATGAAATAATAAAGTAAAAATATAGTGTCTACAGTTGCCCCTCTTGGCATATTTCTTGAGCATCTAAAAGTGCATGCTTCTAGAGAATCAAGAAATAAGCAAAGATGTAGACACTGCTTTTATTATTAGAACAAAAAGTTTCTGTAAAGACCTCGTTGAGAGGGTATTAACGGAAAATAAAACGTTTTGCAAAGACCTCGTTGAGAGGGTATTAACGGAAAATAAAAAGTTTTGCAAAGACCTCGTTGAGAGGGCAACAATGTAATAAAAACAGTTTTGCAAGGACCTCGTGGAGAGGGCAACAATGCAAGATAAATCATTTTACAAGGGCCTCGTTAAGAGGGTAACAATGCAAAATAAACAAATTTGCAAGGACCTCGTTGAGAGGGCAGCGTTGCAATGAAAAATAGTTTTGCAAATACCTCGTTGAAAGGGAAACAATGCAAGAGAAAAGATAGTTTTGCAAAGACCTCGTTGAGAGGGCAACAATGCAATGAAAAACGGTTTTGCAAAGACCTCATCGAGAGGGCAACAATGCAATGAAAAATATTTTATAAGGACCTCGTTAAGAGGGCAACAATGCAAAATAAGCAAATTTGCAAAGACCTCGTTGAGAGGGTAGCGTTGCAATGAAAAATAGTTTTGCAAAGACCTCGTTGAGAGGGCAACAATGCAAGATAAAATATAGTTTTACAAAGACCTCGTTGAGAGGGCAACAATGCAATGAAAAATAGTTTTGCAAAGACCTCGTTGAGAGGGCAACAATGCAATGAAAAACGGTTTTGCAAAGACCTCATTGAGAGGGCAACAATGCAAAATAAACAATAGTTTTGCAAAGACCTCGTTGAGAGGGCAGCGTTGAAATGAAAAATAGTTTTGCAAAGACCTCGTTGAGAGGGCAACAATGCAATGAAAAACGGTTTTCCAAAGACCTCATTGAGAGGGCAACAATGCAAAATAAACAATAGTTTTGCAAAGACCTCGTTGAGAGGGCAACAATACAAGATAAATCATTTTACAAGGACCTCATTAAGAGGGCAACAATGCAATGAAAAATATTTTGCAGAGACCTCGTGGAGAGGGCAACAATGCAAAATAAACAAATTTGCAAAGACCTCGTTAAGAGGGTATTAATAGAAAATAAAAAATTTTGCAAAGACCTTGTTGAAAAGGTCAACAATGCAATAAAAAAATAATTTTGCAAAGACCCCGTTGAGAGGGCAACAATGCAAGATAAAAGATAGTTTTGCGAATATCTTGTTGAGAAGGCAACAATGCAATGAAAAATATTTTGTAGAGACCTTGTTGAAAGGGCAACAATGCAATGAAAAATATTTTGCAAAAAAAAAAATAGTGGTGATATTGATTTCCTTCCGCATCTTCATTCCCTCACTCGCGTTCTACATTTCTGTTCTTCCATTCCTGAAGCAGAAATTATCAAAAGGATCAGAGTTCATATGTGTGTCAAGTCAAATTTCAATTTTGTATCTGAATTAATGAATTCGATGATTGTTCAAAAATTGCCCCATACTCAAGCGTTCTTATTTGCGAAAAGATTTTGGACTACTTAATGTACAGAGCATACAAACATCTATTACTCATCATGAAATTTGGATCTCTTAAAAGTTGGTGGCTACTATCCAAAATGTGCTTGTAGGTGAACAGGCCATTTTAAATTCCTAAGTGGGTTTCAACAGTAGTGGGTTCCAAAAAGGCTATTTATTGTCTCATGAAAGAGGGAATTTCAATATCTCTTCATCTAGGCTTACAATTAACTTTCTTTTTGAAAATCACAATTTTAAAAAAAATCTGACTTGAAAACAAGATCAAGTTGATGCTTGCTTAATCTCTTAACTTGACAATCTTTATATGAGTCAAAATTTGGACATGAAAGACTTGAGATTTTGTGAGATTGGTATCAAAGAGAGGTGTGACCCAACTTTCCATATTTAGAGTTCAAAAAGATATCTGATCTTATGGGGTTTATCATTTTTGGATGCCCCAAGTGGTATTGCTCATTTCTAAAACTCACTTTGCTGTCTTAGCCAAATCTCGGGTGATCTCATGAATTCTCATTTTTGCTCTAGACTGCCCTTTCGAGTTTTCACCCTAGAGCCACATAATTTCATTTCTTTTTCTTTTTCTTTTTCTTTTCCTTCTTCTTTTTTCTCTTTTTTTTACTGTCTCATCATGCACATGAAAATTCAAAATTCATTTAAACAATCTTTTGAAAAAAATGCTCCTCAATTAAAGTATCCACACTTGATCAAAATGGGCTTTTCAAGGCACGTAATGTAGGCCATGGTTGATGGTTCAGAAAGAAAGGATAAACAGGCCCAAAAAGTATTTCAAGGTAACTGAATCAAGGATCACTTTTCGGCCATATGAAGAATTCATTTTTTCATGCTTGATTTCTCATTTGCCTCTATCCCATTAGTTTTTTCATTTCAATTTGTCATTTCTTTCTTTTCTTCTTTTTTTTTCTTCTTTCTTCTCTTTTTTTTTTGACAACATGAGTTCAAGGATATTCTTATCAAGCAATTCTTCATCATTTTGGGGGGTCATTTCTTTAGGCCACATGCAAGATTTCTTCCATCTTTTGCTCGAATGCTTTCTTTGCATTTGCCCTCAGTGTGAGGGGTAACCCTTAATTAGGTTCATTAGAAAGAATATTCATTAAGCTCAAAGGGGACAGCAATGGATTATTTTCTCAAAGTGAAGGGGATATGAAAAATGGCCATTTTTCTTCTCAAGTATGGCTATCTTCATCAAAAAATAATTCATTAGAAAAAAGTTACTTTCAAAAACAATAATAATTTTTGAAAGCTTTTGAAAACTTTGTTCAAAATCCTAGAACATCATGTGCATGATGAAGCAATCAACTTTCTTCTTTTTATTCTTTTTCATTTTCTTTTCATCATGAGAATTTCACAGAAGATGACATTTCCACCCTTTTCAAATTATAACTAAGGCAATCAATCTGAGCAATTTGTCTTGATAGCAAAGAGGTATCGGGACCTTACAAAGTGGATTTGGTCTTTTTGATATTTTTGCCCCATGAGTGGGTGAACATGTTAGCAAAAAGATTGTTCTTTTTAGTCAATAAGAGAAATGGGAAGCAAAGGTCCGTGTTAGATTCAAAGAGCATGAGTTCATTTTGAGTCAATAAGAGAAACATGAAGCAAAAGTCTAAGCGGGATTCAAAGATCATGGTTAATTTAGAGACAAGGAAGGATGGATTCAAAGTTTTAGCCCAGTTTTAACACATATCAACATGTCAAACTTTAAAGTTTATGCAAGCATTTCCTTAATTGTTTTTCAAAGCATACCAAAAAAAAATTTGTTTATTGCACCCAGATGAAGAACATTGATTCTATCAGGCAACAATACAAGGTTTATGTCCCATCCTTGTTTTGGGTTTCAATTTTTGTGGCTTCATTCGAATGATAAGGAGTGGCAAGAAAAGTGGTTTGAATGATTTGTCAAGAACCATTTTCAATCATAACCACCAACTTTTCACGAGATCCTTCTTGTTATTAAAATAAAAATTTCTTCTTCCTTTTTTTGTTTTTTTCTTTACATCAAACGCAACCATGGAAGATTGATAACACAAATATCTTATTTAAAGAAAAATGACTATTCTGAAAAAAGGTTAATATCAGCAAGGATAACCAAAATCAAAGCACCATGACATGATTTTCAAAATTCAAAGTTCATTCATTTCTTTTTTACACCAAAAGAAAACGAGAATTCCACAAATTGTTACTTTCAAATGACATTACATACAATACTAGAAAAGAAAATACTATATATAAGAGTGAAAAGGAAGGAATTGCCCCGGATTGGCGTACTAATTACAGAGCTTCGCGGTCCATGAAGAGTTATCACAAAATGATAACACCTGTTGACAAAGATGTCAATCTTTTTCTTTGTTAAAAAAAAACTCTTGCATGCGTGTATGCATAAAATGTCATGTATGAATTGTTGGATGAATGTAGGGACATGTAAATTACCAATATGCGTAGGATAAAAATGCTATGAAGTGTAGAGAATGAAAATTTATTATGAATGATGTGATGTGAAATATCCAAAAGTCCCAAATGACATTTTATTAAGCATGACAAAGTGCAATTGAGATGCAAAAATATTGAAAGAAATGAGCAAATGATATACCTTTAATGCATGCAACTTGAATGCATGACAAAACAAAAACCTCTTTTTTTTCTTTCTTTTTCATTGCTTTTTTTTTCTTTTTTTTTCAGTTTTTTTTGTTTTCATTTTTCCCTTTTGTTTTTTTTACCCTTTCTTTTTTACCGTTCACTCTCATTTTTCTTTCTAAATAAATAAGCCCACAAATGCCTTCCTAATGTTTTTAGGCATAAACATCAGGATTTGCCTTCAATTGTTGTTGTTCATGAGATGTATTAGAGGAGCTTATTCGTACCCTTGCATAATTAGGCAACATATCCCCTAACAAGCTCTCAGTTCCATTCTCTTCTAGAAGCTCATTCAGCCAAACTTGATCAGAACTTGTGTTTTCCTTTTCAAATTCATACCACTGAGTGTCCCCAAATAATCATGCGAAGTTCATATCTAGCATTGACATTAAACCATTTTAGTAACGGTTCCACTTGCACCTTAACTAGAAACTGGTGCTGGAAAAGTGGAAAGAGCGATTCTATGCAAGTTATGAGAACTGGATCAAACTAGCTCTTTTGTTGATAGCCCTCATGTCATTGCCACTTGCCATGTGGAATGGTTGGTTTAAGAACAGGTTGGATTGTTGACATTCATATAGATAGATTGAGCAATTGCTACCATAGGAGTTGGCCTGGAAAAAAAAATGCTGATTAATACATGGGTGCAGATTGCCACTGGCTACACTGATATTTAGCTTATGGCAACACAGAGATGACCAGTAATGTGTTGTGGACAAAAGATGATGATGGATAAGTAAACTATTGACACTTGGCGGATGGAATAATAATTATTGGTGGGCAAGGTCACTGACATTTGGAGGATGGAAGGAAGATAATTGGTGAGGCAAAGTATCGATTCTTAATTGGTAATGTGAAACACTAACATTTGATGAATGAAGATATGGTAATTGGTGAGGCAAAGCATTGGGTTGTGGACCAAGGTCCTGGAATTGCTTTATCCAAAATGATTTTCGAGCCAGAGGTGACTTGATTGGTGTGTTTTGACTATTGGGAACTTGCACATTAAAATTGATAGGAACCTGAGTAAGTTCATTAGGGTGAGATTTCTTAGAGAAAAGGTCCTTATTGCTCCAATTTCAACCATTTATACCAATCTATCAATTTGTTCCTTCAGTTTATGCACTTCTAGTCGAAACTTCCCTTGAATATTCTCCAAGTCACTTATTTGAGCTTCCATCTTTTTAATTGTGCTCCAAAAACCTTTCATTTGTTAGAGTTTTCTCACCAATTTTTTTTTCAAACATGTCGGATCACTGAAGTGACATTATTAAAGACTACATGCCAATTGGCATTCTCTTTATCTTTTCAAATGACCAATTTATTGGAAAAAGAGGTATGTATATGAATTAAAGAATGTGTAGATATGTGATGATATGCTAATGGATGATATATACAAGATGCTCTCCTAATCTATTATGTGCATGGATGCATGTGAGCGTACAATTATGTATGAACATGGACTGATGCTTTCAACTACATGTTATACAATAGATGCACAAGAATGCAGGATGCTTTTGTGATTTGGGATCAGACAAATGCATAATGTTTCAATGATGAGTAGAGGGCATTATGTAAAAAAATCTGACTTTGACGGACTTATGAATGAAAAGATGAGATAGAGAGTTGCAATCACTAAAAATTTTGGGGTAAAAGAAAGAGACCATTCCCCCATTTTTAAAAAAAAAAAAGAATGAAAAATTTTGTTTCTTTTTTTTTGCTTTTCATCATCTTCATTTTTTGATGATTTTTCTTGCATGGTGTAAAAGTAGTAAAGCAAAAATATACTATTAAATAAAAATGCATCTTTTTATTTCAATCTTAAAAAAAAAAATTAAAAGGTCGAATTCCAAGACTTTGGGGCAAGCAGTCTCCCTTACGAACAAAACGCTTGTCCACACTACTATCATAACTCATACATTAAAAAGGAGAAAGGTAAACGAGTTTTCCTTCATGTGTACCTAGTATTGTAGTCGCCTCACAGTTCCAGCTCTATCTTGGTTCACTCATCATAACTACATGCTGATGGGTCCACGACCTAAGAGGTTCTCAGATTGTCCTTACTGCTGGTCTAATCCTAGGCAAATAAGGCCTCCAATCCTCACCCATTATAGGCTCATTGGAAAGGATTCAGTCTGAGTGGGGGTTTTTCGCTTAGAAACACACTATGAGGAGTTGCCCCATGCGAGTAAGCTACTTTACCCCCTCCTAAATAGGTGATATCCAATTATGAACTTATGCATGTAATGCAAATGTGAGTGTGTGTGAAGGAACATACAAACCTTTCCAATTTACCAATATACCCAAAATGCCACATTAATCAACAAGTAATAAACTTCTATTCACAACAAAAAGGCAAAGTGATTAATAACAACAAGAAAACATGTACATTCATGAGCAAATAAAGCATCAAATTCCTAACATGCTGTAGACACTTATTTTTAAATTAACTGATTAATTGGTTAATTAGTCAGTTAATTAAATTAATCACTTTCGAATTTTATTTTATTTTTGTTTATTCCTATTACTTTATTTTACTCTATTTAATTTTAATTTCATCTCGTTACTTTGCAGGTGATTTGGAACCTAAAAAGGCCAACCGGTTAACTTGGTTCCCATATGAAGTTATCCAAAATTAAGAAGCCAAGCCAAGTTTGAGTTAACTCATGAATCATGCAAAATATGTATATATATATATGTATTTATATATATGTATGTATATTTATGTATATAGATGTATATATATTTATATGTATATACACATATATATTTATATATATTTATATGTGTATTTATATGAGTATGTATACATCTATATATACGTATGTATCTATATATATATATATATTTTTATACATAAATATATACCCAATGGCCATTACTCCACTTATTTTAAAAGCCATGCAAAACCGGAAGACCACTACCATGCAAGACAAAGGAAAAAAAGCCATGCAACTCTTCCCTCATCTTTGGCTCGGGTGAGTCATGACTCGGTGATGCTTGCGTTGCAGCAACAAAGGCCACAACTCCCACACGTGTCTCGTTCGCGGTGGTGCAGGCAGAAACAGCAGAGCTGGCTGCTTGGCCCCGGCGAGCAGAAGAAAAAGAAGTATGTTGATTTGGGTTGCATCATTGTCAGCCACAAGATCTTTGTCTGGACGGTGGGGACTCTGCTCGTCTCCGACTTCCTTGCCGGATTCGTAACGTTGATCGTCAAAACGGTTCCGCGTCATCACCACGGTCACGCTCCGCCTGATAACTACACTCTCGCGCTTCACAAGGCTCTCATGTTTTTCAATGCTCAGCGTTCCGGGAAGCTGCCCAAACATAATAATGTGTCCTGGAGAGGGAACTCGTGTATGCAAGATGGGAAATCCGATTCCTCGTCTTTGATGAAGGATTTAACAGGCGGTTACTATGACTCTGGAGATGCGATCAAGTTCAACTTCCCTGCAGCTAATGCCATGACCATGTTGAGCTGGAGTGTCATTGAATATAGTGCTAAATACGAGGCTGCTGGTGAGCTCAGCCATGTGAAAGAGATCATCAAGTGGGGAACTGATTATTTTCTCAAGACCTTCAACCATACTGCTGATACAATAGACAGGGTCACAGCACAGGTTGGGATAGGAGACACATCTGGAGGTAGTACAACTGCAAATGATCATTACTGCTGGATGCGCCCTGAGGACATTGATTATCCTCGTCCTGTGTATGAATGTCACAGCTGCTCTGATCTTGCTGCCAAAATGGCTGCTGCTTTGGCTTCTGCTTCAATTGTCTTCAAGGTCAACAAAGCATACTCCCAAAAGCTGGTCCATGGTGCCCGGACACTGTTTCAATTTGTAAGGGATCAACAAGGTAGATACAGTGCTGTTGGTTCTGATGCTGCTCTGTTTTACAATTCCTCTAGTTACTGGGATGAGTTTGTTTGGGGTGGAGCTTGGTTATACTATGCCACCGGAAATTCTTCTTATCTTCAGCTAGCTACACATCCTAAACTTGCCAAGCATGCTGGTGCTTTCTGGGGAGGCCCAGATTATGGTGTTTTTAGTTGGGATAACAAGCTTACTGGTGCTCAGATTCTTCTGAGTCGGTTGAGATTATTTTTAAGTCCTGGATACCCATACGAGATACTCTTGCACCTAGCTTCCACCAATGCTGAAGTCCTGTTCAGCCAAAGAATTAAAGGCAGAGGCAACCCCTACATGACGATGAAGACAAACAAGCGAGGAACATCAAAATGGAAACACCAACAATGGAGTAGCAGCAGCTGCTCTCTTCCACCGCCGCTGCTCCACCGCCAACTTCTGCTCCTCCTCAACTCCTTCCACGGCCTCCTCCAAGCACCAGCTTTCTCCTCCTCATCCACCACCATGCGACGCCGTCTGCCACCAATTGCGTATGACAATGCAAACCAGGGGGCAACCTATTTGCAGCGACAAAGCTGCAAGTAACGTCTGCACAGCTCAAGCATTATTAGCAAACATGGCTGCGATGTATTTTGTTTATCACAGACCTGAGGGACTAAAAGCCATTGCCCAACGTGTCCATGGTCTTGCTGGGGCAGTTGCTTTGGGATTGAGAAAACTTGGCACTGTGGAAGTCCAGGGACTTCCCTTCTTTGGTACTGTGAAGGCTCAATGCAGCAAGTTGCTTTGGGACCTTTGCAGCAAAATCCTTCAAATTCCAACATGCCACCGCGGCAACGACAGCCACCACGCCCTGTTTCCGAGAGCCATTATTAGGGGCTTTTGGATCCCTGTTTCCGGGGCTTCTTTTGGCTCCCTGTTTCCGGGGGTTTGTCTCCCAAGAAAGCAGACTGGAGTTTCAAGATAAAAAGAGGGGAGAGCACAAAGGGGGTTGGGGCATTTATTTTTTTTCAAGAAAAAAAGGCTGGAGCATTTTCTCTTCAAGAAATAGAGAGAGGAGCACAGAGCGTGAAAAAAAGAAAAGAGGCTTCAGCATTCTTCTTCAAAGACAGAAAAAAAAACAGAGAGAAAATAAGAGAGAAAGAGAGTCCGAAAGGAAGGGAAGAAATTTTTCTTCTCTTCTTGATTTATTTTAAACAGATTGGCTAGAGAAAATAGAGAAAAAGGCTTTTTGTTCATCAAGTTTTAGCCATTCTATTCTCCACAAAGCCATTATTATCTTTTCTTTTTTTGTTTTGGTACAAAACTTCATCTTTTTAGGTAAAGTTCTTAGCTTTATTTTCAAGATCATTTCTTTTTACTTTAAATACAATATTCTTGCTTTGTCTTGATTAAATTTGTACATAAAGTGTTAACTTTCTTTTTATGATGATGTTTATGATTTATAAAGCTTTTGGTATATTGCTAAATGAGTTGCTTAGTTTAATATATGCTTCTAATATATTCAAGATGATTTTTTTTTACTTGCTTATATATTTTATGTTATTTTTTGTTAATGTGCCATTTCTCTTAATTATTTACATGATTATGCAAAAAGTTCCTAACTTTCATTGTCTTGTATTTTTATTTATTATTTTTCAAACTTGCTTTACCTATTCTATGTGTTTGCTTAGTTGAAAGTCTTAATCTTGATTAAAAAGATTGTATTTTTGAGCTTATATTCACATTCTTGTTTGATTAAAAATATAATCGTGATTATAAAGATCTTAACTTTAAGTTGATTAACCTGTTTGCTTAGTTAAACGTTAAGCCTAGGATTAAAAATTGCACTTTTTTGCTTGTGGATATTTTACCTTGATTAAAAATGAAAGCTTGGTTAATAAAAATTGAATCTTTAAGTTTATTTTATTTTTATTATTTTTATTTAAATAGAAATAATTTCTGATTTTTTAAATAAAAAATTGAATTTTTAAACTTATATAAATGCATATTTAATTTAAGATTTAATTTTTTTTATCATAGAAATTATCTTTTTGCCCTTGAATATGTGTTTTGTCTAATATAAAAATTTATGTTTGCATATAAAATTACCTCTTTGCCCTTATGGATATGTTAACTTAATTAGTAATTATATCATGTGTTAAATTACTGTTTTCCCCTTTTATGTATGCTTTTTAATTAAAATTTAATCTTGTATGTAAAATTACCCTTTTTTGCCTTTGCATCTATTTTTGCTTAAGTGGAAATTATACCTTGCATTAAATTACCTTTTTGCCCTCATATGTATGCTTAATTAAAAATTTAATCTTGATTGAAAAATTACCTTTTTACTCCTGTATATATGTTTATTCAATTATGAATTAAACTTTGCATGATATTATACCTTTGACCATGAATATGTATTTGTTTAAGTTAAGCTTACTTATTTGTGTTAAATTAGTTGCTATGCAATTTGATCTTGTAAAATTGATTTTAAATTTCCATGTCCTATTTATTCACCATTTTATATTGTGTGATTAATTGTGTATATATATATACTAACCCATGTTTCCTTGTCTCATTCATACATGATTAAATTAAGAACATTGATTTTCAAAAATTCATATGCATGGGGTAACCGAAAGATGCCTTGGGAGTCCGAGGTCTCTGAAGGTTTTCTCCGATGAAAAGGTTTTCTCGGTGTCTAGTCCGGAGTTCGATCGGGCCCGGGAGAATTTTTCATCCCTTCAAAATTAAAAAAAAAATATGTTTTTCATGTAATTTTCATAAAAAGCATGCATCATGTTTATGATTTTCTTTAATTTCTTAAAATTTGCGAATGAACTCCAAAAATTTTCTTTTTACAAAAAGGAATGTTAATTCCAAAATCTTTTATTTTTATTTATTTTATTTTTATTTTTATGTTTTATTTTTATTTCATTTTAAGAAAATCTCTTGTTTAAGAGGCCTAATTAACTTAAAAGAAATGTTTATTCCAACATTAATTTCAAAACATGTTTTTTGAGAGATCTTAACTACCCAATTATAGTTAAGGCCTCTCAAATTAATCCAAGTTTTGTTAAAAACCACTTTTAAAATTTCTTTTCTTAATTTTATTTCTTTAAAAGGGAATATTTATTTTCTTTTTTTTCCTTTTTTTAAATTTTCCAAAATACCTTTTTTGGGAGGACTTTAGTATATTTAATTAATTAAGACCTTTCAAGTAAACTTCATTTTTATCAAAACGCATTTTTGACTCCAATAAAAGGAATGCTTATTCTTTAAATCTTTAAATTTTTTAAAATCAGTTTTATTTGATAAAAAGGATATTCATTTTTTGAGAGGTTTTAATTTATTAAATTTACTAAGGTTTTCCTATTAAACTAAATCTTTGTCAAACTATTCCCTTTATCGAATCAAAAGGAATATTTATTCCGACATTGTTTTAAAATTAAATCTTTTTAAGAGATTTTAATTTAAGTAATCATAATTAAAGTCTCTTAATGTAAATTTCGAAGCATGAATTTGAGGATGTTTATCCCAACTTTTTGCAAAATGTTTTCTAGAAGGTTTCAATTAATATTCTCATTATTGAGACTTTCTAAAATTAAAATTAAATCTTTATTTTTCATAAAAGGATATTTATCCTCATTTTTAAATTTAACTTCGATTTTAGAAGAATATTTATTCCTATTTAGAAATTGAATCTCCATTCTAAGTAGGAAATTTCTTCAAATTCAAAATTGGGCTATGGATTTTCACATCAAAAGGAATGTTCATTCCGACATTAAGTCTTTAAACTTCGAATTTAGTTTTTATAATGGGATGTTTATTCTACATTAAAAGGAATATTTATTTCGACATTTAAAATTATGTTTTGTCTTAGAATAATTTTAAAACATTTTATTATCATTTTCCAAGTAAAATATTTCAAGGCTTTTGTGGTACCGATTTCCAGGCGTCTCGGGGGTGCTAATCCTTCCTCGAGCGTAACCGACTCACGAACCTAAAATCTTTTTCGTAGACCAGTTTCTTTCCTTAACTTGACGTAATCTTTCTAGATTTATGTCGGGTTAAACAAATAGGTGACTAACCACACCTATTAAAAATAAAAGGTTAGTGGCGACTCCATTTGTTTTTAGACTGTTTAGTCCCAAATATTTTTCACGCCATATCATTTTATCGTCGGAGCGGTAAAACGTCTCGACAGCTTGGCGACTCCACTGGGGACGCATTTTTCTAGAGTCAAGCCACTTTTTAAGTCTTATTTTACTTGGGTTTAATAATAAAATGTTTTAAGTTTCATTTCATGCATTGCATCATTCATTTGCATTAAAATTTTTTCCAATAATTGCTTCAAAATTTTTCCAAAAAAAAGAAAGAGAAAAAAAAAGGGAAGATTTTTCAAAATTAAGTTTATTAAAATTGCATCTTGCATTTATATCGCATTTAATTCATATGTATGTTTTTATGTTTTGATTTTCTAGTATGTTTTGTGTGTTTAATTACTCGTCTATGTTTTGCATGTTTTAATTCTTAGCCTATGCCTTGATCCTCTATGCATGCCCTATATCTTAATTACTTGTGTATATTTTGCATGTTCCAATTTCCTTTGTATGTCCCGATTTGCTAGCATGCTTTTTGTATTTACCATTTAGCCCTTTTAGTCACTTGTATGTATTTTTCATGTTTTAATTCCTTGTGTATGCCATGTATGCCTATCTTGTTTACCATGTGTGCTTATCTCATCATATTAATTATTTATCCTATATTTTGAATTGGACTGATTGTGTGTTGACATGTGATAGTGAAATTTTTTCTGCTTCCTACTTCTGCTTCTCCAACGTTCACTACTTCACCGAAAGGCAATTGGTAAAGGTATAAGTCCCTCCCTCACACACGACACAAATTCATAACATAAAAGTTCGGGAGTTCGAACTTCACCTTTATTTAGGAGGGGGCGACAGGGTTGCCTCCACCCCATCTTGTCCGATGGGTATCCTTGTCTAGAGCTTTAAACCCAGCATGTAGAAGAACCTAAAATTTAACCTAGATAGAGCCAAACTCGTTGGAGAAAACTCGGTTTCTTAAGACACAAAGGGGGGAGGGCTTCTTACCTTTATCAATCCTTTTCGTTTTATCTGCTTATTTCATGATGGCATGTTGTTTGTCTGTTTTCTGATTATTTCGTGATAACATGCTGTTTGTTAAACTGTCTATTTTTCTGTACATATGCTTATTTCATGATAGCACGTTGTTTGTATAAACTGTCTGTTTTCTTTTACCTTTTTGTGCAAATACTTATTTCATGATGATATGTTGTTTGTTTTCTTTCCCATTTTATTTGTATGTATTCATTTCAGAATCTGTTTGTTTTCTTTCACTTTATTTGTGTATATATGCTTATTCCATATTGGCATGCTATTTGTTCTCTTCCTCACATGTTGTCTGTTTTCTTTCATAATGATATGTCGTATATCTGTTTTCTTCCTCACTTTATCAGTACATATTTATACTTTGTCTTATAATCTCCTTGTTTCCTTTAAACATCCATGATCATTGCGTTTTATTGACATCATCACATACCATGCATTTTATTCGTAACAAAGGAACCGTAAAGGGAAATTAGTCATGGCTGACAAGCAAGGTCAATTTGTAGGTTACCGGATATTTTGGGCCCCCGGCCTTGTTTAGATGAAATGATTAATTATCTTTTATGGTTAAATTGTTGTGAGCCAAACATCTTTGCATCATTCATCTTAACATTATTATTTTATTCTGATACATTTCCTTTTACCTTTTTGCCATTTCTTTTTCTTCTTTATCTCTGCATCCCATTCTCGCATTCCATCCCCATCTATAATAGGTTTACTATAGAGAAAATTATTTATGGTGAAAGAAAGTGAGGAAGTACCCATGGAGATAGATTCGATGGGAGAGTCTGAAATTTTTGATTCCGCCAGTCCGACTTTGAAACAAGCTCTGTACTGGCTAAGGCAGAAAGCTAAGGAGGCGTCAACAAAGGGTCCTCCACCCCGGTCACCTGCAAGACTCAGCTGTAGTTTCGTCCGAAATGATCTGACAAGACTAAAACAGTTATGGGAAGGCATCAGTGATAAGGGTCGCTTCAAACAGTTGTATGGAGATATAGCATTGCTGTTATATGTGGAAGTGTAGGAGGAGCTTCTAAAAACGGCTTTGTACTTTTGGGATCCCTCATACCGGTGCTTTACTTTCGGTAAACATGATGAATCTTCTATGGGAGAGTATGATATGGTGCCGACGGTGGAGGAGTATCAAGATCTGTTGATGGTAGGGAGCAAGCCGGACAAAGTATTTTGGCCAACCGAGAATCATCCTAAGAAGCTAGTGAAGTTGTTCGGGATGAAGACTGAAGAGATAAGGAGCTACATGGATGGCAAATTCCTTTCAACCAGTTTCGTAATGGATATTGTGGAAAAGAATATCACCTCTAGAAAAGGGATTGATGTTCTAGCCCTTTTGATTTATGGCCTAGTACTATTTCCTAGAAAAGAGGGATATGTGCATATGTCAGTAACAACTCTTTTTATGGAGATCAAGCATCAGTCTGATCCGGCTTTGACAATCTTGGCGGAAACCATTCGATCTCTCAATGCATGTAGAAAAGCCGGTGGTAAATTTGAGGCTTGTGGACAGTTATTGACAATATGGTTTAAAAGCCATTTCGGATACAAAAAGTTTGTAGGAATGGTCTTCAATAACAAAGGTGAAGAGACGATAGCCATTTATAATGCACATCCTTGGCCATCCCAATCAAGAACAGTGGTAGAATGGGTTGAGTGGTTCATGAATTTAAAGAACCAAGACATCACATGGAGAGCAATGTGGACAACGACAAGAGATACTACTTATTTGGATGCAAGCATACCGTGGATCCCTCTTGTAGGCATTTGGGGAACCATCAGTTACTCCCCATTGCTAGTAAGACGGCAATATGGGTCAGAACAGTCTATCCCTCTCACTTTTAGGCTCAACTTGTTAGACTTCCAGCATGACATCGAAAAGGGATTTGATGAGGCCAAATTTTGGGCAAACTTGTACAAAGAAGCATAGAAGATGGATCGTGGCAATCATACTGACGATGCAATTCCTGAATACGTTGTGTGGCATAGTAGACGGGCGAAACAGATTTCAGTTCCACCAATTCTGGATCCTAATTACCCTTTGGTTGAGGCACCAGAGGACAAGTTAGAAAGGCTGGAAATTGAGAATCAAAGATTCAGAAAAGGGGCTTAGTTAGTAGAATTGACCCAAAAATGTCAGCAGTTGGAGATACAGAATCAGCAACTACGAGACCAGCTTGGAAATAGCCAGATAGAGATGCAAGGATGGATTCAAGACTGGGTAAGAGAGAGTGCCAACAACGTCAAGCTGAAAGGGGAGGTGAAAGAATGGAGAGAAGAGGCCACGGAAATGAGCCGGTTGGCAGCAAGGACCGGAATTTTCAATCAAGAACATGCCCAAAGCTGGAGAATTGCCCAAAAACAATGCTTTAGAGTTCAGGAGGAGAAGGGCGAAGTAGAAAAAGCAAAGATTGAACTGAAAAGAGAATTGGCGAAGCAGAAACGCATAGTAGGGTGGTTAGTCCGGAGAAACAATGAGTTAGAGCAACAAGTTCGTGATGCTGCCAACAGATTGACTATTTATGAAAACCAAAATGCTGAGATGAGGGTACAATTGGAGCAGTTCAGGAGAGAAGCAGAATGACAGATTTGTTGTAAAATATTATCATCTTATGTTTTGATTCGGATGGTATTCTATTATGGGTTATTAAACTCACTTTCCTATTTTCGTAATGCTAATTATCTTTATAGTAATCTTGTTATGGATGGGTTTCCACATTACATAATCATTCAAGCATATTCATACACATATTTCATTCATATTCATAGAAAAGGAATCTAATCCATCCTTATGGTTAAATAAAGGTTTCAAAATAGCACGTCCAACGCACAGATTTAACACTAGATTGCAATCTAGAATCGTCATGGAAGAGCAAGTTGCCGAGATTGAACAGTTAAAGAAGACAAACGAAAATCTACAGAAACAATTGGATCAGATGGCCAGTATGAGACAACAAAATATGGCAAATTCAGGCAACAATTCCAATGGGCAATCTTCTCTGAGTACACTCCCACACGGACTCCCCACAGCTCAGCCTACGAATGCCTCTCTCTCACCCCCTGCACTCAATATACCTTTGCAAGAAAATCAAACACAAATTCCTCAACCAACCACAAACACAATCACCTTCCCACCACCTCCACCCAGTGTGTACCCTTTTACACCCTCAATGTTTACCACAAGTGGAGGAATCCCAACAACTCGACCAATTCCCCCTCCCACCTACACTATGCCATATCCTGCCCCTGGACACACCCCAAACAATCCCATGTTTGTGCCGGATGAATAATTTGAGAGGGAGATTGGTGGGGCCGAAAGCCAAAGGGTATTGAGCCAGATAGAGGAGCGGCTCAAGGCCATGGAGGGCACTCATGCTTATGGCATTACTGATGCCTATGAATTGAGCTTGGTGGATGGATTGGTGATTCCACCAAAATTCAAAGTGCCTGAATTCGAGAAGTACAAAGGTACCACATGCCCTAAAGACCACATTACCATGTATTATCGGAAGATGGCCGCATACTCCAGAGATGATAAGTTGCTAATTCACTGTTTCCAAGATAGCCTTACCGGGTCTGTAACGCTGTGGTACAAGAAGCTAGATAGGCGGGGCATTCACTCTTGGAATGATGTAGCCCGGGCTTTCATTGATCAGTATAAGCACATGACTGATTTGGTACCCGATAGACTGACCTCGCAGAATATGGAGAAGAAGTCTTCTGAATCTTTCACCGAATATGCCCAAAGATGGAGGGACATAGCAGCTCAGATTCAACCTCCTTTAACCGAGAAAGAGACCACAAGGTTATTTGTTAATACCTTGAAAGCTCCATACTACAGCCATATGCTGGCCGGTGCCACCAAAAGCTTTACCGACATGGTCCTAGTTGGAGAGATGGTGGAAAATGCACTCAAAACTGGCAAATTGGAAGGTGGGGAGTCTAGTGCGGCTAGGAAAAATTTAAAGAAGAAAGAAGGCGAAGTAAACACCGCCGGATATGGAGGATACCAACAATACCCTCAACAGCAATATCGACCAAACCAATTCCAATATCGACCATACCAACTACAATATCGACCATACCAATCCCAATACCAACCCCAATATCGTCCCACCAACTACACACCCCCTCAAAACACTTACCAACATCCTCCTTCCAACTATGCTCAACCTCAAAACACTTATCAATATCCGATATCCAATACCAGTTATACTGCCTCCAGACCAAACACTCAAAATTGGAACCCAAGACCACCAAGAGAAAGGAAACAATTCACCCCTATTCCCATGACCTACACCGAACTTTATGCCAAACTCTTAAGCAACAAAATGATTGAGCCAATCCAATACTTAACCCCTTTACAGCCTCCCTATCCAAGGTGGTTCGATGAAAATGCCACATGTGCCTATCACTCGGGGGGCTAAAGGACATAGCATTGAGAACTGTATTCGTTTGAAGGAAGTGGTGCAAGGCATAATCAATGAGGGTCGTTTGACTTTCAATGCACCGCCAAGTGTAGGCACAAATCCTCTCCCAAATCATGGTGGAAACACTATGAGTATGATTGATGATGGGGCAGTTCATGTTAAGAGGAAGGTTGAAGAGATTATCACACCAATAAAGGTCGTATATCAGGCTTTGCTAAAGGCCCAAATGATTACTCCTTTGAAGTGTGAAGGTCATGAGCTCCAGTGTTGCACTGAGTTCCGAGGAAAGTTGCAAGCTATGATGGATGCCTGTCTAATTGAATTTTATGTGGAGAGAAATGAAAGTACCGACATCTGTATGGTGAATAATGGAAATGAAGATTCTTCCCATTATAAACCAAGTTTGAAACTATCTGTGATTCAAAAGTCCAGCCTCGCCATTCCCATGGCCTCACCAAAACCAAGTCTATCAATTCCGATGACCCTTAGGCCGACATTGAATATCCCCGTATTGAAACCGAGCTTGAATCTGAATGTGCCAACACCGTTCCCCTATCAGAGTGATAGGGAGGTACCTTGGAGGTATGAAAGTTCAATGCAACAGATGAATGCCAATCTTAATCAGTGAATATTTCTGGAGTAGGAGGCATGACTACGAGTGGGAGATGCTATGCCCCAGATCCAACTACCACTCTACAAAAAGAGAAGGGCATGGAGAAAAATGATGAAGTTGTTACACCATCTGTTGGAGAGCCGGAGAAAGAAATTGAAAAAGAAGTAACCAAGACGGTGGATGAAAATGATGCTCGTGAATTCTTGAAATTCATCAAACAAAGTGAGTACGGCGTCATAGAACAACTAAATCGTTTGCCAGCCAAGATCTCTCTATTAGCTCTGCTTTTGAACTCCGAGGCACATCGTAATGCTCTCCTTCGAATCTTGAACCAATCTTATGTGTCCAAAAACATTACCGTGGCCAATTTGGAACATATTGCCGGAGGTATCACAGTGACTGATTACATCTATTTCATTGATGAAAAGATCCCTTCCGGAGGAAGAGGCAATTACAAGGCACTGCACATCACTGTTCGGTGCAAGAATCATATGGTCGCCAAAGTGTTGATTGATAACGGATCCGCTTTGAATGTGATGCCACTTCACACATTGATGAAATTGCCTATAGACCAATCTTTAATGAAAGCTAGTCAGTTAGTGGTTAGGGCATTTGATGGCACACGGAGGGAAGTTATTGGCGAGATGACTGTTCCGATAATTGTGGGGCCGGTTGAATTTGAGATCCTTTTCCATATTATGGATATTTTGCCAACTTATAGCTGTCTCCTGGGTCGCCCCTGGATCCATATGGCCGATGCTGTTCCTTCTTCCCTTCACCAGAAAATCAAGTTCCGAGTTGAAAATAAGATAGTTTCTGTGTCCGGAGAAGAGGACATCATGGTAATGCAACCTCCAAACACTCCTTACATTAAAGCTGCGGAAGAGGCAATGGATTGCTCTTTCCGGTCATTTAAAGTAGCCGAAGTAACATGGGTAAGAGAAGGATCCGAGGTACCTAATCCTCGTTTCTCTGGCTGCTTGAATATGCAAGTCAACATGACTGTCGGAAGAGGCTGTCGGGCCGGAAAAGGACTCGGAAAATATGGCCAAGGAATCCGTGAGCCTATTGTCTTACCAAAAGTGGAGCCCACTTTTGGACTTGGATATAAGCCTTCTTGGAGAGAAAAGTCCGAAGCAAGGGAGGAGAAGAAGCGCAAGTGTGTAGCTACATTGAGAGGAGGGGAACTTGAATCCAAGAAAATGAAGATTCCACCGTTGAAAGATAGTTTTGTTTTTGCTGGAACAATGAAACTAAAAATATCAGTTGTTGAGCTTGAACAGTTATTAAAGGGATTGTCTATCAACATGCTAGAGCACGTGGAATCAAGCAGTGGAACATTGGTTCAACGAATGGCACCGGGGACTGATTTGAATAATTGGGAGTCTTTCGAGATGCCAGTGAATTTGTCAGATCTGAACATGTAATTAAGCTTTGAAAACTCATTTTATCCTACACTTCTACCCAAGAGTGTGGACGGCTGACTTTCATATGTTATTGGTTTTATTTTCATGTTTGCTCCATCATTCATGATATTAATATTCACATTATTAGACTCTGCACCATGTATATATTTCATATCATAATCATACCATTGCGCTTTCCTCCATATGTTTATCCTTGTTGTTCATTTTCTTCTTTTATTCATGGATCAAGTGCATATATGTATATATACCCCTTTATTCTCTCTTGACCCCAGGACTTCAAACGATGAATGTAAAGACAACAAAGATTGTCTTTTTGAGCCCGACTTCGATCGTTTTGTTAATGCGGATGACCTCGACAATGATGATGATGATGATTACTCTCTTCCCCCTGATCTTATGAGACTAATTGAAAGATAAGGCAAACAGATCTTGCCCCACAAAGAGACCACCGAATTGATCAATTTGAGTGATGATGAGGAAAAGAGAGAAGTTAAAATTGGCACTTCCCTAACACCTCAACAGAAGGAGGAACTACTGTCATTACTCAAGGAATATGCTAATGTCTTTGCTTGGTCCTACCAGGATATGCCAGGTCTGGATACTGAGATTGTGATGCATAGAATGCCAATCAAGCCCGGATTCAAGCCAGTACAACGAAAGTTGAGGAGAATGAGGCCTGCCATGTTATTAAAAATCAAAGAAGAAGTGAAAAAGCAACTAGACGCGGGATTTTTGGAAGTAGCTACTTATCCTGAGTGGGTCGCAAATGTAGTACCAGTCCCGAAGAAAGATGGCAAAGTTCGAATGTGTGTGGATTACCGAGATGTCAACAAAGCCAGTCCGAAAGATAATTTCCCATTACCCCATATTGACACTTTAGTTGACAACACAGCTAAACATGCAACATTTTCTTTCATGGATAGGTTTTCGGGATACAACCAGATTAAAATGGCTTCAGAAGATAAGGAGAAGACTGCTTTCACCACCATGTGGGGCACGTTCCAATACAACGTGATGTCCTTTGGTCTCAAGAATGTCGGGGCAACTTATCAGAGAGCTATGGTGACCCTTTTTCATGATATGATGCATAAAGAGATTGAGGTGTATGTGGATGATATGATCGCCAAAGGTAAGAATCCAGAAGAGCTTATGACTAGTCTGAGGAAGTTGTTTGAGAGGCTGCGCAAGTATCGGTTGAGATTGAATCCGGCCAAATGTACTTTCGACGTTACTTCAGGGAAGCTGTTGGGCTTTATTGTTAGTCAAAGGGGCATCGAGGTAAACCCAGATAAAATCAAAGCCATTCAGAATTTGCCACCTCCGAGAACTCAAAAAGAAGTAAGAGGTTTCTTTAGGCGATTAAACTATATCTCCCGCTTCATTTCCCAGTTGACTGCAAAATGTGACCCGATTTTCAAGCTTTTGAAGAAGAATAATACGGGAGAATGGAATCAAGATTGTCAGAAAGCCTTTGATAAGGTCAAGGAGTATTTGTCAAACCCACCAGTGCTAATACCTCCTGTACCGGATCGACCTCTAATCTTGTATCTGACAGTGTTGGAACACTACATGGGCTGTGTTTTGGGGCAACATGATGAAACCGGCAAGAAAGAACAAGCAATCTACTATGTCAGCAAGAAGTTCACAGAGTATGAGGCCAAGTATTCTTAGATAGAAAAGATGTGCTGTGCATTGGCGTGGGCAGCTCAGAGGTTAAGACAGTATATGCTGTATAATACCACATGGTGGATAGCAAAGCTAGATCCAATCAGATTCCTCTTTGAGAAACCTTCATTGTCAGGACGATTGGCATGATGGCAAGTACTACTGTCAGAATCTGATATAGTTTATGTCTCCCAGAAAGCTATCAAAGGAAGTGCCATTGCTGAATTTCTAGCTGACAGAGCAGTTGATGACTATGAACCCATGAAGTTTGAGTTTCCTGATGAGGATTTGACGTCGATATTCAATACTGAGCTAGAGCAAGGAGAGAAATGGAGAATGTATTTTGATAGGGCATCAAATGCACTGGGGCATAGAGTAGGAGCTGTCCTAATATCCCCAAACGGTGATCAATACCCGGCAATAGCAAGACTTGACTTCGACTGCACAAACAATATGGCAGAATATGAAGCTTGTATTCTGGGGATCCGGATGGCAATGGAGAGAAAGATCGAGACTTTGGAAGTGTATGGCGATTCTGCTTTGGTGATATATCAGCTGAAAGGTGAATGGGAAACACGAGACTCAAAGTTGGTCCATTATCATAAGTACATCATGGAGTTGATTGAACAATTTGAAGAAATCAGCTTTCATCATCTCCCTAGAGAAGACAATCAGTTGGCCGATGCATTGGCAACTTTAGCCTCGATGTTCAAAGTCGATAAAGGAGCTGAAATCAAAGCTATCAAGTTGGACATGAAGACTCATCCAGCACATTGCATGAGTGTTGAAGAGGAGGATGATGGCAAACCTTGGTTCTATGACATTGCCCAATGCCTCAGATTTAAAAAGTATCCAGATCGTGCTGTTGAGAATGATAAGAAAGTTATCCGAAAAATGTCGGCAAACTTCTTCTTAGATGGTGAAGTCCTTTATAAAAGAAGTAGGGATCAAGTAATGTTGAGATGTGTAGAGTCAGAGGAAGCAAAGAAGATTCTAGAAGAAGTTCACGGCGGAATCTACGGAACTCATTCCAATGGACATAGAATGGCTAAACAGATTATGAGATTGGGATATTACTGGTTGACTATGGAGACCGATTGTATTAATCATGCCAGAAAATGCCATTAATGTCAGATCTATGCTGATCAAATTCATGTACCTCCTAATCCATTACATGTCATCTCGTCCCCTTGGCCTTTCTCAATGTGGGGCATAGATGTAATCGGGGCAATCTCACCAAAGGCTTCTAATGGGCATCAGTTCATCCTAGTAGCCATCGATTACTTCACCAAATGGGTTGAAGCTGCTTCATATGCCAATGTAACACAGTCAGTGGTCACCAAATTCATGAAGAAGGAGATTATTTGTCGGTACGGGCTACCAGAAAGAATTATCACTGACAATGCTAAGAATTTGAACAACAAGATGATCAATGCAGTGTGCTCCCAATTCAAGATCAAACACAGCAATTCAACTCCTTACCGGCCAAAAATTAATGGAGCAGTCGAAGCAGCAAACAAAAACATTAAGAAGATTGTCCAGAAAATGACAGTGACTTACAAAGATTGGCATGAGAAACTTCCTTTTGCTTTACATGCTTATCGCACTACTGTAAGAACATCGACTGGGGCAACGCCATATTCTCTGGTCTATGGAATGGAAGCTGTGGTACCATTTGAGGTAGAAATCCCATCTTTGAGAATATACAGAGAGTTAAAGCTCGAAGAGTCAGATTGGGTGCAAGAGAGATTTGACCAATTGAACTTAATCGAAGAGAAGCGACTCAAAGCACTCTGCCATGGTCAATTGTATCAGAAGAGAATGATGCGTGCATATGATAAGAAGGTACGTCCGCGCGAGTTTACAGAAGGAGAATTGGTGCTAAAAAAGATTCTACCTACTCAACATGATCCCCGAGGAAAATGGACTCCAAATTGGGATGGTCCTTGTGTGGTGAAGAAAGCGTTCTTGGGAGGTGCCCTAATCTTGCAAGAAATGGATGGGGATGAATTGCCACATCTAATCAATGCCAATGCTGTGAAGAAGTACTACACCTGAATAATTAAAAAAATGATGAAGAAATGACAAAAAATGAATGATCAAAAAAATAAAAAAAAATGAAAGAATGAAAGAATGAAAAGAGTGTCTCAAGTTGAAAACCTGAAAAGGCGGCTTGAGTCTGAAAAAGAGAAGAAAAATGAGGGATCCGAGGCGAAAACCCGAAAGGGCGATTCAGATCCAACTAGTTTGGTTCCTAAGCTGAAAACCTGAAAAGGCGATTTAGGAAAGGGCACCTAACTTGCACAAGAGGTCTTGTTTGATTATGGGGATAGGGGTAATAAAAAATCATCAGACGTTGTCAAGTGTCACTCTAGCAATGATGAGTCAATCAAAGGCAGGGTGCGAGATGACCAGTTTTTGTTACTTATGCATTCATCGCTTTGAGGTCATGTGCATTTCTTCTTCATTTTGCTATAAACTAATTTGTTATAGATTCTTTGTTATAAACTTGTAATGAGCTTGTTATAAGTTTATCCGTTATATATAGATATGTCTTGCACACTTTCCTTTAAAAGATCCATTTGCTTCCTTTAAAATTGCATAATTTTTTCTTTGTCATGGAGGGATAAGCAAACAGGTAAGTAAATGCCATGACATTGGATGTCACTCTCAACAAAAAAAAAATGGGAAAGAAATGTAGGATTAAAATGAGTTCAATAGTTTATGGTTGATGCCAGAAATGTGATGATACATGAACAAAAATCATCTTGAACTGGGATGTTTAAGCAAGAGTGATTTGAAGAGAGAGTCTGGGGCATGTTGATGCCAGAAAAGGGTGTGATGAAAGGATGTTCTCCAATTTCGAGCTCAAAGAGTATAAGTTGGTCTGAAACAGAAGGCCATCTTGAAAACTTTGAGGCAAAGTAACAAAGCATTACCATTAAAGCATGAGCATGCAAAAATGCATCATTCTAGCATCATTCTTCATGAACATCCATTATGCATCATGGTTCAAAGATTACAGGTTAAACCCAGTTCAAGATTGTGAGGTTAGTCTTGTACAAGAAGTTCCTCAGGTAACTCTCTAAAACTCCTTTAAGGTCTTTGCATGCTTAAGGTAATTATCCGTGATTCAGTTCAGTCTAGCATAAATTATTTCTACAATTTCTTCAAAATTTAAAATCATTTTGTTTAAGATGATTTTCTTAAAATTGTTTCTCTTTAGTGCAATTTCTTCAAAATTTAAAATCATTTTGTTTAAGATGGTTTTCTTAAAATTGTTTCTGTTTAGAGCAATTTCTTCAAAAATTTAAAATCATTTTGTTTAAGATGATTTTCTAAAATTGTTTCTGTTTAGAGCAATTTCTTCGAAATTTTAAAATCATTTCTGTTTAGGATGATTTTCTAAAATTGTTTCTGTTTAGAACAATTTCTTCAGAATTCAAAATCATTTCTATTTAGGGTGGTTTTCTCCAAATTGTTTCTGTTTAGAACAATTTCCTCAAAAATTATTTCTGTTTAGAATGGTTTTTCCCAAAATTGTTTCTGTTTAGAACAATTTCCTCAAAAATCATTTCTGTTTAGAATGGATTTTCTAAAATTGTTTCTATTTAGAACAATTTCTTCAAAATCATTTCTGTTTAGGGTGATTTTCTCAAAATTGTTTCTGTTTAGAACGATTTCTTCAAAAATTTAAAATCATTTTGTTTAAGGTGATTTCCCAAAATTGTTTCTGTTTAGAGCAATTCCTTCAAAGTTTAAAATCATTTTGTTTAAGATGGTTTTCTCAAAATTGTTTCTGTTTAGAGCAATTTCTTCAAAGTTTAAAATCATTTTATTTAAGATGATTTTCTTAAAATTGTTTCTGTTTAGAGCAATTTCTTCAAAATTTAAAATCATTTTTGTTTGAGGTGATTTCCCAAAATTGTTTCTGTTTAGAGCAATTTCTTCAAAGTTTAAAATCATTTCTGTTTAGGGTGGTTTTCCAAAATTGTTTCTGTTTAGAGCAATTTTTTTGAAATTTCAAAAAAAAAGGAAAAAAAATGAGAAAAAACTAGTACTATTTAGTGCACATTAGAGTAAAGAGTGTCTACATCTTTGCTTATTTCATAATTATCTAGAAGCTTACACTTCTAAATCATCAAGAAATAATCAAAGAGGGGCAACTGTAGACACTTATTTTTAAATTAACTGATTAATTGGTTAATTAGTCAGTTAATTAAATTAATCATTTTCGAATTTTATTTTATTTTTGTTTATTCCTATTACTTTATTTTACTCTATTTAATTTTAATTTCATCTCGTTACTTTGCAGGTGATTTGGAACCTAAAAAGGCCAACCGGTTAACTCGGTTCCCATATGAAGTTATCCAAAATTAAGAAGCCAAGCCAAGTTTGAGTTAACTCATGAATCATGCAAAATATGTATATATATATATGTATTTATATATATGTATGTATATTTATGTATATATATGTATATATATTTATATGTATATACACATATATATTTATATATATTTATATGTGTATTTATATGAGTATGTATACTTCTATATATATGTATGTATCTATATATATATATTTATACATAAATATATACCCAATTGCCATTACTCCACTTATTTTAAAAGCCATGCAAGATCAAAAGACCACTACCATGCAAGACAAAGGAAAAAAGCCATGCAACTCTTCCCTCATCTTTGGCTCGGGTGAGTCATGACTCGGTGATGCTTGCGTTGCAGCAACAAAGGCCACAACACCCACGCGTGTCTCGATCGCGGTGGTGCAGGCAGAAACAGCAGAGCTGGCTGCTTGGCCCCGGCGAGCAGAAGAAAAAGCAGTATGTTGATTTGGGTTGCATCATTGTCAGCCGCAAGATCTTTGTCTGGACAGTGGGGACTCTGCTCGTCTCCGGCTTCCTTGCCGGATTCGTAACGCTGATCGTCAAAACGGTCCCGCGTCATCACCACGGTCACGCTCCGCCTGATAACTACACTCTCGCGCTTCACAAGGCTCTCATGTTTTTCAATGCTCAGCGTTCCGGGAAGCTGCCCAAACATAATAATGTGTCCTGGAGAGGGAACTCGTGTATGCAAGATGGCAAATCTGATTCCTCGTCTTTGATGAAGGATTTAACAGGCGGTTACTATGACGCTGGAGATGCGATCAAGTTCAACTTCCCTGCAGCTAATGCCATGACCATGTTGAGCTGGAGTGTCATTGAATATAGTGCTAAATACGAGGCTGCTGGTGAGCTCAGCCATGTGAAAGAGATCATCAAGTGGGGAACTGATTATTTTCTCAAGACCTTCAACCATACTGCTGATACAATAGACAGGGTCGGAGCACAGGTTGGGATAGGAGACACATCTGGAGGTAGTACAAACGCAAATGATCATTACTACTGGATGCGCCCTGAGGACATTGATTATCCTCGTCCTGTGTACGAATGTCACAGCTGCTCTGATCTTGCTGCCGAAATGGCTGCTGCTTTGGCTTCTGCTTCAATTGTATTCAAGGACAACAGGGCATACTCCCAAAAGCTGGTCCATGGTGCCCGGACACTGTTTCAGTTTGCAAGGGATCAACGAGGTAGATACAGTGCTGGTGGTTCTGATGCTGCTCTGTTTTACAATTCCTCTAGTTACTGGGATGAGTTTGTTTGGGGTGGAGCTTGGTTATACTATGCCACTAGAAATTCTTCTTATCTTCAGCTAGCTACACATCCTAAACTTGCCAAGCATGCTGGTGCTTTCTGGGAAGGCCCAGATTATGGTGTTTTTAACTGGGATAACAAGCTTACTGGTGCTTAGATTCTTCTGAGTCGGTTGAGATTGTTTTTAAGTCCTGGATACCCATACGAGATACTCTTGCACCTAGCTTCCACCAATGCTGAAGTCCTGTTCAGCCAAAGAATTAAAGGCAGAGGCAACCCCTACATGAGGATGAAGACAAACAAGCGAGGAACATCAAAATGGAAACACCAACAATGGAGTAGCAGCAGCTGCTCTCTTCCACTGCCGCTGCTCCACCACCAACTTCTGCTCCTCCTCAACTCTTTCCACGGCCTCCTCCAAGCACCAGCTTTCTCCTCCTCATCCACCACCATGCGACGCCGTCTGCCACCAATTGCGTATGACAATGCAAACCAGGGGGCAACCTATTCGCAGCGACAAAGCTGCAAGTAACGTCTGCACAACTCAAGCATTATTAGCAAACATGGCTGCGATGTATTTTGCTTATCACAGACCTGAGGGACTAAAAGCCATTGCCCAATGTGTCCATGGTCTTGCTGGGGCAGTTGTTTTGGGATTGAGAAAACTTGGCACTGTGGAAGTCCAGGGACTTCCCTTCTTTGGTACTGTGAAGGCTCAATGCAGCAGGTTGCTTTGGGACCTTTGCAGCAAAATCCTTCAAATTCCAACATGCCACCGCGGCAACGACAGCCACCACGCCCTGTTTCCGGGAGCCATTATTAGGGGCTTTTGGCTCCCTGTTTCCGGGGCTTCTTTTGGCTCCCTGTTTCCGGGGTTTGTCTCCCAAGAAAGCAGACTGGAGTTTCAAGATAAAAAGAGTGGAGAGCACAGAGGGGGTTGGAGCATTTATTTTTTTTCAAGAAAAAAGGCTGGAGCATTTTCTCTTCAAGAAATAGAGAGAGGAGCACAGAGCGTGAAAAAAAGAAAAGAGGCTTCAGCATTCTTCTTCAAAGACAGAAAAAAAAACAGAGAGAAAATAAGAGAGAAAAAGAGTCCGAAAGGAAGGGAAGAAATTTTTCTTCTCTTCTTGATTTATTTTAAACAGATTGGCTAGAGAAAATAGAGAAAAAGGCTTGTTGTTCATCAATTTTTAGCCATTCTCTTCTCCATAAAGCCATTATTATCTTTTCTTTTTTTGTTTTGGTACAAAACTTCATCTTTTTAGGTAAAGTTCTTAGCTTTATTTTCAAGATAATTTCTTTTTACTTTAAATACAATATTCTTGCTTTGTCTTGATTAAATTTGTACATAAAGTATTAACTTTCTTTTTATGATGATGTTTATGATTTATAAAGCTTTTGGTATATTGCTTAATAATTTGCTTAGTTTAATATATGCTTCTAATATAATCAAGATGATTTTTTTTACTTGCTTATTTATTTTATGTTATTTTTTGTTAATGTGCCATTTCTCTTAATTATTTACATGATTATGCAAAAAGTTCCTAACTTTCACTGACTTGTATTTTTGTTTATTATTTTTCAAACTTGCTTTACCTATTCCATGTGTTTGCTTAGTTGAAAGTCTTAATCTTGATTAAAAAGATTGTATTTTTGAGCTTATATTCACATTCTTGTTTGATTAAAAATATAATCGTGATTATAAAGATCATAACTTTAAGTTGATTAACTTGTTTGCTTAGTTAAATGTTAAGCCTAGGATTAAAAATTGCACTTTTTTGCTTGTGGATATTTTAGCTTGATTAAAAATGAAAGCTTGGTTAATAAAAATTGAATCTTTAAGTTTATTTTATTTTTTATTATTTTTATTTAAATAGAAATAATTTCTGATTTTTTTAATAAAAAAAATTGAATTTTTAAACTTATATAAATGCATATTTAATTTAAGATTTAATTTTTTTTATCATAGAAATTATCTTTTTGCCAATGAATATGTGTTTTATCTAATATAAAAATTTATGTTTGCATATAAAATTACCTCTTTGCCCTTATGGATATGTTAACTTAATTAGTAATTATATCATGTGTTAAATTACTGTTTTCCCCTTTTATGTATGCTTTTTAATTAAAATTTAATCTTGTATGTAAAATTACCCTTTTTTGCCTTTGCATGTATTTTTGCTTAAGTGGAAATTATACCTTGCATTAAATTACCTTTTTGCCCTCATATGTATGCTTAATTAAAAATTTAATCTTGATTGAAAAATTACCTTTTTACTCCTGTATATATGTTTATTCAATTATGAATTAAACTTTGCATGATATTATACCTTTGACCATGAATATGTATTTGTTTAAGTTAAGCTTACTTATTTGTGTTAAATTAGTTGCTATGCAATTTGATCTTGTAAAATTGATTTTAAATTTCCATGTCCTATTTATTCACCATTTTATATTGTGTGATTAATTGTGTATATATATATACTAACCCATGTTTCCTTGTCACATTCATACATGATTAAATTAAGAACATTGATTTTCAAAAATTCATATACATGGGGTAACCGAAAGATGCCTTGGGAGTCCGAGGTCTCTGAAGGTTTTCTTCGATGAAAAGGTTTTCTCGGTGTCTAGTCGGGAGTCCGATCGGGCCCGGGAGAATTTTTCATCCCTTCAAAATTAAAAAAAATATGTTTTCATGTAATTTTCATAAAAAGCATGCATCATGTTTATAATTTTCTTTAATTTCTTAAAATTTGCGAATAAACTCCAAAAATTTTCTTTTTACAAAAAGGAATGTTAATTCCAAAATCTTTTATTTTTATTTATTTTATTTTTATTTTTATGTTTTATTTTTATTTCATTTTAAGAAAATCTCTTGTTTAAGAGGCCCAATTAAATTAAAAGGAATGTTTATTCCAACATTAATTTCAAAACATGTTTTTTGAGAGATCTTAACTACCCAATTATAGTTAAGGCCTCTCAAATTAATCCAAGTTTTGTTAAAAACCACTTTTAAAATTTCTTTTCTTAATTTTATTTCTTTGAAAGGGAATATTTATTTTCTTTTTTTTCCTTTTTTTTAATTTTCCAAAATACCTTTTTTGGGAGGACTTTAGTATATTTAATTAATTAAGACCTTTCAAGTAAACTTCATTTTTATCAAAACGCATTTTTAACTCCAATAAAAGGAATGCTTATTCTTTAAATCTTTAAATTTTTTAAAATTAGTTTTATTTGAAAAAAAGGATATTCATTTTTTGAGAGGTTTTAATTTATTAAATTTACTAAGGTTTTCCTATTAAACTAAATCTTTGTCAAACTATTCCCTTTATCGAATCAAAAGGAATATTTATTCCGACATTGTTTTAAAATTAAATCTTTTTAAGAGATTTTAATTTAAGTAATCATAATTAAAGTCTCTTAATGTAAAATTCGAAGCATGAATTTGAGGATGTTTATCCCAACTTTTTGCAAAATGTTTTCTATAAGGTTTCAATTAATATTCTCATTATTGAGACTTTCTAAAATTAAAATTAAATCTTTGTTTTTCATAAAAGGATATTTATCTTCATTTTTAAATTTAACTTCGATTTTAGAAGAATATTTATTCCTATTTAGAAATTGAATCTCCATTCTAAGTAGGAAATTTCTTCAAATTCAAAATTGGGCTATGGATTTTCACATCAAAAGGAATGTTCATTCCGACATTAAGTCTTTAAACTTCGAATTTAGTTTTTATAATGGGATGTTTATTCTACATTAAAAGGAATATTTATTCCGACATTTAAAATTATGTTTTTTCTTAGAATAATTTTAAAACATTTTATTATCATTTTCCAAGTAAAATATTTCAAGGCTTTTGTGGTACCGATTTCCGGGCGTCTTGGGGGTGCTAATCCTTCCTCGAGCGTAACCGACTCACGAACCTAAAATCTTTTTCGTAGACCAGTTTCTTTCCTTAACTTGACGTAATCTTTCTAGATTTATGTCGGGTTAAACAAGTAGGTGATTAACCACACCTATTAAAAATAAAAGTTTAGTGGCGACTCCATTTATTTTTAGACTGTTTAGTCCCAAATATTTTTCACGCCATATCATTTTATCGTCGGAGCGGTAAAACGTCTCGACACATGCAAACTAGGATCCAATTTATTATCTTGCATTTACCAAAATGAGATGCAAAATCATGCATTCAAAATGTTAAAATAAAATTTTAAAAAATAAAATAAATAAAGTTAAGGCCTAAATAATTATTAAATTAATTCTCGGCTTGACTCTCTAACAGGTCCTCAGTGGAGTCGCCAAACTGTCGCAACGTTACCCGAGACGACGACGGATTTGGGACTTAAAAGAATTTTACGGAGTCGCCACTAACCATTTTTGTTTAGGTGCGGTTAGTCACCTATTAAGAATCTACCTAACTTAGCATTGGCCGTTAGATGGCGTACTTAAGTTAGATAGGTCTCGGTCTACGAAACAGAGAACTGGAGTCGGGAGTACAATTACATGTGGGGAAGGATGAGCACCCCCACAACGCCCGTCAAGATGACGGTACCGATTAATTTAATGATATTTAGGCCTTAATTAAAAACATGTATTTTATAATTTTTCCTTTTCTTTTGATTGATTTTTTTATTTTGGTAATTTTATATTTTTATTATTTCTATTATTAGAGCAAATTTAAAATGAAAGCAAATTTCAAAATATTTTCTTTTCTTTTTTTTATTATTAAAAAAAAGTAAATTCTTTCATTTTTTTATTTTTTTATTTCATCATTTCATTTTTATACTAAAACATTTGTACTGACATGTAGAATAGAATCATTGAATAATTTATCCTTTTAAAAATTTATTTTCATTACTCCATTTTTAAAACAAATTTTGTTTCGTTTTTTATATTTTTTTGAAATTTTTTATCTTTATTGGATACTTATTAATTTTAAAATGAGAATAGCAAGGATTTTGTCAAGGCCCATCGTGAATCTCGCCCAATTCTGGGTCTGATCCAAAACGAGTCTCTTACATAGGGACACTGACCGGACGCGAATTTTCACCTTCCCAAATCGGACCCCATGATCGGAACCTTACTACCTCTACATATATTTCTAACTCATTTACAAATATTTGATTATTTATCAATTTCATTGACCTTGATTATTATTACATTTTTGTTAGTTTAAAGTGAACAATGTTGATTATTTCATTTTTTTAAAAAAAAATTAATGTCTTTAATTTATGTAGATGCCTAGATGTATGACATGTAGAATGTTATCTTGCCAATTTTAAGTGAGAATAGTAAGGATTTTATCAAGGCCTATCGTGAATCTCGCCCAATTCTAGGTCTGATTCAAAATGAGTCTTTTACCTAGGAACCCGGTCCGAGTGCAAATTTTCACGTTCTTGAACCGAACCCCATGACCGGATCCTCACTATCCCCTTATATCACTACTCTCATGTATGACAAGAATAATATGACAAATATGAAAAATGTATGCCTTAATATTTTAATAGCTTAATTTTTAGGATTGTTATTCCATTTTATTTTTATCTCATCAATTTATATTTCTTTATTCATTTCAAAACTTTACAAATTAAAAAAATATCAACTACTTTATTTCTTTTCCTTTTTCCTTACTTTGTTTATCATTTTCTTATTCTATTCATTAACTAATGCCATTTGTTAATTCCATTAAACTATTTTAGATACCTTATTTATTTATGTATTGAATTCAAGGAGAAGCCTACTCGAAACATTTCCTTTAAAAAAAATAAACAAATAAATAAATATATCAATATGAAAATAACATGGAAAGAATAATAAGAAAGTAAAATTGGATTGGAAATTTACCCAAAATGGAGCAATAAAATCGGCTCAAACAGATCCAATTGTTTGATGGGACATATGCAGATCAGTGGGGAAGCTTCAAGGGCATTTAAATTTAGGAAAAGACAAACTTGTTTCTGACAACATGAAAGCTTAAACATTCAAGCCTTTTGACTTTCTTGGCTTACTTTTGCGTTGCAACAGAAAGTGCCTTCCTTCCCTTTTCAAACTTTCCAGAAAATGGCTACTGTCATACCCTTCGTTGCAGTATGGCACATCGTTGGAAACCTCCTCCAACACCAATATCACCAGATCAGTTCTTTTTCTTCTCCTCTTGACAGATCTGAGGTCTATTTACTCAAACATCAACTAGAATCCTTTCAATCTAAATTCTGAGATCTCAGAACTTTCCAACATCGATCTAGCAAATCCAACCATCGGGTCTACTCTGGCTTCAAATATGTTGCTTCTTCGTGTTTGGGGTGAGTCTTGAGAGGGATGATGAAAGTGATGAATGGATTTGCTGATGGAAGAAAAGATGGGCTCACAGGAAACGATGGTTAGCAAGTGTGAATGCGATGAACAACAATAACGGAAAAATGACAAGAGAGATAGAGAGTAAGCCCTTTAATTTTCCTTCTGGCTTTCCCTTTTTTTTCTTTTGAAAGGAAATGAAAATGCTAACTGAAAGGGTCAGGCTCAAGTGTAAGAAAGCTCTTTTCTGCCTTCCCCAAAAAAACACTTCTCAAGATGGAAAAGGAGAGATAGAATACTTCTTGAAACCTTTGTAGAAGATGAAACTTAGGCCAACTTGAAGTTGTTTGGAAACTACGCTTATGAATTCTTTGATGGAGTAATCATTTTTGCAAGTTTGATGATGGTTTTATTGATAAAATTTTGATGGAAGGTTATGATGAAGAAAGGACATGGAGTTGTAGATTGGAGAAAACAAGAGAAATCTCCCCGTTGGTAGAAAAAAAATGGAAAGAGATATATGTGGGAGGTGCTTGGCCCCCCTCTTTACATTTTTTTCTTTGCTTGGCCCCCCTCTTTACATTTTTTCTTTGCTTGGCCCCCCTCTTTACATTTTTTTTATTGGCCTCTCTTCGTCTCTTTTTCTTTGCTGCAATTGGTTGTTTATATTACTGACTCCACTTTTGCTGTCTTTGGAGGATCACCCCGCTGTCAAGGAGAGAAGCTGGCTGAGGGAGTCACGTGGAGATGTTTGCTGATTAGAAATGACAAATGGGTCTTGTTATGCATTGATTGCATAATGGTCCCATATTTGAAAAATTCATCAAAGAGGCCCTACAGAAAGCATAATTAGCTTATTTCAATCTTGCATCCAGCTGGTAAGAGAATCACGTGGAGGAGCTGCACTATTTGAAATGACAAATGGGTCTCATTGATTGTATAATGGTCCCATATTTGAAAAATTCATCAAACGAGGCCCCACAGAAAATATAATTAGGCATGCTGCAATTTCCAAATGGATGGCTTAAAAGTTGAGTAGCCCTTTCAAGAATTGATTTTAGAACAACAGATGCACCATCCCCAGCAGGGCTTCCAAGGGGCCAAAGTGGTGGTTGCTCTGAGGAACAAACAACCACAACGAGGCAAGCACTAAGTGCACGAAGATCCATGCCGTTAACACATAGAAATTGTCTTTGCAGGATTGCTAGTTGTCTCGGCTGTTGCCTGACGAGAAAATTATGGCCTTTTGGAATAGTGACTCTCTTAGGAATACACTGTCGTCCTCGGGAGCACAACTAACCACATGCACACCTTTGCTAAGTGAATCAACAAGCTGAAGTGATGAGGCGTCATCAATAGCCTAGTTCTTCAGAAATAGTAATAGCTGTCCCGGAGCAGCAGGTGCACTATTTGTTTTATGGATTGTCTTGAAAGTGCCATCAAGTATGTTGTCACCAATCTGCTCAAGCTTCCATACTCTTCCGAATTGAAATAATTTTCAAGATTCTCGTGTTTCAAAAATTATCTTCCAAACAGCTCCTTAGTGGAAGTAATCATCACTTCAGAAACTCTCTCCATTGAATTTTTTAGCAATTGAAAACAATCATTAGCTAACAAAATTTGCTGAAGGCTGCGTTGAATTAAAGGTGGAAATTGCAAGAAGACAAAGCCAACTTGACAAGGACGCTGGGGTCCTTTGCAAATAATTCAATTAGTAGCAACAATAAAAGAAATGAAAAAAATTATTTCTTTTCAAAAAGCTAATTTTACTTTCTATTCATTGTCATTAGCTAACAAAATTTGTGTAGCCTGCGTTGAATTAAAGGTGGAAATTGCAAGAAGACTTGCAAATAATTCAATTAGTAGCAACAATAAAAAAGGTGGAAATTGCAAGAAGACAAAGCCTCGACAAGGACGCTGGGGTCCTTTGCAAATAATTCAATTAGGTAGAACAATAAAAGCGGTGGAAATTTCAAGAAGACAAAGCCTCGATAAGGACGCTGGGGTCCTTTGCAAATAATTCAATTAGTAGCAACAATAAAAGCTGCTCCACTTTCGGCACCTACTGAGGCCATTAACCCAACAATTCTTCTGTTGCTGTTCAGATTTTGGCTCCATTTTGTTATCTTTGGAGGTATCCGGGAAGAAAAGCCGTGAGGAGAGAGAGAGAGAGGCCACTTAGAAAAACAAAACAGCCAATGGGGTGGAAGAGACGTGCTCTCATCCCCAATCCTTTTCTGTTGTTTTCTTTTTTTCTTTTTCAAATTGCATTTTTCGTTTGTTTTTTTTTGTTTGTATTATATTTTTGTGAGATATCTATATTTATATATATATAAAATGTTTGGGCCTTTGTAACTTTGTAACTTTGGTGAATTAGGCTTTATTATTGTAATCCCAAATTCCTTTTTTAGTAAAAATTGGACCCTTAATTCCAATTGATAAGTAGTCCAAAATTTAGCCAAGCAAACCTTAAGCACTCAGGACCCAATAAAGAGTAAAAACATGTAAACAGAATAGAAAATAAGAATAATGAAAATATAAATATATAAAAAATAAGAATAAATATAAAATTAAATAATAAAGTAAAAACATAGTGTCTACATAATGCATAAAAATGTAATGTACAATTACCATTTTACCTTTGAGAATATTTGAAATGCATTCTAACACCCTAGGATGCATTCCTTTAAATTGTTTAATTGTTTAATTAGCTAGTTATTTTTGACTAATTGACCTTCCTTTTATGAAGTGACCTAATTCCAAATTATTTTTATAAAATTCCTAGTTTGATAATTTCTTTTATGGGACCTAATGGTAATTTATAAATTTTATAAGGGTATTTTTGTCAACAAAAAAGGTTTTGAATTTTCTAGAGAAATCAAGGTTCTTCAAACAAGATTTTTTTTGCTTCCTTCTCCATTTTTCTCCACCAAGTTCTAGACTTCTCCAAAAAAATTCTTCAAACTACAACTCCATTCCTCTAATCTCTAGATTTTTCATACTTCTTCAACCTACGAAACTCATCTTCTTCTCCATAGAATTCCACCAAACTTTCCTAACCAAAAACCAACATCAGACTTGTAAAACTCATCATTTCTACAAAGAATTCGTCAAGTAGAATTGCCATATTTCCTCAAAGTTGGGTTGAATTTCATCTTTTTCAAAGGTTTCAAAGGTATTGTATTTTCCTTTCAATTTTAATATGTAAATCTATCTCTAAGGATCTCTCTGGGCTTTTTACCATGCAAATTCATGCATGCTAATTTAGTTATGAATATCAATTTAGTTTATGGCTCCATAATAAGCCATAGTTTACTTAAGGAGGCTTGGATACAAGTTACTAATTAGTGCTTTTGAATGCTTATTTAGAAGTAGAAATATTTAGTTGATGAAGAGATGTGTGAATAGAGTTGTTATTTGGATCAATAGACTTATGCAGTAAATTTCCTTCCTAGAGGAAGTATGGTGTCACGCCCCGACCTGCCCGGGTCAGCCACGTGGCAACTGCCATGTTGCCTCGAAGTACGTGTAGGCCGCTTACGCACCCGAAACATCGCAAGGCAGAGAAATAGATATCATCGCTGCAAAACAACTAAAACTTTAAATAAAAATTATTTAATAAAATAATTAACTTTAAAATATGTACTGGTGGATTATTTTAGAAGAAATACCTACGCAACGGAAACACTAAGCCTAAGCCACCAACGCCTCCTAGGGAGCCTCCATTCTATTTGCTAACCCCGTACGCGGATCTGCATTCATCCACATTGGGTACAGGTGAGTGACAGAGGTTCAATGAATCTCCATCGGGGTTAGGGAAACAGGAGTGATCCAAAATATAATAAAGTAAAATAAAATAAAAATAAAATAAAAATGTTTCTTTTCAAAACTCTTTTCTGGTTCTCCAACCGAGAACCCTATTTCAAAACTCTTTAAATAAATAATTATATACATCACGAATGGGCTGGCATCTCTTTTATACTGAAGGCTCGACCCGTCGGTCATATGCCTTCCTGCACCAAGGGCTATCTCTTTCTCTTTAAACACATTTTCACAATTTCTCTTTTTCTAGCCCGTTCCCTCGGTGGTGCCCGTCACTATGGTGGAACACAGCTACCTAGAGCCCTGGCGAGCTTCCCTATGTGCTTCTCCAAGGTCTCGTCTCACCGTGCCCCTCGATAAGCGGTCCACGGCTGAGAATCATGCATGCGCTCAAACTCGATCCACGCTCCCGCATATATTGGAGCACCGAAGAACCCACTTAATCACTCGTCTCCCAAGGGTATCGTACCCTCATTAATCATAAAATAATAATATTTCATATATATATATACACAAAAGATATACATTTAAAACAGATAAACACACACAGATAAGTCTTTATGTTTTCTTTTTAAAACATCCCACTCTCTATGTGGGTATATCACCATGCAAATGTGTGCGTGTGGATTTCCCGTATCCCAAAGCTTTTGATAACATTTATGTTTTTAAAACATTTTTAAAACCTTTGTTCCCAGTGGCTAAACAAAGAAGTCTAGGCCACTCACAATATTGGGAGATTCGTATACTCCCAAGCGCTCCATGTAACTTAACTTCCGGAGCATCGCCGCATTCGATTCAATCGGAGCCCTAATATACAGAAATATACGTTAGCATTCATAATTAAATTTATGAATACCCCTACAAGGCTCTAATATGACCTAGGACTAGGCTTGAATGTGATTCGGGGCCTAGGAAAGTGTTCGGGAGGTTTCGGGGCTAAAATCGGACTCTTGACGAAAAATTACCAAAAACCCCCGTTGGCCCTTGCGCCCCATGCCCGGACTGGACTGGGTCCCATGCAGGCTGGGCAAAGTTCTATGCAAAATTGGGCCCAAAAAGCCCTCCCGCGAGATATTTATATATTATAACGATATAATATATAAATATCTAAGATATATTAATATAATATATAAATATCTAAAATATATTAATATAATGTAAAATTATCTAAATAGGGACTCAGTCGGCCGGTTCCTCGGCTGTTCCCTCCCCCGATTTTCGCACTTGTTTCTCCTCCTTTCGACGTATAAACTTAGACAAGCGATCTTTATGGCATCCATGATGGATTCGTCGAGGCAAAAATAAGAAACACCGGTCCAATTTTTGTAAAATTGAGATTTGGCTTAAATTGACCAAATCTCAGATTTACTCTCACCCGGTGCACGAAAATGTAGGAAAACGGAGTAAGACGTAGATTAAGGTGAGTATGATAACATACTAAAAACTCACCTTATTTCACCGGCCCAATATCCGTAGATCTGAGTTTTAAAATTAAACCGGCCAAAAACTAAAAACTCAGATCTAAGCTAAACTGATGCATGGAAATGCGTGTAAACTTAATATAACGTAGATCGAGGTGAGTAGAATGACGTATTAGAAACTCACCTTGATCTGACTGCTGGATTGTCCGAATCTGCCAAAAGTCTAAAATGCCTCTGTTTAGCTCTAGGGAGAAAAGAAAAGAAAATAAAAGAAAAAAGAAAAAGGGAAATGAAGAAAAGTTTCAGCTTTCCTCTATTTATAGAAGAGCCCGACACCGGTCTACTCGGGCCCCGGGTCAAACTTTTTTCCTTTTTTCAACTTTTTTTCATTTTCACCCGCTGGCTAAATCCTTTGATTTTTTGTGCCAACGGGGGCCCATAATAAATTTCTAGAGACTTAATTGGAGGTCTTTTTGGCAGTTACTAATTTCCATGCACAGTTAATTACTTTATCTTCTAACTCCATCTTATCTTAAGCTTAACTTCTCTTCTTAATTAGACACATCCGGACCGACGTATTGTTCACTTAATATGCCGTCTTACACTATTCTATTTGTACGGAAAAGTCATATTAGGTCTAGGTGTGTTGGTGAAGCTTGTCCTGGCACTTCCAAAATAAAACCTTACTAAACTAACATATAGCTAGGGAAGCAAGGATCGATCCCACAAGGAGCTCGTTATACTTCGCTTTACTTTTATTCACTATAATCGAACAACAAACAAAGGAACAATGGCTCATAAAACAGAAACTAGAAATCAACTAAACAAACCGAGATGTAAACTAGAATTTAAAGGTAGAGTGGCTTGGAATTCAATCTCAAAACTAAGAAATCAAACTAATAACAAGATCTACAACAAGTAATCAAAAGGAAACTAGAGTAATTGAGCTCCAATCTAGCAATTAATCGTAATCAACTTCAACTAATAGATCATTGATCCTTGATCTTCAATCTAATCATCCAATCCTGTTATAGTTAGCATAGCCTAAGGTACTCCAGTTTCGCGTAAGCCCGATCACTCCTTAATCGTTGAAGTTAGCAAGCTCGGTCACTCAATCTAACTCTCTTCCCTCGTAATCAACCTATTCCTTAGCGGCTATAAGTTTAAATCACAAGAGAGCATTACGATCTAGAGCAATATTAGCTAACTACAGCCATGTGAGCTCAGCGCATCTCCATGTAACTCTCCCCTTCAATTTCCCCAAATCTAATCTAAGATTTGGTTGCTACTCCGTTCTAAGCAAAATCTACAATTACGAATAGCAAATTGCCTAGAATAGCTAGTGTATTGAAGAAGCCCAAGCAATGCGGCCGTCATTACTCATGAATTCCCCAAAATCACTTGATCTCTAAAACTTCCAAGATCAATTAGCTCAAGAAATTAAAGAATACAATAGAATTGAAAGCTTTAAGCTCAAGATCTTACCATTAATTGGAGAAGAATTACAATTACAAGCTAAATCGGATTAGAAGTACTTAGCTTCTCATGGAAGATGAACAAACCTCCATGAAAGTTGAGAGAATTCTTCAAAATCCTCAGAGAATCAAGCTTTTCAAGTTTTTAACAAACTTAAAAACTGCTCTTCTAAGAAGAGCTAAGGCTATTTATAGTCTAACTAATAACTATCAATTTCCTAATCTATCCTTTCCTAAAACATGATTACAAAGTTAAGTAAGGGTAAAAATGTATTTTCCAGCTCCTTAGCCTAGCTAATTGGCAACTGGAACGATTTTTGCGGCTTTGAATGAGTCAATTTTGAGTTTGAATCTTCTGTTGCAATTAATCCTGCAAAAATCACATCTGACTGTAGCACGTCAGAACTCGGCCATTGAGAGGCTCTCGCGTAGCCTTTAAATGGCTAGGTTTCTCTGCTCACTGACTCTTGAACTCGCGAACAGACATTGAGAGGCTCTCTCGTAGCCTCTAAGTGGCTCGAACTTCTTTCTTTGTTTTAATCCCAAAATGGACTATTTTAACATGTATTTGCATTTTCTCCATTATTTCACCTATAATTGGAAAACACCTCAATTAGTGATTAATTAAAGTACTTAGGTGTCTAATTCATCCAAATTATAATGCAAATACATGAACAAATTAAGCTCTAACAAATTCCCCCACACTTGAACCTTGTTTGTCCTCAAACAAGCTTAAGGATAGAAAACAGAATTTTGAACTGAAATCAACATCTTCAAACAACAACACTCAAATTTCAATCAAGATCAATATACAAGTCAATTAACAAATTGTATAGGAATGTAAAGACACTTAGCAATGATCAACAAGAATTGAGAAAATCACCAATCTAAGAAGTCACAAGCATGTATCAATCTCCAATACACATTTGCATGAACAAGGTAACTCTTCTTTGTTTTTCCACTCCTTTCTCCCTTCAGTATTTATCAAATGGACCACACATACTTCTTACACATACAAGTTGACCATATGCTTGCAATTACACCTAACCTCCACTACTTAAAAATGCATAAATGCATGAATCGAAAGGTCTTTCATTTCGGTTGTAATGAGGCCAAGGAAGGGAAAAGGTGTACAAAAACATCTCAAGAATGATGAAATTTTAACTTGACATTCAAGGGCAAATGTCTCAAGTAATAGCCCTTTGCTTGGCTTGATTAACATCTTCAAATTCATCATTGGTCAAGGTCTTTTCCTTCCTTTTCATTCTTTTTGCATAAGGAGACACTCCTTTTCTTTGATTGTGCCTTTTTCTTTACATTTTTCAGTTTTTATTTTGGCACTTTCTTTTCTTTTCATTTTAATTTTGGGTATCTTCCTTGCTTTCTTCTCTTCTTATTTCCTTTAACCAACACCAATGAGTGGAAGCTTTCCCCCACACTTATTTCTTTGCTAACCAATCACCAAGAACAACAATTGTGAATTCAAGCCTCAATTCCACCACTTAAGAAATGGGGACAAGAACTTGGTTTTTCCTTTTAAAGCTTAGGTTCTTTGGTCAATGTGGCTGTCAAGGAAATAAGGTCAATTCATATTACATTAAGCTCGAAGGGTTTCTAAATTTGTTTTACCATGGTTGGTCTTTTGGCTCAAACTCATTCCTAGGTGCCTTTGTCATTTTCAATGCAAACACACATTCATGTAGTCTTGAAAAGGTATAAATGCAAGTTCTAGAAACAATGTATGCATAGAAGCAATCAATTCACTCATCAAAGAAAAGAGATTGGGTGCAATCTCATTAAGCTCAAATAATCTCTCAAGTTTGCACAAAATAGTTACCTTATTCAATTAACATGCATTAGAAAAAATCAACACACTTAGAAACTAAGTGAAAAAGTGATTAACCAACTCTATCAATCAATACTAAGCACTTGATTTCCTAGACAAACCATCAATTTGACAAGTATACCAATCTATCAAGGAATTCAAGCATCATCATTCAAAGAATTTAACAAAAAAAAAAATTCTGATTTTGGAAAAAATTAAAACTATGCAAAAATAAAGAAAACAGAATGTAAGCACAAAAATGAATTCATCCTCCCCCACACCTAAATGTTACATTGTTCTCAATGTAGCAAGCAACAAAGCAAAGTAAACTTGATTAAGGAGAAAAAGCAATTTACCTGAAATCCGAGACAATATAGCTACAAAACAACATAGCAATCCGGAAAGGAGAGGTGAAATCATAAAGAACAGAGTTTATACAAACCATAATAGAACATAAAAGTACCAAACGAAATTGTACCAACTACTACCGAGAGGTTAAAAACTAAAGGCTGAAATGTAAAAATGCATGAAATGGAATGTTTGCAAATACACCACTCTTGGTAATTAAACTAGCCATCACTGGGTCGGGCAGTGATTTTGCAACAGAAAAGATATTGGGCTTGTAGGCTTTTAAGGACGAACCACTGAGAGACTCGCTCAGAGCCTCTAAATGGCTAACTCGATGGTAGCTGAACAAAGTTTCTGACTTGCTAGCCACTGAGAGGCTCTCTCGTAGCCTCTAGATGGCTAACTCGATGGTAGCTGAACAAAGTTTCTGACTTGCTAGCCACTGAGAGGCTCTCTCGTAGCCTCTAAATGGCTACCCAGTTTAGGCTTCAAAATTTTGTTTCTAAATGGAAGCCTCAATAGTGATAGAACCAGCATAAAGACCAAGAGTATGTATTGTAATGTAAACCGAACATACTCAGAAAATGAAAATGAATGAACCATGCACTAATACTGAGAAATAATGAATAGAAAAGGATGTAGACATGAGATGCAACTAAAATGATATGAAAATAAAAGAATGAAGTTACCCAAATTAGTGCAGGACATTGCATTGCTACATGAATCTTCAGCTGAGCAAGCTACAAAACACAAGGTGAAATGAATTAAAATGACATACAAACCAAAATGCAAGAAAGAAAACCAATAATAAAAGAATAAAAGGATATGAATTGGGTTGCCTCCCAACAAGCGCCTTCATTTAATGTCTTTGGCTAGACATTTTTATCACTTGACCTTGTCAAGGTGGATCTTGCCACCTAATAGCAAAAAAAAGGTAAGATAGAAACTCAAAAACATATGGACAATGAAGTACAAAGATATGTAAGGATATGAGAAAGATACAATCGAATGAATGGCACAAAACACCATGATATGCTAGTATGGCCAAGGCCATTGTTGTGGCTGTCTTCAGTTTATGTTTAAGTGTCTTTAAGCACACAAGTTTGGCTTTGGTCAGCAATTGAGTACAGGGCAGCTCCTTCAAAGATTTACAGAATTTGGAACCATGAAAGATTTGGTCTTCAACCCCCCATATTCCAAAATTTTCAAGGAATGACTCAACTCCTAAAAAATCTGGGTCACCAATAAAATAGCATTCCCTAACTATTGCATCCTCACACTGGGGTGGGGGTGTGTCCTGGATAATGTTGGCACGTATCTTCTCCCCCACACTTGTTGTAGACATTGGGACATTGTAAGTTTGCTCAAAATGAAACTCTAGTAATGGATCTTCAACAAGTATTGGTGTGTGATGATTCTCCTTTGAATCCATTTCTATCTTAGAAGGAAATGTTGAAACACACGCATTAGCATCGAAGCTAGAATTCACAAGGTTATCAGTTACCTCTTGCTGATCGGATTCAAAGTTCAAGCTTGATAGGGGCATAGATGCCTTAATTTCCTTGTTGCACGTAGTCTGACTAGATAGCCTCTTAGATGCTTGCTCAGAGCCTCTAAGTGGCATGAAGGAAAAAGGTGAAGGTGATACAAATGTCAACACTGGCCTCTGAGAGTCTTCCTCGTAGCCTCTAAATGGCCTGAGACTTTCCTCTTCTACTTCAAATTTCGATATAGGCTGTTGAGAGGCTTTCTCAGAGCCTCGAGTGGGTTGAACTGTAGATTCTCTATTGCTTTTTCGATTGGTCTCCACACCTCAGCCTCTTCATCCGAGTTCCATTCATCAATAGAAACAATATCTTCAAAATTTATACTCATGGATGGCTTGTGTACTACATTCTCAACAAATGTAGTATCATACTCATCTTCATCATCCAAATCACAATAACCATCGTCCATCCTATCTTTGTCCAGGGAAACCTTTAATGCTTCGATAGAAACAACCATGTCATCAAGTTGGTGCGTTAGCTCATCCATGAAAGCATGTAGTTGCTGAAGTCGAGCCTCTTGAGACTCCAAAACAGTAGCATTTTCAGACACCGTCTCCATAAGATAGCTTAAGGAAGATAGCCTTTGCATTTCTTCTCTATGTTGTTGATTTGAATGCTGGACATTTCTTCCTTCCATTCCCTCAAATTGCTCTGTCAAAGAAGAAATTGAATCTTGTTGCTCTTGTGGATATGATGGCTGTCCATATTGTGACATGGCTTCAAATGGAGGAAAATCATGGAATGATGGCACATATTGGACTTTTTGGTCATATGGAATCCATTGATCCTCCCATGGTTGATTGAATGTATGGAATTGGTGTGGATCATAAGACTGAAATGTTGGCTGTCCATATTGAGGATGTTGATGCATATGAGGACATCTATTTGCTGTTCCATTCAAAATGAGGTCTGAAAGTTGCTGAACTTGAAGGCTTAATTCGCGAAATGGTTCCTCAACTTGAGAAGAATCATAACAAGGAAAGACATGTTGGAATTGGTAGGCATATGGCATCCATTGGTCCTCCTAATAGCGGTTGAATACATTCCCTTGATATGGTCCAGAAGACCAAGACATGAAGCTTTTGAAATGTTAAACAATCCTGAAAATGAGCTCAAGGGTGGAGTAGGTGGTTGACTCAATTTGTTGCCAAATTTCTGCAAAACACACAAAGAACAAAAGAAGAAACGAAAGGAACAAAAGCAAAGCACAAGAAGAAACAAGTAAAGGAGCTAAATCAAAACCAAACGAAACAAACAACTAAGTTCTAAACTAACAAAAACAGAAGAAAATCAAGAAAAAACAAGGGCAGCAACATAAGAACAAATTCTAAACAAGAGACATAAGCAAACATACTAAACTAACAATCACTACAGCAACACACATAAAACAACGACAAAAATCCTATCCAAACAGCAAACCTCACACAAAATCAACTATCACAATGACTAACAAGTATTCCTAACTCACTTATACTACCAAACACACTACAAAGTCAGTTTACAACTACAAAATTCGAGCCAAATAGGATTACAAAGATCACAAAAACAGATTATAGTAGAAAAGGTAAAGAGAATGTAAAAGCCGTGCTCCCCGGCAACGCCGCCAAATTTTGGTGAAGCTTGTCGTGGCACTTCCAAAATAAACCTTACTAAACTAACATATAGCTAAGGAAGCAAGGATAGATCCCACAAGGAGCTCATTATACTTCTCTTTACTTTTATTCACTACAATCGAACAACAAACAAAGGAACAATGGCTCATAAAATAGAAACTAGAAATCAACTAAACAAACCGAGATGTAAACTAGAATTTAAAGGTAGAGTGGCTTGGAATTCAATCTCAAAACTAAGAAATCAAACTAATAACAAGATCTACAACAAGCAATCAAAAGGAAACTAGAGTAATTGAGCTCCAATCTAGCAAGTAATTGTAATCAACTTCAACTAATGGATCATTGATCCTTGATCTTCAATCTAATCATCCAATCCTATTATAGTTAGCGTAGCCTAAGGTACTCCAGTTTCGCCTAAGCCCGATCACTCCTTAATCGTTGAAGTTAGCAAGCTCGGTCACTCAATCTAACTCTTTTCCCTCGTAATCAACCTATTCCTTAGCGGTTATAAGTTTAAATCACAAGAGAGCATTACGATCTAGAGCAATATTAGCTAACTACAGCCATGTGAGCTCAGCGCATCTCCATGTAACTCTCCCCTTCAATTTCCCCAAATCTAATCTAAGATTTGGTTGCTACTCGGTTCTAAGAAAAATCTACAATTACGGATACCAAATTGCCTAGAATAGCTAGTGAATTGAAGAAGCCCAAGCAATGCGGCCGTCATTACTCATGAATTCCCCAAAATCACTTGATCTCTAACACTTCGAAGATCAATTAGCTCAAGAAATTAAAGAATACAATAGAATTGAAAGCTTTAAGTTCAAGATCTTACCATTAATTGGGGAAGAATTACAATTACAAGCTAAATCGGATTAGAAGTACTTAGCTTCTCATGGCAGATGAAGAAACCTCCATGAAAGTTGAGAGAATTCTTCAAAATCTTCAGAGAACCAAGCTTTTCACGTTTTTAACAAACTCAAAAACTGCTCTTCTAAGAAGAACTAAGGCTATTTATAGTCTAACTAATAACTATCAATTTCCTAATCTATCCTTTCCTAAAACATGATTACAAAGTTGAGGGTAAAAATGTATTTTCCAGCTCCTTAGCCTAGCTAATTGGCAACTGGAACGATTTTCGCGGCTTTGAATGAGTCAATTTTGAGTTTGAATTTTCTGTTGCAACTAATCCCGCAAAAATTGCATCTGGCTGCAGCATGTCAGAACTCGGCCATTGAGAGGCTCTCGCGTAGCCTCTAAATGGCTAGGTTTCTCTGCTCCCTGACTCTTGAACTCGCAAACAGCCATTGAGAGGCTCTCTCGTAGCCTCTAAGTGGCTCGAACTTCTTTCTTTGTTTTAATCCCAAAATGGACTATTTTAACATGTATTTGCATTTTCTCCATTATTTCACCTATAATTGGAAAACACCTCAATTAGTGATTAATTAAAGTACTTAGGTGTCTAATTCATCCAAATTATAATGCAAATACATGAACAAATTAAGCTTTAACATGTGTCAACTCTCCCCTCATTCTAAAAATTTCGTCCTCGAAATTAACGAGGTAGCTTTGGGGAGATTTGGCTTCAATCCCAAACCCTTCTTCCGTTTTCGAATAGTGTTTGCATCACTATTCGCTGCTAAAGTCCATCATGCTTCCGATGCGCACTCTGATCATTCTCTTCGTCAAGAGTGGCTTCGTCGCTCTTCTACTCTTGAGTTTGAACCTCATCTTTTCCTTAACATAGCCTACCCTTACCTATTCATGGGTTAGGCTCGCTTCACTTTGGTCATAACACTTGGAGGTTTTTCTTCCGCTTCAGCTGTGCTTACCCGATCCTTTCACCTTATCCTTTCTTAAAGTCTCTTTTAATGAGACTATCCTCTTGTTACTTCTGAGGTTTCATACCTCTTACTCTTCTTAGGAGTCTCTCTTCCTTTCCCTGTGCCACTATTTCTCACTTTGAGGCCATTCTCCGACGAATTTCTCGTCGTTTCGTGGTCTTGTACTCATCTTTGTAACCAAGCTATTAGGAAAGACCTTAACTTAACTCCCTCGCCTTCGAGGCAAGGATGCGGTGAGTTAACTGTCTTCCCCCCTACCTTGGTTTTGCTTCTCCGTTTCGTTCCTCACTTCCATTCAAACCTCATGGCATATGAGTTGAGCTCCAGTACACACTAGCCCACACTTGGCCACATCATAACAGAGGAATCAGATATCATGCCCTCTCGGCTCTCACAATATGATCCACTCTTTGACCACCCATCACAATCACACATAGGGCCCTTAGCCCATCATATCACATACAAGGCCCACGGCCCATCACATCTCTCATCCTCTCTGCGATGGAGAACTCTAGGAGGTCTCATGCTCTCTCCAATCACACACTGGGCCGGTCCTCTCCAGTGGTCATCACAAAGATCCTCAAGATCTCGATCTCTGATCCTTCATCTCATAGGGATGCCTCACATGGCTCCCAAGTCAATCACACTTGAGCCTCGACTTCATACCCATTCATGCCATTTCTCTAGCCTTTTAGGCTTTCTCTCATCTTTCTCTCCCTTGGAGTGTCCACTTCAGGAGGTGCCGCATGTTTCTCTTTACTATGGTCTTCTTTAATCACTTTAGCTTCTTTGCTAAGGGTCGATTTCTTTTCCTCACTTTATCAGTAGTACTCTCTGGGGGTTTCCTTATCCCCTTCTTTAACCTTCCTTTCCATCCATCCACGTCCATTGTGGGGTCCACATTCCTCTTGCCTTCCCGTCAATACGAGACTATGCAAATCACGCACGTCAAACTCTAGCGATATTCTTTGTAACTTCTTAATCTTTGCATTCCTCTCTCTTAAGGTATCTTGTTCTCCACCTACTTGACCTTCACTTTGGTCCATTGCCATCTTTTGGCCTCATTTTGCAGCTTTTGTCGTCAATATACCCTTTTCCTTAGGGTTATCTCCATATCTTTTCTCTTCTCCATACTCCTTAACCTTGATTCATGCAATCTTTCACATCTTATCCACGGTTTCCTTTACCTTGGCTTTATTCTTCCCTTTCTTTGCTTTCTTTATTGACTTTCTTTATCATCCTCATCTTTATTCCTCTTTTCTTCTAACACCCTTGTCTCTCTTGGGGTTAAAATTTCCTTTCTGCTGCTTACATTGGCTGGGCTCATAGAAGTTCATGAGTTTGATAAGTTCTTTCTTTATCCCTGTACTCCTTCCATTGAGTACTCGGGGTTCTTTCTTATCATCTTTTCTGTGTCAGTTCCCACATTTTGCTTTTCACATGTGGGTTTCCTTTATCTCAGCCATCTTCGGCTCTTAATCCTTTGAAATCTCTTCTTTGTCTTTCAATACCATGGTTTATTTATCGTGGACAACACCTTTCTCTATCCTCCATTGCCTTACAATCCTGTCCGCGCCAAGCTAACTCCATTTTAACTTGGTTTAACTCTATCTCCCATATCCTTTCTTCACTTACTATTCTTAGAGGAGGTTATCCTTAAAGTTAGCTTACTCCCTTCCTTTTAAAAATTCAACTTATCCTCCATATTCCTTAACTTCTTACTCTTAATTCCTTCTGTCTCATTCTTTTATCACACTTTCATCTTTTTGCCTTTTCCAGTTCCAACCATAATTCTGGTTTATCCTCTTTCTTTCTTCAACTCTTACTTAGGTCGATCCACTTTCCTTATTCTCTGTGTTTGATTATCCTTCAAATCTCCATCATTATCATTATTCTCGTCATCATCATCGTTTCACCTTGTTTACACCACCATTATTTTGTATCCTCATTCCTTTATTTATCCTTTTCCTCTTCTTTACTTTATTTCTTTACTTGTATAATCCCCATTCACTCGTTTCCTACGAGCGCTCCTTCTCTTATGTTTTCTCCAATTTTCTCTTTCTATCCAATTTCTTATTCTCTTCTTCATAAACTTAATCATCAAGGTCTTCCTTTCCTTTCTTTTCATACTCTTGACTCCTCTTCTCTGTAGTTCCAACCTCCAATAATCCTTGTTTATTCCATCTTTTCTTTGATTTATTTGCTTTACGATGTAGTGCCTTGGCTTGACTCCAGTTTGGGGTTCATTATGTTCGACTTTCTTTAGCTAATATCCGTTTCTAAGTCTTTTATACACTTTCATTCACTAAGTCTTTCTTAGTCCTCTTTCTAAGCCTTTTTTAATCCCCTTTTTATTCCTTTCTTTTACCTATCCCTAATTTATCTACCTAGGTTTTGTCTCGAACCCTAATTTCCTAGTCTTTTACTAATCCTATCTAGTCATTTTAGGGTTATTAACCTATGATTCGTTATGAAATTATTGCTAATTAAAGTTAAAGTTTTCTAGTGATATGTTATGTTTTTCTTCTTTTAAAGCTCTATTCCTAGTTAGCCTATACTTAGTTCATCAATTGAACTAAGTCTGTCTTTCTTCGAGGCCTTATTCATCTCAAATTTAGCCTAGCATTTTCTTTTACCTAGAGTTTTATGCATTCTTTCTTCATTAAGAAAGCTTCCGTACTACATCACGACATTTCTTTATCCTTTGTTTAAGGGTTTGCTTTTCTTCTCTTTTCCCCTTCTTCTTTCTCACCAATTCCTTCTGGTGATGTCCTTTTAGTTCTGAGGAACATTCTCCTCATACTTTTCATTTACACATATGCAGGCATTCTCATCGGTCCCATGCATTCTACTCTCTCCACTTGCTTACTTCCCATTGACTTTATCAAAATCATTTCTCATTGTCCTTTAGAGGTCTCCTCCTTCTTACTCTCATTATCAATCAATGATAAGGGGTAGATCACCTTTAACCCCTTAGAAGTGAAGGTTTCTAGCTCATCTCTCTCCTTATTCCGTTTCTTACATCTTCATTTCCTTTCTCTTCTTTTTCTCCAATATTCTCTTTTAACATTGGTATCCAATGGTCAGACAAGTAGAAACAGACGTACTACTCCTTGACCACTTGGATGTGATCTCTTTTCATTCTTTCCTCATTCTCCATCTTATCATTTTTGCCTTATTCCTCCTCATCATTTCCCAAGAATGGCTTCTCTTTTGTTCTTTTTCCTTATTCTTCCTTTTTGTCATCCTTAAATTCTTTGGGATTTTTTCTTATCAATCCTTACTACATCCTCAAGTGGTTCTCCATATCTCACCCCTCATGATTTTGGGCTCACTCAAGCTATTTCAATTTCCTTGGTTGCTTCTTCTCAATTTGCTTCAAGTGGTTTCTTTCGTCCACTATATCCCCTTTCTTTCACCACTTACACACCACTGTATAAGTACAAAAGAAGTCAGCTAGTCCTTGCTGTAACTCCTCTCTCACCTTTTGCCCACTTCTAGGAATATCATCCAGGCAATCTGGGGGCTCATCCCACCAGACTTTCCAACTTGTGGACTCATCCCACCAGGCTCACCATAGTGTTGGGTCAAGCCAAAACTACCTCACATACTACCCTAAGGCCTAGGCGTTCGACTACCAGTGCACTGCAGCACTCCTCAAACCCTAGCCGCCAAGGGTTTTCTTGCTCTTTGTGGGTTCCTTGGTGATCTCTTCACTTGGCTAGTTCTTCCTTGGCCTCACTTTTCATCCTTCCATTTGTTGCCTTGTGAGGTCCTACTCGATTCTTCATCCCTTTACTCGGATGCTTCATCTCATGTCTTGAAGTTTTTAGTCGACCACGTCTTCCGTGATCGACTTCTTCGATTTCTTTCATTCTAATCCAACTCTCTCTCCTAGGCTACACACTAATGGTGTAGAGAGCGAGAGAAGTGAGGTTAGCGTTCACAGACGTTAGGCCCCATCTTGGTCCCTTGCCTCATTCTAGCCGCTTCACTTCCTCCCAACTCTTACACGTCACTAGTGTAAAGAATAGGGGAACGCGTCTAGTTTAAGTTTCAATTCGATGCTTACTAGCGAGTCTTGATGTTCACAACTTCAAAGGTTGGGCATCGAAGGTTGTGGGCATCGAACCAGCTTTCTTCAGTGCCAAGCCTCTAATTAGGCTATCAAGGAGAATTGGATGAGATATTGTCTATCTCACCACCCAAAGGGAAATACCATCCCTTGCATGATTTAGCTGTCTGGTAGGAAGAACAATCATAAGCTGAAGAATTGATTTCGGGGGAATTTCTTGGGAAACATACTTTGCTTTCATGAATCTCGAGAAGAAGGTGGTCGTGGTGTCATTTCACCTAAAGACCACACTCGAGAACTCTATCTGATGGCTTGTTAGTAAAGAAAGTACTCTAAGAGTAGGTTTGATCATTTACTATGCTTTCGAGTAACTACATACTTGAACTTTGGAATTCTAAACCTATTTAACCCACTGGCTTCGAAAACGTTTGAAAACTCTTTGAAAATATTTTATAGCTTTTGAAAATAGTCAGAATCTTTCAAATGCTTTGATACCATTAAAGTTGTCACGCCCCGACTCACCCAGGTCAGCCACATGGCAACCGCAGCGTTGCCTCAAAGTACGTGCCGGCCGCTCACGAACCCAAAACACCGCAAGGCAAAGAAATGGATATCATCGCTGCAAAACAACTAAAACTTTAATTAAAAATTATTTAATAAAATAATTAACTTTAAAAGATGTACCAGTGGATTAATTTAGAAGAAATACCTATGCAGCGGAAACACTAAGCCTAAGCCACCAACGCCTCCTAAGGAGCCTCCATTCTATTTGCTGACCTTGTACGCGGATCTGCATCCATCCACATTGGATACATGTGAGTGACAGAGGTTCAATGAATCTCCATCAGGGTTAGGGAAACAGGGGTGATCCAAAATATAATAAAGTAAAATAAAATAAAAATAAAGTAAATATCTTTCTTTTCAAAACTCTTTTCTGGTTCTCCAACCGAGAACCCTCTTTCAAAACTCTTTAAATAAATAATTATATATATCACGAATGGGCTGGCATCTCGACCCGTCGGTCGTATGCCTTACTGCAACGAGGGCTATCTCTTTCTCTTTAAACACATTTTCACAATTTCTCTTTCTCTAGCCCGTTCCCTTGGTGGTGCCCGTTGCTGTGGTGGAACACAGCTACCTGGAGCCCTGGCAAGCTTCCCTACGCGCCTCTCCAAGGTCTCGTTTCACCGTGCCCCTAGATAGCCGGTCCACGGCTGAGAATCATGCATGCTCTCAAACTTGGTCCACGCTCTCACATATATTGGAGCACCGAATAACCCACTTAATCACTCGTCTCCCAAGGGTATCGTACCCTCATTAATCATAAACTAATAATATTTCATATATATATATACATAAAATATATACATTTAAAACAGATAAACACACACAGATAAGTCTTTATGTTTTCTTTTTAAAACATCACACTCTCTATGTGGGTATATCACCATGCAAATGTGTGCGTGTGGATTTCCCGTATCCCAAAGCTTTTGAAAACATTTATGTTTTTAAAACATTTTTAAAACCTTTGTTCCCAGTGGCTAAACAAAGAAGTCTAGGCCACTCACAGTATTGGGAGATTCGTATACTCCCAAGCACTCCATGTAGCTTAACATCCGGAGCATCGCTGCATTCGATTCAACCGGAGCCCTAATACACGAAATATACGTTAGCATTCATAATTAAATTTATGAATGCACCTACGAGGCTCTAATATGACCTAAGACTGGGTTTGAGTGTGATTCGGGGCCCAGGAAAGTGTTCGGGAGGTTTCGAGGCTAAAATCGAACTCTTTACGTAAAATTTCCAAAATGCCTCCGTTGGCCTTTGGGCCCCATGCCTGGGTTGGGATGGGCCCCCTCGTGGGCTGGGCCAAGTTCTATGCAAAATTGGGCCCAAAAAGCCCTCACGCGAGATATTTGTATATTATAATTGTAACCATATTTTGTCCGGAAAGTAGCTTTTCTTCATTTGAAGTTAAAGTTTTAATATTAGTATTTATTTTCAATTTTAAAATCTAGTCTAATTTTAATTAGATAAATTTGTAATTTAACTAATTAAGATTAATTGTGGGCTAGACTTTAATTTGAAACTGAAATTAAATTTGGGCTTTAATTTAAAATGAAAATGTTTGGGCTTTGGGTTTTTATGAGTGGGCTTAAAAATTGTGGAATATTCTAGAATAAAAATCAGGGAGAAAATCTTCGTAAAAAAGGAAAGGAAATAATTGAAGATTTAACCCTAATCTTAATCTACAAGAAAACCTATTAAAACCCTAATCCTTGGAGTAGTATACAAGGAGCACTTAGGGCTAAAAAAAAGAAAGAAGAGGAGGAGAGAAAAAAAAAGAGGGGGACGGCTGTTGGAAAAGAAAAATTTTTCGATGCTTTGTGTTTTCTCAAAAAAAAAAAGGAAAAGAAAGAAGAAGAAAGAGAAATTGAAAAGGAAGAGTAAAACAAACTTTTGGATTTGCCACGGTTGACCCGAGTACAACTTCGCTGGAACTTGACAATATTTTTCTCATCGTCCGGATCTCTGCTTTTGGATCACTTCTTGGTAAAATTTCTTTTACTATATAATTCTATATATTTGCTCCATGATTTCCTGACATCTATTGTTGATTGTGGATGGGTCCCATGTGGTTTGTGATATGATGAGTAAAAGATGGAATAAAAGACTTCTCTTTTAAAAGTGGGCACGTGAGTTAAGATAAACAAAAACTGTAGACTTTTATACTTATTTGCAGTGTCTCCATGAAATTGTTTGTGTGTATAACTCTGTTTGCATCATCAATTGAGGGACTTTGTATTAGATTGCTTGTAAGTATATTTTAATCTATACTTACATATCACGTGTCTGCTTGTTCTTTTTTTTACCCTTTCTTTTCTTTCTTTTTCAAATATATATTAAATGACTTGTTATAATGCCTAATTGCCTATATCTCCATTTTTTTGGGTTTTTTTTATAAAAAGATGAAACATAAGGAAAAAGATAATAGATTATATATATATATTAGCAACCAGATAGCACGTTTTTTTTTAAAACATTTTTTTAATACCATGTTTCATATATTATGTCATCATATATTTAGTATATAATCTATAAATATTTTAATAAAAAAAGACCCAATGAAGGGGTTCTTCTTTGAAATCGTGTAGACGTTTCTTGGATTGATCCTTTAGGGTAGGGTTTTATTTAAACTCAATCGGGTAAGCCGAAGCGGTTTGGATGAGATCTTAACAAAAATCTACTCTCAATAACTAATTTTAATTTAAAATAAATTACTGTACTTGCATATCATATTATACTTGTCATCGCATTTGAAATATAAATTGTTTAATTAAAAGGACCCAGTGAGGGTGGTCATTCCTTGAAGTCGTGTAGGCGCTTCTTGGAATGGTCCCTTAGGGAGAGGTTCTCTTTAAACTCAATCGGGTAAGCCGAAGCGGTTTGGAGAGAATTTCTATTAAAATTCTACTCTCGCCCTTAATTAAAAATTGGATAATTTTGCATCACATGCATCATGTATAAACTTAATATTTTAATTTTTAATTTTTTAAATAGAAAAGGTAATAAAATAAAAATGAATAATGAATTGCATAAAGAAGTTTTTTTGGTTATGCTTAAAATAAAACACAACCTTGCATCAATATGACCTAGAATTAGATTAGATTGAAATGGTACCGTCATTTTTGACGAGCGTTGTGGGGGTGCTGATCCTTCCCCATGCGTAACTGAACTCCCGAACTCAACTTTGTTTCGTAGACCAAAGCCTACCTAGCTTAGTGTACCCATAACTACATTAGGATAGGTAGATTCGCATAGGTGACTAATCACACCTAGGAAAAAAGATTAGTGGCGACTCCATAAAATTTTGACAAGTCAGACGATAGGGTTCCCGGACCCACACGTTTCGACAGCTTGGCGACTCCACTGGGGACTAGTTAGAGAGTCGAGCCATTAATTAGTTTAGTCTTATTCTAGGTCTTAATAATTGGTTGTATCATGGTTTAATTTTGGGAGTAATTTTTCTTAGGGGCATGTTAGTGTGATTTTTTTTATAATTATGTTCTAATTTACACACTTGTTTGTTTGTTTTTATTATTTATTTATTATTCATCTATTTATTTATTTTGTTGTATTTTTTTTCAATCTATTTATCGCCATATTGTTTGTTATAATTACTAATTACTTTTTTTTGTTTGTTTCTCTCATTTGAAGTTTAAATTATGTTTAGTTGTGGTATTGATAAAAGGTTTGTATGTTCCTTCTCACACACTTCACAAATTGCATTCATGCACGAGCCTTATTGTACCCATGCTCTTACCTTCTAGGAGGGGGCAAAGTAGCTAACTTTTATGGGGCAATCGCCTCCAAATGGAGTTTAGTAGTGAAACGCCTCCACTCAAATTGAACCCTCTCCAATTCGTAACCTGTAATGGGTGAAGGAGTTTTGGGGACAATTTGGGAACCGTTGGCCTTTAGAGCATTGAACCCATCACATAGATACCTGTGAGAAGCCTAAACTTAGGTAGAGCCGATCCTAAATTGAGTGAAACCAAAGTTAGGACACATGAAGGAACACTTCTTACCTTTGCCATTATGTTTCATAAATTCTATTTGGACCGTAGAGTGGGTAAGGTCACCTTATCCGCAATAGGAAGACTACTTGTCCCGAGGGCACTGCTGCCCAATTTAATGACTTTACTTGATTGTGATCATATGTAAAAGGGACGCCAATTTTGGAAATTCTTTTATATATCTTGTTATTTCATTTTTTCTATGGATACTAATTTCTCTTCTTTTATTTCCTTGTCATGCATCCTTCATACATCTTTTGCACATCATTTCGCATATAGGATTTTGCCACATCACAATTAAAGGCATAAAGACAGTTAGTTATGGCTGGAAACAAGGGGGAGGCACTTCTCACTAACGACATTGATCTTGATCCAACCCATTTTATGACTCAAAATGAAGTAGCTCAGCCGCAGATTGAGGTTGATTTGGCTGTCGAATCTACACTTCCGGATCAGGTTAACACCACTTTTGAGTGGGGTGACATTGCTCGTTTGGTTAAGATATGGGAAAATTGGGATGGAGCGCGTCAAGAGAGATTCGTAAAGAAGTTTGGGTGTATAGCTTCTTTGTTGAAAGTCGAGATCGACATTCAGTTAATCCGAGCCATGCTGCAATTTTGGGACCCCTCTTATCGCTGCTTCGTCTTGAATGAGGTAGATTTGGTTCCAACACATGAAGAGTATGCCGAATTGATACAAGTGAAGCATGACTTTCGGGGCAGAGTCTTTTGGAAAAGTGAGAATAAGAACACTTTCAAGGTATTGGCTAGAATGATGGCGATCACGGTTGAGGAGCTAGGCAAGCATGTTCAAAACCAAGAAACCAGGCATTATGAGATTAACTTTTTCTGGTCCTTCATGAAAAAGCATTCAAATGATGAAACAGCATTGGATGTTTTCGCTATCCTTGTCTACACATTGGTGATCTTCCCAAAGAACCTCGGATTTGTGGATTCAGCTGTGATAGAATTGGTGGATCATGTGACATATAGAGGGGATCCTTCCACAGCAATCTTGGCTGAAACTCTGTTGTCCTTGAATCACTGCTGCGTTAAGAAGAAGGCACGTTTTATTGGGTGTTCTCAACTACTTTATATTTGGATGGTTAGTCATCTAAAGTGCCTAAACTGCATGTTCATGTTTAAAGATCACATTAGTGATTTTTCTAAGAGGAAGCTGAACCGAAAGTCGAAGTAAGAATGGGTGGACATGTTTAACAACTTCACAAGTGAAGATATCATTTGGAAGGCAAGATAGATGGTAAGCGCAAAAGTGAAGTACCAATCAGAAATGGAGCCTTGGTTGCCACTAATCGGATTGTGGGGAGCTATCAGTTACTTGCCACTTCTGGTTCAAAGGCAGTATGGGTTTGAGCAGTTCGTACCTTTAACTCAAGGGCTGGATAGTGTGGAATTTATCTATGAAGAGCAAAATGATAACAAGAAGATTAAAGCATTTGAAGCTGTGTGGAAAAATAAGAAGGAGGTTGAAGAGGGAAATCCTTCGGAGTCTGCAACTGATGAATACCTGAAATGGCATCAGCAAAGAGTCAAGGGTATGAAGCTTCCTCAAAAGAAAGATCCTAATTACCCAGTTGGACATAATGGGAGAGATGCTATGGTTGAATTGACAATTGAGAACCAAAGGCTCAAAGACGGCATTGGAATGGAGGAACTTGACTAGAAATATCGAGAAGAAAAGAAAGAATGGGAGAGACAAAAAAGAGCATATGATGATGAGGTTCAATTCTTAAAGCTAAGCCTAGCTTGGGAAGGTGATATAGTGAAAGCCAAAGATGTTACAATCAAGAGTGTGAATGAGGAGTATGCGAAGCAAAAGGGAGAAGTTTCATCTCTGAAAGATAAGCTGGATAGACAACGAGAAGAGAATGAAAGGCTAAGAAAAAGGTTGAAAGAAGAGAAGCAATGGAATGCAGAATTAGGACATGAAGTTCAAGAGCTCAAGAAAAAGAATGCTCATCCACCTTCACGATTGAGACAAGAGGATTTATTGAAGATCCAAAAACTTGAAGAAGTTGTAGCTAGCCTAAACCATCAGTTGAATGTTTTCCAGCAAGTAGTCCAAGTGCATGTGGGAACTATTAATGAATTGGAACAAGCAAAGAAAAGCTTAGAGGATGCTGTCGAAGTCCTTAGAAATGAGCATGGTGAAACAACTGTTATGCGTGATTCATGGAGGCAAGCATATATGATCAAATTCAACCATGTAGAGTATTTGTTGGGGCAGCTCGAAAAAGGAGTCACTCAAGCTCAGTATATGGAAAGGAAGGCACACAAGATTCAATTGAAGCTAGTTGAGGAAAAGCTGAAGCCATCGGGTAGTCAACATCAACGAGTCTCCCACTTCATGGAAGAAGCAATTTATCAATATCGTCAAGTTGTAAAGCTTTTTGATCTTGTCAAAGTTGAAATGAGAAAGATATAGTTTTTTTTAAAGTGATGTAATAGACCTTTGTTTCGAAGCTTTAATTAAATGTTTTTTGTCTTTAATTGTTATGTGGCAAAATTAGCATTGCATCCATCATGGCATGAATTTTTTTAAGTGCCAAATTACGAAGGAGTTTCATCATTGGTTGTAGGGCGATGATCAAATTCTGGATGAAAATGAGGTTTATAAAACATTCATCGAGTAGTCGGGATGTCTTATAAGTTTCCTTTTCATGGCACAAAGCTTTAAATAAATGGTCTAATTCATGTTTATGACGGGTTAAGGTTCCAAGATAGCTCAAAGGAGATATTATACTCGCCTGCAAGCCAGAATCATGGAGAATGAACAAATGTCAAGAGTTGAGCAGTTGGAAAAATCAAATGAAGAATTGAAGGAACAGATGCGCAAACTGATGAAAATGATGTCCAACTTGGTCAAAGAGAAGACAACAGCTGAAGTTTCTGGTAGTGGGAAGGATAATGACCAGAATTTACCACCAGGCCTTGAGCCCACTCGCATGACTACCCAGGCTTCTGGAAGCATCACGGTGCCACCACCACCTCCGGTAGGAGCATATACCTATCCTGAAGCACCTATGACACATTTTGTGCCTCAGCCCACGGTCCTGAGTGGACATGAGGCAACAAACCCCATCACTTTTGATAGTGATGACAAGGGGAAGCCTGATGAAAATAGCAAGTTATTAAGCATGCTAGATGAAAGGTTGAAGATGGTTGAAGGGTTTAGCTATCATAGGGCTATGAATGCCTCTGAAGCCACCTTGGTACCGGGGTTGGTTATTCCTCCTAAGTTTAAAGTGCCAGAATTCGAGAAATACAATGGCACAAAGTGTCCGCAAGACCACCTTTTGAGCTATGTTAGAAAAATGGCGGCTCACACTTCCGAAGATAAGCTCATGATTCACTTTTTCCAGGACAGTTTAACTAGAGCAGCCTCTAGGTGGTACAATCAATTGGATAGTACCCAAATTAGAACATGGACTGATCTGGCCAAGGCTTTCATAGCCCAATATAAGCAGATGACAGACCTAGCTCCTGATCGTTTGACCTTGCAAACCATGGAAAGAAAGTCTACTGAGACTTTTAAGGAATATGCCCAGAGGTGGATGAACACAGCTGCGCAGGTTAATCCTCCTCTTACAGACAGAGAAACAAACTTTATGTTTATGGAAACCTTGAAAGCTCCGTATTATGGCAGGCTATTGGCCAGTGTACCAAAGGCATTTTCTGACATGGTGGTAGCCGGTGAGTTAATTGAAAAGGCTATCAAATCTGGCAAGATTGATTCAGGTGATACTGCCAACACAAAGAAAGGTCAAAGCTCTAAGAAGAAGGAAGGGGAAGCTAATAATGTTAGCACTTACCAACTACCACATTACACTCATCCATATAACCCATCCCAGCAACCCTATGGTTATCAATATCCTTACCAGCAATCATCTTATTCTTATCAACGACCTTCTCATCCTACCTCAAATTACATTGGCTCAGGACCTACATTCCAACCCATACCCATGACACAAACATTCTCTCCTAGGCCAAACACTTCAGATCCAAACATTGGAAACAACCAAAGACAGTTCTAACCTTATACTAAAACGCATATTGATCCAATTCCTTACACCTACACTGCTTTGCTTCCTCAACTTTTACAACAGGGTTTATTGGAAAAACCTCACTTCACCAAAACCTACAACCCACCATATCCCAGCTGGTATAAGGAAAATGCTCATTGTGACTATCATAATGGGGCGGCAGGTCACTCCACAGAAAACTGCATGGCCTTGAAAATTAAGGTCCAAGAGCTAGTAGAGGAAGGAAAACTTGGTTTCAATAAGAATCAACAGCCCAATGTGGGACAAAATCCATTACCTAATCATGGGGGAGCAACTGTGAACATGATAGGTGGAAATGAATATATTAAGAAATCTGTTGATGAGGTTACAACGCCTATGATAGTTATTTTTAAGGCGTTAGTCCAAGCCCGAATGATCCAAGAGAAAAAGTTGGAAACTGAGAAAGGCTGTCGGTATTGTGAAAACCCCGATCATGACATCCAATATTGTACCAACTTTCGCAAACAACTCCAGAGGATGATGGATCAATCATTGGTAGAATTCTATGTGGAAACCAGAGAGCAAGAAGTAAATGTGATAGAAAATGGGAAGGAGGTGACAAAGCCATTCATTGTATACTATGATGAACCTCCCAAACCAAAACCTTTCATTGTTTACTATGATGAAGAGCCTGAACAAAGACCATTCGTGCCAGCACCAATCTCACCATTAGTGGTTTCTGCCCCACAACCATTCTCATACGAGGATGACCATCAGGTTCCTTGGAAGTACGAATGCAGTTTCTCTACAATTGAAAAAACAATGCCTGTGTCGGATGTAGATGGGATCACTAGGAGTGGTAGATGTTATTCACCAGAAATTGCAGAATCTTCTAAAGGAAAAGCTAGAATTGATGATGAACCAGTGATGATACGAGATACTGACCAAAGAGCGACGCTGGTTCAGGAAAAAATGGAGACCGCTCCAACAAATGAGTATGGGGAAGTTCTTAAAATCATCAAACAAAGCGAGTACAGTGTAATGGACCAATTGAATAAGACACCGGCATGCGTCTCACTTCTTGCTTTGTTATTAAATTCTGAAGCACATCGAAAAGCTTTGCTGAAAGTCTTGAATGAAGCTTATGTGTCACATAACATCTCCTTGGCAGATATGGATTATATAGTTGGCAGTATCTCTGCAGCTAATTATATCACTTTCACTGATGAAGAGATACCATCTAGAGGAAGAGGCATTCCAAAAGCTCTTCATATAACTACTAGATGCAAAGGCTATACCATGGCCAAGGTGATAGATAATTGTTCTGCACTTAATGTTATGCCTCTCTCTTCTCTACAGAAACTACCAATTGATGCTTCTTACATGCAAAAGAGCAATATGGTTGTCCGTGCCTTTGACGGTACTCGAAGGGGAGTATTAGCGACCATTGAAATACCTCTCCAAATTGGCCCGACAACATTTGATCTAGCTTTTCAAGTGATGGATATTAATCCCTCATACACTTGTCTACTTGGTCGTCCTTGGATTCACATGGCCGGAGCGATCCCTTCGACTTTACATCAGAAGGTCAAATTCAGGGTAGAACGGACCATAGTAACGGTTCGAGGTGAGGAGGATATTATGATGGTTCAATCTGTAGATACTCCATACATTGAGGCAACGGAAGAGGCATTAGAATGTTCTTTTAGATCATTCGAGATTGCTGAAGTTATTTCTGAAAAAGCAGCAAGCCAGAAGCCTTCAAGCCTTTCATTACAGCATAAGGTGATGAATGAACATGGATGGTATGATGGGAAAGGACTTGGAAAGCATCTAGAAGGAGATTGCGAATTGGTGGAGTGGCCTAGCCAAGACAATACGTTTGGTTTGGGTTTTCGGCCTTCCAGAAAAGACAAACTGCAGATGAAGGAGAAGAAAAGGAATAAGAGGCTAGCTAGATTTGAAGAAAAGTGCATGGAGATGGGAAAGATGGAATTTCCTCATATTAGTCAATCTTTTGTTTCTGTCGGATGGATCAACACCAACCACCAACAAGATGGAGCAATCTCAGTACAATATGTTCAAGAAGCATTGGAGAATGTTTCCATACAGGCCATAGATGATACAGGGCCGAGCTATTCAGATAGTATAATATTTTTGGCAGAACCGGACACTGAGTTGGATAACTGGTCCACCATGAAGATACCGACCATGTTCTCTGATAAAATGTAATGCATTTGAACTTTATTTGACAAGCCAATACTTATGCCCAAGGGTGTTGTTAATCCTTTTATGCAATGTTAGGGCTTTTTGTTTATTTATGCATGTTTTGAACAATGATGAATAAAATGCATTCCTGGATTTTGAAGCAATCAAAATTTTCTTTGCAATCCAATCCTTTTATTTTCTTTTGTCTTCACTTTTTACATCACATTTCATCTGTAATACATTTTTTGTTCCATCTCTATATATCCTTTCCAATTTTCTTTTCAGGCCTGTGATTAATGAATGCGAAGATAATAAGAGCAACGAACCTGAGTTCGATCTCGAAAAGTTAAATGATACTAGCGAAATTGATGGTGAAAGTATTGAGGATCTTGACTTGCCCCAAGAACTACTAAGGATGGTTGAACAAGAAGAAAAGCAGATTTTGCCATACAAAGAAACCACAGAGTTGATAAACTTGGGTACTGAAGGGGATAAGAAAAAAGTTAAAATAGGCACCACACTGTCAGTCCAAGAAAGGCAACAGCTAGTAGATCTATTGAAAGAATATTCTGATGTTTTTGCATGGTCATACCAAGACATGCCAGGGCTTGATCCAGAGATTGTAGTGCACAAGCTGCCTATCAAACCCGAATGCAAGCCAGTCCAGCAGAAGTTGAGGCGTATGAAGCCATAAATGCTTTTGAAAATAAGGGAAGAGATTGTGAAGCAATTTGATGCCGGTTTCTTAGAAGTAGCCAAATACCCGGAGTGGGTAGCAAATATTGTACCCGTGCCGAAGAAAGATGGAAAGGTGCGAATGTGTGTTGACTATCGGGACCTCAACCGAGCTAGCCCTAAAGATAACTTCCCTTGCCGCATATTGATACCCTTGTTGATAACACAGCCCGATATTCCATGTTCTCTTTCATGGATGGATTCTCTGGGTATAATCAAATTAAAATGGCACCGGAGGACAAGGAGAAAACGACATTCATAACTGTATGGGGAACCTTTAATTACAAGGTTATGTCATTCGGATTGAAGAATACAGGAGCTACATACCAACGAGCCATGGTGACCCTATTCCATGACATGGTGCACAAGGAAATTGAGGTATATGTAGATGACATGATAGCCAAGGCTCGAACAACGCATGAGCATATAGTTAATCTAAAGAAATTGTTCGAAAGGCTACGAAAATACAGGCTTCGGTTGAATCCGGTAAAATGTACATTCGGAGCAACTTCAGGCAAGTTGTTGGGGTTTGTTGTGAGTGAAAAAGGGATTGAAGTAGACCCAGACAAAATCAAGGCTATTCAAAACCTGCCATCACCGAAAACACCAAAGAAGTGAGAGGTTTTCTCGAGCGATTGAACTATATTGCCAGGTTCATATCACAATTGACTACCAAATGTGATCCAATTTTCAAGTTACTTCAAAAGCAGAATCCCGGTGAATGGAATGATGACTGCCAGCTTGCTTTTGAGAAAATCAAAGAATATCTCACCAACCCACCAGTGCTGGTACCTCCGATGCCTGGTAGGCCTTTGATTTTATATCTGACGGTGTTTGAGAGCTCCATGGGATGTGTGCTGGGGCAACAAGATGAAACTGGGAAAAAGGAGCATGCGGTGTATTATTTGAGTAAGAAGTTTATAGAATACGAAGCCAAGTACTCCTCCCTTGAGAAAATGTGTTGTGCACTAGCTTGGGCCGCTCACCGATTAAGACAGTACATGTTGTATCATACAACCTTATTGGTGGCAAAGTTAGACCCCTTCAAGTACATATTTGAGAAACCAGGTTTATCAGGAAGAATTGCTCGATGGCAAGTGCTATTGTCTGAATATGACATACAGTATGTTTCCCAAAAGGCTATCAAAGGAAGTGCGGTAGCGGATTTCTTGGCTGAACGTGCTAATGATGATTATGAGCCTATGGAGTTTGATATCCCAGATGAAGACTTAATGGCAATATTCCATGTGGAAGAGGGATCAGATGATGAAAGTGGGGTTTGGAGAATGTTCTTTGATGGAGCCTCGAACGCAATAGGGCATGGCATTGGAGCAGTACTAATGTCTCCAGAAGGCAATCATTTTCCAGCCACTGCAAGATTAGATTTCAGATGTACTAATAACATGGCTGAATATGAGGCATGTGTTTTGGGCATTCAAATGGAAATAGAGAGAAAGATTGAAGTGTTGGAAGTTTACGGAGATTCAGCACTAGTGATTTATCAGTTAAAAGGAGAATGGCAGACAAGAGACCCAAAATTGGTTCAATACCATGAGTACATCAAAGATTTATTGAAACATTTTAAAGAAATATCCTTCCACTATCTACCTAGAGAGGAGAACCAACTGGCTGATGCTTTGGCCACATTGGCCTCCATGTTCAAGGTTGATGCAGATACAGAGATTCAACCTATTAGAATAGATTTGAGATGTGAACCGGCTCATTGCATGAGTGTTGAGGAGGAAGATGACGGAAAGCCCTGGTATTATGACATTATGCAGTTTCTCAAGTATAAAAAATATCCAGAGCATGCCTCAGAAAATGACAAAAAGATCATTCGAAGGATGGCAATGAATTTCTACTTGGATGGAGACATCTTATACAAGAGAAACCGAGACCAAGTGTTGTTAAGATGTGTAGCAGCAAAAGAAGCCCGGAAAATCTTAGAAGAAGTGCATGAGGGAATTTATGGGACCCATGCTAGTGGACACAAATTAGCCAGGAAAATTATGAGATCTGGTTATTATTGGTTGACACTGGAATCAGATTGCATTAACTATACCAGAAAGTGCCATAAATGTCAGATCTATGCAGATCAAATCCATGTTCCTCCAAGTTCGCTACATGTCATGGCACCTTCATGGCCTTTTTCCATGTGAGGCATGGACGTTATTGAACCAATTTCACCAAAAGCATTGAATGGTCACCAGTACATTTTTGTCATGATTGATTACTTCACCAAATGGGTTGAGGCAGCTTCTTACGCCAGTGTTACGCAATCAGTAGTTGCCAAGTTTCTGAAAAGAGAAATCATCTGTCGGTATGGTCTCCCAGAAAAGATCATTTCAGATAATGCCCAGAACCTGAACAGTGGAATGATAAAAGCACTATGTTCACAATTCAAGATTACGCATAGCAACTCAGCACCGTATCGACCAAAGATGAATGGAGCGGTAGAGGCTGCTAACAAGAATATCAAAAGAATTGTGGCAAAAATGACTAAAACTTATCGAGATTGGCATGAAAAGTTACCTTTCACGCTTCTCGCTTATCGGACTGCTGTAAGGACATCTACTGGGGCAACTCCATTCTCATTGGTATATGGAATGGAAGCTGTGATGCCTATTGAGGTTGAAATCCCATCCCTCCGGATACTCAGAGAATTACAACTAAATGAGGTTGAATGGATTAGAGAACGCTATGAACAGCTCAATTTGATTGAAGAAAAACGCCTTGCGGCTCTCTGCCATGGCCAGCTATATCAGAAAAGGATGATGAGGGCATATGATAGGAAAGTTAAACCGAGACAGTTTCAAGAAGGGGAATTAGTTCTGAAAAAGATACTTCCTATCCAACGCGATTCTCGGGGCAAATGGGCACCAAATTGGGAAGGACCATATGTTGTCAAAAAGGCATTTTCTGGAGGGGCCATGATTTTACAAGAAATGGATGGCAAAGAACTGCCAAGTCCCATCAATTCTGATGCTGTGAAGAAATACTATGCCTGAAGTAAAAAAAGAAAAGGTGCAAAAAAATAAGAAAAAAGGGAAAATGAAAAAAAAGAAAAAAAATAAAAGAATAAGAAAATGAGTGGCTCAAGTTGAAAACCCGGAAGGGCGGCTTGAGTCCGAAAAAGAAAATGAAAAGGAGAGGTTCAAGTTGAAAACCTGAAAGGGTGACTTGAATTGAGATGGGGGTGACTTAAGTTGAAAACCTGAAAAGGCAGCTTAAGCAGGATGGAAAAGGTATAAAATTACCTCATAAGTTTAATCAGCCTTGGTATGTGAGTGGGACAAGTCAGGTCATTCTAGACAGAGCTGTCGAGGACACTAGTACAGTAAGCCGATCAAGAAAGAACTCGGGTTTCTTCTGCACTGGTTTCTGAGTATTCATTGTCAGAGGGTATCCCCGTTCCTTTGATCTTGACAAATTTCTGAACAATTTGAATCTTCTCGAATTGTACACTTTCTTTTTCTATCAATCAAAACCCTCATTTATTCTCATTTGTCTCCCACTACTTTCATTCATTCTTATGCAATAAGAATTTCGATTGATGATAAATTCAGTTTTGTGTTAAGTTCATTCGTAAATTTCAAAATGTGCATAAATAGGCAGAAACAAAAGCATGCATAAAAAGCTTATTCATCATTTGAGGGCATAATTTTGGCTAAAAAAGAGCAAATCAGAAAGCCTCTCCAAGAGAATGTAAAAGCCACCATAGACAAAAAAGCTTGGGGCATTTGAGTATAATGGAAAGAAGAATCTCAAATCAAGAAAAACACAGATACATGTGAAGGTCATCTGAAAAGAGCAAAGAAAATAAGCATTGAACTGTCAAGGTTGCTTGCTTCACCATAAACATGAATTGGGCTACTACTAAGATACATCCGAGTTTTACATCACAGACAAGGACATCTGAGCACTTAAATACATCATAACATGATCGATTCATCATCACTCAATAAGCTGGTTACGAATCTTTATTCTAACCTCATTTCATTTTGGCATATACAAATCAATCATTTTCTGGCATTTAGCAATTATGCACCAGTTAACTCTCTTCAAAGGATCATTATTTTGCCCTATCAAGGTTCATACATTTCAAAGTTGCCCTATCAAGGTCTTTGCATTTCATTATTTTGCCCTATCAAGGTTCATACATTTCAAAGTTGCCCTATCAAGGTCTTTGAATTTCATTATTTTGCCCTATCAAGGTTCTTGCATTTCAAAGTTGCTCGATCAAGGTCTTTGCAATGCATCATTTTGCCCTATCAAGGTTCTTGCATTTCAAAGTTACCTTATCAAGGTCTTTGCATTGAATTATTTTGCCCTATCAAGGTTCTTGCATTTCAAAGTCGCCCTATCAGGGTCTTTGCATTGCATCATTTTGCCCTATCAAGGTTCTTGCATTTCAAAGTTGCCCTATCAAGGTCTTTGCGTTGCATCATTTTGCCCTATCAAGGTTCTTGCATTTCAAAGTTGCCCTATCAAGGTCTTTGCATTGAATTATTTTGCCCTATCAAGGTTTTTGCGTTTCAAAGTTGCCCTATCAAGGTCTTTGCATTACATCATTTTGCCCTATTAAGGTTCTTGCATTTCGTAGTTGCCCTATCAAGGTCTTCGTATTACATTATTTAACCTGTCAAGGTTTTTGTGTTGCATAGTTGTCCTGTCAAGGTCTTTGCATAGCAATATTTACCCTCATTAAGGACATCACATCATATCTCAATTCTTGTTAGGACCGTGTTTTCTTAGACAACATATTTACTTGTTTGATAGCTCTTCTTAAAAGGTTTGGTGTCTACCGTCTTTACTCATTTCCTGAGTCTTCGGAAGTATATACTTCTAAATTCTCAGAAAACACGTAAAGAGGGGCAGCTGTAGACACCATATTTTGTCCGGAAAGTAGCTTTTCTTCATTTGAAGTTAAAGTTTTAATTTTAGTATTTATTTTCAATTTTAAAATCTAGTCTAATTTTAATTAGATAAATTTGTAATTTAACTAATTAAGATTAATTGTGGGCTAGACTTTAATTTGAAACTGAAATTAAATTTGGGCTTTAATTTAAAATGAAAATGTTTGGGCTTTGGGTTTTTATGAGTGGGCTTAAAAATTGTGGAATATTCTAAAATAAAAATCAGGGAGAAAATCTTCGTAAAAAAGGAAAGGAAATTATTGAAGATTTAACCCTAATCTTAATCTACAAGAAAACCTATTAAAACCCTAATCCTTGGAGTAGTATACAAGGAGCACTTAGGGCTAAAAAAAAGAAAGAAGAGGAGGAGAGAAAAAAAAAGAGGGGGACGGCTGTTGGAAAAGAAAAATTTTTCGATGCTTTGTGTTTTCTCAAAAAAAAAAAGGAAAAGAAAGAAGAAGAAAGAGAAATTGAAAAGGAAGAGTAAAACAAACTTTTGGATTTGCCACGGTTGACCCGAGTACAACTTTGCTGGAACTTGACAATATTTTTCTCATCGTCCGGATCTCTGCTTTTGGATCACTTCTTGGTAAAATTTCTTTTACTATATAATTCTATACATTTGCTCCATGATTTCCTGACATCTATTGTTGATTGTGGATGGGTCCCATGTGGTTTGTGATATGATGAGTAAAAGATGGAATAAAAGACTTCTCTTTTAAAAGTGGGCACGTGAGTTAAGATAAACAAAAACTGTAGACTTTTATACTTATTTGCAGTGTCTCCATGAAATTGTTTGTGTGTATAACTCTGTTTGCATCATCAATTGAGGGACTTTGTATTAGATTGCTTGTAAGTATATGTTAATCTATACTTACATATCACGTGTCTACTTGTTCTTTTTTTTTTCCCTTTCTTTTCTTTCTTTTTCAAATATATATTAAATGACTTGTTATAATGCCTAATTGCCTATATCTCCATTTTTTTGGGTTTTTTTTTATAAAAAGATGAAACATAAGAAAAAAGATAATAGATTATATATATATATATATTAGCAACCAGATAGCACGGTTTTTTTTAAAACGTTTTTTAATACCATGTTTCATATATTATGTCATCATATATTTAGTATATAATCTATAAATATTTTAATAAAAAAAGACCCAATGAAGGGGTTCTTCTTTGAAATCGTGTAGACGTTTCTTGGATTGATCCTTTAGGGTAGGGTTTTATTTAAACTCAATCGGGTAAGCCGAAGCGGTTTGGATGAGATCCTAACAAAAATCTACTCTCACTAACTAATTTTAATTTAAATTAAATTACTGTACTTGCATATCATATTATACTTGTCATCGCATTTGAAATATAAATTGTTTAATTAAAAGGACCCAGTGAGGGTGGTCATTCCTTAAAGTCGTGTAGGCGTTTCTTGGAATGGTCCCTTATGGAGAGGTTCTCTTTAAACTCAATCGGGTAAGCCGAAGCGGTTTGGAGAGAATTTCTATTAAAATTCTATTCTCGCCTTTAATTAAAAATTGGATAGTTTTGCATCACATGCATCATGTATAAACTTAATATTTTAATTTTTAATTTTTTAAATAGAAAAGGTAATAAAATAAAAATGAATAATGAATTGCATAAAGAAGTTTTTTTGGTTATGCTTAAAATAAAACACAACCTTGCATCAATAAGACCTAGAATTAGATTAGATTGAAATGGTACTGTCATTTTTGACGGGCGTTGTGGGGGTGCTGATCCTTCCCCACGCGTAATTGAACTCCCGAACTCAACTTTGTTTCGTGGACCAAAGCCTACCTAGCTTAGTGTACCCATAACTACATTAGGATAGGTAGATTCGCATAGGTGACTAATCACACCTAGGAAAAAAGATTAGTGGCGACTCCATAAAATTTTGACAAGTCAGACGATAGGGTTCCCGGACCCGCACGTTTCGACAATAACGATATAATATATAAATATCTAAGATATATTAATATTATATATATATCTAAAATATATTAATATAATATAAAAATATCTAAACAAGGACTCGGTCGGCCTGTTCCTCAACTGGTCCCTCCCTCCGTTTTCACACTTGTTTCTCCTCCTTTCGACGTACAAACTTAAACAGGCGATCCTCATGGCATCGGTGGCTTAGGCTTAGTGTTTCCGTTGAGTAGGTATTCCTTTAATTTAATCCACCGGTATTGCTTTTTTAAATGATTTTTAATTAAAGTTTTCGTTGTTTTGCAGTGCTGGTATCCATTCAATGCCTTGCGGTGCTTCTGGTGCATGATCAGTCGGTACGTACTTCGCGGCAGCATGGCGGTTGCCACGTGGTCGACCTGGGCTAGTCGGGGCATGACAACTTTAATGGTATCAGAGCCGTTGGAACATGTAAAAAGGAAACCACGCATAGGTCGTGTGAAGAGGAGACGCCTCTTATTCTTAAAGTTGGGTTAAGAGTATGAGACAGAAAGGATGCGAATGGATCCGTGCAGCTCATAGACTATTGAGGCAGAAAGGATGAGCTTTTAATCGTATCACAGCGTTTAAATGATTCTGACAGTTTTCAAAAGCTATAAAAAATTTTTAAAGAGTTTTTGAACGTTTTCAAATGTTTTCGAAGCCAGTGAATTAGATAGGTTTAAAACTCTAGAATTTGAGTACGTGGTTACTCGAATGTGTCGTGAATGCCTAAACGTACTCTTAGAATACCTTCTTTAGCAGCGAGCCACCAGATAGTGTTCTTAAGTGTGGTATTAAGTGAAAAGACATCACGACGACCTTCTTCCTCGAAATTCGTGTAAGCAAGGCACATTATCCAAGAAACTCCCCAAACCCAAATTTTCAGCTTTTAATGTTCCTTCTACTCGACAACTAAACTATGCAAGGGACGATAATTCCCTTGAGATGACGAGATAGATGTGACAATATCTCGTCTACCCTTCGAGATTGCCTAATTAGAGGCTTAGCAGTAAGTGAAACTAGTTCGATGCCCAACCTTTGAGGTTATGGGAACCGATACTCACTAGTAAAGTAGTGAGTTTGAAGTGTAAATTAGATGTGTTCGCCCACCTTTGCACTAGTGACGTGTAAGAGTTGGGAGGAAGTAAAGCGACTAGAACGAGGCAAGGAGCCAAGGCTCATCTTGGCCTAACGTGCTTGAACGCTAACTCCACTTCTCTCGTTCTCTACACCATTGTGTGTAACTTAGGAGAGAAAGTTGGGTTAGAATGAAAGAAATCAAAGCAGTCGATCATGGAGGACGTGGTTGACCAAAAACTTCAGGACGTGATATGAAGCATCCGAGTAAACGGATAAAGAATCAAGGAGGACCTCACAAGGCAACAAATGGAAGGATGAAAAATGAGGCCAATGAAGAACTAGCCAAGTGAAGAGATCACCAAGGAGCCCACAAGAAGCAAGAAAACCCATGGTGGCTAGGGTTTAAGGAGTGCTGCAGTGTACTAGTAGCCGAACGCCTAGGCCTTGGGTAACATGTGAGGTGGTTGGCCCCGACCCAACACTATGGTGAGCCTAGTAGGATGAGCCCACAGGTTGGCAAGTCTGGTGGGATAAGCCCACAGATTGCTTGGATAATGCTCCTAGAAGTGGGTAAGAGGTGAGAGAGGAGTTGCAACAAGGACTAGCTGACTTCTTTTGTACTTACACGGTGGTGTGTAAGTGGTGAAAGAAAGGGGATATGGTGGACGAAAGAGGGCCACTTGAAGCAAATTGAAAAGAAGCATCCAAGGAAGTTGGAAAAGGTCGAGTGAGTACAGATCACGAGAGGTGAGATATGGGAGAATCACTTAAGGATGAGAAAATGATTGATAAGAGAAAACCCTAAAGGATTCAAAGATGGCAAAAAGGAAGAGTAAGGAAAGAGAATAAGAGAGAAGCCATTCTTGGGAAATAATGAGGAGGAATAAGGCAAAGATGACAAGGTGGAGAATGAGGAGTGAATGAGAAGAGATCACATCCAGATGGTTAATGAGTAGTACGTTAGTTACTACTTGTTTGACCATTGGATACCAATGTCAAGAAAAGATAATGGAGAAAGAGAAGAGAAAGGAAATAAAGATGGATGAAATGGAATAATAAGAAAGATAAGTTATAAACCTCTACTCCTAAGAGATTAAAAGTGATGAAACCTTCATTATTGGGTGATAAAGAGAGTAAGAAGGAGGAGACCTCCAAAGGATAATAAGAGATGATCTTGAAGAAATTAATGGGAAGTAAGCATGCGGAAAGAATGGGATGCATGGCAATGATGGGAATGCCTGATATGTGTAAATAAAGAATATGAAGAGAAAGTTCCTCAGAACTGAAAAGACATCACCAGAAGGAACTGGTGAGAAAGAAGAATGGGAAAAGAGAAGAAAAGCAAACCCTTAAATAAAGCATAAAGAGATGTCATGATGTAGTGCATAGGCTTTCTTAATAAAGAAAGAAAAGCATAAAACTCTAGGTAAAAGAAAATGTTAGGCTAAAATTGAGATTAATAAGGCCTCGAAAAAAGGGAGACTTAGTTCAATTGATGAACTAAGTATAGGCTAAATAGGAATAGAACTTTAAAAGAAGAAAAGAATAACATATCACTAGAAAACTTTAACTTTAATTAGCGATAATCTCATAATGAATCATAGGTTAATAACCCTAAAATGACTAGATAGGATTAGTAAAAGATTAAGACTAGGAAATTTGGATTCGAAACAAAACCTAGGTAGATAACCTAAGGATAGGTTAAAGGAAAAGGAATAAAAAGGGTATTAAAAGAAGCCTAGAAAAGGGATTAAGAAAGATCTAGTGAAAGAAAGTGAATAAAAGGCTTAGAAACAGATGTTAGCTAAAGGAAGTTGAGCATAATGAACCCCAAATGTGAGTTAAGCCAAAGCACCACATAAATGAATAAGTCAAAGAAAAGAAAGACTAAACAGGAATGATTGGAGGCCAGAACTGAGGAGCAAAAATGGGTCAAGGATATAAATTGGTGAAAGGAAAAGGAAACCCCCGGCTATTTGATTTTGGAAGAAGAGAACAGAAGATTTGAGAATGTGAATTGGTGAAAAGAGAGGAAAGGAAGACTTGATGATTAAGTTTATGAAGAAGAGAATAAGAAATTGGATAGAAAAAGAAAATTGGAGAAAACATAAGAGAATGAGCACTCGTAGGAAACGAGTGAATGGGAATTTTACAAGAAAAGGAAGGAACGAAGATATAAGTAAAGTAAAGAAAGGAAAAGGGAAAAGGCGAATAAAAGAATGAAGATACCAAAACATGGTGGTGTAAACAAGGTGAAACAATGATGATGACGAGAATAATGATAATGATGGAGATTTGAAGGATAATCAAACGTAAATGATGAGGAAGTGGATCGATCTAAGAAAGAGTCGGAGAAAAGAGTGAGGATAGAACAAGGATGAATAAGATGATAATTGGAACTGGAGAAGACAAAAAGATGATTAAGCATGAACCAGAATAATGGTTGGAACCAAAAGAGACGAAAGGATGAGATCAAAGAAGTAAAGTGAGATAAAAGGGATCGAGGTTAAGGAGTCAAGGAACAAAAAGGATAAGTTGAAATTTTTAGAAGGAGGGGAGTAAGCTGACTTTAAGGATAACCTCCTCGAAGAATGATAAGTGAAGAAAGGATATGGGAGATGGAGTTAAACCAAGCTAAAATGGAGTTAGCTTGGCGCGGACAAGATTGTGAGGTAATGGAGAATAGAGAAAGGTATTGTCCGCGATAAATAAACCATGGTATCGAAAGACAAAGAAGAGGTATTAAGGTATTAAGGCCCGAAGACGGTTAAGATAAAGGAAAACCAACATGTGAAAAGTAAAAAATGCGGGTACTGAGACAGAAAAAGTGACAAGAGAGAACCCCGAGTACTCAATGGAAGGAGTACGGGGATAAGGAAAGAAATTGATCAAGCTCATGAACTTCTATGAGCACAGCTAGTATGAAGAGCAGAAAAGAAATTCTAACACCTAAGAGGAACAAAGGTGTTAGAAGAAGAGAGAAATAAGGATGAAGACGATGGGGAAAGACAGATAAGAAAGCAAAGAGAGAAAGAATGAAACCAAAGTAAAGGAAACCTTGGATAAGACGTGAAAGATCACGTGAATCAAGGTTAAGGACTATGAAGAAGTGAAAGAATATGAAGATGACCCTAAGGAAAAGAGCATAAAGATGACAAGAGCTACAAAATGAGGCCAAAAGATGGCAATGGACCAAAGAGTAGGTCAAGTAAGTGGAGAACAAGATACCTTAAGAGAGAGGAATGCAAAGATGAAGAAGCTACAAAGGATACCACACGAGTTTGATGTGCGTAATTTGCCTAGTCTTGTACTGACGAGAAAGCAAGAGAAGGTGGACCCCACAATGGATTGTGGGCGAGTGAAGGGAGAGAGAAGAATAAAGATGGGGATAAGGGAACCCCAGATAACATTGTTGATGAAGGAGGAAAAGAAATCAACCATTAGCAAAGAAGCTAATGTTAAGGAAGGAGGTCGGAAGGAAGAGAAACACACTACACCTCCGGAAGTGGGTACCTCAAGAAAATAAAAGTTAAGGAAAGCTTAAGAGGCTAGAGAAATGGCATGAATGGGTATGAAGTCGAGGCTCAAGTATGAATGATTTGGGAGCCATGTGAGGTGTCCCCATGAGAGGACGGATCAGAGATCGAGATCTTGAGGATCTCTGTGATGACCACTCGAGAGGACCGGGCCAATGTGTAATTGGGGTGTGCATGAGGCCACCCAGAGTTCTCCATCCCAGAGAGGATGAGAGATTAGATGTAATGGGCCGTGGGCTGATAGGCACTTATTTCCCTTATATTTTGTTGCTTATCTTTTGATGATTTAAGTGTTTATTATCTCTAACTAAGTTATTTTGAGTGATTTTATGTCTTCGGAAGCTAAAAGGAAGCTTTGGAATAAAAGGTATTTAAATTTGGAAATTTGAGATTTTTCCTGTGCAGATAGTTTGTAAAGATGGACAGATTTTACATCCTTGAAGTCCTTTTCTGAGTTCGAGTTCTTCATGAAAGTTGTCGAGGACATCTTAATCTTTCCGGAATGCTAAAGATTGCAAAAATCGGAGTTCGTTTGGGCAGTCAAAAGGTCAAAATAAAGAGAGGTCCAGAATCCCTGCGGAAATCCGAGATTAATTCCTATTTTGGGCTTTGGAGCAATTTTGGGTTGGAGATGGACTTGAGCACGTCTTGGCTTGCTTGGCCATGATTCTAGACCTATTATTGAAGATATTTAAGGTTGGTCCAAGTCCTATAACGATTTGGATCAGCCCTTGGAAAGAAGTCCTAATTGGAGTAGGAAAACCTTTTAATGAAGCATGTGCATGTCATGTGGCTTGTGCTATATTTTCTCCTACTTGAAGAACGATTTCTAGCTGCTGGAAAAGGCTTTATTTAAACCTTATTCTTCATAATATTGAAGCCCAATTATCCAAGTCCATTAAATTATCTCTTATACTTAGTTAATTTCCTTGTAAACACTTTAACCTAGTTAGTATTTTACTAGAATTAGGTTTTCTTTCTTGCAAGTTAAGTTTAGGGCTTTTGACTCCTCTATATAAAGAGCCTTAGCCACCACTTGTAAGATGTCTCAGATTTTCTTTTAGAGACCAGTCTCATCTTTCTTTGGGAGACTTTATCTTTGTAATTTTATTTTTACTCTCTCTATGTTATTCTAATTTTCTTTTTCAGTTTTGAGCAATTCTGAATTCTTTGAGAATAAGATTGTGAGGCTATTTTGTGCTTAATGTCTTTATCTTTCATTTATTCTAAATTCTTCTATGCTTAATGATTTATGATTGCATGTTTTCTTTTCTAGAAAGGCCTACTAGTTAATTAAGCATGTTAATTGATTGCTAGATCTAGGGTTATTTATCCGGAATTGTAAGTAACTCTAATCACAAGTGGCAAATTAGATAGAATTAAGGTCTCATACATCTTAGTTACTTATCTATGGGGAATTTAGACATGGATTAAACAAAGTGTGTTGGTGTAATTTTGTTGTTCATATTGGCTAAGATCTCTCTAGTGTTTTCATGCTTTTATCATCTTTAAATTCATATTGCTGGGATATTGGATTGAGTTGATGAAAAGGGTCTTTTTAGGAAACTCGAGTACTAATTAGACTAGGACTAAGGAAAGATAGGGGTTAATAGGAAACTTGAGTACTTTAACCTACGCCAATTGCATGCAAAAGATAATGTAATTATTAGATGCCTATGATCGATTTCTTTAATCCAAGGGTGAAGATTGTTTTAAACTGAAGTTTTATTTATATTTATTATCCTTCTTTAATTTTTGTTATGTACTTAGTTTAGTTTTGATTTTTGAATTTTATTTATTTTCTTTTCTTTTTGTTGCTTAGCTAGATTAGAATTTGTTAGGTTTTCTTATCCAATCCCTATGGGTTCGACCCTTGCTACCACTATATTATAGTTTAGTAAGGTTAATTATATTTTGGTGATTTACGACACATCAAATCTGAGACCAGTGATGTGATGTGATGTGATGGGCCATGGGCCATATGTGTGATTATGATGAGCGGTCAGAGAGTGGGTCAGATTGTGAGAGCCGAGAGGGCATGATCTCTGATTCCTCTATTGTGATGTGGCCGAGTGTGGGCCAGTGTGTACAAGAGCTCGACTTATACGCCATGAAGAGAGAGAATGGAAGTAAGGGACGAAACGAAGAAGCAAAACCAAGGTAAGGGGAAAGACAATTAACTCACCGCATCCTCGCCGCGGAGGCGAGGGAGTTAAGCTAAGGTCTTTCCCAATAGCTTAGTTACAAAGACGAGTACAAGACCACGAAACGACAAGGAACGTGTCGGAGGATAGCCTTGAAGGGAAAGCCAATGACAATGCAACGGAGAAAAGAACTCGTAAGAAGAGTAAGAGGTATGGAACCTCAGAAATAACAAAAATGATAGTCTCGTCAAGAGAGACTTGGAGGATAAGACAAGGTCAAAGCGAGAAGATCGAGTAAGTACGACTGAAATGGAGGAAGAACCTCCAAGTGATACAATTGGAATGAGGAAAGCCTAACCCATAATTGGATAAGGGTAGGCTATGTCAAGGAAAAGATGAGGTTCAAACTCAAGAGTAGAAGGGCAATTAAGCCACTCTTGAGGAAGAGAATGATCAGAGTTCGCAGCGGAAATGTGGTGAACTTCAGCAGCGGATAGTGATGCAAACACTATTCGAAAATGCAATCAGGGCTTCGAACGGAAGCCAAACCTCCCCAAGCTACCTCATTTAATTTCGAGGACGAAATTTTTAGAAGGAAGGGAGACATGGTACACCCGAACCTAATACGACTTTTCGTACAAATGGAATAGTGTAAGAAGACGTATTAAGTGAACAATACGTCGGTCCGAATGTGTCTAATTGAAAAAAGAAGTTAAGCTTAAGATAAGACGGAGTTGGAAGATAAAGTAATTAACTATGCATGAAAATTAGTAAATGCTAAAAAGACCTCCAATTAAGTCCCTAGAAATTAATTATGGGCCCCGTTGGCACAAGAAATCAAAGGATTTAGCCAACGGGTAGAAATGAAAGAAAGTTGAAAAAGGGGAAAAAGTTTGACCCGGGGCCCGAGTATACCCAGTGTCGAGCTCCTCTATAAATAGAGGAAAGCCGAAGCTTTTCCTCATTTCTCTTTTTCTTTTTCTTTCATTTTCTTTTCTTTTTCTCTCTGGAGCCAAACGGAGGCATTTTGTACTTTTAGCAGATCCGCACAAATCGGCCGGCGAAACAAGGTAAGTTTCTAATAAGTCATTCTACTTACCTCGATCTACGTTATATTAGGTTTGTACGTATTTCCATGCATTGGTTTAGCATAGATCTGAGTTTTTAGTTTTTGACCAGTTTAATTTTAAAACTCAGATCTACGGATATCGGGCCGATGAAATAAGGTGAGTTTTTAGTATGTTATCACACTCACCTTAATCTACGGTTTACTCCGTTTTCACGTATTTTCGTGCACCGGGTGAGAGTGGATTGGAGATTTAGTCAATTTAAACTAAATCTCCGTTTATGAAAATTGGACCGGTGTTGCTTGTTTCTGCCTCAGCGTATCCGTCATGGATCCATGAGGATCGCTTGTCTAAATTTGTACATCGAAAGGAGGAGAAACGAGTGTAAAAACTGGGGAAGGGAACGGCCAAAGAACAGGCCGAACCAGTCCCTGTTTAGATATTTTTATATTATATTAATATATTTTGAAATATTTATATATTATATTAATATATCTTAGATATTTATATATTATATCATTATAATATATAAATATCTCACAGGAGGGCTTTTTGGGCCCAATTTCGTGTAGAACTTGGCCCAACACGCGTGGGGCCCAGCACAATCCGAGTGTAGGGCCCACGGGCCCCCGAGGGCATTTTGGTAATTTTTCATCTAGAGTCCGATTTTAGCTCCGAAACCTCCCGGACACTTTCCTAGGCGCCGAATCACATTCAAGTCTAGTCTTAGGTCATGTTATAGCCTCGTAGGTGCATTCATAAATTTGATTATGAATGCTAACGTATATTTTCGTGTATTAGGGCTCCGGTTGGATTGATTGCGGTGATGCTCCGGAGGTTAAGTTAAATGGAGCGCTTGGGAGTATACGAATCTCCCAATATTGTGAGTGGCCTAGACTTCTTTATTTAGCCACTGGGCACAATGGTTTTAAAAGTGTTTTAAAAACATAAATGTTTTCAAAGGTTTTGGGATACGGGAAATCCACACACACACACAAAATTGGTTGTTGATACACCCACCTAGAAAGTGGGATGTTTTCAAAGAAAAGAACAAAGACCTATGACCTATGTGTGTGTGTTTGTATTTATGTTTGTATGTTTTAATATATATATATATGTTTTATATATGAAATAATTTTATTATGATTATTCAGGGTATCATACCCCTGCGAGATGAGTGATTAAAGTTGTCATACCCCGACTCGCCCGGGTTGGCCACGTGGCAACTCTCGCGCTGCCTCGATGTATGTATCAGCCGCTCACGCACCCGAAACACCGCTAGGCAAAGAAATGGATATCATCACTGCAAAACAACTAAAACATTAATTAAAAATCAATTAATAAAATAATTAACTTTGAAAGATGTACCAGTGGATTAATTTAGAAGAAATAATTACGCAGCGGAAACACTAAGCCTAAGTCATCGACACCTCCTAGTGAGCCTCCATTTTATTTGTTGACCCCGTACGCGGATCTGCATCCATCCACATTGGATACAGGTGAGTGACAGAGGTTCAATGAATCTCCATCGAGGTTAGGAAAAACAGGGGTAATCCAAAATAAAATAAATATTTTTCTTTTCAAAACTCTTTTCTGATTCTCCAACCGAGAACCCTCTTTCAAACTCTTTAAATAAATATATATATCACGATTGCGTTGGCATTAGAGCTGTCCATAAGCCCGCTCAATATTTGGGAGGGTTTGGACAATAATTTTAAATTTAAAGGCCGGGCTTGGACAAAATTCTTAGGCCCGTTTAGAAAAGGGGCCAGGCTTGGTCATAGGCATAAAATCCCGAGCCAGGCCCTGCCCGGTTCGTTTTGCTATTAATTTAATATAATTATATTTTTATATATTTATTTTATTTGTTAATGTGTTGTTTTTCTTTTTTTTAATATGATATTGATATTTTCAAATATTATTGGTATTTAGACTCTGTTAAATTTGTAAAAATTATCTTAGATAATAATTTCTTAAATGTATTGATTTACTTTTATTTATAATATAAATTAATATAAATTAATTTTTAAAATTAGTGTACGAAAAAAATTAAAAACGGGCTTTTGCATGGGCTTCGGGCTTTCATAAATATTTTAGGGCCCGGCTTGGACAAAAGATTAGGCACGAATTGTCGAGCCAGACCAGGCTTGGACAACCAAACTTTTTACAAAATTTTGCTTAAGCCCGACTAGACCCGGCCCGAACCCAGCCCATGGACACCTCTAGTTGGCATCTCTTTTATACTGAAGGCTCGACCCGTCGGTCATATGCCTTACTGCATCGAGGGCTATCTCTTTTCTTTCTAAAGCATTTTCACATTTTCTCTTTCTCTAGCCCGTTCCCTCGGTGGTGCTCATCGTTGTGGTGGAACACAGCTACCTGGAGCCCTGGCGAGCTTCCCTACGCGCCTCTCCCAGGGTGTCATCTCACCGTGCCCCTCGATAGGCGGTCCACGGTTGAGAATCATGCATGCTCTCAAACTCGGTCCACGCTCCCGCATATATTGGAGCACCGAGGAACCCACTCAATCACTCATCTCCCAAGGGCATCGTACCCTCAATAATCATAAAATAATAATATTTCATATATATATATAACATATACATTTAAAACATATAAACACACACACATAAGTCTTTATGTTTTCTTTAAAAACATCCCACTCTCTAGGTGGGTATATCAACATACAAATGTGTGTGTGTGGATTTTTTGTATCCCAAAACCTTCGAAAACATTTATGTTTTTAAAACATTTTAAAACCTTTGTTCCCAGTGGCTAAACAAAGAAGTCTAGGCCACTCACAGTGTTGGGAGATTCGTATACTCCAAGCGCTCCATGTAACTTTAACCTCCGGAGCATCGCCGCACTCGATTCAACCGGAGCCCTAATACATGGAAATATACGTTAGCATTCATAATTAAATTTATGAATGCACCTACAAGGCTCTAATATGACCTAAGACTGGGTTTGAAAGTGATTCGGGGCCTAGGAAAGTGTCCGGGAGGTTTCGGGACTAAAATTGGACTCTTGACAAAAAATTACCAAAATGCCCCCAGGGGCTCGTGGGCCCTACATGGGCTGAGCCAAATTCTACCAGAAATTGGGCCCAAAAAGCCCTCTTGCGAGATATTTATATATTATAATGATATAATATATAAATATCTAAGATATATTAATATAATATATAAATATCTTAAAATATATTAATATAATGCAAAAATTTCTAAACAGGGACTCGATCGGCCTGTTACTCGGCCGGTCTCTCCCCCGATTTTCACACTCGTTTTTCCTCCTTTCATCGTACAAACTTAGACAGGCAATCCTCATGGCATCCATGACGGATCCGCAGAGGCAAAAAGGAGAAACACCGGTCAAATTTTCGTAAAATCGAGATTTAGCCTAAATTGACTAATTCTCCAATTTACTCTCACCCGGTGCACGGAAATGCGTGAAAACGGAGTATGATGTAGATTAAGGTGAGTACTATAACATACTAAAAACTCACCTTATTTTATGGGACCGATATCCGTAGTTTTGAGTTTTAAAATTAAATCGATCAAAAACTAAAAACTCAGATCTACGCTAAACTGATGCATGGAAATACGTGCAAACTTAATATGACGTAGATCGAGGTGAGTAGAATGACGTATTAGAAACTCACCTTGTTCTGACGACCGGATTGTCCGGATCTGCCAAAAGTCCAAAATGTCTCCGTTTGGCTTCAGAGAGAAAAAGAAAGAAAAAAGGAAAAAGAGAAATGAGAAAAGCTTCGACTTTTCTCCTATTTATAGAGGAGCCCGATACCGGGTCTACTCAGGCCACGGATCAAACTTTTTCCCCTTTTTCAACTTTCTTCCATTTTCACCCGTTGGCTAAATCCTTTGATTCCTTATACCAACGGGGCCCATAATAAATTTCTAGGGACTTAATTGGAGGTCTTTTGGCATTTACTAATTTCTGTGCACGATTAATTACTTTATCTTCCAACTCCGTCTTATCCTAATTTGAACTTCTCTTCTTAACTAGACATATTCGGACCGACGTATTGTTCACTTAATACGCTGTCTTACACTATTTCATTTGTACGGAAAAGTCGTATTAGATCCGGGTGTGTCACCATTACATGCAACAATTATCATCAAAACTCCACATCTTAGCTAACAGTGAAATTAATCAAGTATATTAAAATTTAAGTATAATCTTATTTACCGTGACAGATGAACTAACTTTTATATCACTGAAGAAGAATTATTCTACAAGAAATAAAAATATGAAAAATTGATCAATGCTCACAATGCAGAGAAGTTTTAAATGAACTGCCATAATAAAATTTTAAATATTATTAAAATAGATAATAATAGTAATAATAATAAATTATAGAATTTATAACTTAGAATATGAAAGATAGTATTGGAAGAATTTACTTACAAAAAGGTTGAGAAATACAATCCATATTAGTTTGAATGAACTAAAGGCAACACTTGCAAAAATAATACATAGAATACAGAATAATCAAAACATCAATAAAACCGAAAACTTTTTAAATAATAATCTTTTTAAGTAACAACAATATAAGGAAATGAAATTAGTGGAAAAAAATACCATCTATTCACTACTAGAAAAACAGTCCATAGCAACGGAAATAGGGACAGAATTATTTCCGTCCCTATACGTGCGTCCCTAATATTTAGGGACGGATAATAAAATCCGTCCCTAAATATTTAGGGACGGACAACAAATCCGTCCCTAAATTCGGTGGAACACACGAGACAAGGTAATCACATTTGCAACGGATTTTGCAACGGAAAGGCAACTACTGCAGCGGAATTAGGGACAGAAATAGCAACGCAATTTGCAACGGTTATTTCCGTACGAAACTATAATCGCTGAACGGTTTTTAAAAACTAATTTTGGGAGGGATTTAGGGACGGATTTGTTTGAGGGAGGGATTTAGGGACGGATTTTGTACATAGGGACGGTTTTAGGGACGGATTTAGGGACGGTTTGGAGGGTTTAGGGTTTATTTTTATCCTTTAGGGACGGTTTTAGGGACGGAAAATGTAAAAAAAATTAAAAATTTTAAAATAATGTTTTATATATTTAGTTATGGTTTATTAGTAATTTTTAATGAATTAGTTGTAATAATAATAATAAATATTATTATTATTAGTATTATTATTATATTTAATAATAATATTAATATTATAATATTTAATCGTATTATTATTATTATTAATAGTTAGTAATATTATTATTATTATTACTATATAAAATAATATTAAAATAGACGAAAATGATTAACAAATTCTAATTTTATATATTTACTGTAAATGTTGTATACATGAAATGTACAAAAATAAATCTAAAAATCACCTAAATGGGAGGCAATCTCATCGAAGTCATCCTGGGCCTCGACATCGCCCTCGCCCTCGCCCTGGGCCTCGACCTCGCCCTGATCGACCGCATGATGGACGTCCTGGGGCTGATGCTGTACATGCGAGATGGACTCTCCGGTCCTAGCCTGAGCGTACAGAGGTGGCTTGTCTGTCGAATGCGAAGCTCCCAGAGGCGGAGGAAAACGGCCTATCATCTGCTGCATCTGCTGTAAGCGCTGCTCCCACACTCTATCTCTCTCTGCCAACTATCGAGCAGACTCCTGAGCAGCCTCCTGTAGCCTCCTCTCGACATCGGAGCGCAAGTCGGCCATCTGTTGTCGCAACGAAATATTCTCTTGCGACTGAGATGGGATGGAAGAAGAGTCGGCCTGAAACTGGGGGTGGTGAACTAAGTCACCATACCCTAGCATCCGACCGCGATCCCCACCCGCTACCCCCTGAAAGACCGTATGCGGGTTGACCTTCGAGTCATCGGCAGCTCGTGCACGTGCCTCCGCAATCGCTCGATCATAATCCTCCTAAAAAAAGAATATAAATTAAATTATAACGTGTGTGAAGTATAATATTAATCGAAAATTCTTATTTTAATTGAATAATTATATAACAATAAACTAAATGAACGTTACAATTCTATAAGTAATTACTTAAGATGATTATATATAATGAGTTATAATTACTTAAACTTTAACTTCAATAATTACATATTTAAGTACTTGAACTTACAGCAATGGTCTTGGCACGACCCTCGGGATAATCACCCGCCTTGGTCTTGTACAGCCGGCCGAATAATGTGTCAGGACCGGGATCACCACCCGCCTCCTTAACCTACAAAAGCGAAAAATGTGTTAAATAATGATAAGAAAAATATTTTTGAGCCTTGTAAAAAAACTTAAGCAAAATAAAATATGAATTTAATTATTACCAAATCAGACCAGTGGAATGCAGTGCCCCTACTACCACCTCTATATACAATCGCCTGCTCAGTGCTGCGATTCTTCTTGTTCACCTGGCTGTGATGCTTGAAAGTAGGGTCGGCATCCCACTGTGCACAGAGGTGGTCCCAGACATGGTCTGAAGTCCAGGTAGGTGCCCTACGTATATGCCGAGCCCGGCTGAACTCATGCCTGATGAATTTGCCGGCTGTGACATCGAAGAAGTCCCGGGCCGCCTTATGCTCCTCGGTGGGGAACAAGTAACGCCTCTGTAATGAAAAAGAAATAATGAAAGTGCGCAAATAATAATGTCATAATTCAATTAAACAAATTAAGCAATGGTAATAATAATTATTAAATAAAATAGTCAAATAATAATAATGTAATAATTAAATTATATGAATAAACAAATAATTAATGTAGGTTATGACTTACCATCCATAAATCGAACATACGGGTGCGCGTCTCATGCGGAACCTTCATCCAGGACAACCACGGCTCGATCCAATGTCCGTAGATGATATGCTTGATCTCTGTCTTCGTCCTCTTGTTTGTCTTCTCATCCCTTCAAAATTCCATTATCAAAGGTAATTAGTAAGAAAAACAAGTAAATATAATTAAGAATCATTAAAAAATTCAAAAAAGTTAAGATTTTACTCGTAAATCTGGGCCACTGTCATCGGTGTCGGGCGATCTAGCTGAGATGGGCCGGAATCAGGCTGAGTTCGCTGGGTGGGCTGGGTGGGCTCTGGGGACGGGGAGGGCTGGGGGGACTGGGAGGGCTGGGGGGGCTGGGGGGCAGGTGTAGGCTGGAAAGACGATGGGGCAGTGTGGGAAGAGGAGGCTGTGTATGCTGCGAAGCCGGAACAGGTGGGGATGGGAACGTCTCCTGAGGTATAACAGGGGGTGGAGGTGGTGGTAATCGCGAAGCAGGATGACTGACTGAGGGAGATCTAGATGCTGAATGGTGTGACTGACTCCCGGAGGCCCCTCGACCAGAACTGGCCGATCGACCTCGGCCTCGGCCTCGACCTCGACCAGAACTCGAGGGATGATCGTCGTGCTGTGAACTCTATAAAATGATTGTACAACCGTATAATTAATTAAATATAATGATATTTAGTTTATTCATTGATTGAATAAAATAATTAATATTACAATTTAAATATTTGTAATCTAATTCACCAAATATCCTTTTAAACTTATTCAACTTATTAAAGTAAGTAAACTAATTAAAAACTAACAAACTTATTAGACTTGAATACTTAATATTTAAACCGAGTAAACGAATTACTTATGATTTAATATTTAAAGTAATTCAAGTAAGTAGTATTAAACCCTTAAACTGTTTACTAATTAAATCCATATTGTTAAACTAATTAAAGAAATTAGTATTTAATGGTTATATATTTATTAAACTATTTAGTAATGAACAACAAGTTAAAGTAATTAAAGAAATTAGTATTTAATTTTTAAATAATTATTATACTATTAACGCATTACTATAATTAAACGTTGTTCTAATGAGGTAATATTGAAACTAATTAGATATATTACTATTTTATGTTTGACATTATTTAAGTAATTATACTAACTATAGTAATTAAACAAGTAATTATATTTTAATCAATATTTAATATTTAAACTTATTAAATTAACTACTAATGAGTTAATATTTAAACTTATTTGAGTAATTAGACTAATTAGTATAATTACTAAGTATTATATCTATAAATTAATGGTACTAATTAGAGTAATTAGTAACATTACAAATTATGACATTAGTTAAACTAATTTAAGTAATTAGAGTAATTATTAGTATTACAAAGTATTTTTACTTAAACTAATTAAACTAATTAGAGTAATTAGTATGATTACTAATTATTAGATATTTATACAAATATTACTAATTAGAGTAATTAGTAATTATTATATATTCAAACTAATAATACTAATTAGAGTAATTAGTATTAATTATTACTATTTATTATATTTATAAACTAATAATACTAATTACCAAACTATCAAATATTTTAATTAGAGTAATGAGTATTTTTACTAATGAATATATATTAAAACTAATAACACTAATTAATATTTAAAGTTATTCAACATTTTACTATAATAAGACTAATTACTATAATTACTAAGTATTATATCTATAAATTAATGATACTAATTATAGTAATTTGTAACATTACAAATTATTTATTAGTTAAACTAAGTTAAGTAATTAGAGTAATTAGTGGTTGAGTATTATGTACTTAAACTAATTAGAGTAATTAGTTTCAATATTACTAATTATTATATATTTACAAATAATACTAATTAGAGTAATTAGTATTATTACTATTTATTAGATATTTAAACTAATAATACTAATTACCAAACTATAAAATATTTTAAGTAATAATACTAATTATAGTAATTATATATATATTAAAACTAATAATACTAATAATACTAATTATATATATATTAAAACTAAAAATACTAATTAATATTTAAAGTGATTCAAAATGTTAACAAACAGATTATTGACATTATATGAATTCAATTCGTATCAAACAAATGAACAAACACCAAAACAATTAAACCAAAATTAACAATGAGAACAAAACTAAGAGAAAACTTAAATTATACCGTCATTGGACAGAATTGGAGCGGATTTGAACCGGGAAAACGTCGCCGGCAATCACAGGTAGAGAACTGCCGTTGGTGACAGACCAAATGGCGGCCAACGGTGAGGAGGAGGGAGGAGGGCGCTGCGCATGGTGGCTCGCGGGGTGGGGGGGGGGGGGGGGGGGAGGAAGGAGGAAGAAGAAAGAAAGAAGAAGAAGAAGAAAGAAATGGGGGGGAAAGGGCTGGAGCCCGATTATATTAAATGAATTGGAGCGGATTTAGGGACGGATATTTAGGGACGAATTTATTAACGAATTTAGCTAAATCCGTCCCTAATTCCGTCCCTAAATTTAAAAAAATAATAATAATTCGTCCCTAAATCCGTCCCTAATTAATAGCTGTCAACAACTGAAGCTTGAAAGGACGTAGGATTCAGGGACGGATTATTGAAAAACCGTCCCTAAATTAATGAAAATTCCTAAATCCGTCCCTAAATCCGTCCCTAAAGTACGGCTGGAATCCAGAGAGCCGTCCAAAAGTGGTTGAGTATTGGAACGGATTTAGGGACGGATTTAGATATTCCGTCCTTAATTTCGTCCCTAAACGACCGATATTTAAAAAATTTAATTCGAAAATGTGCTCAATTTCGGGACGGATTTTGGGACGGAATTATAAATTTCAAAAATTCCGTCCTAAATTCCGTCCCTAATGAAAAGCCAAAATTATTGGCGGGAACAAATGTGCCAATTATTTTTGATTAGGGACGGAATAAAAATAATCCGTCCCTAACATAAGTAAAAAAAATTGGCGGGTTAAATCACGCGCCATATTATTTATTATAGGGACGGTTTTGGGGACGGATTATTTATATTCCGTCCCTAATTCCATCCCTATTAGGTTATAAATAAAATGATAAATTGTCGTATAGGGACGGATTTAGGGAGGGATGGACAATATAAAGACGGATATAGTGACGGTTTTATCCGTCCCAAGTATTAAAAATCGGTTTTTTTGGCCGATTTCGAATTAAATGAAGAACGGGGACAATTACTTTCAATTATATATGCAATTTGGTCGAAATAACCCACTACCTATGTGTAAACTTTAAACCACATAGGTTTTATATAAAATATACAAATGTATTTGTTAAGTACTATAGTTATGTTACCAACACATCGAGTACTCTTCGTTCCAAACAAATTTAAAGCTTGTAGAGGATTCCGATAAGCGATCCAACTATCTAATACTCTCATCTACATACCTCTGATAGCTTATAGTTGGTGAATGGTAAATTGAAAGACGAATGAGCCGGTTTAGTCCTTCTATCGATATTATACGAGATTGATGAGTTGCAATGGGTATAGCAACGGAAATTGCTTTTGCAACAGTTTTAGGGACAGATATGACAGTTAGGGACGGTATACCATTAAACCGTAGGGTTTGAGGAACCAAAATGTCCTTAAACCCTAAAATCAATAAATAGGGACGGAATTAGGGACGGACAATTCCAGTTTAGGGTTTCAAATTTAGGGTTTAAACCCTTTGTTTAGGGACGGATTTAGGGAGGGATGAGACCACTTCCGTCCCTAAATCCGTCCCTAGTATTCAAAAGGTCAAACAAGCTAGGGACGGAATTAGGGACGGTTTCAGGTATTTCCGTTGCTAAAACCGTTGCTAAGCGTTATATGAAATGACTTATTTTAGACACGGATATAGGGATGGAAAATGCAAAATTCGTCCCTATATCCGTCCCTAATTAGTTTTCATGAAATCTTTGTAGAATTACCTCAAGGTAGGTATTAGTTTATTCCCTTCGCACCATATAATTATAATAACATAACGGATTTAAAAATTATGTTTAAAGTAATTGGGGAATTAGTAAAAGTTGACGATTGCATGAACTTGTACATAACTTAACACTTAACATATTGCTAATGCAATTGACGAAATATAATTATGGCATCTGTTCATTACAATCCTGGTACAAAGCAAGTTAAAATTCATTTGGATTATATCCAACATCATCATCAGTGTCATTGGAGCAACTTGTTGATTCTGCTGAATCGAACTCATCCTCCGAGTCGTCCAATTCCGCGATTGGTTGAAGCTCCCCTAAGTCAACAGCTAAGTTGATACCAGCCATGTCAAACAATTGTATTGCATCTGTATTAGTGGTAACAGCTGGGGTTTGCACGATCTCTTCATTTTGGTATGGAGCATCATCTTCAACTTCTTCAGTAACATTATGAACAACTTTCCTTAATTTTGTCTCACAGACGGCCAACCAATTAGCTCTGTCTCTGCTAGCTCCCGGATAATCACAGAAGTAAACTTGAATGGCTTGTTGTGCTAAAACAAATGGATCATATTTATGATACATCTTTTGCCGATGGACATCAACCAACTTGTAATCTTGATGAACCTTCATTCCGTTGATAGGGTCAAACCAATCACACTCGAACAAAACAACTATGGCCATGCTGTCTGAAGAATTATACTCAAGGACCAAAACATCTTTCAGGAGGCCATAATAACTGGTGCAAGGACCGTCCGTATTTGTGCCTCGAACACAAACACCCCAATTCATTGTTGCTTTGCCAGCTCCACGTTGAAAAGTGTGGAAGTTATACCCGTTTATAAACACACCGGGCCAAGAGGTTGCCTTCCTTGAAGGTGGCCAAGCAAGTAGCATAAGCACCGGCAAATCATCAATATGCTTTGCTCGATTAACCGGTGCATCAAGCTGTATGTGATAACCCAGGAGTTAGAATAATCAAACGAATACCTTTAAATCTTTATAAATCTCTAAACAGTTTAATTATCAAAATCGAACTATACTAACATATCACTTGAACCAATCGGCGAAATGGGCGTCAATCGAATCATCAATGGTACGCTGATCGAATCCATCATTTTGATAATATTGGACAAAGGAGCTGGGGTAAAAACAAATCGGTATAAGTGAAACAAACTACATATAATGAAATAAACAATTTCGTTGTGAAAAATTGCGATTAACTTACTTAAGGATGGGTTGCACCTCCGGACAATTTCGCAAAACATACGTATGTGCTACACGTTGTTCTTTCTCACCAAGCCACTTCGTTTTCTCCTTACCCTGAAATCGGGTTGGATAGTTAAAAATGGAGAACGGTTTGAGAGACTCATTGGCTAATCCTTCATCATTGCGCCTGGGTCGCTTCGTGTGACAATACACGTCCGAATGAAAGTAATTTTGCGCGAAGTAATTAAATTCCTATGCAATGTAAGCTTCACAAATTGATCCTTCAACGTGAGCCTTGTTACGAATTGTCTTCTTTAGTTGGTGAAGGAACCTATATGAATTCAATTAAACAAATATGTATTAGGATGCACGTATACACATTGTTCAACAAAATTATGAACACTCAAATTATCAGGTGTCCTCAAAATAAAGAAGTTGTAAGTTTACCTTTCAAAGGGATATATCCATCGGAATTGAACTGGCCCTCCAACTAATGCTTCGTACGGCAAGTGAACAACCACGTGTTCCATTGAATCGAACATGGCTGGAGGGAAGACCTTCTCCAAGTTACAAAGAATGATCGGAACTTTCTCGTTCAAATCTCGAACCTTATTAATGTCCAGCATACTCGAACATATGCACCGAAAAAAGAGGCTAAGTTCGGTCACAGGGTTCCACACATTAGGAGGCAACATCTCTCTGAATGCAATTGGAAGCAGTCTCTGCATAAAGACATGGCAATCGTGACTCTTCATGCCGAAAACCTTCTCTTCATTCATGTCAATACATCTCCCAATATTTAAGGCATACCCATTGGGAAACTTCAAATTCCTCAACCATATTAGAATAGTTGTCTTCTGTGTTTTGGACAAATTATAGACAGCTTTAGGTTTGGTACGTTGCTCGCTTTCAGGATCAACTACAATTGAACTTCGAAAGCATATAGCACTGATGTCTTTTCTGGCATTTAAAGTGTCCTTTGATTTGCCTTTCAAGTCCATGGCAGTTCCGAACACTGCATCAAAAACATTCTTCTCAATATGCATAACATCAAGGTTATGGCGGATCAAGTTTGTTTTCCAATAAGGAAGATTCCAAAAAATACTCCTCTTAGTCCATTTGTGATGGGTGCCATAATATTCAGGCATATTAATTGGCTCATCCATAGCTGTGGGCAAATGCCAAACGTGTCCATATATTTCTTCCCCTGTCAACCTTGGTGGTGCAGCCATCCTCTCAACTCGACCACGGCGGAAAGACTTCTTATCCTTCCTATACGGATGATCCGAGTCAAGGAAGCACCTGTGGCAATCAAAATAAGTCGCCTTCCTACTATGTGGAAGCACGAATGCTCTGCTCTCCTGCATACATACAGGACATCCTAGTACTCCAGCGGTGCTCCACCCGGATAGCATGCCATAAGCGAGGAAGTCATTAATGGTCCACATAAGAGCAGCCCTCATGCGAAAATGCTCATTCCTCAAAGCATCGTATGTCGAGATCCCAGCTTCCCACAATTGCTTCAATTCATCAATCAGAGGTTGCAAGAATACGTCTATGTTTTTCTTCGGGTTTTTTGGACCCGGACAGATCAATGTTAAGAACATGTAAGGGTTCTTCATGCACGTACCTGGAGGAAGGTTGTAAGGAGTTACAATAACTGGCCAGCAAGAATAGGTCCTTCCGAATTGCCCATGCGGTGCAAAACCATCTGCGCATAATCCCAATCTAATATTTCGAGCTTCTGAACCAAAATCAGGATATGTCTTGTCGAAATGCTTCCATGCCTCGGCATCGGATGGATGGCACATAACCCCATTCTGAGCTTCATGTGTAGCATGCCACATCATTTGTTCAGCTATGCCTGCGGTATGGTACAACCGTTGCAACCGGGGAGTCAGTGGCAAGTATCTCAAATGGCTATCGGAATTCTTTTACGAGTTCTATCCCCACGTTGACTTGTGTCCTTGAATCTAGGTTCACCACAAAACCAACAGTAATTAGAGTTTGAATGTTCCTTCCAGTACAACATGCACCCATTCTTGCACGCATTAATCTTTACCACAGGTAAACCTAATTCATTGATGGTTTTCCTATGTTGATAATAGTTTGGAGGAAAGTTATTTTCCTCCGGCAATACTTTCCTGATGGCATCACAAAAATAATTGAATGCACCTTCGGACAAGTTAAACTCCGACTTCCCATTTAACAAGGTGGAAGCAAAAGACAACTGTGACTCACTAGACCCCTCAAACAAAGGCCGATCCGCATTTTGCACGATGTCAAACCACTTGTCATCCAACTGCGTCACAGGTTGCTCTGTGAATGGATCTTGCTCATATCCATACTGGTTTGCTGCTTCTCCACTGGGTCCGGGCTCGTCTTCATTATTTTGAGCAAAGCTCGATCGTGCAGCATCAAAAACCATACGCTGATCCCATGTCATGTCATCATAACAACCCCAATGTGACATCTCATCCGGTAATGACACTTGTTTGTGCTGCTGCTGCTCGTTATTTTCAATACTACACAATGGTTCTCCGTGACTAACCCAATTCCAATAATGCTCCTTAAATCCACGTAGTATTAAATGTTGTGCAACCCTCATCGGTAAAAAAAAGTGCATATTATTGCACTTAGTGTAGGGAGAACGAATTTTTTCCTCATCTTTCCAAGTCGTGTCTTGACTTGATGCCCAACTAATGAATTCTCCAACACCAGCTATAAACTCATCGGTTACACCCTTCTTTCCTAGTTCCTTCTGATGATACATCCATTGTCGACTGCATATCAACTCTTCCATTTCTCCTGTCAAATATCCCACAAATTTAGTTCGATTACTATCCTCGAACCCTATTCGATACTGTTAACAACTGCAATGAAAATCTACAATGAATTATGAAATATATGAAGAAGTTCCTTTTACATTTTTCATCTCAATTATATTTGGTCATTTTGAGTGAAATAAAAACTACATTGCACACAATATAAAACAAGATACTTAATGTAAGCTCTTGCAATTAAATAATACTCAACAAATGCAATAAAAGTAATTCCATTCAATCAAAGTTCTACAATTACAATAATCGAAATTTGAATCATATTAATATCAAATACTAAGTTACAATTAATAAAAACAATTATACACAACGAAATAAATATTACACCTAAACTCACAATTATGTAATTCAATTTTAATTAGTTTATGTAACGTACATAATAAAATTAATAAGCATCACAATAAACCTAAACCCTCATCAATTAACATTCAAATAAATCTAACAATTTTACAACCCTCATCAATTAACATTCAAAGAAATCTAACACTTTTACACTAACATTCAAATTTAAAAATAATCATCAAAATCTGAATATTATCTAATTCCTTAATTTATAACATATGTTAATCATCAAAATAAAGTCATATACAAAGAGATTTGAAGATATTACCTTGATTTCCACCAAATCAACACAAAACTTGACTTTTACTACTATTTTCTTATTGGAAAATTGAGAGAATGAAGAAGAAAGAAGTAAGAAGATGGGGAGGGGGGCGGAGAAAATGAGGGTTCTGCTAAGTGCAGAACCCTAAAAACATGGCCAGTCAAAACGCACCGTTTTGGCTGGCCAAATATAATTTTTTCCGTGGCTGACATTTGGGACGAAATTAGGGACGGATTTTGATAATCCGTCCCTAAAACCGTCCCAAAAATAAGGTAGATATCCATCCATTTATCTCACTCTATCCGTCGCTAAAACGGTTGCTAAAACCATCCCAAAGTTTCTCCATTTTTTTTGCCCTAATTTCCGTCCCTAATTAATTCCCTCCCTAAATCCGTCCCTAATTTTCCAACGGATTTTGGTACGGATTATTTTACCATCCCTATTTCTCCGTTCTACTCTTTAGCGACGGATTTAGGGACGGATTTTTTTTTCGTTTCAAATTCCGTTGGTAAATTAGGGACGGAAAAATCCGTCCCTGTTTTCCGTGGCTATTTCGCCTTTTTCTTGTAGTGATTAAAAATTAAAAAGAAACATAAAATAAAGCAAGTAAAAGATCATACCCAAAAAATGATCAGGAACAGAAGAAAAGAAAACCTGAAAAAGATCGAGCAATTGTTCCCTCTTTCCTAATAGAAAAAATAGGATATCAAAAGTAAACAAAAAAAAAAGACTGATTTGAGAGAAAAAAAAAGGAGAGAAAAGAAAAAAAAAAGAAAAAAGAAAAAAGAAAGAGAAGAAGATTTTGAGAGCCTTCTTACCTATTCCTTCCCCTTTTTTTTTGGCTTTTCAATCATCTCTATCTAGCTCCCCTTCTCGATTCTTCTTATCAATATAATATAATAGATCAGAAATATATTATAATGAGTAAAGCACATTTTACAATGCAAGTAAATGCAACAGAAGATTTTGATTATATAATACTATTCCGAAGCCAGGGGAGTCACAAGGAGTATAGGTGGAACCTACAAAATCGTGGCCAATTGGTCAAACCAAGATCACTATCCACTGGGTAGGTGATTGTCCTGAGTCGAATGCCCTACAAAAATGAAAGGAGGGTGGCGAATACGATAGATGTACCATTTAGGGATATGAATAAATCCAAATAACAATTAATAAAAACTATATTTAAAATAAATAACTGAAATCCCAAAACCAAATCCAAATACAATATCTCATAAATGGATTGGTATCTGAAAATCTTCCAACGGCACACCGTGCACCTAGGTGGCCTACTGGACCGTCAATGGCTCAATCACATATCTCATATAAACCAAAGTCATCATTAAGCTTGTTCCCTTGACGTCGCCATCACTGTCAATGGACATAGCTACATAAAGCCCTGGACGAGTTACCCTCCGCATCTCTCTATCCTAAGGTCTCTCACTCACCGTGCCTCTCAAAAGGTGGGCCACAGTTACTTGATTGGGTGCATGCTCCGCTTGGTCCACATGCTCTCATTGGAGCATCAAGTCCCACTCAATCTCTCATCTCGCATAGTATCATTATCAACAATATAAAGAATTAAATTTTAAATTTAAATTTTTCCTTTAAATCCCAACCCTTAAATCCATTTATGAAATCTCGTATGTAAGAGTGAAGTGTCCATATCCCAGAACATTATAAAACATTTAATGAAAACAATTTAGAAAAATGGTTGACCTTCGATGGTCAATCACTATTGACACACCCGAACCTAATCCGAATTTTTCGTACAAACAGAATAGTGTAAAACGGCGTATTAACTCAATAATATGTCGACCCGGATGTGTCTAATTAAAAAGAGAAGTTAAGCTTAAGATAAGATGGAGTTGAAAGATGAGACTGGTGACCGTGCATGGAAGCACAAATTGGACTTCTTTAATTCCATAAGCCAATGGATTAGATATCCATTGTCAAGCCCTGACCCGCGAGCTCGGCCACGTGACAACCGCCATACCACCTCGAGATGCGTGCCTCATCAGGCGGGCAATCCAAGATGGTACAAGGCAAAAATAAAAGGGTATACGAGCAATATATGAAAATGTATAAGAAATAATATACAAAATATTATGTAAAATATTTATAAAGTGTAAGTGGCACATTTTACGATGCAAACATGCAGCAAAAAACATGATATATATATGACGTGCACTACTATTCCGAGCCAAGATTTACAAGGAAAAAGGGTGGCACCTACAAAATCGTGTCTTCAGTGGTATACTGGGATCACTGACCACCTGGACGCTCATCGTCAGTAACCTGATGACTTGACAACGAAAGTGAATAGTGTGAGTATAAATATATATATGTACCAAGTGAGGGACTTAGTTATAATGACCGATCACCTCAAGCTTGGGATATGAAATAATCCAAAATTTCATTTGTTAAAACCATTCAGTAAAACCATATGAAATCCCATACCAAAACAAATATCAAATATAATATTCATAAATGGGCTGCCTTCTGAAATCATCCCAAAGGTACACCCGTGCACTTGGGTACCCCACTAGACCGTCAAGGGCTATCTCATAATTCAAATATTTTATCTTTACTCATTGGCCCGTTCCCTTGACGTTAGCCTTACTGTGGTGGAACACAGCAACTAAAGCCGTGGCGAGCTTCCCTATGCACCTCTCCCAGGGTCTCATCTCACCGTGCCCCTCGATAGGCAGTTCACAGTTGAGAATCATGCATGCTTCTCCAACTCGGTCCATGCTCCCACATATATTAGAGACCTGAGGAGCCCACTCAATCACTCATCTCTCATGGGTATTGTACCTCCAACAATCATAATAATAACAATTCATAAAGTCTTTTGAAATTCCCACAGTTTGAATCCTTTATAAAACTTGTATGTGAAGGTGGACAATTCATACCCCAAAACGTTAGAAACATTTAATAAAGCAATTTATAAAGCAATTAGAAAGTGGTTGACTCTCAATGGTCAATCACTATAATCCAAGCCACTCATAAGTAAGGGAGGTTTGTATACTCCCAAATAAATCCCACGAATGCCTAAGCTCGCACGCTAGTGCCCGATCTTGTACAATCACGAACCTAAATAATCAAAGTTAAAAAAAATCTAATTTGATTAATAAAGGCAATTGGCTAACAATTAAACACCTAGGCAAGATCTAATTAGAGTTTCTAAGGTCTCGAAGTAAAATTGGACAAGTTCGGAAATTAATTAAAGCTAATTGAAGTTAATTGTGACCTAGGGCTGCAAAATGACAATTTTCCCCCCTTATGACCTGAATTGGGAGTGCCCCAAATCAGGTGGATCCAACCCGGATGCAACTAGATTCGGGTTGGACTTGTTCTTCAGCAAGCCAAAATTTGGCTTCCACATTCCTAAATCCAATTCTTCTTCCATCTTCCACCAAATTGCATGAGATTTGAAACCCATAATCTTAAACACTTAATCTCAGAACCCATAGCAAGTAAAACGGAATTAAACAATAAATTTAGCAAGAATTTCGAATCAAAACATCAAAGTGCAGAAATTTCTGGGTAGCAGCGAAATTCCCACTTCAAACTAGCATAACTTTCAGCTCAGACCACGAAATGAGGTGCATAAACTATCCAATTAAAGCTTGGAGAGTCTAAAACAACATATCAAAAATTCATCCAATTCCAACAAGTAAATCAAAAGTTACAGCCCGAAGAACACACTGTCACTAGTTTGACAGATTTGCAGATTTTGAAAATTCTTGACAAATTTGATGTTTTTGATTTCCAAAGAAGCTAAAGGAGTTGTTGTTGATGATTAATGAAGTGTTTAAAGAGAGATTAAAGGCTGGAATTTTGAGGAAATTTGAGAGAATTTGAAGAATAATGAAGAAGAAAAAGAAATGGGCAAAAAGGGTAGTGGTCGGCCCTTTTAAAATGGTTGGGTTGACTTTTGGTCAACCAATCTGGGTTGACTTTTGGTCAACCCGACCATAGGTTGACTTTTGGTTGACCCGGCCTCTTTACCTCAGTCTTCGTGGCCAAGGGGCCCCACCGACTCCGGACAAAATTTTAGGCTTCTAGGCTTGGAATTGAGTTGAAGGAAGTTCAAAACATCTATGGGAAGTCTAATTCGATTTCTTGGCCTCACAACTATATACGAATGTATAACTTGACATGTGCGAACTAGGTCCGGGCGTGTCATCCATTGGTGAATTGGTCGGTGGATTAAGTCAAGGATCACAGTTATGAGAGGTGAAAATGAGGGAATTAAGTCTGACCCGAGATGCAAGCAGACCCGGTGTCGAGCTTATCTATAAATAGGGGGAGATAAGCTCTCCCCTCTTATTTCTCATCTCCCTCATTTCCTCTCCTCTCACGGGCTCTCTCGGAGCAATTTTTGACCCTTGGCAGATCCAAACAATCCCATCGGCAAATTAAAGTAAGATCTTGGTATGTTATTCTACTCACCTTAATCTACATTCTGGTAAGTTTTCACGCATTTCCATACATTGGTCTATGAGAGATCCAAGTTCAAAGTTAAGTACAGTTTTTAGTTAGATTTTAAGCTTAGATTTGAGATCTAGGAACTTTGAGCTTGTGATTCTCATTTCTACTTCGATAAACGCGTCGTGGGAGGTGTAAGGAATGTCCACCTTGAATTTCAAGCCGAGCCATGGACCAAAGGCCTCAACAACAGAGGCAAAGCCTTGGTTCCCAAGGCCAGCAAGCGGCTCCCGCGCAGGAGTCGAGTCACTCCCACGCAGGAGTGGGCGATAGCCAAAGCCCCACCTAGGACTTGGGCCAGTCCACGAGGGAATGGGCCTTTTGGGGCCAAAACAGTGCTGAGCCGTGCCCAGCCCACATGAAAGGCCTAGCGGCGCTTAGGGGAATTTTGGTAATTTTCTTTAAGTGTCCGATTTTGATCCTAAAATCCCCCGGAGACTTTTCTAAGCCCCGGTTCACATCTAAGCCCAGTCTTAGATCATGTTAGAGCATCATATGTGCATTCATAAGTTTTAATATGAATGTTAACATGTACTTCCGTGTGATTAGGGTTGCGAATGATCAAATGCGGCGATACTCCAAAAGCGTGTCCATGCGGATTGCTTGGGAGTATACGAACCGCCCAATATTGTGAGTGGCTTAGATTTTAGTGCTTAGCCACTAGGGCAAACTGTTTTCAAAATATAAATGATTTTAAAATGTTTTATAAATGTTTTAGGATAAGGGTAATCCACCACACACATTTTTATTTTGTGATATACCCACTTAGAGGGTGGGGTGATTTTAAAGAAAATATAAAGGTTTATGTGTGTGTGCTATGTTATATGTTTTAATTATTTATGTATATATATATACTTTTAATGGATGGGAAGCAAGATGAGTGATTAAGAGGTCCTCGGTGCTCTAATATGAGGGAGCGTGTGGAACCGAGTAAGAGGCATACCAGAGACTTAGTAGCCATGGACCGCCTATCGAGGGGCACGGTGAGTGGAGACCCTAGGAGAGGCGCGTACGGAAACTCGTCAAGGCTCGTTTCAACTGTGTTCCACTCACAGCCATTGGCACACCAAGGGAATGGGCCAAAAAGAGAAAAATATAAAAATGTTATAAATATAGAAAAGATATAACCCTCGGTGCAGTAAGGCAAACGACCGACGGTTCAAGCCTTCAGTGGTATGTGGCCAGCCCATTTTAGATATGTATATATTTATTTAAATTGTTTTTAAAGAAGATTCTCGGCTAGAGAACTAGAAAGAGGTTTTGAAAAAGAAAATATTTATTTTGTTATTATGTTTTGGATTACCTCTACTTTCCCCAACCCCGATGGAGATTCATTGAACCTCTGGCACTCACCTGTATCCAATGTGGATAGATGCAGACCCGCGTACGAGATCAGTAGATAGTTTAGAGGCTCACTAGGAGGCATTGGTGATATACGTTTAGTAGTTTCCGCTGCGTAGGTATTCCTTTAAATTAATCCACTAGTATTACTTTTAGAGTTTATTATTTTATTAAATGATTTTAATTAAAGTTTTAGTCGTTTTGCAACGATGGTATCCATTTCATGCCTTGCAATGCTTCAGGTGCATGACCGGCTGGTACGTACTTCGAGGTAGCGCGGCGGTTGCCACGTGGCCGGCACAGGTGGGTCAGGACCCAACAACTTTAATGGTATCAGAGCATTTAAACGATTCTAACTTTTTTCAAAAGTTATAAAGTATTTTCAAACGTTTTTAAATGTTTTTGAAACCAGTGGATTACTTAGTTTTAAAACTCCAGAGTTCGAGTATGTGATTACTCGAAAGCATCATGAACACCTAAACCTACTCTTAGAATACCTTTTTTAGCAGCAAGCCACCATAGAGTTTTCCAGTGTGGGTTTTAGGTGAGGTGACACCATGACCACCTTTTTCTCGAGATTCGTGAAAGTAAAGCACGCTTTCCAAGAAATCCCCAAAATCAATTCTCCAGCTTATAACGTTCCTTCTACTCGACAAGCCAAATAGAACAAGGAATGGTAAATTTCTTGAGATGACGAGATAGGTGATATCTCGTCCAACCCCTTAGGATAGCCTAATCAGAGGTTTACCAATGAAGACAACTGGTTCGATGCCCAACCTTTGAGGTTGTGGACATCGAGACTCGCTAGTGAGAAGCGAGTTTGACACCTAACCCAACCCAGAAGTGTTTTCCCCCATTCTTTACACTGGTGACATGTAAGATTTGGGAGGAAGTGAAGCGGCTAGAGTGAGGTAAGGAGCCAAGATGGACTTGGCGTGCATAAAGGCTAACTCCACTTTTTTCGCTCTTTACACCATTAGTGTGTAGCTAATAAGAGAAAGTTGGGTTAGGACGCAAAAAGTTAAAGGGATACGAGACATTCGAGTAGAAGGAAGAAGACCTCACAAAGCAATAATTGGAAGGATGAAAACGTGTAGCCAAGGCAGGGCTAGCCAAGTGAAGAGATCGTGGAGGAGCCCACATGGAGCAACAAGACCCTTAATTGCTAGGGTTCGAGGAGTGCTGCAATGCACTGGCAGTCGAACGCTTAGGCCTTAAGGCAGCATGTGAGCTAGTTGGGCTCGACCTAACACCATGGTAAACCTAGTGGGATGAACCCACAGGTTGGCAAGTCTGGATGGATAAGCCCACAGATTGCCTGGATAATGCTCCTCGGAGTGGACAGGAGGTGAGAGAAGTTGCAGCAAAGGCTAGGTGACTTCTCTTGTTCTTACACTGTGGAATGTAAGTGGTGAAAGAAAGGGGCACAGATGGACAAAAGAGAGCCCATTTGGAGCTAATCGAGGAGAGGTATTCAAGGAAATTGGAAGAGATCGGGTAGACCCATAACCTACAGGCCCCAGGATCGAAACCTGGCTCCAGAGAAAAGAAGAGAACAAGAATGGCAAGAATAGATAATAACGAAAGGAAATAAGAACAAGAGAGAAGCCATTCTTGGGAAATGATGACGAGGAATAACGCAAGGATGATAAAGTGAAGAATGAGAGAAGAATGAAAGAGATCATATCCAAATGGTCAATGAGTAGTACGTCCGTTACTACTTGTCAGACCATTGTATACCAAGGTTAAGAAAGGATAACAGGAAAGAAGAGAAAGGAAATAAAAATAGAGGAAATGGAATGAAGAGAGATATAAGCTAGAGATCTCCATTCCTAAGGGGATTAAAGGTGATGAACCCCTTATCATTGGTTGATAATGAGAGTAAGAAGGAGGAGACCTCCAAGGGATAATAAGAAATGCTCCTGACTCAATAGGAAGTAAGCAAGCGGAGAAAGTGTAATGCACGGCAATGATGGAAAAGCCTGCATTCATGCGAATGAAGAGCACGAAGAAAATTCCCTTCAGAGTTGTGAATACTTCATCAGAAAGAGCTGGTGAGAAAGGAAAAGTGGAAAAGAAGGGAAAAGCGAACCCTTAAACAAAGGATAAAGGGATGTTGTGATGTAGTGCGGAAGCTTTCTTAATAAAGAATAAAAGCATAAAACTCTAGTTAAAAGAAAATTCTAGGCTGATCAGAGGTGAACAAGGCCTAAGAAAAAGGAACTTAGTTTAGTTAATGGACTAAGTTTTGGTTAATTAGGAATAAAGCCTTAAAAGAATAAAAGTATAACCTATCACTAGAAAACTTTAACCTTAATTAGCGATAATGTCATAATGATCCATAGGTTAATAACTCCAAATGAATTATTAGGATTACTAAGGAGTAAGACTAGGAAATTAGGATTCGAGACAAAACCTAGGTAGATAACCTAGGGATAGGTTAAAGAAAGCGAATAAAAAGAAACTAAAAAGGCCTAGAAAAGGGATTAAGAAAGATCTAGCAAAAGAAAGCGAATAAAAGACTTAGAAACGGATAATAGCTAAAGAAAGTCGAGCATAATGAATCCCAAATTTGAGTCAAGCCAAGGCACTACATCATACTACGAATAGGTCAATGAAAAGAAATAGTAAACAAGGATTATTGAAGGCTAGAACTACAGAGAAAAGGGGTTAAGAGTGTGAATTGGTGAAAAGAGAAGAAAGGAAGGCCCTGATAATTAAGGTCATAAAGAGGAGAGTAGGAGGTAGGATAGAAAGAAAAAAATTGGAGAAAACATAAGAGAATGAGCACTCATAGGAAACGAGTGAATGGGGATGATTGTGTCCTAAAGGACGATGGGTGGAGTAAACAAAGGTGAAAGGATGGTGAGGATGAGAATAATGATGATGGAAATTTAAAGAATAATCAAACACAAAGAAAAAGGAAAGTGGATCGACTTAGGTAAGAGTCGAAGAAAGAGTGAGGATTAACCAGAATAACAGTTGGAACTGGAGAAAACAAAAAGGATGATAAAGAACAAAGAGTGAGATAGAAGGAATTAAGAGTAAGGAGTTGAGGAATATGGAAGATAAGTTGGAGATTATGAAGGAGGGGAGTAAACTTACTTTAAGGAAAGCCTCCTTGAACAATGATAAGTGAAGAAAGGATGTAGGAGATGGAGTTAAGCCAAGCTAAAATGGAGTTAGCTTGGCGCGTACAAGATTGTGAGACAATGGATGGTAGAGAAAGAGGTTGTCCGCGATAAATAAAGCATGATATGGATGACAAAGAGAAAATATCAGTGGATTAAGAGCCAAGGACGGCTAAGACAAAAGGAGACCTACATGAGATGAGCAAGAAATGCGGAGACCGAGACAGAAAGGATGACGAGAAAGAACCCCGAGTACTCAATGGAAGGAGTATGGGGATAAGGAAAAGACTGATCAAGCGCATAGACTTCTATGAGCACAGCCGATATAAGGAGTAGAAAGGAAATTCTATCACCTAAGAGAAGTAAAAGTGTCAGAAGAAAAGAGAAATAAGGATGAAGACAATGAAAAAAGCCAGAAAAGAAGGCAAGAAAAGAAAGGATGAAGTCAAGGTAAAGGAAACCTTGGATAAGACGTGAAAGATCACGTAAATCAAGGAAAAGGAATATGAAAGAGAGAAAGGATATGGAGATGACCCTAAGGAAAAAGGATATGGTGATGACAAGAGCTATAGAATGATGCCAAGGGATGGCAATGGACCCAAGATAAGGGTAACTTAAGTGAAAGGAGGAGAAACCCCAAGAGAGAAGAATACGGAGATGAAGAACCTATGAAGGATATCGTACAAGTGTGACGTGCTTGAATTACGCTATCCCGTGTTGACGAGAAGGCAAGAGAAAGGTAGACACCATAATGGACAGTGGGTGAATGGAAAGAAAGAAGAAGGATAGAGAAAGAGATAAGGAGACCCCTAGATAGAACTGTTGATGAAAAGAGGAAAGCAAATCGACCATTAGCAAAGAGGCGAATGTGAGTAAAGGAGGTCATAGGAAAGAGAAACACGTGACACCTCCTGAAATAAACACTCCAAGGCAGTGACAGACAAAATAAAGTCTAAGAGGCCAGAGAAATGGCGTAGATGGGTATGAAGTTGAGGCTCAAGTATGAGTGACTTGAGAACCATGTGAGGCATCCCCATGAGAGGAGAGATCAGAGATCGAGATCTTGAGGATCTCGAGGATCTCTGTAATGACCACTCGAGAGGGTTGACCCAGAGTGCGACTGAGGAGTGCATGAGGCCACCCAGAGTTCTCAATCCCAAAGAGGATGAGAGATGAGATGGGCCAAGGGCATTATTTGAGATAGAGATGGGCGGTCAGAGAGTGAGTCAGATTGTGAAAGCCAAGAGGGCATAATCTCCGATTCCTCTGGTATGATATGGCCGAGTGTGGGCCAGTATATACAAGAGCTCGACTTATATGCCATGAATTGGAATGGAAGAAGACCAGAAAGAAAGAGCATAGAAGCAATGAACGAAATGGTAAAGCAAGACCAAGGTAAGGGGAAAGATAACTAACTCGTCGCACACCTCGCCGTGGAGGCGAGAGAGTTAACCTAAGGTTTTCCTCGACACCTAGGTTACAAATATGAGTACAAGACCACAAAACGACAAGAGATGCATCGGACAATGCCTCAAAGCGAGAGGCAGTAGAAAAGAAAGGAGAAGAGACTCTTAAGAAGAGTAAGAGGCATGAAACCTCAGAAGTAACAAAAAGGTAGTCTCGTTAGGAGAGACTTTAATGAAAGGGCAAAAATAAAGCGAGAGGATCAAGTAAGCATGGCCAAAATGGAAGGAGAACCTCTAAGTGGCTCAATTGAAGTGAAGTGAGCCTAACCAACGAATAGGTAAGGGTAGGCTATACTAAGGAAAAGATAAGGTTCAAACTCAAGAGCAGAAGGGCAATGAACTCACTCTTGAGAGAGAATAATCGGAAGAGATTGAGGCACAAATTGATGAGCGCAGCAGTGAATAGTGGTATGAACACTATTCGTAAACAAGAGAAGGGCTTGAAATGGAAGCCAGATCTCCCCACAACTACCTCTTTAATTTCGAGATGAAATTTTTAGAAGGAGGGGAGAGTTGACATACCTGGACCTAATCCGACTTTTCTATACAAACAGAATAGTGTCAAACGACATATTAATTCAATAATACATCGGTCCGAATGTGTTTAATTAAGAAGAGAAGTTAAGCTTAAGATAAGATGGAGTTAAAAGATAAGATTGGTGTCCATAAATGGTAGCACAAATTGGACTTCTTTAAGTCCATAAGCTAATGGATTGGATATCCATTGGTGAATTAGTCGGTGGATTAAGCCAAGGATCGCAGTTATGAAAGCTGAAAATGAAAGAATTAAGTCTGGCCCGAGATGTGAGTAGACCCGGTGTCGAGCTTATCTATAAATAGGGGGAGATAAGCTCTCCCCTCTCATTTCTCTTCTCCCTCAGTTCCTCTCCTCTCACGGGCTCTCTCGGAGCAATTTTGGACCCTTGGCTGATCCGGACAATCCGACCGACGAATTAAGGTGAAATCTTGGTATGTTATTCTACTCACCTTAGTCTACATTCTATTAAGTTTTCACTTATTTCCATGCATTGGTTTATGAGAGATCCAAGCTCAAAGTTAAGTATAGTTTTTAGTTAGATTTTAAACTTAGATTTGAGATCTAGGAACTTTGAGCTTGTGATTCTTATTTCTGCTTTGGTAAACGGGGCGTGGGAGGACTGAGGAACGTCCACCTCGAATTTCAGGCCGAGCCATGGATCGAGGGGCTCAACAACCGAGGCTAACAGGTCGGCTCCTGCGCGGAAGTGACCGAATTGGCCAAGTCCCCCGCGGGAGTGGGTGGCAGCCCAAGCCCCACCCGGGACTTGGGCCAGTCCACACGGAACTCGACCCAGTCCATGCAGAAGTGGGCCTTTTAGGCCCAAAACAGTGCTGGGCCAAGCCCAGTCTACATGGGATGCCCAGGGGACCTTAGGGGCATTTTGGTAATTTTCTTCAAGTGTTCAATTTTGACCCCGAAACCTCCTGGACACTTTTCTAAGTCCTGGATCACATCCAAGCCTAGTTTTAGGTCATTTTAGAGCCTCATAGGTGGATTCATAAGTTTTATTATGAATGTTAACACGTACTTCCGTGTGATTAGCGTTCTGAATGATCGAGTGTGGCGATACTCTAGAGGCTTGTCCACGTGGATCGCTTGGGAGTACATGAACTCCCAATACTGTGAGTGGCTTAGATTTCAATGTTTAGCCACTACGGCAAACTGTTTTCAAAATATAAATGATTTAAAAATGTTTTATAATGTTTTGGGATAAGGGTAATCCACCACACACACTTTTATTTTGTTATACACCCACTTAAAGGGTGGGGTGATTTTAAAGAAAATATAAAGGTTTATGTGTGTGTGCTATGTTATATGTTTTGCTTATTTATGTGTATATATATATACTATTGATGGATGGGAAGAGAGATGAGTGATTGAGAGGTCCTCGGTGCTCCAATATGAGGGAGCATGTGGAACCGAGTCAGAGGCATGCCAAAGACTACTATCGAAGGGCACGGTGAGTGGAGACACTAGGAGAGGCACATAGGGAAACTCGCCAGGGCTCGTTTCAACTGTGTTCCACTCACAACGATTGGCACACAGAGGGAATGGGCCAGAAAGAGAAAAATATAAAAATGTTATAAATATAGAAAAGAGATAGCCCTCAATGCAGTAAGGCAAACGACCGACAGGTCAAGCCTTCAGTGGTTTCTGGCGAGTCCATTTTAGATATGTGTATATATTTATTTAAATTGTTTTTGAAGAAGGTTCTCGGCTAGAGAACTAGAAAGAGTTTTTGAAAAAGAAAATATTTATTTTATTATTATGTTTTGGGTTACCCCTGTTTTCCCTAACCCCGATGGAGATTCATTGAACCTCTAGCACTCACCTATATCCAATATGGATGGATGCATATCCACGTACGAAGTCAGTAGATAGTTCAGAGGCTCAATAGGAGGCGTTGGTGGCATAGGCTTAGTAGTTTCCGCTGCATAGGTATTCTTTTAAATTAATCCACTGGTATTACTTTTAGAGTTTATTATTTTATTAAATGATTTTTAATTAAAGTTTTAGTCGTTTTGCAGCGATGGTATCCATTTCATGCCTTGCGGTGCTTCAGGCGCATGACCCGCCGGTATGTACTTCAAGGCAGTACGATGATTGCCACTTGGCCGACCCGGGCGGGTCGGGGTGTGACAACTATAACCAAGCCACTCACTAGTTAGGGAGGTTCGTATACTCCCAAATAAATCCGTCGAATATCCAAGCTCGGTCTCTTTCTTGATCACGTATGATCTCGTACCTAATTAGTCAAATTGAAATCCAATCCGTTTAATTTAGGCATTTGAATATAAATATGAATGTCAAACGAATGTCCTAATCAAGGTTCCTAAGGTTTCGGGGTTTAATTGGAAGTGTTAAGATTGAATTAGGTCAAGTTTGGGCAAAAACTAGGAAACATTGACTTTCTGTTCAATGCCTAACCAGGTGGCCAGGTAGGGGGTCCAATCACCGGGTTAGATCGACCCAAAAATCTTCTTATCAGCTTTTAGTGGTCGATGGCCAGGTACCCTCACTAGTCGTCAGGTCACCTGCAACAAAAATAACCTAAAAATGGTCTCTTTGGTTCCATATTCAATTCCAACTCATCTCTCAACAATCAAGTGTCATAATCTAACACAACAATCCTCAATCAATCCGAAACAAACCCATTGGTTCAAATCACACCAACATTAACTACATCTTTTTAAAGATTAAATATAAATTTCTAAGTTTCTAACCCAAATTTCAAACTAATCTAACAACACCTAGGATTAGCCAAATGGATTGAGTGAATATACGAATTGAAGCTCATGAGAAGGTGAATTAGATATCTCAAAACCAAGCCAATTCAATGGTAGCCGCCGTGCTGCCTCGAAGTATCTGCCGACCGATCACGTACCAGAAGCACCACAAGGCATGAAATGGATATCATCGCTACAAAACAACTAAAATTTTAATTAGAAATCATTGAATAAAATAATTAACTATAAGAAAGATACCAATGGATTTAAAAAAAAGAAAACCTACGCAGTGGAAACCACTAAGCCTATGCCACCAACGTCTCCTAGTAAACCTCTGATCTATCTGCTGGCCTCGTACGCAGATCTGCATCCATCCACATTGGATACAGGTGAGTGACAGAGGTTCAACGAATCTCCATCAGGATTAGGGCAAAAAGGGGAAATCCAAAAACATAATAATAAAAGTAAATATACTATTTTCAAAAGCTCTTTTAAATTCTTTAGGTGAGAATCCTCTTTTAAAATCATTTTAATAAGTATATATATATATATATATATCTCAAATTGGCTGGCCTCTAACATACAAAAGGCTCAACCCGCCGGTCATATGCCTCACTGCACCAAGGGCTATCTTTTTTCTTTCTAAACATTTCTCTTTCTATAGCCCGTTCCCTCGGTGGTGCCGAACGCTGTGGTGGAACGCAGCTACATCGAGCCCTGGCGAGTTTCCCTGCGAGCCTCTCCTAGGGTCTCTGCTCACCGTGCCCCTCACTAGGCGATCCACGTCTGTGTCTTTGCATGCCTCTCAAACTCAGTCCACGCTCCCTCAAATCAAAGCCCCGAGGAACCCTCTCAGTTGTTCATCTCGCATCCCATCCATATATATATGTATATAAATATAAATATAAACACACACACATAGGTCTTTATTCTTTTCTTTGAAAACATCCCACTCTCTACGTGGGTATATCACCAAGCAACTGTGTGTGTGGATTCCCCGTATCTCAAAAGCTTTGAAAATCATTTACGTTTCTTTTAAAAACCTTTGTTCCCAGTGGCTAAATAAAGAAATCTAAGCCACTCACAGTGTTGGGAGGTTTGTATACTCCTAAGCAATCCACGTAGCTTAATCTCTAGAGCATTGCAGCACTCGACCATCTGGAACCCTAATACACGGAAATACATGTTAGCATTCATAATCAAACTATGAATACACCTATGAGGCTCTAGTATGACCTAAGACGATGTTTGGAAGTGTTTCGAGGCTTAGAAAAGTGTTCGGGATGTTTCGGGGTCAAAATTGGACACTTGAAGAAAAATTACCAAAATGCCCCTAGGTTTCGAGATCCGAGCCTTTTGCTCTGCTTTCCGTGCCGTTCGATTGCCAATCGATCGGCGGACTTATCCAACGATCCTCACGATGCCCACAACGTGTTTAACGAGAGAAACTTGAAATCATCGGCTCAAAGTTCATAGATCTCAAATCTAAGCTTAAAATCTAACAAAAAACTAGACCTAAATTTGAGTCGAGATCTCTCCTAGACTGATGCATGGAAATGTGTGAAAATTTTTAAAAATGTAGATTAAGGTGAGTAGAATAACATACCAAGATCTCACCTTAATCCGTTGGTCGGATTATCGGGATCTACCAAGAGTCCAAAATTGCTCTGAGAGAGCCCGTGAGAGAAGAGGAAATGAAGAAGAAGAGAAATGAGAGGGGGAAATCTCAACTCCCCCCTATTTATAGGTAAACCCGACATCGGGCCTACTCAAATCCTAGGATAGACTTAATTTCCTCTTTTCCACCTTTCATAATCTCGACCCTTGGCCTGATCCACTGATCGAATCACCAATGGATGTCCAATCCATTGACTATGGACTTGAAAAAGTCCAATTCTAGCTTCCATTCATGGTCACTTGTCTCATCTTCCAACTCCATCTTATCTTAAGTTTAACTTTTCTTCTTAATTAGACACATCTGGGCCGACGTATTGTTGAGTTAATATGTCGTCTTACACTATTTCGATTGTACGAAAAAGTCTGCTTATGTTCGGGTGTGTCACCAGGTGTGTCATTATCAGTGAAAATAAAATTCAATTCCCAATTTGTAATTATTTACAAAAATGCCATTAAACATTATGACATTTTTTTTCGATAATATTTTCATCAAGTAGTAACTGACATACTACTCGTTAACCATCTGGATGTGATCTCTTCTCATTCACTCCTCATTCTCCACCTTGTCATCTTTGCCTTATTCCTCCTCATTATTTCCCAAGAATGGCTTCTCTCTTATTCTCTTTCCTTACTCTTCCTCTTTGCCATCTTTGAATCCTTTAGGGTTTTCTCTTATCAATCCTTTTCTCATCCTCAAGTGATTCTCCCATATCTCACATCTAGTGATCTATACTCACTTGACCTTTTCCAACTTCCTTGGATGCTTCTTCTCAATTTGCTTCAAGTGGCCCTCTTTCGTCCACCATATACCCTTTCTTTCACCACTTACACACCACTGTGTAAGTACAAAGAAGTCAGCTAGTCTTTGCTACAACTCCTTTCTCACCTCTTGCCCACTTCTAGAAGCATCATTCAGGAAATTTGTGGGCTTAACCCACCAGACTTGCCAACCTGTGGGCTTATCCCACCAGGCTTACCACAATGTTGGGTCGGGCCCAACCACCTCACATGTTACCCTAAGGCCTAGGCGTTCGACTACCAGTGCATTACTGCACTCTTCAAACCCTAGCCGCCAAGGTTTTCTTGCTTATTGTGGGCTCCTTGGTGATCTCTTCACTTGGCTAGTTATTCCTTGGCCTCACTTTTCATCCTTCCATTTGTTGCCTTGTGAGGTCCTCCTCGATTCTTTATCCCTTTACTCGGATGCTTCATCTCACGTCTTGAGGTTTTTGGTCAACCACGTCCTCAGTGATTGACTGCTTTGATTTCTTTCATTCTAACCCAACTCTCTCTCCTAGGCTACACACAATGGTGTAGAGAACGAGAGAAGTGGGGTTAGCGTTCACGCACGTTAGGCCAAGATAAGCCTTGGCTCCTTGCCTCGTTCTAGTCGCTTTACTTCCTCCCAACTCTTACACGTTACTAGTGCAAAGGATGAGGGAACGCATCTACTTTACGCTTCAAACTCGCTGCTTTACTAGCGAGTCTCGATTCCCACAACTTCAAAGGTTGGGCATCGAAACAGTTTCACTTACTGATAAGCCTCTAATTAGGCAGTCTCGGAGGGTAGACGAGATATTGTCACATCTATCTCATCATCTCAAGGGAAATACCGTCCCTTGCACAATTTAGCTGTCGAGTAGAAGGAACATTAAAAGCTGAAAGTTTGGGTTTGGGGAGTTTCTTGGATAGTGTGTCTTCCTTGCATGAATTTCGATGAAGAAGGTGGTCGTGATGTCTTTTCACTTAAGACCACACTCGAGAACACTATCTGGTGGCTCGCTACTAAAGAAGGTATTTTAAGAGTAGGTTTAGGCATTCACGACGCATTCGAGTAACCACGTATTCAAATTATAAAGTTTTAAACCTATCTAATCCATTGGCTTCGAAAACGTTTGAAAACGTTCGAAAACTCTATAAAAATATTTTATAGCTTTTGAAAATAGTCAAAATCGTTTAAACGCTCTAATACCATTAAAAGCTCATCCTTTTTGCCTCAATAGTCTATAAGCTGCACTGATCCATTCACATCCTTTCTGTCTCATACACTTAACCCAACTTTAAGAATAAGATGCGTCTCTTCTTCACATGACCTATGCGTGGTTTCCTTTTCACATGTTCCGACGGCTCTGATACCATTAAAGTTGTCACGCCCTGACCCGCCCAAGTCTGCCATGTGATAACCGCCACGCTACCTCGAAGTACGTACCGACAGGTCATGCACCAGAAGCACCGTAAGGCATTGAATGGATACCATCGCTGCAAAACAACCAAAACTTTAATTAAAAATCATTTAATAAAAATAATAAATTTAAAAGCAATACCGGTGGATTAAATTAAATGAATACCTACGTAGCAAAAACACTAAACCTAAGCCACCGACGCCTCCTAGTGAGCCTCCATTCTACTTGCTGATCCCGTATGCGAATCTGCATCCATCCACATTGGATACAGGTGAGTGACAGAGGTTCAATGAATCTCCATTGGAGTTAGGAAAAACAAGGATAATCCAAAATATAATAAAGTAAATAAAAATAAAATAAATATTTCTCTTTCCAAAACTCTTTTCTGGTTCTCCAGCCGAGAACTCTCTTTAAAAACTCTTTAAATAAATAAAAATATACATATACATATCTCAATATGGGCTAGCATCTCTTTCATACTGGAGGCTCAACCCATCGGTCATATACCTCACTGCACCGAGGGCTATCTCTTTTCTTTCTAAAGCATTTTCACAATTTCTTTCTCTCTAGCCAGTTCCCTCGGTGGTGCCTGTCGCTGTGGTGGAACATAGCTACTTGGAGCCCTGGTGAGCTTCCCTACATGCCTCTCCCAGGGTCTCGTCTCACCATGCCCCTCGATAGGCGATCCACTGCTGAGAATCATGCATGCCTTCTCCAACTCGTTCCACACTCCCGCATATATTAGAGCCACGAGGAGCTTACTCAAGCACTCATTTCGCAAGGGTATCGTACCTTCAATAATCATAATAATGATATTTCATATATATGTATATACACACTTAAGTCTTCATATTTTCTTTAAAAACATCCCACTCTCTAGGTGGGTATATCAACATACAAATGTGTGTGTGTGGATTTCCCGTATCCCAAAACCTTTGAAAACATTTATGTTTTTAAAAAATTTTAAAACCTTTGTTCCCAGTGGCTAAACAAAGAAGTCTAGGCCACTCACAGTGTTGGGAGATTCATATACTCCCAAACGCTCTATGTAACTTTAACTCCGGAGCATCGCCGCACTCGATTCAACCGGAGTCCTAATACATGGAAATATACATTAGCATTCATAATTAAATTTATGAATGCACCTACGAGTCTCTAATATGACCTAAGACTTGGTTTGAAGGTGATTCAGGGCCTAGGAAAGTGTCTGGGAGGTTTCGGAGCTAAAATCGGACTCTCGACGAAAAATTACCAAAATGCCCCTGGGGGCCCGTGGGCCCCACACCGGGACTGGGCTGGGCCCCACGCGGGTTGGCCAAGTTCTACGCAAAATTAGGCCTATAAAACCCACCTGCGCAATATTTATATATTATAATGATATAATATATAAATATCTAAGATATATTAATATGATATATAAATATCTAAAATATATTAATATAATATAAAAATATCTAAACAGGGACTCGGTCGGCCTGTTCCTCGGCCGGTCCCTCCCTCGAGTTTTACACTCGTTTCTCCTCCTTTCGACGTATAAACTTAGACAGGCCATCCTCATCGCATCCATGATGGATTCGCCAAGGCAGAAATGAGAAACATCAGTCCAATTTCCGTAAAATTGAGATTTAGCCTAAATTGACTAAATCTCCAATCTACTCTCACCCGGTGCATGGAAATACATGAAAACGAAGTAGGACGTAGGTTAAGGTGAGTATGATAACCTACTAAAAAGTCATCTTATTTCACTGGCCCGATATCCGTAGATCTAAATTTTAAAATTAAACCGGCCAAAAACTAAAAAATCAGATCTATGCGAAATCGATGCATGGAAATGCGTGCAAACTTAATATAATGTAAATCGAAGTGAGTAGAATGACGTATGAGGAACTCACCTTGTTTTGCTGGTCGGTTTGTCCGAATCTGCCAATTGTCCAAAATGCCTCCGTTTGGCTCCAGAGAGAAAAAGAGAAAAGGAAAGAAAAAAGGAAAAGAGAAATGAAGAAAAGAGCTTCGGCTTTCCCCTATTTATAGAAGAGCCCAACACCGGGTCTACTCGAGCCCCGAGTCAAACTTTTTCCCCTTTTTCAACTTTCTTTCATTTTCACCCATTGGCTAAATCATTTGATTTCTTGTGACAACGGGCCCATAATAAATTTCTAGGGATTTAATTGGAAGTCTTTTTGGCATTAACTTTCACAAATAACATAATGGAATTGATACACACACACACACAATCTTAAATAAAAGAAAAATAAAAAGTTTAAAAAACAAAAAAGGACTAATGGCTGGTGACTAGAGGTGTCAAATGGACGGGTTGGGAGGGTTACGAGTTCGGGTCAATCGGATCGGGTTGATCTGACTCAAAGAAAATTTCAAGTCATTCGGGTTTCAGGTCATTCAGGTTCAGGTCACACGGATTTTAGGTCAATCGGGATACGACTCATTTAGGTTTCAGGTCATTTGGGTTTGGATTTTTCGGGTTTGACGCTCGGGTCATTCGGGTTTCGAGTCATTTTGACTCGAGTTTTTCGGGTTTGACCCGTGGGTCATTCGATTTCAGGTTTGTCATATTTCTTCATTCGATTTCATATTCAGGTTCGGGTCACACGGATTTTAGGTCAATCGGGATACGACTCATTTAGGTTTCAGGTCATTTGGGTTTGGATTTTTCGGGTTTGACGCTCGGGTCATTCGGGTTTCGGGTCATTTTGACTCGAGTTTTTCGGGTTTGACCCGTGGGTCATTCGATTTCAGGTTTTTCATATTTCTTCATTGGATCATTTTGACACGAGTTATGAGTTCAATTCGGGTTTTCTAGTTAATCAATGGATCATTTTCATTTGAGTTTCTAATTATTTATTTTTAAAAAATAAAATTTATAAATTAACTCTTCAATAATAGATCAAGTAATTAACTAATCAAGTCAAGTAATTTTTATTATCATCTACCAACATAAGTCTCCGTGAACATATATTACATATCATTAAACTTGTAATTTGTAAATCTTAATTCTTAAGTAACAAACTACCAAACATCTCTTCAATCTTCAATTCTTCATATTTCTTCTTTCTACTTTCCACTTTCTATTTCTAATTTAATAGCAAATTTTAATTTTACTAACTTGAATCAAAGTAAGTAAGTAATTAAAAATAAATAAAATTGTGTGTGCCTGCATTTTAATACCACTACTTACTCTGTACCATGTATTGCACGTAATACAACGTGTTATTAATAATAATAATAATAATAAAATAAAAATTTAGAAAAAGAAATTAAATTAATATAGAGTAAACTTAAAATTAAATTACATATATGAAATTAGATGATAATTAAATTATTTTCTTCAATATAATATAAGTAATTGGTTAATTATAATGAAAGTGAAATTAGTTAATTACAATAATATAGATAAATATTTAATAAAAGATAAATAAAGAGTTTTAATTAACTTAATAACATCAATGACATTTTTGAAATATAGAGAAAGAAAATGATATTTTAGGCGATTCAAAAGTTTTACAATATTCGTACTTTTATATATACTAGTCATCCTGTCACGTGTGCTGTACGTGATATAACGCGTTATAAATAAAAAATTTTAAAAATTTTAAAAATAAATTATATTAAAGTGGATAATAATTAAGTTATAAAGTAACCTTTAAATTAAATTACATGAAATTGGATGATAATTAAACCATTTTCTTCAATATAATATAGTAATAAGTAAATTATGATAAAAATAAAATTGTTAATTACTATTCATCATTTAATATATATATATATAATATTTAATAAAAGATAAATGAAGAGTTTTAATTTGACTAAACAATATTAATGACATTTCTAAAATATGCAAAAAGAAAAAGGGTATTTTAGGCTATTCAAAAGTTTTATAATATTCATACTTTTATATATACTACTCTCTGTGTTACGTGCATGGCAAGTAATATAACGGGTTATTAATAATTATAATATATTTTTTAAGAATCTCCTCTAATTTATTTATTATTATATTTATTTTTTGGAATACATTTGGTTATAATAATTTATATAAGAGTAATATTTAAATAAAGTTACTTTGTTTTTAATATTGTAAAATAATGTGTATAAGAATGATATTTAAATTAAATTACAATGGTTTATGATATTTTGTACTTTTTAATTGTCCCAATTTAACCAACGGTATTTTTGAATACCAATGAGTAAAAACTCTTAAAACTCTTAATGTTTAATTATTTATTTTTAAAGTCTAATGCAAAAGGTAGAGCCCAAATCTTTTAAAAGCTCAATATAAAAGATAGAACTCAAATCCAATGACATTTTTGAAATATGTTGGAGAAAAAAGGATATTTAATAGGAATAAACCTCTTATCAAACTCACACTTTTATATATACTAGTCACTCACTGTCACGTGCGATGCACGTGATAAAATATGTTATTAATAATAACAAAAAATGAAAAAATAATAATAAGTTTAGAAAAATAAGCTAAATTAAAGTGAATAATAATTAAATTATAAATTAGTAAACTTCAAACTAAACTACATAAAATTGAATAATAATTAAACTATTTTCTTCAATATGATATAGTAGTAATTTAATTATTTAATTATGATGAAAATAAAATGATTTAATTGCTAACATCATTTAATAAATATATAAAAATATTTAGTAAAAGATAAATAAAGAATTTCAATTTAAATAAACAATATCAATGGTAATTCTGAAATATTAAAAAAAAAGGTATTTTATCTTCAATATAATATAGTAGTAATTTAATTATGATGAAAATAAAATTAGTCAATTCCTAACATCATTTAATAAATATATAAAAAAATATTTAGCAAAAGATAAATAAAGAGTTTCAATTTAAATAAACAATATCAATGGTAATTCTGAAATATTTAGAAAAAAGGGTATTTTAGCCAATTCAAAAGTTTTACACCATTCATACTTTTATATATATTATAGATATATATATATTATAAATTTATATAACACATTAACACATATATATATATAAATGATAAATCAAATTAAAGTATTAAATCTATAAATATAATGGGATTATATCAACTTATAATTTATGAGGCATGTGACATGTCACACGTTACATATGATAAGGATTTAGAAGATTTCTTCAAATATATACTATCTATTATTCTACCTCTGATTAAAAGTATAATATAATGGAGGATATATTGAAGTATAACTTATAGTTTATAAATTATAGGATAAAAGTTAAAATTTAAGAATATGAGATATGTTTTTTATTTCAATTTAATAAAAATTTAAATTTAACAAGATATTTATTTTTATTTTTTTATCAAATTTGTTAAATAAATTTGATAATATTTAAGAATGAGAAGGTAAAATATTACTTAAATAGGTTTTCGGGTTATTTCGGGTTAGCCTCTCGGGTTAAATGGGTTTCGAGTCAAATTGGTTTCGGGTCAATTGGGTTTCGGGTCAATTAGGTTTCGGGTCAATCGGGTTTCGGGTCAATCGGATTTCGGATTAGTCGGGTTCGAATCGTTTACTTTTTTTGGTCAAATCGTATTGGGTTAGTTTCGGATTCTGACGGGTTGAGCGGGGTTTTCAAGTCAGGTTAGCTTTTGACACCTCTAGTGGTGATAATTGGCATCTCCCCTGTAATGGCCTTCAACTTTCCTAGTAAGTAGTTATAGATATGCTGTTATTAGAAAATTGACTTGGGCTTCACCCAAATTTTTAAAAAACTTCTAAATATAATTAATTTTAGTTTAAAAGTTTTTAAAGAAAATTTAAACATTAACTCTTCTTTAAATCAAAATGTAGAAGGGGAGAATCAATAGAGAATGTTAAATGATATTTCAAAATTCTCTATAGATAACTTTATATAAATACAAGTACAATTTTAATTAATATTAATTTTTATAATTTTTTAAAATTTTGAACATTTAACTTTTAATTTAGTGAAAATTCAAGAAAAAGAAAATGGGAGGACCAATGAAGAAATGTCAAATGATATATCAAAATTGTACATATATGATAATTATTTAGATTAAATAATAATAATTACATATATTATAATATTAAAAATAAATAATCAAACCCAATTCTAATATTTTTAGTCTTATCCAAGCCCAAACTTCTTTTCAAATCCAAATCCAAATCCAAAAAGAATAAAGAAAATAAAAAAATAGAACAAAAAAAGTAAAGAAAATTAAAAAAAAAAAACCATTGGGGTAGCGATATATTCCCCATCCTTACCTCAAAATCCTTGAGAAAAAAATAAATTTTAGGAGAAATAATTAGATAAAACAATATTCTATCACGTCATGATCCCATCTAATCTATACCACTATTTTAAATGAATGTGTTATGAAGGCCATAGATAGTGCCATGTAGGATAAGAGGAGAGAGAAAAATAATTATAAGTAATTTTAAAATGATTTTTATATTTTAAGTGTATTAAATATTTTGTGGCTATTTATTGTATTTATGGAATAAAGAGAGAAAAATGATTATATTTAGTTTGAAAATAGATTTTATTGTCTTTTTTTTTACAATTTTTTTTTATATTGGTGTGTTATTAATTAGAATGCTTTAAATTATTATAAATATTGAATTTCACAAGAAATTACAATACATTTAACCTATAATTTTTCATTTTTCACAAATTTTCTTTTTAAAAATTTATTGCTTTTATATTGTGTTTAAATTTTTTACCTCAAATATTTATTGAATTTATCATACATACATTTAAATTTCTTATATAAAATAGTCTAATTTCATGTGTTATATTATGTTTATTTTTTAACCCTCCACCAGTCAACATTGTTTGAGTTTTCCTCTTACTATTGCTATTATATGCATAGTAAAAAAATCAATACTATTTTATCTATTGTATTATGTTTATTTTTGTAACTCGAGGTGAAACAAATTTGCTTTAACAATTGTTGTTTTATGTACAATAAAAAAATAAATTAGTCTCGAAACTAAGCAAGGGGGTTCTCCTCTAGTTAACTTTTAATGAAAAGTTAGCCTCTTTGACATCTTGAAATCAATTCTTTAATAAAAAGAAAGAATATTCAACATTTTATATCAATTGTCAATGGTTTTCCAAAATTAACTTTCAGAATATATTAAGATAGGAGAAATTATTTCATAGGTCTATCCCACTATGTTAACCATGAGACAAACTAATATAATTTTATTAATTGAGAAATTTTCTACAATTACTAAAATCCTATTCCATTAATATCCTTAATTTCAAGACATATTCCATAAATTTCACTTTTTAAAATTAATGGCTAAACCTATTCCTAAAATAGAGGCTAAATATGTAGACAAAATACTTAAAATTCCAATATAACTTGACATTATTTCATGGTAATATATGTATGTACATAATAACATTTTTAGCCAAAGATGTTTATTTATTATTGTTTTGTTTGACCTTAATTTTGTTTGACTTTAATTAATTGAAAAGAATATAGTTTAATTTATATTGATTCTTTCAAATAAAATTCACTTTTAAATATCAAACTCAATTATTAGATAAAATTGAAAAAATTTTCACATAATCTTTTTGAATTAAGCAACAATACATTCAAAATGACAGATTCTATTTTTCTCATTGAGAAAGTACTTAAAAGCAATAAAAAATTACTTAAATTTATATGTCAAAATTACAATTTTTAAATATTCTTTGACAAACAACTTGAATTGAATCAGCTTACTAAGGCAGGGAAAAAAAATTTAGTAGTTGGGTTTTAGTTTCTTGCGAGCCACTTAACCCCAAAGCCCATCAAATTTCCTTTCTCCCAATCTGCCGCACAAAGCGTGAAGATCCTTTTGTTTTCCTTTCTTACAATTTTCCTTTCCTTTCTCGCTAACAAACAGCTTCCAAAGATAAAGGATTTGGACATTGTGTAGCATGAAAATCTTGAAAAGCTATTTCTCATAAAATTCCATAAAACCATGAAGAGAACCTCCGAGAACACAAACCAACGGACAAAAAACCTCAGCAAAACCCAAAACCACAAACAAAACCCATAGCACACAAGAAACGGCCATGTCAACATCTCTGAGCCCATCCATGCCAAATCAATCTCCCTAACATCTGCCGAAAGAATCTCCGGTCACCTTTGACTACCGCGCAGACTATTCATATTTTGCCAAATGGGCAGTCCCTTATAACTCAAAACTCAAACCCAAGAGAAGTGTTTACAGCCCTTATTTTGAAGTGGGTGTGACACACTTGGACCTATCACGACCTTTTCGTACAAACGGAATAGTGTAAGATGACGTAATAATTAAACAATATGTCGGTCCGGCTGTGTCAAGTCAGAAGAGAAGTCAAGCTTAAGACAAGATGGAGTTGGAAGATGAGATGGTGACCATGCATGGAACCACTAATGTGGACTTCTTTAAGTCCATAGCCAATGGATTGGAAGTTCATTGGTGAATTGGTCGGTGAATCGGACCAATAATCAAAGCTTTGAGAGATTTAAATAGAGAAGAGAAAGTCTCGTCCGGGGCCCGAGTAGACCCGATGTCAGGCTCCCCTATAGATAGGGGGAGGCCGAGCCTCTCCCTTCATTTTCTCTCTTTCTCTCTTCTCTCATTTCTATTTTCTCTCAACTGCTCTTTTGGAGCAATTTTGGACTTTTGGCCGATCCGGACAAACCGACTGCAAGATCAATGTGAGTTCTTGGTAAGTTATTCCTAACTCCTTGATCTACGTTTTTCTAAGTTTGCACGCATTTCCATGCATTGGTCTATGAGAGATCCAAGCTCAAAGTTAGGTTTAGCTTTTAGTTAGATTTTAAGCTTAGATTTGAGATCTAGGAACTTTGAGCTTGTGATTCTCCTTTTTGCTTCGGTAAACGCATCGTGGGAGGTGAGAGGAACCTCCATCTCGAATTTCACATCGAACGGTGGACCGAGGGACTAGGGAACAGAGGAAAAGCCTCGAATCCCAAGGCCTGGCAACGGCTTTCGCGTAGGAGCCGAGTCTCTCCCGTGCGAGAGAGACCCGCGACCCAGGTCCTGGGCCGGAGCTGGGCCAGTCCCGCACCGGACTGGCACTTGTTGGCCCAAACCGAGTGGGCCTTGGCCCAATCCGCGAGGAATGGGCCTTTTGGCCCATAAACAGGTCGGGCCTGACCCTGCCATGTGAGGGGCCTACCTAGCCCAGACCTTGGCCAGGCTGGGCCCATGCACCCCCAGGGGAATTTTCATAATTTTTCACCAAGTGTCCAATTTTTACCCCGGAACCTCCCGGTCACTTTTCTAAACCCCAAATCACATCCAAACCCAGTCATAGGTCATATTAGAGCCTCATAGTTGCATTCATAAATTTAGTTATGAATGCTAACTTATATTTCCATGTATTAGGGCTCCGGGTGAATCGAATGCGGCAGTGTGCCCGAGGTTAAAGTCACATGAAGCGCTTGGGAGTATACAAATCTCCCAATACTGTGAGTGACCTAGACTTCTCTATTTAGCCACTGGGGAAAAAGGTTTTAAAATGATTTTTAAAAATATAAATGTTTTCAAAAAGGTTTTGGGATACGGGAAATCCACACACACACTCTTGTTTGTGATATACCCACACAATGAGTGGGATGTTTTAAAAAGAAATATAAAGACTTATATGCGTGTGTTTATATATATTTTTTTAAAAATGTATGTTATATATATATATAATTATGAAATATTATTATTATGATTTTAAGGGTGCGATACCCTTGCGAGATGAGTGATTGAGAGGGATGTTCCTCGGGGCTCCATTATATATGCGGAAGCGTGGACCGAGAGTGAGAGCATACATGATACTTATTCGTGGACCGCCTATCGAGGGGCAAGGTGGGTCGAGCCTGGTTTGGAGAGGTGCATAGGGAAACTCGCCAGAGCTCCAAGTCGACACAGCGAAGGGCACCACCGAAAGAACGGGCTAGAGACAGAGAAATAAGAAAAATGTTTTAGAAAGAAAAGAGATAGCCCTCGGTGCAGTGAGGCATGAGACGACCGACGGGTCGAGCCTCCAGTATAAAAGAGATGCCATCCCATTTGAGATATATACATATATATATTTTTTATTTAAGAGTTTTAAAATAGGGTTCTCAGCAAGAGAACCAGAAAAGAGTTTTCAAAAGAAAATTTTTTATTTTATTATTATTTTATTTTGAATTTCCCTTATTTTCCCTAACCCCGATGGAGAATCATAGAACCTCTGTCACTCACCTGTATCCAATGTGGATGGATACAAATTTGCGTACGCGGTCAGCAAATAGAATGGAGGCTCATTAGGAGGCCTCAGTGGCTTAGGGTTAGTAGTTCCGCTGTATAGGTATTCTCTAAATTAGTCCACTGGTATTACCTTTAAAGATTATTATTTTATAAAAGGATTTTTAATTAAAGTTTTAGTTGTTTTGCAGCGATGATATCCATTTCAATGCCTTGCGGTGCTTCTGGTGCGTGACCGGTCGGCACGTACTTCAAGGCAGCGCGGCAGTTGCCACGTGGTCGACCCGGCGGGTCGGGGTGTGACAGGGTGGCTTTGATTTCCGCTTCTTATTGTACCTGAGAGGTGATTATTTGGCTTCTCCCGACTACCTTTCTCTCTACATTCAAATCAATGACCCTCGTTGCTTTTCCAAATTTGATTGCTTTGCCAGTTACAAACTAAGCATTTTTCACCATCAAGATAGGTCGAAGTCTTTGACCAGAGAGTCTTACTATAGATTCTCTAGTAAGAAAAAAACTATTGGCTAGGGTGACTTTGGACTTGCTAGTTCAGTTTTTGATCCAAAATCTGGGTTTCTCACTGATGGTGCTCTACTTCTTTCTACTGAAATTTCCATTCTAGATGAGTCGTTCTCATTTTCGAGAGACAATAATACTAACAATGAGGTGGAATATCCTATATCTTCTCTAGGTTGTGACTCTGTTGTTTTGAAAAGGAAATTTACTTAGAAGATTAAGAATTTTAGTTTGTTCAATGAAATGATCAAGACCCAAAAGATGATTAGCTCTAGTTTTTCACTTGGTCAAGTTTTTATTCATGTTAACGTGTATAAAACCAAGGTTAATGGAGCCAAGTGGTTGTCTTTGTTTTTGGAGGCCGATGAGGCACACAAGTGTGCTTAATGTCTGGCTCTTGAAATGAGTAGTTGGTGTATATTCCGAATATCAGTCTTGAACCAGAGGGAAGGGCTTAATCATACGCATAGGGACTCATATGGGAGGCTCAGTGGTGTTAATTCTAGTGAGGAGGATACAACTCAAGGTTGGCACGATTATATGAAGGCGTCGGATTTTCTTCGATCTGATAAGGGGTTTGTTGTGGATGATACTATGGTGTTCACGGTACGTTTCAATGCAATCAAAGAGGCTACTATTAGCGTAAGTGCTAGTTTAAGGCATTCTCTTTTTGCCAAGAAATGTGGCACATATATGGGAAAGTATAGCTGGAAGATTGAAAATTTTATGAGGTTAAAGCGTGTTCTCAAGAAGAAGAAACTGAAAGGAGTGTTTGCTAAGAGCAAGAAGTTTCAAATCGGGAATTATGAGTTTCGCCTGGTAGTTTGTCCTAGAGGTAATTAATAGGAACCATGACTTCAAATGTTTATTATTTTAATTTTTTTGAAAATAATTGCTTATTACTTGTTAACATTTTGGGGACATCTAGATAGACATGCAATTGTGAAGAGTGAGTGAAAAGGTTGCAAATGCTTCGCAAATAATTTAATAATTTGTTGTCTTAAGATTTTATCTCTAGTGTTTTATTCGGATGTTTGGGTCATCCAGCAGGAGAAGCATGTACTATTTAACCATCATACTTATAACTGTTAGACTAAAATGGCTGGAAATATGTATGAAAAATTAAACTGATGGGATTGTTTGTTAATACCTGATGACACCAGGGCAATCTAAGAAACCTTTAGACCTTTCATTGTTTCTTGAAGTTTCGGATCCTCGAAATGCCACCACAGATTGGAGTTGTTTTGCCAGTTATCAGCTAGCCATCATGAACCAGAAGACAGGACACTACTATATTGTCAATGGATCAATAAAACGTTGCTCAAAAGCTACGAAAGAATTAGGGTGGTTTGAATTTGTGACTCTTACAAGTCTCTTTGACAAGAATTCTAGGTATCTGGTTCAGGATACTATCATTTTTGCTGCAGAGGTTCACATTTTGAAGGAGACCTTCAAAATGCAGGATATCCCAGACTCAAGTAATAACCCCGCCCACAAAGGAGATAAGAGCAAGTGGTTAATTACTTGGAAGTTGGAAAACTTCTTATCCTTCAAGCAAATATTGGCAACCCAGAAGATATATAGCAAATATTTCCAGGTTGATAAATTGGAGTTTCGAATTGGTAAGACAGTATGTACCCATTTGTTGGTTTTATTTTCTTTTTACCTTTCCTTTTGCTACTTGGTTTCTATAGTTTGTTGGTTGTTTAATCATCCAAGATTGCGCTTCCCTTATTCTAATGCTACAATAATACAAGGGTACATGTATTGTTTGACACCATATATGCATACTTGGAATGTAATCCATCAGTTGTGAATAATCCTGATAAGGATTTTTGGGTTAGTTACAGGATGACTGTAGGGAATCAAAAGCATGTTGACAAAAGTTTCTTGAAGGAGTCTTCTCTCCATACAAAGACTTGTAGTAATTGTGATCTGTAGTTTATGAAATTATCTGATATTCTGGATGCAAATGCTGGGTTTCTTATGGGTGAGATGGTTATTTTTTATTGTGAGATCCTCAATTACTGCCCTTGGTTTTCTCTGAACTAGAGGTTAGCTTGCTTTTATCGATTTTCCTGTGCAACTATTGATTTGTTTTAAAGTTGTTCTGTAATTGTTACAAGTTATCAAGCACTATATTATACTCTCTTGTTGTTTGTACATGTCTAACTTGATACTTTGTTAGGGTGATATGTATAGCATTCATTTGCTATTCAAGTGAGCACCAAACAATACCGTTGCGAAGTTTTTTTTTTTTTTTTGCCCCACAAGCAATACCTACTAAAAGGTTTTGTCACGCCCCAACCCGCCCGGGCCGGCCACGTGGCAATCGCCGCGCTACCTCGAAGTACGTGTCTACAGCCACGCATCCGGGGCACCGCAAGGCTTGAAATAGATATCATTGCTGCAAAACAAAACTAAAGTTTTAATTAGAAATCATTTAATAAAACATTTAATTTATAAGCAACACCAATGGATTCATTTAAAAGAATACCTACGCAACAGAAAACTGCTAAGCCTAAGCCACCAACGTCTCCTAGTGAGCCTCCGTTCTATTTTCTAACCTCGTACGTGGATCTACATCCATCCACATTCGATACAGGTGAGTAATAAAGGTTCAATGAATCTCCATCAGGTTAGGGAAAACAGAAGTAATCCAAAATATAAGAAAAATAAAATAAATTAGCTTGTTTTCAAAGTCTCCTTTATAATTCTCCAATGGAGAATTAGATTTAAAACCTTTAAAATAAATATATACTAAATGGGCTGGCATCTAATACACTAAAGGCACGACTGGCTGGTCGTATGTCTTACTGCACCGAGGGCTATCTCTTTTCTCTTTAAACACACTTTCGCAATTTTTCTTTCTCTAGCCCATTCCCTTGGTGGTGGCCAGCTGTGCAGGAACACAACTCTGGAGCCCTGGCGAGCTTCCCTACGCTCCTCTCCCAGGGTCTCGTCTCATCGTGCCCCTCAATAGACGGTCCACGGCTGAGAATCAAGCATGCTTTTCCAACTCGGTCCACACTCCCACATATATTGGAGCCCCGAGGAGCCACTCAATTACTTATCTCGCATCCCCCTCATATATTCATCATATATATATATATATTCAAAACATATATGTTTAAAACATTTAAACACACACAAGCTTCTAGATTTTAAAATCATCCCACCCTCTAAGTGGGTGTATCACAAAATAAAAAGTGCGTGTCGTGGATTACACTTATCCCAAAAGTAGTTGTAAAACCTTTTAAAACAATTTATATTTTTAAAAATTTAAAAATGTTTGTCCCTAGTGGCTAAGCACTGAAAACAAAGCCACTCACAGTATTGGGAGATTCGTATACTCCCAAGTGCTCCATGTAGCTTAACCTTCGGAGCATCGCCGCATTCGATTCACCCGGAGCCCTAATATACAGAAATATACGTTAGCATTCATAATTAATTTATGAATGCACCTACGAGGCTCTAACATAACCTAAGACTGGGCTTGAATGTGATATGGGGCTTAGAAAAGTGTCCGAGAAGTTTCGGGGTTAAAATCGGACTCTTGACTAAAAATTACCAAAATACCCCCTAGGCCTGTGGGCCCCACACCTGGACTGGGCTGGGCCCCACACGGGTTGGGCCAAGTTCTACTCAAAATTGGGCTTAAAAAACCCTCCTACGAGATATTTATATATTATAATGATATAATATATAAATGTCTAAGATATATTAATATAATATATAAATATCTGAAATATAATAATATAATATAAAAATATCTAGACAGGGACTCAACCGGCCTGTTTCTAGGCCGGTTTCTCCCTCGGTTTTCGCACTCGTTTCTCCTCCTTTCGACGTACAAACTTAGATAGGCGATCCTCATGGCATCCATGACGGATCCGCAGAGGTAGAAACGAGAAACACCGGTCCAATTTTCGTAAAACCGAGATTTAGCCTAAATTGACTAAATCTCTGATTTATACTCACTCGGTGCATAGAAATACGTGAAAATGGAATATGACGTAGATTAAGGTGAGTACTATAACATACTAAAAACTCACCTTATTTCACTGGCTTGATATCCGTCGATTTGAGTTTTAAAATTTAAACCGGTCAAAAGCTGAAAACTGAGATCTATGCCAAACCGATACATAGAAATGCGTGCAAACTTAATATAACGTAGATTGAGGTGAGTAGAATAACATATTAGAAACTCACCTTGTCTTGTCGGCCTGTTTGTCCGAATTTGCCAATTGTACAAAATGCCTCCGTTTGGCTCTAAAGAGAAAAAGAGAAAAAGAAAGAAAAAAGAAAAAGAGAAATGAAGGAAAAAGCTTCGGCCCTCCCCTATTTATAAAGGAGCCCGACACTAGGTCTACTCGGGCCCCGGGTCAAACTTTTTCTCCTTTTTTAACTTTCTTTTATTTTCACCCGTTGGCTAAATCCTTTGATTTCTTGTGCCAACGGGGCCCATAATAAATTTCTAGGGACATAATTGGAGGTCATTTTGGCATTTACTAATTTCCATGCACGGCTAATTACCTTATCTTCCAACTCCGTCTTACCCTAATTTTAACTTCCCTTCTTAATTAGACACATCCGGACCGACGTATTGTTTACTTAATACACCGTCTTACACTATTCCATTTGTACAAAAAAATCGTATTAGGTCCGGGTGTGTCAGGTTTTCCATAGACAATGGGGGGAAAGAGAGTAACTGGTTAGTAGAATGTTCTCTATATCTTTTATTTGGTTTCAGGATTATTTCTCTTGCATCATACTATAATTTTAATTAACTGATTTTTACAATTATTTAGCACCCAACCACCTGTTGACATTACCAGTCCACAGGTGTTTTACCATAGTGAATATTATGTACAGGTTCTGGGTGATGATATTACATCAACTGAACTTCATGAACCTATTAGCTCTGGAACTAGTAAAGTAATGAAGGGATATAATGTGGACATCTCCAGAGAGCTTCTTGCAACCGCTAGAGATCAATTCAATGTTGAAGATAATGCTTCTCTTATGCTTCTTATTCTAAAAGAAGAACTTAAAAAGGATCTCCGCTCATTGGCTGGAAGTCTGGTTGGAATGCGGCTTTACCTTGACAACCCTGTTAAAGTGAATAATTTTTTTCTCCAATTATCCGATATCATTGATACAGGGCAGATAGATGTTAATGCAGACAAATTTCCAATCAAGCAAGCTGTCATGGATGCTGATTTCATGTCTCAAAAAATCGACAATGCTCTTTTAGATGTAATGGTTGACTGTTGTCGGAGATTAAATAGAAAATCTAGTGAGGATCCATATGATGATGCAAGTTCAAAACCATACCTAGATAGCAATAACGGTAGCTCTCAATTAAAATTTAATTGGCAACGTAGGTTAGCAAAATTTCTTAGATCTTTTGTATTTGAGAGATTCTTTAGGATTGGTGACTGTATGGACAACGAAAGCAATACATTTAGGAAAGCTATTTTTGGAAAGCATGATTCTTTTTCTAAGTCACCTGAGGAGATCTTAGGGATTATTATTAATTCATTGAAGGCTCTAGATGATGGTGCTACACAAGATCCCCCAGAGTCAAGCCAACGGTGTCAATTTGCGGAGAAGATTTTAGTATTACTAGATCAAGCTCCTAAGCATCTCCTACCAGATCTAGCTTCTTTGTTGCCCAAGTTATCATATCAGTGTGAGCATAAAGTTGTTGCTACTGCTCTTTTAGATCAACTCCAAAAGCCAGGTGCAGAGTTTTCAAGGCGACTACCTGTGAGACATTTTCATCTATATTCACTTAATGGTCCTAACTGAAATTTATTAAAACTTTTTGAAAACAAAAAAAGCTGTAAGTTTAATTTAAACATAAGTAATTGATGACATAAGAGTTATTTTGCGTTATGTGCTCTAGCTTAGAGTTTAGAATCTGATATTCATATTACTCGAAATTCCGATCTGAAATTATGTGGGTAGCATGTTCATGATACACACCCTCAAGAGCATGCTATATTGGAGCTTGACAATCATTTTAGTCACATGGTAGCCCTTAAGCATAGTCTATTGAGATTTTGATGTTAATCCTGTGGTTCTTTGGATTATGTATCTTTCATCTTTGAGTGTGGTCTGTTTCTAAAATTCGTACAAAATTTAATGAACTTTCTAAAACTGGCCTATTAAGTTTGAAGCTTTGGTAAATGTTTTGAAGTGACAATTTTTCTTCAAACTTCTTTACTTGCGATGGCTATATGTTTCTCAAAAAAGTTGCCAATAAATTCTTGAAGAACCTGCATAAGGCTACCTTGTGGAATAATACACTTCCCATGGTGGGAAGTTTCCTATAGAGCTTAAAAAGTATTGTATTATGGAATCTTTTGACGCCTTAGCCATTTTGCATCTCAACTTTTATTCTTTGGATCCTACTAAAATCAAAGCCTGAGACTGTATTTTACCATTGATAATTATGATTTATTCTTCCTTTTAATAGTTCTTCTGCATTGATACCCTAATATTTTTTTTTAGATTATTGTTCAGCTGTTAACTTATCTTGCAAGCCTCCATTTAGTTTTTGAGATTTCCTCATAAGGCTGCCATTGGTTTGCGTTAGTCTTGACCATACTTCTGTCACTCTTATATAAAGCAAAGCAAGATTTGGCATAGACAAATTTGTTGTGGATTTCTTATGTACTGTTGGAAAGTAATGAACATACAAAAAGCATTGGAATTAGTGATTTTTTATGTCGTTCATGGCATACCAGACATGAAAAGGTTGCTTCTGAATTAGTGTGAGCCTGGTGGCAGTGTCAAACTAAAATTTTTTAGCCTGGGTCAAAGTAAACAAGAGTACACTAGAGAAGATGGCATACAACTGCTACTTTTATGGAGTTTGCAATAGCTTTTGTTCCTTGTTTTCACTTTAATGACTAAATATTTTGGTTTTCAAGTGCTTGAGGCCATGTGTAAATTGCACTTTGGCATTGATAGTTGGAAACATACATTCTTTCAAGTTTCTGAAGTTGTGCATGATTTAAATGGTGAAGCACTTGGAGCTGCCATCCGATTATTTTTATAGCTGCATCTCAGTGCCAGCATATCCCTCAAGCAGTGAGCATTAGAATATCGATATATGAGGATTTAATGACTATGTGCATCATACTTTTTATTTATTTTTCCCTTTTGATGTGTTTATTTTATTTTCTTTGTAGGTACGCATTGTTCGTCAAAGGTTAGAAAGTCTAGAACCTGAGGTTTCATGTTCTGTCCTGGATCTTCTAAGAACAATGTTGAATAGTTCTACTGACTTTGCAGGAACAATGTTACAAGAAATTGGTTCTGTCTTTTCACTTGATCAAAAACATTTGGCAAATTGTATCAGGCCCTCATCATCTGGAGATAATGGACTTGTCAAATAGCAATCCATAGGCAGGAAATCATCATTTTTCTGATATCTTTATGTTGTTAGAGATGCTTGCCATACCTTCAATTGCTATGGAAACTACCCAGACTTTTGAGAAAGGTATTACAAATGGATTTATCATGGATTGTTTGGTAGAAATGGTGTTGGAAAAATGTGCTTCAATATTGGGTGTTAATGTAGTTTCTTTTGAAAAACATCAACTTGGAGACATGGAGATAGCAGAAAAAGGCAGTATGGATTCTTCGTACACTGAAGAAGTTTTTACCTTCGTCTTTGTTCTAGTTGATAAATTGTTCTTATCCAGAAACACTGAAGTGCATGACTTTCTAAGAAAGTTTTCTTTAACACTATTTCGAGTGTTTCCCGATGAGAATCATCACAAAAAGATGCTAAGATGATTAGTTGACCATGCTGTCAGTGTTGCAAATAATTGCTCTGAAACTAGTATAGATGTATTGGTTTTCTTGGTTCAAAAGGAGGGTAAAGTTGCCAGACTAGTTTTAAATATGATCGTAGATGAATTTCAACTTGCCAGTTCTAACTGTTCTGCACTTCATGTCCAGTTGCATGCTAGAGAGGATGAAAATTTCTGTACTAAGGAAGAATTGCAAACTGAACTTTCAAAGATGAGAATTGAAAATGTAACTTTGTTAGAAAGGCTTGACAAGTCTGAAGCTGATAATCTTCATTATAAGGTACTTGACATATTTCTTAGCAAAATTTGGATGGTGAATCACATTTACTTGCTTTTAACAGATCTTTTGTGTGTCAGTTTGAAATTAGGCTTGAAAGGGATCGTTCTGCTCAGGTAAAGAAGGAACTTGAAAAGAAACAGGCAGCTAATCATGAGTTTCGACATGTTTACTCCAAACAGAAGGATAAAATAGTGATGCTCTCACGAGAGAAAAAGGTTTATGAAGATAATCTAAGTAACCTCAACATACAGCTTTCTAAGTTGAAGCCCCAGAATAATCAAGAACTGGAGGTATTTATTGTTTGCAAGGTGTTCTGACTTCATCTGAGATAAAATTTAAATCGATGACTAAGGATGGAATCTCTCTCTTTTTCACTTTTGGAAGGAGGCTGAAACCCATTAACAAAAGCTTTGTTGCCATATGATCTGATTATTGTCAATATATATACTGTATTGATTACTGCTTGTCATCTTGCTAACATACCTCGTTGAGAGTCTGGACTGATGTGTGAACTTTGAGTTAAGTAGAAAGGCTTTCATTTTGCTGGTTACTAAATGGTATTTCTTAAACAAGTTTGATAGTGATATTCTAAAGACTATCAATATCGATAATATGTCAAAATGGGAATGAAGAAAAGAAACTGCCAAAGATGAGCCAAGGTGGTGAGAGTGAAATATAATTGAAATAATTAATGTAGAAAAAAAGTTCTAACTGGTATTCTTTGACATGGGTTAAGTGATATTTGAGAGCTGTTGTCTACCTTGGAGAGCAAGCAGAACTAATGTAGAAGAATAAACACTAGACCTCAGTTATGAAAATGTTTGGTTAATACTAAAAATCTAAATCTTCTCATTTAGCTTAATTTTTATGTTTAATGAGGTTTGTCCTTGCTCAATTTTCTTGGTTTTTTTAAGAAACCCCATAGTTCCTTTGGAAAGCTTCCTTGTGATCCTTGTATTTGAGGACTCATTGGTACTGACTTAAACCTAATGATGCAGAAAGTAACTAAGGAGAAAAATGTTCTTGCTGAAAGGTTGAGGAATGCAGAAGCTGAGAGGAAAAGATTTGATGAAGAAGTGAGAAGATGCTCTTTTCAGGTTGTAGCTTAAGAAGCGGCACAAAAGTCACTTTTGGATGAAATCCAGCAGTTGAAACAAGATCATGAGCAGGTTAGAAAATAGAAGCAAGAGAAGCAAGAAGAGGTTGCACGCTATAAGACACACGATGATGCACTGAATGCGCAGTTGAATGATTATGAGGTTTGCTTCTTCTTGCTTTCTCTTCGTGAAACCATTTTGGGGTCCATTTTTATGCAAAATGGTTTTACGTACTTTCACATTTAAATGTATCTTCTTTCCACAGTAATGAGAGGATAAGTTGTAAATGTGTATGTGTGTGTGTGTGTGTGTTTTTCTTTTAATGCCAGTGTGTTAGCTTAGAATTTGGATGCCTGAGGCTTTGCTTAGTTTTTTGGTCTAAATTTCCACAACCAACATTCTGTTCCAATGTTTGTGAAATTGAGTCGTTGGTATTATTGCTTGACGTTCATTAAAAACCAAAATAACTAACAAACTTGACTAAATTAACCTCATGTTTTAGTTTCATACTGATTTGGATAATTTGAAAAATCAATATGAAACTAGTTAAAATCCCTAGCTTGAATTAAGCAAAATTATATAGATAATTTTGATATATATAGATATACATTGCGTAAATCAAGTTATCTTTGTCAATTTCTAGACAGTAATTATTACCTTTGGTTGAACACTACTTATCCTTTGGTCTCTGCTTAAAAGCTGAAGATTTTTGTTGAGAAAGTCCTTGAAATTAATTCTTAACCCAATATGTTATCCGTATCTGGCATTTTATCAGTTCTAGTTCCTTTGGCAATCATACATTAGGGATTTCTTTGAATTCTTTTTGGACCTGGAATAATTAATGAAGAAAAAGAATTGTTAGATGTGCACAAAACCCATGATTCTAAGAATTAAGTGGTAGAATTAGGTGTAAAGTTAACTCTTTCAATGATTTATGTTCCTTGGAATTCAGATTTTGAATCAGTTTACATTACTACCGTGAAACTCCTAGCACCCTGCCTTCACCCAATCCCAATTTCCTCAATCAACTATGTTCTATCAAAGCCTAATGTAGCATTGGCATGTATTGTTCATAAGCAGGACAGCTTCTAAATAGCTTCCTACATTCTTAATTTCTTCAAACCTCATAAAAAGCCTAATTACTTATAAATTTCCCATCAAAATCCTCAATATATATGAGACACTGACAATCTGAATCCAGAAAGAATTCTTTAAGACTTTTTTACTGTCATAGCTGGTTTGGTTTCCTCTAATTTCCTTTAAGTAGGGGTAGTTTGATTTAGATTTTCTTTGAAACCTAAGTGAATATATATGCAATCCACATTCGATCATCAGATGCATTCTTGTTGTAGTTCAATGCCTGTTCAATTAGACACTATGAAAAGAGGTAACTTGTCTGTCTGTTCGAGTGTCATCTTTGGATATTTGATATGATACTATTTTTTCACAATGACAAGGAGATACGGCTATGTTCTGCACTATCCTCACTGTACTATGTTTTAGACTATTGTTATGACTGTTTACATGCTTCCAACTTAGGAAGGTACATTAACAAGACCTTATGTTGTCTTCGGGGTAACCATGCTTTCTCTATCTGCTATAGTTCAAGTTTTTCAGAGACATTCAATCTCCTGCTTAGCAATTTACCTATTTTCTTTTATTGCATTTATGCATCTCATATTGCTATCATGTATTGGTAGTCCTTAAAATTCTGCAGGTCTAGGAATCCCCTTCTGTATGATGCTTTGTCATTCCTATAGCTATAATATAGTGAATATAATATTCACTATATTCGTTATGCTTTGTCATAACGAGGTGCTCCACTTGAATTTAATGGTGATTAAGGGAGCATTTAGAACTATTAATGAACCTCCACAAAATGGTGCTCAACGCTCATATAGACTTTTAGGGTTATGATCCTTGCTGTCTTAACTTGTTTCTCTATAGAGATTAATTGGTTACTGAAACTAGGTGTCGTCCATTTTTTTTTTGCAGCAACAAATTAAGTTCCTTCAAGTTTCACTTGAGGAGGAGATGCTACTACATGCTCCTCTCTATGGATATGGCCTGGAAAATCTATCAATGAAGGAACTAGATACATTGTCAGGCATCTTTGAAGATAACCTAAGGAAGATCCGTGCTATCCAACATAGTGCTAGTTAGGAGTGATAGTGAAAGCATTCCCCCTTTTTGACTACAGATACCCTTCAAAACTCTAACGGTGATATGGCCTTCTACCACATGTCCTGCTACTTCAATTAACCCAAGTGATGTTCAAGTGAACACCAACTTAACTTTGCACTTGAAATCACATAGGTATCAGACAGATTTCTTTTCTCACATCGGATTAGCCTTCGTTTGCTTCACCAGTCAAGCTCATAAATGCTCCAAGTTTCTTTTCTCATGTTGATGAATCTTTATTGTGAACATAGCTGCAACTGAAAATTAGAACATTTTCATGTTTGCCAGAAGTATGAAAAACAGTAAGAAAATATCAGAACGAAAGAGAATTAAATGAGAGCTTTTTGTTTTTGGCCAAAGAATTTAACGAGATGTTACACATTTGTTTCTTTTCTTTTTCTTTTTTGTCTTGTTATTAAATCCTGTTCTTTGGTGAAAGTAGAAACCGGACTAAGATTTCAGCACTGATAATCCAGTTTGCAGCAGAAAGAGGGGTTTTGAAAAAAAACTAGGTAAAGGCCCAGGTTATGTCCCGGGTCTAGGAAATAGTATCGGTGCACACATGTTTCTAAAAATCAAATTAGGTTGTTTATTATACATAACCCTTGCCACCCCCCTCCCCTGGGTCTTAGACCCCGAATTGTACCAAAAAAAAATTAAGGCCCAAAGGCAACCGAAAGCTCAATGCCCAAGGAAATGTCGAAAGGTGTAAGATATTGTAGGTGAGTAGGACCAACATAGTCCAATATACCCAAAAAAAAAAAGCCAGGTTACCAAGACATTTTTGGCGTTCCAAAAGTTAAAATGCATGGTTCAGCCTAGTTGCTTCCAATCAAACACAAAAGGAAAAAAATAGTGTCCCTTTTATGAGACGCATATAGAAACAGGCACGATAATGTTAATTAATTGGTCATCGGCTAACAATTCAATTCAAGGTCAAACGCCTGCGGAGTTGCTCAATTAAGTGTCAAACCTTTGAAAGTGCTCAATTAAGGATCAAACATTTACGATTTGGCTCAATTAAGGATCAATTTTGACGGTTTTTGTTGAACTCCATGTGTTTTTGATGAGTACAAAACAACCCAATTAAATGCTTTTGATGAATCTAAGTTAGGTGTGTAGATCCTTAAAGTCAAAATTAAAAAATGCCAAGTGTTGAGAGTTTAACTGATTGAGGTATTGGCCCAATCAATTGAAACCGATTGAGGTGCCGGCCAATCGATTGAACAAGGTTGAAATGGAGCTATAAGGCACTAACCCGAGATATTCAACCGATTGAGCAAGATGGTCAATCGATTGAGTGGGAGCTGAAAGAAGAAGAAATTGAAAGCCAGGAACTTTCAATCAATTCATAGTGGAGCTCATCCGATTGAGGAAGAACTAATGCAAACTAGAAAGTCTGAGGCCATAAGGATTGAACCTATTGAGTCTTATGCTCAATCGATTCAACTCCCTGAAGAAAAAGCCAGCTGAGGAAATTGAACTGATTGAAGAGATAAGTGAATCGATTCAACAGAAGAAACAAGAACTTCAAAAGGCAGAATCAGAATGATTGAACCGATTCAACCTTGGCCTCAACCGATGTAATAGCATCATAATAGTATAACGGCTAGTTTTTCAAAGCTGCAAGTTGACCTCTCTCTTCATTAAATGCCCCAATAGACAAAATTAACTCTCTAGCTACTTAAAGGTTAAATGCTGAAGAAAAACAAGGAATTCAAGAGTATTGAAGAGCATTAACTACACTTATCTTGTATATTGATTTCTCTCTTTTGTTCTTACACTTTCACACTTTATGAGAGAAATTTCTTTGTGCTTAAAGTCTTGTACATCTTAGGCCTTGTTAGAGATCACTCTTTGTACAAAATTTCTTGTTTCTTGTATTCTTAGAGGTGAGGGAATCACTCTAAGAGAATTACATCAACTAGGAGGTCCTACGTTGATTTATGTTAAAGCTTGGGAAGAGCTTTCTTTGTAAAGGCTTGGTGGAAGCTAGAATTCCACTCTTTAGTGAAGAGGAAGATTGAAAATCCTTGATTGGGAAGATCAAGGCAGTGAATGTAGGTGAGGAACACCGAATCACTATAAATAAAAGTGTTTCTTCTCTTTACTTTGATTAAGCTTTGCAAAGACACCATCCTAACATTTAAAACAATCCCAAACTCTACCACCTCAACTCCAAAGTTTCACAACTAGCCTCTCCATCAAAGAAAAAGTTTTAAGTGCTATCCCCTCCCCCCCCCCCCCCCCCACCTCTAGCACTAATCTAAGGGACCAACAATTTTCAGAAGGTGAATTACACACTCCCATTAATCATGATCTATCCTTTGAAAGTGCGGGGTTGCTCAATTAAGTGTCAAACCTTTGAAAGTGTTCAATTAAGGATAAAACGTTCATGATTTAGCTCAATTAAAGATCAATTTTGACTGTTTTCAAAAGGTGAATTACACGCATCCATTAACCATGATCTATCCTCATACGTGGCTTTTTCAGCCATTCTAATGTGTCCATGTGTATTGATTATAGTCATGTGGAGTTTCATGTGTAATTCAAGGTGGATTTTCAAATTTTTTTGATTAAAAAAATGATTTCATTAATAAAAATTTCAAAGAATTCGGCCAAAAAAATAAAAATTGAAAATTGAAAAAAAGAAGAAGAAAATTTCAATCTATTTTGCCTACCAAAAATTTGATGAGATCAAACAAAATTTGAAAATTAAGTTTCTAGCAAACCAATAAGCCTAGATTCAAAGGGAGAATGATAGAAAACAATTTGATTGAATCATCTATTTTTTTTTTTAAGAGTAAGAGAAAGAATTTGATTAATAAAGCTTTCAGAGATCAAACGAGGAGGACAAAGTGTAGCCAAAGACAAAAAACCAAGAGCATCAAAACACAAAACACTGGACAAAAAGAAATAGCAACCGGGAAATAGAAAAACCAAATCAAGATGATGAACTCAAGAAAATCACCGGCATGAACTCAACAAACTAGCAAGATTCCATGAGAACACTGATCAATGAAAAAGCCAGTCAACACCAAATCCCAACCACCCATCAGAACAACTCTAATCATCTTCAACCATATCCATTAATCAAATCTTGTAAAAGCAAAAGCAATTTACTTGGGTACTTAAAGATTTAAAAGAGAAATATGTTCTCTGTCATGCCCCGACCCGTCGGTCCGACCACGTGGCAACCGCTGTACCACCTCGAGATACGTGCCATGGAAGGCAGGCTATCCGAGATGGCACAAGACATAAAAAGATTATTGTCATTGCAAAACCATTAAAACTAAACTTTAATTAGAAAATACTTATAATAATAAATATTAAAAAGAGCACCAGTCGATTAATTTGAGGGATAACCTACCCAGCGGAATCTACTAACTCCTAAAGCACCAACCACTCCTATGAGCCTCCAATCCATCTAACGCCCTTGCACTTGGAAACTGCATCCAACAAAGTTGGGTACAGGTGAGTGACAAAGGTTCAATGCAAAGTCAAATAGCTTTGGGGAGTTCGGGTAATTTCCAAAACAATTTAGAAAAATTACACGTTTCTTTTAAAACCCTTTTTCAAAATATTTGCCCCAAATCCTTTCTGAGTAAAACAACAACAACAACAACAACAACAACAACAATAATAATAATAATAATAACATCTAACTATGGGCTGGCCGTGAAAACACAACGAGGCTCAACCTTGGCCGTGGTCGAGGATCTTGTATCTCGTATCGTCAAGGGCTATTTCTTTTCTTTTCTCTTTAAAAACTTTCCCTTAAAAAGGGAATTGATTTCTTATAAAAAATTTTTCTTATGAAAATATATATATATATATATATAGAGAGAGAGAGAGAGAAAGACATAGGTATCTCTCTCTAAGCCCGTTCCCTTGATGGTGCCATTCACTGTGTGGTTACAGCTACATCGGCCTTGGCGAGTCTCCCTCCATGCCTCTCTACTCCAGAGTCCCACACTCATTGTGCCCCTTCAAAAAGGTAGTCCGTGGCTACCTCGCATGCATGCTCCATCTCAATCTACTCGCTTCATCACATGAAACGCTGAGTCTCATTGAGTCCTCTTTGGGACTTCGTCTTTCATCAGTATGATCATGCCCCGTCAGGCACTTATATAATACCTTTCCTATTTATATATATATAACAAAACATAACATATATACATACCTACATTTTAAAACACCCTGCCCATGTAACATATAACAACGTGTGTGGCGGTGTGAGGGAATATCCGAATCCCAAAACGTTTATTTAAAACATTTTTATAATAATAAAGTGTTTAGCCCTAAGTGGCTAAACACTTAACACAAGGCTGCTCACAATGTTGGAGGTTCGTATACTCCCAATTGTCCCACGAAGATTAGTCTCCAGAACATCGCCGCACTCAATCGTTCGAAACCATAATTATACGGAAATACGTGTTAGCATTCATAATCAATCTATGAATGCACTTATGAGGCTCTAGCATGACCTAAGATGATGTTGGGATGTGTTTTGGGGCTTAGAAAAGTGTCCGGGATGGTTTCGGGTCAAATTGGGCACTTAGTACAAAATTATGATTTTACCCCTAAGCCAAAATTAACTCCTAGGGGGACTGGACCAAGTCCTGCACAAGACCTAGCTAAATTGGTCACTCCCGCTTGACTCTGGCACAGGAGACGAGTTATGACTTAAAATCCAAGGCATTTCCTTAGTTTTCAGGCCCGTTGCTCCATGGTTTGGCCCGAAAATCGAGACATGCAATCCCCTCGACTCCCACGATGCATTTATCGAAGCAAAAATGAGAATCATTGGCTCAAAGTTCTTAAATCTAAAATCTAAATCTAAATTTAGCTAAAAAACTAAATTTAACTTTGAACCGAGATTCCTCCTAGACCAATGCATGGAAATGAGTGAAAACTAGGTATAACGTAGATTAAAGTGAGTAGAGCAACTTACTAGAAACCCACCTTGATTTTGTGGGTCAGTTTGTCCGAATCTGCCAAAAGTCCGAAGTGGCTCCAAAAGAGAGAAAGGAGAAGTGAGAGAAAGAAAGAAAGAGAGAAAGAGAGAAAAAGAGAAATAAGGGGGAGAGGCTTGGCCTCCCCCTATTTATAGGGAAGCCTGGCATCGGGCCTACTCGGAACCCAGGCCAGACGTTCTCTCCTCTCTTCAACCTTTCTCATTCTCGATCATTGGCATAATCCACCAACCGATTCACCAATGGATTCCTAATCCATTGGTTATGGACTTAAAGAAGTCCAATTAGTGCTTTGATGCATAGTTAGTTATCTCATCTTCCAACTCTATCTTGTCCTAAACTTAACATGTCTTTATAATCAGACACATCCAGACCGATGTATTGTTCAAAATAATATGTTGTCTACACTGTTCCGTTGATACAGAAAAGTTGGATTAGGTCTAGGTGTGTCATTCTCTACACCTTCAATGCAGCTTGAACTCTTTCCTTGTTTGATTTTCCTAGGGAAGAGATTGAAAGGGAGTGATCGAAAAAAAGGCAAAAGGCAAAACTAGGAGTGGTTTTAAGGTTGGGATCCATGGCTTTGAGCTTGAAATTCATTACTTTTAGGTGATAGGTTTTGGGAGTTTAGGGAAATCAAAATAGTTTCAAAAATCTACCCAAAGAGTGAAAAGGGAAGAAAGTAAGGGAAAAGTAGATGTACTTTGAATGGAAAGCACTGATGGGTGGTGGTAGTGACTGTGGTGATGAAGACGACGATGACGGTGACAGCATGTTCTCAGATTCTGGAAACCTAGGGTTTGCTCTCGAGTTTTATTTGTTGAAAAGATTAGCTATAAACTAGGAATGGTAACGCGTAGGGTACCCACAAAATTTGTACTACCTGAACCCTAACCCTATAAAATTTCAAGGTACCCAAACCCTATAAATACCAGATTAATTTTTAAAACTTCTACCCGAACCCTACCCTAATAAAATTTTAACTACCTGTTAACAACCTGAAACCTAATAAATACCCATTTAATGATTACTCAGAGGCTGTAGTAATCCAACAGAAATCCAAGCTTATGCATTGCCAAGAACAAAGAAAATTGCCCAGAGTAAAAAGGTAATCTAACAAAAGCGAACCTAACTCAACCGAGGCCAAAGAAAAAAAGAACAACAAACCATAATTTGTTTAGTAAACAAATCGTATGAAACTGAAACATGAGTAAACTGACCAATAACCACCAACCAGAACTAAATAGGGCATTAAACCTTAAACAATTAAGAATCCTATATACATTCAGAAAGAATCAAGTAATACATCCTTGTGTGCTTTTAGACTATTTTCTGATTTGAAGTTTAAAATACACCTTGTTGGTACAACAGTTGAAAGAACTTATGAAATAAGAGAGAGAGCGAATGTCTTTAGAGAAATAGAAGAAGATAGAGAGGAAGGAAAGAGTTGTCGAGGTCGCTGCTCTTGCCATCGTTGGTGATGCCGTAATCTCATGGTTGGGTTCAGCTCGTCGGAGCTGCTCAAGTGATGGTGAACATTGATTGTTGGATTGACAGCAAAGATCTGAAGGGTTTATGGATTCAGTGATGATTTTGAGTTAGGGTTCATTGAAGCGTTTTGGGTATTTTTAAGTTTGAAACTTGTGGCTGTTTCAGAGACTAATGAAAAGATGAGTGAGTGAAAAGTGTGGAACCAAGCCTTTTTAGGTTTTAAATGATGTTTTAAATAGATAAAAATAATTGAAATACACTTAACATCAAAAGTTAGCTCGGGATGAAGCAGTAAAAGGCCTTGTTTATGCATTTAGGCCTAAGTTCAAAACCTCATACAAGCAAACTCACATCTTTTTTCTAGGTAATATATAATCGGTTTCTGGTATCAGATACCCTTAGGGTGCTACCCGAACCCAACTCAGGTAGTAAAGATGCTACCCATACCCGTCTTGAACCCAATCGTGGGATGCCCTATATAATCCAGGTGGGTAGATGCGGGTACCTGGTTAACTACTACCCGTTGCCATCCCTACTATATACATGTGAAGAAAGAAAGTAAATGAAGGAAAAAAATATTATGAAGCAAAACAACGTAATTTAGGACTAGATAAAAGAAAAAAAAAGAGAAAAAAAAATAAAGGTGAGGTGGCATTAACAGATGAATTAATACGAGCTAACGGCGCGTGCTATTTACCTTTCGAAAACCGTCAAAATCACTTAATTGAGCCAAATCGTTCCTTAATTAAGCCAAATCGTAAATGTTTGATCCTTAATTAAGCACTTTCAAAGGTTTGACACTTAATTGAGCAAACCTACAAACGTTTGACCCTAAATTGAGCTTTTAGCTATTGGTTATCTTACTTTAATTTTGTGTTATTTTTATTTCTATTATATCTTTTCCTTATCTAAAATCTTTCTTCGTAAAATAGTTTTTTTGTTTAATTGTTAACCTAAGTTTTCTTTTATATATATATATATATATATATCTATCTATCTTATTAGGGATGTATTTTGCCTATTTATGGTATTATTTATCCTCTTATTTTGTACAAATTTTTAACTTATTACAGGAAGAAGAAATAGAATCCAGAGGGAAAATAAGATCAGAATGGGAAAGAAAATGTAGAATAAGTTGACTAAGAGGTGCAAGTTTCCGTAAAGCAATGACAGTTGCAAAGTAGGTATAAATTACTAGTATAGTTTAGTATCTCTTGAGAAATTTAAGCCTCTCAAGCTACATATGGCTTTGTAAATTTTTATTCTATTTTTTTTATTTGTAGAGGCTTTTATATCTATTTGAATTGTAATTTAAAGTATTCTGTTATATGGTATATGTCGTTTAAGTACAGTTTAATAATTTTTCTAAGTCTTAATGTAATTACTATCCATAAAAGATTCAACTTGTAAGGTATCATAGATTATATAAAAAAAATGAGAGTTATTTTTTTTTATTTTAGGCTTTTTCTAATAATAGTTACAAGTATTTTCCTTGAACTCTATCCTCATTAGAATATGACAGCTAGATGGCATTTTTAAATCGCATGTTAGAAGCATTGCTTACACCAATTTTTTAAATATCGTTAAATTGTAGCCCTTGTAAGTCAAAAATAAATCAGTGTTTTACCTATCCCAAACAACCAATATTTTGTCACAATAGCCTACATGTTATCAAAGTAATTTTTTATTTTGTTTTTATGAAATATTGATCAACCATTTAAATACAGAATGTTCATCTACCTTTTGATAAACCAAGTTAATCTTAATTTCTTTTGTTATAATTGGGTCGTTTTAGTTTAATTCTCATATAGAGGTACTAATAGCTAACAAAATAGAATACTTTGATATTGAAGATACTTTCAATGACTGGAAAGAACAACAATTTGAGGTAACGTCTAAGTTACTCTATTCAGATTCGCATTAAATACTCTCTTTCGGCTATTTTCATTTTTTGAGAAGTAATGATTTGAAGGCTTCTTTTCACTAAAAAGCCCTTGGTGAGTTATTTTTCAACTAACTTACTTATTTACTTGTCTCATTTTTTTTCTGTTAATTGATTTTAATGATTCAAGTGCAGTGTTATCATTATCCCACTACAAGAAAATAGCCGTATAGGGACGAAAAATATCCGTCCCAAAATTAGGGATGGAATTTAGCACGGATTTCCTAAATCCGTCCCTAGTCAATAGCCCAACAAAATTAGCGACGGTAAAAAATTCCGTGCCTAAATCCATTCTAAATTAGAAACGGCTTTAGCGACGGACTATACTAGCAATAGATTTTAGGGACGGATTAAAAGTCCAGAATACAAAGGGTATGTGGCTCAAGTTTTAGGGATGCTTTTAGGGACGGATTTAGTGACGGAAAATTTTCCATCCCTAAATCAAAATAATATTCCGGCCAAAACAATGCGTTTTGGCTGGCCATGCTTTTTAGGGTTCTGCATTTAGTAGAACCCTCATTTGTTCCACTCTTCTCCGCCTCCCATTCCATTTTCTTTCTCTTTTCTTCTTCATTTTCTCTCATTTTGCCTAAGAAAACACTAGAGAAGTTAGATTTTTTGTGGATTTCGGTGAAAATCAAGGTAATATCTTCAAATCTCTTTGTATATGACTTCATTTTGATGATTAATATATGTTAGAATTTGGGTATTGGGTTATTTTTGTAGACTTTAATGATGATTGTGTATTTTGTTGCTTGCTTTAGTGTTAAAATTATATTGTTATATATATAGATCTTGAATGTTTTTAGGCTTTCTGTTGCATATTTTTATAATTAATATTAATTAATGATAATTATATGACATAATGTTGAGTTATGTGTAATTGTTTGGCGTAATAGTAATATTAATGTTAATATTAATATATATCTGTTTTGGCTATTATTTTGAGCTTGAGCTTGATGTTGGTTATGATACATTTGTTGAATTTAATTAATTGTATAGAGAAGGTCATTGTGTGGGAAACTGTCAGAAAACATTAAAAGTATTTGAATATAGGCGTGATTCAATTATTAACAGTGGCAATTTTATACTTTGGGAAAATAGTGGAACTAATTTAAAATCTTGATGTAGGAAAAATGGACGAGTTGATTAACAGTTGACAGTGGATGTATAATCGAAAGAAACCGGGACAAAAAGGTGTGACAAAAGAGTTTATGGTCGGTGTTGGAGAATTCATTAATTGGGCATCGAGTCAGGATGCCTCATGGAAAGATGGAGAAAATATTCGTTGTCCATGCACAAAGTGCAAGAATATGCGCTTCTTTTTACCAGTCAAGGTTGCACATCATCTAATCCCATATGGCTTTAAGGAGCATTATTGGAACTGGGTTAGCCAAGGTGGACCACTTTGTAGAATTGAAAGTAATGAGCAATAGCAAGGACAAGCACCATTACCAGTTGAGATGGCAAACTGGGGTGACTATGAAGAAATGACATAGGATCAGCGTATGGTGTTTGACATTGCACGGCCAAGTTTTGTCCACTGTAATGAAGATGAAGCTGGACCCAGTGGGGAAGCAGTATATGAGTTTGGGTACGAACAAGATCCTTTTACAGGACAGCATGTGACGCATTTAGATGATAGATGGTTTGACATCGTGAAAAATGCCGACCAGCCTCTGTGAGGGCTCTAGCGTGTCCAAGTTATCCTTTGTTTCGACTTTGTTAAGTGGGAAGTTAGAGTTTAACTTGTCTAAAGGTGCATTTGATTTTTTTTTGTTAAGCAATCAGGAAAGTATTATCGAAAGAAAATAATTTTCCTCTGAACTATTATCAACATAGGAAAATCATCAATGATTTGGGTTTACCGGTTATAAAGATTGATGCCTGTAAGAATGGATGTATGTCGTATTGGAAGGAACATTCGAACTCTGATTGCTGTAGGTTTTGTGATGAACCTAGATTTAAGGACATTGGTCGACGTGGGGACATGAGATACTTGCCATTGACTCCTCGATTACAACGATTGTACCATACCTCTGCCACAGCAGAACATATGACTTGGCATGCTACACATGAAGCTCAAGATGGGGTTATGTGCCATCCGTGCGATGCTGAGGCATGGAAACATTTTGACAGGACGTATCCTGATTTTGGCTCAGAGGCTCAAAATGTTAGATTGGGACTATGTGCAAATGGTTTTGCACCACACGGGTAGTTCGGGAAAACTTATTCATGCTGGCTAGTTGTTTTAACTCCTTACAACCTTCTTCCGGGTATGTGCATGAAGAGCCCTTATATGTTCTTAACGTTGATTTGTCCTGGGCCCAAAAATACAAAGAAAAACATAGATGTTTTCTTACAACCTCTGATTGATGAGTTGAAGCAATTATGGGAAGATGGGATTTCAACATATGATGTATCGAGGAATAAGCATTTTTGCATGAGGGCTGCTCTTATGTGGACTATTAATGACTTTCCTGCTTATGGCATGTTATCCGGGTGGAGTACTGCTGGAGTTTTAGGTTGCCTTATATGTATATAGGGGAGTAGAGCATTCATGCTTCCACATAGGAGGAAGGCGACTTATTTTGATTGTCACAGGTGTTTCCTTCACCCTGATCATCCGTACAGAAAGGATAAGAAGTTTTTCCATTGTGGTCGAGTTGAGAGGATGGTTGCACTATCAAGGTTGACAGCGGAAGAAATATATGCGTACATTTGGCATTTGCCTACCGCGATGGATGATCCGATTCATATGCCTGATTATTATGGCACTCATCATAAATGGACAAAAAGGAGTATTTTTTGGGATCTTCCTTATTGGAAAACAAACTTGATCCGCCATAACCTTGATGTTATGCATATTGCGAAGAATGTGTTTGATGCAGTTTTTGGAACTGTCATGGATTTGAATGGGAAAACAAAGGACACCTTGAATGCAAGAAAAGACGTCAGTGTTCTATGCTCTCGAAGTTCAATTGCAATTGATCTTGATAGTGAGCAGCGCACCAAACCTAAAGCCATTTACACTTTGACAAAACCACAGAAAACAACCATTTTGAGATGGCTTAGGAACTTGAAGTTCCCAGATGGGTATGCATCAAATATTGGGAGATGCATTGACATTAATGAAGAGAAGGTTTCTAGCATGAAGAGTCGCGATTGCCATGTCTTTATGCAGAGACTACTACCAATCGCATTCAGAGAGATGTTGCCTCTTAGTGTATGGAAACCTGTGACAGAACTTAGACTATTTTTTTGATGCATCAGTTCAAGTATGCTGGATTTAGGGAAGGTTTGGGATTTAAACGACAATGTTCCACTCATACTATGTAACTTGGAAAAGGTTTTCCCTCCAACCATGTTCGATTCAATGGAACACGTTGTTGTTCACTTACCATACGAAGCATTAGTTGGAGGTCAGGTTCAATTCAGATGGATGTATCCCTCTGAAAGGTAAAAAAAAATGTCTAGCATTCGTATTAACTTATATATCTAGGCATTCGTATTGATGCTAGTTGAATTATATTTACTTGGCGTACAAAGTTTTCTGATTGAGAGTTCATATGAGTATAGGTTCCTTCACAAATTGAAGAAAACAATTCGTAATAAGGCTCACGTCAAGGGCTCAATCTGTGAAGCTTTCATCGCACAAGAAATCAACTACTTCGCACAGAATTACTTATGTGATTGGGATGTTTGCAGTCATATTAAGAGACCTAGGCGTAACGATGAAAGGTTGAACGATTCCACTCTCCCACCCTACTCAATTTTTAACTATCCAACTCGATTTCAGGGTAAAGAGAAGACTAAATGGCTGGGTGAAAGAGAGCAACGCGTTGCACATACGTATGTTTTACAAAATTGTCCAAAAGTGCAACCCATCATTGAGTAAGTTGATTTGACTTCATCTCTTTTATTATTTATTTCATTATTGTTGGTGGAACTTAATTTACATCCCTTGGAACAGGGCCTTTAGCCAGTATTACCGCAATGCTGGGTATGCTCAGGTTCGTATTGATGAATTGATCGATTCCTTTTTTTTTCAATTGGTTTGAGTATGTGACTAAAAAAAACAAATACATCGTGTGCTTTAATATATAACGCATGAAACTTGAATTATTTCAATGATAATTATAATGAATTTCATGACTTGCAGCTTGATGTCGCAGCTAATCGAGCTAAGCATATTGATTCTTTACCAATTCTGATGCTTTTAGCTTGAGGACTTTCAAGAAAGGCAAGATCATGACCTGGTGTGTTTATTAACAAGTATAACTTCCACACTATTCAGCGTGGAGCCGGAAAGGCCACAGTGAACTGGGGTGTTTGTGTTCGAGGGTCCAACTCGGACAATCCATCCAGCAGTTATTATGGACAACTAAAAGATGTTTTGGTCCTTGAGTATAATAGTTCAGACTCCATGGCCACTGTTGTTCTATTTGAATGCGATTGGTTTGACCCTATACACGGAATGAAGGTACATCAAGATTTCAGGCTAGTTGATGTTCACCGGCAAAAGATGTATTAGATATATGATCTATTTGTTCTAGCCCAATAGGCCATTAAGTATACTTCTGTAATTACCCGGGTGCTAGCAGGGACAAATCTAATTGGTTGGCGGTCTACGAAACAAAATCGAGGAGAGTTGTCCAAATTGTGAACAAAGAGCCCAAAGACGATACTCCATACCAAACAGAAGAAATCGTGCAACCCCCAGCCGTTACCACTAATACAGATGCAATACAGTTGTTTGACATGGCTGGCATAAACTTGACTGTGACATAGGCGAGCTCCGACCAATTAAAGAAATAGACAAATCAGAGGATGAGTTCAATTCAGCAGAATCATCAAGTTGTTCAGATGACGAAGATGATGATTATGGTTATAATCCAAACGAATTTTAGCTAGATGTATCATAGTGACTCAAAAGAATAGATCTAAGAAGTTTCAATATGTCATACGAATCCACTCATTAGCACAATTTTATTTCAAGAAGCTATATATACTATATTTTTATTCATTGCATGTTATGTTGGAGTGCATTTCCAGTTTGATTTAGGGACCAAACTTTTGAGCTGGGGTTAATTGAAGGAAATCTAAATTATTTTATAGGGACGGAATAATCCGTCCCTAAATCCATTTCAAATAAGGACGGAAATAGGGACAGTCCATCCCTCCCCTTGAGCGCCAAATTATCCGGCCCAATTGAACCGGGAAAGTTATTTGGTGCATATAAGGACGGAATTAGGGACGGATATCAAAAATCCGTCCCTAAATCCGTGCCCAATTGAGAGCCAAATTATCCCACACAATTGAACTGGGAAATTTACATGATGCTTATAGGGACGAAAATTGGGACGGATGTCCGTAATTCGTCCCTAAAGCCATCCCTATTTTGAGTCATTTTGAATTAGAGTTATGTCTAGCTGGCTGGCACTGCTACAAATTTGCAACGGACTTAGGGATGGAAAATAAAAATTTCGTCCCTAATTTTGTCCCTATATATTTTCGTCCCTAAACTAAGCGCTCTTCAAATTCCGCGCTGGGCCTAGCTGTCACCAATTGTACTAAGGTAGGGACGGACTTAGGGACAGATTTTCAAATTTCCGTCCCAGAATCCGTCCCTATTTTTTCGTCCCTAAATCCACGCCTAATCCTCATTAATTAATCGTGCCAGCCTTCTTTCCTCTTCCTTTTTCTCTTCTTCTTCTCCTCCTCCTCCTCTTTTCCTTGCGCCACCACCGCTGCTTTTGCCCGCCACCGAGTTCGACGTCGTGCCTTAGCTGACTTCGGTGTGCTTTACCAGACCTATGACAGTGCTCTTATTGCCTCCTCGTCCCTCCTTCTCCTCTTCACTTGTTCCACCGAAAAAACCAAAAAAATCGGCTTACAATTCCGGCGATGGTAACTTCCACACTATTCAATTGTATAATTGTTTGTTTAATTATTTGTTTGTTTGGCATTGCTCTTATTGTGTGTTTAGCTGTTTGTTTATTAATTGTTATATATATATATGTAATTAATTGTGTTAATTAACTAAATAAATTGTATATGCATGTTAATATATAAGTTAATTAGATATATGAATAATATGTTAAATAGTTTACTTTCCTAATATATTTAGGTTTAGGTTTAATTAAATTATTTGTAAATTTTATATATAACTTTATAACTTTAATATATAACTTTAATATATACCCTATATATATGTTTAATAAACTTTATATGTATGTTAATATAATTAATATATACTTTTGAGTTTAGGTTATAGACTTATAGTTAATAGATTGTAATAGTTTAGTTGTATCAATGTATAATTTAATTAGATATTTGAATAATGTGTTAAATAGTTTGTTTTCCTGATATATTTAGGTTTAATTAAACTTTTATATATAACTTCTATATATAAGTTTAATATAAGATTAGGTTTAATTAAACTTTTATATATAACTTTTATATATAAGTTTAATATAAGATTAGGTTTAATTAAACTTTAATATAACTTTAATATATAAATATAATATAAGTTTAGGTTTAATTAAACTTTAATATAACTTTAATATATAAGTTTGACAAACCAAATTTAATTGTCAAATGTTAGGTTTGACAGCGATCTCAGCAGTCCGGCTCCCAGCGAGCTCGACAGACGGGGACCCAGGGCGCTCAGCCGTCCGGCTTACAGTGATCTCAGCTAACGGGGTCCCAGTCATCTCAGCCGCCTGGCACATGGCGACCTCGACAGACTTCGGAGCACAGTCAGTCGCCACATTCCGACTCACATTCAGTCGCATTACCATCCGCTATTGGATTACCGCCACCGCCACCTACGGTTCTTCCACAAGAAACGATCCCCCCTCCGTCCATACATGTATCCCCTCATTCACAGGTCTGTCTATCAATTTTATTTGACTGAAAGTTATTATTGTGATTTAAGTGATTATTGCTCGCAATTTAGTATTAATATAATTATCTACTAACGTACTGCTTTATGCTTGTAGGTGGCGTCGCCTCCGGTGGACCCCTCTGGACGTAGTCCTCCACCCCAGCTCACATTTCCACTATCAGCCCTATCTCCTCCTTCACATCAGGGGCAGGAACAGTTCTTGACAGTGGGTGGCAGGACATACCGACTTGTGCCACCGGATCCGTTGCCGCAGCAGCCCCCGGGTCAGCTATCCCAGCCTACCCAGCCTTCTCAGACGTCCCAGCCTGCCTAGCCTTCTCAGCCGTCCTAGCCTAGCCAACCTGCCCAGCCTTCTGTCCCCGGACCATCCCATCGAGAGGCGCCAACCCCGATGTTCATCTCATCTGTACTTACGTAAGATGTTAACATTTCAATTTGACTTCAAAATTGATTGATTTATTATTTTATTTCAAAACTAACAAACTTTGTTAATTCACACATTCAAAGGGATCAGACCACTAACAAGAACATCAAGAAGGAGATCAAGGCGACAGTTAGCTGGTACTGGAAAGAGCAATGGAGTTCTTGGATGAAGGTCCCGCGTAAGGGGCAGGATCATATGTACGAGTCATGGCTGGTAAGTTAAATTTCTACAATTCATCTGTCAAGTTTTAAATAATATTATTTGTTTAGTTAAATTATTACATTATTATTTGTTTATGAAATAAATTTTATTAAATTTTTACTAATATGATTTCTTGTTTTCCTTTTCAGAGAAATTACTCCTTTCCACCCGAAGAGCTTAAGCGCGTGCAGGCATCATTCCAGAAGATTGCAGGTAATTGGGTACGGCACGAGTTTACAAGGGCTCGAGCTAAGAATGAGCGACCCCTATGGGTATCGAATGAGGTGTGGCGGAGGCTACTGTCTCATTGGGACCAGGAGGATTTCCGATGGATCAATGCGATAAATAAGAAAAATCACGACACTGATCAGGCGATTGTCTTCCGGGGTGGCAGCAAGGCCACTAACTTCCATTGGGATGACATGGTAATAAAAATCTATATATATCTTTTGTTTCGATTAAATTTGATTTTTCATCAATATTTATCTAATATCGCTTTTCAAATTTTTACTTTTGAAGGTTAAGGAGATGGGTGCTAATCCCGGTCCTGCGACCCTATTTGATAGACTTTACAAGACCAAGGAGGGCACTTATCCCGAGGGTCGTGCACGGACCACTGCTAACACACCCAGACCTAATACGACTTTTTCGTACAAACAGAATAGTATAAGACGGCATATTAAGTGGACAATACATCGGTCCGAATGTGTCTAATTAAGAAGAGAAGTAAAAATTAGGATAAGACGGTGTTGGAGGATAAAGTAATTAACCATGCATGGAAATTGGTAAATGCCAAAAAGACCTCCAATTAGGTCCCTAACAATTAATTATGGGCCCCGTTGGCACAAGAAATCAAAGGATTTAGCCAATGGGTGAAAATGGAAGAAAGTTTAAAAAGGGAAAAAAGTTTGACTCGGGCTCGAGTAGACTAGGTGTCGGGCTCCTCTATAAATAGGGGGAAGCCGAAGCTTTTCTCATTTCTCTTTTTCTTTTTTCTTTCTTTTTCTCTTTTTCTCTCTGGAGCCAAACGAAGGCATTTTGGACAATTGGCAGATCCGAACAAACCGGCCAGTAAAACAAGGTGAGTTTCTAATACGTTATTCTACGCACCTCGATCTACATTATATTAAGTTTGCATGCATTTCCATGCATCGGTTTAACATAGATCTAAGTTTAAAGTTTTTAGCCAATTTAAATTTAAAACTCAGATCTACGGATATTGGGCCAGTGAAATAAGGTGAGTTTTTAGTATGTTATAGTACTCACCTTAATCTACGTCCTATTCTGTTTTCTCGCATTTTATGCATCGAGTGAGACTAAATCTGAGATTTGGTCAATTTAAGCCAAATCTCGATTTTACGAAAATTGGATCGATGTTTCTCATTTCTACCTCAGCGAATCTGTCATGGATGCCATGAGGATCGCCTGTCTAAGTTTGTACATCGAAAGGAGGAGAAACGAGTGCGAAAATTGGGAGAGGGACCGACCGAGGAACAGGCCGACCGAGTCCCTATTTAGATATTTTTATATTATATTAATATATTTTAGATATTTATATATTATATTATCTTAAATATTTATATATTATATCATTATAATATATAAATATCTTGTAGGAGGGTTTTTTGGGCCCAATTTCGCGTAGAACTTGGCCCAACCCATGTGGGCCCAGCCTAGTCCAGATGTGGGGCCCACGACCCCCAGGGGCATTTGGGTAATTTTTCGTCAAGAGTCCGATTTTAGCCCCGAAACCTCCTGGACACTTTTCTAAGCCTCGAATCACATTCAAGCCTAGTCTTAGGTCATGTTAGAGCCTCATAGGTGCATTCATAGTTTAATTATGAATGCTAACGTATTTCCGTGTACTAGGGCTCCGGGTGAATCGAATACGGCGATGCTCTGGAGGTTAAGCTACATGGAGCACTTGGGAGTATACAAATCTCCCAATACTATGAGTTGCCTTATTTTCAGTGCTTAGCCACTAGGGACAAACATTTTTAAATGTTTTAAAAATATAAATTGTTTTAAAAGGTTTTACAACTATTTTGGAATAAGGGTAATCCACGACACACTTTTTATTTTGTGATACACCCATTTCGAGGGTGGGATGATTTTAAAAATATAAAAGCTTGTGTGTGTTTACATGTTTTAAATATATATAAGAAATATTATTATTATGATTATTGAGGGTACGATACCCTTGGGAGATGAGTGATTGAGTGGGTTCCTCGATGCTCCAATATGCGGGAGCGTGGACCGAGTTTGAGAGCATGCATGAGACTTAGCCGTAGACCGCCTATTGAGGGGCACGATGATCAGAGACTCTGGGAGAGGCGTGTAGAGAAGCTTGCCAGGTCTCAAGGTAGCTGTGTTCCACCACATCGATGGGCACCATCGAGGGAACGGGCTAGAGAAAGAGAAATTGTGAAAGTGTATTTAAAGAGAAAAGAGACAACCCTCGGTGTAGTAAGACATACGACCGACCAGTCGTGCCTTCAATGTATTAGATGCCAGCCCGTCTAGTATATATTTATTTTAAAAGTTTTAAATCAAATTCTCGTTCGGAGAATTGTAAAAGAGATTTTGAAAAAAAAGTTATATATTTTATTATATTTTGGATTACCCCTGTTTTCCCTAACCCCGATGGAGATTCATTGAACCTCTGTCACTCACCTGTATCCAATATGGATGGATGCATATCCGCATACAGGGTCAGCAAATAGAATGGAGGCTCACTAGGAGACGTCGATGGCCTAGGCTTAGCGGTTTCCGTTGCGTAGGTATTCCTTTAATTTAATCCACTGGTATTACTTTTAAGTTTATTATTTTATTAAAAGATTTTTAATTAAAGTTTTAGTTGTTTTGCAGCAATGGTATCCATTTCAATGCCTGGCGGTACTTTTGGTGCGTGACAGGTCGGCACGTACTTCGAGGCAGCACAACGGTTGCCACATGGCTGACCTGGGTTGGTTGGGGCGTCACAACTGCTGTAAGTTTATATATATAAATGTCTTGCATTTTACAATTTAACTATATCATTTAAGTACATAACTGTTTGAGTTCATATTAATACTTATATAATATTAGTTTTATATTAGTAACTTTAAGTAAATAATTACTTTAACTTTGTTCAATTTTATTGTTCTCATTTTCATAACCAATTTACAATATGATTATCCGATTAATTTATATTAACTTTTGTAATTAATTTATTTAATTTTTTTGTAGGAAAACTACGAGTCCAAGTATGCTAGAGCCGTTGCTGCGGCTGGCGACGATCCATCCAGGGTCAACCCACATACTGTATGGCAGAAGGTAACTAGCGGCAGCCGAGGGCGATACCTAGGCTACGATTCCATTGCTCAACACCCGGACTTCCAAACCGACCCATCATCTGTCCCCTCTCAGTTGCAAGAAAACCTTTCTTTGCGACAAGAGCTTGATGCATTGCGCACCTCCATCGATAGGAGGATGGAGAAGACTGCACGATCGGCAACATAGCAGGCAGTAAAGGAGGCCACACGGTCCACACAGGAGGCCGCATCATAGGTGTTGGCTTAGTCGTTGGCCAAGAGGGATCGCTTCTGGGCTGCTCAGATGCAGCAGATGATGGCCAAGTTTTCCCAACCTCTAGGCGTGCATATTAGGACGCAGGAGCCATCTCAGCATGATCAGGTTCGTACTGGAGAGTCCATATCTCAGGCACAGCATCGAGTTGAGGACGTGGGTCTTGCGGACGAGGACATTGTTGATCATGGGGAGGACATTGATGAGTTCAACCCCACTTTAGGCTGTCCTTAGGGTTTATACATTCATTTGATTATGTATACATATACATGACATTTGTACATTTGTACATTTATACACATATATATATAGTTTTTATTATTATGGTGCTTTTAGTATTTATTAATAATAATAATAATAATAAATAAATAATAAAGAATTTGTTCCAAAATCATCCCTAAATCCATCCCTAATTTAGTCTCATATTTTCTAAAACCGTCCCTAATTCCGTCCCTATCTAGAAAATCCGTTGCAATATCCATCCCTAAAGCTAACAACCCAAAACCATATAGTACGAATTTTGCAACGCATAAAACTGTCCCTAAATCTGTTTTAAAATCCATCCCTATTTCATACTTCCGTTGCTAAACTCGTTGTTAAATGGTACATTTTGTCTCGACTATTGGGACGGAATTAGGCATAGAAATAGTTCCGCCCCTAAATATTTAGGGACGGACTGTAAAATTCATCCCTAAAATTTAGGGACGAGCCTATAAGGACGGATTTTTGTCCGTCCCAATTTCCACCCCTATTTCGATTAGGGACGGATTTTCATCGTTTTTCTGTCCCTATATCCGTCCCTATAACCCGATTTTCTAGTAGTGTCCTCATCCCTACACAATCTATCTAGCTATTAATTATATGGATCAGTTGATTTCAAGAAAACAATTCAAGATGTGTACTCATGACCTAAAGCGAAATAGTATTGGCTCCTTATTTGTTCATTTTTTTTTAGTAATTATACAAAGGAATGTTGCCTACACATTAAACCTGCTTAACAAGAGAAAATGTAATTCACCTCTTAAAACATTTTTTTTTACCAATTTATATAGGAAGGTAATGAATAGGTCATGAGAATCATTGTAAAAGTTTGTATTTCTCTTGCTTTAAAGATGAATGAAATAAGATTTCCTTGGTTTAGTTTACAAGTAAAATATATTTTTTGAATTAATGCCTATTTTCTAACCTTGTTCTAACTAATTTACAAATGAATCACGTTCTATTTTCTAACCTTGTTCTAACTAATTTACAGATAAAATAGAGTGAAAAGGTATTCATCTTCAAGGAACACGGGAGGAAAAAGCACAAGTGAATCACAAAAAAGGCATGGCCGTCAAAATGCAAAACAATTACTATTTGAGACGTAATCCCATATTTCTTTATAAATAGAAAACATAGTGATGCATGGCTTGTTTCTAATTGCTAGGTAAAAATTTCTCTAATTGCTAGGTAAAATTTTCTGGAAGACGGCATACCTTCACTTCCTTCGAGCTGTCACCTTTTACTATATTTATTAAAAAAATTTTAGAACCCATTGCTTATGGTAAGAATCTATCTCCAACTTAGGTATTGTTTGATAAACTGAAAAAATTAAATGTTGAAAAATTAAGTATTGAATTTGATAAGGGCTAAATTTGTATATAAAAATTGTTTGATAATTAAATATTGAATATAAATATATTATTTTTTTTATGGAATGAATACAAATATATTATTTGATAGCCATAAATATTGAAGATTGTTAAAGAATAATTAATTTCTAATATGTAGGTAATTTAGCATAAAAAGAAAGTTTTTAAAATTAAAAGTACTTAATTTTTTCAGCATTCAATGATAAATAGGTCACCACCAACAATTTAAATTCAACATTTTTTTGTTGTAAAAAGTCTTTTAGATGGTGCCCAACAAAAGTTATCAAACACATTAAAAATCCTGAAGTGTTGAAAATTTCATTTTTAATGGTTTAAAATTTTTCAATGGTTTATCAAATAACCTTTTAGCATCAACTTGAATGAATGCAAATGTAATCAGAAAGAACAACATATAGATATTGAAACAGGGAAGATTCAATGCTGTTTAAGAACGTCCCATAAAGTTCAAATTTTTTATCATATGAAAATGAATTGATTCAAAAGTCAAAACATTCGTTCATGAAATTAGTAACTATGAGTCTAAACTCAATCAACAAGCTTTCACCAATTGAAAAAATTGGTAAGTATCAAAGTCAACCCACCTATCTACCACCAACAACAGAATATTACAAGAAGCTAAAAAAATGCTATGGCAACCCCCATATGTTATACACCAAAAATTTGTTTGTTTGTTTTTCTTAAGAAAAACAATTTTTAGTTTTGATTCCATCCAAACACTTACTAATACATAATTCAAAACATAGATTCTAGCCATTCCACAATGCTTTCAAGATTCATGAACCAACTTGAAGATACAAGGAAGATTTATGCGGCATGTCAGAACAAGTTGCAAATTTCCTTTGTCAGATGCAGCCAAAGTGAAACTTCAAACAATTTGCAACATAGCCTTTTAGCAATAGGGATAAAATCTAAGGCTAGCTTAAATGGTTAAGAGGTGTGCTTTAAGACCAGGAAAATCCTTGAGGTCGTGGGTTTAAGTAGCTCTGCGGGGTGTTAGCACTTGTTTCGTCATGACCAAGTGAAAATACCTAGTTGTGCGGGTTAGGCCCATTTGTAAGCCTGTTGGGAGGTTTACAAAGCTGTGGGCTAGGCCCAGGCTGGCCTGGAGAGTGCTCTAGGTGCACGGCTCTTACAAAAGGAGACAAGGCTATGAGACAAAATTTCCAGCCAACTTTAACATATCTCCACCTCAACTTGAAATTTCCTCAGGTCAATCATCACAACACTTTTTTGGGAACTAGATCTGTCATGCCCCGAGCCTTTTGGCCTGGCCATATGGCAAGCACTACGATGCCTCAACCTTGAGGTCGACCACGTGGCAACCGCCGCATTGCCTCAAAGTACATGTCTATAGCCACGCAGCATCACAAGGCATGAATTGAGTATTATTGTTGCAAAGCAAAATACTAAAACTTAATTAGAAAATCCTTTAATAAAATTGAGTACCAGTGGATTAGCATAAAGAGATACTTAAGCAGTGGAATCTAGAACTCCTAGGCCACCGACTCTCCTTATTGAGCCTCTAGACGTCTAACTTGAAAACATTAAAGGAAGCATGGGGTGAGTACAATTATGTGCTTAGTGAGTGACTCCGGTTCAATGCAAAGTCATCTAGGGTTTGGGGAGTTGGGTAATCCAAAAAAAGTTAGAAAACATATTTATAATTTACTTTTATAAATCCGCTTTAAATAATTTTCCCTAAAACCTTTCTAATTAGATCAATAATTATAATAATAATAACTATCTATGGGCTAGTTGTGAAAACACACTGAGGTCGACCTTGGCCTAGGTCAAGGATCTAGTATCATTTAGGACTATTTCCTTTCATTTCTCTTTAAAACTATATATATATATATATATATCTATATATTATACTTCTTTCAAGCCTGTTCCCTCGACAATGTCATTCGCTGTGGGTGGAGCACAGTTACGTTTGCTTTGGTGAATGTCCTTCTGCGCCTCTTTACTCCAGGGTCTCCACACTCACCGTGCCCTTCTAAATGCAATCCACGATTACTTGTTGGATGCATGCTCCACTCGGTCCACTCACTCTCTCATAAAGCACCGAGCCTCATTTTGCCCTCTTTGGGACTCTGTCTCTCATCATATATGATCATGCTCCGTCGAGCACTCATATCATATCACACACACACACACACACACATATAATTAAACATAAACAAACATACATACATTTTTATAAATTAAATTTACTTTAAAAATATCCCGTCCAATTGGCATGCAATAACATGTGTGTAAATGTGAGGGAATACCCGAATCCCAAAACATATGAAACATTTTATAAAACAATAACAGTGTTTAGCCTTAAGTAGCTAAACACTGAAACAAAGCCACTCACTATATTGTAGGTTCGTATACTCCCATGAACTCCATGATGATGGATATCCAGAGCGTCACCGCACTTGATCACCTGAAACCTTAGCTTTGTGGAAAAGGAGTTAGAAATCTGATTCAAACTGTCCTAAATGATTTTGAGGCTCTAATATGCTAAAATCTAAGGTTTGAAAGTAATCCATGGGTTAGAAAAGTGTCTAGGGGAGTTTCAGGTCAAAAACAGGCATTTCAAAAAAATTATGAAAATACCCATGGGACCCTAATGGGTCCCACATGGGAATGACCAGCTCCCGTACATTTCAGCCTTCCAAAATGACTCCGACACATGAGAGATGACAAAGACCCGTTTTCAAGTCTCTCTGCCACTTTCTGACGTTGTTTCTCCATAGATCGACCTACAATTTGAAACACAATATCCTAACATCTACAACAGTTTCACTGAAGTAAATCTCGAAATTGACGACTCAAAATCCTTAAAAATAAATCTAATCTCGTTTTAACCCCAAAACCCCAACTTAACTTTGAGCCGTGATTTCTCCCAAACCAACGCATGGATTTAAGCAAGTAAAAATGCAAATTAAAGCTTAAGATGAGTAGAACAACATACTAGAAATTCACCTTGATCTGACAATTGGATTGTTCCAAACTAAAACTCCAAAATGCCTATTTTGCTCTTTTTAGCTCCAATCCTTGAATTTCTTGGTTTTCTCTTTAAATCTTTGGCTACAAAAGTCGGAGGAATGCTTAGGAGTGTTTCGAGGTGAGTTTAAGGGGGATTTACGGTGGTGGTTTGGGCGGTTGGAGTGGAAGAGAAGAGAAGAGAAGAGAAGAAAAGGGAAGGAGAGAAAAGAAGGGGAGAGGAGGAAAATGAAGGGGAAAGCTTGGCTTCCCCTTTTTATAAAATGTACGATGTCGGACCTATTTGGGTCCTGATAAGGCCATAGTTAGTGTTTATTTAGTGGATAATTTGGATTATATTTTAGCACTTTTATGGCTAGATTTATATGAAATTCATTATACTCTCTCATGTTTGGTTTAATTGCTTGTAGGTGCAAAATTGGAGATAAATCAATGAAAACAAGTGGTTAAAAGCATCAAGAACCAAAAACAAAAGTTGGTTTGAAGATTGGAATTAAAAGCATGGAAGCTGATCATTTAATGGTTCAAAAAGCACAAGTCAAACTGTAAAATTGGTCAAAACTTAAAGGAAAACATGCAAGGAAGTCACGTGAATAACAAATTTGGAGCAAAACAAAAAGGCCAACAAAAGTTGCATCAGGCGTAGTTTCATATAAGTCATGCACGGGAGCTCTCACTCTCAAACCAAATATCAAGTCGGTTCTAAGGATTGATGACGTGGCCAAGGAGTCCTAGTTTAATTGGGATTAGCTCTACTTAATCTCCAAGTAATCTTATATAATTTAGCTACTATTGTAAATAGACACCTTAGGGTTCTCCAATGGTGTCTTGGATTTTGTATCTTAGACTTTATTATATTTTCTTTAATACATTTATTTATTTTCTTTAATATATTTTATTTTAGTATTTAAATCTCTTGTTGGAGATTTGGATAGATCTTCTAGGGATTTTAATTTAATTATTGTATGAATTGGTTTTCTTAGGTTAAATCTATATTCTTTGTACTTGATTTTGTTATATGCCTGATCACCATATAATAGGTCTTTGGAATCGTATGAAGTACCGAGGGGTGAAGTATATTTCGTACTCTAGGAAAATAGATGCAATGTAATTGGTTACAAGAGAATTCGATTTATTATGATAACAATAATTGAATTAGATTCGGGAGACCCTGATTTAATTATAAATCCTAGGTTCTTAATTTTCTTAGTTAATTAGTTTATGCACTGAGAAGTGGTAATCACTTAGTTAGGAAAGTTTAGGATGATCTGAGAGGGCTCCTAACTAGATTAGCAATTGTTATTTTAACCCTGTTAACTAAATTCATACATAATCAGATTAAATACCTAGAAGAGAAGCATAAACGCTAACGTTTTTAATATTGATTATCTTTTTAATTATTTATCATTGTTTTTTTGTTAATTAGATTAGATTATAATTTCTTACTTTTAATTCCTTGAGTTTGTTAAATTAGCTTTCTTCTTTTATTAAACTCTACTAGAATTAGGATTTAGTAATTCACAAGTTATCATGGGTTCGACACCTTGGAATACTCCAAGCTATATTACTTGATTCATACTCTTGCAAAAAATTCCCGATCAGGTCCCATATAGGACATCCCTCATTTTCTCACCTCTTCTTCGATTCTCCTCAATCGACCCGATTCTTCAACCTCTTATGCCCTTGGCCTTATAATCTTTGGTATGGACCAAAGGGGAGTTTAGTTGGTGTTTATAAATTTTCCATGCATTGGAATTTGCCAAATCTCCCAACTCCATCTTATTCTAAAGTTAAATTTCAAACAACACACCCAGCTTTCTTTCTTACACGCCGTCTTCTACTATTCTGATTTGTACGAAAAGGTTCAATTGGGTTTGGGTGTCTCAACCACCATGCCACCTCAAAAGTACGTGTCAATTGTCCACACACCCCGAAGCAACGGAAGGCATAGATTAGATATCATCGTTATAAAATAATTGAAATTAAAACTTTAGTTAAAAATAATGTTTGTAATATAAATCATTTAATAAATACTTTAATTAAAATTGAGTACCAGTGGATTAACTTAAAGAAATACGTAATGGAAACAAAAGAACTCCTATGGCCCTTGCGATCTTCATACGTGAAAGCTACATCCAACAAGTTGACTACAGGTAAGTGACAGAGTTTCAATGAATTTCAAAGGGTTAGGGAAACGGATGTAATCAAAAGAAATTATAAAACATTTTATTTAGTTTTCAAAATCTTTTTTCCCGAAATCTTTTATCCCATCATAAATAAACAAAATAAAAAAAATTAAAATATGATCTTAAATGGGTTGCCCTCAAAACACTAAAAGCTTAACCCCGTGACGGTCGTGTACACATATATATATGTAAATACATATAAATATATGTATATATTCTCATATATATATATCTTGTATATACTTCTCTTTCTAGCCCGTTCCTTCGACGGTGCCAATTGCGGTAGGTGGAACATAGTTACAATCTTACCCCAACGGTATCCTTCTGCGCTTCTCAATCCAGGATCTCCCTGATCACCATGCCCCTCAGAAGGCGATCTAAAGCTACTTGATCAGACGCATGCTTTGTTCGGTCCACTCACTCTCATTAGAGTACCAAGCCTCAATCTTATCTACTGCACTCCTTGTGGAGTGGTGGCAGTTCATCGCTGTCATCATCATCATCTCACATGCGCGCGCACACACACATACACACACACATGTACATATCTATATCACATAATATGAAACATAAATATAAAACATTAATAATTTCTTAAAATCATTCCACCCATTAAATCGATGTAAAATAAAAGTGTGTGCAAAGGATTACCTGAATCCCAAAATGTTTGTAAAACTTTTGATAAGATATTTTATATTTAAAACATTTAAAATAGTTTTACCGTAACGGATAAGCAAAGAAATCTAAGACATTCACAGTACTAAGAGGTTCGTATACTCCTAAGAACTCCACGATGATCGATCTCTGGAGCGTCGCCATACTTGATCATTCGAAAACTCTAAAACATGGAGAAATGCATTAGAAACCAAATTCAAACTTACCTAAATATTTTTGGGGCTCTAATACGCTTAAAATTAGGGTTTGAAAGTGATTTAGAGGTTAGAAAAGTTTTCAGCAAAGTTTCAAGTCAAAAAAGGGTTTTTGATACAAAATTATGAAATTGCCCTCGACTGACTCGATGGGTCCCATGTGGACTAACCAAGTCCCACTCTCTACCTGGTCTGGAAGTCCATTTTGGCCTTGAGACTTGACTCCCATGGGGGGTCTTGGTCACTTCCTTAAGGGAGGCGTAATTAGAAACTCAAAAATGAGTTTCCACGCCTCTTTTGGACCCCGCTTCTCCATTGATTGAGCTACAAATCAAAACACAATATCCTTGCAACACTCAAAACAAGATTAATAAAATCAAAATCAAAATTACTGACTTAAAATCCACAAATCTCTAACCTATTCTTATTTAATACCTAACAGCTAAACTTAAATTTTAAAACTTTATATCTTTTGATCTAGTACATAGATTGATGCAACGTCAGAGATGTTTTAAATCTTGAGGAGTCTACTATAACATTCTAAAATTTCACCTTGATTAGTCAGTTGGATTGTGAGATTCAACCAAACCTCCAAAACATCTCTGACAACTCCTCTAGCTCCCCTTTTAGGATTTCTTTGTTTTTTTCAAATCCTCGCTTATGGGGGCTTGGGATTTGTTTAGAGATCTATAGGGAAGTGTTTAAGAGGTGGTTAAGGTGGTGGTTTGGGTGGAAGAGGTAAAGGAGGACAGAGAAGAAGAAAATAGTAGAGAAAATGGGAAAATGATAGGAAAGGGTCGGCCCTCCCTTTTAAAAAAGATGGGCCCGATGCGGGACCCATGTAGGTCTAGTGTTGGACCTCCTCTTCTTAGATTCTCTTCTTCTTGATTCTTCTCTCCACCGGCATCAACTCTGGCATCGGTTGAGATAAATTTTGGCGTCGGAGATCCCTTTGGCCTCTAATTCAATCCAAACTCTTTTCCGAACTTTAATACACTTATCCAACTCCTTGCTAAGCATAATTACTTCTCCAATTGAAGTCTGGTTAGGTCATGTACAAGTTCCATTGCATGTAAGGACCTAATTAGGTTAGGGTTTCCTTAGTCTTTCCTTGTTCAATCCATACACTATCTAATGCCTCATCTTCCAACTCCGTCTTACTCATATCCTCGATATCTTCTTTATCATGACACATCTTGACCAATGCATTTCCTGTACCAGCTCACTATCTTCTACAATTCTGATTGTACGAGAAAGTTCGAAAAGTTTGAGTGTGTGGGTCTAGGCATGGCAATCATTGCATTACCTCACAGTACGTGTCTATGGCCATGCAATCAGATGCAACGCAAGGCATGAATTGGATATCATTTGCTATAAAATAATTTAAAATCAATATAATTAAATAATAATAATAATAATAAAAGCATCCAACAAACAATTTAATTAAAAATGAATACCAGTGGATTAACCTTAAGGAAAACCTAAGAAATGGAAACAAAAGAACTTCTATGAGCCACTGATAAACCTAATTATCCTCGCATGTGGAAGTTGCTTCTAATAAAATTGGATACAGGTAAGTGACAGAGTTTCAATGAATTTCCAAAGGGATTAGGGAAACAACATGATCCAAAAGAATTTATAAAACAATTTATTTTGTTTTCAAAATCTTTCTCCACCTTTTATCTAATCATAAATAAATGAAATAAAATAAAATAAAATAAAATGAGATGAGCTTTACATTGGGTTGGGCGTAAAACACTGCAGGGTCGACCCTGTGATGATCATATGGCTCACTACGTCGAGGGTTATCTCTTCTATGCTTAAAATCACACACACACACACACACACTCATGTATATATCTTATAGATTTCTATATATTTCTCTCTCTAGCCTATTCTCTTGACAGTGCCATTCACTGTGACATAACTAAAATCTTACCTTGGTTAGTTTCCTTCCTCTCTTCTCAGTCCCAGGGTTTCTCTCTGTGATCACCGTGCCCCTCTCATAGACAGTCCACAACTACTTTGTCGGTAGTATGCCCTGCTTAGTCCATTTGCTCTCATAAGAGCATTGAGTCTTTTTTTATCTACTGCACCCCTCATCGGGCGGTGGCGGCTCAGCGTCATAGTCATCTCATATAAATATATATATATATAACATAAATCTAAGCATACATATAAAACATTCATAATTTCTTAAATCATCCTACCCACTAAATTAATGTATCACAAAATAAAAAGGTGTGTGTGAAAAATTACCCGAATCCCCAAACATTTATAGAATATTTTATAAAATATTTTATATTTAAAACATTTAAATTAGTTTAACCCTGATGGCTAAGCAATGAAATCGATCCCACTCACAATGTTGTGAGGTTCGTATACTCCTAAGGAATCCATGATGATCGATCTCCGGAGCATCGCTGCATTTGATCATTCGAAAACCTTAATACACGAGGAAAGATGTTAAAAACCTAATTTGAACTTGTTTAAGTGTTTTTGGGGCTCTAAGATACTCAAAATTTGCGTTTCGAAGTGATCTAGAGGTTAAGAAAGGTTTTAGGGAAGTTTCAAGTCAAAAATAGACTTTTTGTACAAAATTACAAAACTACCCCGGCTCTTGCACTGGACCTGGTCGAGAAGGCCATATTGGCCTTGAGACTTGACTCCCACATGATTCTTCATTACTCCTGCACTAGAAGCAAAGCTAGAAACCCAAAAATAGGTTTCTCCACCTCTTTCTAACCCCGTTTCTCCTCCATTTCTTGATGGATTGAGCTATAAATCGAACACAACATCCTTGCAACACCCATAATGAGATTACTGAGATCAATTCCAAAACCATTGGTTCAAAATTCATAACTTTCCAACCTAACACCTAGCCTTGAAAGCTTATAACTTTTCATCTAGTACATGGATTAATGCAAGGTTAGAGGCATTTTAAAGTTTGAGGTGACACACCCGGACCTAATATGACTTTTTCATACAAATGGAATAGTGTAAGACGGCATATTAAGTGAACAATACGTCGGTCCAGATGTGTCTAATCAAGAAGAGAAGTTAAGATTAGGATAAGACAGAGTTGGAAGATAAAGTAATTAACCGTGCATGGAAATTAGTAAATGCCAAAAAGACCTCCAATTAAATCCCTAGAAATTTATTATGGGCCCCGTTGGCACAAGAAATCAAAGAATTTAGCTAACGGGTGAAAATGAAAGAAAGTTGAAAAAGGGGAAAAAGTTTAACCCGGGGCCCGAGTAGACCTGGTGTCAAGCTCCTCTATAAATAGAGGAAGCCGAAGCTTTTTTCTTCATTTCTCTTTTTCTTTTTTTTCTTTCTTTTTCTCTTTTTCTCTCTAGAGCCAAACGGAGGCATTTTGGAAAATTGACAGATCCGGACAAACCGGCCTGCAAAACAAGGTGAGTTTCTAGTACGTCATTCTAGTCACCTCGATCTACGTTATAACAAGTTTGCACGCATTTCCATGCATCGGTTTAGCGTAGATCTCAGTTTTCAGCTTTTAGCATGTTATAGTACTCACCTTAATCTACGACATACTCCATTTTTACGCATTTCTGTGCACTAGGTGAGAGTAAATTTGAGATTTAGTCAATTTGGGCTAAATCTCGGCTTTACGGAAATTGGACCAGTGTTTCTCGTTTCTGCCTCGGCGGATCCGTCATGGATACCATGAGGATCGCCTGTCTAAGTTTGTACATTGAAAGAAGGAGAAATGAGTGCGAAAATCGAGGGAGAGACCGGCCGATAAACAGGCCGATCGAGTCCCGGTTTAGATATTTTTTATATTATATTATTATATTTAAGATATTTATATATTATATTAATATATCTTAGATATTTATATATTATATCATTATAATATATAAATATCTCATAAGAGGGCTTTTTGGGCCCGATTTCGAGTAGAACTTGGTCCAGCCAGGGAGGGGCATAGCCCAGTCCGAGTGTGGGGCCCACAGGCCTCCGGGGGCATTTTGGTAATTTTTCGTCAAGAGTCTAATTTTGACCCCGAAACCTCCCAGACACTTTGTTAGGCCCCGAATTACATTCAAACCCAGTCTTAGGTCATATTAGAGCCTCGTAGGTGCATTCATAAATTTAATTATGAATGCTAACGTATATTTCCGTGTATTAGGGCTCCGATTGGATCGAATGCGGCAATGCTCCGAAGGTTAAGCTACATGGAGCGCTTGGGAGTATATGAATCTCCCAATACTGTGAGTGGCCTAGACTTCTTTGTTTAGCCATCAGGCACAAAGGTTTTAAAAATGATTTTAAAAACATAAATGTTTTCAAAGGTTTTGGGACACGGGAAATCCACACACACAATTGCATGGTGATATACCCACATAGAGAATGGGATATTTTTAAAAGGAATATAAAGACTTATATGTGTGCGTTTATATGTTTTAAATGTATATGTTTTATACATATATATATATATGAAATATTATAATTATGAATATTGAGGGTACGATGCCCTTGGGAGATGAGTGATTGAGTGGGTTCCTCGGTGCTCCAATATATGCGGGAGCATGGACCGAGTTTGAGAGCATGCATGATACTCAGCCATGGACCGCCTATCGAGCGGCACGGTGAGTCGAGCTTGGTTAGGAGAGGCGTGTAGGGAAGCTCGTCAGGGCTCCAGGTCGTTGTGTTCCACCACAGCGATGGGCACCGCCGAGGGAACGAGCTAGAGAAAAAGAAATGAGAAAATGTTTTAGAAAGAAAAGAGATAGCCCTCGATGCAGTAAGGCATAAGACGACCGACGGGTCGCGCCTTCAGTACGATAGAGATGCCAGCTCATTTTATATATATTTATTTATTTAAAATGTTTTTAAAGAGAGTTCTCAGTTAAAAAACTAGAAAGAGATTTTAAAAGAAAAATATATATTTTATTATTATTTTATTTTGGATTTCCCTTGTTTGCCCTAATCCCGATGGAGATTCATAGAACCTCTGTCACTCACTTGTATACAATGTGGATGGATGCAAATCCGCGTACGAGGTCAGCTGCTAGACCAGAGGCTCACTAGGAGGCGTCGGTGGCTTAGGCTTAGTAGTTTCTGCTATGTAGGTATTCTTTAAATTAGTCCACTGGCATTACTTTTAAAGTTAATTATTTTATTAAATGATTTTTGATTAAAGTTTTAGTTGTTTTGTAGTGATGATATCCATTTCTTTACCTTGCAGTGCTTCGGGTGTGTGAGCGACCGGCACGTACTTCGAGGCAGCACGGCGGTTGCCACGTGGCCGACCCGAGCTGGTCATGGCGTGACAACTTTAATGAAGCTCGCCAGGTCTCGAGGTAGCTGTGTTCCACCACAGCGACGGGCACCACCGAGGGAACGGGCTAGAGAGAGAGAAAATGTGGAAATGATTTAGAAAGAAAAGAGATAGCCCTCGGTGCAGTGAGGCATACGACCGACGGGTCGAGCCTTCAATATAAAAAAAATGCCAGCCCATTTGAGATATATATATATATATTTATTTATATTTATATTTATATATTTATTTTAAGAGATTTAAAAGTGGGTTCTCGGTTGGAGAACCAGAAAAGAGTTTTGAAAAGAAAAAATATTTATTTTATTATTATTTTAAATTGGATTACCCCTATTTTCCCTAACCCCAATGGAGGTTCATTGAACCTCTGTCACTCACCTGTATCCAATGTGGATGGATGTAGATCCGCGTACAGGGTCAGCAAATAGAATGGAGGCTCACTATAAGGCGTCGATGGCTTAGGCTTAGTAGTTTCCGCTGTATAGGTATTCTCTAAATTAGTCCACTGGTATTACCTTTAAAGATTATTATTTTATTAAATTATTTTTAATTAAAGTTTTAGTTGCTTTGCAGCGATGGTATCCATTTCTTTGCCTTGCGATGTTTCGGGTGCGTGAGCGACCGATACGTACTTCGAGGAAGTGCGACGGTTGCCACTTGGCGGACCCGGGCAGGTCGAAGCGTGACATGAGGAGTCTAAAACAACATATAAAAAATCTCCCTTGATCCCTTAGTTGGATTGTGAGATTCGACCAAAACTCCAAAACGTCTGTAACGGCTTTTCTAGCTTCTCTTTTGAGATTTCTTTGTTTCCTCCTTGAATCCTTACTTATGAAGGCTCGGGATGTTTAAGGAAGTGTTTAAGAGTTGGCTGTGGTGGTGCTTCAGATGGAAGAGGTAAAAGAGGAAAAAAGAAAAGAAAAGAAAAGAGAAAAAGAAGAAAAGAACAAGCCTTCCTTTAAAAATGATGGGTCTAGTGTGAGAGCCGTATGGGTCTACTGTCGAACCTCTTCTTCTTCTTCTCATTTTCTCACTCTTCTAGTATCTTCTCTCTATCGACATTAAATCTAGTGCTAGTTGAGGTGAGTTCCAACAACGAAGGTCTTTTTGCCTCTGTTTGGTTCATTTTGCCTTTGATTCAACCTAAACTCTTTCCAAACTCCAATACACTTCTCCTAACTCTTTCCTAGGCTTCATTACTTCTCTAATTGAAGTTCGGTTAGGTCATGTACGAGTTCCATTATATGTACGGACTTAATTAAGGTTAGGGTTTCTTTAATCTTTCTTTGTTCAATCCATGCACTATCTAACACCTAATCTTCTAACTCCATCTTAGTCATATCCTTTACATCTTCTTTATCATGACACACCCAAACCAATGTATTGCTCATACCAACTTACCATCTTCTACTCTTCTGATAGTTCAAAAAAGTCCGAGAAAGATCCACATGTGTCGACTTTCCCCTCATTCTAAGAATTCATCCTTAAAATTCCCAATGTTCCCATAGGGAGGTTGACTTCTACTTCCAAGTCTACCTTTTATCTCTAACTTATGTTGATATCACTTTCCACTATTGATCGTTTTAACTAAACGTTAAACCGATCAAGTTATCCTCTTTCACTATTTTACTCTCATTAGGTTTAAACTTCAACTTGTCCTTATCTGAGCTTATCTTTTGACAACCTGTGGGTTAGGGCCTACATTGCTTTGCTTTACTCTTCCACTTCCAAAATCAAGGAGAGGCACTCCGACTTCATTCTTTCTTGAAGCTTCCTTGTTTATTGTACTTAATGGTTGGATAAATAATGAGTGACCAACTACTCATCAACCGTATAGGTATAGATGTCTCTTTTCTCCATTTTCTATTCATCTGTTTCCTCAACATCATTCTTTAATCTTTCTTACTAGAACTCCCTACATCTCCTATTTAGTATTTTGTGGTCAATAGTCATTCTTCATATTGAGATTATTATCTAATTCGTGGCCACCCCTCAATGTATCCTCTATCTCCAAGAGATTTCATGTATTCATCCTTGTAGCCAATGACATTGAGAAAAATTTTAAATTTAATCCTTTTGCCTTTAAGGTAAAAGTGTGCGGTAATTAAACTTGATTTTCCCATTGGCTGCCTATTTTGTCTTCTTTTTACTTTCTCCTTCCTAACCACATGCCATATGAGTCGAGCTCGAGCACACACACACTAGCCCACTATTGGCCAAACTAAATTACAGCAAATCAGAAATCATGCCCTTTTGATTTTCATTCACTAAATCATTCTTTGACCAACTATCTCAATCTTAATCTTCGCCCTCGACCAATTTCATCATCTCTCTCTCATCCTTTCTCGAATGGAGAACTCTAGGAGGGCTCATGCTCTTCCCACAATATTTCTCTAATTCGATTCAATAAAACAGTTGTTTTTAGATATCTTCAATATCTCGATCTCTAATCCTCTCTCTATGAGATGCCTCACATGGCTCCCAACCCACGTGTGTATAAGTCTCAACTATATGTCTACTCCATACCACATCCTATCTTTGACCACTTTGTATTCCTCTTTACTAGAGTATCATCCATAGGGTGCCACTTATTCCACTCTTATCCATTCGTCTTTTATCTTTCCTTCTATCACTTGATTTCCTTTCTGTCCTTACCTTTCCTTGTCATCACCTTCTTAACTTTTCTTCCAATGCCCGTGTCTCTAATGGATCATTGGAATTTCCTTCCTTCCTTTTTCCCAGCAAGTACTTCTCTTTCTCTCCTGCTCTTAATCTATTCAAATCCTATTCTTTTCTTTGTCCTCTCTCTTCTTGGTGCATGTGCCTCACTTTTCCTTTCTAACTTCTATCCTTCTCCTTGGAAATAGCACCTCTGTATGCTTATTCTTACATGTGTTTTCCAACTCTATCCTTCATTACTTTTCCTCCATTTCATACTGGTTATGCTCATAGAAGCCTATAAGCTTAACTAGTGTTTTTTATGTCATCGTACCTTTCCCTTTAACTTCCTAATCTTTACCTCCTTCTTCTGTCTTAGTTCTCGCATCTATTAGTTCTTGCTTGTGGGTTTTCTTCCATTATCTTTTAACTTTATTTCTTCCCTTCTGTCTCATATCCTCTCATCCGTTCATTTTCCTTCTTTAAACTTAATCACTTCCAATTCTTCGGTTCCTTTTTTTTCTTCTTGTTTGATGGATGTTCTAACTAATTCTTTACGCCACTTCCCTCACTCATACTATTGTTGGAATCATCCATGTCCCAACTAGGCTCATACTTTCCTTTGTAGTCATTATGTTTGATGGCACCCACCATGTGGTTAGAAAAATACCCTTCATCATACTCCTTATGAATCCTTCACCTGAACTATATCTTCCTCATCCTTTCTTCACTTATCTTCCTTTGGGGAGGAATTATCCCAAAGGATTAGTTCGCTCCCCTCATTCTAAAAATTTTGACCCGTTATTTCTACTTCTTGGCTCTTTACCCTTTAGTTCCTTCTATCTCTCATTCCTTATCGTTCCATTCTTTCCACTCAAACTTCTCTCGCCTAACCTTTTCTCTAGTCACCTCTTCATCTCCATTTGTCTTCTCTAGTTCTAATGATCATCCTCATTCACCTTACCTTACCATTTTACTTCAATCTTAATGGCTCAGCTCTCTCCCATCCTTAAGGTGCTACTAATTCGTTCACCAAATCTCCTATTTATCACCCAATGTCTTATACCTCCATTTGCTCTTTCGTGGCTCGATGTACTCTTGTTTTTCATTCTGTTCTTCTGAACTCACCCATTACTTATATTTGGAAGGTAGATGAATAGTGAGGTCCAATACTCATTACCCTACTCAGAAACAGGGGGTCTCCACCCTTACATTCCTCGGATGCTTTCATCTCCATCTTCTTTTGAATTTTCTTTCTATCCTTCTCCTTATCTCTTCTCATTTCTTAATATATCAAGGTCTTCCACTCCTTTAACCAAGTGATGCCTTTTAACTCTTTTATATCCTTACCTTACACCTCCGATCGTATGCACTTATTCCTCCCTTTACTTGTAAGTGGCATGATGCAGCACGTTAGTCTAGCCTAAACTTTGGATTTATTTTCAATTTGGTATTTTTTTTCCTTAGCTGGTCTTCTAAATCCTTAATTCTTATATTCATTACTCTTAAATTTATTCTTCAGTTAACTATCTTGGCTAAATCTTAAACCTATAAATCTTTTTTATTTATTAAGCTTTCTTATTATAGTTAAGCTTTATCTTTTAATTAGTATAGCTAGTTATTCTAGTGTTATTAACCTATGATTTATTATGGAATCGAGATTATTTATTTATTTATTTAGGTTAAAAGTTTTCTAGAAAATTTAGAATTCTAAAGTTAATTATGTTCCCATTTTAATTTTGCTTCTAATTATTCTAAAATACTACAACTAATAAGGTCCTCATCTTAACTCCTACTCTTAATTAGCCTAGTATTCTGGTTTATCTCCTAAAACTAGGTATGTCTTCATTCTAAATTTCTTTGCTCCTAGTTAGCCTAGAGTTCCGATTTACCTTTTATTTTGAGTTTCTTATTATTTCAACCTCCACGCTACATCCTTGCACCTCCAACTATCTTGTTTATATGCTATACCTCGTTCTAGCCCTCATTCCTTTCATCTTTGGGACCATCTTTGCCTCATTACCCTTGAGGACAACGAATGACCGCGAATTGGGAAGACTTAATAGAGTAAGGCATTACATGAATAAGGGCAGTGAACCAAGTTTTCTGCACTTTTCTTAGGTCATATCTAAGTAATATTTATTGATGCATCAATCATAAGCACATTGCACTACGTAACCCAAAAACCAATTGGAGTTGCACTATAGCTAACACCAAAATAGGTTGCCTTGATATAATCAAATTGGTGCATTCATTGGAGAAGAAATTTTGGTTTTTTAATGTAACACCTGCTCCGCAAATTTTACAATTGCCCGCTTCATGAATTTTATGTTAGTAGATAGTATCATGCATTTCATAATCTAGAGTATGGAAAATGTTAAAATGTAAGATGGGTAGATAGGAATTTTGGTGAAAAAATGCGGGAAAAGTTCGAACTAGTATAGCTTACAAAAGGTGAGCAATTTGAAAATTTTGTGACTCGTAAAATAGCTCAATAGGGCTTGAAAAATAATTTGGGACAGTGTATAAGGTTTGGGACTGACTAAGAACATAAATGAAATTTTTAAATTTTTCGAGAGTAAAATTGTCCATGGGGGCAAAATGGCCATTTTACCGTAAGATTTTATTTGGTCATATGCCAATGGCCATATTTAAAGGCCATGGCCGACCAAGCTCTAGGAAATTCAAGAAATTTCCACCAATTTCTCCACCTTTCTCCAACTTTCTCCATTTTCTTTCATTTCACCAAATTTCTTCTGCCTTGATTTCTCCTAGTTTAATCCATCAAAACCCCTTCAAGTTTATAGTCAAATTGAAGCTCTCAACAAGCCCATCAATAGCCCTCTATCAATTTTGAGGAATTTGAGTTTGGTTGGAAGTAATTTGAGAAGAACAATTAGGGTTTATGTTGAAGTTGGAAAAATGATAAGGGAAGAATGCCTAATTTTGAGTTATGTTGTAGATTTTGGCATTCTCATCATGAATATTAGGTTAATTTGGCATAAAATGTGAATTTTGTATCTGAAATTTAGGGAGAAAAGAATGATTATGTTATGAAATCTTGATTCATGAGATATATATGTTAAGAGAATTTACAAGTTGAATTAAATTAGTGTGGGAGAATTAAATTGCTAGGATTTTATTTTTGAATGAATTAAAGAAGGAATTTACAATATAAAAATATAGGTGCCGAAAATCTTAAAGGAAAATATTATTATTCCCAATTTGCAAGATTTAATTAGCTTAATTATATGTTTGGATTAGTTTAAGGGTAAATATGAAAATGGAAATTTTAGAAATGAAAAAAAATATATCAATTGGGTGAAATTGGGAGTATTGGCCAAAAATATTGAAGTGCAATTGACATTGGTTGGTTGCAAATTGAATGGAAATTAATGAAGGAAAATATATGGATTAGTTATTGAAAACGAAGAAATCAAGAAAAATTAGTAATTGACCCTGCATTTCATGCACTCCATGCATATAGGTTAGGAATTGTGTAATGTCTAGAAGCTTATATTTAAACGTGAGAATATAACCAACATTCATTGTTGTATATAGGCACTGTACAAACTAAAGGAAAGCAAACTGCAGGTGAAGATCAAGAACAAATCAGCGCCAAGAACAGTGAGTGGATGACTAACCCAAAATTTTCCTTTATACTTGATTTAATATTTTTGGATTTAATGCTTTGGTTTGCTTGGACTTCTTAAATTAAAGTATTGATAAGTGGGTTTATGAGATTTTATGAAATCCTACTGTGTTAAGATGAAATTTATTTCCTAAATTATGGATTGAGAAAGGAACCTATGTTTTGGAAAAATGTTGATACTATATCTTGTGTGATGAATGAAATTGTGGAAAGGCCATCTAGGTCATAAGCTTGTTACTCGCAGCAGCCCCAGAAGAGAAATTTATTGTTACTACAGTAACTAAGTTGCTCGCGGACCACCTTTTGAGGGGCGCGGGTGAGTGTGGTTTTAGCCTTGATGGGAGGCGCGGAGTGAAACTCACAAGGCCTTTATGAGTTCATTCTGCGGCACTGCCGGACAGGATGGAACTCAGTTAGCCAGTGTCGACCTCGGGCCAAGGTGACAGCTTGGGTAGAGGAATTGATGGACAGTATCTTTGACCCATGGACCTATCTTCAGGAAATCTCTATCCTTAACTGTTCCTTTGTACTGCTTTCTAATATTTGAACTAATCCCTATTTTTGGTAAATTTCAATATTTCTATTAATATTTTTACTAGTTATCCACTCATTGAATACTTAGTACTCATCCGTGTTTTATCTTAAAACTATTTACAGGCAGTAGACGTTTTCCGCATTGTTAGGAAGGTTGCGGTGGCAAAGGTCCCATACCTAGGAAGAGTTTGACCAAGGAGGTAAAAAGTCAACTTTTTGTAATATTGTTTAAAAATTCATGTAGGTCCCACCGAGGGTGTATGTGACTTTTAAGTTGCCCAGTTATTATCTTTGGCGCATCCCAGAATATTTGAAACTGTTGTGGTAATTTTCTAAGTACCATAGATTTGGGAAAATATTGTAGAAAAAATATGTTGTAAAACCAAATGGCATTTTCGTAATTCTGTGCAAGTTTACGATTCAAATTTTTATCTCACGAAATGTTATTATATTTTTGCACCGAATAACCCTATCTTCTTATAAACTGTTGAAACTTGATAACTACTTGATTGATGCATGAAAATAAAATGTAACATTTTCAATTTAACCTTGCGGAACTTTGGGGTGTATTCTAACGTAATAGAAAGCACTTCAAGGATTCGAGGCAGTTGTTACATGCTCGATCACTGTGTCGAGACGTGACATTTAACACCAAATTATTTTGGGTTTTGAGCACTAAATTAGTATTTTGGTTTATTTATTGGAGATGCTTTAATGTGTCCAACAAATAATTAATGTAGTAAAATGCTTTTAAAGATTTTAAAAAATGAATACAAAAAGTAAAAGGCTGAAATCCCAAATCGAGCCCCAACGTTTCACGAAAGTCTCGATTTGGGCCCTAACCTTTCAATTTTGTCAAATAAGGCCCAAACATTTTCGGACCGGATCAAATAGGGCCCCGGCGTCTTGTTTAAGCGGAGCGTGGTTTACACATAAATGGATGAGCGTGTTATGCATGTTCAGATAATACCACGTGTTAAATCTTATTTGAATAATAAATCTGAACCTTTGAATATTTTGTTAAGAAAAAATCCAATTTTTTCTTCAGTTTCCCTTTTTCTTGTTCAAAATCGAAAACAAAAAACACAAAAACCCTAATTATTTATCAGCAAACCCTCGATTTCATTTTTCCTATCTAGCTATCCCACAGATTGAAATTCTTGAAACTCTTCAAATCTCAAATTTGAACCATAAACCAATTGAAAACACTGAAAACCCTGAGACCGAAAAGAATCAAAAATTGATATGGAGAGCGAATAGTAGATTTCTGGAAGGGTATCGATGCGATTCTGAAATTGATGCAATATTCTCGTCAGTTGAACCAATTTCAAATTTGGTTGCCTGCATTTCGATTTAAGGTAAGTACCGAAACTGCAAATCTTGCTTTTGTCATCACTTGTTGCTCAATGGCTTCAGAAATTGGAGAAATTTGAAATATTTGCTGTAAACAAATGAAATTAAGAGTTAAGAATTGATAATTGATGTGCTTATAAGTTGGTTTTGGATTTATTGAATTTTTATCAAATTCATCCTTCAATATGCGGATGTGCTCAAGTTTTGCTGTATATTGTTCAATGTTGTATCTATTGAAATTGTTTTTGTATATTCTTCATTGTTGAATATTGTTAAATTCATTGGGTGTATTGTTCCTTGGAAAATTGTTAAAATTCTGTGTATATTATTCGAATTCATTTGTTCATATGTCAATTTAGTCTGCCATATTAGATGCAAGTTTAAGTATTTTGCTAATACTAGTGTGTTGCTTGTGTTTGTGTGTTTGTTTTGTGATAGGATGGCATTTAATTTTCTCCCTGTTAGGTTCCATTACAAGGGTAGGTTCGTAAATGAGGGTAATAATTTAAGTTATGTCGGTGGGTTGACTGATGACTTAACTCTTGACCCGGACTGTCTTAGCTATTTTGAGTTGTTAGGAATATTAAAAGAGGGTGGATATGCGAACACATATAGGATCTTTTACTTGAGGCCTGGTAAAAGTATGAAGGATGGACTTCGAATAATCTCTAATGATTCACAAGTCTTAGATTTGGTTAGTGAGTTGGTAACTGCTGGTGAGATTGATATTTATGTAGAACATCACATAGATATTCCTGAAGAAATACCATTAGGAATTGATTTAGGGGAAAATCAGGCTGCTAATTTCCATGATTATGAGGGTGGTGAAGATATAGATTTAGGTGGTGCTCAGGATAATGGAGGTGAAGGTGAATTAGGTCAGGAGGGTTTAGAAGATACGAGTGCTGTTAATGGAGGTGAAGGTGAATTAGGTCAGGAGGGTTTAGAAGATATGGATGCTAATAATAGAGGTGAAGATGAATTAAGTCAGGAGGGTTTAGAAGATATGGGTTCTGTTAATGGAGGTAAGGGTGAATTAGGAGATGAGGGTGAGTTTGAAATAGGAGCTGGTCATGTACGTGAAGCTGAAAGAGGTAAACAAAAAGGTATAAGACCTAATCAGGTAGATGATTTAGATGGTCAGGATGTTGGTGAAGTTGGAGGCACAAATGTTGATCTAGAGAAGGATAATGTATTTAATGAATGTGGATATTTGTGCAAGTTGAAGCTGATAGTGGAGGTGAAGATGAAGAGATAGGCCAAGCTAGATCTGAATTTAATGTTGTTAGGGAGGAAATCCTTGGGAATTCAGGGTCTGCAGGTTTAGGCCAAGGGGCAACAGATGGTGTAGGGGCAAGAGTTAGAGGTGTCCCTGTCCAAGTTAATATTGTAGGCAGTGGCTTTGATGATCAAAGAGGTAGTAAGAATGACAAAGGAGGTAATGTGAATATGAGTTAGGTGATTTTAGTTGTGATGATGATGAAATGATTGACGGTGCAACCAGGAAGAAAAGCAGATTTCCTATTTATAATCCTTCATCAGCCATTCCACATATAGAAATTGGGATGCTTTTCAAGGATTCTAAACAATTTAAACATGCTGTGTCAATGTTTTCTATTGTAAGTAAAAGGTCAATCATTTGGGTTAGGAACAATCGTTCTCGAGTTAGAGCTAAATGCAAAGATGCAAACTGCCCTTGGTTTATTTATGGTGCCTATGACAAAACTATTAAGAGTTTTCAAGTGAGGACTTTTAATAAAACTCATGACTGCAACAGAGTTTTCAAAAACCCTAGGATGTCTACAAATATTTTGGCTGACTTATATAGTGAAGAGATTCAAAGAGACCCTTATAAGCCTTATATTGAGATCGTGCACTCAGTTAGGGACAAATATGGGTTAGATGTCAATTTCAGTATGGTTAAAAGGGCTAAAAAGTAGGTAGTTGATAAGGTGGCCATGAATTATGAAATGGAATTTGGTCATTTGAATGAGTATGCTGCAGCTATTAGAACAACCAACCCTAGTAGCTCAGTATATATGCAATGTTCTGAGAGTACACCAAATAGTCCACCTGTTTTTCAAAGGTACTATATTTGTTTTGGGAATCTAAAAAAGGGTTTTACGGTTGGATGTAGACAATTTCTGGGGTTGGATGGATGTTGGTTGAAAAGTTTAACTAAGGGTGAGTTGTTGGTAGCTGTTGGCAGAGATGGAAACAACCAAATGTTTCCATTGGCTTGGTCATTACTTGAAGTTGAATGCACAGACTCCTGGAGATGGTTTCTAGGTCGATTGATGGAGGACATCAACTTTGGTGAAGGTAAAGGCTGGGTTATTATGACTGATCAACAGAAGGTAATCAGTGTTTACATTTGTTTAAGTAATGTCAATTACCACTACATTCCAAGTTAAGTTAGTTAACAAAATATTTATAATTTATGCTTTCTTCAGGGTCTTGATGTTGCAATCAGAGAATCCCTTCCTCGAGCTGAGCACAGATATTGTGCTAGACATATGTATGTCAATTGGAAAAACAAGGGGCATCAAGGTAATGAACTTAAACAGGACTTCTTCTGGATTGGCAAGGCATCAACTCCAAGGGTTTTTGCTGAAAGGCTTAAAGAGTTGAGGAAGAAGAACCCAAGTGCTGCTGATGACCTAAAGCAATCGCCAATACAGAACTGGTGCAGAGGTTTTATTAGCACAGAAGCCCTTTGTGACATGATCGACAACAATATGTGTGAAGCCTTCAATGGAACACTATTGAGAGCTAGAAAACTTCCAGTAATATCACTATTTGAAGCCATCAGAAGGAGAGTCATGGTTAGAATCGGTGAAAAAGAAAGGAGTGCAGTAAATGGAAAGGGATGCTTGGGCCAAATATATGGAAGATAATTAACACTAATGCAAAGATTGCTGATCAGTGCTTGGTACACTTTAATGGGGGAAATGGATATGAGATTCAACATGGATAAGAACAGTTTACTGTTCAATTAGATAGGAAAGTTTGCACCTGTCGAAGGTATACAATTTCTAGTATACCCTGTGCACATGCTATATGTGCAATAAGGGATAAAAACGTCGACATTGAAGACTATGTGTCCAGCTGGTATCACAGGGATGTGTACATGTTGAGTTATGGTTACCCGCTAGAACCATTGCCTGGGATGAAGGATTGGCCTCAAGTGAGGGAAGCAAAAGGACTCAAGATCCAGCCACCAGAATATAGAACCATGCCAAGGAGGCCCAAGACAGCCAGAAGAAAGGATCCAGATGAGCCTAAAAAAAGGCCCAAATCTGTTAATACCCATGTGTCTAGGAAGGGAATGGTAATGACTTGTCAACTTTGTCATAAAGAAGGACATAACAAAAGAGGTTGTCCTTTTAAGGGCAGAGAGGTAATTACAACATAATTTGTCAGTATTCATTGACTGATAAATCACATGGGTTTGTACAGATTGGTGGGGGTTTACATTTCTTTAGTTTTGGAATCTGTTTTAACCCTTATAGACCTATTCTTTTGTTGCTCTAGGGTCAGCCACAGACTTCACCAGCCTCCCCAACCATTTCAACATCTGCAAATATGCCGGAAGAAGTTGCAACTTCACAAGTTCCTCCAGGATTAAGGAAAAAGCAAACACCAAAAAAGAAAACTGGAAATGTTACTATATCTGTGTTGTCAACTGGAGCTACAGCTGCAGCAGAGTTCTCAGGTATGATTTCTATCTTTCTGACATGTCCTACTTTAAATTGTTTTGCTTTAAACAGTTGTTGAATGGGTTTTGTTTCAATTTTAGAAATTATATATGGGTTCTATTTTTGGTAATATCTGCTTGGAGTGTAAAGATCTAAAACTACTTTTACAAGGTTGATCTTTTACTTGGGATTTGTTGTGGTTGAGTTTCAGGCACTGGGTCTGCATCTTGTACTGCATATTTCTCTGTTGATCCTGTAACTGGCCCAAATGGGAATGCATCTGCAAATGCATGTACTTCAACAGCCCCTGTATGTACTTCAACAGCCCCTGCAAATGTTTCTGCACCACACATGGACAGTGTAAACAGAATGCAATCAGCTGCAAACATAAAGCCAACTCCTTGTAAACCTCCAAAGAGTAGATCATCCAACAAAAGAGTAACTGGCATAGTATGTGTAGATGAAGATGGAAGAATTAAAGCCACAACAGACAATGAAATAAGAACAAGTCCAAAATCAAGGGCCAAGTTCGTTGGTAGGTCCATGGAAAATAGTCCAGTTACAACAGGTACCACATCTGCACCAAGTACTTGCTCTCAATCCATTTCATCACATGAAACTGCAAAAGACAAGCATATTCGACCGAACCAAAAAAGGGGCAGAGGCAGGCCAAGGATGGAGGGCATAGGGTTGTATACTAACTTGAAAACAGGCAAGGAAATACTTAATGTAAGTAGAACATGGAGATGTTTGTTCTAACTATATATACACTTTTCTGTTCTAGTTGCAAGTAATATAGAAACAACTAAAATTTCTTTTATATTTTACATAGCTTGGAAGGCCAAACCAAAAAGTCATTTCCATTGGGACTGCATCAACTAGGGGGAAGAGAAAAGCCAGTGATGAAGTTACGGGAACTCAGGAGTCACAGAATTCCTCCAAAGCCAGCAAAGGAAAAGAAAAATCTCCATGGCGGTTGTAAACTGATTTGGTCTTGTCTTATTTTCTACCATGAGAATGATTGGTGGTGTGAACAATGTTTTTTGTGTATGTGTTGGTGCAAGATCAAATATGAACAATTTAAGCTGTGGATATGGTTCTTATTTAGATATCATGGATGATATATCAGATTTTGGCATAATGCCACATTTTGTTGACAGTATATATATTTCTCTGTTAATGAATTTAGTTTGTGATCTAAATGCTATGTCACTGTCTTTCATTACCCTAATCCCTTTTTAAAGCTTTATAATACAAAACAATGTCAATAAGCTTATGCACTAAACACAAATGAAGAGAACATACTTTTAATTCATTATAGAATAGAAGTACATACAGAACATAATAATATAAACTATGAATAAGCCCTAGAACTATGGTGAGGCAAGGCAAGAGACATTTTGCCACCACTTTTAAAGCTACTAATAATAATAATGAACAAAAGAGGTACAAGGATAATCAATATTAACTTAAACCCTACACATTTGCACCCTAAACCTCTAATAGAGTTACTTGGAATCCTTGCTTCACTGACTTCTTTCAATTTGACCATTAATGCAGCAACTTCATTCTTCAAGCAAAGATTTTCCTCAATCAGTTCTGCTTCTAACATCTCCATACCATTACTCCGTAACTGTGCAACTTCAGTCTTTAACCTTTTAGCAGTTTCATATAACATTCTTTCTCTATTCCTAAGCTCCATGATGATTTCTCTTGTTCTATCAGGGACAATTGGATCATGCCATGCATGGAATCCACAATCATTAGCCTACAACCAACAATTTATAACATTGTTATCAATAAATGCATATTGTTCAACACCTTAACACATTGACTGGTAACACTCACTTACCGGGTAATTGTGGCAGCCATAGAATCTTCTTCCCGGATTCTGATTAGTCCAAGAACACCACCTAGGTGCCTTCATTTTGCGATAACAGAAAATGGGAACTCCTTCATATTCCCATTCAACCGGGTAACTTGATGTTATCAGCCTATAGGATGAAGTATCTAAAGATAATCCCCTATTCCTATTCCTACTCCTGCTACTCCCACTGTCGAACAGAAAACAAAAAAAGCATCATATTTGATTGTAACAGAGACATGGAAAGGTCTTTCATAATCAAAGCAAAATTAAATTCATCAATGTTTAATGAACAATACCTCGAAGAGCATCCAGAATAACTCACTTGAAATCAATTTTGGATTTCCCTCTTTTATCAAATCTGAAAACCCTAAAAAAAACCTCTCTTTTATTCAAACCCTATCTCATGGAGCATAGGTTTCCGATTTCAAAGAGTATGGCCTCAGCCGATCAGCCCGATGCTCAACGTCGATACCCTTTTCCCCAATTTGTTCTATCCTTCTTCTTCCCCTGGACTTGTTTGATAGTTGCTTCAAAACCCCTACCTCCATTCTTATTTTTCTTTTATTTTGTCTTAAAGAAAATAAAATAAGTCCTTTTTTTTAGCTAAAAGAAAAGAAATTAATTCCAAAAACTATAAAAAACCACCGAAATTATACCTTTAACGTGCCATGTCATCAGGCCGTTACCCTTAACGGCACGTGCATTTTAACTGCAATGAAACAAGACGCCGGGGTCCTATTTGATCCGGTCCGAAAACGTTTAGGCCTTATTTGACAAAATTGAAAGGTTATGGCCCAAATCGAGACTTTCGTGAAACGTTAGGGCTCGATTTGGGATTTCAGCCAAAGTAAAAAGGTACCCAAATTTCTTTTTTGTATACAGATATTATATTCGTTACAATCTGTATCAACCAATATGAGTTTAATAGTCAAAGAAGGTAGCATAGGCAAAATCTTCTAATGATTAAAAAAAAACTACATTTAATGCTTCTTTCTCTTTATTTTTCTTATTGGATACATAAGTTTGTTCATTCAACATATCGTTTACTCCCTCTAGTCCTTTATATTCGTCAAATTTGACTATTTTACACCCCATAAGAAAATTAGTTAAAAGTAGTTAATTGTATTAAAGTCACCTAAAGTTTTCCAAATTACCCCTATTTAAAAATCAACTAATAAAGTCTACCAAGTTCTCCCTATTAATTGAAAGTAGTTAGTATTCTATTTCCTTGATTTAGAGAAAGGGTAAACTATGAAACAAATCATTTAATACTATCTGAGTAAAGAGCATCAATAGTCCCTAAAGTTTGACCAAACGTTCTATTTTGGTCCCTACAATATAAAATATTCTATTTTGGTCTCTAAAGCTTGAAAGTCAAACTATTTTGGTCCCTATAGTTTGAAAAGTTCTATTTTCATCCTATAATTTGAAAATTAAATTATTTTTGTCCCTAAGTTTCTATACTTTAATTATTTTTTAAAACTTTTTTAATATAATATATATCTTTAAGATATAAATAAATAAATTTCAATTTAAAATTAGTATCCTAATATTAGAAAATATATAGTAAATTGGCACATATATACAAAATTAATAAAATACTAATAGAAGGATCAAAATGGTTTGACTTTCAAATTGTAGGGACCAAAATAGAATGTTTTAAACTTAGTGACCAAAATAAAATTTAGGTTAAATTTTAGGGATCGATGGTGCTATTTACTCATACTATCTAGATTTTTTAAGTTGACTAATAAAAGGGACAAAAAAAACTTCTAAAAGGTGACAAATTTAAAGGACCAAAGAGAATATTTATTATAATTATATAAAGAAAATACGAGACATTTTGGTTTTTGCCTCTCACCTTTTTAAGAAGTGCTTGGGGTAAAAAGCTCATAAGGTACCTATAGGTCCAAAAAGTAATTAATGATGGACAAATGACATACAAGTAACAGCCACTTTCTCAAACATAAAACGTAGATCAGCACGCATCCCAACTGTCACCGCTATATGGTAAACTCAAAGACCAGTTGGCCTCGAGACGAAGCAGCATGAATGGAAAAGATATCTACTGTAACATTTTGACTTTTGAGGCTGAGGCCGCAGGCACAGCTAATAAGTCAGGAGCTACAAGATTTCGGCGCTGCAATCAGCAGTTGGAGAGTAGTCAATAAAAGGGAGTGTTGACATACAATGCCTACTCTAAAGCATTCTTAACAAGGTGTTAGAGTTAGATTCTTTCTAATACTTGTCAAAAAAGTAGTAAGTAGTAAAATGAAAAAGCATTCTTAACAAGGTGTTAGAGTTAGATTCTTTCTAATACTTGTCAAAAAAGTAGTAAGTAGTAAAATGAAGGTGAAGTAAAACCAACTTAACTTGTGATTAGGGATAGCAATGAGCAGGGTACTTACAAAAATTGTTATACCTGTACCTTAAGCCTATAAAATTATAAGATGCCCAAATCTTACAATTACCCGATTATTTTTTAAACCCTCTACCCAAACCCTACCTAAATAAAATTTTAACTACCCTATAAATACCCAAACCCTATAAATATCTGTTTAATGTATGCATGAAAATTAAAATTCCAATTTTAAAGAGAATAAAATAAATTTAAGTATATAATATGTTTGAACATGATTTGGGATAAAATGGTAAGGAGTCAATATTTGATATTTTGGGCTAAGGTTCAAATCCTTGTAGAAGCATATTCATATATCTTTCATGTTATAGTGTACCCTAAGGGTGCTACCCGAACTCAACATGAGTAGTAAAATTACTACCTGTACCCATCCAGAACCCGATTATAAAGTACCTGAACCCTTTATAAATGAGTCAGGTATACATGGTTACCCGATTAAATGATACTCGTTGCCGTCCCTACTTATTTTAGAAAGTAAAATAGAAGACATGTAGATAACATGTAGGCTGCCATTCAAAGTAGTTGGAAGCAATTTACAGCAATGTTATTTTTCTTGCATTAAATGATGGTAAAACTTCCATGAAGCTTCTAGGTTTGAGCTACTAATGTCCACTAATTTTTTAATTTCTTAATTCATGATTAAAACATCAAAGCAAAGTCATCTTTCTCACTATGATTAACCTCTTTACCATTTGCTGATTTTTTAAATTATAATATACAATTTATGTTCAATTATTTTCTCACAAATTATAAGAATTCTACTCCTTCAATGATCCAACTGTATATAAAGGGATTAGGCACATAAATGGTCAGACTTCAATATGAGATCCACCAAAATTTATTCCTTATAAATGAGTCTAACAATCCTTATGTCCAAGTATTACATAAATAAATGATGTTCATAGATGTCCAATATCATATTAGGGCTAAAAATCCAATTTAGGCCTAAAACTTTGACCTGTTGCTCAATTAAGAACTAAATCTTTTTAGGGCTACATTTTAGGCTCAAAACTACACGAAGTTGTCAAATAAGGATTATTCTGGATGATTTTCCGTTAGTGCCATACACGCGCCATTACCGTTTGTAATAGCCTAAGTTGGCATTACCATCGTGAAATTTCTACCCACGATCAACCCTATCTTTTTCCCCTATCTTCCTAATAACCCAAATCATAAAACACCCTCATTTTCCTACAAATTTCATACCATGCAACTAAGTTTCCATCAACACAACTATCCAAAATTAAAATCTAAAAAACCTTATTTCAAATAATCCAATAAAGCACCAATTGACACACCCGGAGCTAGTACGACTTTTCCGTACAAACGGAATAGTATATAAAGGGATTAGGCACATAAATGGTCAGACTTCAATATGAGATCCACCAAAATTTATTCCTTATAAATGAGTCTAACAATCCTTATGTCCAAGTATTACATAAATAAATGATGTTCATAGATGTCCAATATCATATTAGGGCTAAATATCCAATTTAGGTCTAAAACTTTGACCTGTTGCTCAATTAAGAACTAAAATCTTTTTGGGGCTACATTTTAGGCTCAAAACTACACGGAGTTGTCAAATAAGGATTATTCTGGATGATTTTCCATTAGTGCCATACACACGCCATTACCGTTTGTAATAGCCTAAGTTGGCATTACCATCATGAAATTTCTACCCACGATCAACCCTATCTTTTTCCTCTATCTTTCTAATAACCCAAATCATAAAACACCCTCATGTTCCTACAAATTTCATACCATGCAACTAAGTTTCCATCAACACAACTATCCAAAGTTAAAATCTAAAACACCTTATTTCAAATAATCCAATAAAGCACCAATTGACACACCCGGAGCTAGTACGACTTTTCCGTACAAACAGAATAGTGTAAGACGGCGCATTAAGTCAACAATACGTTGGTCCAGATGTGTCTAATTAAGAAGAGAAGTTAAACTTAAGATAAGATGTAGTTGGAGGATGAGACAGGTGACCATGGATGGAAACACTAAAGTGGACTTATTTAAGTCTATAACCAATGGATTGGTTATCCATTGGTGAATTGGTCGGTGGATTTGGCCAAGGATCAAGATTATAAGAGGTTTCAAAGAGGAAAAAAAGTCTGGCCCGAGGTCCGAGTAGACCCGGTGTCGAGCTTGCCTATAAATAGGGGGAAATGAGCTCTTCCCCTCTCATTTTCTCTTCTCTCCTCTCATTTTCTCTCTAGGAGCAATTTTGGACTTTTGGTCGATGCGGACAAACCGACATTAGGATCAAGGCGAGATCTTGGTATGTTATTCTACTTGCCTTAATCTACATTTTATTAAGTTTTCACGCATTTCTATGCATTAGACTATGAGAGATCCAAGCACAAAGATAGTTTAGCTTTTTAGTTAAATTTCTAGCTTAGATTCGACATCTAGGAACTTTAAGCTTATAATTCTTGATTTTCTTTCGATAAACACGTCGTGTCGTGGGAGGTAGAAGGAAGGTACGTCTCAATTTTCACATCAAACGGTGGATCGAGGGGCTTAAAAACCGAGGAGTAGCCTCGATTCCCGAGGCACCGGACGCTGCTCCAACGCGGGAGCTGAGTCACTCCTACGCGGGAGTGACCCATTTGGCCAAGACTTATCTAAGGTTGCACAGAAGTGGGCGGCAACCCACTTCCCCCACGTAGGGCTTAGGCCAGGCGTGGCCCAGTTCTTCGTGGGAGGGCCTGCCTGGCCCAAGCAGGGGCCGGGCCCAACCCGTATGGGCGGCCCATGGGCCCCCAAGGCCATTTTTTACCCCGAAACCTCACAAACACTTTTCTAAGCCCCGAAACACTTCCAAACATCATCTTAGATCATATTAGAGCCTCATAGGTGCATTCATAATCGTTTATGAATGCTAACACGCTTTTCCATATACTAAGGCTTCGGATAATCAAATACGGCGATGCTCCGGAGGTTAAGCTACGTGGAGCACTTGGGAGTATACGAACCTCCCTACACTGTGAGTGGCCTAGACTTCTTTGTTTAGCCACTGGGCACAAAGGTTTTAAAAATGTTTTTAAAACATAAATGTTTCAAAAGTTTTGGGATACGGGAAATCCACACACACACATTTGCATGGTGATATACCCACATAGAGAGTGGGATGCTTTTAAAAGGAATATAAAGACTTATGTGTGTGTGTTTATATGTTTTAAATGTATATGTTTTATACATATATATATGAAATATTATTATTATGATTATTGAGGGTACGATACCCCTGCGAGATGAGCGATTGAGAGGGCTCCTCGAGGCTCTAATATATGCGGGAGCGTGGATCGAGTTGGAGAGCATGCATGATTCTCAGCTATGGACCTCCTATCGAGGGGCATGGTGAGACGAGACCCTGAGAGAGGCACGTAGGGAAGCTAGCCAGGGCTCTAGAGCGCTGTGTTCCACCACAGTGATAGGCACCACCGAGGGAACGGGCTAGAGAAAGAGAAAAGAGAAAATGTTTTAGAAAGAAAAGAGATAGCCCTCGGTGCAGTGAAGCATAAAACGACCGACGGGTTGAGCCTTCAGTATGATAGAGATGCCAGCCCATTTTATGTATAATTATTTACTTATTTGTTTAATGTGATTTAAAAGAGAGTTCTCTGTTAGAGAATTAGAAATAGATTTTGAAAAGAAAAATATTTATTTTATTGTTATTTTAATTTGAATTTCCCTTATTTGCCCTAACCCCATTGGAGATTCTTAGAACCTCTGCCACTCACCTGTATCCAATGTGGATTGTGCAGATCCGTGTACGAGGCTAGCAGATAGAATGGAGGCACACTAAGAGACATCTGTGGCTTAAGCTTAGTAGTTTCCGCTATGTAGGTATTCTTTTAAATTAATCCACTGGTACACCTTTTAAGTTAATTATCTATTTAAATGATTTTAATTAAATTTTTAGTTGTTTTGCAGCGATGATATTCATTTCTTTGCCTTGTGGTACTTCGGGTGCATGAGCGGCTGACACGTACTTCGAGACAACACGGCGTTTGCCACATGGCCGACCTGGGTGGGTCGAGGCATGACAACTTTAATGGTATCAAAGCATTTAAACGATTCTAACCGTTTTCAAAGGCTATAAAGTATTTTCAAAGTGTTTTCAATCGTTTTCGAAGCCAGTGGATTAGATAGGTTTAAAACTTAAGAGTTCGAGTATGTAGTCATCTGGACGCGTCATAAATACCTAAACCTACTCTTAGAATACCTTCTTTAGCAGCAAGCCACCATATAGAGTTCTCGAGTGTGGTCTTTTGGTGAGGTGACACCATGACCACCTTCTTCTCAAGATTCGTGAAAGCAAAGTGCGCTTTCCAAGAAAATTCCCAAAACCAATTTTCAGCTTCTAATGTCCTTTCTACTCGACAGCTAAACTGTGCAATGGATGGTATTTCCCTTGAGGTAACAAGATAGATGATATCTCATCCAATCCTCCTTGATAGCTTAGTTAGAGGCTTACCAGTGAAGAACTGGTTTGATGCCCAACCTTTAAGGTTGTGGCAATCGAGAGTCGCTAATAAAGCAGCAAGTCTAAAATCTTAAATTAGATGTGTTTTCCCCATTCTCTACACTAGTGACGTGTAAGAGTTTGGAGGAAGTGAAGCGGCTAGAACGAGGCAAGGAGCCAAGGCTCATCTTGGCCTAACGTGCGTGAACACTAACCCCACTTCTCTCATTCTCTACACCATTAGTGTGTAGCCTAGTAGAGAGAGTTGGGTAAGGATTGAAGAAATCAAAGGAGTCGATCACATAGGACGTGGTTAACCAAAAACCTCAGGACATGAGATGAAGCATCCGAGTAAAAGGATGAAGGATCGAGGAGGACCTTACAAGGCAACAAATGGAAGAATGAAAAGTGAGGCCAAGGAAGAGCTAGCCAAGTGAAGAGATCACCAAGGAGCCCACAAGGAGCAAGAATACCCTTGATGGCTAGGTTTCGAGGAATGCTGAAGTGCGCTGGTAGTCGAACGCCTAAGCCTTGGGGTAGCATGAGAGGTAGTTGGGGCCGACCCAACACTGTGGTAAGCCTGGTGGGATGAGCCCACAGGTTCACAAGTCTAGTGGGATAACCCCACAGATTGCTTGGATAATGCTCCGGGGAGTGGGCATGAGGTAAGAGAAGTGGCAGTAAGGGCTGTTTGACTTCGTTTGTTCTTACACCGTGGCGTGTAAACGGTGAAAGAAAGGGGATATTAGTGGACAAAGGAGAGCCCACCTAAAGTCAATTGAGGAGAGACATCCAAGGAAATTGGGAGAAATAGAGTAAACCCAAGATCATAAGAGGTGACTTATGGAGAATCACTTGAGGGTGCAGTAAGGATTGATAAGAGAAAACCCTAAAGGAATTGAGGATGGCAAAAAAGAAGAGTAAGGAAAGAGAATAAGAGAGAAGCTATTCTTGGAAAATGATGAGGAGGAATAAGGCAAGGATGACAGAACGAAGAATGAGGAAAGAATGAAAAGTGATCACATCCAGATGGTTAACGAGTAATACGTCAGTTATTACTTGTTTGACCATTGGATACCAATGTTAAGAAAGGATATCGGAGAAAGAAGAGAAAGGAAATGAAGATAGAGGAAGTGGAATAAGGAGAAAGATAGACTGAAAATTTCAGCTCTTAAAGGGGTTAAAAGTGATACACCCCTTAATACTTAGTGATATTGAAAGTAAGAAGAAGGAGATCCTTAAAGGATAATGGGAATAAGCAAGCAGAAAGAGGGAAACACACAGCAATGATGGGAATGCCTACATGTGTGTAAATGAAGAGCATGAAGAAAATATTCCTTAAAATTGAAATGACCTCACCAGAAAGAACTGGTAAGAAAGAAGAAGGGGAAAGAAAAGAGAAGCAAACCCTTAAACAAAGGATAAAGAGATGTCGTGATGTAGTGTGGAAGCCTTCTTAATAAAGAAAGAAAGCATAAAACTCTAGGTAAAAGAAAATCCTAGGCTAATAAGAGTTGAATAAGGTCTAAGAAAAAAGAGAGACTTAGTTTAGTTGATGAATTAAGTATAGGCTAACTAGGAGTAGAGCCTTTAAAGAAGACAGCCATAACCTATCACTAGAAAACTTTAACCTAAATTAGTGATAATGTCATAATAAATCATAGGTTAATAACTCCAAATGGCTGACCGGGATTAGTATAAGAATAAGACTAGGAAATTAGGTTTCGAGACAAAACTTAGGTAGATAACCTAGGGATAGGTTAGAGAAAGAGAATGAAAAGGAGTTTATAAAGGCCTAGAAAGGGGACTAAGAAAGACCTAGAGAATGAAAGTGAATAAAAGACTTCGAAACGGATGTTAGTTAAAGAAAGTCGAGCATAATGAACCTCAAATTGAGTCAAGCCAAGGCACTACATCATAAAACGAATAAGTCAAAAAAGAGAATGAATAAACAAAAATGATTGGAGGTCGGAGATGCCATGATAAGAAGGGGTTAAAGATATAAATTGGTGAAAGGAAAAGAAGACCCCCAACTACTTGAGTTATAAGAGAAGAGATAAGAAGGTTGGATAAAAAGAAAAAAATTGGAGAAAACAAAAGAGAAAGAACACTCGTAGGAAACGAGTAAATGAAGATGATTGTATCCTAATGGATGAAGGGTAGTAGTGGATGATATCAGTAAAGAATGAATAGAAGAGGATAAAAAAAATGAAATGAGGATACCAAATTATGGTGGAGAAACAAAGGTGAAAGGATGATGAAGGCGAGAATAATGATGATGATAATGATGATGATGATGATGATGATGATGATGATGATGATGATGATGATGATGATGATGATGATGATGATGATGATGATGATGATTTGATGATTGTGATGGTGATGTTGATAATAATGATGATGATGGAAATTTTAAGAATAATCAAATCTAAAGAAAGAGGAAAATGGATTGACTTAGGTAAGAGTCAAAGAAAGAATGAGGATAAACCAGAATAATGGTTGGAACTGGAGAAGACAAAAAGGTGAATGCATGGTAAAAGAGTGGAATAGAAGGAATTAAGAGTAAGGAATTGAAAGAATATGAAAGATAAGTTGAATCTTTAGAAGGAAGGGAGTAGACCAACTTTGAAGATAACCTTTCCGAAGAATGATAAGAGAAGAAAGAATATGGGAGATTGAGTTAAACCAGGCTAAAATGGAGTTAGCTTGGCGCGGACAAGATTGTGAGGCAATGGAGGATAGAGAAGGTGTTGTCCATGATTAATAAACCATGGTATTGAAGACAAACATGGATATCAAAGGATTAAGAGCTGAAGATGGCTGAGATAAAGGAAACCCACATGCGAAAAGCAAGAGATGAGGGAACTGAGACAGAAGGGGTGACAAGAGAAAACCCGAGTAGTCAATGGAAGGAGTACAGGGATAAGGAAAGGAATTGATAAAGCTCATGAACTTCTATAAGCACAGCCAGTGTAAGGAGGAGAAAGAAAATTCTAACCCCAAGAGAGACAAGGGTGTTAGAAGAAAAGAGGAATAAGGATGAAGATGATAAGGAAACCAGAGAAAAAAGTAATGAAAAAAAAAGAAAAAACTCTAAGTAAAAAGGAACCCTAGATATGATGTGAAAGATCACGTAGATCAAGATAAAAGAATATGGAGAAGAGAAAAGATATGGAGATAACCTTAAGGAAAAAGGTATGGTGATAATGAGAGCTGCAGATGATGCCTAAGGATGGCAATGAACCAGAGAGAAGGTCAAGTTCAGTGAAAAAAGGGGAAACCTCAAAAGAGAAACACGAAGATGAAGAAGCTACAAAGAGTGCAGCATGGTGTGACGCGTATGAATTACATTATTCCCCGTTGACGGGAAGGCAACAGAAGGTGGACCTCGTATTAAACCGTGGGTAACTAAAAAGAAAGGAAGAGGATAGAGAATGGGGGATAAGGAAACCCTCTAACAATACTGTTGATGAAATGAGGAAAAGAAATCAACCATTAGCAATGGAGCTAATGTGAAGAAATGAGGCCGTAAGGAGAAAAGCACAAAGACAAAGAGCACGTAGCAATCATAACATGGTGCGATCGGCTACGTCCCATGATGACGGGGATGTTAGTGGGGAAGAGAACCCTTTTTAAGAGGCCTAAGAGGCCTAAAAGACAAATGACAGCCTAAGAGGCCAGAGAAATGATATGGATGGGTATGAGGTCGAGGCTAAGTATGGGTGACTTGGGAGCAATGGGAGGTGTCCCATAAGAGGAAGGATTAGAAATCGAGATCTTAAGGATCTCTATGATGACCACTCAAGAGGACCGGCCCAGTGTGTGATTGGGGAAAGCATGAGGCCTCCCAGAATTCTCCATCCTAGAGAGGATGAGAGATAAATGGGTCGTGGGCCCTGTATGTGATGAGATGGGCCAGGGGCCCTATTTGTGATAAAAATGGCGGTCAAAGAGTGAGTCATATTGTGAGAGCCGAGAGGGCACGACCTTTGATTCCTCTATTATGATTTGGCCAAGTGTGGGCCAGTGGATACAGGAGCTCGACTCATATGCCACAAGATGTGAATGGAAGAAGATCAGAAAGAAAGGGTATGAAAGCAAGAAATGAAATGAAGAAGCAAAACCAAGGTAAGGGGGAAAGACAATTAACTCACCGCATCCTCGCCGCAAAGGCAAGGGAGTTAAGCTAAGGTCTTTCCCAATAGCTTGGTTACAAAGATGAGTACAAAACCATGGAACGACGAAGAATGCGTCAGAGAATGGCCTTAAAGTGAAGCAATGGCATAGAGAAAGGAGGAGAGACTCCTAAGAAGAGTAAGAGGTGTGGAACTTCAGAGGTAACAAGAGAGTAGTCTCGTCAAGATAGACTTGGAGGATGAGACAAGGACAAAGTGTGAGGATTGAGTAAACACAACTTAAGTGGAAGAAGAACCTCCAAGTGCCACAACTGAAGTGAAGAAAGCTTAACCCATACTTGGATAAGGGTAGGCAACGTTAAGGAAAAGATGAGGTTCAAACTCAAAAGTAGAAGGGCGATGAAGCCACTTTTGAGAAAGAGAATGATCAGAGTGGGCAGCGGAAGCGTGATGAACTTCAATAGCGAATAGTGATGCAAACACTATTCGAAAACGAAAGGAGGGCTTCGAATGGAAGCCAAATCTCCCCAAGCTACCTCAATTGATTTCGAAGATGAAATTTTTAGAAGGAGGATAGAGTTGACACACCTGGACCTGGTACGACTTTTCCGTACAAACAGAATAGTGTAAGACGGCATATTAAGTCAACAATACATCGGTCTGGATGTGTCTAATTAAGAAAAGAAGTTAAGCTTAATATAAGACGTAGTTGGAGGATGAGACAGGTGACCATGCATGGCAACACTAAAGTGGACTTATTTAAGTCCATAGCCAATGGATTGGTTATCCATTGGTGAATTGGTCGATAGATTTGGCCAAGGATCAAGATTATAAGAGGTTTCAAAATGGGGAAAAAGTCTGGCCGGGGTCCGAGTAGACCTGGTGTCGGGCTTGCCTATAAATAGGGGGAGATGAGCTCTTCCCCTCTCATTTTCTCTTCTCTCCTCTCATTTTCTCTCTGGGAGCAATTTTGGACTTTTGGCCTATCCGGACAAACCGACCGCAGGATCAAGGTGAGATCTTGGTATGTTATTCTACTCGCCTTAATCTACATTTTATTAAGTATTCATGCTTTTCCATGCATTGGTCTAGGAGAGATCTAAGCACAAAGATATTTTAGCTTTTTAGTTAAATTTCTAGCTTAGATTCAACATCTAGGAACTTTGAGCTTGTGATTCTCGATTTTCTTTCAGTAAACGCGTCGTGGGAGGTACGAAGAACGTATGTCTCAATTTTCATATCGAACGGTGGATCGAGGGGCTCAAAAATCAAGGAAAAGCCTCGGTTCCCGAGGCACCAGACGCGGCTCCCACGCGGGAGCCGAGTCACTCTCGCGCAGGAGTGAACCATTTGGCCAAGTCCCTCATGGGACTTGGCCAAGGCCTCCCAGGAGTGGGCGGTAGCCCACTTCCCCCACATGGGGCTTGGGCCAGGCGTAGCCCAGTCCACGTGGGAGGGCCTACTTGGCCCAAGCAGGGGCCAAGCCCAGCCCGCATGGGCGGCCCATGGGCCCCAAGGGGCATTTTGGTTATTTTTTGTCAAGTGTCCGATTTTTACCTGGAACCTCCCAGACACTTTTTGAAGGCCCGAAACACTTCCAAACAACATCTTAGGTCATATTAGAGTCTCATGGGTGCATTCATAATCGTTTATGAATGCTAACACGTTTTTTCGTGTACTAGGGCTCTGGATAATCGAATACAACGATGCTCCAGAGGTTAAGCTACGTGGAGCGCTTGGGAGTATACGAACCTCCCTACACTGTGAGTGGCCTAGACTTTTTTGTTTAGCCATTGGGCATAAAGGTTTTAAAAATGTTTTTAAAACATAAATGTTTTCAAAAGTTTTGGGATATGGGAAATCCACACACACACATTTGCATGGTGATATACCCACATAGAGAGTGGGATGCTTTTAAAAGGAATATAAAGACTTATGTGTGTGTGTTTATATGTTTTAAATGTATATGTTTTATACATATATATATATGAAATATTATTATTATGATTATTGAGGGTACAATACCCCTGCAAGATGAGTGATTGAGAGGGCTCCTCGATGCTCCAATATATACGGAGCATGGACCGAGTTGGAGAGCATGCATGATTCTCAGCCGTGGATCGCCTATCGAGGGCACGGTGAGACTAGACCCTGGGAGAGGCGCATAGGGAAGCTCGCTAGGGCTCCAGAGCGCTGTGTTCCACCACAACGATGGGCACCACCGAGGGAACGGGCTAGAGAAAGAGAAAAGAGAAAATGTTTTAGAAAGAAAAGAGATAGCCCACGGTGCAGTAAGGCATAGAACGACCGACAGGTCACGCCTTCAGTATGATAGAGATGCCGGCCCATTTTATGTATAATTATTTACTTATTTGTTTAATGTGTTTTAAAAGAGAGTTCTCAGCTAGAGAACTAGAAAGAGATTTCGAAAAGAAAAATATTTACTTTATTATTATTTTAATTTAGATTTCCCTTATATACCCTAACCCTGTTGGAGATTCTTAGAACCTCTACCACTCACCTGTATCCAATGTGGATAGATACAGATCCGCATATGAGGCTAGCAGATAGAATGAAGGCTCACTAGGAGATACCGGTGGCTTAGGCTTAGTAGTTTCCGCTATGTAGGTATTCTTTTAAATTAATCCACTGGTACACCTTTTAAGTTAATTATTTGTTTAAATGATTTCAATTAAATTTTTAGTTGTTTTGCGGCGATGATATCTATTTCTTTGCCTTGCGGTGCTTCGGGTGCATAAGCGGCCGGCACGTACTTTAAGGCAATACGGCAGTTGCCACGTGGTAGACTAGGGTGGGTCAGGGCGTGACACCAATTAATTTCCCCATCCAATTCACCATCCCCATGCAACACATGGAAATGCCAAGCATACCAATAACAGCAAAAGGGAAAATTTATTGATAATAAAAGAAGGAAGCAACATACAAACCATGATCAAGGCATAGAACAAAACGTCCCACGTCATGAAGAGGGCCATAAAAACACAATCTACCAGAACAAAATGCAAGATAGACAAATAGAGTAGCCAAACTAAAAAAAGCATAAAAAAAGAACACAATATCAGACCACATGCCAAGCCCTCCAAATCGAAACAAACATAGAGATTCACAACAAAAAATCTATCGCTCTAACTATTCCTCATTTTGTAGTGAATGAAGCCACATTCTTTAATCTTAGAAAGCTTAGCTTTCAATTTTCCAGAATTGGTGCTAAAAATGGAGACTTCCTCTTTATAAAGTTTACCCAACTTGTTTCAAGCAAACCCAAATTCAGAAAGCTCACAAGTAGCATCAAGAATCTTCTCATCTTCCCAAAAAAAGATTGTTGGCAGCTAAAAAGCCATTAACTTCCTTACCAAAACATTCTTTCCCACAGTTGGGATCAGGAAAATTCACTATCGAACCTATGAATCTAAAATCAAAGTTAAAAACTGGGGGCTTTTTTATTCTTTTGTTCTTGCCAAATGGGTATGGTTTTTTTTTTAAAATTAAAAAAAAAGAAGTATAGTTTTTGAGCTGGGATTGAACCATTGAAAGAGATTTTGTTTTCTTCCTATTATGAAGGAGAAGAAATTTTCAATTGGTGATTTTTTGGCAAAAATAAGTTTTGAAAGGGTTATGAGTTTTTCTTAGATCTAGGTAAATCAAAGTAATTATTCAAAAATATAATCCTATTTAACAAATGAGGAGAAAAACAAGAAAAAGTAGGTATATTATCTAGATTTCTTCGGTGTCAATAGAGGCTGGTAATTAGCTGTGGTGGGTGGGGACCATGGCCGATTTCTGGAAAAGCATCATCCTCTTCTTGAAGAAGAGAGAGAGAAAAAAGGAAGAGAAAGAAAAGAAAAAGAAAGATGAGAGAAAAAAGAAAAAAAATTAGAATATATATATGTGTTAACATGAAGCGACGTAGTTTTAACTGAAGTAAAAAGGAAAAAAAAGTTCTTCGTACGCTTTGATGAGTGTTTTCTACACATTCACACTTTAGTCCTTATTTGACAATTTCGTGTAATTTTGGACCCAAAATGTAGTCCTGAAAAATTTTAAGCCTAAATTAAGCAATGGGTCTAAGTTTTAGACCTAAATTGGATATTTAGCCTCGTATTAGTATGTATGGGTAATGGTCTGTCAGCAATATGATTCATTACATTCAAGTTTTACATAAATAAATAGTGTCCAAAGTTTTCTAATAACATATTAATACGTACGGATAACGATCCATCAGCATATGATTTCTAGCGCTCAAGTGTTACATAAAGAAAAAGTTTCCATAAATGTCCAGAACCATAGTGTATGGATAATGGTCCAAAAATATATCCTAAGAAATTTCAAATTCACGTCGTATCCCAAAAAGTCACAAAAAATGGTACAATACATAAGGTATAGGCAAAATCAATAAAAAATACACAACTAAATATCAATGGTGAACAGTTACAAAAATGATCACGTCAAGGTCATTTACCTAAAGTTAAAGACAATTTGACCAATATCCAACATATGCAACTCATGGTATGAATATAGATATAGGCTAATGGACTTTAGTTTTTTATCAACATGAATTGTGAATATAAGTTGACATAGATCGGTGGTCATAGACTGATATTTAGTTTGACTTTTAAGCTCCATGCAAGTTGCTCATAGTGCTAGAATCATCTAGAGTTATTTGGTCAGAGTCATGAATTCGATTTATGCAAAATTGTAAATAAGAGAGCGTGCACCGAGGAAGCAAGTGAGCAAAGTGATCAAAATAAGTGTTTGTGCAAGTGATAGGCGAAATATTTTCATTGCATGAGCAAAGGGACAACATTGCATCTAGATAAGCAAAAAAACGATATTGTTAAGATGGAGGAAGGAGGGTCAAACATAACTAAACCTATGATCAGTAAAAACCATTTGGGCCACATTGCAAAACAAACGCATCCTCCTCCAAGAACTAAAAAAAAATGAAAAAAAAAAAGGAAAATTGGGTTTTTTTTTTTTTTTTGTTTGGGGGGGTGGGGTGACGCTACTTTACGGCGTAGAACACATTACGAAAAAGAATATTGCAGTAGAAGAAGTTCCTACATGACATGAAAATGAAGGGAGATTACCTCAATTTTTATATACACAACCCAGAAGCACCCAACTACCCCAAGCTTGCTCACTTCGAATGCTTATTTGAAACCTCGATGTGTCTTTGACAGAGAGAACTCAAGGCTATTAGCTATTTATAGCCTTTGCAATGTAAATAAGTCAAAGCCCCATTTAATGTTAACAAGATCCATGAAACAACTCAAAGATATGAGTAAGATTTACGCGGCATGTCAGAACAAGTTAGAATCAACACCATGACAAATAGAGGAACAAAATTAGACGAAAAGCAACTGAAACACAAAAGTCCACAATATGACAAATAGGTGAATTAAATTCGGTAAAAGTCAACAACTTTGAGAACCAAAAAAAAAGAACTACATACCAAAAACATGTTCACACAGGGGAAAGGTAATAGATGACGTGACTCAAAAAAAATAATGCCATCGAAGCTCTCTCGTTTCAGCATTTGTACCGCGCTTTAAAGCGTATTGTATTAATAAGCAATAAGTGAAAGAACTGGGACAACTCGTAAAGTTGACATTTACAAGCCAATATATCAATTATTATGTACAAAATATTAACAATAGCACTGAAGTTCGCGACTTTAAAGGTGATAATAATATTGAATTATTGATTTCAACAGAATCGTGTGATTGGTTGGGAACTCTGGCGGAGGGAAAGAATTTGTGAAACTTTACAGTAAATCAGAAAATCATCAGTTGCCATTTGCCACGTTGACGAAATCGTCATCGGTGAGCCAGTCATTTGACTCGCCACCTTCAGAATCTTTATCTCGAGAACTTGATTGGCCTGGTTTGTGCAAGCCACCTTGAATTTCTGGACTCTTGTTTAGCTGAACCCAGTCATTAGAACCACTAGGTGAAGACACCTTAGCATCCTGTGTCAATTTGGCCGCTGAAACTCTATTGGAAAGATACGTGTCTTCGTCTTCCAAATCACTGAACGAAACATCCTCTTCCTGTTCAAAATTTTTCCTGACACTCATAGAACTTCCACTTGAAATATCTGCTTCTTCCAACCACTGCTCAGCATTGTCTTCATTGGCTATCTTTACTTCTTCAGCTGCATTTACAATTTCACTGACCTCAGAGGAGATATTCTCTCTTGTTGGCCCACTAATATTGCTGCTCTCCTCAGATGCATTGAGACTACTACTATTCTCAACCTGTGCATTCTTATTGTTTTGCAATTTCTGCAACAATGCATCTCTAGTTTGCACAGCCTGCAACATAAGTAAACCTTCAATGAGAATGGGTTTGATTTCATAAATTTAAAAAAACAAAAAAAAAAAGGTACTCTCACACTAGAAGTGCATGCTTTTTCCTTCAAAGCAAGGAAGTGCAAATATAAAACATGCTAAAAAATTAGTAAAAATAGCAAGGAAAACACGAACACATTGGGAAGAAAAGAGTATTTAGTTGTGGAGACAAGTTGTTAGAGTTGAATCCTTCACCTTATCCACATTTGCCAAATGCACATCACATAATGCATTTCATTTATATTGTTATTCTAGGTTTTGACTTGCAACTGTGTTAGTCATTACCTACCTGGTGAAAGACCAATTCACAGATTGCTTTGTCTTAATATAGACAGAGTAGAACATGGACTCTCAAGCATTAAAATATATATATATTTACCAAAAGAGTAGGGAATTCCAGTACTACATTTAAGCTTAAAACCCCAATGATCTCTCCCCTTAAAAAATTCCAGTAAGTCTAGAACCGATGCTTGTTTCACCACTTAGGTTCAGCAAAGAATATCTATTAATGGTTTCCTATCTTTCAACCAAAATTCAAAAGCCCTTCAGATTTGGAACAATTCAAAGGAGAATCACTTTTTATGGAAAAGAGGAGAATAAAGAAGGGTGGACTTTGCAGCAAAGGAGGTACATCCTAGATTTTGCAGATAGTGGGCCCATTTCTTTGGGCTTTCATCAGGGCACTCTAGGAGTAACAAAAATTCCTACAAAGCTTGGAAAGTAGTATCAAGAATATGTATAGACATTATTGATATGCGCAGACATATAAAATAAATAGAGCACGCATTTGACTATCTATACAGGAATATCAGACTGACCAAAAACTATATCAGGTTATTACTTATGTTGCTGCAAAAAGAAGAAATATGACTATCGATAAAAGTTAAGTTGGGCTAATTAATAATAAAGAGGAATAACATATATTAATAGCATTATTCCTACATCTAATGCATGTGATCTGAAGTTGAATGGATAGATGAACCCAAACAAGTGCATTTCCAGAAGAATCAAGGATACAGTCATTCAATTGATAGTATATTAATTGTGCGCCCTGCCATGCATGCAAGTAGAGTTCAATAAAACAACATAAGTATATTGAAACTCTTGCCTCAGGAGTTGATAGAAGCTCAAAATCATGCTCACTCAGTCTTGGAAGCAACAATATGAAATATATCATCCAAAATCTTTCATCTCCGATATGATGCTGAAGGTTAACTTTCATAGCTTCAAAACTCGGGACTAGGTGTTCAATATTTTCAGCATGCTCTCTCTGAGCCTCTGACATTTTGAAATCTGTAATGATAAGCAATATCTTAAAACCACTTGTTCCAATAGTTTTTAAGGTATACGATGTCCATTAGTTTTCATGAAGAGTTACGGAAGAGGCAATAAGAAGCTAAAGGGGCGAGTTCTCTCCTAGTGTCCTATATCATACTCCTGTAACACTAACAAGAGAGCCTAAATCTCATCACTGCCCATGACTAAAAATTTATCTGAATAATAAGGCATGCCAATGGGAAAGTGGCCTCTTGCCTAAGCACATCTACTCCAATGGCATAATCAACTACCAAATCACCAGGATTAGCACATCATTAGCATTGTCTCTAGTTAAGCAACAGCACAAAGAATGCATAAAGAGTTCCTCTTGATAATGAAAACCTACCTCATTTCCTAAGGATTACTTTTTGCAAATAGAGGAGGGCCTCACTTCGACTAAAAGCAACAAAGCTAAACTCCTGCCGTCAATTTTCCTTGCTATTATAACAGAAAATAGTTGCTATGATTTTTTTTTAATACTCTGTATGAAAATTTCCTGAATTTATAACCTATCAAGTTAAGAGTTTTAAGGAAAAAAATATATATATAGAAAACGATTTTTTTTTGTTGGAAAATATATATACCGTTATTAAGTGAGAGAGGAAAATCAGTCCAGAACTCTGGGCGGTAGGAAATTTCTTCAACAAATTCAACAACATCTTCCGTAATCCCTGGAACTCCGTCGTCGTCGTCTTCATCATCACGATCACCATGATCATCTTCATTTGGGAACTGTAAGAAACTGGAAGCGAATCTGGAGATCTCGGTCACCGCTTTGTTACTTGATAGCAACGAAAGCCCGTTCTTGAAGCTTCCTCCGATCTCAGCCAGATCGTTGCGGATCCACACGAGCTTATCAGACGGCTGCTCTTCTTCTTCTTCTTCTTCTTGGTCTCGTTCGGCAGCGGTGACAGAAGGCGGCGGAGCTAGGAAGGCAGCAACACCACGTAGTTGACGGCCGATAGTCTCACCGAGAACCGAAAGGTCGTCCTTAACGCCACCGTTTCGGTTGGAAAGAGTGTGATCATCCGGTGAGAACGTGGGCGAATCGGGAACGTCGGATTGGAGAGAATTCAACAGCCAAGACATTATGGAATTTAATTATTTATTTGTCAAATTATTATTGTTTTTGTTAGGTGTTTGTTTGGAGAGAAAATAGAGCATGGAGGAGGAGAATTTGCTCTCTTTCCTGCAAAAATTAAAGAAAAAAAAATTGGAAGAGGGTTACTCGGTAGGTGGTGGGAGGTATTAAAGAGAGTTCGTTGGCTAAGCGGCTTTTATTTATCTATCAATCCATTGTTTGTTTGGAGGAAGGAGTTGGTGTTGGCGGAGTTTGGATTTAGCAGAGTTTTTAAGGGTTTTTTTTTTTTTTCAATCTTCCTTCGCTTTACTTCGTTTTCCTGTTTGTTTGCTTAAGTTGGCTCATGATTTCCATATTTCATGAATTTATTTATATTCTTCTTTTTAGCAGTTAACATATTCCCGAGAATCCCGACACCACAATTTATGTTAGATGTCGTATTTAAACGTGTATTATTAACAGACATTTATAGTCATATATAAACATGACACGAATAGTTATTCGTATCTAAAATATATATACGAAACTATTTAATTAACATATAATACGACACAATATGATTAACACAGTTAATATGAATAACAGGTTATGACACGATATGCCACAATTACACGATTTGATATAATTTTTAAAATTAATTTAAAAATAAGATTATATAATATTACTAAATTAACCCTATGATATATAAAAATTTACTTTAAATTTAATATATTTTTAATATATCAAAGGTTAAAAAGGTATTTTAATAATTAATTTATCGTATTTAACGTGTCGTGTAAACAGTTAAACGTGTAACAGATAAACTCAATTAATTAGTTGTGTTTAACGTGTTTTATACATTTTAATCGTATTTGACACGCTTAAGATATTAAACATATTCATTTTAATCGTGTTGACACGGTTAAAACGCGAAACACACTAAGATTAAATATGAACACTGTTAATTTCGTATCATTCCGTGTCATATCAACTTGTTGTGTCTAAATTGTCAGGTCTACCCTCACCCTTTCTCAAACGTTTCACCACTTCTTTTTTTTTTCTTTTTTTTTAACTCTTTAATAGGTTTAAATATTAAAATATCTGTAAATTCATTTTTTAAATTAATTACTTAAAAGTTTTAAATTACTAAACTTTAATTCATACATTCAATTAGACCGTTGAGATAACTAAAATTATTTGTTAATAAAAAATGAAAATTTTAAGAGCATGAGAGGTGATCTTGATCTAAATCTTGAGTAAGTCGTTAAATTCTATGGAGATATATCAAGATTTACGAATTCATTGAATTTTCACATGCAATTTTTTTGTTTTTACTTATAGATTACTGCCAACAGGGCCTGTGGGGATTTGAATGCCTTGCAACACAAGTCCAAGTTCATACCACTAGCCAATCATATTAACTAACTAAATTTGATTAAGAGTTGATTTAACATTACGTTTAGATGTCTAAAAGTTTTTTTCACCTTTAACGTAATGTCAAATAATTTTTTATTTGTAGAAAAAGCTCATTTTGACTGCTAAAAGACACCTAAATTGTGAAATTAGAATTTTGGCGGTTTTGCATTTGAAAAAGTATTTTTGAGGTAAAATGACTTAAATTGCCCATAAATTATTATTCATCTATTAAGGTTTATCTTTTATTTTCAAACATGCCATTTACATTTTCAATTCCATACAGTAATTTTTTATAGCAATGCCAAATATTTAAAAATCCCGATCATAAATTTTCACAATAATTTTAAAAGTACTTTTTAGCAGCACTTTTTCCAAATCAAGTATTTTCAAACTATAACCGTAATGCTAAACTAGTAAGTTTTACCTCAAAAGTATTTTTTTTCTAAATATAAAAGCACCATAATTCCAATTTCTCAAATTGGGTGATTTTTAGTTGTTAAAGGAGTTTTTGATACAAATCAAAACTCGTTTAACATTACGTTAAAGGTGAAAATGAACTTTTTGACACCCTAATACAATTCTAAACTAGCTCTTTTATGTTTACTAGTATATCTGTCATATGCGTTGTATATGATTAGACTCGTAATTATTAAAATAATTATTTAATAGTTAAATTAAAAAAATTAATTCAATTAGAATACATCATTTTAATATATATATATATATATATATACTACATGAAATTAAAACTATAGAGTAAATTTCAAATTAAACTACATGAAATGGATGATAATTAAAATATTTTTTCAAGCTAATATAGTAGTAATTAATTATATTGAAGTAAAATTAGTTAATAATTACTATTATCATTTAATAAATATATGAACAAATATTTAATTATATTGAATAAATAAAAGTTTTAATTTAACTCAACATGTCTAAAGTATTTCTAAAATATTTTTTACAAAAAGGGTATTTTAAGGAAATTGTCTATCTAGTGATTTTTGAAAGACCAATGGTGAAAAATATAACACTGGCCTTATTACTTATGTATCCATATCTAGACCAAAACGACCTAACGACAATGGTCACCTTCTAATGAAATTAATTAAAGCAAACAATTATAACTTTCTGTAATCTATATTATTCGGAACAAAATCGTCTTTCATTAGAAGTTGTAAATTTTCATGATCTCTTCTCTAATAAAACAAAAGAATCCCAAATATCTTTCACTGTTTGCATCAATCTCGAATTAATCTCAATTTAAATGGTTATAAATCTAACCACATCTGCAAGGAGGATAATCACAAAAAAGAGAAGAAATCACTCTCCATAGAACTGCAAATGATGTGAAAATACCAGCCGCCGAGATCAACAAAAAGAAAGAGAGAAAAGATTACGAGTATGTTTTTTTTTTTTTTTTCAGGGGGGGGGGGGGGGGGGTGTTTAGTGATTTAGATAGATTAGTTACATAGTTTAATGAAATCACAACGCATATTTTTGATAATTTACTGTTTTAATTAGTGATAATGTTGTAATATCTTATAAATAATTTGGATAAGTTGTTGTGGAAAAGTTGTTTATTTTCAAGATATTTGGAAAATAAAATAATCAATATCATTGATGAAATTGAAATTAAGTTGATTAATATCTTTTTTATTTATATAAAATAATATTGAAAAAGCTTTTGCTGGTACAAATAATATTGATTTAAAAAAAATGGAGGACTTAACAGTTTTGAAAAGAGGTAAAACAAATAGAGACAGAATGCCAATGATGTGATTGAGAAAAAGAAATTTTGTGAAAATGGAAAAACCTATAAGCTGGTGGACGGTCGCTAAATAATAAGGGAGTATGACGTGAGAGGACTTTTTTTTTAGGAAGTTAATTGAGAAAATAGAAACGCAATGTTACATTGTTTATTGTTACATTGTTTATAGTGAGTTCTAAATTTAAAACAATTCTTAGTACTTAGGTAGTTAGATCAAATCATATATGTCTTGTTATTTAAAAAAAATCCTTATTTTTTAAAATAAGTTTTGCTATTTTTTTTTGTCTTTACTTGTTTTGTGTAATTTTCGTGGAATAGTAAAACTTAAATAAAAATAACATTTTAAGAAGAAAAAAACCAAATCATTCAAAGGCTTAATACAATATAATAATAATGAAATCCCACGCAATATAACTAAAAACCAACGCCTTTAAAATCCTAAGAATCTGGTTTTATTCTAATTAAAGAAAATAAAACTCCTATCAAAATACTTTGAAAGAATTTAATCTTTATTTCTCTTGATCTTCTTTTTCCCCACATTGTTCAAAGATTGATCTTCAACTTGCAGCTTTTCTTTCTCTTGTTGCCATCTTCTTGAGCCCACCATCATCCAGTTGAATCAATTACTTTTTAGCTTCAATTCCTCCTTCACGTAGTTTGAGATGGAAATAACACTGCTTCCATTTGTAAGTAATTAACTTTGGATAAAATTTAAAATTTTAAGATTAAATTAAAAAATACAAGTAATGTAACAAAATCCTTAGGATCTTTACCTCAGTAATATATTTATCGTATTTCGACATTTAGAAGAATTTAGAGTAAAAAAGTATCCAGATGTCAACATCCAACAAATCCCTCTATCTCAGTTAAAATAATATATTGTTAAAAATTTAAAGTAAAAAAATACTAAATGATTTTCTGATTGATAAAATAAAGATTAATTGTATATCACCATAAGACAAAACAATACAAAACAGTAGTAGTAAAAATTATAATAGTAATTGTTGCACCAAAATCTCCCTAAGCCGATTTATCATGCTGATGAACTGGTTACTAAGTGTGTCAGTTACTTTTGTAATGAAAAACAACAAAAGATAAGAAAGTATGCAGGTTCTTATTCAAAGTCACAGTCAGACTATTTTAATCATTGAACAACCAGGAATTTCCTTAATAAATGCTTTGGGAGACACTGTCCGATGGGGTGCTTACAATAGACTGAACAAAGGAAACTGGCCGATGAAAGGCTTAACAAATTCTTAAAACACTTAGCAAATGAGAACTGTTTGTGACAAAGAGAAGGATTTGAAAGAAATGAAACTAGAAAAAGAATAATCTGAGAAGAAGTCTTCTGGTTAACCGAACAAAAGAGAAGAAAGTCGTGCCAAGTTTGAACAGAGTGTAGTCTGGTTTGTATGAAGAAGTGTTGATGCCCTGTTGTCTCAGGTTTCCACCCTTTATAGCTGTTCTCGGGCTAAAATCTAGCCCCTGTGATTGTGCCATTTTCAATTTCAAATATCCTGGATTAACCACAAGGCATAATCCTTGGCCGATCATGCGCTTGCTCTTTTTCCTCCATGACTATCGCGACCATTAATGCTCAACTAAAGCCTGCTTGATCTTGTAATAACTATTCTTTTTAGCCAGACCGATCGATCTTAAGAATTCCATTCTTTACTAAAGCCCCGTTGTCCTTTTCCTAGCCCATTGGCCCAAATTCATGGTTTTAGGTGTAAACCATTTCTCCTTTGGCCCTTTAGCCAAATTTTACAAATTAAGGTACAAACATTGCCCCCCAAGTGTGAAGATTTGTGTAAAATTAAAACACTTGTTTCTTGATGAATTAATTGATTTCATACCTTGTGACTGTTGATCAACAGCTCTTTTCTTCATTTAATTCTTTGGACATTTAAACCTTAAAAGATATAAACTTTCAATTTTAGAAAGACACGTTTCCCCAAGGAAACCAATTGGCCTGACTTCTCAGCCCTTTATAAACCCCTTAGCGGCTTTTCTCTGCTTTACCAATTTAAAAAACAAAATCCCTAAGTCTCAAAAAGCTTCTGTCTTGTCCAATTTCTTTGCCCGAAAATCACCAGCACTTTCATTCGCACACCATTTCCTTCTTTGTTCCCTCCAATGGCTTCTGTTGATTCCAAAGATTTCAATCTTACCGACCTTCAGAAAACTTTTAATGAAATCCCCGATATTTTTATCAAGAACCCGAGCATAAACCCTCATCGCATCGGTCATACCTCTAACGCCGACCTTCCAGAGCTTCTTAAGCCCTCATCATGCTCCTCTTCCTTTTGAAGTCGAATCCTTTGACTGGAGCAAATGGCTCTCGGGTAAAGCCCCTTCTACATGGTCGACCGAGCTTAAAGGTTGGAAAGAATAGATTAACCGCTTGAGGCCTACTTATGCCTCGGTACGGAAGCTAACTGGGATTTATTCCTTCATCGAGTTGATTATCAGGCCACTTCCTTATGATAAAGCGGTCCTGCCCGCTTTCATGTCCTTCTGGAATCCCTGCTTCAACTTCTTCGACCTCCCTTATTGGCCGATGTCTATCACCCTTCTGGATGCGCAGCTATTACCGGGCTTCCTATAGAGGGCGCTCTGATTTCACCGATCACCGACTTTAAGAAAATTGGTGAATATACAAGGCGGTGCACAACACGTTCAGCCAATATGCTAAAATAGAAGGCAAGCCGTCTGGCCCCAATCCTCCTCAGGTGAAGGAACATATCACATTCCTTCTATGCTTCATCTGTCGCTACATGGTCTACACTGGTAGCAAGACCTGCACTCAGAAGTATGTTCCTTTGGCTAGGGCGCTGGTAGCCCAACAAGAATTAGCTTTATGTCAATTCCTTCTTGGAGCAAACTACCAGGGACTCCACTCAATTACCCTCTCAAATCCACTCAGCAGTCCCAGCGGGCCGGTGTGGATCGTTCAACTTTGGGCGTATCTGTATTTTCAAAAGATTTCACCGGTAGTCTTCCCCATCACCCATCCTACGCTCTATCTCGGGGAAGTTTTGGCTGGCTGCAAACCTAGCTGCACATCCTTCGCTCAAGCTTTCCATTACTTCTTCACCCTCAAGCTTCAGCATCCAGAGGAGGATGGGTCTGAGCATGATAGCTTCAACTTCTACCCTCTCTGTCATTGGGAGCATGGATCGGCCTGGTTTAAATTGCCCCTTCAGGAATACAATGATTGTGGACGAGACGCGTGGGTAGAGGCTATGCAAAGTTGTGATCTTTTCACAGGGCTGCTCCTTGGTGGCACTAACTCCAAGAGTGGTTTCGAAGTATATGCCCCCCAATTCTTCAGCAGACAGCTTGGTTTCGAACAGCGAGTCCCTGCTCCTCCAACGTCCTCAATGAACTCCCGCGGTTGCCATCAGATGTTATCTTTTAAAGAGTCGGATATCAAGTAGGCTTATATTGAGTTCACCATTGCCAGAAGTCGAGCAATCTTTGTCCAAAGCCCATGACTCAATCGGGCTACTCTAGAGTTCATCCATTGGTGGGGCCAGCATTGGTCAGACGTGATTGGAGAACATCCATCCTTTTACTTCATCAGTAGGATCGGTCCTCCCGTTGCTCCCAAGAAAACATTTTCTACCCCTAAGAGAAAAGGTAAGGGTTGTTCTTCTTTTGACTTTCTTTTTATTCCTTTGTCCTACTGACCCCTACTTATGGCTCTGTTTTTTCTTTTAGATCGGTCTGCTTTGAAAAAACGTTCAACTTCTACCTCCTCGGTTGTGGCTGACTTTGCACAATCGATCATAGTCCAACCTGCTAGCGGGATCATCCAAACCACAACGGTCAAGCTTACTGCTTCAGATTCTTTCGGAGATGATGCAGTCCCCGTCAGTAGCTTGGTTCACAAGTCTAAAAAGGCCAAGCTTGCCAAACCAAGTGCACTTCAGGCCGATTCTACACCAGGGGTGGCCCAAGATGAGGTCCAAGAGAATGTGCTTCCCAAGGACCAAGTTCAAGCTGCTGGAAGTCAAAAGGAGGCCAATCTCCAGATTGTGCCACTGTAACCATCCGCTGCACAAACAACCGAGCATGCTCATGAAGAAAGGGTATAAGAAGAGGCAGAAGCTCCTCCAATCGGTCAGCAACCTGAGGTACATGTGCTTGATTCCTCCTCCTCTTCCTCTTCTTCCGATCCAGAATCAGAAGATTCTTTCCGCAATATCCAAAGTCGAGTGGCTTTACACCTGAACCCTTTAAATGTCCAACACATTAGTACCATCCCTGGTGACTTAGTCGAACCTGACCTTTTCTTTGGTATTAATCTTTCGCAGGTCACCGGGTTGGAGTCACCAATTCATCAGACCTCCCCTCAGCCAGATTCCCAAGCTTTTGCTCCAAACCTCCGGCCTTTCTCTGCTCTCGCAGAATCCATAATGGCTCTGAGCTCTCCCAGGTAATTCCTTCTGTCTCGTGTCAATTTTGTTAACTTTTCTGTCTAATTTACTTATATCGTTCAATTATAAATAGGATTCCACTTATTTGGTTGACAAAATTCTTGATATGGCTTTGAAGATTGCCGCTGCTGTCGAGGCTCCATCTCCAATGCCTTTTGCCCCTTAGGCTAATGCATCAGTCAGCTTGGAGCCTGTTGCTGAAAGCTCTACTGTGGTTGCTGGACAAGTAAATTTTCTGTTTTGGGCATTTTCTTATTCTTCAGTAAAACCTTTTACTAATGCCTTTCTTCTTTTCAGGAAACTCTCCCAGTGAACACTCCTCTTGTCGTCCTGACTGCTAATGTAAGCCCATTTGCTCCCTTTGGTCAAACTTCAATCATCGACTAGGGAGCTGTTGTTAGGCAGACTCTGCCTATCCCTCAACTCACTAAGGCTCAGACCCCAGCGACCAAGGTTTCTACCCAAGTGGAAGCTCCTTCAACTTCTCTAGTAATTTTCTTCATTCTTTTGCCTACAATTGGTTTCATCCTCTTGTCTGACCATATGCTTTTGTATGTAGGCTCATGGTCCTTCTATCTCTCCATTAAAGACGCATTTGGCCAAGGTAGCTGATAAAATTACTGCCTTTGATCTTGCCATTCCTCCAGTCCTGAATCCTTCTGCAGACGAGCTGGCAGCAGCCAAAGAAACTCTTAGAGAGTTTCTGTCCGACTACCATGAAGCTATGGAGTGGCCAGATATGGAGCCAATCTTTCGGGCGGCCAAGGTCTGGAGTTATTCCCTTGAAGTAAAGGAAGATTCCAGTTTCTTGTGGTCTAACTTTAGGCCTTTATATGAAATGCTCGCAAGAAGTATGAGTCCCTGGAAGCCAGCGATCACGCTCTGAATAATAAAATCATGGGTTTCAAGACTCTGCAAAAGAAACTCTATGAAGATGGCGCCAACCTGCAATCCTCTGCCCAAGAATCGAACAAATACTGGCAATAAGTGGCTCATGCAGATGCACACATTTTTCAGCTCAAGGCCTAACTGGAAGAATGGGATAAAAAGAGGGCTACTCTGGTTGTTGAGGCCGAGGCTACTAATCAAAGTAAACTGGAGCAACTTTAAGATCTAGATAAACGAGTAGACCAACTCTCTACTTAGCAGCCAGAAGTTGAAGCTTGGAGACATCAACTCCTGTTTGTCAAGCAGGAAAAAAGACAATCATTTGGCAGGGTTCGACAATTGGGGGCTTGAATTGTTCCCTGAAGAACATTAAATATATGTACAAAACTTACAAACAATGAATGTCAAAACAATTCTTTTATTTAGAAATAAAAATTTCTTTTATTGAGATTATACTTCTATCATCATAGGATAATATCTCTTTAAATATTTCCCATTTATGAACCTGGGGTGCTATTCTCCCTCCAAATTTCCAACCAGTAAGCCCCACCTCTAAGCACTTTTCTTATTCGGAATGGTCCCTCCCAATTGGGTGACCACTTCCCGTACTTAGGATCTTTCTTTCCAATAGGTAAGATTACTTTCCACACCAAATCCCCCTTAGCAAAACTCTTAGCCTGAACCTTCTTGTTGCAGACTCGTTCTGATTTCTTTTTCTAGGCTTGTAAATGATCAAAAGCGGTTAGCCTCTTTTCGTCCAAATCTTCCAGTTCTAGCATCATGGCTTTACTATATTCTTTCCAAGTGAGATGATTTTGGAAAGCGACCCTAGCCAATCGGGTTAAAATCTCCATAGGGATCATTGCATCATGACCGTAGGTTAACGTGAAAGGACTCACCACAGTGCTTAACCGCTGAGACATCCTGTATACCCATAGCGCTTCTGGCAATAGTCGATCCCATTTCCTTGGATTATCATCGACCAACTTCTCCATTAAAGTCAGAATGACTTTGTTAGAGGCTTTTGCCTGACCGTTTGCCTGCGCATTGAGTTTGAATCCCATCTCATCGGCTAAAGCTTGAGTCTGCCGCCCGACGAACATGGTCCCTTGGTCAGTCGTGATAGTCTTTGGAATTCCAAAACGGTAGAGGATGTGCTCTTTAATGAATCTCACTACGTCTGCCTGCTTAAAGCTTTTTAAAGGCTTGGCTTCCACCCACTTAGTGAAATAATCTGTCGCTATAATCATGAAGGAATGTCCTCCGTGAGTTGGCAGATAGATCTTTCCAACCAGGTCGATCGCCCATCCTTAGAAGGGCCAAGGCTTTACAATCGAATGAAGCTCCGTGGCTAGTAATCTTTGGACTGGACCATGAATCTGGCACGCCTTGCAGCTTTTTGCGTAACTGATGTAGTCTTTCATAACTGTCGGCCAGTAAAAACCATGACGCCTGATCAACGACCTCATCTTTCGCCCAACCTGATGAGCTCCACATAGTCCATCGTGCACCTCACTGACCACATTATATGATTCTTCCTGCCCGAGGCACCTCAGCAGGATCCCATCAGCCCCTTTTCTATATAAATCTCCATCGAGCAGAGCATAGTGGGTAGACAAGGTTATGATCCTTCTATCAGCTTGGCCGCTTAGATGACTCAAATGGTGGATGAAAGGAAACCTCCAACCGGTCTGATTGATCGGAATGGTGTTGACTTCAAAGATGTTGGCCCTTTGTAAGACTGATGGCATTGACTGCTGCTTTACCATTACCACTTTTTGCACAAGGTCCTGTAGGAATGATATTCCTGAAGCAAACTGAGCGGCTACGTTAGCCGTTTCATTCATGTCTCCTGGGATATACTCAACCGTCACTTCATTAAACTCACTAATGAGCTGAACGGTCAGGGCAAAGTATGATCGTAATTGGGGACTCGTGCATTTATATTCACCAGTCAATTGGCTGATCACCAATTGAGAATCCCCTCAGATATGAACTGTCAAAACCTATAGGTTTCTAAGTAGCTCCAGCCCGATGATCAATCATTCGTAATTAGCCTGATTGTTGGTGCATTTGAAGTCCACATGGAGTGACCACATGGACTGCTGCCCTTTCAGGGAAATGATAACCACGCCTGCTCCGGCAGAGTACTCTGTACTCGAATCATCGAATTCAAGTATCCATGGTGATAGGGAAATTGACAGGACCTCAAGATCATCTTCAACATTCTGCCAGACGTCTAAACATGGATGGTCGGCTAAGAAATCAGCCAATACTTGTCCTTTAATCGCTCTTTGAGGAATGTACACTAGATCAAATTCAGACAAAGCCAAACACCATTTCCCCAATCGGCCTTTCAGGATTGGCCTGGCTAGCATATACTTCACTATGTCAATCTTAGCAATAATGAACACTGAGAAGTAAAGCATATAATGCCTTAATTTTATTGCAGCAAAATACAGAGACGAACAAAGTTTCTCGATTGGGCTATATCTTTCCTCACAATTTGTTAAAGCCCGACTGAGATAACACACAGCCTATTCTTTTCCTTTTTCATTTTTCTGGGCCAGCAAGCATCCTATCGAGGAATACGCGGCCGACACATACAAATACAAAGGCTTGCCCTTCTCGGGCGGAATCAATACTGGAGGACTTACTAAATAACTCTTGAGTTTGTCAAAAGCTTTATAATGCTCCTGGCTCCACATGAAATCTTCTTCAGCCTTCAACTTTAACAGTGGCGAAAACGCTCTGGTTTTTCCAGCAATGTTGGATATGAACCTTCGGAGGAAATTAACTTGCCCAAGGAACCTTTGTAGCCCCTTCTTGGTGGTTGGAGGTTGAGCGCTCATGATGGATTTGGCTTTATTCTAGTCGAACTCAATCCCTCTCTGATGAACCAGGAATCCAAGGAAGTTGCCCGCTGTGACTCCGAAAGCACACTTCAATGGATTCATCTTCAAGCCGTGCTGCCTCATCCTTTCAAAAGACCTCCTTAGGTGGCCGAGATGATCCTCCTGTGACTGGGACTTTACAACTACATCATCGATGTAGACCTCCATGAACTTCTCAATCATATCATGGAAGATGACGTTCATAGCCCGCTGATAAGTTGCTCGAGCGTTCTTTAATCCGAATACCATGACCACAAATTCAAAAGTCCCGAGGGCTCTAAGGCATCTGAATACTGTCTTTAGGATATCCTCCTCAGCAATGAAGATCTGGTTGTACCCACTGTGACCGTTCATGAAGGACATGACTTTGTGCTTGGATGTTCCGTTTACTAGCAAATTGACAACTGGCATTAGGTATTCATCCTTGGGAGTAGTGGCATTCAGGTTCCTGAAATCGATACAAACCCTCAGCTTGCGATTTTTCTTGACCACAGGGACCACATTGGACAACCATTCCACATATCGGGCTGGTCGTATAAATCCTCCCTTCAGCATTCGTTCGATCTCCTCTTTGATTTTTAAGACCACTTCATTAGACATTCTCCTTGGGGGTTGTTGGTATGGCCGTCGGTCTGGTAGAATTAGCAGTCTGTGCTCTATCAACTCTTAGCTGAGACCAGGCATCTCCTAGTATTCCCATGCGAAACAGTCTCGGTACTCCCTCAGGATCTCAATGACATCCGCCTTATCTTCTTTTCTCATAAAAGCGTTGATGTATGTTGGCCGATGCTCTCCATTTTCCACCAAGTTAACTTTTATTAAGGCGTCTTGAACTTCTGCTCTCGAATCCTCTAGTTTGGTCAGAGCTTTCTCCAATTCCTCCATGGTTATCTCATCGGGCCAGATCATCTCTCGAATGGCATTGTCCTCTTCTGATGTTTCTTTCTAGTGGGTCCTTTCTTCAGTATGATATGCTAAGAACTTCTTCAGGGCGGCCTCTACCGCAATTCTTTTTTTTCCTGGTCACTGACCATGGAATTTCTTCAATGATCGAACCAGAATCTGTTGGCTTGAATGGAATGATAGCATTCGGATGAAACAGATTTTCAATTTTCTCGCTCACCTTTGTTGCTTGTGGCTAGACAACCATCAAGACTGGGTTAGGCCATCCATACTTATCCTGCCCGAGGAATCTGATTGTTCCCACGGTCTCATCATAGTATCGGGCCTCCACAACGTCAAACTCCACCAAAAATGGCTTATGATCAGCCTGGACGATTTCAACTTTGTCCCCATCCCAGAAGATTAAACACTGATGTAGAGATGACGGCATACACATATTGGAATGAATCCAATCGCGGCCTAGCAAAGCATTGTAGGTTGAAGTCGACTCCACAACGAACAGCGTGACCAACATGGTCTTGGATCCTACCATCACTTCCACAGGTAGAATCCCCTTGGTCTGGTTAACGATGCCAGCGAAATCACTCACGGTTACGTCAGTCTTGATCAAGTCGTTGGCTGACTTACCCAACCTCCTGAGTGACTGGTATGGCAGAATGTTAACTGCCGCTCCATTGTCCACCAACACCTGATTTACATTGACCCTGTCGAAGCGAGCCTGGATGTAAAGGGGCTTGATATGATAGGCCGCCCGTTCTTCAGGCTTCTCCAAGATGATCCTCTCAAGAGCATTTCTTCTTCAGGAGCTGGTAGCTCGATCACATCCTCCACGAAGTTCACTTGAATAGGAATTTCAGCTTCTTCTTCTGGTAAGGAGGCCGCAAAGATCCTGGGCAACATCAGAGTACAGCAGTAAAGGTTCACTATGAATTGCCCGAACTGGATGGAGCCGTCCGACCCAAGAAAGTCGTCGGCCTCTAAAGTTTTTTCACTATTGGAACTTGATGAAGCTTCTTTCTTCTTGGCTTCCTTATTTTCAGCCCGCTCAAGCTTTCTTTGTTGGATCACGTAAGTGGCCTCTTTCGGATCGTGACCTTGGCTATTAAATGAGCCTCGGTTATCTAGTTGTCAACTTTGAAAAGTTGGCATCTTATTCCTCTACCATCTTGCTTTCCTTTTCTCTATTGGACCCTTTTCTCAGCATACTCCAACTTCTTCTGCCTGATTAGATAAGTTGTTCTATAAGGCTCCATGTCTTGAGCTACAAGCTGAGCCTCGGTCATCCAGTGTTCAACCTGGAATAGTTCACTGCTCAGCTTCTCTTCAAACCGTCTGTTCTCCCGATCTCTCTCCTTCAACAGTTGTTGCGCCCTCTCAAAGCTGACTCTTCGGACTGTTAAGTCAAAGGTTTTGGTGTCAGCTGTGATTTCATATGGTGTGAAATTCACGCTACCATTGGGCCTAATATCCTTAGCCTGTGGGTTGATCAATCGGCCACCAGATTATTCCGGGTTCTATTTTCTCAGCTCATTTACTCTCTGCCGGAGCATTTTTCTTCTCACTGTCCTCTAGTTTCTTTTCTCTAGGAACTTAGGGTGCTTCACCCATTGCCAACGATCAACCTTAGTGTCGCTGGGAGGTTTGATTGTCCTAGACCATTTAGGACTTGATTTGAAGTTCTGGTTGACCTCCTTGAAGGGTAATCGCCCTTTCTTCTGTTGAGCTCGGTAAGCTGCCTTCTTAAATTCTAGCCATAGACGGATTTCCCCATCCATAAACCCATATCTTTCATCCCTAGTTCGGCCAATCTAACTCAAGCATGTTAGGTTGGCTGAAACCATGTTCACAGTCACCGGAAAGGGGTTCTTGTCTACCTCCATCTCCTTTTTCTCAACCTCAGGAAAACGGAGCACTCCCCGATCCATCTTTTCTTGGAGGACATTCTTGAAAACTAGGCAATTATTGGTCGAATGTCTCTAGGAATCATGGTACTTGCAGTAGTCTTTGCCTTTTAACTCATTCAGGCTAAGAATTCTATGACCAGGCGGAAGTTTTATTTGCCCAGCCTTTTGGAGGAAATCTAAAATTTTTTAGCCTTTTTAACATCAAACGTGTAGGCCCGATTATTCTTGTGCGGGGAACTTCTGAGTCGAGCTCTCAACCTGTCTATGGAAATTGGCCTGGATTGCTTCATGGTTGACTGGATGATTCAGGCCAGCCTTTGTCAGCATCGGGCATTCTACTGGCCGACTCACTAGAATCTCAGTAATTCCTAACTCAAAGTTTGGCTCTTGATAGTACGTTCCATAGGAAGAGCTCCTCTGAGCAACCTTTTCTTTGAAAAAGCCTTCGTATCGGGCAACCTTGGTGGGCATTTCATAGAAGTCCCGAAATTCCATGCCTTCGAACTTTTTCCTCAACTCAATGTCCAGTTCGTTTTGAGCTAAACGAACAAATTCCTTATCGGGGAGAGCCACCCGGCATTTGTTTTTTGCTCTCTTGAACCTTGCCAGGTAGTCCTCGGTAGTTTCTCCTCCCTTCTGGGACATCTTGGACAGGTCCGCCATAGAAATCTTCGACTCTAGTCTGTAGAACTGCGTATGGAAAATCCTATCCATCTCATCCCATGTTCGGACTGAATTAGCTTGCAGCCCGATATACCATGTGAAGGCGTGTCCCGTTAAAGAATTTGGGAACAGCCTTAGCTTAAGAAAGCCATTAGTGGCAGCTTCTCCACATTGGATTGAGAATATGCTGATGTGCTCCACTGTGGACTGGTTAGATTCCCTAGAGAACAAAGAAAACTCTGGGACTTTGTAGTACCTTGAATATGGGTATAAGGGGTCAACCCATTCCGGATAAGGCTTTTGAAATATTGGCCGACTAGCCCTTCTCATTGCTGGTCCAAGGACATCCTGAATGATGTCTACGATTTGTCTTCGGTCAAAGCCAGCCACTGGCTCTTGATGGATTAGTGCTGGTTCTTGGCCAACTGTTGGGCGATTAGCCCAATGGCCATTATCGTTGCCGTTTCCTCGATGGTTTCCGTTTCCATTGCCATTACCCTGGCCATGTCTATTGCGAACCTGTGGAGGCACATATCTTTCTAGTCTAGCAACCAGATTCTCTTGCACTTGGGGTGGCCAATCATGATTGTCAGCCACTTTCTCACCCAGATTTTGTGCATTCTGGTAATCCTGCCCTGCTTGGACAGCCACTTGGGGTGCAGTACCCCCATTTTCTGTCTGACCTGAGGATTTTGCCCCCCGAGTCTTTCTAGCATTGCAGCCATCGTAACCTGCATTTGGTCGAACTGCAAACTGAGCTGACCAATTTCTTGGCCAATCTCTCAACCAAGTTGCCTGCCCATTCGTTGATCGATCTGCTGGCCAACTCCCTGCTCTGGATCCAACCATTGAGTGATGTTGTCATTCATAGTCTTGGTCATCGCCTCCACCATCTATGTGATGTCTGTTCCCTTTCAGGACTGTTGGAAGAACTCCGATCATGGGAACGAAGTGCCATTTGGTGTTGGGATCCATCAGATGTCTTAGTAGTATCCTTCTTGGGAGCCATGTCCATGCAAAGTTGTAAATAAATAAATTAACTTCTCACGGTAAACAAAATACCCTTCTGGTCCCACTGGGTGTGCCAAAAAGAGATGTTGCACCAAAATCTCCCTAGGCCGATCTGTCAGGTCGATGAGCTGGTTACTGAGTGTGCCAGTTGCTTTTGTAATGAAAAACAACAAAAGATAAGAAAGTATGCAGGTTCTTGTTCAAAGTCATAGTCGGACTATTTTAATCATTGAACAACAGGGAATTTCCTTAATAAATGCTTTAGGAGACATTGCCCGATGGGGTGCTTACAATAGACTGAACAAAGGAAACTGGCTGATGAAAGGCTTAACAAATTCTTAAAACACTTAGCAAATGAGAACTGGTTGTGACAAAGAGAAGGATTTGAAAGAAATGAAACTAGAAAAAGAATAATCTGATAAGAAGTCTTTTGGTTAACCGAACAAAAGAGAAGAAAGTCGTGCCAAGTTTGAATAGAGTGTAGTTTGGTTTGTCTGAAGAAGTGTTGTTGCCCTGTTGTCTCAGGTTCCCACCTTTTATAGCTGTCCTGGGGCTAAAATCTAGCCCCTGTGATTGTGCCATTTTCAATTTCAAATATCCTGGATTAACCACGAGGCATATTCCCTAGCCGATCATGCGCTTGCTCTTTTTCCTCCATGACTATCGCAGCCATTAATGCTCAACTAAAGCCTACTTGATCTTGTAATAACTATTCTTCTTAGCCAACCGATCGATCTTAAGAATTCCATTCTTTACTAAAGCCCCGTTGTCCTTTTCCTAGCCCATTGGCCCAAATTTGTGGTTTTAGGTGTAAACCACTTCTCCTTTGGCCCTTTAGCTCAATTTTACAAATTAAGGTACAAACAGTAATTAATTAAAAATTGGAGAAATTTTTTTTATTAAAAATGGAGAATTGAATAAAGTGTTTTTAAGGTCTCATGTTCCAAGTAAAAAAAAATGTAGGTAGGATTGTTGATGGGAACAATAGGACTGAATTTTTTAGAAAAAAAAAATAGAGGGAGGTAGGATTGTTGTTGGGAATGATTTAGTGAAAAGTGATGTGAAAGATCAAAATTGACTGGGAAAAATTTTTGACAAAGAAATGTTAATCAAGTAGACTTTGATGAGTTATGAGATATGAATACAATTATATGTTATTTATAGTATAGAGTTTTAAATTGAAAACAATTCTTACGTGAATGGTGTTTATCTAAATAATAATAGTTATTTATCAAAATAATAATAAAATCTAATTTAATATAATCTAAATAAAAGAAATGTGTAATCTCTAGTGGGTAATGATGAAAAACTTCATCAACTTACTTTCGCAATTAATTTGGACTTTCTTTTATCAAATGTTTTTTATCAAAATGTAAAAGGTAGCCTAATATTTAATTTTAAAAAAGCTAAAAATGTCAAAGATAATACCCAAAATCAATGGAATTTTAGAAATATAATGATAAAAAAGGGATATTTAGAATGAATCAAAACTAAAACACAACTCACACTTTTATATATATTGGTCTCAGTGTTATGTGCATCGCACGTGATACAACACGCTATACTAACTTGAGAAATTCGTCCAATCGATCCGAACCTTAAACTAAAGTAACCCGATGTGATTTTTGAAAGAAATAAACAACCTAAACCCGACTGGTCTAAAACCGGATTGATCTGAGAACTAAATGACTCGAAACCCAATTGATCCAAATAACTCGACATGCTAATTTAAATAACTGAAAACATAAAAACTTGAACCTAAATGACTCGAAAAATCACAGACCAAACTCGAAAGACTTGAGAGTCAAACCAGAAAAATCCAAAACCGATTGACCTGAAAACTTGAACCTGAATGACCCGAAATTTGAATGGTCCAAAAATTTCTTTGGGCCAATTAGACCAAACTTGTAACTTATCTAACCCGCCTATTTTACACCTCTAATTCTTAATTGTGTATTTTTTAATTGTGTAAAACCTAATTTAAATTGATGGCATTCTTTAATACCAATGAGTAAAAACCCTTTAAAATCCTAATATTTAAACCCAATTTAAACTAATGGCATTCTTAGACACTAATGAGGAAAAGTCAATTAAAATATTAATATTTAATTATTTATTTTTTAAAAATCTAATATAAAGGTAAAACCAAAATCCAATTGTATTATTGAAATTTATTAAAGAAAAATGGATATTTAAAGTGAGACAAATCTCTTACATGACTCGCACTTTTATATATATTATATTATGTATGTGTGATGTGTATCGCACCTAATAGAACGCGTTATTAATAATACAAATTTTTTAAAAATCTCATTTAATTTATTTATTATTTTATTTATTTCCTAATACATTTGATTAAAGATAATACAATAATTTATATAAGAGTAATGTTTAAATTAAATTATTTTATTTTTAGTATTGTAAGACAATGTATATAAGAATGATAATTAAATTAAATTACAATGACCCATGATATTTTGTATTTTTTAATTAAGCAAAACTCAATTTAAATCAATGAAAAGTCTTAAAATCTTAATGTTTAATTAATTACTTATTAACAGCCCAATATAAAAGGTAGAATAATTAAATTAAATTACAATGGCCCATGATATTTTATATTTTTTAATTATACAAAACTCAATTTAAACTAATGAAAAACCTTAAAATCTCAATGTTTAATTATTTAGTTTTTAAAAGCCCAATGTAAAAGATAGAGCCCAAATTCAATGGCTTTTCTGAAATATGTTAAAGAATAGAGGATATTTAATAGGTATAAAGTACTTTCTCAAGTCATATTTTTATATAGATTATAGATTATAGATTATAGATTTATATGATTAAATCTAATAAAGCAAGTGATGAATTTATTTGAAGTAGCTGATTAAATTTTTAAACTTTTATTGCAATCATATCGGCCTATGAACTTTTTTATTGCAATCAAATAAACATTTCAATTTTTCACTGTTTCCAATTAGACTCTCGACGAGACTAAAATTGCTCACGTAGTTGTCAAATGAAGAATTTAACGGTTGTCAAGTGAAGAATTTGACAAATTTTAATTATATCGAGTGTTAAATTGGAGGCAAATTGATGTTTAATGTGAAATTTGACCAATTTTTTTAGTCGAGTACATAATACTAATAGTCTCTAAAATATGTCTCAAGTTTCATTTTTTATCTTTATGAATCAAAACGTTTTATTTTAGTCCCTATAATTCAAAGTTAAACTTTTTAGTCCCTAAACCTTAAACCAATTTAACTCACAATTAGAGCTGTCAAAAGCTGACCCGAACCCGAAAACCCGACCCGAACCTGAAACCTACCCAAGCTAGTTTGACTAAAAAAAGTAAACGACTCGAACCAGATCGACCTAAAATCCGATTGACCCGGAACCCGATTGACTTGAAATCCGATAAACCTGAAACTCGATTGACCCGAGAATCTAACCCGAAAAACTCGAGAATCTAACCCGAGAGAACCCGACAAACTAATGAAATACTCCCTCTGTCCCTATTTATCTGCCCCTGCTAGAAGCTTTATTTGTTTCTAGAAGCTTTATTTATCCCTTTTTATTTGTCCATATCCCAACATTAATTATTAATTTTTCGGAATTACCCTTTAAAACTACTTTCTTTCTCTCTTAAATGAATATTTTTCTTAAATAGGAGAGAGAATTAAAGAAGAAGAGAAATAGTGATAAAATAAGAAAGCTAATGTAAATATGTATGAAATTTTGTACCATAACTATTTTTTTTTGGTCTAGTATGAAACAATTAATTATGACAAACAAATAGGGACAGACGGAGTATCTTTATATATCTCCTAAACTTCAAATTTAATAAATAAATTTGATAAAGAAAATAAAAATAAATATTTGATAAAATTTTGATCAAAGTGAACTTAAAAAAAATATTTTTTCATAATTAAATTTTTTAAATTTTATTATTATGATTGAATTATATGAATTTATAGAATATTATTATTTAAATTTAATAATATTAATTATGAAAATTATTAAGAAAAATTTGAGAATTTACAAAAGGCCATGTTGATTTCATCATTACTAATCAAATTAAAAAATAAACTTTTTCATGTGAATGACAATTTTCCATTCTAACTAAGAAAATTTATAAAGTATAGCAGTATTAATAAATTATTAATATTCATATCAAATTAGTGAATTATCTATCCAACAAAAAGCATCTAAACATTGAAAATTTGAAATTAAAATTTCAATATGTTGTCATATATTTTCTCCTTATAATTTAGTTCTGGCCAAAACAAATAATTTAATGAGAATGCCGAATGTAGTGTGTGTGCAAGTTGTTCTATTATACAGAAGTGAGCGATGATAATCACTAATCACTATAAAGTATAGTCTATATACAAGTCTTAGAAAGAGAAGAACAAAACAAAGTCATTAGCACTAAGATAATAAGATACTAAGATTAGTGGTTCATGGTGGTCATAATTGTATGACAGTCTGGATAGCCTATTGGCTATTCTATTTATCGACCAAATAAAAGCTTTTAAAAGTTTTCAATTCAGTAAGAGGAAACTGGTAAATTTTGTAATTATATGCTAAAATTTTAACTCCTTAATTTGTAATTGTATATCAAAATTCTGATTCCTTAGTTTGTAATTGTACGACGGACAATTCATAATTATATATTAATGATATTATTAATCATGAATTTATTATATATCAATTAGAATTTTGAAATGAATTAGTAAATAATAAAAACTTAAATATTTATTTTATTTAAAACTATAGATAATTTATAGGAAAATGTTTTAAAAAATTATAAATATTACTAATTTAATTAATACATTTATAACATTACAAATTTAATTAATTTAATTACAATTTATAACAAATCTAATAAATAATATTTTTGATAAAATCTCTCTTAAGTATTAATTTATAAAATCAAAACTTTAATTCAATTTAAAATAATCGGGAACCCGAATGACTCGAGAGTTAAATCTAAAAAAATCGAATCCAAATAACATAAAACTCAAAAAACCTATAACCCGAAAGACCAGAGGGTCAAACCCGAAAAACCTGAACCCGAAACCTAAATGACCCGAAACTCGACAAACCCGAGGACAAAACCCAGAAAACTCGAACCCAAATGACCCGAGACCCGAACCCGAATGACCTGAAACCCAAAATGACCGGAAAATCTCTTTCGACCTAAACTGACCCGGCCTCATTGACCCGAACCTGAAACCTACCCGATCAACCCGATTTGACACCTCCACTAACAATGAAGTTCAAATCTTAATAAAAATAAAAATAAAAATAAAAATAAAAAAGATGAAAGTTCAAAGTTTTAATTGATTATTATTCTAAGTTCGTAAGCTTTTTTATATTTAAATCACAATATTTCCTTTTCTTTGCGGCCCCTTTTTTAACTTTTCAAAGAACACCCCCGTGAAAATGAGTAGGTGGAAATATGAAATTATGCATGTAAAGTGTTTACTTTTCATCATATCAAACGTCCCCTAAGTATATCCTTTTTATTACTTAATTGATTTGTCAATCACTATCATTTACACTTTATACTCTACGATTTCTTCTTCTTCTTCTTCTTCTTCTTCTTCTTCTTCTTCTTCTTCTTCTTCCTTTTTAATGAAGGATTGAGATATTTCATATTTATTCCCATTTTCTGTAACATTTACTAGGTAATTAATTTATTTTGGTTTTGCTTTGCTCTAACATATCATGATTCATTAGCATGAATGAACTTTAAAAAGGCCATTAATGCAGTCCGGTTCCCATTGAATTTGTTTTCTCTAATAGAGCGGGGATCAGATCAAGATTGAACATCATATTCCAAGTTTCCAATCAATTCAAAAATAAATGATTTAACCCATCACGTATGTTTCGTATAATGTCCATTTCATCAATAATAATTGGTAGCCCCCGATAATTAATTATAAGCATCCATCAAACTTTTCATCTGTTCCTTTAAAGTTTAATTTGCAATTTCATTACATGCTCTGGTCGGTCTTCATATTTCCTCTCCTTTTCCCCATATTTTTTTTCCATTAATCGAACAAATATCTAGCAATGCTCATCATTATCATCATCTTTATTATGATCAAAACCTGAGGAATAATTAAGCAAAGTTCTAAAGCTTGGATTTGCATTCTGAATATTCACTCTTTTATACGTGGAGGTGAGATTCATTAACAAAATTCTGTGTCAAATCATCTAACAAACATGGTCCAAAATGAGACGACGAAAATAAATTTGAAACTGACATTCTTGGAGCTACGTTCCTTCGCTCTCTCTTGCCTCTTGGAATTCAAGACACTTTAACAAAGCACGCGAGAATAGGGAGCGTGTCATTCACTCTCCTTATTCCATGCAATTTCGTCCTTAATTGAACAAGTTCGATAGCTCTTAGTCTTGAATTGGCAAAATTAAAACCTTTAATCCTTAATTGAACATACTATCAAATGTTATATCATAAATTGAGCGTTTAATCCTTAATTGAACAAAGCACCACATTAGGTAGAAACAGAATGGATTGTCCACCAGCTCCTGTAGACATTTTGATCAAAAGAAATTCTGCAAAAAAATTCACCAAATAACAGGAAGAGTGCCTTCACTGGCTTAGTAGGGTACCCTAAATTAACTAATCTACCTTCATTAATTTGGTCATCAAAGATTACAAGCTGAAATATAACTCCCAACTGCCAACCAATAACAACCAAGAGCCTGAAATTTTAAACTTATGCTCCTCATCATACAAGATTACAAGTGTATAGCAACAGTTCAGAATATTACATATCCTTCCTATCCCCTACAAACTTAAAAGAACCAAACCGAAAATGAAAGGGGTATTATCCTGAAGGAAAATGGGATCGAAGCTCCTTCTTTCAACACTTATATATGCAGGCAACAAAAAAGAATACCACGTCTGTCTACAAGCATTATTACCAACCTTCATCAATGGAAATAATCAAATAACAAAATTCTCTCTCTCTCTCTCTCTCTCTCTCTCTCTCACTAATTATTTAACAAAGAATCTTAATCTAGCTAACTCCTGCACATTCACAAAATATGGTACACCGTTTCCTATTCTTCAAGCATTTTCCATGCTCAAAATTCACAGCTGACATTTTGTGTATTTCTTTCCTGTTGTTCCAGATATAAAACATATTCTTGGCGAAAAGCATCTACAGCAGGCCTGAATATGGATTGTATGCTTGGACCGGCATACCAGAGCTGTAGGGGTGAACACTGGCTCCATAAGGATTGCCAAAAGGATTTGAAGGCTGCAGTTGCGGGCCCATCATCATCATCTGCTGTTGCTGCTGCTGCTGCTGCTGTTGCAACATAAAAGCTTGCTGCCGGTTGGCCATTGCTGCCATCTGCACTGAAGGTGGACCAGCAACCATGTTGGAGGCATAAAAGGGGTCGTGTGTTCGTTGTTGCATCATGGGACCACTAGACATAGGAGCCAGTTCCCATGGATTATAGCTCACATTCTGGTTGCTTCTTCTGATTGCATCATCATAAAGGCTGTCTAGTGTAAGCTTGTCTAGTCCTCCCGCCTTTCAAATAATACAATAAAATAGCATCAGTGAGACATACATGTATATTTTACGTATGAGTCAATAGGCGTGTTCCCAATCCTGGACAAAACCCTTGCACTGTAATAAGCAACAGCCTTCTGATATCGCACACTATTTGAAAGGTTCATTTAGAAGAAAGAATGGCAGTATAATTACCAGTTTGCTAGCAGCAGCGGCACTGTCATTTGAGCTTGGAGCAGTAACAAGTGCCAATTCCCAGCCTGTAGTACCATTGGCTTGAGCAGGAGCAGCAGAAGAAGTAGTTTGCTCTGAAGGAACAACGCCAAGAAATGACTAAAAAATAATAACACAGTTCCGCAACAAGAAATAAATCATTGAAGCAGAGTTGACCCAGGTATAAACAGCTCAAGAGAAATTTCTTAGGAGCTTATAAATTTAAAAGTGTAGGACAAATTTGAAACTAAACAAATTCATTCTTCGTATCTACCAAAAAAAGACTCAGACTCACCAACAGGAACAATAGCCAATGCTACGGCATTCTTCTCATCTAATTCTGAAGAAAATGGGACAGGATCATTTAAACCCTGGCAAAATAAATAAATAAATAAATAAAAACAAACAAGCTCATAATAAAACTAGAAAGAAATTCAGATGAACTGATAAGTTCTCATATAACAATATAGTAGTTAACAACAACAAAAAGAGACTATATCATTACCAACAAATCAGGTGGTTCAACAATAGGTTCCTCCGCTTTCTCCACTTTTTCTGGTTCAGGAGGAGGTGGTGACGATGAACGTTCCTCCTGCGCCTCTGGGGTTTTCTTGTACTCAATGGCCAACATTTCCTTCGGTTGATCAATCTGCTCGTTCAAAAATAAAATGTTCTGGTTCAAAACAGGACTTATAAAAACAATTAAATAAAGAACACAAATCGCAGAGATGGTAACTATCATATATGAATAATAATTCAATGGACCAAACAACAATGAACATTGGTTGATCCACTACTTTATACGAACTTCAAAGTTGACAAAATAGTCTAGATCAGCACAAATGGGTGAATCATCATTCATTTAAACAAAATGAGAAACACAATATACAATTACTTCGCCAGCCAAAAACTTTAAATCACACTGCTCCATTTTCCATAAGCCAATCTAATAAGGCTATTCTTATACAATTGATAAGCAAAACAAGATGAAGTTTACGAAAATAATATGACAGGACAATCAATATATATATATCCTCCAGTTCAAATCAGAACCAATATCACGGACACACCTGGTCTTTACGAACTGTTGAAGCCCGTGGAGCTTCTCTTACGTACTCTTCCATGGCTTGTAGAAAAGATGCAGGGGGCTTCAACACAAACACCAGAAGAATATTAGTTTATAATGAAAATGCACAAAAATTCAAGGTAGAGAAACTTATTTCAGAAGGCACCAAAGGTGGAGAATCCTAACCTGCTCTATCTTAATAAACCTTTCCCCACGTCCAACATCAAGACTTTTACATACTTCATAAAATTCTGAAAGTCCCTCTGCCTGCAAACACTAGGTGTTAAATTCCAAACAGAGTTTTAAATCCTATTCATATAGCCAGAGAATAATCTAAGGGATAGTGGAACAGCTACTTACCTGTTGCCCAGATCTCCTGTATACATCCAAAGCCCTCATAGCATCTGGACGTCGCATCTCAAAGAACTGTCACAGTTGAGAGCACCATATATACATGATTCACTGAATAGAAAGGCATCATTTAGAAAGCTAACATCATTGCTCACCTTGTCTACGAGATTGACTGTACCATCACTTATAGCTTGATAAATTTTGACACTTTCAGAAGCTACCTGTTTGAGATAATAAAAGGACAGAGACAAGAAAGTGTAATTTCCAAAGTAACTTCTTGAATAGGGACTTCTTGAATAGGGGAGTGCTGACAACTCATATGTCAAAAAAGTAACATACCATTGAAAGCGCCAACTGGATTACAAAATTATGAACAGCTGCACCTTGTGGCTGCACAGAAATTCATTAAATTGTTGCAAAAATAAATGAAAAAAAAAATTCTGTCGAACATGTATCACAAGAAGATATAGAACTATTTCTTCAGAAAAAAAAAAAAAAAAGAAGATATGCAACTAAAACAACCAGACACCATTATGCATGCAATATCGATGGTACAGCAAAACAAGAGGATTTAAATACTCACCTGACACCCAAGAACACGAAAAAGAAGCTGTTGCAAAGCTGGCAACTGTTCAAGCAACTCTGCAGTGTCCAAGTCCTTAGTTCTCTGCAAGAAGATTTAAATCTATTAATTCTCCACATAGTTTTCAACAAAATTAAAGAGCTTATAAAGGACATAATCACAATTCTAACGAGACAAAAACAACGTCTTCACATGATAGTTTTAACCAGTTAAATTAAAAGCCACAGTTACGTATGTACTCCATGCATGCATCTGGGCACTAAAAACTAGAGAATAGACAAGAGATGGTGGCCCGGGGGGGGGGGGGGGGGGGGGAGGAGGGGGGTGGGGGTGGTGGTGGTGTGGGGGGTGGTGTGGTTTTAAACCTGGATCAGCTTTTGATCATAATGATTTTAAGAAATATGCGGGACATAGTCACAATCCTAACAAGACAAAAATAAGGTCCTCACATGGTAGTTTTAACCGGTTAAATTAAAAGCCCAGAGTAACATATGTGCTCCATGCAAGCATCTAGGCACTAAAACCAGAGCATAGACAAGCAACGGCGCGTGGGAAGAGGGGTGGTGGTTAACATTGAGAGACATTACTAATTTCTTTAAAGGGAAAATTAGAGTTCTAGCCAATTGCTGTCCAAGTAAAAAATGACAGAGATAAAGACAAGAATTATAGAATCAAGACTAAATATAATACTGAAAAGATAAGTTTCTTACTGGGCGGTCTGTCTCAATATCGTACTTCAAGACACGAAAACATTCCAGCCTCTCCTCCAAGAATAAGGCATAAGTGCGAACCCAGGCAGAAAAATCCCATGCTGTGCAGCAAATGTTAAGGATTTCATAAACAAGGCAGTCATTTTGTCTGAAAATTGATAACATGGATTCCCTTAAGAAAAAATAAGGTACCATTGGGGCTGGAATCATCCTTGAAATGAGACATGTTAAGCATATGGCTTCTACTTCTGCCATAGTTAATAACTTCTTCATGAAATGTAGAGTCTACCTCCCTCAGAGCACGATGGATGACAATTAAAGTTTTCAGTGCAACCTAAATGCCAAACAACATTCAGTCAACCCAACAGTCAACCCAATGTCAGCAAGATCCATCAACTACAATATGATTGTTAATGTTTGTAGAAATCAGGTTTCCCTTTATAAATTGATAAAAGAGCACATTCAAGCTCAACAAGTATTCTTGACATCCAAATAACCATCAAGTTAACACATTCGTAATTCCATTAACAATCGTCCCTAAATGTTCTCAGTATTCAAAATGAACCTTTCACAAGTTCCCAGTTTTGAATGCATAACTCACAGTATAGAAGATGTAACTGAAACTTACAAATGAGAGAATCTTAATTATAGAAAGTTCCCAATCTGACATTATGAAACCAAAGTTCTCACTTGTCAGATTTTTTTGTCATTAAAATGGTAAAGGCAAAGAGAAGTCGGGCATAGACCAGGGAATATATAGAAGGCATCAAACAGAATGAAGTCAAAGCAGGAACCATTCAAACTTAATTCATAATTGTATAGCTCCTGTCAGAGTTAGACTTTATAGCGTAGGAGTTACTCAACATGTAATGGATCATATATGTCTAATCATGCACAAAATCTTTTCTCAGCTTCGGTTTCTACTAAGTAGAAGAAACATTTCATAACAGAAAGCTTTATGTCAATTATACACTCTTTCCCAGTAAAAGGGAGAAGATCAGGAATCAAACAGTCACAGTTTCCTTCACTTGATCAATAGTGATTGGGAATAGTCTCATAGATACTTTTTAAGATTTTAAAGCTCATAAAAGACCATTATTTATATAAAATAACAAGAAGCTTAGTATTAAATGAATAACTTCTCTCTCAAAGTAAAGCCAGAATGTGACATGTATGAGGTAACAAATTTTAACTCATATTGCCACATCTATATCTTCAGTTGTCCCATCACAGCAATGTTATTGGTAACATTAACATACCGCCCAATTATGTGTCCTTGACAACCGTCTCGCAAGAGCATGGATGCAGTAGGCAACATCAGCCCGAGGCCTAGTAGCTGAAATGGCAGCAAAAATAGCTGGAAACGAAAAGCAAGTATTATCTATAAATTATCCATAAAGTGCATTGTCTACTTGCAGATCAAAACTCAAACAAAACAAACCAGCTATCTTGGGAGTTAATGAAAGTTTATAAAAGAGAACCGAATACCTACCCCTAATGTGTTTTTCCTTTGCAGGGCGTTCATAATGATTTGTGGCCTTAACTATAGCAATATCCAATTCCTGCAAAATACAAAAATAAGCATAACCAACCAGGATCAGCAACATCCATGGTTTAACTAACCATCAAAAGAATTATTACTATATACACCTAAATCACCTTATAATCACTATTGACTTTAGCCAATGAAACAGTGGTGGAGTCCTTAATGGCTCCAAGTGCTTTCCTCAAGCTATTCTGTGTGCCACCGCCGGACATTCTCTCTCCCTCTCAATCAGAAAATTCTAAAAATAAATAATGTAAACAACATTACTATACTCCATATAACATTCAATGTCCCTCAAACTATGTAATAAAATTCATCATTGAATATCAGACATAAATATTACTTCCTTGAACTCATTAAAAACATAATCTTTAACCTCAACTCTAGAAGTTTGCAAAACACCAACTAAGATCTAACTATACCATAATTCTTAATTTCATATATAATCCTACAATCCTACAATAACTCTTAAATCTCATCAGCACATATGAGAAATTACCATCACAAAACACACACATAGACACAGAAGAAGATGATGAAGGCGAAGAAAGTGGCATTAACCAATATGTAAAATTAAGTAATTTAAACAAATTCCCCACAAAATTTTCCTTTTTGATGCTTCGAAATGAAACTATTGCACAATCACAAACAGCCAATACAACAAACAAACGGTTAAAAGGAAGGGAACAAAACCAAAACCAGATTGGAAAATAAGACTAGAATCACATCAAGACGAAGATGAAGCTTAAAAGCTTTAAAATTTAATCAAACAGAAGGAATCTACCACCAATGCTTCAGCCCCCCAAACGATAAAAAAGATCTAAACCCAAATAAAGACGAAATGAAATCCATCAACAATTCTGAAAATCTATTAATCTTCAAACAAACAACAAGAGATCAAAGGTTTTACCTGAGGCTGAACCAGCAAGAGAGAGAGAGAGAGAGAGAGAGAGAAAGAGAGAGAGAGAGAGAGAGAGAGAGAGAGAGAGAGAGAGGAATAGGTCGGTGGCCTTCTGGTCTTTGAGAGAGAGAAAGAGAGAGAGGGAGGGAGAGCAAAGAGAAAAGTCGAACAAAATAATCAGCTTTTGTGTTCTGGTTTGTTTTGTTTCGTCGTCGGCGTCGAAAATTCTATTTTATTATCTTTTTTTTTTCTACTTTTGTAGATTGCATTTATTTAAATCTGTTTATATTTTCTCAATTTTCTCTGTCAGAAACGCGACATTGTAAGAACTTGTACTGTCGAATTGTTTGTTAAGTGCGACTGTATACCAAAGTGGGAGGTTTTATTACTCTGCGTTTGCTCTCATTCTCACGTGCTGAGCCTGTTTGCCTTTTTCTTTTTTAAGTGTCATTTATTGCTAATAATTTAAAATCCAATAAAATTACTAATTCAGGACCAAAAAAATTAGTAAAATTACTAATTTACTTAATTTGTTTATAAGATTGACATAATAATTCTATTGTAATTATAATTATTGATTTTGAACATATATTTTAATCATGATAAATATCAATTTTAGGGAGGAATTAATTTATACCATAGTTACCGGGATCCCTCCATCTCTCTTGAGATTGTGATCTGAGATCCTTGATCCGAATTGTTGTATTTTTACGTTTCGAGATCTTTGGGTTCATGATTCAGTTTCATGAAATTGGCGTTCTGAATTTTTCTATATAAAATTTAAAATTTTAAAGAAATTAAGATTAAAAATGATTAATTTTAAATAGATAAAACAAAATAGAACTTATTCACTTAATTTTCTTACTAAATTTGATTTTGAATGTTTAATTTTTTTTGTAGAAATAGTGCGTGAAATAGAGATGATGAGTGTCAAGAATAAAGAAAAATAAGATTTGTGGGTAAAATGTTTATTACTACTTGAATAAAGATTAGAACATAAGCCCTCTTTATAAATAGTCTAGCAATCAACTAATTAGTAAAATTCTTGATTCATATATTTATGTATCAAAGTTTTTTTACGTTTTAGTTGCAATTGTTTACGAAGATTGATTTGTATTTATAAAAATTCTACATGATATATACTATTAACAATCCAACAAATTTTTTTAAGCATATCACGACCTGAAATATTGTCAAGCCCCAACCTGCCCGGGCTGGCCACGTGGCAACCGTCGCGTTACCTCGAAGTACGTGTCTGCAGCCACCCATCCGGGGCACTGCAAGGCTTGAAATAGATCTCATTGCTGCAAAATAAAACTAAAGTTTTAATTAGAAATCATTTAATAAAACATTTACTTTATAAGCAACACCAGTGGATTAATTTAAAAAAAAACTTACGCAACGGAAAACTGCTAAGCCTAAGCCACCGACGTCTCCTAGTGAGCCTCCATTCTATTTACTGACCACGTACGTGGATCTGCCATCCACATTAGATACAGGTGAGTGACAAAGGTTCAATGAATGTCCATCGGGGTCAGGAAAAACAGGGGTAATTCAAAATATAACAAAAATAAAATAAATAAGCTTGTTTACAAAATCTCCTTTATAATTCTTTCAAAGGAGAATTAAATTTAAAACCTTTAAAATAATATATACTAAACGGGCTGGTATCTAATACACTGAAGGCACGACTGGCCGGTCGTATGCCTTACTGCACCGAGGGCTATCTCTTTTCTCTTTAAACACACTTTCACAATTTTTCTTTCTCTAGCCCGTTCCCTCGGTGGTGGCCAGCTGTGGTGGAACACAGCTCTGGAGCCCTGGTGAGCTTCCCTACGCGCCTCTCCCAATGTCTCGTCTCATCGTGCCCCTCGATAGGCGATCCACGGCTGAGAATCAAGCATGCTTCTCCAACTCGGTCCACGCTCCCACATATATTGGAGCCCCGAAGAGCCACTTAATTACTCATCTCGTATCCCCCTCATATATTCATCATATATATATATATATTCAAAACATATATGTTTAAAACATTTAAACACACACAAGCTTCTAGATTTTAAAATCATCTCACCCTCTAAGTGGGTGTATCACAAAATAAAAAGTGCGTGTCGTGGATTACCCTTATCCTAAAAGCAGTTGTAAAACCTTTTAAAACAATTTATATTTTTAAAACATTTAAAAATGTTTGTCCCTAGTGGCTAAGCACTAAAAGTAAGGCCACTCACAGTATTAGGGGATTTGTATACTCACAAGCGCTCTATGTAACTTAACCTTCGGAGCATCGTCGCATTCGATTCACCTTGGAGCCCTAGTACACGGAAATACGTTAGCATTCATAATTAAATTATGAATGCACTTATGACGCTCTAACATGACCTAAGATTGGGCTTGAGTGTGATTCGGGGCTTAGAAAAGTGTCCGGGAGGTTTCGGGGCTAAAATCGGACTCTTGATGAAAAATTGCCAAAATGCCTCCGGGCCCCACGCTCGGACTGGGCTGGGCCCTACCCGGGTTGGGCCAAGTTCTACGCAAAATTTGGCTTAAAAAGCCCTCCTACGAGATATTTATATATTATAATGATATAATATATAAATATCTAAGATATATTAATATAACATATAAATATCTTAAATATAATAATATAATATAAAAATATCTAAACAGGGACTCGATCGGCCTGTTTCTCGATCGGTCTCTCCCCCGGTTTTTGCACTCGTTTCTCCTCCTTTCGACGTACAAACATAGACAGACGATCCTCATGGCATCCATGACGGATCCGCCAAGGCGAAAACGTGAAACACCGGTCCAATTTTCGTAAAACCGAGATTTAGCCTAAATTGACTAAATCTCATATTTATTCTCACCCGGTGCATAGAAATGTATGAAAATGGAGTATGATGTACATTAAGGTGAGTACTATAACATACTAAAACTCACCTTATTTCACTGACCCGATATCCGCCGATTTGAGTTTTAAAATTTAAACTGGTCAAAAGCTGAAAACTGAGATCTATGCTAAATCGATGCATGGAAATGTGTGCAAACTTAATGTAACATAGATCGAGGTGAGTAGAATAACATATTAGAAACTCACATTGTTTTGTCAGCCGGTTTGTCTGGATTTGCCAATTTTCCAAAATGCCTCCGTTTGGCTCTAGAGAGAAAAAAGAGAAAAAGAAAGAAAAAAGAAAAAGAGAAACGAAGGAAAAAGCTTCGGCCCTCCCCTATTTATAGGGGAGCCTGACACCGGGTCTACTCGGGCCCCGGGTCAAACTTTTTCCCCTTTTTCAACTTTCTTTTATTTTCACTCGTTGGCTAAATCCTTTGATTTCTTGTGCCAACGGGGCCCATAATAAATTTCTAGGGACTTAATTGGAGGTCTTTTGGTATTTACTAATTTCCATGCATGGTTAATTACTTTATCTTCCAACTTTGTCTTATCCTAATTTGAACTTCTCTTCTTAATTAGACACATCCGAACCGATGTATTGTTCACTTAAAACGCCGTCTTAACTATTCCATTTCTACGAAAAAGTCGTATTAGGTCCGGGTGTGTCAACTCTCCCCTCCTTCTAAAAATTTCATCCTCGAAATTAAATGAGGTAGCTTGGGGAGGTTTGGCTTCCATTCGAAGCCCTCCATTTGTTTCCGAATAGTGTTCGCATCATTATTCGCTGCTGAAATCCACCACGCTTCCGCTGCGCACTCTGATCATTCTCTTTCTCAAGAGTGGCTTCATCGCTCTTCTACTCTTGAGTTTGAACCTCATATTTTCCTTAACATAGCCTACCCTTACCTATTCGTGGGTTAGGCTCACTTCACTTTGGCCATAACACTTGGAGGTTCTTCCTCCACTTCAGCTATGTTTACTCGATCTTCTCATTTCGTCCTTGTCTCATCCTCCAAGTCTCTCTTAACGAGACTTCTCTTTTGTTATTTCTGAGGTTCCACACCTCTTACTCTTCTTAGGAGTTCCTTCTCTTTTTCATTGCTAGTGCCTCTCACTTCGAGGCCATCCTCCGACGTGTTTCTCGTCGTTTCTTGGTCTTGTTCTCATCTTTGTAACCAAGCTATTGGGAAAGACCTTAGCTTAACTCCTTCGCCTCCACGGCGAGGATGCGGTGAGTTAAATGTCTTTCCCCCTACCTTGGTTTTGTTTCTCCGTTTCGTTCCTTACTCCCATTCTCTCTTTTTCCAATCTCTTTCCATTTAAAACTCATGGCGTATGAGTCGAGCTCCAGTACACACTGGCCCACACTCAGCCATATCATTTCAGAGGAATCAGAGATCATACCCTCTCGGCTCTCACAATCTGACCCACTCTTTGACCGCCAATCACAATCACACATAGGGCCCTCGGCCCATCATATCACATACAGGGCCCACGACCCATCACATTTCTCATCCTCTTAGGGATGGAGAACTCTAGGAGGCCTCATGCTCTCCCCAATCACACACTGGGCCGGTCCTCTTGAGTGGTCATCATAAAGATCCTCAAGATCTCGATCTCTGATCCTTCCTCTCATAGGGACACCTCACATGGCTCCCAAGTCAATTACACTTGAGCCTCGACCTCATACCCATCCATGCCATTTCTCTAGCCTCTTAGGCTTTCATTTGTCTTTTAGGCCTCTTAGGCCTCTCAAAAAGGGTTATCTTTCCCCATTGACATTCCTGTCAACACAAGACGTAGCAGATCGTACCCTGTCATGATCGCTACGTGCTCTTTGTCTTTGTGCTTCTCTTCACTATGACTTCCTTTTCCTCTTTTCATCAACGGTGTTATCTAGGGTTTCCTTATCCCCATCTCTACCCTTTTCTCTCCTTTCACTCGCCCACAGTCCATTGTGGGGTCCACATGTTTCTTGCATTCTCATCAATACCAGACTAGGCAAATCACGCACGTCAACATCGTGCGGCATCCTTTGTAGCTTCATTATCTCCGTTCTTCTTCTTCTTAGGGTTTCTCGCCCCCTTACTCAATTTTACCCTTTTCTTGGGTCGGTTGCCATTTCTTGGCATTAATTGCAGTTCTTGTCATCTTTATGCCATTTTTCTTAGGGGCATCTCCATATTCTTTCTCCTCTCCATACTCTTTTAACTTTATTTATATGACCTTTCACGTCGTATCCAAGGTTTCCTTTACCTTGGCTTCATCTTTTCTTTCCTTGCTTCCTTCTCTGATTTTCTTCATTATCTTCATCCTTATTTCTCTTTTCTTCAAACACCTTTGTTCCTCTTGGGTGTTAGAATTTCCTTTCTGCTCCTCATACTGACTGTGCTCATAGGAGTTCATGAGCTTAATCAATTCCTTTCCTTATCCCCGTACTCCTTTCATTGAGTACTCGGGGTTCTCTCTTGTCATCCTTTCTGTCTCAGTTCCCGCATCTCTTACTTTTCATATGTGGGTTTCCTTTATCTTAGCCGTCTTGGGCTCTTAATACCTTAATACCTCTTCTTTGTCTTTCGATGCCATGGTTTATTTATCGCGGACAACACCTTTCTCTATTCTCCATTGCCTCACAATCTTGTCCGTGCCAAGCTAACTCCATTTTAACTTGGTTAAACTCATCTCCACATCATTTCTTCACTTATCATTCTTCGGGGAGGTTATCCTTAAAGTTAGCTTACTCCCCTCTTTTTAAAAATTCAACTTATCCTTTATGTTCTTTGACTCCTTACTCTTAATTCCTTTTATCTCACTTTACTTCTTCGTTCTCATCCTTTTGTCTCTTTCGGTTCCAACCATTATTCTGGTTTATCCTCTTTCTTTCTTTAACTTTTACTTAGGTCGATCCATTTTCCTCATTACTGGGTGTGATCATTCTTCAAATCTCCATTATCATTATTATTCTCATCATCATCATCCTTTCACCCTTGTTTACTCCATCATGCTTTGATATCTTCATTCTTTATTTCTCTTTTCTCTTCTTCCATTCAGTCTTTACCCGTTATCTCTTAGGATACATTTACCCCATTCACTCGTTTCCTTCGAGTGCTTCTTCTCTTATGTTTTCTCCAATTTTTCTTTCTATCCAACCTCCTTATCTTCCTCTATCACTTAAATAATCAAGGGTTCCCATTTCCTCTCATTTCACCAATCCACACTTTAACCCTTTTGTTCTTTTCTTCCACAATCAAGTAGTCGGGGGTTTTCCTCTTCCTTTCACCAATTTATCTCCTTGACCCCTTTTCTGTCTCTCGGTTCTGGCCTCCGATAATCATTGTTTATTCACTCTCTTCTTTGACTTATTCGTTTTATGATGTAGTGCCTTAGCTTGACTCAGTTTGGGGTTCATTATGCTCGACTTTCTTCAGCTAACATCCGTTTCTAAGTCTTTTATTCGCTTTCTTTCACTATATCTTCCTTAATCCTTTTTTAGGCTTCTTTTAATCTCCTTTTTATGCTCTTCTTTAATCTAACTCTAAGTTACCTACCTAGGTTTTGTCCCGAAACCAAATTTTCTAGTTTTATTCTTTTACTAATCCTGGTCAGCCATTTGGAGCTATTAACCTATGATTCATTATGAAATTCTTGCTAGTTAAAGTTAAAATTTTCTAAGGTGTGTTATGCTTTTCTTTCTTTCTTATCAAGGCTCTATTCCTAATTAACCAAAACTTAGTCCATCAGCTGAACTAAGTTTCTCTTTTTCCCACCCCATTCGTCTCTGATTAGCCTAGAATTTTCTTTATCTAGAGTTTTATGCTTTCTTTCTTTATTAAGAAAGCCTTCGCACTACATCATGACATTCCTTTATCCTTTGTTAAAGGGCGTGCTTTTCTTTTCTTTTCCCCTTCTTCTTACTCACCAGTTCCTTCTGGTGATGTCCTTTAAGTTTTGAGGAACATTCTCTTTATATTCTTCATTTACACACATGCAGGCATTCCCATCATTGTTGTGCATTACACTTTCTCCATTGGCTTATTTCCCATTGACTTCATCAAGATTATTTCTTATTATTCTTTGGAGGTCTCTTCATTCTTACTCTCATTATCAATCAATGATAAGGGGTAGATCACCTTTAACCCTTTAGAAGTGAAGGTTTTTAGCTGATCTCTCTCCTTATTCTGTTTCCTCCATCTTCATTTCCTTTCTCTTTTTTGTCCAATATCCTCTCTTAACAATGGTATCCAATGGTCAGACAAGTAGTAATGGATGTATTACTCGTTGACCACTTGGATGTAATCTCTTTTCATTCTTTCCTCATTCTCCATCTTATCATTCTTGCCTTATTCCTCCTCATTGTTTCCCAAGAATGGCTCATCTCTTGCTCCTTCTTCCTTACTCTTCCTTTTTGTCATCCTTGAATCCTTTAGGGTTTTCTTTTATTAATCCTTTCACATCCTCAAGTGATTCTCCCATATCTCACCTCTCGTGATCTTGAGCTCACTCGATCTCTTCCAACTTACTTGGATGCTTCTCCTCGATTGACTCCAGATGAACTCTCTTTCGTCCACCAATACCCCGCTTTCTTTCACCACTTACACACCATGGTGTAATAATAGAAGAAGTTAGCTAGCCCTTACTACCACTTCTCTCACTTCATGCTCATGCCCCAGAGCATCATCCAGGCAATCTGTGGGCTTATCCCACCAGACTTGCCAACCGGTGGGCTCTTCAGCGATCCCTTCGCTTGGCTATCTCTTCCTTGGCCTCACATTTCATCCTTCCATTTGTTGCCTTGTGAGGTCCTCCTCAATCCTTCATCCCTTTACTCAGATGCTTCATCTCACTTCATGAGGTTTTTGGTCAACCACGTCTTTCGTGATCGACTCCTTCGATCCTTTCGTCCTAACCCAACTCTCTCTCTTAGGCTACACACTAATGGTGTAGAGAGCAAGAGAAGTGAGGTTAGCATTCACGCACGTTAGCCTCATCTTGGCCTCGTTCTAGCCGCTTCACTGCCTCCCAACTCTTACACATCACTAGTGTAAATAATGGGGGAATGCTTCTAATTTACGCTTCAAACTTGCTGCTTTACTAGCGAGTCTCGATTTTCACAACTTCGAAGGTTAAGCATCGAAGGTTGTGAGCATCGAACCAGTGTCCTTCACTGGCAAGCCTCTAATTAGGCTTTCTTGGAGGATTGGACGAGACATCATCTATCTCGTCACCTCAAGGGAAATACCATCCCTTGCATAGTTTAGCTGTCGAGTAGGAAGGAATATTAAAAGTTGAAAATTTGGGTTTGGGGAGTTTCTTGGATAGCGTGCCTTACTTGCACGAATCTCGAGGAGAAGGTGGTCGTGGTGTCACCTCACTTAAGACCACACTCGAGAACCCTATTTGGTGGCTTGCTACTAAAGAAGGTATTCTAAGAGTAGGTTTGATCATTTATGACGCTTTCGAGTAGTTACATACTCGAACTCTGGAGTTCTAAACCTATTTAATCCATTGGCTTCGAAAACGTTTGAAACGTTTAAAAATACTTTGAAAACACTTTATAGCTTTTGAAAACAGTCAGAATCTTTTAAATGCTCTGATATCATTAAAGTTGTCACACCCCGACCCGCCCGGGTCGGCCACGTGGTAACCGCTGCACTACCTCGAAGTACGTGTCTACAACCATTCATCCGGGGCACTGCAAGGCTTGAAATAGATATCATTGCTGCAAAACAAAACTAAAGTTTTAATTAGAAATCATTTAATAAAACATTTACTTTATAAGCAACACCAGTGGATTAATTTAAAAGAATACCTATGCAACGGAAAACTGCTAAGCCTAAGCCACCGACGTCTCCTAGTGAGCCTCCGTTCTATTTGCTGACCCCGTACGTGGATCTGCATCCATCCACATTGGATACAGGTGAGTGACAGAGGTTCAATGAATCTCCATCGGAGTTAGGTAAAATAGGGGTAATCTAAAATATAACAAAAATAAAATAAATAAGCTTGTTTTCAAATTTTTTTTTTTATAATTCTCCAAAGGAGAATTAAATTTAAAACCGTTAAAATAAATATATACTAAACGGGCTGGCATCTAATATACTGAAGGCACGACTGACCGGTCGTATGCCTTAATGCACCGAGGGCTATCTCTTTTCTCTGTAAACACACTTTCACAATTTTTCTTTCTCTAGCCCATTCCCTCGATGGTGGCCAACTGTGGTGGAACATAGCTCTGGAGCCCTGGCGAGCTTCCCTACGCGTCTCTCCTAAGGTCTCGTCTCACCGTGCCCCTCGATAGGAGGTCCAAGGCTGAGAATCAAGCACGCTTCTCCAACTCGGTCCACGCTCCCACATATATTGGAGCCCCGATGAGCCACTCAATTACCCATTTCGCATCCCCTTCATATATTCATCATATATATATATATATATATTCAAAACATATATGTTTAAAACATTTAAACACACACAAGCTTCTAGATTTTAAAATCATCCCACCCTCTAAGTGGGTGTATCACAAAATAAAAAGTGCGTGTTGTGGATTACCTTTATCCCAAAAGCAGTTGTAAAACCTTTTAAAATAATTTATATTTTTAAAACATTTAAAAACGTTTGTCCCTAGTCGCTAAGCACTGAAAGCAAGGCCACTTACAATATTGGGAGATTCGTATACTCCCAAGCGCTCCATGTAGCTTAACCTCTAGAGCATCGCCACATTCGATTCACCCGGAGCCCTAGTACACGGAAATACGTTAGCATTCATAATTAAACTATGAATGCACTTATGAGGCTCTAACATGACCTAAGACTGGGCCTAAATGTGATTCGGGGCTTAGAAAAGTGTTTGGGAGGTTCCGGGGTAAAAATTGGACACTTGAAGAAAAATTACGAAAATACCCCTAGGGGCCCATGGGCCGCCCACTCAGGCTGGGCCAAGCACTTAGAAAAGTGTCTGGGAGGTTTCAGGGCTAAAATCGGACTCTTGACGAAAAATTACCAAAATGCCTCTGGGTTACCGTGGGCCCCACGCCAGGACTGGGATAGGCCCCACCCTGGTTGGGCCAAGTTCTACATGAAATTTGGCTTAAAAAGCCCTCCTACGAGATATTTATATATTATAATGATATAATATATAAATATCTAAGATATATTAATATAACATATAAATATCTTAAATATAATAATATAATATAAAAATATCTAAATAAGGACTCAATCGGCCTGTTTCTCGGCCGGTCTCTCTCTCGGTTTTCGCACTTGTTTCTCCTCCTTTCGACTTGCAAATATAGACAGGCGATCCTCATGGCATCCATGACGGATCCGCCTAGGCAGAAACGAGAAACACCGGTCCAATTTCTGTAAAATCGAGATTTAGCCTAAATTGACTAAATCTTAGATTTATTCTCACCGGGTGCGCAGAAATGTATGAAAATGGAGTATGATGTAGATTAAGGTGAGTACTATAACATACTCAAAATTCACCTTATTTCACAGGCCCGATATCCGCCGATTTGAGTTTTAAAATTTAAACCGGTCAAAAGCTGAAAACTGAGATCTACTCTAAATCGATGCATGGAAATGCATGCAAACTTAATATAACGTAGATCGAGGTGAGTAGAATAACATATTAGAAACTCACCTTGTTTTGTCAGCTGGTTTGTCGGGATTTGTCAATTTTCCAAAATGCCTCCGTTTGGCTCCAGAGAGAAAAAGAGAAAGAGAAAGAAAAAAGAAAAAGAGAAATGAAGGAAAAAGCTTCGGCCCTCCCCTATTTATAGAGGAGCTCGACACCGGGTCTACTCGGGCCTCGGGTCAAACTTTTTCCCCTTTTTCAACTTTCTTTTATTTTCACCCGTTGGCTAAATCCTTTGATTTCTTGTGCCAACGGGGCCCATAATAAATTTCTAGGGACTTAATTGGAGGTTTTTTGGCACTTACTAATTTCCATGTATGGTTTTACTTTATCTTCCAACTCCGTCTTATCCTAATTTGAACTTCTCTTTTTAATTAGACACATCCGGACCGACGTATTGTTCACTTAATACACCATCTGACAATATTCCATTTGTACGAAAAAGTCGTATTAGGTCCGGGTGTGTCAAATATCGTACTATCTAAGTCTACCCCCTTCGTACAACAAAATTTATAAGTTACATACCACGATCCCATATTCGTACCATGTATCGGAATATATCCCATTCCAGGTAACTATGATTTATACTCATTGTAAGATTAAAAAGAAAATTTCTTTTTTTGGTTACAAGAGATGAATATTAAAAGAGTGAATGCTACCATCCAACCATTGTGGTATGAACTTTTGTATGAACCACCATGGCCGCACCATTATTCCCCCTATTTATGTGAAATTTAAATTAATTTTCTTTTCTTCATTTTCTTAGTTTAAATTAATTAATTTGTTCACATGGATTAGTAACTTTGATTAATTTTGTAATTCTGATTAGGTTAAAATAATTTATTGGTAATTTTTTATTTTTTAGGTTAAAAATTAAATTAAAAGAATATATGGTTTTGATGATATTAACACTGTTTGGAGATGATGATTATAATTTTAGGTATGAACCTTTGTTTTTTCTTTCAAGAATTTTTTTTATGATATTAGATTGTGGATAGGGTTGAATTTTTTTTCAAAATTTTATTTACGGATGAAGAATATATGATTTTGAGATGATTAACACTATTTGATGGATGATAAATTTAATTTTGGGATGAACTTTTAATTTTTTTTTATGATATTGGACTATAAATTGATTAAATTTAATGCAAATATAAGCATATGACATATTTAAGTTTTAAAAGTGTATTCTTGGAGTTGATTTTTTTAAAAAAAATCCTCTTTTGGGGATGTTAGTGTCAAATTTAGCAATAACTAAAACGACATCGTTAAAGGCAGAGGGGGGGGATTAAGTAGCTTGGTTAGCAATGGCGTCGTTTTGCATCATGAGGGCCTTGCTACAAAGTAATGCTGTAGGCTATAATATATGCAAGACCAAGACCAAATAATTAATAGTTTGGAGTCATATAGACTATTCGAAACAATAAGCGGGAGTTTGGATATTGTGCAGGTAACTCAATGTAGAAAACTGCCAGGTAATGGGAATAAACCATAGAAAGAGAGAGATAAAAGGGGAAGAAATGGAGCTTGAAAGGGGACGAAAAAAGGATGAAGAACCAACATTTGTCTTTCTCTTCAGTTTTAGCTTGTTTTTTATAGTTGATAGCTTGGATAGTTTCATTACTTTAACTAGTTTATTTTCTTTTACAGTAGGACTAATTTTTCTTCTAGTTCTTTTTTGTATTGTTTGACTCCCCTCTTTCGCATTTAATCATTGAAAGCGAGAACCTTTTCCTCCTAATCGTCTGAAAAATAGTTTCTGACTATCGCCAGAAATAATGCCGAACAATATATTGCAACGCCTAGTGGGACACTAGGGAGTCCATGCCACCAAAGAAGCGAAGCAGAATAGAACAAGTGAGTGAAAGGGATAACAGTCATGGCTCCACTCAGGAACAGGAACCAGTACAGAGAAATGAAGGAGAGAATGTCTCCGAGCAAAACCAGATATTGTCAACTCAAAACCTAGAGATAGTGTTTGAAGCAGTTTTGCAGAAGATATATAAGAAAAACGATTAGTTGACCGACTAGGTAAATAATGCAGTAGCAAATTTTGTTTCTCTATCATTTGAAAATTTTGGTGCAACATTAACAGATGCAATGAATAATTTTAACAAGCAAATAGCAGCATTATCTAATAATATAAATAGTTACTCGATTAGATTATCAAGTTAACCAAGACATGTAAGAAATAGTCTTGGTGGAGAACGTTCACCAAATAATAGTAGGATTAATCCATCAGTAGAGAATCAAGGTAGAATCAGCAATATGATGCCACCACCAGGAATTGCTAGTGTTATGCCTATAGTTCCTGGAACAATGATTCTGGGTACTAATATACCTTTTAACCCACCAATGAACCCTAATAGCTTTGTATATGGATCCCTTAATGCAAGTACTTCTGGAGTAGGTCCTAGAAATAGACCAATTAATGGTCCAAATACAGGGAATATAATTTCAAGCACAGGGGTCCCTGCTACAATTGGACTAAGAGATGTAGATATGTTAAATAATAACATACCTAGAAATTGAACCAACATGTTTGGGTGCAGATAGGGTAAGCGTGATAAACGCAATAGTTCCTGGAGTAGGAGTAGGGGATTATGACATGGGGATAAATAGGAGTATACCTCATGGGAATTTGAACACTACTCAACAGACTAGGAGTGTTCCACCTGTAGGATATGCCAATGTTATGGCCGCTCAACTAGGGAATGAAAATAGAATTTGAGAACAGGCATTAAATGTGTTAGAAGAACAGTTGTTACTAGGTGTACGTTTGATTAACAGGCCAGTGTATGTCGCAATGTTATCCGATCTGACGACGGATTTGGGACTTGAGAGAATTTTATGGAGTCGCCACTAACCATTTTTGTTTAGGTGTGGTTAGTCACCTATTAAGAATCTACCTAACTTAACATTGGCCGTTAGATGGCGTACTTAAGCTGGGTAGGTCTCGGTCTGCGGAACGGAGAACTGGAGTCGGGAGTACGGTTACGTGCGGGGAAGGATGAGCACCCCCACAAAGCCCGTCAAGATGACGGTACCGATTAATTTAATAATATTTAGGCCTAAAAAAATGTCTTTATAATTTTCCTTTTTGTTTGATTTTTTTTATTTTTGTAATTTTCTATTATTTTTATTGAAGTAAACTTAAAAAAAATAAAAGCAGGTTTCGAAATTTTTTTTTTATACTTATGAAAAGTTGAGAGAAAACCATATTCCAAAACATTTTTTATATTATTTTTGAATGAGATCAAAATTCATTAAATGAATCAAGGTTTATTATTACCATCTTAAATCAATATTTAAAAAAAAAAACATCAAGTGAATTCTTTCAACTTTTGATTTTTTTTAGGAAATTCATTTTTTATTCAAGAAAAGCAATTTTTTTCTTTTTGAGAAATTGACATTTAGAATGAAACTATTGGATAGCCTTTTTTTCAAAAGTCCGTTTTATTACTCCATTCTTTTTTGAACAACTTTCATTTTTTATTTTTTTATATTTTAGTTTTGAGATTTTTCAAAATTTGCAATCTTTATTGAATATTTGAATGTTTGAGGAGTAAAATCTTATTTTTGCCAATTAAAAAAATGGCGAGGATTTTATCAAGGCCTACGATGAACCTCGCCCAATTCTGGGTCTGATTCAAAATGGGTCTCTTATCTAAAAATTCGGACTAGGTGTGAATTTTCACCCTCCCAAACTGGATCCCGTGATTAAATCCTCATAGCTTAAACCACTTGTAAGGATTTTGTTAGACATAGGTGATCACTCTTTTACTTTTATTATTTAACGTAAAGGTTTTATTGTCCTTATTGGCTTAAGAATTTATCATTATTGATTTATTTATTTTTTAAAACTAACACCTATAATTTATTTAGATGCCTAAATGCATGGCATATGAAATGTTATCTTATCAATTTTAAAAATAAGGATAGTAAGGATTTTATCAAGACTCACCGTGAACCTCGCCCAATTCTGGGTCTGATTTAAAATGGATCTCTTACCTAGGAACTCAGATTAGGTGTGAATTTTCACCTTCCCGAAACGGATTCCATGATCAGACCCTCACTATCCCCGCATATCATTACTCGCATGGATGATAATAATAATAATGATATGAGCGACAATAAAATGCATGTCTTAAAATTTTAATCAATAAGTCATTCATTATTTCAATCTCAAAAGCTTATTTCTCCTTTATTATTCTATTTTAAAGTAACTTTAACATTCTTTTTTTTAAAAAAAAAACCTTATTATCACATATTCCTCTTATTATTCCCTTTATTCACTAAAGAAAATATTCAAATTTACTAGAAGAATTACGCAAACAATTAGCACCAATATAATTTAAAAAAAATGGTTTAGTTCAATTGATTTTATTATTACTTACTCCATTTGTCTTATACACATTTTGTTTCCCAAGATGTTAATAGGCTTCAGAAGTAGACATGTTGTGGGGTCATGCAAATCATAACAACGGATAACCATTATGTATTTTTAGGAGCAGATTAGTCAAGAGGAAGAGCCAATAAACGGCAAAGACAAATAAATAACAATTAATCCAGACAAAGCGGCAAAGAAAATATACCGAAATTAATGAATTACTTGCTACCAAACAGATTAGCCCACGCAGATTTTTTTTGTATATTCCCTCAAACACCAACTAAAATTTTCCAAATCTAGATTCCAGGACCATGGATTTCCAACTCCGGTGAAGCCAATTCCACCATTGGGATTGAGAAGAGATCATGCAAGAGCTCCTCCACTGAGAATCAAACGGAAGAAAAGGGTAAGGGTTTCTTCTTTTTTTGTTTTTTTTTTGTTTATTTTTTTTGAGGGCTGAAAGTTATTGATAATGCTTTTTATTTGGTGTATTGAGGAGAGATTAAGAGGAAGAGCAACAAAGGGTTTGGGGAACTCAATGGGGTCTTTCGGTGGGAAGTAGTGCTGAAAATCCCTCCAAGGAATGGAAAACGATGGCCTTTTAAAAGAGGAAGGTAAGGTGTTTTTTACTGGAAAACTTGCACAAAACCTTTCACTGATCAGATTTCAAAGAAAGGATTACAAGCAAAAAAAAAAATTTCTTTTCAAAAAACTCTAGAACCAAAAAAAAACTACCCTCCATTTTTTTTGTGATCGACTGTGCTTGGCCCTCCTCCTCCCTTTTTTCTTTGCTTGGCCTCTCTTTATATATTTTTCTTTGCTTGGCCCCCCTCTCTACATTTTTTCTTTGCTTGGCCCCCCTCTCTACATTTTTTCTTTGCTTGGCCCCCCTCTTTACGTTTTTTTCTTTGGTGCAATTGGTTGTTTATATTACTGACTCCACTTTTGCTGTCTTTGGAGGATCACCCAGCTGTCAAGGAGAAAAGTTGATAAGGAGAGAAGTTGCCTGAGGGAATCACGTGGAGATGTTTGCTGATTAGAAATGACAAATGGGTCTTGTTATGCATTGATTGCATAATGGTCCTGTTAGAGCTTAATTTGTATAAATATGTGCATAATAATTGGATGGAATTAGACACTTTGGAGCTATAAGATTGACTAATTAAAGTGCTTTTCCATTTGTAGGTGATAATGAAAGATTGTGCAAATATGATTTTAAATGGTCAAATTTAGTGCCAAAAGTGAAGAAAAGAGGCAGCTTAGAGGCCTGAGAATGGACACTGAACGACCTCAACAATTGAGCCTTTGATGCTGAGTTTCGCAGCAGGGGTCGTTAGGCAACCTTGACAAGGCTGCTGGGTGGCCTGGTCTGGCAGCAGTAACTGAAATTCCGAAAATTTAGGGAGCAGTTGAGCCACGCCTTGTTGCTGCTATATTTGACTTTGGCAACTAAGGAGAAGACTTCCCACATGCTTTTGACTTAGTCAAAGGCTGGAAAAGACTCTTGTACCCTTAATTAACCTTAGAATAGAAATTTATATTAGGATATTTTAAGTAATTTCACTAATTGAGCTTAGCCTATAAATAAGCTCTTCCTTGTTCATTTCAAGAGGGGAATTCAGTTAGTTAGTTTCTCAGAGGAGAGAGAGAACGAATTGTATTCATTTTCTTTGAATTTCAAGTTTGTAGAGAGAGGATGAACCTTTCTTCCATGGAGGTTTCTTCCCCAATTATGTGTAACTAAACTTAAACATTCAATCTAGCTTTCAATTATCAAATTCTCTTCAATCTTGGTAAGATCTGAACTTAAATGACTTCAATTGATTTGTATTCATCTTTTTTCTATGCATATTGATCTCTCCTTGAGAGAAGATCAAGTAATTCTATGTTTTTCTTAAGTGATGATGGCCACATTGCTTGGGCAAGCCTAGATTACTAGTCAATTGGACAAATCTCTGTCGCGATCACAGGATTTAGCCATTAAAGTGACAAATCAAGCTCTCTTCGAGCTTGAGGAAGAAGGAGTTCGAAATTAAATCTAAGACGCTGAGTCTAGGTTGTTTCGGTTGGCTAAGATCACTTAGATCTTCATGCTCTTTTGTATTTCTTGCATATTCGCTGAGAAGTGGAAGATTTATGGAAGAAGAAGTTAGGAAACAGCCTGAGCTAGCCTAACTTTAGGATTAAAGAAGTGATAGGACTAGGAACAAGCCGGAGCTAGCCTAGTTACGCCAACTATAATTTGATTGAAGGTGTCTTTGATCAATGATCCATAGATTGAAGGGAAGAGATGATTGATTGCTAGGTTGAAGCTTTACTTAGATTGATTTTGTGTTAATTGATACTTTAGTTTTTGATTGCTTAGCTTGCTGTTCTCACCTTTAATTTTCTGTTTTAGTTGAATTTAAATTGCTCAATTCACTTACAAACCCCCGATTCAATAGCATTCCTAGTTTAGTGTTTGTGTTGTGCTTAAATGTTTGTTTAGTGTGAAGATAGAAAGAGAAAAAGAAGTAAAGTTTTCTCCTTGTGGATCGATCCTAACTGCCACTAAGACTAGCTATTTGTGAGGTTATTTGTTGAGAATTTCACGACAAGATTCTGCTTCAACAGGTCCCATATTTGAAAAATTCATCAAAGAGGCCCTACAGAAAACATAATTAGCTGATTTATGCAAGAGAATCATGTGGGGGGTTTGCTATTTGAAATGACAAATGGGTCTTGTTATGCATTGATTGCATAATGGTCCCGTATTTGAAAAATTCATCAAACGAGTCCCTACAGAAAACATAATTAGCTGATTTATGCAAGAGAATCACGTGGGGGTTTGCTATTTGAAATGACAAATGGGTCTTGTTATGCATTGATTGCATAATGGTCCCATATTTGAAAAATTCATCAAACGAGGCCCCACAGAAAACATAATTAGCTGATTTATGCAAGCGAATCACGTGGGGGTTTTGCTATTTGAAATGACAAATGGGTCTTGTTATGCATTGATTGCATAATGGTCCCATATTTGAAAAATTCATCAAACGAGGCCCCACAGAAAACATAATTAGCTGATTTATGCAAGCGAATCACGTGGGGGGTTTGCTATTTGAAATGACAAATGGGTCTTGTTATGCATTGATTGCATAATGGTCCCATATTTGAAAAATTCATCAAACGAGGCCCCACAGAAAACATAATTAGGCATGTTGCAATTTCCAAATGGATGACTTAAAAGTTGAGTAGCCCTTTCAAGAACTGATTTTAGAACAACAGATGCGCCATGCCCAGCAGGGCTTCCAAAGGGCCAAAGTGGTGGCTGCTCTGAGGAACAAACAACCGCAACGAGGCAAGCACTAAGTGCACGAAGATCCATGCCGTTAACACATAGAAATTGTCTCTGCAGGATTACTAGTTGTCTCGGCTGCTGCCTGATTATAAATTGATGAGATCGTGGCCATTGGATTTGCTTTTGTTGTTTTATTATTCAAGGTCACATGAGTTATGAATCAACCACTTGCAAACTTTAGTGACGTGGATGCATGAGCAAAAACATCTAGTGCCACACGTTATTTGTGAACTCCTTTTTTATTATTGAGTTCATTTTTTTTTATTTCTTGATCAATTTGAGTTCATCTTAACTTAGAAATTAAAATTCCTAGATAAGCAAATTAATCTTTAATTGCACCAAGCTTAAATTGGATCATTAATTCTTTCCAATGGCTAAGTTAAGACCACAACCAAATTATCAATAAATAAAAAAAAAGACTAGGGAACTCAGTAAAAAATTAGTGTCTACAGTTGCCCCTCTTGGCATATTTCTTGAGTATCTAGAGGTGCACGCTTCTAGAGAATCAGGGAATAGGCAAAGATGTAGACACTGCTTTTAAAACAAAAAGTTTCTGCAAAAAACCTCATTGAGAGGGTATTAATGGAAAATAAAAAGTTTTGCAAAGACCTCGTTAAGAGGGCAACAATATAAGATAAGTAGATTTGCAAAGACCTTGTTAAGAGGGTATTAATGGAAAATAAAAAGTTTTGCAAAGACCTCGTTGAGAGGGCAACAATGCAAAAATAAACAAATTTGCAAAGACCTCGTTGAGAGGGCAACAATGCAATGAAAAACAGTTTTGCAAAGACCTCATTGAGAGGGCAACAATGCAATGAAAAATATTTTGCAGAAACCTCGTTGAGAGGGCAGCGTTGCAATGAAAAAAATAGTTTTGCAAAGACCTCTTTGAGAGGGCAACAATGCAAGATAAAAGATTTTGCAAAGACCTCATTGGGAGGGCCATAAAAAATATTTTGCATGGACCTCGTTGAGAGGGTAGCAATGCAATGAAGAAATATTTTGCAGAGACCTCGTTGAGAGGGCAACAATGCAAAATAAAATAGATTTGTAAAGACCTCGTTGAGAGGGCAATAATGCAAGATAAAAGATAGTTTTGCAAAGACCTCGTTGAGAGGGCAACAATGCAATAAAAAATAGTTTTGCAAAGACCTTGTTGAGAGGGCAACAATGCAAGATAAAAGATAATTTTGTAAAGACCTCGTTGAGAGGGCAACAATGCAATAAAAAATATATTACTGCGGAAAGCCTATAAGGGAAACATTGCATTGAGATATGGACTGCTGGACATTCCTTTGACCTGTTAAAGATACTTATGTCCTATCCTGATCAAATAAATGAAGGAATGATAGGCATTTTTTATGAAGATCTAATGCTATCATGTGATGATCATGTTCTGATGTATGAAATGTTCAATGCTTGACGACAAGTTTTAATGTCCTCTTGATCCATATTCCTGGTAACATGAAATCCTTTGGTAAATGCAAACATCTCTCCATTTGCTCTGACTTGATAAATCTTAGGCGCATCAATGCTTTTCTCAACCCAAAATCTTTGATACTACTGCACATTACTAGTAATTTGGCTTTCAGTTTTCCTTTTGAGGACCTTCCCTCGACATTTTGTTCGTCAAACCTAGCTCAATACCTTTGAATGAAAAACGAGCATTTTCATGCATGTTTTGTTTTCCACTCGTTTATACATATTTTGAAATTCATGAACAACCTTAATGCAAACATCGGATAAATCAAAAATTTCATTGCATAGTTAAGAAGTGAGACCAAAGTAAACAGTTAATCTATTTGATTCAAACTCAAGCAAGATAGACAAGGTTTGTAAAGATTAGAGGAAGGATAATGGTACCTCCCGACAATGAATACTCAGAAACATGTGCATTCGGGATCTGAGTTCTTTTGATTGGCTAACAATACCAACGTTGTTGACAACTCAGCCCATTGAGTGATCCGATCTTGCCCCAATTAGACCCACTGAGAATTGATTTAGCTCATTGAAATGCTGTGCTTATACCTTTCTCTTCCTCCAGCTTAAGCCGCTTTTTCAGGTTTTCAACTTAAGCGACCCCCAGTCGATCTAAGCTGCCCTTTCGGGTTTTCAACTTTGACCTCTCCTTTTTTTTCTTCCTTTTTTTTATTTTTATTATTTTTTTAACTTTTTTTAATTTCTTCTTATTTCTTTTTCTCTTCAGGCATAATATTTCTTCACAGCATCGGCATTAATAGGGCTCGGAAGCTCCCTTCCATCCATTTCTTGTAAAATCAAAGCTCTACCAGAAAAGACCTTTTTGACAACATATGGGCCTTCCCAATTCGGTGCCCATTTTCCTCGAGTATCTCGTTGATTTGGGAGTATCTTTTTCAGCACTAATTCCCCTTCACTGAACTGTCTCGGTTTCACCTTTTTGTCATAAGCTCGCATCATTCTTTTCTGGTATAACTGGCCATGGCAAAGTGCGGCGAGACGCTTTTCTTCAATTAAGTTTAACTGATCATATCTTTCTTGGATCCAATCTGCCTCATCCAAGTTCACTTCCCTGAGTACCCTAAGAGATGGAATTTCCACTTCAATGGGCACCACTGCTTCCATTCCATATACCAGTGAAAAAGGAGTTGCCCCAGTAGATGTCCTTACTGCAGTGCGATAAGCAAGAATAGCAAAAGGTAACTTTTCATGCCAATCTTTATAAGTTTCACTCATCTTAGCCACAATCTTCTTAATGTTCTTGTTGGCTGTCTCCACTGCCCCATTCATCTTAGGTCGATAAGGCACAGAGTTACTGTGAGTAATTTTGAATTGAGAACACAATCCCTTCATCATTCCACTGTTCAAATTTTGAGCATTATCTGAGATAATCCGTTCCGGAAGGCCATACCTGCAAATGATTTCCTTTTTCAAAAACTTAGCAACCACTGACTGAGTGACATTGGCATATGAGGCTGCTTCAACCCACTTGGTAAAGTAGTCAATCATTACAAAGATATACTGGTGACCATTTGATGCTTTCGGAGTAATCGGGCCAATAACATCCATTCCCCACATCAAGAAAGGCCAAGAAATTGCCATAACATGTAGCGGATTGGGGGGAACATGAATTTGATCCGCATAAATCTGACATTTGTGGCACTTTCTAGTATAATTAATGCAATCCGATTCCATGGTCAACCAGTAATGGCCGGACCTCATAATCTGCCTAGCCAATTTGTGACCACTAGCATGAGTTCCACAAACTCCCTCATGTACTTCACCCATAATTCTTTGAGCTTCCTTAGCTGCCACACATCTTAACAAGACTTGATCTCGGGTTTTCTTGTATAAGATCTCTCCATCCAAGTAGAAGTTCGTTGATAATCTCCGAATGATCTTCTTGTCATTTTGTGAAGCATGATCGGGATACTTTTGATATTTAAGGAACTGTACAATATCACAATACCACGGTTTGCTATCTTCTTCCTCCTCAACATTCATGCAATGCGCCGATTCATTTTTCCAGTCAATCCTGATCGACAGAATCTCTGTTCTGTGCCAACTTTAAACATGGAGGCCAACGTAGCCAAAGCATCTGCGACTTGATTCTCTTCTCAAGGTAAATGATGGAAGGAAACCTCCTTGAAGTTCTTTATAAGATCCTGGATATAATCATGGTAAAGGACTAGCTTTGAATCTCTTGTCTCCCATTCTCCCTTTAACTGATATATCATAAGCGCAGAATCACCATACACTTTCAAAGTCTTCGTTTTTCTTTCTATGGCCATTTGAATGCCCAGAACACATGCTTCATATTCTGCCATATTATTGGTGCACCTAAAATCCAACCTTGCGGTAGCTGGGAAGTGATTACCCTCTGGGGATGTCAATACTGCCCCGATCCCATGGCCAATTGCATTTGATGCCCCATCAAAGCACATTGTCCATGTCTCATTGTCTTTTGATTCCTCACCGACTTGGAATATTGCCATTAAATCTTCATCAGGGAAATCAAACTCCATAGGTTCATAATCATCGTCAACCCTTTCTGCCAAGAATTCTGCCACAATACTTCCTTTGATGGCCTTTTGGGAGACATACTGTATATCATATTTCGATAACAATACCTGCCACCGAGCAATCCTTCCCGACAATCCTGGTTTCTCAAATATGTATCTAATGGGGTCCAACTTTGCTACCAATAAAGTGGTGTGGTACAACATGTATTACCTCAATCGATGGGTGGCCCAAGCTAATGCACAACACATTTTCTCTAATGGAGAGTATTTGGCTTCATATTCTGTGAATTTCTTACTCAAATAGTACACTGCATGTTCTTTCTTTCCATTTTCATCTTGCTGCCCCAGTACACATCCCATGGAGTTTTCAAACACAGTGAGGTACAAAATCAATGGCCTTTCGGGTACCGGAGGCACCAGTATTGGTGGATTAGTAAGATAATCCTTGATTTTCTCAAAGGCATTCTGACATTCTTCGTCCCATTCACCCGGATCCCGCTTCTTGAGTAATTTGAAAATTGGGTCGCATTTAGCAGTCAACTGTGAAATGAATCTGGCAATGTAATTCAATCTCCCAAGAAAACCTCTGACTTCTTTCTGGGTTTTAGGCGGTGGCACGTTTTGGATGGCTTTGATCTTATCTGGTTCTACTTCAATCCCTTTTTCACTAACCACAAACCCTAACAACTTTCTAGATGTTGCCCCAAATGTGCACTTGGCTGGGCTCAACCTAAGCTTGTATTTCCGCAACCTTTCAAACAACTTTCTCAAATTGGTTATATGCTCATCCACTGTTCGAGCTTTTGCAATCATATCATCTACGTACACTTCAATCTCCTTATGCATTATATCATGAAACAAAGTCACCATGGCTCTTTGGTAAGTAGCACCAGCATTTTTCAACCCAAATGACATGACATTGTAATTGAAAGTCCCCCACACAGTGATGAAGGTTGTTTTTTGCTTATCTTCAAGTGCCATCTTAATCTGATTATACCCAGAAAACCCATCCATAAATGAGAACATAAAATAACGAGCAGTATTATCGACCAAAGTCTCGATATGTGGCAGAGGAAAATTGTCCTTAGGATTGGCCTGATTCAAATCTCGATAATCTACGCACATCCGCACTTTTCCATCCTTCTTTGGTACCGGAACTATATTAGCAACCCACTCTGGGTACTTTGCTATTTCAAGAAAACCGGCATCTAACTGCTTCATCACTTCTTCTTTTATTTTCAATAGCATCTCTGGTTTCATTCGCCTTAGCTTTTGCTGAACTGGCTTGCATTCTGGCTTGATCGGCAACTTATGCACTACAATTTCTGGATCTAGACCTGGCATGTCTTGATACGACCATGCGAAAACATCTGAATATTCTTTTAGCAAGTCAATCAACTGTTGCTTTTCTCCCTCTGATAAAGTGGTGCCTATTTTCACTTCTTTCTTATCCCCTTCTGTACCCAAATTTACCAACTCCGTGGTTTCCTTTTGAGGCAATATTTGCCTTTCCTCTCGCTCAACTAATCTTAGTAAGTCTTGGGGTAGATCAGAGTCATCAATATCATCACTATCAACTTCCCCAGTATCAATCAACCTTTCAAAATCGAACTCAGGCCTATTGCTCATGTTATCTTCGCATTCATTGACTGTGGACCTGCAAAGGAAGGTTTGAAACGGATATATACAAAGAAATAGAATAGGTATACATAATAAATAAAGCAATGAATTATGAAAGAAAGTTAATAGGTAGCATTCAAGAGGAAAGTATAGGAATTAAAATTTTCAATGTAAACTTTGTTGCATCAAAATCTGAGCATGCATCAATTTGTCATTATGTTTCAAATTATGTATAAACAAAAGGAAAGCCTTAAAACATCCATAAAAATACTTATCAACACTCTTAGGCATAAGTGTCGATTTGACACACAGAAGTTCAAAGTGATTACATCTGCTCAAAAGAAAGTACAGTCGGAATTTCCATGACGGACCAATTGTCTAATTTGATAGCAGTGGAAGTCTCAAAGATCAAAGTTTCCAACTGATCTAACTCTTCTTCATCGATGACTTGGATGGCTACATCTTGCAGAGCTCTTTGTACTGACTGAACTGATGTCGTCATCAAACCATGCTGACCTACATTAACCCATCCGGCTGAGACAAAAGATTGATTGATGTGAGGAAACTCCATCCTTCCCCACTCCACATTTCTCCCTTCCAATCTAGCCAATCTCCGATTCTTTTTCTTCCCCTTCATTTGCTGCTTCTCTTTCCAAGATGGCCTAAAACTTAAGCCAAATGTGTTATCTTGGCTGGGCCAATCTATTAAATCACATTTCCCTTGCAAATTCCTACCTAATCCTTTCCCATCTGACCAACCCTTCTCTTGCATCTGCTTTTTTTGGACAACTAAGTCAACTGGCTTTTGGCTCGCTCATTTCTCAGACATGACTTTCGCAATCTCAAAGGATCGAAATGAGCATTCTAGAGCCTCTTCAGCTGCCTCAATATACGGAGAATCTGATGATTGAGCTACCATTATATCCTCTTCCCCCTTCACTATCACAATAGTCCTTTCTACTCTGAACTTAACATTCTGATGTAATGTTGAAGGAACTGCCCCGTCCAAATGGATCCACGGTCGGCCCAGGAAGCAAGTATAAGAAGGGTTGATATCCATAACTTGGAATACAAGCTCAAATGTGACCAGACCAACCTGGAGAGGAATTTCCATAGCGCCTAACACTTCTCTCCTAGTTCCATCGAGTGCCCGGACGATTAAGTTACTTGACTGCACATGGGACATGTCAATCGGTAATTTCTGTAGAGAACGAAGAGGCATCACATTTAAGGCAGACACATTATCTATAAGTACTCTGGCCATGGTATACCCTTTACAGCGGGTGGTAATGTGAAGGGCTTTAGGGATACCCTTACCTCCCGAAGGTATCTCATCATCTGTAAAAGTGATATAGTTGGATGTACCGATACTACCAACTATATAGTCCATGTCAACTATAGAAATATTCTTGGACACATAAGCTTGGCTCAAAGCTTTTAGTAATGATTCTCGGTGGGCTTCTGAATTTAACAGCAATGAGAGTAATGAGATACGAGTTGGAGTTTTGTTCAATTGATCCACCACACTGTATTCGCTTTGTTTTATTATCTTGAGGAATTCTTCGGGCTCATTAACATTGGCACCCCTAGCCATTTCCTTCTCCAACACCACATCTTGTGTAATTACCAGCCCTTCATCTACCTTGGCCTTTTCTTTCGAAGTTTCGGTATTATCAGAAGAATAGATCCTACCACTCCTAGTAATCCCATCAACATCAGACACTGGCAGGACCGTCGATTCATCAACTTTTTCCATAGTAGAAAAGCTACATTCATAATTCCATGGAACTTGATGCTCACCCTTGTAAGAGAAAAGTTGGGGAAGATTAACTACAAGTGGCGAAGCAGATGTGGGAGCTGGCTTCTCATCATAGTATACTACAAAAGGTTTAAGTTTAGGTGGCTAATCATAATATACCACAAAAGGCTTTGGTTGTGGATGAGTCTCTATGACAGGTGTAATAGGTGTGGGAACAAATGGTTTTGACTTCAAGGGATCATCATAATGAACCATAAATGGTTTCGGCCTTGGAGGCTCATCATAATAGACCACAAACAGTTTCACTGTTTCTCTTCCATCGCCCACTACATTCACATCTAAGTCCCCAGTCTCTACATAAAACTCTATCACAGATTGATCCATCATTCTCTGTACCATTTTACGAAAATGAGTACAGCACTGTATGTCATGATTCGTCTCACCACAATAACAACAATCATCCTTAATTTCCAACTCTTTCCCTCGAATGATTTGGGCCTTGACCAAAGCCCTGAAGATGACTACCATAGGGGTTGTGACCTCTTCAACTGACCTCTTGATGTATTCACCCTCACTGACCATGTTCACAGCTGTCCTTCCATTGTTAGGTAACGGAGTTTGCCCTACATTAGGCTACTGATTCTTATTAAAGCTGAGTTTTCCCTCCCTCACCAAGCCTTGAACTTTAAGCTTTAATGCATAGCAGTCTTCAGTAGAGTGGTCGGTTGCACCATTGTGATAGTCACAATACTCATTGGGTTTATACCAATTAGGATATGGAGGGGTATAGGTTCTAGTGACACGAGGCTTTTCCACTAAACCTTGTTCCAATAATTGAGGGAGTAAGGCAGTGTAAGTGTAAGGAATGGGATCAATGTGGGTTCTGGGTGGTCGATTTTGTCTTTGGATGTTTCCACTATTTGGGGTTAAAGTGTTTGGGGTAGGGAATGCTTGTGTGGTAGGCATAGGTTGGAAAGCTGGCCCAGAGGCAATATAATTGGTAGTAGGAGCTGGGTATTGGTATGGGGTTGGTGGACGGGTATATGAACCTTGAGGTTGTTGGTAGCCACTGGTCGGGTATCGATAATGCGCATACCCCTGATATGGATTCTGATATTGATACTGAGGTTTGGGTTGGTATCCTCCATGTCCAGTTGCATTTACTTCTCCCTCTTTCTTTTTAAGGTTTTGGTTCTTCTTAGTTGAACTAGACTCAGACCCTTTAATCTTGCCACTCTTTATGGCACTTTCTACCATTTCCCCGATCAACACTATGTCTGTAAAACTCTTTGTTACCCCTGACAACAAATGGCTGTAGTATGGGCCTTTCAGCATATTAACAAACATCCTAGTTGTCTCCTTTTCAGTTAAAGGGGGTTGAACTTGGGCAGCCATATCCCTCCACCGCTGGGCATATTCAGTGAAAGACTCAGTACTCTTCTTCTCCATGTTCTGCAAGGTTAACCTATTAGGTACCATGTCACGCCCCGACACCATAATTGGGCACGTAACAATCGCCGCAACCCTCGAAATGCATTCTATTAGGTTAGAATACACTTCAAAGATTGCAAGGCTAAAATGGTCATTTTACCAATTTTACTCCTATACAGTTTTCATCCAGTTTAATACTTAAAACACTTAACTAACATGCAGACATTTCAAAACAGATAAAATATCGAACTGTCATGGCATAAAAATTCATGTAAACACAAAGCACCAAAACTTCATAATATTTACGAAAATGCCATTAGGTTTACGACACATTTTTTGGTGAATTTTTAAACCAAGCTACAGGATTCAGAAAAATACGGTAACAGCTTCAAATATTATTAGACACATTAAAATGGTGAAATAGCTATTTAAACCGACATTCACTTACTCGGTGGGTCCTACACGAATTTTTTGAAAAATAATACAAAGGTTGACTTTTTCACCCTCGGTCAAACTAGAGCCAAAAGCCTAGCAGTTCTCCCACCACAACGTACCTACTAGCGCGGTTAATATCTATAGCCTGAAAAAATATTTTATTAAAACACGGGTGAGTAACAGAGTTACCCAGTGAGTGGATAAAATAATTATATAAACAACAATGTAAAAATCGATATTTATTATAAGGCAATAAAAGTCAAAACCATAAGCATAAATAAAACCATAAACATAAACATAAACAAGGCAAGATTTTCACAAACTTTGGCCCATGTATCATCTATTTCATCCGTCAATTCCTCACTCGAGTTATCGCCTTGGCCGAGGCCGACAACTGAGTAGTGAGTCCCATCTTGAACGGTGGATACCACAAGATGGACTCAAATTACCTTGTGGGTTTCCCTCCGCGCCTCTCGTCAAGGTACATACCACACTCACCACGCCTCTCAAAAGACGGTCCGTGGCTACTTAGTTACTGCAGTAACATAATTCCTCCCTTGGAGGCCACCGTATAGTCACATCTTGGAATTGTGATGGCTTGCAAACCTTTTTATGTTTACTTCGAATAGAAACATTATCTTTGAAAAATTATGTAATAAAACTTTCAATGTTTTGAAATCAATATTAGCAATTTTATCTCAAGACCATTTCCCATATTCAATTCTCAAAACCAAACATTTCAATTTAGCCATCACATTCCATGGGCCATTCACATTTAGCATCATTCAATACACATTCAAATAAACCATTTCTCTAAACACATAGCATAATAATAAACTTTCATGAAACCACATTTAACAAAACAATAAGGAGTAGAGTTTTAAAATTTCGTTATCCACTCACAGTGAGGTCCTCGCTATTCTTGAACGTCCTCACCCGATTCCTTTTCCTTTGATGGTGTAGGAACTCCTAATTTTCATCAACTCATTTAGTTTCTATAGCCATTGCTAAATTTGATTAAAATCTAATCTAAATGCATTGCCATGCATGCCATGCAATAAATTAGAATTCTAACTCCTAATAATACTTTTCACTAATATTCTTCTACCTAATTTTTCTTCAAAATTCACATTTATTCCATTATAGGTTGAAAATTTCCCATAGCTATGGCACATTAAAAATTTCGGCCTTTGATCCAATTTCACCCAATTTCCACAATTTTCTTTCCAAAATTTTTCTTTAACATTTTCACATCAAAATTACTCCAAAACAACTACATTTTCATGTAAATCACAAAATGGAAAAATTCCATTTTTCCTTAAGAATTTCAGCAATAATATTGAAAAATTAAAATTTTCTTTTCCAATGTAATTTAATGGCATTTCCTAGCTTAGTAAGCTTCCATGAACTTCATATTTCAATCCTAAGGTTCCATGAATCCAATTTGTCCTAAAAATCTCAAATTTAAAATTTCTCCATAATTTTTCTAATTTTCTAGATTCATAAGTCTACAAGGAATTTTAAGCTAAACTAACTTGATATTCATGTTTAGCATGCCAAAAACTATAATCTAGGATCAAAATTAGGCATGCTTACCTTGATTTGTGAAAATCCACCAAGAACCCTAGACTTTTCAATTGCAATTTCTCCTCACTTAGCTTGAATTTATTGAAATTGATTTAGGAATGTTAATGGGCTAATCAAGAGGTTTAATTTGATAGGTAATTTTAATAGGCTTGTTTGGAGAATTTAGGACTTGTGTTTTGTGGTGGAAGGTTTTTAAGCTTTCATCAATGGTGGTTGTTCTTCATTTTGCTCAAGGTTGAAGACAACAAAAGCTTAAATGAAATTTCTAGCAATTTCCAAAGTCATGGCCGGATTTTTTTCTCTTCCATAAGATGATGAAATTTGTTCCAAATCTTAGCCATCCATTCCTAAGCCTTTGCCACTTGTCACTAGATGGTTAAGTCCATAAAAGATAATTTTGTTCTTAGTTCCTATTTTGTCCTCCAACAATCACTAAAATTCCATCTATATCCTAAGTCAGTGTAATAAAATTTTCAGTGTATATTTTTATTCTTCAGACAATTTCCTTTTATTCCATTGGCAGTGAAATTTTTAAATTCCCTGTCATTTGTTAACAATTTCAGTCTAAATTTCTAACCTTACTACTAATTCTTTAACAATTCATTTAATTCCATTTATATCCTATCCATAACTTAAGTAAGGCTTAAATTATATTTTCCATGTCTTCCTACTAAATGATGCATGCCGGACGGACTAAGAGAAACAGTAATTTAGAACGGGTATTACAGCTCTCCCCCCCTTAAAATAAATTTCGTCCTCGAAATTTCACATACCGAAACTAGTGAAGAGATGAGGATATTGTCTCCTCATTTGCTCCTCGGGCTCCCATGTTTCCTCTTCTACTTACGCATTTCTCCATAGTGCCTTGACTATCGGAATGCTTTTATTTCTAAGTACTCGTACTTGGGTATCTAGAATCCGGACCGGTTGTACTTCAAAATTCAAGTCTTCTTTCAACTCTATCAGAGGAGCTTCTAAAATATGGGAGGGATCAGGCACATAATTCTTCAGTAGAGATACATGGAATACATTGTGGATTTTGTCCAATTCTGGTGGCAGCTCTAACCGATAAGCTACTGGACCTATTCTTTCAATCACTTTGAACGGTCCAATGTAGCGTGGATTTAGTTTTCCTCGTTTCCTGAACCGGATGACACTTTTCCATGGTGACACCTTTAAGAATACCCTGTCATCTACTTAAAATTCTAAGTCTTTCCTCCGCTTGTCCGCGTAGCTCTTCTGTCGATCATGAGCTGCTTTCAGCCTTTCTCTGATGATTTTGACCTTTTCAGTGGTAAGGTCAATTAATTCACCATTATGGAGCTTTCGTTCACCAACTTCATCCCAATATACCGATATTCTAAATTTCCTCCAATATAATCCTCTTTAATTCTGGATTATTAGGACATACACTTTACCATTCATAGTTAACACTCTATCACTTCTAAGTTGTAGGTTTACTCTTAAGGCTATTGTTTTGTACGGTCTAAGGCTAGCTTGTTTACTTTATACCTTAGTAATCCTTGTCCACGAAATTGGGTGTTTAACCTTTCGGTTCACTCGATGGGAATGAACCAATCGTAAGCAAGTAAAGATACTAATGTTAGTGATAAAGAACTTAAGAAAGTTTGGAAGAGTGACTATTACTGGTATTCCGTACAAACTCGTTAGTACAAGATAATCCGGTGGTAGGTTCTCTCACTACTACAACGCTTCCCTCATACACCACAAGATGTTTAGGGAGCATCCCTTATTCTTCTTGCCTTTATAGTTTTTTTTTTTGTTTTTTGAAATTCTTGGTTCAACCTACTATCCGTCCTTTAGCGCTCTCGAATTCAGTCGACCAAAATAGGTTTCATCACAAAGCTAACAAATCAAGGCTCCACTTACTACATTCCCTAGTTTTTCTTTTAACACTTTCACTTTTCCTTGATGTCTTTACCATGGAAATCGTCATACTTCACGATACTCAATCTTTGATGTTCAAGAACTTTCACCGGTTGTACCTCATAATTTTAATCTTCCTTAAGTTCAACTGGTGGTACTTCTAATATACGCGAGGGGTCATATTTATATTCTCAGAGCAGTGTGAATCCTTTTCAACTGTAATAGTAGCCGTCAGTTTATAGTTTCACAAATTCATCTTTTATTCCTATCTCTCCAAATTTGGAATTTTCCTTCTTGACTTTATAATTCATGTTGATCAACTCATAGTTCTTAATTCATAATCTATGTGACTCCAAATAAATCTTCCAGCCGATCTACAATTTCTTCAATCCACTTTTTCTGTTAATGGAATTTCATATTTAATATCTACATCAATCTACCTTGCCAACTTTCTTGGTTCTCTCTCTTATAGCCCAATTTCCATTCTAATACAACTGTAATAGTTCCATACTAGCCTTTCATAACTCCAAGCATATACGTTTTCTTATTGAGTTATGACCTTTCATAACTTGAAGAACATTAAAGCTTCCTTTCTTCCGCCCTTCACCCATGACTCATTTTCTCGTTTAATAAGATATCCTTCGACTTATATTGCTTGAGCAATAATGTCTTTGTCTTATGGTGAATCAATTAGGTTGAAAAGCACTTTGCTTCCTCTCAGAACCCAATCAAATCTTCTTTGAAGTAGTCAATCTAAAAGATTCCTTAAGAACTCCAATCCTCTCTTCATTTCAATGAATCACATTTCCATTATTATCTTGTCAGTGTATATGTACATCCCTTCATAATCTTCTCTTTATTCTTGGACATTTCAATACATAAAAGTTGTTTTACGAACTTTCCTATCTCTCATCTCTTCCTACTTAAGATTTATTCAAAGACTCCATAACATCATGGAAGTAATCATAATTCATTCTGCTATCACCCTTGACCTCAACTATTTCAATTCCAAAAGTTCTCATTATTCATTTAACTGTTTGAACAAATCAAAACTTTCCCCACCTAATTTCACTTAGTTACCATCTTCTTCTTTAGCTTAAATTTCATATCTCTTTTTGTCGCACAAGTTTATCACCTTCAGTTCGCAATCATCCATTTATTTGCTTGAATCCCCTTTTTCACCATCCATCACATACTTGCTTTTCCACAAATTTATCTCGTTTTCACATTCATACACAACTCACTACCAAAATCACTAGAAATTATTCTTGTTAACCATCCAACTACACTAAATTTCACTTAATCTATAATTATTACTTTCTATCCTTCTAATTCCCCTTTTTTTTTAAGCCTATCCAGCAGGTTTCTCATAAGCAACCTTTTATCTTATAATATTCAATTGGCTTTTTGGCTCATCTTTTCCAAGTGTACACCATTAAGTTTCTTCTTACATCAAGTCTACCATAGTTCGTTGCTCATACAATCACATTTAATCATGCCATCATCACTGGCTCATATCAATCTCGTAATCCTCATTCATTCATTTCACAATTAATGTCCTTAATTACACACTTTCATCTTTAGTCTTTAATTCTCTTCTTTCAATTAACTTACTTCTCTATACACATATATTCTCAACAGGTCTTTCTTCGTAATGGAGAAGAATATCGTTCCCAAGCTTTTATCAAAAAGTCATTTTGGACTTTGCTACGAAATTCTAATTTAGGTCACAAAACAAAAATCAGAGGGTACTATTAACCTCGCTTTAAAGTCCATGGGAAGTTTGGGAAATATTTGAATAATGCTCAAACATTTATAGACGGTCTATGTGACCATGCGACTGCTTGATCGTAAAATTAGTCGAAGTTCGAGTATCAATATCTGAAGGTAACTAAGGGTTTAGTACTAACAACAAGGTGTAAGTTACCTACAAGTTTGGAAAATGACTCGATCGGACTCGAATCCACTTGGCACTTTACAAATTTTTTTTTTTGGAAAACTATTTTAAAACACTGTTTAACAAAAATTGAGTTCTGATATCACTTTAACTGTCACACCCCGATCCGAAGGTCGAGAATGTGACAACCGCCGCGTGCCACAAATTGTGAATGGCGCGCTTCACCCACAACTCGAAGCTCGCAAGGCTTATAGCATCTTGAACTCATTTAGTAAATCGATTTTAGCTTGTCATGCAAAATGAAAAATAAGATTTTAGAACATTTATGCAGTCTAAAATTTAAATGAAAATAATCCTTCAAGTTTAAAAATGTAGGTGAATAACAATTTAACCGTATTCAAATTATGCCAATGGATTCAGTAATAAACACACGTAAGCCGTATAGACTTACTGTGAAAGGTCCGGAGTCGAGTCTTAACACTTAGCAGTCTATCTCTTTCTCACGGTTAATTATCGTAGGCTGATTGAAAATAGTTATATACTAATCTATAATCGCGCTCGGCCCAGTCGATGTTTCCTGCTTAGTCAGTGCAAGTTTGAGTTTGTGTCAGAGACTAATTCAACAGGGCAAGCTTTGCCTCGATCGGTCGCGACCGCGCTGACGTTGTGGTGGCGTCGCATATCTATAACCAAAGAGGATTAGTCTCTAAATAACTATCTCTACATGAGATTTTACATGAAATATGCATGTTCTAACACTTTGACCAAGTTTGACCGAGGTTGACCGGGTTTGACCAAGTTTGACTCGGGCCCACCGACATTGAAAATTTACCAAAAACCGACTTAAAACCTCAAGCTCTGATACCAATCGAATTGTCACGCCCCGACACCATAATTGGGCACGTAACAATCGCCGCAACCCTCGAAATGCATTCTATTAGGTTAGAATACACTTCAAAGATTGCAAGGCTAAAATGGTCATTTTACCAATTTTACTCCTATACAGTTTTCATCCAGTTTAATACTTAAAACACTTAACTAACATGCAGACATTTCAAAACAGATAAAATATCGAACTGTCATGGCATAAAAATTCATGTAAACACAAAGCACCAAAACTTCATAATATTTACGAAAATGCCATTAGGTTTACGACACATTTTTTGGTGAATTTTTAAACCAAGCTACAGGATTCAGAAAAATACGGTAACAGCTTCAAATATTATTAGACACATTAAAATGGTGAAATAGCTATTTAAACCGACATTCACTTACTCGGTGGGTCCTACACGAATTTTTTGAAAAATAATACAAAGGTTGACTTTTTCACCCTCGGTCAAACTAGAGCCAAAAGCCTAGCAGTTCTCCCACCACAACGTACCTACTAGCGCGGTTAATGTCTATAGCCTGAAAAAATATTTTATTAAAACACGGGTGAGTAACAGAGTTACCCAGTGAGTGGATAAAATAATTATATAAACAACAATGTAAAAATCGATATTTATTATAAGGCAATAAAAGTCAAAACCATAAGCATAAATAAAACCATAAACATAAACATAAACAAGGCAAGATTTTCACAAACTTTGGCCCATGTATCATCTATTTCATCCGTCAATTCCTCACTCGAGTTATCGCCTTGGCCGAGGCCGACAACTGAGTAGTGAGTCCATCTTGAACGGTGGATACCACAAGATGGACTCAAATTACCTTGCGGGTTTCCCTCCGCGCCTCCCGTCAAGGTACATACCACACTCACCACGCCTCTCAAAAGACGGTCCGTGGCTACTTAGTTACTGCAGTAACATAATTCCTCCCTTGGAGGCCACCGTATAGTCACATCTTGGAATTGTGATGGCTTGCAAACCTTTTTATGTTTACTTCGAATAGAAACATTATCTTTGAAAAATTATGTAATAAAACTTTCAATGTTTTGAAATCAATATTAGCAATTTTATCTCAAGACCATTTTCCATATTCAATTCTCAAAACCAAACATTTCAATTTAGCCATCACATTCCATGGGCCATTCACATTTAGCATCATTCAATTCACATTCAAATAAACCATTTCTCTAAACACATAGCATAATAATAAACTTTCATGAAACCACATTTAACAAAACAATAAGGAGTAGAGATTTAAAATTTCGTTATCCACTCACAGTGAGGTCCTCGCTATTCTTGAACGTCCTCACCCGATTCCTTTTCCTTTGATGGTGTAGGAACTCCTAATTTTCATCAACTCATTTAGTTTCTATAGCCATTGCTAAATTTGATTAAAATCTAATCTAAATGCATTGCCATGCATGCCATGCAATAAATTAGAATTCTAACTCCTAATAATACTTTTCACTAATATTCTTCTACCTAATTTTTCTTCAAAATTCACATTTATTCCATTATAGGTTGAAAATTTCCCATAGCTATGGCACATTAAAAATTTCGGCCTTTGATCCAATTTCACCCAATTTCCACAATTTTCTTTCCAAAATTTTTCTTTAACATTTTCACATCAAAATTACTCCAAAACAACTACATTTTCATGTAAATCACAAAATGGAAAAATTCCATTTTTCCTTAAGAATTTCAGCAATAATATTGAAAAATTAAAATTTTCTTTTCCAATGTAATTTAATGGCATTTCCTAGCTTAGTAAGCTTCCATGAACTTCATATTTCAATCCTAAGGTTCCATGAATCCAATTTGTCCTAAAAATCTCAAATTTAAAATTTCTCCATAATTTTTCTAATTTTCTAGATTCATAAGTCTACAAGGAATTTTAAGCTAAACTAACTTGATATTCATGTTTAGCATGCCAAAAACTATAATCTAGGATCAAAATTAGGCATGCTTACCTTGATTTGTGAAAATCCACCAAGAACCCTAGACTTTTCAATTGCAATTTCTCCTCACTTAGCTTGAATTTATTGAAATTGATTTAGGAATGTTAATGGGCTAATCAAGAGGTTTAATTTGATAGGTAATTTTAATAGGCTTGTTTGGAGAATTTAGGACTTGTGTTTTGTGGTGGAAGGTTTTTAAGCTTTCATCAATGGTGGTTGTTCTTCATTTTGCTCAAGGTTGAAGACAACAAAAGCTTAAATGAAATTTCTAGCAATTTCCAAAGTCATGGCCGGATTTTTTTCTCTTCCATAAGATGATGAAATTTGTTCCAAATCTTAGCCATCCATTCCTAAGCCTTTGCCACTTGTCACTAGATGGTTAAGTCCATAAAAGATAATTTTGTTCTTAGTTCCTATTTTGTCCTCCAACAATCACTAAAATTCCATCTATATCCTAAGTCAGTGTAATAAAATTTTCAGTGTATATTTTTATTCTTCAGACAATTTCCTTTTATTCCATTGGCAGTGAAATTTTTAAATTCCCTGTCATTTGTTAACAATTTCAGTCTAAATTTCTAACCTTACTACTAATTCTTTAACAATTCATTTAATTCCATTTATATCCTATCCATAACTTAAGTAAGGCTTAAATTATATTTTCCATGTCTTCCTACTAAATGATGCATGCCGGACGGACTAAGAGAAACAGTAATTTAGAACGGGTATTACATACCAAATCAGACATATGTTGGTATTGGCTGATAAAAACCCGAGCCAAGTCATACCACGAATGAATGTTGCGCCTGTCAAGCCTATTATACCAACGGGTTGCTGACCCGGTAAGACTGTCCTGAAAGAAATGAATGAGCATCTTATCATCTTTGGAATAAGCCGCCATCTTTCGACAATACATAGTAATGTGGTCATGAGGACAACTTGTTCCACTATACTTTTCGAATTCTAGAACCTTAAATTTTGGTGGTATCACCAATCCATCCACCAAACTCAATTCACTAGCATTAATAGTACCATATGCCTTAGTTCCTTCCATAGCCCTAAGCCTCTCCTCAATCTGGCTTAGTACATGTTGATTTCCCCCTTCCCCTGTGGATACATCTTTTTTCAACTCGACCGTATGACCAACATCAGGAATGACCACTGGGTTGGTAGGGGTACGTCCGGGTATTAGAGGTGCCATGTTAAATGTAGGAGGTGAAGCATACTGAGCTGCAGATAGGGACCCGCCGTTAACAACGGTGGGTTGAGGTTGTGGGACAAAAGGATATCCACTAGGTGGTGGTGGTGGAAAATTGGGTATGGTTGGACATGCAGGTGGTATAGGCGCATTCACATTTTTGGTTGGTTGAGGTAAAGACAAATTTGGCTCAAGGCCAAATGGGTGGGAAGAGGTGTTTTGAGATGATTGTCCTGTAGGGTTCCCACCCGTATTTGCCATGTATTGCTCCCTCATACTGCTCATCATTTCTGCCATTTGGTCTAATTTCAATTTCAGTTCTTCATTTGTCTTTCTCAAAGTTTCTATCTCGGCCGCTTGTTCTTCCATGATAATTTTGGTTTGCAATCTGGTAAGGTATCTCCTAGGTTGCTGCTCTATCTTGAAACCTTTGTTACCACAAACGTGAATTAGGATATTTGTTATTTATTGAAAAAGCTTAATGAAATCCATCTTTTGTTTGTTTAGTAAAAATCATGATGCATGCGTGACATGATGCATGAATGCAAAATCTAAAATTTGCCGTACATCAATTAGAAGCAGGTGAATTTATTTATAACTTCCTAATAAGAGTTCAGTATAAAAGCATAACGCCTTCCAAACTACACTTCCTTTTAAGTAAACCTTCCTAACACATATTCATTGAAATCCAGGACACGATTAGCTTTATTGATGACATATCGCAGAAGATCAATCAATTCTTGGCCATTCGGGTCTAGTGGTGTTGTGGTTGCCTCCAAAAGCATCGCTCTGGCTTTTATCCCTTCTGCCTCTGCCTTCGCACTATTAATATGATATATCATGAAGCCCACTTCTAGACATTTACGCCCATATTCTCCATCCCTTTGTTTCACAAATTGTTTCAAAGCAAGGTATTCCTCATTAAGCTGATCTTGATGCTGTATTAACCCATCCACTCGCTGTTGTAGCTGAAGGACTTGCTGCTGTAGCTAAAGATATTGTTGATATAATGGAGTTTGCTGTAGAAATTGCACCTTGTGATTCAGCCTTACTACTTCGTTTTGTAGTCCTTGCCTCTTGGTTTGTTTTTCCACAAAAAGTGCTCTGAAATTGGCATTTTGCTCCAGTTCTTGACTCAACTTTGTTACTTCGACTTCCAGACTCTGCCTCATTACTTGTTCTTCTTCCCTCAAACTAGTGTTCTTTTGTAATTCAGCACTCAATTTTGCTATCTCATTCTCCATATTCCACCCTTTTGACTGTCCCGCCTTCACAGTAGACCTCAAACTGTTGTTTTCCTTTTCTAACTCTGCCATCCTTCGTAAGTCTACACCTTTGAATGAAGTGGAGGTCGTCTTCCTTTTCAATTCTTGTTCCAAATTACTACACTGAGCTCACTGAGCTTCTAAGTTCTTTCTAAGCCTTTGGATTTCAGATGCTTGGCTTTCTAGTTGGACATAATAGGATGCTGCTTCATTGCTTTCCTGGGTATACTTTCCCTTCCATTCTTGGATCTTTTTTCCTTTGTGTTCCACCATGTACTTTTCCAAAGAAACATGCAATCCCAAAGTCTGGATTTTTCCTTCCATTGTGAATTTCTGCTTTTTCCATTCTTTCTTTTCATGTTCATGTCTTTTGGTCAATTCCGCTACCTTGGTACCATCTTTGAGAATCTGATTTTCGATGGCTAATTCGGTCACAATGTTTCTTCCATCATTTCCCACAGGGTGAGTGGGATCCAACATTTCAAGTTGTTTACCATCCTTCACTCTTTGCTCATGCCATATCTCATATTCCAATGTTGCAGCTTCTAAGGGTTCACCCTATCCTACCACATTTTTCTTTTTCCTGATTGCAACATAATCCAACCCCTTTTTTATGTCATCGGCTTCTTGGTAGTCAAGTTCAACGCTGTTCAAGCCGTTGGTTACTGGAATGAACTGTTCCGATCCATATTGCCTCCTTGCCAAAAGCGGTAAATAACTCCCCAAAGCCCCATAAGTGGCATCCATGGATCTCTTGCAGTTTGGAACCTTATCTTAGCTCTGGGCATCCAAATAGGTTTCCAAACCACTTTTTCACTAGTTAATTCCTTCAGCATCTCGATCCATTCCTTCTTTGTCTGTTTCTCCCATCGAACCTTACTAGCTTGCTCGAGATAGTCTTGATGCCAATATTTGCAATTGAAATACTTCAGATGGCTTATTCCCCAAACTTGCAACAATTGCAGACATGTTTTGAGCCGAGACTCTTTACGATATCGGGAATAATTCAAAGCACGTAGAGTTTCTACCACTATTGTTGTAGATGGATCTACCTTGTGCAGCAACTGCTCTACTATACTCACTACTTCATAATCCACATACCCGATCGTCTTAGGGAATATAACCAGACCATATATCAGTAAAGCAAACACATTGAGGCCTTGATCGTCATTGGGGTGTTGTTCCACAAAGTTGTACAAAGACTCGGCTTCATAACCATCTGTCTTGCTACTTTTCACTAATTCGTCAGCTTCTTCCGGAGTCACTCCCATAATACCACTGAGTTTCTTAGACAGAGATCTTTTATTAAACCTCCTCCAATAGATTTTTCCTCTATGGTCTTTGGGCACATCAATCAACTGTGCATACTCTTCCGGAGTGGGTAGCAAATCAACTTCATTGAAGACAAAACAGCGATAAAAAGGATTCCAAAAATGAACCATAGCTCGAATGAACCCTTTGTCAACTTTAATCTTCATTAGAGACGCTATATTCCTATACTTCTCATGGAACCTTTGTTGACGCATGGCACCCCAACTTCTCCAAATTCTGAGCAACTGTGATACATCATTGTGTTCTAGGTTGAGTCGAAACTCCGCAGGCAATTTAGACTTGGAGCTTTCTGGTAGGCGATCACCCACTTTTCCTTCACTACTGAGGCAAATGAATTGCACTGGGTCAATCTCTATCTCCACCCCATTTTTTACCGAAGCCTCTTCAGAAGCCATACTTAAATCCATTTTCTTGATAATTGATACACGGCAAATACCTACCCTTGATGTATGAAGATGCAAAGAATGCAAATGACAAAGAAAAAGAAAAATATTTAAATTAGTAACAAAACCATGAGTAATAATGAAGGATAGATAATAAATAGACTTTGCATGAATGCCCCATTCTATTTAATTTAAAAACCAAAAGGGTTAAGCAGATATGCCTTGGGGCAGGCAGTCATCCTAAAATGGCCAAAAATGCTCGACCACTCTACAGTCCTCATTACAAAAGCACAAGTAGTAAAAAGGATAGGAGTTGTTCCTTCATGTGCCCTATTTCAAGGTTGCACTCATTAAGGGTTTGGCCCTACCTAAATTTGGCTACTCGTAGGTGACCTATATGATGGTTATGGTCATGCCATCTAAAGGTGCCCAGACTGTTCTTATTTCGCCATCTATTATAGGCTAGTAAGGCCTCCAATTCTAACCCATTATAGTCTCATTGGAAAGGATTCAGTCTGAGTGGGGGTTTTTCGCTTAGAAACTCACTATGAGGAGTTGCCCCACGCGAGTAAGCTACTTTGCCCTCTCCTAAATAGGTAACATCCAATTATGGACTTATGCATGTAATGCAAATGTGAGTGTGTGTGAAGGAACATACAAACCTTCCCAATTTACCAATATACCCAAAATGCCACATTAATCAACAAGCAATAAACTTCTATTCACAACAAAAGGCAAAGAGATTAGTAACAACAAGAAAACATGTACATTCATTAGCAAATAAAGCATCAAATTCCTAACATACAAACTAGGATCCAATTTATTATCTTGCATTTACCAAAATGAGATGCAAAATCATGCAATCAAAATGTTAAAATAATATTTTAAAAGAAATAAAATAAATAAAGTTAAGGCCTAAATAATTATTAAAATAATTCTCGGCTTGACTCTCTAACAGATCCCCAGTGGAGTCGCCAAACTGTCGCAATGTTATCCGATCTGACGACAGATTTGGGACTTAAGAGAATTTTATGGAGTCGCCACTAACCATTTTTGTTTAGGTGTGGTTAGTCACCTATTAAGAATCTACCTAACTTAACATTGGCCGTTAGATGGCGTACTTAAGCTGGGTAGGTCCCGGTCTGCGGAACGGAGAACTGGAGTCGGGAGTACGGTTACGTGCGGGGAAGGATGAGCACCCCCACAATGCCCGTCAAGATGACGGTACCGATTAATTTAATAATATTTAGGCCTAAAAAAATGTCTTTATAATTTTCCTTTTTGTTTGATTTTTTTTGTTTTTGTAATTTTCTATTATTTTTATTGAAGTAAACTTAAAAAAAATAAAAGCAGGTTTCGAAATTTTTTTTATACTTATGAAAAGTTGAGAGAAAACCATATTCCAAAACATTTTTTTATATTATTTTTGAATGAGATCAAAATTCATTAAATGAATAAAGGTTTATTATTACCATCTTAAATCAACATTTTTTAAAAAAAATATCAAGTGAATTCTTTCAACTTTTGATTTTTTTTTGGGAAATTCATTTTTTATTCAAGAAAAGCAATTTTTTTCTTTTTGAGAAATTCACATTAAGAATGAAACTATTGGATAGCCTTTTTTTTTCAAAAGTCCATTTTATTACTCCATTCTTTTTTGAACAACTTTCATTTTTTATTTTTTTATATTTTGGTTTTGAGATTTTTCAAAATTTGCAATCTTTATTGAACATTTGAATGTTTGAGGAGTAAAATCTTATTTTTGCCAATTAAAAAAATGGCGAGGATTTTATCAAGGCCTACGATGAACCTCGCCCAATTCTGGGTCTGATTCAAAATGGGTCTCTTATCTAAAAATTAGGACTAGGTGCGAATTTTCACCCTCCCAAACCGGATCCCGTGATTAAATCCTCATAGTTTAAACCACTTGTAAGGATTTTGTTAGACATAGGTGATCACTCTTTTACTTTTATTATTTAACGTAAAGGTTTTATTGTCCTTATTGGCTTAAGAATTTATCATTATTGATTTATTTATTTTTTAAAACTAACACCTATAATTTATTTAGATGCCTAAATGCATGGCATATGAAATGTTATGTTATCAATTTTAAAAATAAGGATAGTAAGGATTTTATCAAGACCCACCGTGAACCTCGCCCAATTCTGGGTCTGATTCAAAATGGATCTCTTACCTAGGAACTTAGATTGGGTGTGAATTTTCACCTTCTCGAAACGGATTCCATGATCAGACCCTTACTATCCCGGCATATCATTACTCGCATGGATGATAATAATAATAATGATATGAGCGACAACAAAATGCATTTCTTAAAATTTTAATCAATAAGTCATTCATTATTTCAATCTCAAAAGCTTATTTCTCCTTTATTATTCTATTTTAAAGTAACTTTATCATTCTTTTTTTTTTAAAAAAAAACTTATTATCACGTATTCCTCTTATTATTCCCTTTATTCACTAAAGAAAATATTCAAATTTACTAGAAGAATTACGCAAACAATTAGCACCAATATAATTTAAAAAAAATGGTTTAGTTCAATTGATTTTATTATTACCTACTCCATTTGTCTTATACACATTTTGTTTCCCAAGATGTTAATAGGCTTCAGAAGTAGACATGTTGTGGGGTCATGCAAATCATAACAACGGATAACCATTATGTATTTTTAGGAGCAGATTAGTCAAGAGGAAGAGCCAATAAATGGCAAAGACAAATAAAAACAATTAATCCAGACAAAGCGGCAAAGAAAATATACCGAAATTAATGAATGACTTGCTACCAAACGGACTAGCCCACGTAGATTTTTTTTGTATATTCCCTCAAACACCAACTAAAATTTTCCAAATCTAGATTCCAGGACCATGGCTTTCCAACTCTGGTGAAGCCAATTCCACCATTTGGATTGAGAAGAGATCATGCAAGAGCTCCTCCACTGAGAATCAAACGGAAGAAAAGGGTAAGGGTTTCTTCTTTTTTTGTTTTTTTTTGTTTATTTTTTTTGAGGGCTGAAAGTTATTGATAATGCTTTTTATTTGGTTTATTGAGGAGAGATTGAGAGGAAGAGCAACAAAGGGTTTGGGGAACTCAATGGGGTCTCTCGGTGGGAAGTAGTGCTGAAAATCCCTCCAAGGAATGGAAAACGATGGCCTTTTAAAAGAGGAAGGTAAGGTGTTTTTTACTGGAAAACTTGCACAAAACCTTTCACTGATCAGATTTCAAAGAAAGGATTACAAGCAAAAAAAAAATTTCTTTTCAAAAAACTCTAGAACCAAAAAAAAACTGCCCTCCCTTTTTTTTGTGATCGGCTGTGCTTGGCCCTCCTCCTCCCTTTTTTCTTTGCTTGGCCTCTCTTTATATATTTTTCTTTGCTTGGCCCCCCTCTCTACATTTTTTCATTGCTTGGCCCCCCTCTTTACGTTTTTTTCTTTGGTGCAATTGGTTGTTTATATTACTGACTCCACGTTCGCTGTCTTTGGAGGATCACCCAGCTGTCAAGGAGAAAAGTTGACAAGGAGAGAAGTTGCCTGAGGGAATCACGTGGAGATGTTTGCTGATTAGAAATGACAAATGGGTCTTGTTATGCATTGATTGTATAATGGTCCCATATTTGAAAAGTTCATCAAAGAGGCCCTTTTGAAAACATAATTACCTGATTTATGCAAGAGAATCACGTGGGGGGTTTGCTATTTGAAATGACAAATGGGTCTTGTTATGCATTGATTGCATAATGGTCCCGTATTTGAAAAATTCATCAAACGAGGCCCTACAGAAAACATAATTAGCTGATTTATGCAAGAGAATCACGTGGGGGGTTTGCTATTTGAAATGACAAATGGGTCTTGTTATGCATTGATTGCATAATGGTCCCATATTTGAAAAATTCATCAAACGAGGCCCCACAGAAAACATAATTAGCTGATTTATGCAAGCGAATCACGTGGGGGTTTTGCTATTTGAAATGAAAAATGGGTCTTGTTATGCATTGATTGCATAATGGTCCCATATTTGAAAAATTCATCAAACGAGGCCCCACAGAAAACATAATTAGCTTATTTATGCAAGCGAATCACGTGGGGGGTTTGCTATTTGAAATGACAAATGGGTCTTGTTATGCATTGATTGCATAATGGTCCCATATTTGAAAAATTCATCAAACGAGGCCCCACAGAAAAAATAATTAGGCATGTTGCAATTTCCAAATGGATGGCTTAAAAGTTGAGTAGCCCTTTCAAGAACTGATTTTAGAACAACAGATGGGCCATCCCTAGCAGGGCTTCCAAAGGGCCAAAGTGGTGGCTGCTCTGAGGAACAAACAACCGTAACGAGGCAAGCACTAAGTGCACGAAGATCCATGCCGTTAACACATAGAAATTGTCTCTGCAGGATTACTAGTTGTCTCGGCTGCTGCCTGATTATAAATTGATGAGATCGTGGCCATTGGATTTGCTTTTGTTGTTTTATTATTCAAGGTCACATGAGTTATGAATCAACCACTTGCAATCTTTAGTGACGTGGATGCATGAGCAAAAACATCTCTAGTGCCACACGTTATTTGTGAGTCCTTTTTTATTATTGAGTTTATTTTATTCATTTCTTGATCAATTTGAGTTCATCTTAACTTAGAAATTAAAATTCCTAGATAAGCAAATTAATCTTTAATTGCACCAAGCTTAAATTGGAACATTAATTCTTTCCAATGGCTAAGTTAAGACCACAACCAAATTATCAATAAATAAATAAAAAGACTAGGGAACTCAGTAAAAAATTAGTGTCTACAGTGTATATAAAGCCATATCCTGATTGGATAGATTAATGTAATCCCTGTCCAAAAGGGTATAAAATACCTGAATTTTCTATATTTTCAGGTGAAGATGGACAATCAACATTAGAACACATAGCTAAATTTATTAATAGGTGTGGAGATGTAAATGACTATGTGAAATTAAGATTGTTTGCTAATTCCTTAATTGGAACTGCTTATATAGGATTGCCTTCGAATTTTGTATTGACATGGGCTCAAATGGAATCTTTATTCCATGCTTAGTTTTATAGAATTGAACCAGAAGTTACAATGGCAGATCTTGCTAGGATAAGACAGCAGCCTGGAGAAAAGCTAGAAGAGTATATTGCCAAATTTATAGTTGCCAGATCAAAATTGCATGTTCAATTACCTGAAAGAGAATATGTAAATATGGCTAAGGGTGGATTAAATTTTGAACTCAGGAAGAAATTCGAAGATAGAGAGTTTGTAGATTTATTCCAAATGGCTACATGTGTGTCTAAGTATGAGCATTTGCTTAGGGAGGTAGAAGGAAAATCTAAAGTCCCTAGACCAACTTATTATGCTCAGCATGAAATTACTGTAGATTATTATAGTGATTCAGACAACAAAATAAATGCAGCAGAACTTGTTATTTCAGGATCTTATATTTGTCAAGCCCTAGGCAAAACCAGTGTAAATAAAGGGGTCAGGAAGTTAATAGGGAAATTTGAGAAGAACAGAACTGATAGGTAGTTTTCATTTGATTTAGCCAAGGTTGAATAGATATTTGATCATCTGTTGAAAGAAAAAAAGATTATTTTGAAGGAAGGGCATAAGATTCCTTCTAACTCTGAGACAAAAAACAAAAAATATTGCAAATGGCATAATAATTTGTCACATTCAACTAATTATTGTTTGGCATTGCAACACACTTTGCAGGATGCTATGGAATAAGGGAAGTTGAAATTCCAAGAGAAAAAGGAGGGCATGCTAGTGGATGAGGACCCTTTCCCAAAAAGTATGTCAGTGAATACTTTTATGCCTAGTATTATGTTGAGAAAGGGAAATTAGACAGTGAGCATAGTAGTGGATGGTATGTAGAGGTACCTGCTAAAGATAAAAGAAAGTTGTTGGACATTTTGAGTAAATGTGTGGATGCTTTCTTAGGGGTTTGATGCACAAACAGCAAGCAACTCTGGTATTAACTTAGCAAATAGGATTAAGCCAATGGGTAAGGACAAAACTAAGGTGTCCTTTGCAGACATTATTAAAGAGCGGGAGGAAAAGGTAAAACTGGTAGATACACAAGCTAAGCCAGAGCAACTTCCTTTGGGAAAATTTCAAAGGGTAGATGATCACCCTTGTCATGCCCCGACCCGGCCAAGTGGCAACCTCGGCGTTACCTCAAAGTATGTGTCGGCCGGTCATGCACCAGAAGCACTGCAAGGCATAGAAATTGATATCATCGCTGCAAAACAAAAGCAAAATTTTAATTAGAAATCATATAATAAATTAATTAACTATAAAAGAAGTATCAGTGGATTTATTTAAAGAAAACCTACGCAACGGAAACTATTACTCCTAAGCCACCGGTGCCTCCTAGTGAGCCTCTGATCTATCTACTATCCTCGTATGCGAATTTGCATCCATCCACATTAGATACAGGTGAGTGACAGAGGCTCAATGAATCTCTATCAGGGATTAGGAAAACGAGGGTAATCCAAAACTTAATAATAAAATAAATAATGTTATTTTCAAAATCTCTTTTCAAATTCTCCAGGTGAGAATTTGAGTTAAAACCATTTTAAATAAATATAAATATAAAGTGGGCTGGCCTTTAACATATTGAAGGCTCGACCCTTCAGTCGTATGGCTTACTGCACCGAGGGCTATCTCTTTTCTTTTCTGAAACATTTTTCTTTCTCTAGCCCCGTTCCCTTGATGGTGCTAATCGCTGTGGGTGGAACACAGCTACATCGAGCCCCGGCGAGTTACCCTATGTGCCTCTCCCAGGGTCTCACACTCACCGTGCCCCTCGATAGGCGGTCCACGGCTACTTGGTTGCATGCATGTCTCGCTCGGTCCACTCGGTCCTTCTCATCGGAGCACTGAAATCCATTTAATCTCTTATCTTGCTCCCATTCTCACCAAATATCTTCTATATATATGTATAAAACATATATATTTAAAACATATAAACATAAACACACACACATAAACTTTTATATTTTCCTTGAAAACGTCCCACTTTCTATATGGGTATATCACCAAATAAGTGTGTGTGTGATGGTTGATTCCCCGTGTCCCAAAACCTTTGAAAATCATTTTATCTTTTGAAAACGTTTTACCCTAGTGGCTAAGCAATGAAATCTAAGCCACTCACAGTGTTGGGAGGTTCGTATACTCCCAAAGATCCACAGAGATACATCTCCGGAGCATCGCCACACTTTATCATCCGGAACCCTAATACACGGAAATACATGTCAGCATTCATAATCAAACTATGAATGCACCTATGAGGCTCTAGCATGGCCGAAGATGGTGTTTGGATGTGTTTCGGGGCTTAGAAAAATGTCCGGGAAGGTTTGGGGTCAAAATCGGACATTTTATGAAAAATTATGAAAATGCCCCTAAGGGCATATGGTGACTCTCGCGCGGAAGTGGGTCAGTTCCCATGCGGGAATGGCCACTCCCGCATGGGAGGTGAGCCAAAAGGCTCAGGATTCAAGCCTTGGCCTCGATTTTCGTGCCGTTAGACCTCCTTTCGACGCGCAAACTTGGATAGGCGATCCTCATGCCGTCCACGACAGATTTACTGAAAGAAAAATGAGAATCATAAGCTCAAAGTTCCTAGATCTCAAATCTAAACAAAAATCTAGCTAAAAAGCTAAACCTAACTTTGAGCTTAGATCTCTCCTAGACCGATAAATGGAAATACGTGAAAACGTAGAAAAACATAGATTAAGGTGAGTAGAATAACTTACCAAGATCCCACCTTAATCCTTCGATCGGTTTGTTCGGATCGGCCAAAAGTCCGAAATTGCTCCAAGAGAGCAAATGAGAGGAGAGGAAGTAAGGGAGAAGAGAAATGAAAGGGGGAGAGCTCAACTCCCCTTAATTATAGGCAAGCCCGACACCGGGCCTACTTGGACGTCGAGCCAGGCTTTATTCCCTCTTTTCAACCTCTCATAATCTCGATCCTTGGCCTAATCCACCGACCGCTACACCAATGGATATCCAATCCATTGGTTATGGACTTAAAGAAGTCCAATTAATGCTTCCATGTATGGTTACTTATCTCATCTTCTAACTCCGTTTTATCCTAATTTTCACTTCTTTTCTTAATCAGACACATCTGGATTGACGTATTATTAACTTAATACACCGTCTTATACTATTCCGTTTGTAGGGAAAAGTTGGTTTAGCTCTAAGTGCATCAATCCTAAGCAATTTTGCCAAGAAAATATGTATGGTTCTGAAAGAGGTCACTTTACCGGTAGAGAAAGAGGAAGAGGACCTATTTATTTCATCTATCCTGGCACATACAATTATGAAGATTACCTTGATGAGCAAGATGCACATATGCCACAGTGGTATGGAAGAAGGTTCATTCCAAGAGCTGGAAGAGGAATGTTTAATTAGAGAGGAGCAATGGCTAAAGGTTGGGGATTGAATGTAAGTCATACACCTTATGGAAGAGGTAATAGACATCTTGGTTACTTACCAGGGATGCATCAGAATCCATCAGTAGTAATGGATGTGAAACAGACAGCCACCCCTTCTATGACAAGTGATTTTCAAAAACCAGTGGAACATGTAAGTCCATTTGGAAGTGAAAAAGTACGGAGAAGGGAATGACTAGGTGAGAATATGACCTCTGTGATTTGAGGAAGTGCAAGTAAAACTAGCAGGCAGGAGCTTACAAAAGATAATAGGGAGGTGAAAACGTTTAGGCTACCTGATACACCAGTGGATCAATGGTTTAGCAAAATATACATGCCCTCTGAACAGATGAGCTTGCCTCCGTATAGGGAGATGACAAGAAGTCAAAGGAGAAAATGGCAAAAGAATGGGGATTGACAGATGCTACTTTCTTGGTTCTAGTGAATGATTTAGAAGAGAATGAAGAAGAGGACAGAAGAAACATGAGGAAGAACATTCTTAAAGAAGAGGGAAATATTGAAGAGAAACCAGATAAATTTGACCGAAGGAAGCATGAGACCAGTGAGGAATCAGTGACTCAGAGAAAACCCTCTGTAGATCTCCCATCTGATATGTTAGCAAATTATGTACTTCCTGAGTTCTTTAAAGCAACAGAAGAAAATGAAAGAGGAAATGATGCTGAAAATGTAGAAAAAACACGAGATTCAGATTTGACCAAACCTGTAGCAACCCTGACACTACAGGAAGTTGAGCCTACGAATAATCAATTTGCTCTTATAACTAGAGAAACAGTTGATGGTGTGAGGTTGGAGGAGTTCAGTAATAGAGCTGGGCAAGACGATCTGTAAACAATAAGAATGTGGAGAGCAACTTTCTTCAAACCTCTTACTGTACTGACACAACATCTGAGGCCTTTATACATTACTGCTTACATGAATCGAATCCAAGTTAAAAGGATCCTAGTCGATAATGGAGCAGCAGTAAATGCATTCCTTCAAAGCATGATGTCAAGATTGAATGCTACTATAGAAGACTTGTTGAAATCAGATGTGATGATTTCAGGTTTTGATGGGGCAATAACTCAAGCCAAAGGAATTTTACCTGTAAATTTTACAGGTCGAGATAGTGAGCATTGAAACTGCATTTTTTGTAATAGCATCCCCTACTACATATAATGCCTTGCTTGGGAGAGATTGGATTCATTCAAATGGGGTCATTCCTTCATTTCTTCATCAGATGTTATTGTTATGGGATAAAGAAGGAAGATTAGAGATAATAAAGGCTGATAATAGGCCCTTTTCAATTACTGCAGATCGTTTGGATTCAGTTTTATACAACAACAGATATGGACCAGTTAGGATTGAGGGACCTGATAGAGAGGGGGAAATCAAGGCTTCTGCTTTGATAAGGGGAACAGAGTTGGTGACCATTTCAGTGGAAGCGATACTTGAATCAATGAGACCATCATTTATGGTCATTAAAGAAGTAAGTGATCAAACAGATGGCTCCAGTTCACAGTAGATTGAGAGTAATGGAGGATGTTCTAAAGAGATTTTAGGCGTATAATGCAGAAAAAAATGTGTATTTAAATAGCACTGAGGTGGCGTTTGGTTGGGTTTATGTAGGATAACCCCGGTTATCTGACCTTCGTTATCTTATATGCCCTTGTTTGGTTCAAGGTAATGAAATAACCAAGGTTATACTATATTACCGCCACGTCAGAATAACAACAAAATCAGATTATGTGATAACCTCCAAAATCTTAGATATTGTGAGATAACCAAGTTATGTCAAAACTTTTTCCTACTTTACCCACAATAATTTACCATTTGGACCATAACAACCTTATATAATTAGTAAATCACAACATTTTTTTAAGCATTATTTTTTTGTAAGATAATTAAACTTAACTTATATAATTATTAAACTATTGAAATATATTTTGGCCAAAAAAACTATTTAAATATATGTTAGTTCAATTAAACTATAAACATAATTTTTTTTGTCATAAACATAATTAACTTAACTTATAAAATCATAAAATATTAATTATATAATATTTTGTGCATATGACTTACCCAATTAATTTTTTCACAAGGCTCAAGTATATAGTATCTATTTTTTCCTTATATAAATTACGCATAATTTAATTTAATAAAACAAATAAATATTATTTTGTTAAGTTCAATGAAGATAAACTTGTTTTATTAGCCATATATAATCGTTGAAATAAACAGACTTGAAAAATATATGATACATAACACAAAAAAGAAATAAACTACAAATCTTGAAGTGAGGACATAATAGTAAAATACCAATTTTGGCAGAAAACATAACTCCCAACCAAACAGATTAATCTAACATTGACAAATGTTGAACCAAACACAATTTAGTAATCTTTCAGATTATGCACATAAGTTATCTTTGATGGAGGTAATCAAATAACCTAAGATTATCTCAGATTATCCGAACCAAACGCTACCTGAAGGAGTTTCATGCTATAAATTAAGTTCATCAGAAATAAATATAGAGGATTTCCACAATTTGGGAATTGAAAAAGAGACTGGTTTAACCATAGGAGCTCAAGATCCATTAGTAGAAGTAAATTTGGGAGAAGAAGAAGAGAGACCAACTTAGGTCAGTTCTTTGTTAGATGAACAACAAAGATCAAAGTTGGTCCAGTTGTTGAAAAATTACAAAGATTGTTTTGCATGGGATTCTACTGATATGCTTGGTTTGGATAGAAGGTTGGTAGAGCATAGATTACCAACAAGACCTGAAGTCAAGCCACATAAACAACCAGCAAGAAGGGTTTCTCCAAAGCTCTTTCTAAAGATAAAGGAGGAGATTGAGAGGCTATTAAAGGCATCATTCACCCTACTAGGTATGTAAACTGGTTCTCCAATATAGTGTCTATCATGAAAAAGAACGGCAAACTTAGAATATGCATAGATTTTAGAAATTTAAATAACGCTGCTCCTAAGGATGAATATCCTATGCTAATAGCTGATATGTTGGTAGATTTGCTGCTGGAAATGGTGTGTTATCATTTCTAGATGGATATTCTGGGTATAACAAGATATACATAGTAGAAGAAGATATACCTAAAACAGCATTCAGATGTCCAGGATCCTTAGGAACGTACGAATGGGTAGTAATGCCTTTTGGACTCAAGAATGCTAGTGCCACTTACAAGCGGGCTATGAATACTATCTTTCATGATATGATTGGTAAATCAGTGGAAATTTATATAGATGATATTTTTGTAAAGGAAAAAGACTTTGAAGAACATTTAAGTCATTTAGAGTCTTTATTAGAAAGAACTAAGTTGAGAGGATTAAAATTAAACCCTTTCAAATGTGCTTTTGGAGTAATTGCTAGACATCTTTTAGGATTTTTAGTGCATCAGAGAGGAATTGAAATAGATAAAACTTAAGTTAGAGCCATTATAGATGCAAAACCACCCACAACAAATAAAGAGGTGCAAAAATTTCTAGGGCAAGTGAATTATTTATGCAGGTTTATTTCAAATTGTGCAGGCAAAACTGAGGCATTTTCACCTTTGTTGAGATTAAAGTCAAAAGAGAATTTCTTTTGGCAAACTGAACAACAAATGGCTTTCCAGGAATTGAAGAAATACCTAATAAATCTCCAGTGTTGGTGTCTCCTAGTAAAGGATATGCCTTGAAGTTATATATTACAGCCAGTGAAAAATCTCTAGGTGTATTGCTAGCATAAGATGATGAAAATGATAAGGAAAGGGCTATGTATTATTTGAGTAGGAATTTAACCAATGTAGAACAGAGATATTTTGCTATTGAAAAACTTTGTTTAGCATTATACTTTGCTTGTTCTAAATTAAGACATTATCTGTTATCAGAAGATGTTTTAGTTATATGCAAATCTAATGTAATTAAGTATATGTTGAACATGCCAGTGTTAAGAAACAGGATTGGAAAATGGGTTTTGGCTTTGTCTGAATACTCATTGAAATATATACCTCAAAAAGCCGTGAAAGGGCAGGCTTTGGCAGATTTCATTGCTAACCACCCTTGTGTGGAAATACCAATTAGTTCAGAAGAAATTATAGTAGTTGATATTGTGCCTTGGATATTGGATTTTGATGGTTCAAAAACTACAAGTGGTGCTGGAGCAGGGGTGGTTTTAACATCACTATCAGGCATAAAATATAAGTTTGCATTCGAGTTAGATTATCCATGTTCAAATAATCCGGCTGAGTATGAAGCATTGATTGTTGGCTTGGGAATATTAGTTGAATTAGAGGGACATTCTGTTAAGGTAAGAGGTGATTCACAGCTAGTAATTGGCTAGTTAGCAGGGAATTTTAGGTGTCAGAACCAAATTTTGGGATTATATAACAGAACAGCATTACACATGCTTAGTATGTTTGTTGATGTACTGTCACACCCCGACCCGGAGGGGTTAGCCACATGGCAACCACCATGCTATCTCAAAGTACGTATTTGTAACCACGCATCCGAGGCATCACAAGGCATGAATTAAGTATCTTCGCTGCAAAACAATACTAAAATTTATTTAGAAATTATTTAATAAAATAATTAACTTTAAAAGTAATACATCAGTCGACTAATTTAAAAGAGTACCTACACATCGGAAACTTCTACTCCTAAGCCACCAATGCCTCCTAGTGAGCCTCTTATCTATCTGTTATCCTCGAACGTGGATCTGCATCCATCCACATTGGATACAGGTGTTAGTTGCATTTTTGGTGATGCTTTTATTGATGATTCTTATGATTATATGCAACTAACTATTTAATTCTTGGCTAATTTACTTTGTTTCATGTCTTAGGTGTCTATTGAGTGAAAATGATGAATTTGAAGTGAAAAGAAGCAAAAACAAGTCAAGCAGGAAGTCAAATGCAAAAAGCTCAAAGTTGAGAATCTTGGCAGTTTGGATAGATCTGAAAGATGCCTGATTTTCACCATCTTAGAGACTTCAATTGTCTTTTTTCTTCATGAAAGTTGTAGAGGACATCTTGGGCTTTCTGAAATGCTAAAGAACGTCCAAATCCGAGTCCATTTGACCCTTCAAATGTCCATTTTACTAAGGACTGTCAAAGCCAATCATTGTTGTCATTGGCCGGCTGGCCCGCTAGAGCTTTAGTCGAGGCCGACTGGACACGGGATTGTCCAAATTTTCCCCAAATCAGTTTTTCGAGCCTTCAATGCCTTTTAGTTGCCCTTTGATAGTTCTTGGACCTAAAGTTTAGCTAATTTAGCTCCAAAACAAGGAATATTCAAAGAGTAGAATGAAGAATTGATTAGGCCAAAGAATTTCAAGATCAAAGTTGATTGGAAGAAGATTAAAGGAAGAATAGTCAAGTACAAGGAAGACTTCTTTTAGATATTTATTAGGTTTCAAATTTAGTTCTTATAAATACTCTTTTATGGGAATAAACCCGAGCTTTCTATCTCATAGTAGTTTTTACTTTTGAGCTCTTAGATATTTTAGAGTTATTGGTTTTTGATTTATGAAAGTTTAAGTTCTTTTGTCCAATCTAGTGTTTTAGAGGATGCTCTTCAACTATTGTGAGGTTTCTTATGCTTAATCTAGTTTCTTTTATAATTGTTCTTTGATTTCTCTAGTTTAAAGTAAATAATCTTGTTTGTTTCCTTGTCTCTTGTATTTGCTTGTGCTTAGTGGCCAATAATTACTTGTTTATGCAACTGACTTGCTAATCTATTTGAATCCGTACTATTTGTGATTTAATTAGATGTTAGTAGCAATTGAATAGGTTGCCTATTCAAGGGAATTCAAAGGGATTATTGAGAAGTTTATGCTAGGTAGATTTCTAATAATGGTTAACCTATATTAATCTTGCTCTTAGTGCTTTCTAATTCTTGAAACTAGGTTGCTGGGGTTTGGTTTAAGTGTTAGATTGAATGATATTTTGTGAAACACGAGTAACATAATATCTAGCCTTAGGATTAATGGAATCATTGAGAATGCTAAGTTTTCTTTGATTGTTAATGCAATTGTGATTTAAACATTATCTTTTGGTATTCTAATGATCAATAGCTTGTAAGCACTCTTAAACACTAGGTTGGAGGTTTTTAATTATATAGTTTAGTTAGTTTAATTCAATTTACTTTCGCTATTACTCCAAAATCCCCCTAATTTCCTCTTTTATTTTAAAGACAAAGATAACCAAATCTCTCAGTGGATTCGATCCCTACTTACCCTATTACATAGTTAGTTCGTGAGAAGGTTAATTTGTAAAGCTCTACGACAAGCCACGTCAACAAGTGAGTGACAAAGGTTCAATGAATCTCCATCAAGGATTAGGAAAACAGAGGCAATCCAAATCTTACACATTACAAGTGTAGATAGTGGGGGAAATCGCAATTGGGTTAGGTTAGATGTCAAACTCGCTTCTTCACTAGTGAGTCTCGATGTCCACTACTTTAAAGATTGGGCCTCGAACCAGTTTTCTTCACTGGTGTGTCTCTATATAGACTATCTTGGGAAGTTGGACGAGATGTTGCCTATCTCGTCATCTCAATGGATTTACTATCCCTTGTTTGGTTTGGTTATTGAGTAGGACGGACATCAAAAACTGAGGTGTTGATCTTGGGGGATTTCTCGGAAAGCTCACGTTGCTTTCACGAATTTTAAGAAAAGGTGGTTATGGTGTCATCTCACCGAAAGACCACACTTAAATACTCTATATGGTGGCTTACTGCTAAAGAAGGTATCCTAAGAGTAGGTTTAGGTATTCATGATGCGTTCGAGTAATCACGTGCTTGAACTTTGGAGTTTTAACCCTGAGTAATCCACTAGCCTTGAAAACATTTGAAAACGTTTAAAAACATTTTGAAAACATTTTATAACTTTTGAAAATGGTTAGAATATTTTAATTGCTCTAATACCAATCAAATTGTCATGCCCTAACCCGAAGGGGTCGACCACGTGGCAACCTTCATGCTACCTCAAAGTACGTGTCTACAACCACGTATCCGAGGCACCCAAGGCATGAATTGAGTATCTTTGCTATAAAACAATACTAAACTTTAATTAGAAATCGTTTAATAAAATAATTAACTTTAAAAGTAATACACCAGTTGACTAATTTAAAAGAGTACCTACGCAGTGGAAACTACTACTCCTAAGCCACCAACGCCTCTTAGTGAGCCTCTGATCTATCTGCTATCCTCGAATGTGGATCTGCCTCCATCCACATTGGATATAGGTGAGTGACAAATGTTCAATGAATCTCCATCAGGGGTTAGGGAAACAGGGGTAATCCAAAACATAATAATAATAAAAGAAGTAAATTTTGTTTTCAAAACCTCTTTTCAAATTCTCCAAATGAGAATTTGATTTAAAATCACTAAAATAAATATATAAATAAAATGTGCTGGCCTCAAATATACTGAAGGCACGAATGGCCGATCGTATGCCTTACTACATTGAGGGCTATCTCTTTTCTTTCTAAAACATTTTTATATTTTTCATTCTCTAAATTTTTCTTTCTCTAACCCATTCCCTCGGTGGGGCCAATCTCTGTGAATGTAACACAGCTACATCGAGCCTTAGCGAGTCTCCCTACACTCTTCTCCCAGGGTCTCGCACTCACCATGCCCCTCGATAGGTCCCCTACTACTTGGCCTCTGGCATGCCTCTCACTTGGTCCACACACTCCCTCATATCGGAGTACTGAGGACCTCTCAATCGCTCATCTCGCTCCCATCCGCATCAAATATCATATACATATATATATATGTATAAAACATATATATTAAAAACATATAAACATAAACATAAACACACACACACATAAATCTTTATAATTTCTCGAAAACGTCCCACTCTCTACGTGGGTACACCACCAATTAAGTGTGTATGTGGTGGTGGATTCCCTGTATCCCAAAACATTTGAAAATCATTTTATCTTTTGAAAACGTTTTACCCTAGTGGCTAAGCACTGAAATCTAAGCCACTTACAGTGTTGGAGGTTCGTATACTCCCAAATGATCCACGTAGATCGAACTCCAGAGCATCGCCGTACTCAATCGTCCGAAACCCTAATACATGAAAATTCGTGTTAGCATTCACAATCAAATTATGAATGCACCTATGAGGCTCTAGCATGACCTAGGATGGTGTTTGGATGTGTTTCGGGGCTTAGAAAAGTGACCGGGAAGGTTCGAGATCAAAATCGGACACTTAATGAAAAATTACCAAAATGCCCCTAAGGGGGCGTTTGGTTCGGGGTTATCTTACATAACCCCAGTAATGTGCATATTGGAATGTAACATTACTCCGTTTGGTTTGTGGTAATCATATTACTGAGGTAATGTAAGATTACTGACACGTCAGCTTTTAGTGTATATTATCAGGAATCTCATAACCTCCAAAGTCTTAGATAATGTGAGATTACCAAGTTATGTTAAAACTTTTTCCTACTTTACCCTTAGAATTTTGCCCTTTTGGACCCTAATAACCTTATATAATTCATAAATTACAATGTTTTTTTAAGCATAATTTATTTTGATTAAGAAACATAATTAAACTTAGCTTATATAATTACTAAATTAATAATTATATGTTAGTTCAATTAAACTAAAAGCATTATTTCTTTTTTGTTAAAAGTATAATTAAACTTAACTTATATAATCATTAAATTAATTATATAATATTTTACTAAGTTTATTATTTGAATAATTTTTATGTTAGTCATGTTTAATTATCAAACTTAACAAAATTACAACAATTGTACAAAACATTGAACAAATAAAAAATAAACTTAAGTGTTGTAAATATGGGCATTACAGTAAATTACCTATTTTAACAGAAAATATACCCTCCAACCAAACATGTTAATCTTATATTCCGGGAATCTCAACCAAACAGAAATTGTGCATATTCCGGGAATATGCACTAAGTTATGTTATAACCTCGTAATCACATAACTCTGGTAATCTGAGATACCTTGAACCAAATGTCCCCTAAGGGTTATTGGGCCCCATGCTGACTGGGTCAAGTCCCGCTCGGTACTTGGCTGCCAGCCCACTCCCGCGGGGGAGTGAGTCGGCTCTTACAGAGAGATGAGACAAGGAGCTCTGGATTCGAGCTCCATTCTCGATTCTTGTATCGTCTGACCTCCATTCGATGCGCAAACTTAGACAGACGATCCTTACGCCGTCTACGACACGTTTACTGAAAGAAAAACTAGAATCACAAGTTTAAAGTTCCTAGATCTCAAATCTAAACTAGAATCTAGCTAAAAAGCTAAACCTAACTTTGAGCTAGGATCTCTCCTAGACCAATATATCGAAATGCGTGAAAACTTAATAAAACGTAGATTAAGGTGAGTAGAATAACATATTAGAAACTCACCTTGATCCTTCGATTGGTTTGTCCGAATCAACCAAAAGCCCAAAATTGCTCCGAGAGAGCCAATGAGAGAAGAGGAAGAGAGGGAGAAGAAAAATGAGATGGGGAGAGCTTAATCCCCCCATTTATAGGTAGGCCAGACTCCCACCTCATAACCTCAATCCTTAGCCCAATCCACCTGACCAATTCACCAATGGATATCCAATCCATTGGTTATGGACTTAAAGAAGTCCAATTAGTGCTTCGATGCATGGTTACTTGTCTTATTTTCCAACTATGTCTTATCCTAATTTTCACTTCTCTTCCTAATCAGATACATCCGGACTGACGTATTATTGAGTTAATACGCCGTCTTATACTATTCCGTTTGTACGGAACGGTTGGATTAGGTCCAGGTGTGTCATGTACAATTGAAGTTTGTATATAAACTAGAGAATAAAGAAGCAAATGACTAGGCTCTGCTAGGTTCTAAGTACAAGTTATTCTCTTCATGTGAGGAATTTAATGCTGGAAAGATAACTTCCGCTTTGATAAGATATCAGCACCATTTGGAAGTGAATGAGAATTCAACCTTGGAGATCCCTATTTTAGAAAATGTACCACTTGAGGTTGACATAAAGTTAAACAAAGTAGATTGGAGAGAAATCTTTTCGCCATATTTGCAAGATCCTAATCAAAAGGTAGATAGGCAAACAAGATTGAAGGCTTCTCAATTTTGTTTGATTGAAGGACAGTTATTTAAAAGGAGTCTTGATGATGTTTTACTGAAATGTGTAAAAGAAGAAGAAGCAAGACTTGTAATGTGAGAGGTTCATGAAGGTATATGTGGGGCACATCAGGTAGGCAATGAAATGAAATGGTTATTTAGAAGATATGGATATTATTGGCCCACTATGACTGCTAATTGCTATGCAAATGCTAGAGGATGTTAGGTCTATCAAGAACATGGTCAAGTCTAGAATGTTCCTGCCTCTGAAATGCATGGAACAATTAAGCCCTGGCCTTTCCGGTGATGGGTTATAGATATAATAGGGAAGATTTTTCTTTTATCTAGTGCACAACATGGATACATAACCACTGCAACAGATTATTTCACCAAATGGGTAGAATCCACACCTCTCAAATCCATTACCAGTAAAGAAGTGATTAAGTTCATTAAGAAATATTTGTTGCACAGGTTAGGCATTCTAGAAACTATTACAACTGATCAAGGGACCATGTTTGAAGAAGAAGTGAAAGAGTATTTGGCAAATTTTAAGGTGAAATTAATTCATTCTACCCCTTATTATGCTCAAGCCAATGGCCAAGTTGATGCATCTAATAAAGTTTTAAAAAGCTTAATTAGCAAAATAGTGAAAGAAAATCCAAGGGAATGGCATGAAAAGTTACCTAAAGTATTATGGGCTGTTAGAACATTAAAAAAGGATGCTACAGGAGTAACTCCTTACATACTAGTGTGTGGACATGATGCTGTTTTGCCTGTCAAAATTAATGTTCAGTCCCTAAGAGTAAGATAACAGTACTGATTAACACCTAAATGTTATTTATATCAGATGTTAATAGAGGTACATGAACTAGATGAAGTAAGAATCCGTGCTTTAACTAAGTTGCAAATGCAGAAATTGTAGGTTGCCAAGGCAAATAATAGAAGATTAAAACCAAATACATTCAACCAAGGTGATCTCGTATGGAAAGTTATTTTGCCTGTAGGTTCAAAAAGTAGGATTCTTGGTAAATGGTCTCCATGTTAGGAAGGGCCTTTTGAAGTAAACAGAACTTTTCCTGGCAATGCTTACCACTTAAAAGAATTTAGATGGGAGGTCACATCCCAGGAACATTAATGGTAAGTATTTAAAGAAATACCACCCAAGCGTATGGGAGTAATCGATTCAAGTCACTAAGTGAAGAATTTTCACTTGAAGTCAAAGTCAGTTAAGGTTGTCAAAAAGTCAACTACTAACAGTAGGACTAATTATAAGAAATAGATAAGTAAAGAAAATGATTCCATTCAGTCAAAAGAGGTTTACTGTTACAATCTCAACATATGCATGCATATATATATATATATATTTGAAATCATTCTTGTTTCTTTCCCTCATGGTCATCTTCCTCTTATTATGTTTCTCCTTGTTTGACCTCAGCTTTAAGCAACCACTTTCTGATTGAATCTTGGTGATCATTGAGGCGACACACCAGAATGGCTTACTCCGCCTTTAAATCATCCAGGCAAGCTTGGAGGTCGTCTCTCTTGGGGGAAGCAAAAAGGAAGTCATTATAGGCAGCGATCAAGTGTTTTTCCCTCTCCCGAAAAGTAATGGCAAGGAAAGTGGAGGGATATGCATCAAAGAGATCTCCAAAAGAATAGGAGAGCGAGAATTGGAAATGGAAATCGACTTCGGAGAGCTGAAGTTCCTGCAGGGAAATTCTAGTCTCAGTGATGCCTTTGTTGACCTGGATAAGTGCTCAACAGAGAGGAAGGAAAGAAGAGCGGATTCCCATAATGGAAGATAGGACAAGGTTATCCGGTTCTAGGCGAGCGATCGTTTTGGTCAAAGCAAAAATGCCTCATTGGATTTCACTGGCTGAGATAGCAGGTAATCTCTTCAAAGACCGGATAAAGACAGGGACTGATTCTTCAGCCTCAGCATCTTCCAAGTATGCCCTTAAAGAAAGACAGGGTGGCCCAAATAGTTCTTGGAGTTCATCTTGACAGGATTCGAATTCTGTCTGTAATAATACATAATGCAAGAAACACAGTAGTAGCATACATGTGTGAAAATATAGATAAAGAAAGAAGAAAAAAAGATTCAAAAGCCCAAACTTACCCTGATCAGAGGAAGACGAGGAGGAATATGAATGATGTCAAGAAGAGAGTTGATAGAGACCTCAGACAAACCAGGCTCAATTACCTTCCTTTTCTTGGAAGACTGGGCGGCAGATTGGTGTTTAGACATGATATTCAAAGTAATAGGAAATAAGAACTTTCAGGGATCCTTCATTCAAAATAAACGAGATCATGTAGTGAACGGCGAATATCGAGATAAGAAGAAGAAAACCCTGAAAAATAGAGGAAAGCAAAGCATGTTTGCGAATATATAGGTGCTAATGAGATATATTCTAAGGTGTAATTAATACACCTGAAAAGGTGTTTAAGAAGTTGAAAGAGGCGACCCTTTGGTTTTCCATTGATAAAGTAATAGTTGCAACCATATGAATATCGGAAGTTGCAGAGTTGGAGTAGATTCCGATTTCTTGTGAAAATAAAAACATGCATCTGGCATTTTGCCTGCACATGTTTTTGGGGGCAAATGTTAGTGTCAAATTTAGCAATAACTAAAATGACATTGTTTAAAGGCAGAGGGGGGATTAAGTATCTTGGTTAGCAATGGCGTCGTTTTGAGTCATGAGGGCCTTGCTGTAGAGTAATTCTGCAGGCTATAATATATGCAAGCCCAAGACCAAATAATTAACAGTTTGGAGTCGTATAGACTGTTTGTAAAAATAAGTGGGAGTTTGGATATTGTGCAGGTAACTTAACTACAGAAAACTGCGAGGTAGTGGGAATAAACCATAGAAAGAGGAAGATAACAAGGGAAGAAATAGAGGTTGGAATGGGACAAAAAAATGATGAATAACCAACATTTGTCTTTCTCTTCAGCTTTAGCTTGTTTTTGATAGTTGATAGCTTGGATAGTTTGATTACTTTAACTAGTTTTTTTCTTTTATAGTAGGACTAATTTTTCTTCTAGTTTTTATTTGTATTGTTTGACTCCCTTTTTTCGCATTTAATCATCAAAAGTGAGAACCTTTTCCTTCCAATCGTCTGAAAAATAGTTTCTGGCCATCGCTAGAAATAACATCGAAGAGGGGATAAAGACTATATAGTTTTGGAGATGATTAACATTATTTAGTGATGATGAATATAATTTTGGGATAAACCTTTGATTTTTTTTTCAAATTTTTTTATGATATTGAACTATAAATTGATGAAATTTAATGAAAATATGAGTTTTGAAAGTGTATTTTTGGGGTTGAATTTTCTATAAAATTATATTTTGGGATGAAGAATAAATGGTTTCAGGGATAATTAACACTATTTGGGGGATGGTGAATATAAATTTGGGGATTAACATTTGATTTTTTACTTTCAAAATTTTTTTTAATGATATTAAACTATGAATTGATAAAATTTAATGGTAAATAAGTATGAAATATTTAAGTTTTGGAAGTATATTATTGGGGTTTAATTTGTTACAAAATTTTATATTTTAGATGAAGAGTATACAATTTTGGGGATGATGAATATAATTTTTAGGATGAAAAATTAATCTTTTTTATTGATATTGGACTATGGATTGAAGGAATTTAATGGAAGTATAAGTATATGGCATATTTAAGTTTTGAAAATATATTCAGAGGGTTGAATTTTTTTTCAAAATTTTATTTTAGGAATTGAATACTTTATAGTTATATGGTTCTAAGGATAATTACCACTATTTGGGGATAATGAATATAATTTTAATGGTGAACCTTTGATTTTTTTTTTCAAAAATATTTTTAGTGATATTAAACTATGGATTAATGAAATTTTAATAAAAATATACGCATATGGTATATTTAAGTTTTGGAAGTGTATTCTTGGAATTGAATTTTTTTTTTCAAAATTCTATTTTGGGGATAAAGACTATATGGTATTGGGGATTATTAACACTATTTGAGGGATAATGAATATAATTTTGTGGATAAAACTTTTTTTTTCAAATTTTTTTGTTGATATTGAATTGTGAATTAATGAAATTTAATGAAAATATATGCATATAGTATATTTAAGTTTTAGAAGTGTATTCTTGGGGTTGAATTTTTTACAAAATTATATTTTGGGATGAAGAATATATGGTTTTGGTGATGATTAACACTTTTTAAGACGTTGAATACAATTTTGGGAACGAACCTTTATTTTTTTCTTTTACAAATTTTTTTCATGATATTAAACTATAGATTGATAAAATTTAATTAAAATATATGTATATGACATATTTAAGTTTTTAAATAATTTTTTACAAAATTATATTTAACCAAGACATTAAAAATTAATCATTTTAACCTAAAAGTAAAAAAAGAAAACTAATTTAAATTTTATATAATTGGCGGTGTATAATGGTGTAGCCATGATGGTTTGTACGAGGGGCTGGATCATCATGGCTAGATGGTAGCATTCACTGACACAACCGGAGCTAATCCGAGTTTTTCATACAACCGGAATAGTATAAGACGACGTATTAACTGAATAATACGTCGGTTCGGATGTGTAAGATGAAGAAGAGAAGTGGAAATTAGGATAAGATGTAATTGGAAGATGAGATGAGATGAGTGACCATGCATGCAAGCATAAATTGGACTTCTTCAAGTCCATAGCCAACGGATTGGACATCCATTGCTGAATTGGTCGGTGGATTAGGCCAAGGATCGAGATTATGAGAAGTGGAAAAAGAGGAAATTAAGTCTGGCCCAGGATCCGAGTAGGCCCGGTGTCGGGCTTATCTATAAATAGGGGGAGTTAAGCTCTCCCCCTCTCATTTTTCTTCTCCCTCTCTTCCTCTCCTCTCATTTGCTCTCTTCCTCTCCTCTCCACTCCCGCAGGAATGGGCAGGTTTTGTGCGGGACTTTGCCCAATCCCAAGTGGGACTCAGCCCAGTCCGCACGGGAGCGGCCTTTTGGGCCCAATTCAGTGCAGGGCCCAGTCCACGTAGGGGGCCCTTGGGGGCATTTTGGTAATTTTTCTTCAAGGGTCCGATTTTGACCCCGCAACCTCCCGAACACTTTTCTAAGCCCTGAAACACATCCAAACACCCTCTTAGGTCATGCTAGAGCCTCATAGGTGCATTCATAGTTTGATTATGAATGCTAATACGTATTTCTGTGTTTTAGGGCTCTGGATGATCGAGTGCGGCGATTCTTCGCAGGTTAAGCTACGTGGATCATCTCGGAGTATACAAACCTCCCAACACTGTGAGTGGCTTAAATTTCTTCGCTTAGCCACTGGGGACAAAGGTTTTGAAAAGGTTTTAAAATATAAATGATTTTCAAAGGTTTTGGGATACGGGGAATCCACACACCACACACTTGCATAGTGATATACCCACGTAGAGAGTAGGACGTTTTCAAAGAAAAGAATAAAGATTTGCGTGTGTGTGTGCTTATATTTATGTTTATATGTTTTTACATATATGTTTTTATACATACATCTATATATATATATATGATATTTGATGCGGATGGGAGTGAGATGAGCGATTGAGAGGTTCCTCGGTGCTCCGATATGAGGGGCGTGTGGACCGAGTGAGAGGCATGCAAAGTAGTAACCGTGGCCCCCTTTTTGAAAGGGCATGGTGAGTGTATTGGCCTGGAGTAGAGAGGCACGTAGGGAGACTCGCCAGAGCCTATGTAGCTGTGTTCCACCATAGTGATTGGCACCACTGAAGGAACGAGCTAGAGAAAGAGAAATGTTTTAGAAAGAAAAGAGATAGCCCTCTGTCCAGCGAGGCATACGACCGACGGGTCAAGCCTACAGTGGATTTGACACACCCGGACCTAATCCGACTTTTTCGTACAAACGGAATTGTATAAGATGGCGTATTAAGTGGACAATACATTGGTCCGGATATGTCTAATTAAAAAGAGAAGTTAAGCTTGAGATAAGACGGAGTTGGAAGATGAGGTAATTGACCATGCATGGAAACACTAAAGTGGACTTCTTTAAGTCCATAGCCAATGGATTTGAGGTCCATTGGTGAATTGGTCGGTGGATTAGGCCAAGGATCGAAATTATGAAAGGTTACAAAGAGGAAAGAAAGTCTGGACCAGGGCTTGAGCAGACCCAGCGTCGGACTCCCCTATAAATCGGCCTCCCCCTCTTATTTTCTCTTTTTCTCTCTTCTCTCATTTCTCTTTTCTCTCAACTGCTCTCTTGGAGTAATTTTGGACTTTTGGTCGATCCGATCAATCTGACCGTAGGATCAAGGTAAGAATTTAATATGCTATTCTTAACGCCTTGATCTACGTTTTTCTAAGTTTTCATGCATTTCCATGCATTGGTCTAGGAGAGATCCAAGCTCAAAGTTAGGTTTAGCTTTTTAGTTAGATTTTGAGATTAGATTTGAGATATAGGAACATTAAGCTTGTGATTCTCGTTTATGCTTTAGTAAACGCATCGTAGAAGGTACGAGGAACGTACGTATCGATTTTTATGTCAAACCACTGACCAAGGGGCTCGGAAATCGAGGCCAAGACGTGGCTCTCGCGATTGCTTAACCTCAATTCCTTTTATCTCACTTTACTTCTTTGTTTTCAACCTTTCGTCTCTCTCGGTTCCAACCATTATTCTGGTTCATACTTGATCACTTTTTTGTCTTCCCCAGTTTCAATTGTCACCTTATTTATCCTTGTTTTATCCTTATTCCTTTCTTCGACCCTTACTTAGGTCGATCCATTTTCCTTATTCTCTGTGTTTGATTATTCTTCAATTTCCATTATCATTATCATTATCATTATCATCATCATCATTATCCTCATTATCATCATTCTTTCACCTTGTTTATTCCATCATGATTTGGTATCCTCCTTATTTTACTTGCCCTTTTCCTCTTTCTTCCTTTCTTAACTTATACCTTCATTCCTTCACTTCTCTTCTGATCTCTTCCATTCATTTTTTACTGGTATCATTATTACTGCCCGTCATCCATTAGAATACAATCATCTCCATTCACTCATTTTCTACAAGTGCTCTTTCTCTTGTGATTTCTCCAATTTTTCTTTCTATCCAATCTCTTATTCTTCTCTTCATAACCTTAATCATCAGAACTTTCCTTTCCTTTCTTTTCACCAATTCAGATTCTCAAACCTTCTGTTCTCTTTTTCCAAAATCAAATAGCCGAAAGGGGGCTTTCCTCTTCCTTTCACCAATTTATATCCTTGACCCCTTTTTGTTCATCAGTTCTGACCCCCAATAATTCTCGTCTATTCTTTCTTTTCCTTTAAGTTATTCGTTTTATGATGTAGTGCCTTGGGCTTGACTCACATTTGGGGTTCATTATGCTTGACTTCTTTAACTAACATCCGTTTCTAAGTCTTTTATACACTTTCTTTCACTAGATCTTTCTTAGTCCTCTTTCTAGGCATTTTTTTAATCCCTTTTTTATTCCTTTTCTTTAACCTATCCCTAGGTTATCTACTTGGGTTTTGTCTCAGCTCCTAATTTCTTAGTCCCATTCTTTTACTAATCCTAGTCAGTCATTTGGAGTTATTAACCTATGATTTGTTATGAAATTATTGCTAATTAAAGTTAAAGTTTTCTAGTGATATGTTATGCTTTTCTTCTTTTAAGGCTCTATTCCTAATTAACAAAACTTAGTTCATCAACTGAACTAAGGTTCTCTTTCTTCTAGGCTTTATTCATCTTTGATCAGCCTAGAATCTTCTTTGACCTAGAGTTTTATTCTTTCTTTCTTCATTAAGAAAGCCCCCGCACTACATCACAATATTTCTTTATCCTTTGTTTAAGGGCGTGCTTTCTTTTCTTTTCCCCTTCTTCTTTCTCACCAGTTCCTTCTGGTGATGTCTTCACAGCTCCTGAGAAAATTCCCTTCGTGCCTTCCATTAGCATGCATGCAGGATTCTCATCATTGCCGTGCATTACACTCTTTCTTCACCTGCTTGCTTCCATTGATTTCGATCATGACAAAATCCGTTCTTATCATCTCTTGGAGGTCCCTTCCTTCTTACTCTTCATTATCCATCAATTAATAAGTGCCTTAATCCACTTAGAAATGGAGGTTTTTAGCTTATCTCTTTCTTCATTCCATTTCCTCCATCTTCATTTCCTTTCTATTCTTTCTCCAATATCCTTTCTTGACCTTGGTATCCAATGATCAAACAAGTAGCAATGGACATACTACTCGTTGACCACATGGATGTGATATCTTTTCATTCTTCTCTCATTTTCTATCTGGTCATTCTTACCTTATTCCTCCTCATCGTTTCCCAAGAATGGCTTCTTTCTTGTTCCTCTTTCCTTACTCTTCCTTTTTTTGGCCATCTTTGAATCCTTTAGGGTTTTCTCTTATCAATCCTTTCACAGCCTCAAGCGATCTTCCCATATCTCACCTCTTGGGATCTTGGGCTCACTCTTTCACTTCCAATTTCCTTGGATACTTCTTCTCAATTGATTCCAGGTGGGCTCTCTTTTGTCCACCAATACTACCCCTTTCTTTCACCACTTACACATCACTGTGTAAGAACAAAAGAAGTAAGCTATTCTTTGCTGCAACTTCTCTCACCACATGCCCACTCCTCGGAGCATCCTCCAGGCAAACTGTGGGCATATCGCACTAAACTTGCCAGCCTATGGGCTCATCCCACCATGCTTACCATGGTGTTGGGTTGACCCCAACCACCTCACACACTACCACAAGGCCTAGGCGTTCGACTGCCCGTGCACCACAACACTCCTCGAACCCTAGCCACCAAGGGTTTTATTGCTCCATGTAGGCTCCTTGGTGATCTCTTCACTTGGCTAGCTCTTCCTTGGCCTCACTTTTCATCCTTCCATTAGTTGCATTGTGAGGTCTTCTTTAATCCTTCATCCCTCTATTCGGATGCTTCACTTGACGTCCTGAGGTTTTTGGTCAACCACATCCTCCGTGATTGACTCCTTCGATTTCTTTCATTCTAACCCAACTCTCTTTCCAAGGCTACACACCCATGGTGTAGAGAGCGAGAGAAGTAAGGTTAGCATTCACGCACGTTAGGCCAAGATGAGCCTTGGCCTTTTGCCTCATTCTAGCTGCTTCACTTCCTCCCAACTCTTACACGTCACTAATGTAAAGAATGGGGAAAAACACATCTAGTTTAAGTTTCAAACTCGTTGCTTTACTAGCGAGTCTCGATGTCCACAACTTCAAAAGTTGGCATCGAACCAGTTTCACATATTGGTAAGCCTCTGACTAGGCTATCAAGGAGGGTTGGACGAGATATAGTCTATCTCGTCATCTTAAGGGAAGCACCATCCCTTGAACAATTTAGCTATCGAGTAGGAAAAGCATCATAAGATGAAGAATTGATTTTTAAAACTTTCTAGGAAACTGTGCCTTGCTTTCACAAATCTCGAGAAAAAAGGTGGTCCTGATGTCTTCTCACTTAAAGACCACACTTGAGAGCTCTATATGGTGGGTCGCTACTAAAGAAGGTATTCTAAGAGTAGGTTTGGTCATTTATGAAGCTTTCGAGTCGCTACATACTCGAACTCTAGAGTTCTAAACCTATCTAATCCACTGGCTTTCAAAACGTTTGAAAACGTTTGGAAACACTTTGAAATGCTTTATAGTTTTTGAAAACAGTCTGAATCTTTTAATTGCTCTGACACCACTCAAATTGTCACTCCCCGACTTGCCCCGAGCTGGCCACGTGGCAATCGCCTTGTTATCTCGAAGTACGTGTCTGCAGCCATGTATCCGAGGCACCGCAAGGCATAAAATGGATACCATCACTGTAAAATAACTAAAACTTTAATGAAAATCATTTAATAAAATAATTAACTTTAAAAGCGTTACCAGTGGATTGATTTAAAGGAATACCTACGCGACGAAAATCGCTAAGCCCATGCCACCGACGTCTCCTAGTGAGCCTCCATTCTATTTGTTGGCCCCGTACGTGGATCTGTATCCATCCACATTGGATACAAGTGAGTGATAGAGGTTTAATGATTCTCCATCAGGGTTACGGAAAACAGGGGTAATCCAAATATAATAAAAATAAAATAAATAGATTTTGCTTTCAAAATCTCTTTCATAATTCTCCAAGTGAGAATTTGATTTAAAACCTTTAAAAATAACATACGCTAAATGGGCTGTCATCTCATACACTGAAGGCACGACTGGTCGGTCGTATGCCTTACTGCACCGACGTCTATCTTTTTTCACTTTAAACACACTTTCACAATTTCTCTTTCTCTAGCCTGTTCCCTTGGTGGTGCCCATTGCTGTGGTGGAACACAGCTACCTGGAGCCCTGGCGAGCTTCCCTACGCGCCTTTCCCAGGGTCTCGTCTCACCGTGCCCCTCGATAGGCGGTCCACGACTGAGAATCATGCATGCTTATTCTCCAACTCGGTCCACGCTCCAGTACATATCGGAGCCCTGAGGAGCTTACTCAATCACTTGTCTTCCAGGGGTATCGCACCCTCAATAATCTTAAAATAATATATCATGTGTATATAACATATATATATATTTAAAACATAAAACATACATATAAACACACACAAGTGTTTATATTTTAAAATCATCCCACCCTCTAAGCGGGCGTATCATAAAATAAAAAATGCGTGTCATGGATTACCCTTATCCCAAAACAGTTGTAAAACCTTTTAAAACAATTTATATTTTTAAAACATTTAAAAATGTTTCTCTCTAATGGCTAAGCACTGAAAACAAGGCCACTCACAGGATTGGGAGACTCGTATACTCCCAAGCGCTCCATGTAACTTTAACCTTCGGAGCATCACCGCACTCAATTCAACCAGAGCCCTAATACACGGAAATATACGTTAGCATTCATAATTAAATTTATGAATTCACGTACGAGGCTCTAGTATGACCTAACACGATGTTTGGAAGTGTTTTGGGGCTTAGAAAAGTGTCCGGGAGGTTCCGGGGTAAAAATCCGGCACTTGATGAAAAATTACCAAAATGCCCCTAGGGGCCCGTGGGCCCCACACCTGGACTTGGCTACGCCTCACTTGGATTTGGGCCTAAAAGGCCATTGGCGCTGGTTTGGGCCAAGTTCTACTTGAAATTGGGCCCAAAAACCACTCCCATGAGATATATATATATTATATTAATATAATATCTAAATATCTAAAATATATTAATATAATATAAAAATATCTAAATAGGGACTCGGTCAGTCCTTTCTCGATTTCTGCACCCTTTCTCCTCCTTTCGAGGCACAAACTTAGATAGGCGATCGTCATGGCGTCCATGACAGATTCACCGAAGCAGAAACGAGAAAAACCGGTCCAATTTCTGTAGATCTGAGATTTAAAGTTAAATTGGCCAAACTTAGATGTACTCTAAATCAGTGCACGGAAATGCGTAAAAATGGAGTATGGCGTAGATTAAGGTGAGTATAATAACATACAAAAAACTCACCTTATTTCACTGGTTCAATATCCGTAGATCTGAGTTTTAAACTTAAATTGACCAAAAGCTTTAAACTCAGATCTACACTAAATCGATGCATGGAAATGCATGCAAACTTAATATAACGTAGATCGAGGTGAGTGGAATAACATATTAGGAACTTACCTTGTTTCGCCGGTCGATTTGTCCGGATCTGCCAATTGTCCAAAATGCCTCCGTTTGGCTTCAGAGAGAAAAAGAGAAAAAGAAAGAAAAAAAAGAAAATGAGAAATGAGAAAAGCTTCGGCTTTTCCCCTATTTATAGTGGAGTTCGACACCGGGTCTACTCGGGCCCCGAGTCAGACTTTTTCCCTTTTTTCAACTTTCTTCCATTTTCACCCGTTTGTTAAGTCCTTTGATTTCTTGTGTCAACGGGGCCCTAATTAATTGTTAGGGACTTAATTGGAGGTCTTTTTGGCATTTACTAATTTTCATGCACGATTAATTACTTTATCTTCCAACACAGTCTTATCCTAATTTTAACTTCTTTTCTTAATTAGACACATCTAGACCGACATATTATCCACTTAATATGCCGTCTTACACTATTCTATTTGTACGGAAAAGTCGTATTAGGTCCGGGTGTGTCACTATTTGTATAGATGATGCATGTAAACTTTCAAGTTAATGTAAAATGTTTAGCAAATGTATCAATGGAATAGAATTTCTAGCCGTTAAACATATATTTAAAATAAAAGAAAATGTTAGAGTCTAAAACGATATTATAAAAATATCGGATTAATATGAAATTTTACATGTATGATATACTCAACTATATCGTTAGATCTAACGAGCGGCTTATTAAAATATTAATTATATAATAAGTTACAAAAAGAGTGTAGAACTAAGTTTTACATCGATTGTAAGTTAAGCCCTTTGTATAAATATATTTTAAGATATTTGAAATTAAATTTTAGTTTGTTTATAGAAATTAAATTAATTTTTTATTTTTATTGTTATAAAAAATATAATGAACAAAGAATTCTAGTGTAGAAGTCGTGCTCTAACATCACTCTTGTGGAGACCCGGCCCAACCTACCAGGTATTGTCCACTTTGGCTCGAAGCCTCACGGTTTTGTCCCACTCGTAGTTCATGCTAGAGCCTCGTAGGTGCATTCATAAATTTAATTATGAATGCTAACGTATATTTTCATGTATTAGGGCTCCGGTTGAATCGAATGCGACGATGCTCCGGAGGTTAAGCTACATGAGGGCTTGGGAGTATACGAATCTCCCAATACTGTGAGTGGCTTTGTTTTCAGTGCTAGCCACTAGGGACAAACATTTTTAAAATGTTTTAAAAATATAAATTGTTTTAAAAGGTTTTCCAACTGTTTTGGGATAAGGGTAATCCACGACACATGCTTTTTATTTTGTGATACACCCATTTAGTGGGTGGGATGATTTAAAAATGTAAAAATTTGTGTGTGTGTTTAATGTTTTAAACATATATGTTTTGTATGCATATATGTATATTTATATATGATAAATATATAAATGGGATGTGAGATGAGTAATTGAGTGGCTCCTCGGGGCTCCAATATATGTGGGAGCGTGGACCGAGTTGGAGAAGCATGCTTGATCTCAGCCGTGGACCGCCTATCGAGGGGCACGGTGAGACGAGACCCTGGGAGAGGTGCGTAGGGAAACTTGCCAGGGCTCCAGAGCTGTGTTCCACCACAGCTAGGCACCACCAAGGGAACGGGCTAGCGGAAGAGAAATTGTGAAAGTGTGTTTAAAGAAAAAAGAAATAGCCCTCGGTGCAGTAAGGCATACGATCGACCAGTCGTGCCTTCAGTGTATTTGATGCCCACCCATTTTAGTTACAAATTATTTTAAAGGTTTCAAAAAAATCAAATTCTCATCTAGAGAATTTGAAAGGAAGTGTTGAAAATAAAATTCTAATTTATTTTATTTTATTTATATTATTATATTTTGGATTACCCCTATTTTCCCTAACCCCGATGGAGATTCATTGAACCTCTGTCACTCACCTGTATCCAATGTGGATGGATGTAGATATGCATACGGGGTCAGCAATTAGAATGGAGGCTCACTAGAAGGCGTCGGTGGCTTAGACTTAGCAGTTTCCGTTGCATAGGTATTCCTTTAATTTAATCCACTGGTATTACTTTTAAATTTATTATTTTGTTAAAAGAATTTTAATTAAAGTTTTAGTTGTTTTGCAGCAATGGTATCCATTTCAATGCCTTACGATGCTTCCAGTGCGTGACCGGTCGACATGTACTTCGAGGCAGTGCGATGGTTGCCACGTGGCCGACCCGGACGGGTGGGGGCGTGACAACTTTAATGGTATCAGAGCGTTTAAAAGATTCTGACTGTTTTCAAAAGCTATAAAATGTTTTCAAAGTATTTTTAAAGAGTTTTCAAACATTTTCGAAGCCAGTGGATTAAATAGGTTTAGAACTCCAGAGTTCGAGTATGTAGCTACTCGAAAGCGTCATAAATGATCAAACCTACTCTTAGAATAACTTCCTTAGCAGCAAGCCACCAAATAGGGTTCTCGAGTGTGATCTTAAGTGAGGTGACACCACGACCACCTTCTCCTCGAGATTCATGCAAGCAAGGCACGCTATCCAAGAGACTTCCCAAACCCAAATTTTCAACTTTTAATGTTCCTTCCTACTCGTCAGCTAAACTATGCAAGGGATGGTATTTCCCTTGAGATGACGAGATACATGATATCTCATCTAATCCTCCTTGATAGCCTAGTCAGAGGCTTACCAGTGAACAACTGGTTTGATGCCCATCCTTTGAGGTTGTGGGAATCGAGACTCTCTAGTAAAGTAGCGAGTTTGAAACGTAAATTAGATGCGTTCCCCCATTCTTTACACCTGTGACGTGTAAGAGATGGGAGGAGGTGAAGCGACTAGAACGAGGCCAAGATGGGGCCTAACGTGCATGAATGCTAACCTCACTTCCCTCGCTCTTTACACCATTGTTGTGTAACTTAAGAGTTAGGATAAAAAGGAATTCAGGGAATCGATCACGAAAGATGTGGTTGACCAAAAACCTCAGGACGTGAGATGAAGCATCCAAGTAACCAGATAAAGGATCAAAGAGGACCTCACAAAGCATTAAATGGGAGGTGAAGTGAAGCTATTGTCGAAGAGCCCACAGGTTGGCAAGTCTGGTAGGATAAGCCCACAGATTGCCTGGATGATGCTTCGGGAAGTGGGCATGAAGTGAGAGAAGTGGCAGCAAGGGCTAGCTAACTTCTTCTATTCTTACACCGTGGAGTATAAGTGGTGAAAGAAAGGGGGTATTGGTGGACGAAAGAGAGTTTGTCTGGAGTCAATCGAGGAGAAGCATCCAAGAAAGTTGGAAGAGATCGAGTGAGCCCAAGATCACGAGAGGTGAGATATGGGAGAATCACTTGAGGATATGAAAAGGATTGATAAGAGAAAACCTTAAAGGATTCAAGGATGGTAAAAGAAAGAGTAAGGAAGGAGGAACAAAAGATAAGCCATTCTTGGGAAACGATGAGGAGGAATAAGGCAAGAATGATAAGATGGATGATGAGGAGAGAATGAAAAGTGATCACATCCAGATGGTTAATGAATAGTACGTCAATTACTACTTGTTTGACCATTGGATACCAATGTCAAGAGAGCATATTGGAGAAAGAAGAGAAAGGAAATGAAGATGGAGGAAACGAAAGAAGGAGAGAGATGAGCTAGAAACCTTCACTTCTAAGGGGTTAAAGGTGATCTTGTTTGACCATTGATTAATAATGAGAGTAAGAAGGAGGAGACCTCCAAAGGATAATAAGAGATGATCTTGATGAGATTAATGGAAAATGAGCAAGCGGAGAAAGAGTAAAATGCATGGCAATGATGGGAATGCCTGCACATGTATAAGTGAAGAGCACGAAGAGAACTTCCTACAGCATTGTGAAAGGACATCACCAGAAGGGACTGGTGAAAAAGAAGAAGGGGAAAAGAGGAGAAAAGCAAACCCTTAAACAAAGGATAAAGAAATATCGTGATATAGTGCGGAGGCTTTCTTAATGAAGAAAGAAAGCATAAAACTCTGGATAAAAGAAAATTCTAGGCTAATCAAAGACGAATGAGGTCTGGAAAAAAAAAAAGAAAAGAAACTTAGTTTAATTGATGAACTAAGTTTTGGTTAACTAGGAATAGAGCCTTGAAAGAAGAAAAGCATAATATATCACTAGAAAATTTTAACTTTAATTAGTGATAATGTCATAATGAACCATAGGTTAATAGCTCCAAATGACTGACCAGGATTAGTAAAAGAATAAGACTAGGAAATTAGGATTCGAGACAAAACCTAGATAGATAAACTAGGGATAGGTTAAAGAAAGTGAATAAAATGGGATTAAAAAGGTTTAGAAAGAGGACTAAGAAAGACTTAGTGAATGAAAGTGTATAAAAGACTTAGAAACGGATGTTAGTTAAAGAAGTCGAGCATAATGAACCCTAAATGTGAGTCAAGCCAAGGCACTACATTATAAAGCGAATAAGTCAAAGAAAAGAAAGAATAAACAATGATTGTTAGAGGCTGGAGCTACAGAGAAAAGGGGACAATGATATAAATTGATGAACAGAAAGGAAAGGAAAACTCCGGATTGTTTAAGTGATAGAAGAAGAGATAAGGAGATTGGATAGAAAGAAAAATTGGAGAAAACATAAGAGAAAGAGCACTCATAAGAAGCGAGTGAACGAAGGTGATCGTATCCTAATGGATGACAGGTGATAATGGATGATGTCAGTAAAGAATGATTGGAAGAGAAGAAAAGAGAAATAAATAATAAAGATATCAAAGCATGATGGGGTAAACAAGGTGAAAGGATCATGAGAATGAGAATAATGATGATGAAGGGAATTATAAGGAGATTACAAATCCAATTGATGAGGAAAGTGGATCGATCTAAGAAAGAGTCGGAGAAGAGAGTGATGATAAAACAAAGGATGAATAAGATGATGATTGAAACTGAAAAGACAAAAATGTGATTAAGCATGAACCAGAATAATGGTTGGAACCGAAAGAGATGAAATGACGAGAAAGAAGAAGTAAAGTGAGATAGAAGGAATTAAGAGTAAGGAGTTAAGGAACAAAAGGATAAGTTGAAATTTTTAGAAAGAGGAGAGTAAACTGACTTTAAGGATAACCTTCTCGAAGAAAGATAAGTGAAGAAAGGATATGGAGATAGAGTTAAACCAAGCTAAAATGGAGTTAGCTTGGCACGGACAAGATTGTGAGGTAATGGAGGATACAGAAAGGTATTGTCTGTGATAAATAAACCATGGTATCGAAAGACAAAGAAGAGGTATTAAAGTATTAAGAGCCAAAGATGGCTGAGATAAATGAAGCCCACAAGTGAAAAGCAAGAGATGAGGGAACTAAGATAGAAAAGATGGTAAGAGAGAACCCAGAGTACTCAATGGAAGGAGTATAGGGATAAGGAAAGGAATTGATTAAGCTCATAAACTTCTATGAGCACAGCCAGTATGAGCAGCAGAAAGAGAATTCTAGCCCCAAGAGAGACAAAGGTGTTAGAAGAAAAGATTAGTAAGGATAAAGATAATGAAGAAAATCAGAGAAGAAAGCAAAGAAAAGGAGGAATGGAGCCAGAGCAAAAGGAACCTTGGGTAAGACGTAAGTGATCATGCAAATCGAGGTAAAAGGATATGGAAAGAGAAAAGACACGGAGATGATCCTAAGGAAAAGGGTATGGAGATAATGAAAGCTGCAGATGATGCCTAAGGATGGCAATGGACCAGAGAGAATGTCAAGTTAAGTGAAATGAGGAGGAACCTCAAGAGAGAAACATGGAGATGAAGAAGCTATAAAGAATGCAGCATGAGTGTGAGGTGCGTGAATTATGCTGTTCCACGTTGACGGGAAAGCAAGAGAAGGTGGACCCCAAAATGGATTGTGGGCGAGTGAAGGGAGAGAGAAGAATAAAGATGGGGGATAAGGGAAACCCCAGATAACATTGTTGATGAAGGAGGAAAAGAAATCAACCATTAGCAAAGAAGCTAATGTGAAAGAAGGAGGTCGGAAGGAAGAGAAACATACGACACCTCCAGAAATGGTACCTCAAGAAAATAAAAGTTAAGGAAAGCCTAAGAGGCTAGAGAAATGGCATGAATGGGTATGAAGTCGAGGCTTAGGTATGAATGATTTGGGAGCCATGTGAGGCGTCCCCATGAGAGGACGGATCAGAGATTAAGATCTTAAGGATCTCTGTAATGACCACTAGAGAGGACCGGCCCCATGTGTGATTGGGGTGTGCATGAGACCACCCATAGTTCTCCATCCCAGAGAGGATGAAAAATGAGATATAATGGGCCATGGGCCCTATACGTGATGTGATGGGCCGTGGGCCCTATGTGTGATTGTGATGGGCGGTCAAAGAGTGGGTCAGATTGTGAGAATCGAGAGGGCATGATCTCTGATTCCTCTGAAATGATGTGGCCGAGTGTGGGCTAGTGTGTACAAAAGCTTGACTCATACGCCATGAAGAGAGGAATGGAAGTAAGGGACGAAACGAAGAAACAAAACCAAGGTAGGGAGGAAAGACATTTAACTCACCGCATCCTCGCCGTGAAGGCGAGGGAGTTAAATTAAGGTCTTTCTCGATAGTTTGGTTACAAAGATGAGTACAAGACCACGAAATGATGAAGAATGCGTCAGAGAATAGCTTCAAGGTGAGAGGTAGCGGCAAAGAAAAGAGAAGGAACTCCTTAAAAGAGTAAGAGGTGTGGAACCTCAGAGATAACAAAAGAGAAGTCTCATCAAGAGAGACTTGGAGGATGAGACAAGGACGAAATGAGAAGATCGAGTAAACATAGCTGAAGTGGAGGAAGAACCTCCAAGTGTTATGACCAAAGTGAAGTGAGCCTAACCCATGAATAGGTAAGGGTAGGCTATGTTAAGAAAAAGATGAGGTTCAAACTCAAGAGTAGAAGAGCGATGAAGCCACTATTGAGGAAGAGAATGATCAGAGTGCACAACGGAAGCGTGGTGAGCTTCAGTAGAGAATAGTGATGTGAACACTAGTCGAAAACGAAAGGAGGGCTTCGAATGGAAGCCAAACCTCCCCAAGCTACCTCATTTAATTTCGAGGATGAAATTTTTAGAAGGAGGGGAGAGTTGATACACCCGAACCTAATACGACTTTTTCATACCAACGGAATAGTATAAGACGGCGTATTAATTGGACAATACATCGGTCAGATGTGTCTAATTAAGAAGAGATGTGAAAATTAGGATAAGACGGTGTTGGAAGATAAAGTAATTAACCATGCGTGGAAATTAGTAAATGCCAAAAAGACCTCCAATTAAGTCCCTAGAAATTTATTATAGGCCCCGTTCGCATAAGAAATCAAAGGATTTAGCCAACGGGTGAAATGAAAGAAAGTTGAAAAGGGGAAAAAGTTTGACCCGGGGCCCGAGTAGACCCGGTGTCAGACTCCTCTATAAATAGGGGAGAGCCGAAGCTTTTCTTCATTTCACTTTTTCTTTTTTCTTTTTTCTTTTTTCTTTCTTTTTCTCCTTTTCTCTCTGGAGCCAAACGAAGGCATTTTGGACAATTGGCAGATCCAGACAATCTGGCCATCAGATCAAGGTGAGTTTCCAGTATGTTATTCTAGTCATCTCGATCTACGTTATATTAAGTTTGCACGTATTTCCATACATCGATTTAGCGTAGATCTCATTTTTCAGCTTTTGACCGATTTATATTTAAAACTCAAATCTACGGATATTGGGCTAGTGAAATAAGGTATGTTTTTGGTATGTTATAGTACTCACCTTAATCTACGTCATACTCCGTTTTCACGCATTTCTATGCATCGGGTGAGAGTAAATTGGAGATTTAGTCAATTCAGGATAAATCTCGATTTTACAGAAATAGGACCAGTGTTTCTCGTTTTTGCCTATGCGGATCTGTCATGGATGCCATGAGGATTGTTTGTCTAAGTTTGTACGTCGAAAGTAGGAGAAACGAGTGCGAAACCGGGGAAGAGACTGGCCGAGAAACAAGCCGATCGAGTCCCTATTTAGATATTTTTATATTATATTATTATATTTAAGATATTTATATATTATATCATTATAATATATAAATATCTCGTAGGAAGGCTTTTTGAGCCCAAGTTCGTGTAGAACTTGTTTCAACCCTTGGGGGGCCAGCCTAGTCCGGGTGTGGGGCCCACCAACCCCCGGGGGCATTTTGGTAATTTTTCGTCTAGAGTCTGATTTTATCCCTGAAACCTCTTGGACACTAGGCCCGAAACAATTCCAAACACCCTCATAGGTCATGCTAGAGCCTCGTAAGTGCATTCATAAATTTAATTATGAAGGCTAACGTATATTTCCGTGTATTAGGGCTCCTGTTGAATCGAATGCGGCGATGTTCCGGAGGTTAAGCTACATGGAGCGCTTGGGAGTATACGAATCTCCCAATACTGTGAGCGGCTTTGTTTTCAGTGCTTAGCCACTAGGGACAAACATTTTTAAAATGTTTTAAAAATATAAATTGTTTTAAAAGGTTTTACAACTGTTTTGGGATAAGGGTAATCCACGACACACCCTTTTTATTTTGTGATACACCCATTTAGAGGGTGGGATGATTTTAAAAATTTAAAAGCTTGTGTGTGTGTTTAATGTTTTAAACATATATGTTTTGTATGCATATATGTATATTTATATATGATAAATATATAAATGGGATGCGAGATGAGTCATTGAGTGGCTCCTCGGGGCTCCAACATATGTGGGAGCGTGGACCGAGTTGGAGAAGCATATTGATTCTCAGCTGTGGACCGCCTATCGAGGGGCACGGTGAGGCGAGACCCTGGGAGAGGCGCGTAGGGAAGCTTGCCAGGGCTCTAGAGCTGTGTTCCACCACAATTGGGCACCACCGAGGGAACGGGCTAGCGGAAGAGAAATTGTGAAAGTGTGTTTAAAGAAAAAAGAAATAACCCTTGGTACAGTAAGGCATACAACCGGCCAGTCGTGCCTTCAATGTATTTGATGCCCGCCCATTTTAGTTACAAATTATTTTAAAGGTTTCAAAAAAATCAAATTCTCACCTGGAGAATTTGAAAGGAAGTGTTGAAAACAAAGTTTTAATTTATTTTATTTTATTTATATTATTAAATTTTGGATTACCCCTATTTTCCCTAACCCCAATGGAGATTCATTGAACCTCTGTCACTCACTTGTATCTAATGTGGATGGATGCAGATCCGCATACGGGATTAGCAATTAGAATGGAGCTCACTAGGAGGCATCGGTCTCTTAGGCTTAGCAGTTTCCATTGCGTAGGTATTCCTTTAATTTAATCCACTGGTATTACTTTTAAGTTTATTGTTTTATTAAAAGAATTTTAATTAAAGTTTTAGTTGTTTTGCAGCAATGGTATCCATTTCAATACCTTGCGGTGCTTCCGGTGCTTGACCGGCCGGCACGTACTTTGAGGCAACGCGGCGGTTGGCGTGTGGCCTACCCGAGCGGGTCGGGGCATGACAATATTGGTTTCCTAAAAGAAAGACTACAATTGTCATTTACAATGTTAATTTGTTTCAAACTTCAAATCTTCGTTTTTCATTAATTACTTTAAAAGTTATGTCCTTATTACACACACACACACACACAGATATATATATATATATATATAGATTGACCATTAGTTGAGATTATAACAATAATAAATTAGATAAAATACAATTTTTTGTTAAAATTTGATTGAGATTAAATATGGATGATAAAAGGGTTAAACCGGTTGAATCAACTTTAACCATTGATTGACTTCAATATGTATTGATTACCCTTGAATTGGAGAAATTTTTAAATATGACCAGCTTATCACGTTATCTATAGGCCTTACTAATGTGCCAACTCAAAACATTTCTTAAAATTAAGGCACAAATTTGATCACAAGTTTAGTCATATGTTATAAAGAGAAATAATTTAAAAGGTAAGTCCTAAAATTTAACCTATAATTATGGTAGGATTTTAGTAATTGTATCATAATTTTTGAATTGATATAATTTTATCAATAGGGTCCACAGATGACAAAGTTTGCCAATCATACCTAATAAGATTAAGCAATATATATGTCAACTGATTTCCAAATAGTGGAATGATACTCTTCCAAAGAAATAAATGTATATTTGATTTAATATGATAAGTGATCAATTAGGGAAAAAAATCAGTCTTTTTTCTAAATGGTTTATACAATAAAAAATTCTAAACAAAATTTAGTAAAATACAAAAAGTTAGTTTTATTATAATTGTAATTAATTAATCAATTATAACTTTGACTTCATATATTTGTTTAATTACTTACATGTAATCAATTACTCATTCCGTTCTTATTTTTTTTATCCATTCTTGAATTTCTTTTTATTTGTCCTTTTATAGTTTCAATAAAACATTAATTACTTTTTTTCCAAATTTACACTTCTTTCACTTTTAATTCTTTTTGTTTGAATTGTAAAAATCTTAAATGTAGTAAGAGACAAGAGGAGACAGAAAATGAAACAACTTAAGGATAAATTGAAAATTAAAGTAAAATTTGTATAAAATTGTATAAAAACTACTTTTCTTAATTTAAAATTTGTTAAATGGGTGACATACATAAGAACTAATAGAGTACTATTAAATTAGCCATTGATTGGAATTATGTTAAAAAATTATAGGAAATAGTTATGACAATAAATTAGAAAAAAATAATATTTTTTGTTAAAATTTTGATTGAAATTAAATTAGATCATCATAAAAAAATTAAATGATTTAAATTAATTTCAACAATTGATTGATTTCAACGTCATTTATTACATTTAATATACTCTATTAATTAAGAAGAAATTTAGGAGTGATAAATATATTCACATTTATTATATTTAGTTTCTTACCATTAACGTAATTATTTTATGATTTTATTACTATAAATATAATATATTGCAATATTTTTTACTGTGTCATAAGTTTACATTTTTTTTCATTATTAAAATAGTAAAAAAAAATTCTCATTCAGTAATAAAAAACTTCTTAATCCACCAAATTTTATCCTACTAACTTTCCTATATATCATAGGCTTAGTTACAAATTTTAAAAGTAACTAGCATAAAGTGTAATTTTTAAATTTTAGATATATTTTGTGGTGTGGGTTAATTCTTGTCACGCCCCAACCTGAAGTGTCGGCCACGTGGCAACCGCAGCGCTACCTCAAAGTACATGCCGACCGGTCACGCACCTGAAGCACCATAAGGTATAGAAATGGATATCATCGCTGCAAAACCATACTAAAATTTTATTAGAAATCATATAATAAAATAATTAACTTTAAAAGATACACCAAAGGATTAATTTAAAAGAATACCTACGCAGTGAAAACTATTACACCTAAGCCACCGACGCCTCCTAGGGAGCCTCAAGTCTATCTGTGATCCTCGTACGCGGATCTGCATCCATTCACATTAGATAAAGGTGAGTGACAGAGGTTCAATGAATCTTCATCTGGGGTTAGGGAAACAGGGGTAATCCAAAACATAATAACAATAAAATAAATATTTTTCTTTTTAAAATCTCTTTTCAAAATCTCAAAGTGAGAATTTGCTTTAAAATCATTTAAATAAATAAATAAATAAAATGGGCTGGCCTCTAATATATTGAAGGCTCGACCCGCCGATCGTATGCCTCACTGCATCAAGGGCTATCTCTTTTCTTTCTAAAACGTTTCTCTTTCTCTAGCCCGTTCCCTCAATGATGCTAATCGCTGTGGTGGAACACAGCTACATCGAGCCCTGGTAAGCTTCTCTACGCGCCTTTCCCAGGGTCTCCGCTCACAATGCCCCTTGATAGGTGGTCCACGGCTGTGTCAATGCATGCCTCTCACTCGGTCCACGCTACCTGAAATCGGAGCACCAAGTGACACCTCTCAATCGCTCATCTCGCCTCCCATCCACATCAAATATCATATACATATGTATAAAACATATGTATTTAAAACACATAAACATAAACACGCATACACATAAATCCTTATATATTTTTTTAAAACATTCCAATCTCTACGTGGGTACATCACCACATAAGTGTGTGTGTGGTGGTGGATTCCCCGTGTCCCAAAACCTTTGAAAATCATTTTATCTTTTGAAAATGTTTTACCCTAGTGGCTAGGCGCTAAAATCTAAGCCACTTATGTGTTGGGAGGTTCGTATACTCCCAAAAGATCCACGCAACTTAACCTTCGGAGCATCGCCGCACTCGATCATCTGGAACCCTAATACACGGAAATACGTGCTAGCATTCATAATCAAACTTATGAATGCACCTATGAGGCTCTAGCATGACCTAAGAAGGTGTTTAGATGTGTTTCAGGGCTTAGAAAAGTGTCCAGGAGGTTTCGGGGTCAGAATCAGACACTTGACAAAAAATTACCAAAATGCCCCTAGGGTTTGGGGCGGGCCCCGTATGAATAAGGCCACTTCCACCCAGGACTGGACAAGTCCTGCATGGGAGCCTTCTTCAAGCCTCTGGAATCGAGGCTTCTCCTCGGTTTTTGAGCCCGTCGACCCATGATTCAACTCAAAAATCGAGACGGACATTCCTTACACCTCCCATGACAGGTTTACTGAAGCAAAAATGAGAATCACAAGCTCAAAGTTACTAGATCTCAAATCTAAGCTAAAATCTAGCTAAAAAGCTAAACCTAACTTTGAGTTTGGATCTCTCCTAGACTAATGCATGGAAATGCGTGAAAACTTAATAAACGTAGATTAAGGTGAATAATAACATACCAGGATCTCACCTTGATCCTTCAGTCTGTTTGTCTGGATTGACAAAAAGTCTAAAATTGCTCCGAGAGAGCCAATGAGAGGAGAGGAAGAGAGGGAGAAGAAAAATGAGAGTGGGAGAGCTTAACTCCCCTATTTATAGGTAAGCCTGACACCGGGCCTACTCAGATCTCGAGCCAGACTTAATTCCCTCTTTTCCACCTTTTATAATCTTGATCCTTAGCCTAATCCACCGACCAGTTCATCAATGGATATCTAATCCATTGGCTATGGACTTGAAGAAGTCCAATTAGTGCTTCCATGCATGGTCACTCATCTCATCTTCCAACTCCGTTTTATCCTAATTTCCACTTCTCTTCTTCATCTTAACATATTCGGACCGGCGTATTATTGAGTTAATATGCCGTCTTACACTATTTCGGTTATAAAAAAAAGTCGGATTAAGTCCGGGTGTGTTAATTTTGCCACATTAAACAGGTCAATTGGTGATATAAAATTTTGTAAGTCATGTAGCAGAGTACTCCATTCAATATTAATCTAATTTGAATATTCACTAATTTAACAAGCTATAATGATTGTTTAAAGTATTTGATATACATATTTACTTTAGATTTACCCAATTGTTTTAACTCATAATTCATATATATAGTGCGTTATTTTTAGTAATCAATTGTATGTTCAATTCTTACAATTTTATTTAATAAGTGATGATAAATTTGCATCAAATGATCACTAATATTCTATAAATTATTAAGAAGATAACAAAAGCTTTTTATTGTTTTTTGAGTATTTCATTAGATCATACTAATTTTTCTTTTAAGATTTCATTTAAATTTCATAATTTACCATTTTTAAAAAATAAAAATTTTAAAACAAATTTTTTATTTATTAAATATTGTCGGTCCGTGCAATGCACGGATTCAAAACTAGTTGCTTAGTAAAGAGAACAGATTAAGTACTCTTTATTTCTCACATCTCTCATCGAGCATTTTCTCTCTCTATGCAAGCTTTCTCTCTCTAATAAAACATATGCTAGTGGGGTGCAAGGTTGGAAATAGCAAAAGAACCAAGAACCCAAAGAGAAATTTATAGTTTTCTTTTTTTTAATTTTAGTGGATCTTTCTCTATGCTTTGTCAAGAAACAAAGAAAGGCCAAGAGTTTACACTTCGAAATTCTTATATCACGGGACCAAGGCTAGCCAAGTGCTTATAACTTGGCACTGTGCATATTTTGCAATTTTCAATATTAATTTCATGTTTAAAAGTCAATTCAGTAATTGAAAGTGATGAACTTTACCATCATTATTTTCATTGCAATCTATATTAGATTTTCTTTGATTGTTTTTTGGCCGATCGATTTTCTTCTATTTTGTTTGATGGAAAAGAGAATAACAGACTTTTGCGATCGATTGTAGGTGTGCTTGAGAGAGGAGATGTGAAAAGTAGAGTTCTAGGTTAGGGAAGAAGACAACGGGGATTTTCATCCAAAAAAGTCTATTTTGGCTTGTTAAAGATGACGTGGCATTAGGGTCCAATTTTTATGTAATCATTGAGTTAAGTGTCAAAGGGCCTAAAGTTACATTTTAAAACAATTGGGGTCAAAATGTCTTTAAGGGATGAGTTGAGTGGATTATTTGGATTTTACATGTACAATGGATATACAAAGTTGGACTTTTACAATTAAATCACCTAAGTTACTTTTAACTTATTGAGGATGATTTTTGAGTTACTAACCCTAATTTTATAATTAAATTAGATAACTTTTCACTTTTACCTTTCTAATAACGAGGATGACTATTGAATTGTTAATCCTAATTTGTAATTGAAAAAAAAAAGAAAAACCTTTAACCTACAAATTCTTACAATTAAAGAAAAAAACTTTGAGTTACTAATCTTAATTTTGTAATTAAATTACATTAATTATTTTTACCAAACTAATAATGAGAAATTTTGACAAAAAAAAACTAATAATGAGAAAAACTAAAAGTCATTAAAAAAGCCTTTGAACTGTCAAAGCATTTTAATCACTATAAATAAAGAGATTAGACATATATGAAATTATTAAGGTTTTATAACAAACTACACTGAGGGATGGTCATAAGAAAAAAAAAGAGGGAAGAATGAGAGAAAAAAAAATCATGAACTTTATAATTGTCAACGAGAGTTGACTTAAAATTATGTTATGGTTCAAGATCTCACGGCGCTATGCCCCTATTGCTACCGTGGTTTATGTTTTTTATTTTTGTTCACAAATTTCGAATTCTTTTCTTTATAGTATGTTTGGATTCAAATTAATAAAGGAAAGTAGAGGGAAATGAAAGGAAGGGAAAGGAGAATTTTTGAAAGAAAAGAAATAGAAGAGTCCATACTTGTTTGAATCGCTAAAACAAATGTTGGAGAAAGGAAATGGACTATTTTAATAAACTTTGTATTTTTAACCTTCTTGTTTTAAGGAAAGAAAATTATTTTGGGATATTTTTCACATTTCCTAAATTAAATATTTTTTGTTTTGTTTTTCCCCCTCAGCCACCCAAATTGGGGTTTTAGGAAAAATGAAATTACGAGGAAATAATGGAGAAAAAATATATAATTTGTTACTTTTATCTTTCTAAAAAGTTCTTAATAATCTACATTTTGATAGAGGAAAAACTATTACAAATTTTTATAGTTTTTCATATTTATATAGTAATTAAGGAATATAAAATACAGTATATTATTTTTTGAAGCTTAAATTGTAATATATTATTAATTATTAATTATAATCATTGCAATATTTGAAATGTGATTAAATATTGTGACAAAATAGTTTTTATATTTATATTATATTGTTATGATAAGTATATATTTAAAAATGTACATATTTTTAGGGAAATACAATGAATTTGCCACGTCCTGACCCACCCGGGTCGACCACGTGGCAACTACCATGCTGTCTCGTAGTATGTGCCGACCGGTCACATACCAGAAGCACCGCAAGGCATTGAAATGAATACCATCGCTGCAAAACAACTAAAACTTTAATTAAAAATCTTTTAATAAAATAATAATCTTTAAAGTAGTACCAGTGGATTAATTTAAAAGAATACCTACACAGCGGAAACTACTAAGCGTAAGCCACCGACACCTCCTAATGAGCCTCCATTCTATTTGCTGACCCCATACGCGGATTTGCATCCACCGACATTGGATACAGGTGAGTGACAGAGGTTCTATGAATCTCCATCGGGGTTAGGGAAAATAAGGGAAATCCAAAATAAAATAATAATAAAATAAATATTTTTCCTTTCAAAACTCTTTTCTGGTTCTCCAACCGAGAACCCTCTTTCAAAACTCTTTAAATAAATAAATATATATATGTATATATCACAAATGGGCTAGCATCTCTCTTATACTGAAGGCTCGACCCGTCGGTTGTATGCCTCACTGCACCGAGGGCTATCTCTTTTCTTTCTAAAAATATTTTCACATTTTCTTTTTCTCTAGCCCGTTTCCTCGGTGGTGCCCATCGCTGTGGTGGAACACAGCTACCTTGAGCCCTGGCGAGCTTCCCCACGTGCCTCTCCTTACCAGGCTCGACTCACCGTGCCCTTCGATAGGCGGTCCATGGCTGAGTCTCTAGCATGCTTTCTCCAACTCGTCCATGTTCCCGCATATATTGGAGCCCGAGGAGCATCCCTCTCAATCACTCATCTCGTAAAGGTATCGCACCCTTAAAAATCATAATAATAATAGTTCATAAATATATATATACGCATAAAACATTTATATTTAAAACATGTAATCACACACACATAAGATTTTATATTCCTTTTTAAAACATCCCACTCACTGTGTGGGCATATCACCATGCAAATGTGTGTGTGTGTGTGGATTTCCCGTATCCCAAAACTTTTGAAAACATTTATGTTTTAAAAACCATTTTTAAAACCTTTGTTCCCAGTGGCTAAACAAAGAAATATAGGCCACTCACAGTATTTGGGAGATTCGTATACTCCCAAGCGCTCCATGTAGCTTTAACCTCCGGTGCATCGCCGCATTTGATTATCCAGAGCCCTAATACATGGAAATATACATTAGCATTCATAATTAAATTTATGAATACACCTAAGAGGCTCTAACATGACCTATGACTGGGTTGGGATGTGATTCGAGGCTTAGAAAAGTGTCCGGGAGGTTTCGGGGTTAAAATTGGACACTTGGTGAAAATTACGAAAATGCCCCTAAGGGTCCATAAGCTGGGCCCAGCCTGGCCCGGGCTTGGGCCAGGAAGGCCTCCCCCTGTGGCTGGGTCAGGCCCAGCCTCTTAGATTTGGGCCCAAAATGGCCCACCCTCGCAGTTGGGCCAAATTGGCCACGTCCCGTGCGGGACCTGGGCTGTAGGTCTCTCCCACGCGGGAGCCGGACGCCAGCCTCGGGATCTGAGGTTTTCCCTCGGTTCCCGAGCCCCTCGATCCACCGTTTGGAGTGAATTTTGAGATAGAGGTTCCTCTTACCTCCCACGACGCGTTTATCGGAGCAGAAACGAGAATCACAAGCTCAAAGTTCCTAGATCTCAAATCTAAACTTAAAATCTAACTAAAAGCTAAACCTAACTTTGAGCTTGGATCTCTTCTAGACCAATGCATGGAAATGCGTAAAAACTTAGAAAAACGTAGATCAAGGAATTAAGAATAACATACCAAGAACTTTCTTTGATTATACAGTCGGTTTGTCCGGATCGGCCAAAAGTCCAAAATTGCTCCGAGAGAGCAAATGAGAGGAGAGAAGAGAGGGAGAAGAGAAAATGAGAGGGGAGAGCTCATCTCCCCCTATTTATAGGCAAGCCTGACACCGGGTCTACTCGGGCCCCGGGCCAGGCATTTTCCCCTCTTTGAACAGAGGAAAAGCCTCCGAACCCGAGGCCTACGGACGGCTCCCGTGGGGGAGTCGAGTCTCTCCCGCGCGGGAGAGACCCGCCACCCAGGTCCCGTGCGGGACTGGGCCATTTTGGCCCAAAATGGCCGGTTGGGCCCAAACCGAGTTGGGCTCTACCCAACTCACATGGGAAGGGCCTTTTGGGCCTAGAAGCAGGCCAGGCCCGACCCAGCCACGTGGGGGGCCTGCCTGGCCCAAAATCGGGCCGAGCTGGGCCCTGTGGGGCCCACGGGTCCCCAGGAGCATTTATGTAATTTTTCACCAAGTGTCCAATTTTTACCCTGGAACCTCCCGGACACTTTTCTAAGCTCCAAAACACTTCCAAACATCGTCATAGGTCATATTAGAGCCTCATAGGTGTATTCATAAATTTAATTATGAATGCTAATGTATATTTCTATGTATTAGGGCTCCGGATAATCGAATGCGGCGATGCACCGGAGGTTAAAGCTACATGGAGCGCTTGGGAGTATATGAATCTCCCAGTACTATGAGTGACTTTGTTTTCAGTGCTTAGCCCCTAAGGACAAATGTTTTTAAAATGTTTTCAAAAAATATAAATTGTTTTAAAAAGGTTTTACAACTGTTTTGGGACAAGGGTAATCCACGGCACATACTTTTTATTTTGTGATACGCCCACTTAAAGGGTGGGATGATTTTAAAATCTAAAGGTTTGTGTGTGTTTAGATGTTTTAAACATAAATGTTTTGAATATATATATATATATATTTATATATGATAAATATATGGATGGGATGCGAGACGAGAGATAAGTAATTGAGTGGCTCATCGGGCTCCAATATATGCGGGAGCGTGGACCGAGTTAGAGAAAGCATGCTAGATTCTCAGCCGTGGACTGCCTGTGGAGGGGCACGGTGAGACAACACCTTGGGAGAGGCACGTAGGGAAGCTCGCTAGGGCTCCAGAGCTGTGTTCCACCATAGCTGGTTACCATTGAGGGAACGAGCTAGAGAAAGAGAAATTATGAAAGTATATTTTAAGAGAAAAGAGATAGCCCTCAGTGCAGTAAGGCTTATGACCGGCCAGTCGAGCCTTCAATGTATTAGAAGCTAGCCCATTGAGTATATATTTATTTTAAAGGTTTTAGATCTAATTCTCCTTGGGAGAATTTCAAAAGAGGTTTTGAAAATAAAATTTATTTTATTTACTTTATTTATTTATTTTATTATGTTTTGGATTACCCTTGTTTTCCCTAACCGTGATGGAGACTCATTGAATCTCTGTCACTCACCTGTATCCAATATGGATGGATGCAGATCCGCGTACGGGGTCAGCCAATAGAATGGAGGCTCACTAGAAGGCGTCGGTGGCTTAGGCTTAGTAGTTTCCACTGTGTAGGTGTTCTTTTAAATTAATCCACTGGTGTCACTTATAAATTAAATATTTTATTAAATGATTTCTAATTAAAATTTTAGTTTTGTTTTGCAGCGATGATATCTATTTCAAGCCTTGCGGTGCCTCGGATACGAGGCTGTAGACACGTACTTCGAGGTAGCGTGGCGGTTGCCATGTGGCCGACCCGGGGCGGGTCGGGGCGTGACAATATTAATATAATATATAAATATCTTTTAATATAATAATATTATATAAAAATATCTAAACAGGGCCTCGATCGGCCTGTTTCTCGGCCGGTCTCTCCCCCAATTTTCGCACTCGTTTCTCCTTCTTTCCACGTACAAACTTAGATAGGCGATCCTCATGGCATTCATGACGGATACGCCGAGGCAGAAACGAGAAACACTGGTTTAATTTTCCCATAAACTGAGATTTAGTATAAATTGACTAAATCTCCGATTTATCCACACCCGGTGTACAGAAATACGTGAAAACGGAATGTGATGTAGATTAAGGTGTGTACTATAACATATTAAAAACTCACCTTATTCCAGGGGCCCGAAATCCGTCGATTTGAGTATAAAAATTTAATCCGGTCAAATTCTGAAAACTGAGATCTACGCTAAACTAATGCATGGAAATGCGTGCAAATTTAATATAACGTAGATCGAGGTGAGTAGAATAACATACTAGAAACTCACCTTGTTCTGCTGGCCGGTTTGTTCGGATCTGCCAATTTTCCAAAATGCCTCCGTTTTGGCTCCAGAGAGAAAAAGAGAAAAAGAAAGAAAAAGAAAAAGAAAAATGAAAGGAAGGATTCGGCTCTTCCCTATTTATAAGGGAGCCCGACGCCGGGTCTACTCAGCCCCCGGGTCAAACTTTTTTCCCTTTTTCAACTTTCTTCCATTTTCACCCGTTGGCTAAATCCTTTAATTTCTTGTGCCAACGGGGCCCACAATAAATTTCTAGGGACTTAATTTGGAAGTCTTTTTGGCATTTACTAATTTTCATGCACGGTTAATTACTTTATCCTCCAACTCCGTCTTATCCTAATTTGAACTTCTCTTCTTAATTAGACACATTCGGACCGACATATTGTCCATTTAATACACCGTCTTACACTATTCCATTTGTACGAAAAAATCGTATTAGGTCCGAGTGTGTCATGAGTTGTATTGAACCTCAAACGAAATAATTAGAGTTCATTTGACATTGCGTTTATATGTCAAAGAGTTGTTTTTCACGTCAAACATAATGTTAAACAATTCTTTATTTGTGTCGAAAGTTAGTTTTGATAACAAAAGCTCACATAATCTAGAAAGCTGACATTTAGGTACTTTTACATTTAAAAAGTGTTTTTAAGTTAAAAAACACTTTTTTTTTTGTAATGAATGCCAAACATTGAAAAATCTCAACCGCACTCTTTCATAGTACTAATTTTAAAAAACACTTTAAAAAGTTTTTTTTTTCAAATCAAGCTTTTTTAAACTAGAAACGCAATACTTCCCTTAATATGCTTTCTATATGTTTAATAACGCATTTTAGAAAGCACCATATAGAAATTTTTCAATGACAATGTGTTGAAAAAAAAAAAGCCCTAATTTTTGGAAAAGATTTTCGAAGTTTTGTTTGGAAAAGGGTATTTGAATTCTTGTCCTTCCTATTGCAAAAAGGTCAATGGGATTGATGCAAGTGATAAGTGTTTAGACTTATGGATGGTAGACATCTGAATTCGAATCCTTAAAGTGTCTCATTGGTAGATAATCTATAAGTAGGTGACGCTCCGCAAGAAAGAAATCTATAAATCCCAAAAAATGGGTTAGTGACTTGCCAATTGAGGCAACCTCCTCTAGAGCACATATTCTTTATGTCGGCATTATGAATTACTTATAATATTCTCACACATGTAATCGAAATATAAATTCATGACAAAAGTCACCTCGGTAAATGTAATAGTATCTATTTCTTTAACAACAGATTAACCTCTAAACCTAGCAAATGTGCCAATTTTGACCATCTAGGATTGTGAAAACCCAAAATGGTCGTTACTTGTCTCATAATAAATAAATAAATAAATAAATAAGTGAAAGGAAGTTAGGAAAAGCCTCAAAATTGCTTGATTTAGACCATTCATCTAATCCAGAAGGAAGAAATGTGCTCATTGATTAGACTTTAAAAATAGTAAAGCACAAGTTTTGTATTTAAAATTATATCTTGACTTTTTTGTAAGGTTTTTCATTAAAACATGCTTCAATTTCAACTTACTTATAATTAAAGCAACATTTATTTGAAGAAAGCGTGAAATGAATATAACGCAAATATTATGATATAAAAATAGTAATACCTATAGAACTTATTTTAAGAAGTACTATAAAAAAGATGAAAAAATAAGTTTAAATAAATTATTATTAAGTGTTGTGAACTACAAATATGAAACAAGTAACAAATCCAGGGGTATTTCTTTACTCCAACAAATGTATAATATTAACCCATGCATGTTGGATTGAATTAAAAGAATTCAATATCCTTTAAATAAAAATTTAGGTGTAGATGTTGTAAATAGAGAAAAATAAGTTGAGAGAATTTTCTGATGTTCGATGTTACTCAATTTTAGATAGGTCGAAAACTAATACAATTATTGGATCAAGAGGTTCATATATCAAATAAATATATGGTATAAAACAATTAGGTGCCACATGAAACCCACGTGAAACGATTACGACAAAATTGAGAGAAAAAAAAGAGGATCGTACCCTTCACAGTAAAAACTTCACAGTAAAAACTAGGAGAAGAGAAGGGAATAAACTGGAAAAGGATCCACTAAAAATGGTGGGCAGGCACTGTTGAAAATTGGAGGGCGAGATTTGTTTTGTGTTTTTTTATTTTTTATTTTTCTAAAATTCTCATGATTTGCTCATAAAAGTAAAAATAAAAATAAATAAGGTGGAGCCCATTAACAACCTGGGTCAAGATTTTTTAAGTTTGACTTTCTTCTGTGTCCGTGTCATGTTACAATTGATGCCGGTTGGGTGGGCTCCCTCCTCCAGGGCATCTTCTTTTGTCTTTTCTCCTAAAGGGCAATGTCAAAATGGTCTGAAAGTTTAAGTTGAGATTATAATAAATAGGCTAAAGGCTCAATTAAGGCCCTAAACTTTTAAGACTTTGTCAAATAAGGCCCTAAAAACACAATTTCAACAAATTTAAGCCCATACTTAACAAATTATGACAACTTAGGTCTTCCCTATATGAAAACCAATGCATGTCATGTATGGACATTAATTTTGAGAGAAAAATACTGTCAACATATTAATTAAAAATCAAACAATATTAATCTAAATAAATTTAATATACGTAGCATGATATAAAATTTTCAGGTACTTTCAATTTATATATACCTCACACACTAGAATTAACTAACAACGAGTCCAATTTGTCATAATTTTCTAAGTATGGGCTCTAATTTGTTGAAATTGTGTTTTTAGGGCCTTATTTGACAAAATATTGAAAGTTTAGGGTCTTAATTGAGCCTTTAGCCTAATAAATTCAATAATGGAACGCTTTGATGGTTGTGAAGGAGATTACTAGACAAGAAGAAAGTTCGGATAAGGGGTAGCATTGTGCTCGATATACAAGAGTTGTCATATGAATGAACTAGTTGCAATTTTCCAACATGTAAAGAGGGAAGCCAATTTACTAGCTCATAATATTGAACAAGGGGAATGTATGATGGGAAATAAACTAATATGGTGAAGAGCTCTCACACTTTGTAATTAGTTTTTCATTAGTGATATTTCTTAGGTCAAATTACAAAACTAGTCTCTATACTATATGAAAGTTATAGATATAATTAAATTAAGTTCCGCTACTATTTATTATCAATTTAAATCCAATCACTAATGGTGCTAAACTTCTACCGTTAACTATGTTAATATAGCGTTGCTCTTGTTGACGTGTACTTTCGAAAAATATTATAAATTTTTATGCGATTCTTTTCTCACATGAAATATCTTTTGGTTGTGATAATGAAATTAAACATTCAAAAAAAAGAATGAAAAATGACCCACTCAACGTAAAACTTGTACCATGTGGAAAAAAAATAAAGTTAAACTTTTTAAAAATTTTTTAAAGTACATGTCACCATAGTTAATATTGGAAGTTTAATATCACTAATGATTGGACTGAAATTGACAATAAATAATAGTTAAGCAACTCAATTTCATCAAATTGTTCTAAAGAGACTAATCCACATTTTCGTATGGTCTAGGATCCAATTTCATAATTTGACCTATTTCTAATATTTACCATTAGATAGAGAGAGAGAGAGAGAGAGAGAGAGAGAGAGAGAGAAAGAGAGAGAGAGGGAGATTTGTGGTTAGGTGTGAAAATTATGTGGCTTTGATTTGGTTAAAAAAATTGACCAACTGAATTTGTCGAATCAACCAAAAATTCTGATTGAAACTGACCGAATAATATCCTAAATTGAGTAGACCAAAAACCAATGTCCTACTTGGTGACATGACATGTCACGCACTGGTCCTCACCTTGGATGCATGACAATCGCTGCAAAACCTCAATGCAAACATTTTTCCGTGCATACATTGAGACTACACTAGGCTTAATATCATTTTCATTACTCTAACTCTCCAAAACAAATATTTAGGTCTTCAAAATACATGTGATTTTGTTTAGGAAAATTATCCCATACATTGTCAATGGAGTTTTTTGACACACCTACATTCGAAATCTAATCTAAGTATAGGGGATGGGAATGAAGATTAGGTTAGGAATAGATGGAGGTGGAAGATTAAGCATTAAGTTATGCATGGATTAACCTAGGATAGATCTAGAATCCCTAATTTGAACCTTAAATCCTAATTTGGTATGTGTGAGCAAGGAAACTCATGCGTGACCTAATCGAAATTCAATTAATGAAGTAATGAAGCTTAGAAAGGTTAGAAAAGAGTATTAAAGTCCAAGAAAGAGTTTGGAATCGAATCGAAAGTAAATCAAACCAACCGAAGGTGAATAAGAACTCCGGCATCAATTTTGGTTGCTTAAGGAGGAAGGTTTGAGAAAAATGGAGGGTGAAGAGAGAAATATATCCAAGCTATAACCAGCGCCGGAAATGATCTTTATATGGGCTCCTCAGGGCCAAGAGCCCTCATTTCTCCTCTTCCTCTTCTTTTCTTCTTGCTCAAATTTCCTCATCCTCTTCCACCTAAACCACCACGTAAACCACCCTTAGAACATCCCTCTAAACTTGCCAAATCAATTTCATAGCATCCTCCTTCATCAAATCAAGGAGAAAACCAAGGGGGGAGCAAAATGGAGTAAAGAGGAGCCACTGTAGCCGCTGAGAAGATCTAGCCATATCTCACAATCTGGTTGACGGATCAAGGTGAGATTTTAGTATGTTGTAGTAGACTCATTAGGCTTTCCAACACCCTAAACGTTGCATTATTTCCATGCACTAGATCAGAAGATATAGGCTTGTAAAGTTAGGTTTAGTTTTTAGGTATATAATTGGAGTTAGGTTAGAAATTTAAGTAGTTAAAGTTGATTGTTAGGAGAACTGAGCTAGAAGATTATTATGGGTGTTGAGGAGGTTGATTTCCTGAATTTGTGGTTAAATTATCGGAGGTTTGAGGTGGTTTTGAGCTAGGAAAAGAGTCGCAGAAATCGGGTTTGGAAACCAAGAACACAACTGACGCGATTGTGTAGTGATCTGGCGCCGGATGTGTTGCATGGTCGAATGGCCATGTTGTCGAAAACGGCATCAACTCTCTCTAGGTTTGGCGCTGGTCTTACCTGTCACACCCCGACATGACAGTCGAGCATGTAACAATTGCCACAACTCTTGAAATGCATTCTATTAGGTTAGAATACATTCCAGGGTCGCAAGGCTAAAACGATCATTTTACACATTTTTTCATCATACAGTTTTAATCATACCAAGAAGTTAAACTACTTAACTATCATTCGAACAAATCAAAATAGATAAAACATCAAACTGCCATAGCATAAAAATTCATTTATACATAAGATATCCAAACTTCAAAATATTTATGGAAATGTCATTAGGTTTTTCGACATATTTTTGTAGAATTTATTTACGGACTTCCAAAACTCAGAAAAATATCAAGTCAGTTTCGAAAAGTCGTAGACTCGTTAAAAAAGAGAACTGGCTATTTAAAATGATATTTACATACTCGGTGGGACCTACATGAATATTTTAAAAATAATACAAAAGAGTTGACTTTTTCACCTCTGGTCAAACTGGTGTAAAGTGTCAAATATTTTCCTACCACAACGTACCCTAGTAGCGCGGTTGATAACTACAGCCTGAAAATATTTTTAGCAAAAACACGAGTAAGTAACAAGGTTACTCAGTGAGTGGATAACATATTTAAAACAGTAGTATAGTAAAAATCTTTAAATTTAAAATAAATAAAGAAAACTTAATAACATAAACAAAGTAAGAATTTCCAAACCTTGGCCCGCGGATCATCCATTTTATTCCGTCAATTCCTCACTCGAGTTGTTGCCTTGGCCGAGGCCGACAACTGAGTGTTGAGTTCCATCCTGAACAGTGGTGCCACAAGACAAACTCAAAGTATCTTGCGGTTTTCCCTCCGCGCCTCCCGTCAAGGTATGTCTACTATTGCCACGCCTCTCAAAAGGCGGTCCGTGGCTACTTGGCTACTACAGTAACTTAATATCCTCCAATGGAGGCTGCCGTATAATTACATCTCTTGGAATTGTGATGGATTGCAAATCTCCTTTTTATTTGTTTCAACTAAAATAATGCCATTGAAAAATCCTTTGAAAAATCATATAACAACCTTTCAATATTTCAAAACTAATAGTACTAATTTATTTCAAAACCATTTTTCATATCCATGTCTCAAAATCTAAATCTTCCAATTTAGCCATCACATTCCATGGGCCATTCACAATTATTCTCAATCATTATTTAGCACCTTTCAACTAAATCATTTTACTAAATAACATTTAACAAAATAACAAAACTGTAATTTGAACTTTGTCATCCACTCACAGTGAGGTCCGAGCTATGCTTGGTCATCCTTGACCGGTTCCTTATCCTTTGGAGGTGTCCGAACTCCTAATTATTCATACATTTATTAGGTTCCCATAGCCTTATGAAATATTGAGTTAAAGCCTAAACTACATGCAATGTTATGCAATGTGATGCAATTACTTGGCAGTCTAACACTTAATTAATCTTCCTCATTAATAATCTCACTTCAATTTACTCCAAAACAACCACATTTCACTTAAATCCACAAAATGGAAAAATGTCATCTCTCCTAGACAAATTTGGCATGCCACAATTTAAAATTGCAATTTCCTTTCCAATGTAATTCAATTGCATTTTCTAGTCTAGCACACTCACAAAGACAACATACTTCAATCCTAAACTTCTTTGGATCCAATCTAGCTTGCAATTCCCAATTCAAGATTTTTCCATAACTTTCCTAATTTTCTAGATTCACAAGTCTACAAGCAAAATCAAACTAAATTAACTTGATATTCATGTTTAGCATGCCAAAAACTACATTCTTGGATCAAAATTACGCATACTTACCTTTGATTTGTAAACTTCCACCAAAAACCCTAGAACTTCAAATTAAAATTCCTTCCAACCAAGCTTGAATTTCTTGAAATTGATTTGGGATTATTAATGGGCTAACCTAGAGCTTTAATATGGTTGGAAATTTAGGGGCACTTGTTTGGCAAAGTTTGGACTTGTGTTTATGGAGTAAGGTTTTTAAACATTCATCAATGGAGGTTTGTTCTTCAAGTTCTCAAGGTTGAAGACAACTATGGCAATTTCATGAAATTTCTAGCCTTTTGTACATGTGGTGGCCAGATTTTTGAAAGAAAAAGGGCGGAGAAATTTGGCTCAATCTTGACCATTCATTCCTAAGGAATTGCCACTTGTCAAAGGGTGGTTCAATTCTAAAAGTAAAAATTTATTCTCAGTTACTATTTTACCCTCCAAGAATTACTAAAATTCCACCTATGTCCTAAGACAGTGCAATAAAATTTTCAGTGTAGAATTCTATTCTTCAGACCGTTTGCTTCTGAACCATTAGCAGCGGAATTTTCAAATTCTCTGTCATTTGTTAACAATTTCAGTCTAAATTCCTAACCTTCCTACTAATTCTTAACTAATCATTTAATCCCATCCATGTCCTTTTCATAACTTAAGTGAGGCTTTACCACATTCTCTTACTAACTAACGTACGCTCTAATTGGGAGAAAGAAACAGGTATTTGGTACGGGTATTACATTACCCATCAACGGTGAATTTGTCATTTTACCCACCAAAACCTTAATCGACCTCGAATCAATCCAAAACACTCCCGAACCTTCCAAATCACATCCAAACATCATCTTAGAGCATCCAAGAGCCTCATATATAAATTAGATTCTAACACATTTCTCCGTATGATTAAGCTTCCGGACGATTAAGTGAGACAATGCTTTGGGTATCGATGGTAGAGGATTCTCTGGGAGTATACGAACCTCCCAGTACTGTGGTGCCTTAGATTTCATTGCTTAGCTATTAGGGGTTAAACGTATTCAAAATGTTTTAAATATAAAATGATTTTCAAAATGTTTTACAAATGTTTTGGGATACGGGTAATCTATCACACACACTTTTATTTTATTATACACCAATTTATTGGGTGGGATAATTTTAAGAAATTATGAATGCTTATTTATATTTATATTTTTTTTTATTGATGATGATGATATGTGAGATGAGCGACTAAGTGGTTTTCGGTGCTCCATGAGGGAGCAAGTGGATTGAGCGGAGCATGCGTCCTACTAGGTAGTCATAGATAGAATTTTAAGAGGCACGGTGAGTGGAAACCTTGGAGTGGAGAGGTGCGTAGGGACATTCGCTGGGGTTATTATAGCTATGCTCCACCCACAACGAATGACATTATCGAAGGAATGGGCTTGACATAGAAAAGAAATAAAGGTTTTAAGTTAAAAGTGATAGTCTTCAACTCAGTAAGGCTTAGACCATCGCGAGGTCAAGCCTTCAGTGTTTTAAGGCCAGCCTATTTGAGAAATTATTTTATTTAATTTTATTTATTTAATTATTAGTTTTATAAAAAGTTTTTGGGAAAGGATTTTATGAAAACAAAATAAATTGTTTTATAAATATCTTTCGAGATTATTCCCGCTTCCCTAACCCCTAACGGACATTCACTGAACTTCTGTCACTCACCTGTAGCCAACTTTGTTGGGTATAGCTTCTACATGCGAGGATCAATAGATGAGTTAGCGGCCCATAGGAGATTATTCGATTTCTGCTGCTTAGGTCTCCCTTTAAGTTATTCCACTTGCGTTCGATCTGTTTTAATTTAAATTGTTTTATCAAATGGTTTATATTATAAATATTATTTCTAAACAAAGTTAAGTTTTAAATTTTTCTACAGCAATGATATCAAATTCTATGCCTTACGATACTTCGAGGTGCGTGGTGGCTGACACGTACTTTGAGGTAGCACAGCAGTTGCCACGTGATCGACCTTCCAAGTCAAGGCATGACATTTTTAGACTCCATAAGCGAGTTTAAAGGTTTGACATATGTCCATGTAAGGTATTTTTTATAATAGTAATTAATTAGTTAAGTAATGGGCTTAACACATGTTGTAGCATTATAGAAAATAACCTCACTACTCTAACATGTAACTAGCGAAGTAAGAGTTAACTCCTACAGAGAGTTACTACGATTTATTGATGCTTTTAAACAAATGAACAAGAAGTTAAAGTAGATGGGGGATTTGTGCAATTAACTAAAGCGAAATAGGTAAAGAAACTAGTGATAATTAATTAAAGCCTTCAGTATGTTGTAGAACAAATCCAATGACAATGCAATTTGTCACGCCCCGACCCACCGGGCCGACCACGTGGCAACCACTATACTACCTCAAGATGCGTGCCATGAAAGGTGGGCTATCTGAGATGGCACAAGATATAGAAAAAGTATCGTCACTGCAGAACCATCGAAACTAAACTTTAGTTAGAAAATATTTATAATAATAAATAATAAAAAGAGTACCAGTGGACTAGTTTTGTCAGAGCCATTTCCCGCAGGACAACCGGAACCCCATGGGTAGGACTGTTGGACCGCAGCCCACCATCCATTACCCAGCTTTCTGTTGGACCACAACCCACCACAAGCCCACTCGAAGGTATTGTCTCCCCAAGGCCCACGCAATTCGGGTCATGGCGCTGCAGGACATCCTCGAACCCTGGCCACCAAGGGGTTTTGTTGTCCCGCAGGACACGCCTCTCACCATCTAAGCTGCTTAGATGGTGAGAGGCATGTCCTGCGGGACAACAAAACCCCTTGGTGGCCAGGGTTCGAGGAGGTGCTGCAGCGCCATGACCCGAATTGCCTAAGCCTTGGGGAGACAACACCTTCGAGTGGCCTTGTGGTGGGCTGCGGTCCAACAGCAAGCTGGGTTGCGATCCAACAGTCATGCCCATGGGGTTCCGGTTGTCCTGCGGGACACGGCTCTGACATAAAAGGCCCCTTTTTATGTCAGAGTCGTGTCCTGCGGGACAACCGGAACCCCATGGGCAGGACTGTTGGACCACAGCCCACCATCCACTGCCCAACTTGCCGTTGGACCGCAACCCACCATAAGCCCACTCGAAGGTATTGTCTCCCCAAGACCTAGGCAATTCGAGTCATGGCGCTGCAGCACCTCCTCGAACCCTGGCCACCAAGGGGTTTTGTTGTCTCGCAGGACACGCCTCTCACCATCTAAGTTGCATTATAATATATAAATATCTCACAGGAGGGCTTTTTGGGCCTAATTTCGGGTAGAACTTAGGCCAACCCGTTTGGGGCCCAGCCCAGTCAGGGCGTGGGGCCTATGGGCCCCCGGGGGCATTTTCGTAATTTTTTACCAAGAGTCCGATTTTAGCCCCGAAACCTCCTGGACACTTTTCTAAGGCCTGAAACACTTCCAAACACCCTTGTAGGTCATGCTAGAGCCTCGTAGGTGCATTCATAAATTTAATTATGAATGCTAACATATTTCTGTGTACTAGGGCTCTGGGTGAATCGAATGCGACAATGCTCCGGAGGTTGAGCTACATGGAGCGCTTGGGAGTATATGAATCTCCCAATACTGTGATTGGCTTTGTTTTCAGTGCTTAGCCACTAAGGACAAACATTTTTAAATGCTTTAAAAGTATAAATTGTTTTAAAAGGTTTTACAATTGTTTTGGAATACGGGTGATCCACGACACACACTTTTTATTTTGTGATGCACCCATTTAACGAGTGGGATGATTTTAAAAATATAGAAGCTTGCGTGTGTTTTCATGTTTTAAATATATATATAAGAAATATTATTATTATGATTATTGAGGGTATGATACCCTTGGGAGATGAGTGACTAAGTGGGTCCCTCGGTGCTCCAATATGCGGGAGCATGGACCGAGTGAGAGGCATGCTGGTGAGGTTCCCGTGGACCACCTTTTTGAAAGGGCACGAAGAATATGTTGGCCTGGAGTAGAGAGGAGCGGAGGGAGACTCGCCAGGTCAGAGGTAACTGTGTTCCACCATAGCGATGGGCACCACCGAGGGAACGGGCTAGAGAAAGAGAAATTGTGAAAATGTATTAAAGAGAAAAGAGATAACCCTCAGTGCAGTAAGGCATACGACCGGCCAGTCGTGCCTTCATTGTATTTGATGCCAGCCCGTTTTAGTTATAAATTATTTTAAAGGTTTTAAAAATCAAATTCTCACCTGGAGAATTTGAAAGGAAGTGTTGGAAACAAAGTTTTATTTTATATTTATTATTATATTTTGGATTACCCATGTTTTCCTTAACCCCGATGGAGATTCATTGAACCTCTATCACTCACCTGTATCCAATGTGGATGGATATTGATCCGCGTATGGAGTCAGCAAATAGAAGGGAGGCTCACTAGAAGGCATCGGTGGCTTAGGCTTAGTGTTTCCGTTGCGTAGGCATTTCTTCTAAATTAATCCACTGGTACATCTTTTAAAGTTAATTATTTTATTAAATGTTTTTTAATCAAAGCTTTAGTTGTTTTGCAGCAATGGTATCCATTTCAATGCCTTGCGGTGCTTCTGGTGCGTGACTGGCCGACACGTACTTCGAGGCAACGTAACGGTTGCCACGTGGCCGACCCGGGCGAGTTGGGGCGTGACAAGTGTAAGGAATAACCTACGCAGCGGAATCTACTAACTCCTAATCCACTAACCACTCCTATGAGCCTCCGATCGATCAAGCGTCCTCACACATGGGAACTACATCCATCAACATTGGATACAGGTGAGTGACAGAGGTTCAATGCAAAGTCAAATAGGTATGGGGAGTTCGAGTACTTACAAATCAATTTAGAAAACATTATACGTTTCTTTTAAAAATCTCTTTTCAAAACATTTTTCCCAAAATCCTTTCTTGGAGAATAATAATAATAATAATAATAATAATAATAATAATAATAATAATAATAATAATAATAACAATAACATCTAACTATGGGCTGGCCATGAAAACCAACGAGGCTCGACCTTGGCCGTGGTCGAGGATCGTGTATTGTCGAGGGCTAGTTCTTTTCTTTTCTCTTTAAAACTTTCCTTTAATAAGGAACTATATTATTTTTTTTGAAAAATATGTAAATATATAAAAGATATATGTATATCTCTCTCTAAGCCTATTCCCTTGACGGTGCCAGTCGCTGTGTGGTCGCAGCTACATCAGCCTTGGCAAGTCTCCCTTCGCGCCTTTCTACTCCAGGTTATACAGTCACCATGCCCCTTCAAAAAGGCGGTCCACGATTACCTCGTATGCATGCTCATCTCGGTCCACTCGCTTCATCACATGAAGCGCCGAGTCTCATTGAGTCCTCTCATATGTATGATCATGCCTCGTCGGGCGTTCATGTCATAGCTTCCATATATATAAATATAAAAACATACATACATAGATACATACATCTTATAAATTTAATTTTCTCAAAACCCTTGCCTCTGTGGCATGTAACAACGTGTATGGCAGTGTGAGGGAATACTCGAATTCCAAAACATTTAATTAAAACATTTCAATAATAATAAAAGCGTTTAACCCTAAATGGCTAAAGACTGAACACAAGGTCACTTACAGTGTTGGGAGGTTCGTATACACCCAATTGTCCTGTAGACACTTTTTTTTTATCTTAGATAATTAATTAGTTGGTCATTACTAAATTTTTATTTGTTTTTTTAGCTCATCTTTATTATTATTCCATTTTATTTTATTTTATTTTATTTTATTTTATTTTATTTTAATTTTATTATCTTGCAGATAATTTTGAACCCAAAACAGAGGGCTTGATAAGCCAATTCGGCTCTCATGCAAAGCCAAGCAAGCCAAAGACCAAAGCAAATTAACTCGGTTATCATGCAAAATATATATAGGTATATATATATATGTACATATATGTATGTTTATATATGTATATATGTGTGTGTGTATATATATATATTTATGTGTGTGTGTATATATATATATATAAATATGTATTTATATGTGTATATATATATAAATGTGTGTATATACATTTATATATATATTTATATGTATACATATATTTATATATTTATATGTCTATATATGTTCATATATATTTATGTGTACAAATATATATATATATATATATATATTTATGTATAAAGATATAACCAAAAGTCATTGCCCCACCCTTTTCTTCTTTTAATTAGAGCCATGCTCCCATGCAAGCCACCTAATCTCACGCACCACTACCTTCTCGCAGCCTTACTGACTTCCTCCCCATCATCACCGTCTTCACTTTAAAACCAAAGCAGCCACCAACAACAACCTTTCATTTTGGTTTGAAGGAAAAGGCAATTTTGGTGGGGGCATGATTTTGTGGTGCATGTGTAATAGAGCTGTTATATTTTAATCTTGCAGAGGATTGTTTTCGTGGCTGCAGCAATGTTGACAAATGGACAAAATGCTCTTGATATTTCTCTCCCAACAACCCATCATCAATTGCAGTGGAAAGGTTTGACTAAGGAAATCGAGTCTATGCACGTCTAAGACAAAGAGTGGAAATGGCATCATCACCAAATTCCCCATGTGCTGCGTGCTATTCATGATGCTTTTGCCGGACTTTATCAGCCACCACAAACAATGGCTACACCCTCCAGTGTTAATACCCGACTGCAGTAGTCTCAAACCATGGCTGTAGCTATCCAAAAGCAGGTTCCCCAATATTCACAGCAGCGGGGCCGATAACTTAGCCAATTGTCTAAACAGCAAAGACAAGTAGCAGGACAGTAGCAACAGTACTCTTCAACTTGTGCATTTACCAAGGGAACAAAGGAAAAGCAGTGAGAGCTGGAGTTGTACCTACGCTAATGCTTTTGTTGACAGAATGGTTGATGAGGCACTGGCCATACTAGCAATACTTGCTAGCCATCCTGAAGGCAAGGCAGCCATTGGAGCAGCAGAGACCGTGCCAGTTTTGGTAGATGTTATCGGGAACGGAACCCCAAGAAACAGAGAGAATGCAGCTACAGTTTTGGTGAATCTTTGTGCCGGAGACCACCAACATCTAGCACAGCCCAAGCAACAATAGCAGCTCCAGGCACTTCAGCAAACTTCAAATAGCTCCAGCTCCAACATGCAACAACCCGTGACGTGCCAGCATGGCTTTCTCCAAACGCCAACTGCACTCTTCTCTCCCAAGAAGAGATACCCCTGCACGGACCATAAAGATGAAGTCAGCAAGCCAGCAACTAATCCGAAGTAAAGAGCAAAGGGCAAAACAGGGAGCATAGGACTAAAAATTAGCAGCCATCAGATGAGGAAGAAAGAAAAAAGGAGAGACATTGATAGAAAGAGACAAAAGACCAGTATAAAAACTTTTTTTTTTCAGCAGCAGAAGGGGGTCGGCTACTTTTTTTTTGGTTTTTCGTTTCTGGAAACAGAGGAGCAGGTTTTTTGGAGTTCAAAAGAAAAGGGACTTTTTGGTGTCTTAGAAAGAACATCGAGGCCTTTCTTCTCTGTTTCTCTTTTCTTCCTTGTTTTGAAGAGCATTTTTTTCTTTTTTTTCTTTTCTTTTCATTCCGAGGAAGTTGTCAAGAGAACCAAAGGAGAAAGGTTGTTTGATTTTCAAACTTGATGCACTCCTTTCTCCAAGAACAAAGGCAACCCTCTTTGAAAAAAAATCGGTTTTTTAGAAAGAATAGGAAGAGAAAAAACGTTTTTAGGTTATTTTGTAAACAAAGTTCTCATTTTTAAGGAAAAAACCTTTTTTCTTTAAGGTAAAGCAACTACCTTTCGGCCTTAGTCATTATGTTTCTATTTGATTGTAGCTTGTTTATGTAGAAAAGGATTAAGCTTTATTTCTGTTGATTTGCTCTTGGTTATTTGCACAGTCTGATATGTATCGTCTTCCGTTCAAGGTTTTATTTTTAGCTATAGAAGCTTTGTTCCTTTCATGGACATGCGTGTTAATGTATATTGATTTGCGTCTGTTTATCCAAATTTGTTTAAGTTTCTCATGGGATTACTGTTACACAGCCTTTCACTTTTTTGTTAACTGTAAACTTAAATCTCATTGCCTATTCATAACTTATTTGTCCTTAAAAATGTTAACTTTTTTGCTTTTTGTGTTCAAGTTTGAAACTTATAAAGCTCTTAAACCATGTTAAGTTACTCGATTAGTTTAAGATATAGTTTGAGTATAATAAAGATCATGCCTTTTTAAATTTATTTATATTATTGTGTGTTTGACTTTAATTATTTGCTTGTCTATGTAGTAAAGTTATTAACTTTTTGAGTGTTTGCTTGTTTATATGAAAAAGTTGCTAACTTTTTTTGTCCTGAATCCATGATTAGTTGTTTTTAAGTTTGATTAATGCGTTTTATATGCTTATTTAGTTTAAAAATCAAATTTTGGCCACAAAGTTTGTACCTTTAAGTTTGTAAACCTGACTGTTTAATTAAAAATTAAGTCTAGACTAAAAAGGTTACATTTTTATGCTTGTGAATATTCTTGCTTAATTAAAATAGAACTTTGACCAATAAAAATCAAATCTTTGAATTTTTTTTTCATTTGTATAAATAAAAATTAATCTTGGTTATAAAAAATGTATTTTTAAAATTCGAATAGATACATATTTAGTTTAATATTTAATTTTGGTATTGTATGTGAAATTACCATTTTACCCTTGTTTGTAAAATTACCTTTTTACCCTTGAATATGAGTGTTGCTTAATATAAAAATCCAGGCTTGTATGTGAAATTACCTTTTTGTCCTTATAGACATGTTAGCTTAATTAGTAATTATATCTCGTGTTAAATTACTGTTTTGCCCTTTTATGTATGCTTTCCTAATAAAAAATCTAATCTTGCATGAAAAATTACCCTTTTGCCCTTGCATGTATTTTTGCTTAATTAATAATTGTATATTGCATTAAATTACCTTTTTTCCCTTGTATGTATTGTAGACACTCATTTTTAATTTTAATCAATTAGTTAATTTTAGTTAATAAAGTAATTAATTAATTTACCTTTTTTCAAAATTTTTATTTTGTTAAATTTAGTTTATTTATGCTCACTATTATTACTTCATTTTTCTTCTGGCTTTATTTTATTACCTTGCAGGCAATTTTGAACCAAGATAAAAAAAACAACCAAGTCAACATAATTATTGTGCAAAATATATAGACATCCATACGTGTACGTGTATATACATATGCGTATATGTATATAGGTATGTAAGCATATATATTTATTTATATATATATGTGTGTACATTATTTGTAATTGTATGTATACATATATCTTTATGTGTATACATATGAATACTTATATACATATATATATATATTTATATATACAGTTATATATATACGTATATCTAAATGTATATATATATACTTGTATACGTACGAATATTTATATAAGAGCCCGAAAGCCATGGCCTCTAAGGGGTAGAGTCGTGGCTGTAGGAGACCGAGTGGAGACCAACGGCTCATTCGTTCTTCACCATCTCCTTAAACGCTGTCTTTCTCCGAATTCCTCCAATTGTCCAGATAGGCCTACATTTCTGTTGTAGATGGAGTACCTTGCAGACATTTTGATTAAGGCAGAACCTTTGGCTACTGGTTTAGCAGCTGATGTGCATGGACAGTTAACAGTTCTGAACAAGGGTATGAATTACGGGCAAGGGAGCTCAAACACATGGGTTAGCAACGTGGAGACATGGGTTAGTGCCGCACTGACCGACGAGAAGACTTGCGTCGATGGGTTCGCCGGACGGGCCTTGGATGGAAAGGTGAAGGCCTCTATTAGAGCCCGTGTAATCAATGTGGCACAAGTCCCATCAACGCAACTCTTTCCACGGCTTCCTCCAAACGCCACCCTCAGGCCAGCAATCCAGCAGCATTCAGCCACTCACAGCAGCAGCCACACAACCTTCATAGCAGCACTAGCTTCACCAGCAATGGGCACCGTGCGATACCTGGCACATCCACGCCTCCATGCAGTCCCAACCACCCACCGTGCATGCTCAGTTTCCTTCCAGCGGTATTATGCAGCCAATAGGACACTACATGCAGCACCAACAAGCTCATCGCGACGGCCACCACAGCGACAGCCTCCACGCTGCAGCAAGAACGGTTTCTTCTACCTCACATACACTCCATGCGTTAGCTACAAACTCAGCAACAATGATGGAGTTGGCGAGGGATCGGTTTCAGACAGAAACGAGACAAGCTATGAGCCTTTGAGAGATCCTGCCTTGGATGCCAACAGTGAAGTAAATTCTTTGCCGGTTTTCTTGGAGGGTTAAAGTTCATTTATTTCTACTGCAGGGGCGTGGCAGCATTCAGAAACACAGCCTTCACGGCAGCAACAAAACAGCAGCAGCAACAACAGAGTGCTGGTAAAATGAAAGAGGAAAAAAGGCTCAACAACCAAGCGTTGATGAGAAGTACACTCAGTGGAAGCCTTCGGTTCCTGTTCTCTATGGCTGGCTTGTAAAGCCATCGGTTGTAAGCCTTTGTTTGGCCTTCCCTCTCTTGCCGTCGGGGACCACAGCTCGAGCAAGCTACTTACAAGAATCGGATTGCAAAATCAGACCGAAATGCAGCGAATGGAGCCCGAGCTGCTCGGCTTCAGCAAAGCAAGATGTTACGAGAGCAAAAAAGAGTAGCTCTTTTGGAAGAAAAAAGGGCTTCACGTGGATCGACCAGCCCTCCCCGTGTCATTCTTCTTTTCCCGCTATCTGCATCAGTGAATGTAAATTCACTTGCTGAAGATATATTGAAATTGCTGTCAGCAGAAGGTGCTGGAGCTTTGCCATCAACGGTTGCTTCTTCCGAGTATAAACTGCGAGCTACGATTCTGCAAGCTCTTCATGGGAATCTATTATCATATATGAAAATGGCAAGGTAGCTGTGATGTCAAAGTTGAAGCCCATGCCACTGCCAATGCTACCCATAACAGCCAGCTGCACCTCTCGGCAGCCCATCCATCATTATTGCCAACCCATCCTCAATTATAGTTTATCATCTTTCACAATTAATAAAAAAACCATCAAGTTGGATCCCATTCGGCTATAAACAGAGGAAGGAAACGGAAAAAAAAGAGGTAGCGGGGGGAGAGAAAAATTTTGTCATCTCTTAGGCAGAGAAAAGGAGAAAGGAAGGAGCACAAAAGAGAGCTTCAGCTTTCTTCAAAAAAGAAAAATAGAAGAGAGGAGAGTACACTGGAGGCAGAGGAACCAGTCTTCGAAAAAGAGAGCAGAGAGGGTTCGAAAATAAATAAAAAAAAGAGAAGAAAGGCAGTTCGAAAAAAAAAAAAGAGAAGCTTTCCATTTTTCTTCTTTCATTTTTTCTTTTTTTTTAAGATTTGGCTAGAGAAAATAGAGAAAAGGCTTGTTGTTTATCAACTTTTAGCCATTATCTTCTCCACAAAGCCATTTTTTTTAATTTTGGTGTAAAACTTCATACTCTTTAGGTAAAGCTCTTGTTTTTATCTTTTATTTTTTTGCTTTAAATGCAATGTTCTTGCTTTGTTATGTTAACTTCATGCAAAAAATGTTAGCTTTAATTTTTGTTGATATTTATGATTTATAAATTTGATTAGTTTAAAGCATGCTTTAAGAATATTTAAGATTATGCCTTTTTACTTATTTCAGTTTTGTTAATATGGATTTTCTTTTAATTATTTATGTGATTATATAAAAAGTTCCTAACTTTATTATTATTATTTTTTTTTGAAGCATGTTTTGTATGTCTCATATGCTTGTTTAATTAAAAGTTTTAACCTTGATTAGAAAGATTACATTTTTGAGTTTATTTTCATTCTTGCTTGCTTAAAAAAAAAAAAATCTAGTCTTGGTCATAAAGATTATACCTTTAACGTTGTAAATTTGGTTGTTTGGGTTAAAATTTTGATTTAAATTATGAAGACTATAATTTTAAACTTGTAAGCATTTTTTGTTTAATTAAAAATAAAACCTTGGTGAATAAAAATTAAATCTTTGAGTTTATTTTTATTTTATTTTATTTTTTTTATTTAAATAAAGAGGACAAATCTTGGTTGTTAAAAATTGTATTTTTATGTTTGTAAATGTCTATTTAATTTAGAACTTGATTTTGGCCTTGTTAAATTATCTTTTAGTCATTAAATCCTTATTTGCTTAATTTGAAATTTAATCTTGTTTGTAAAATTACCCTTTTGCCCTTGTATGAATATTTATTTAATCTTACCTTTTTACCCTTGATTATATGTTTGTTTAATTAAAAACCAATCTTGTGTGTAAAATTACCTTTTTGCCCTTGTATGTAAAATTATTTTTACCCTTGCATGAATTTTTGTTTAATTAGTAATTGTATCATGTGTGTGAAATTACCTTCTTAATCTTGTATGTGAAATTACCTTTTTATCCTTGTAAATAAAATTACCGTTTTGCCCTTGTATGAACTTTTGCTTAATTAGTAATTGTACCTTGTATGTGAAATTACCTTTTTACCCCTGTATATAAAATTACCTTTTTACCCTTGCATGAACTTTAAATTGAATCTTGCATTGAATCACCGTTTTGCCCTTATATGTATGTTTGGTTGATTAAAAGTTGAATATTGCATGTAAAATTACCTTTTTGCCCCTGCACATATGTTTATTCAATTATGAATTAAATTTTGCGTAGAAATTACCTCTTGGACCTTGTAGATGTATTTATTTAAATTAAGCTTGCTTATATGTGTTAAATCAGCTATCATGCAATTTGATCTTGTAAAATTAAATTTAAATTCCCATGTTCTATTTATTTATCGTATTATATTGTGCAATTAATTGTATGTATATACTAACCCATGTTTTCTTGTCCCATTCATGCATGATTAAATTTAGAACATTGATTTTCAAAAATTCATATGCATGGGGTAACCGAAAGATGCCTCGGGAGTCTGAGGTTTCTGAAGATTTTCTTCGATGAGATGTTTTCTCGGTGTCTAATCGGGAGTCCGATCGGACCTGGGAGAATTTCTCATCCCTTCAAAATTAAAAATATGTTTTTCATGTAGTTTTCACAAAAAGCATGCATCATGTTTACGATTTTCTTTAATTTCTTAAAATTTGCCAATGAACTCCAAAAATTTTCTTTTTACAAAACGGAATGTTAATTCTAAAATCTCTTATTTTCATTTTTACTTTTATTTTTTATTTTTATTTCATTTTAAGAAAATCTCTTGTTTAAGAGGCCCAATTAAATTAAAAGGAATGTTTATTCCAACATTAATTTCAAAACATGTTTTAAAGGTTTTTGGAGAGATCTTAATTTTCCAACTATAATTAAGGCCTCTCAAATTAATCCAAATTTTATAAAAAAATCATTTTCAAAATCTCTTTTCTTATTTTTATTTCTTTTTATTTCTTTTTCAATAAAAGGGAATATTTATTTTCTTTTATCCTTTTTTTAATTTTTTCAAAATATTTTCCTATCAAACTAAATTTCTGTCAAACTATTCCCTTCATCAAGTTAAAAGGAATATTTATTCCGATATTGTTTTAAAATTAAATCTTTCTAAGAGATTTTAATTTGAGAAATCATAATCAGAGTCTCTTAATGTGATTTTCAAAACACGAATTTGAGGATGTTTATCCCAACCTTTTTGCAAAAAATGTTTTCTAGAAGGTTTCAATTAATATTCTCGTAATTGAGACTTTCTAAAATTAAAATTAAACCTTTATTTTCCAAAAGGATATTTATCCTCATTTTTAAATTTGACTTTGATTTTTTTCGAAGAATATTTGTTCCTAGTTAGAAATTGAATCTCCATTCTAAGTAGGAAATTTCTTCAAATTCAAAATTGGGCTATGGATTTTCACATTAAAAGGAATGTTCATTCCGACATTAAGTTTTGGATTTAACTTTTCAATGGGATTTTTGACCCACATTAAAAGGAATATTTATTCCAACATTTGAAATTATGTTTTTCCTAAAATGATTTTAAACATATTTTATTATTATTTCCCAAGTAAAATATTTTTAAGACTTTTGTGGTACCGATTTCCGGGCGTCTTGGGGGTGCTAATCCTTCTCCAAGCGTAACCGACTCACGAACCTAAAATCTTTTTCGTAGACCAGTTTCTTTCCTTAGCTTGACGTAATCCTTCTAGATTTACGTTGGGTTAAACAAGTAGGTGACTAACCACACCTATTTAAAATAAAAGGTTAGTGGCGACTCCATTTGTTTTTAGACTGTTTAGTCCCGAGTATTTTTCACGCCATGTCATTTTATCGTCGGAGCGGTAAAACGTCTCGACAGCTTGGCGACTCCACTGGGGACGAGTTTTTAGAGTCAAGCCACTTTTTAAGTCTTATTTTACTTGGGTTTAATAATAAAATGTTTTAAGTTTTATTTCATGCATTGCATCATTCATTTGCATTAAAATTTTTTTTTCCAATAATTGCTTCAAAATTTTTCCAAAAAAAAAAAGGAAGAAGAGAGAAAAAAGGAAGATTTTTCAAAATTAAGTTTATTAAAATTGCATCTTATCACATTTAATTTATATGTATGTTTTTATGTTTTGATTTTCTAGTATGCTTTACGTGTTTAATTACTTGTCTATATTTTGCATGATTTAATTCTTAACCTATGCCTTGATCCTCTAGCATGCCCTATGTCCTAATTACTTGTATATATTTTGAATGTTCCAATTTCCTTTGTATGTCTTGATTTGCTAGTATGCTTTTTGTATTTACCATTTTGCCCTTTTAGTCACTTGTATGTATTTTTCATGTTTTAATTCCTTGTGTATGCCATGAATGCCTATCTTGTTTACCATGCGTGCTTATCTCATCATATTAATTATTTATCCTATGTTTTGAATTGGACTGATCGTGTGTTGACATGTGATAGTGAAGTTTTTTCTGCTTCCTGCTTCTGCTTCTCCGAATGTTCACTACTTCATCGAAAGGCAATTGGTAAAGGTATAAGTCCCTCCCTCACACACGACACAAATTCATAACATAAAAGTTCGGGAGTCCGAACTTCACCTTTATTTAGGAGGGGGCGACGGGGTTGCCTCCACCCCATCTTGTCCGATGGGTACCCGTGTCTAGAGCTTTAAACCCAGCATGTAGAAAAACCCAAAATCTAACCTAGATAGAGCCAAACCCGTTCGAGAAAACCCGGTTTCTTAGGACACAAAGGGGGGACGGCTTCTTACCTTTATCAATCCCTTTCGTTTTATCTGCTTATTTCATGATAGCATGTTGTTTGTCTGTTTTCTGATTATTTCGTGATGACATGCTGTTTGTATAAACTGTCTATTTTTATTTCATGATAGCACGTTGTTTAAACTGTTTGTTTTCTTTCACCTTATCTGTACATATATGCTTATTCCATATTGGTATGCTACTTGTATAATTTTTCCTATTCTCTTCTTCACTTTGTCTGTATATATGTTTTCTGTTTTCTTTTGCAATGATATATCAATTTTATTCCTTGCTTTATCCATACATGTTTATGCTTTGAATATCCATGATTATTTCTTCTATTTGCCATCATCACATGACATGCATTTCATTGTAAAATCATTCGCAACAGGGGAACTGTAAAGGGAAATTAGTCATGGCTGACAGGCAAGGTCAATTTGTAGGTTACCAGATATTTGGGCCCCCGGCCTTGTTTAGATGAAATGACTAATTATCTTTTATGGTTAAACTGTTGCGAGCCAAACATCTCTGCATCATTCATCTTAACATTATTATTTTATTCTGATACATTTCCTTTTACCTTTTTGCCATTTCTTTTTCTTCTTTATCTCTGCATCTCATCCTCGCATTCCATCCCCATCTATAATAGGTTTACTATAGAGAAAATTGGTTATGGCGAAAGAAAGTGAGGAAGTACCCATGGAGATAGATTCGATGGGAGAGTCTAAAAATTTTGATTCCGCCAGTCCAACTTTGAAACGATCTCTGTACTGGCTAAGGCAGAAAGCTACGGAGGCGTCAACAAAGGGTCCTCCACCCCAGTTACCTGCAAGACTCAACTGTAGTTTCGTCCAAAATAATCTGACAAGACTGAAGCAGTTATGGGAAGGCATCAGTGATAAGGGTCGATTCAAACAGTTGTATGGAGATATAGCATTGCTGTTAGATGTGGAAGTAGAGGAGGAGCTTCTAAAAGCGGCTTTGTACTTTTGGGATCCCTCATACCGGTGCTTTACTTTCGGTAAACATGATGAATCTTCTATGGGAAAGTATGATATGGCGCCGACGGTGGAAGAGTATCAAGATCTGTTGATGGTAGGGAACAAGCCGGATAAAGTATTTTGGCCAACCGAGAATCATCCTAGGAAGCTAATGAAGTTGTTGGGGATGAAGACCGAAGAGATAAGAAGCTACATGGATGGCGAATTCCTTTCACCCAGTTTCATGATGGATATTGTAGAAAAGAATACCACCTCTAGAAAAGGGATTGATGTTCTAGCCCTCTTGATTTATGGCCTAGTACTATTTCCTAGAAAGGAGGGATATGTGCATATGTCAGTAACAACTCTTTTCATGGAGATCAAGCATCAGTCTGATTCGGCTTTGACAATTTTGGCAGAAACCATTCGATCTCTCAATGCATGTAGAAAAGCCGGCGGTAAATTTGAGGCTTGTGGACAGTTATTGACAATATGGTTTAAAAGCCATTTCGGATACAAAAAGTTTGTAGGAATGGTCTTTAACAACAAAGGTGAAGAAACGATAGCCATTTATAATACACATCCTTGGCCATCCCAATCAAGAACAGTGGTAGAATGGATCGAGTGGTTCATGAATTTGAAGAACCAAGACATCACATGGAGAGCAATGTGGACAACGACAAAAGATACTCCCTATTTGGATGCAAGCATACCATGGATCCCTCTTGTTGGCGTTTGGGGAACTATCAGTTACTCCCCATTGCTAGTAAGACGGCAATATGGGTCAGAACAATCTATCCCTCTCACTTTCGGGCTCAACTTGTTAGACTTCCAGCATGACACCGAAAAAGGATTTGATAAGGCCAAATTTTGGGCAAACTTGTATAAAGAAGCACAGAAGATGGATCGTGGCAATCATACTGACGATGCAATTCCTGAATACGTTGTGTGGCATAGTAGACGGGCGAAACAGATTTCAGTTCCGTCAGTCCTGGATCCTAATTACCCTTTGGTTGAGGCACCGGAGGACAAGTTAGAAAGGCTGGAAATTGAGAATCAAAGATTCAGAAAAGGGGCTCAGTTAGTAGAATTGACCCAAAAATGTCAGCAGTTGGAGATACAGAATCGGCAACTACGAGACCAGCTTGGAAATAGCCAGATAGAGATGCAAGGATGGGTTCAAGACTGGGTAAGAGAGAGTGCCAACAATGTCAAGCTGAAAGGGGAAGTGAAAGAATTGAGAAAAGAAGCCACAGAAATAAGCCAATTGGCAGCAAGGACCGGAATCTTCAATCAAGAACATGCCCAAAGCTAGAGAATTGCCCAAAAACAATGCTTTAGAATTCAGGAGGAGAAGCGTGAAGTAGAAAGAGCAAAGATTGAATTGAAAAGAGAATTGGCAGAGCAGAAACGCACAATAGGGTGGTTAGTCCGGAGAAACAATGAGTTAGAGCAACAAGTTCGCGATGCTGCCAACAGATTGACTTTTTATGAAAACCAAAGTGCTGAGATGAGGGCACAATTGGAGCAGTTCAGGAAGCAAGCAGAATGACAGATTTGTTGTAAAATATTATCGCCTTATCTTTTGATAGTATTCTATTATGGGTTATTAAACTCACTTTTCTATTTTTGTAATGCTAATTATCTTTATAGTAATCTTGTTATGGATGGGTTTCTACATTACATAATCATTCAAGCATATTCATACATACATTTCATTCATATTCATGGTAAGAGAATCTGATTCGCCCTTATGGTTAAATAAAGGTTTCAAGATAGCACCTCCAACACACAGATACAATACTAGATTACAGTCCAGAATCATGATGGAAGAGGAAGCTACTGAGATTGAACAATTAAGAAAGGCAAATGAAGAATTGCAGAAAAAACTGGATCAGATGGCAGAAATGATGGCCAGTATGAGACAGCAAAACATGACAAATGCAGGCAACAATTCCAATGGGCAATCCTCTCAGAGTACGCTCCCACACGGACTCCCCACTGCTCAGCCCACGAATACCTCTCTCTCACCCCCCGCACTCAATATACCTTTGCAAGAAAATCAAGCACAGATTCCTCAACCAGCCACAAACACATTCACCTTCCCACCACCTCCACCCGGTGTGTACCCTTTTACACCCTCAATGTTTACTACAAGCGGAGGAATCCCAACAACTCAACCAATTCCCCCTCCTACCTACACTATGCCAACTTCTGTCCCTGGACACACCCCAAGCAATCCCGTGTTTGTGCCTGATGAACAATTTGAGAGGGAGATCGGTGGAGCTGAAAGCCAAAGGGTATTGAGCCAGATAGAGGAGCGGCTCAAGGCCATAGAGGGTGCTCATGCTTATGAATTGAGCTTGGTGGATGGGTTGGTGATCCCACCAAAGTTCAAAGTGCCTGAATTCGAGAAGTACAAAGGGACCACATGTCCCAAAGATGACATTACCATGTATTGCCGGAAAATGGCCGCATACTCCAGAGATGATAAGTTGTTAATTCACTGTTTCCAAGACAGCCTTACCGGGTCTGCAACGCGGTGGTACAACAAGCTAGATAGGCGGGGTATTCACTCTTGGAATGATCTAGCTCGGGCTTTCATTGATCAGTATAAACACATGACTGATTTGGTGCCTGATAGACTGACTTTGCAGAATATGGAGAAGAAGTCTTCTGAATCTTTCACCGAATATGCTCAAAGATGGAGGGATGTAGCAGCTCAGATTCAACCTCCTTTAACCGAGAAAGAGACCACAAGGCTATTTGTTAATACCTTGAAAGCTCCATACTACAGCCATATGTTGGCCGGTGCCACCAAAAGCTTTACCGACATGGTCCTAGTTGGAGAAATGGTGGAAAATGCACTCAAAACTGGCAAATTGGAAGGTGGGGAGTCTAGTGCGGCTAGGAAAAATCCAAAGAAGAAAGAAGGCGAGGTGAACACCGCCAGATATGGAGAATACCAACAATACCCCCAACAGCAATATCGACCAAACCAATCACAATACCGACCCCACCAATCCCAATACCAACCCCAATATCGTCCCACCAACTACACACCACTTCAAAACACCTACCAACATCCTCCTCCCAACTATGCTCAAACTCAAAACACTTATCAATATCCGGTATCCAATACCAGTTATACTGCCTCCAGACCAAACACTCAAAATTGGAACCCAAGACCATCAAGAGAAAGGAAACAATTCACCCCTATTCCCATGACCTACACCGAACTTTATGCCAAACTCTTAAGTAACAAAATGATTGAACCAGTCCAATACTTAACCCCTTTGCAGCCTCCCTATCCGAGGTGGTTCGATGAAAACGCCACATGTGCCTATCACTCGGGGGCTAAGGGACATAGCATTGAGAACTGTATTCGTTTGAAAGAAGTGGTGCAAGGCATAATCAATGAGGGTCGTTTGACTTTCGATACGCCGCCAAGTGTGGGCACAAATCCTCTCCCAAATCATGGTGGAAACATTGTGAACATGATTGATGATGGGGCAGTTCATGTTAAGAGAAAGGTTGAAGAGATTGGCACACCAATGAAGGTCATATATCAGGCTTTGCTGAAGGCCCAAATGATTACTCATTTGAAATGTGAGGGCCATGAGATCCAGTGTTGCACTGAATTCTGAGGAGAGTTGCAAGCTATGATGGATGCCGGACTGATTGAGTTTTATGTGGAGAGAAACAAAGGTATCGACATCTGTATGGTGAATAATGGAGATGAAGATTTTTCCCATTATAAACCAAGTTTGAAACTACCTGTGATTCAAAGGCCCAGCCTCGGCATCCCCATGGCCTCACCAAAACCAAGTCTATCAATTCCGATGGCCCCTAAGCCGACATTGAATATCCCCGCACTGAAACCAAGCCTAAATTTGAATGTACCAACACCATTCCCCTATCGGAGTGATAGGGAGGTACCTTGGAGGTATGAGAGTTCAGTGCAGCAGATGAATGCCAATGTCCAGGAATCTGAATCAGTGAATATTTCTGGAGTAGGAGGCATGACTAGGAGTGGGAGATGCTATGCCCCAAATCCAACTGCCACTCTACAAAAAGAGAAGGGCATGGATAAAAATGATGAAGTTGTTGTACCATCTGTTAGAGAGCCGGAGAAAGAAATTGAAAAAGAAGTAACCAAGACGGTGGATGAAAATGACGCTCGTGAATTCTTGAAATTCATCAAACAAAGTGAGTACAGCGTCATAGAACAACTAAATCGCTTGCCAGCCAAGATCTCTCTGTTAGCTCTGCTTTTGAACTCCGAGGCACATCGTAATGCTCTCCTCCGAATCCTGAACCAATCTTATGTGTCCAAAAACATCACCGTGGCCAATTTGGAACATATTGCCGAAGGTATCACAGTGACTGATTACATCTATTTCACTGATGAAGAGATCCCTTCCGGAGGAAAAGGCAATTACAAGGCACTACACATCACTGTTCGGTACAAGGATCATATGGTCGCCAAAGTATTGATTGACAATGGATCTGCTTTGAATGTGATGCCGCTTCACACATTGATGAAATTGCCTATAGACCAGTCCTTAATGAAAGCCAGTCAGCTAGTGGTTAGGGCATTTGATGGCACACGGAGGGAAGTTATTGGCGAGATGACTGTTCCGATAATTGTGGGACCAGTTGAATTTGAGATCCTTTTCCAGATTATGGATATCTCACCGACTTATAGTTGTCTCCTGGGTCACCCCTGGATCCATATGGCCGGTGCTGTTCCTTCTTCCCTTCATCAGAAGATCAAGTTCCGAGTAGAAAATAAGATAGTTTCTGTGTCCGGAGAAGAGGACATCATGGTAATGCAACCTCCAAGCACTCCTTACATTGAAGCTACGGAAGAGGCAATGGATTGCTCTTTCCGGTCATTTGAAGTAGCTGAAGTAACATGGGTAAGAGAAGGATCCAAGGTACCTAGTCCACATTTCTCTGGCAGCTTGTATATGCAAGTCAACATGACTGTTGGAAGAGGCTGTCGGGCCGGAAAGGGACTCGGAAAGTTTGGCCAAGGAATCCGTGAGCCTATTGTTCTACCAAAGGTGGAGCCCACTTTTGGACTTGGATATAAGCCTTCTTGGAGAGAAAAGTCCGAAGCAAGGGAGGAGAAGAAGCGCAAGCGTGTAGCTGCATTGAGAGGAGGGGAACTTGAACCTAAGAAACTGAAGATTCCACCACTGAAAGATAGTTTTGTTTTTGCTGGAACGATGGACCCAAAAAGATCAGTTTTTGAGCTTGAACAGTTATTAAAGGGATTGTCTATCAGCATGCTAGAGCACGGGGAATCAAGCAGTGGAACATTGGTTCAACGGTTGGCACCAGGGACTGATTTGAATAATTGGGAGTCTTTCGAGATACCGATGAACTTGTCAGATCCGAACATGTAATCATTAAGCTTTGAGAACTCATTTTATCCTACACTTCTACCCAAGAGTGTGGACAGTTGACTTTCATATGTTGGGTTTTATTTTCATGTTTGCTTCATCATCCATGATATTAATATTCACACTATTAGACTCTGCACCATATATATATTTCATATCATAATTATACCATTGCGTTTTCCTCTATATGTTTATCCTTGTTGTTTCATTTTCTTCTTTTGTTCATGGGTCGAGTGCATATATGTATATATACCCCTTTATTGTCTTTTGACCCCAGGACTTCAAACGATGAATGTAAAGACAACAAAGATGGTCTTTTTGAGCCCGACTTTGATCGTTTCGTTAATGCGGATGACCTTGACAACGATGATGATGATGATTGCTCTCTTCCCCCTGATCTTATGAGACTGATTGAAAAGGAAGACAAACAGATCTTGCCCCACAAAGAGGCCACTGAATTGATCAATTTGAGTGATGATGAAAAAAAAAAGAGAAATTAAAATTGGCACTTCCCTAACACCCAAACAAAAAGAGGAACTAGTGGCATTGCTCAAGGAATATGCTGATGTCTTTGCTTAGTCCTACCAGGATATGCCAGGTCTGGATACTGAGATTGTGGTGCATAGAATGCCAATCAAGCCCGGATTCAAGCCAATACAGCAAAAATTGAGGAGAATGAGGCCTGCCATGTTATTAAAGATCAAAGAAGAAGTAAAGAAGCAACTGGACGCAGGATTTTTAAAAGTAGCTACTTATCCTGAGTGGGTCGCAAATGTAGTACCAGTCCCGAAGAAAGATGGCAAAGTCCGAATGTGTGTGGATTACCGAGATGTCAACAACGCCAGCCCGGAAGATAATTTCCCATTACCCCACATTGACACTTTAGTCGACAACACGGCTAAACATGCAACATTTTCTTTCATGGATGGGTTTTCGGGGTACAACCAGATTAAAATGGCTTCAGAAGATAAGGAGAAGACTGCTTTCACCACCATGTGGGGCACGTTCCAATACAACGTGATGTCCTTTGGTCTCAAGAATGCCGGGGCAACTTATCAGAGAGCTATGGTGACCCTTTTTCATGATATGATGCATAAAGAGATTGAGGTGTATGTGGATGATATGATTGCCAAAGGTCGGAATCCAGAAGAGCATATAACTGGCCTGAGGAAGTTGTTTAAGAGGCTGCGCAAGTATCGTTTGAGGTTGAATCCAGCCAAATGTACTTTCTGTGTTACTTCAGGGAAACTGTTGGGCTTTATTGTTAGTCAAAGGGGCATCGAGGTAGACCCGGATAAAATCAAAGCCATTCAGAATTTGCCACCTCCGAGGACTCAAAAAGAAGTAAGAGGTTTCTTTGGGCGATTAAACTATATCTCCCGCTTCATTTCCCAGTTGACTGCAAAATGTGACCCGATTTTTAAGCTTTTGAAAAAGAACAACACGGGAGAATGGAATGAAGATTGTCAGAAAGCCTTTGATAAGGTCAAGGAGTATTTGTCAAACCCACCAGTGCTAGTACCTCCTGTGCCTGACCGACCTCTAATCTTGTATCTGACAGTGTTGGAACACTCCATGGGCTGTGTTTTGGGGCAACATGATGAAACCGGCAAGAAAGAGCAAGCAATCTACTATGTCAGCAAGAAGTTCACAGAGTATGAGGCCAAGTATTCTCAGATAGAAAAGATGTGTTGTGCATTGGCGTGGGCAGCTCAAAGGTTAAGACAATATATGCTGTATAATACCACATGGTTGATAGCAAAGTTAGATCCAATCAGATTCCTCTTTGAGAAACCTTCATTGTCAGGACGATTGGCTCGATGGCAAGTACTGCTGTCAGAATATGATATAGTTTATGTCTCCCAGAAAGCTATCAAAGGAAGTGCCATTGCTGAATTTCTAGCTGACAGAGCAGTTGAGGATTATGAACCCATGAAGTTTGAGTTTCCTGATGAGGATTTGATGTCAATATTCAATACTGAGTTAGAGCAAGGAGAGAAATGGAGAATGTATTTTGATGGGGCCTCAAATGCACTGGGGCATGGAGTAGGTGCTGTCCTAATGTCCCCAAACGGTGATCATTACCCAACAACAGCAAGACTTGACTTCGACTGCACAAACAATATGGCAGAATATGAAGCTTGCATTCTAGGGATCCAGATGGCAATGGAGAGAAAGATCGAGGCTTTGGAAGTGTATGGCGATTCTGCTTTGGTGATATACCAGCTGAAAGGTGAATGGGAAACACGAGACTCAAAGTTGATCCGTTATCATAAGTACATCATGTAGTTGATTAAGCAATTTGAAGAAATCAGTTTTCATCATCTCCCTAGAGAAGACAATCAGTTGGCCGATGCATTGGCAACTTTAGCCTCAATGTTCAAAGTCGATAAAGGAGCTGAAATCGAAGCAATCAAGTTGGACATGAAGACTCATCCGGCACATTGCATGAGTGTTGAAGAGGAGGATGATGGAAAACCTTGGTTCTATGACATTGTCCAATACCTCAGATTTCAAAAATATCCAGATCGTGCTGTTGAGAATGACAAGAAAGTTATCCGAAAAATGTCGGCAAATTTCTTCTTAGATGGTGAGGTCCTTTACAAGAGAAGTAGGGATCAAGTAATGTTGAGATGTGTAGAGTCAAAGGAAGCAAAGAAGATTCTAGAAGAAGTTCACGGCGGAATCTGTGGAACTCATTCCAGTGGGCATAGAATGGCTAAACAGATTATGAGGTTGGGATATTACTGGTTGACTATGGAGACCGACTGTATTAATCATGTCAGAAAATGCCATAAATGTCAGATCTATGCTGATCAAATTCATGTACCTCCTAAACCATTGCATTTCATCTCGTCCCCTTGGCCTTTCTCGATGTGGGGCATAGATGTAATCGAAGCAATCTCACCAAAGGCTTCTAATGGGCATCAGTTCATCCTAGTGGCCATTGATTACTTCACCAAATGGGTTGAAGCTGCTTCATATGCCAACGTAACACAATCAGTGGTCACCAAGTTTGTGAAGAAGGAGATCATTTGTCGATATGGGCTACCGGAAAGAATCATCACTGACAATGCTAAGAATTTGAACAACAAGATGATCGATGCAGTGTGCTCCCAATTCAAGATCAAACACAGCAATTCAACTCCTTACCGGCCAAAAATGAATGGAGCAGTCGAAGCAGCAAACAAAAACATTAAGAAGATTGTCCAGAAAATGACAATGACTTACAAAGACTGGCATGAGAAACTTTCTTTTGCTTTACATGCTTATCGCACTACTGTAAGAACATCGACCGGGGCAACTCCATATTCTCTGGTCTATGGAATGGAAGCTGTGGTGCCAATTGAGGTAGAAATCCCATCTTTGAGAATATACAGAGAGTTGAAACTCGAAGAGTCAGATTGGGTGCAAGAGAGATTTGACCAATTGAACTTAATCGAAGAGAAGCGGTTCAAAGCACTTTGCCATGGTCAATTGTATCAGAAGAGAATGATGCGAGCTTATGATAAGAAGGTGCGTCCGCGCGAGTTTACAGAAGGAGAGTTGGTGCTGAAAAAGATTCTACCTACTCAACATGATCCCCGAGGAAAGTGGACTCCAAATTGGGATGGTCCCTACGTGGTGAAGAAAGCATTCTCGGGAGGTGCCCTAATCTTGCAAGAAATGGATGGGGATGAATTGCCACATCCAGTCAATGCCGATGCTGTGAAGAAATACTACACCTGAAGGATATAAAAATGAAAAAAAAATGAATGAATGAAAAAAAATAAATGAAAAAAAAATGAAAAAAAAAACGAAAAAATGAAAAGAGCGTCTCAAGTTGAAAACCTGAAAAGGCGGCTTGAGTCCGGAAAAGAAAAGAAAAGGTGGGGTCTGAGGCGAAAACCCGAAAGGGCGGTTCAGATCCAATTAGGTTGGTTCCTAAGCTAAAAACCTGAAAAGGGCAGTTTAGGAAATTTGAGAAAGCACGGCAAAATGGGCACCTAACTTGTACAAGAGGTCTTGTTCGGTTATGGGGATCGGAATAATCCGAAATCATCAGACTTTGTCAGGCGTCACTCTAGCAATGATGAGTCAATCAAAGGCAGGGTGCAAGATGACCGGCTTTTGTTGTCTATGCATTCATCGCACTGAGCTCATGTACCTTTTTTATTCTTTTGTTATAAACTTGTTTGTTAAATCCTTGTTATAAGTTTGTCTATTTACTATATTGTACATTGCTCTTCTTCAAAATGATCCATGAATTTCTCCTTAAATATGAATTGCATAATTTCTTTATCATGAAAGGGAGAGCAAACAGGTAAGTGAATACCATAACATTTGAAGTCAACTCCCAACACAAAAAGGAAAGAAATGTGAGGGTAAATATGAGCTCAATAGCTTACTTTTGGTGCCCAAAATGTGATAACACATGAATGAAGTTGCCCTGAAATGGGATGTTCAGGCAAAAGTGATTTGAAATAAGGGTTTGGGACATGTTTATACCAGAAAAGGTGTGACAAGAAGATGTTCTCCAATTCCAAGCTCAAAAAGTATAAGTCGGACCAAACCAGAAGGCTATCTTGAAACCTTTGAGGCAAAGAAGAAAAGCATCCTCATTTAAGCATGAGCATATGAAATGCATCATTTCAGCATCATTCCTCATAAACATCCATTATGCATCATGTCATGGTTCAAAGATTACAATTGTGAGGTTAGTCTTGTATAAGAAGCTTCTCAGGTAATTCTTCAAGACTACTTTTATATGTATGGTTTCATTCGTCAACATTGTTCCTTGTTTAAGATAATTTTCTTATGATTTGGATCCTATTTAGAATGAAGTAATTATGTTTAGGGTGATCTGTTCTATTTATGAATGGTTTGATTCTGTTTAGAATTATTTAGTTTTGTTTAGGATAGTTCTTCAAAATCTCTTGTTTAAAAGCCTTTCAAAAATAATTCTGTATAGAATGAACTTTTGAGATACAAAATCACTTTTTTGTGATAGGAAATGATTTCTCAAAAATGTCTCGTTTTTTAAATCATTTCTATTTAGGATGATTTTCTAAATTGCTTCTGTTTAGAACAATTTCTTCAAAAATTTAAAATCATTTTTGTTTAAGATGGTTTTCCAAAATTGTTTCTGTTTAGAACAATCTCCTCAAAAAAATTAAAATCATTTTGTTTAAGATGGTTTTCCAAAATTGTTTCTGTTTAGAACAATTTCTTTAAAGATTTAAAATCATTTTGTTTAAGATGATTTTCTAAAATTGCTTCTGTTTAGAACAATTTCTTCAAAGATTTAAAATTATTTTGTTTAAGATGATTTTCTAAATTGCTTCTGTTTAGAACAATTTCTTCAAAAATTTAAAATCATTTTTGTTTAAGATGGTTTTCCAAAATTGTTTCTGTTTAGAACAATCTCCTCAAAAAAAAATTATTAAAATCATTTTGTTTAAGATGGTTTTCCAAAATTGTTTCTGTTTAGAACAATTTCTTTAAAGATTTAAAATTATTCTGTTTAAGATGATTTTCCAAAATTGCTTCTGTTGAGAACAATTTCTTCAAAAATTTAAAATCATTTTGTTTAAGATGGTTTTCCAAAATTGTTTCTGTTTAGAACAATTTCTTAAAAAATTTGAATCATTTTGTTTAAGATGACTTTCTAAAAATTGTTTCTGTTTAGAACGATTTCTTCAAAGGTTTAAAATCATTTTGTTTAAAATGATTTTCCAAAATTGTTTCTGTTCAGAACAATTTCTTCAAAAATTAAAATCATTTTGTTGAAGACGACTTTCTAAAAATTGTTTCTGTTTAGAATGATTTCTCCAAAATTTAAAATCATCTTATTTAAGATGATTTTCTCAAAATTGTTTCTATATTTTGAACATTTCGTCAAAAGTTTAAAATCATTTTGTTTAAAATAATTTTCTAAAATCGTTTCTATTTAGGGCAATTTCTTCAAGATTCAAAATCATTCCTGTTTAGGATGGTTTTCTCAAAAGTACTTCTTTTCAAAAGCAATTTCTTCAAAATTAAAATTATTCCTCTTTAGGATGGTTTTCTCAAAAATATTTGTTTCTAAAGCAAGTTTATTCAAAGTTTCAAGTCATTCCTGTTTAGGATGGTTTTCTCAAAAATATTTCATTTTAAAGCAATTTCTTCAAAGTTTAAAATGATTCCTGTTTAGGATGGTTTTCTCAAAAATATTTGTTTCTAAAGCAAGTTTATTCAAAGTTTCAAGTCATTCCTGTTTAGGATGGTTTTCTCAAAAATATTTCATTTTAAAGCAATTTCTTCAAAGTTTAAAATCGTTCCTGTTTAGGATAGTTTTCTCAAAAGCATTTTATTTTAAAGCAATTTATCCAAGTTTAAAATCATTCCTGTTTAGGATAGTTTTCTCAAAAGCATTTTATCTTAAAACAATTTCTTCAAATTTAAAATCACTTCTGTTTAGAATGGTTTTCTCAAGATTAGTACAATTTCTTCAAAATCACTTCTGTTTAGAATGATTTTCTCAAAATTAGCACAATTTCTTCAGATTTAAAATCATTTCTATTTAGGGTGATTTTTCAAAATTGTTTCTGTTTAGAACAATTCTTTCAAAGTTTAAAATCATTTATGTTTAAGATGATTTTCTAAAATTGTTTCTGTTTAGTGCAATTTCTTCAAAGTCTAAGATCATTTTGTTTAAGATGGTTTTCTAAAAATTGTTTCTATTTGGGGCAATTATTTCAAAATTGGCAATTTCTTCAGGTTTAAAATCACTTCTGTTTAATATGATTTTCTCAAAATTGTTTCTGTTTAGGGCAATTTGTTTGTAGTTTAAAATTATTTCTGTTTAAGAAGGTTTCCTTAAAAATTGTTTCTGTTTATAATTTCCTTGATCTCAAAATCATTTTCACTAAAAGTAATTTTTCTCGAAACCTCAATACTGTTTAGTACGCATTTGAGTGAAGAGTGTCTACATCTTTACTTATTTCTTAATTAGCCAGAAGCTTACGCTTCAAGATCATTAAGAAATAATCAAAGAGGGGCAACTGTAGACACTCATTTTTAATTTTAATCAATTAGTTAATTTTAGTTAATAAAGTAATTAATTAATTTACCTTTTTTCAAAATTTTTATTCTGTTAAATTTAGTTTATTTATGCTCACTATTATTACTTCATTTTTCTTCTGGCTTTATTTTATTACCTTGCAGGCAATTTTGAACCAAGATAAAAAAACAACCAAGTCAACATAATTATTGTGCAAAATATATAGACATCCATACATGTACGTGTATATACATATGCGTATATGTATATAGGTATGTAAGCGTATATATTTATTTATATATATATGTGTGTACATTATTTGTAATTGTATGTATACATATATCTTTATGTGTATACATATGAATACTTATATACATATATATATATATATTTATATATACACTTATATATATACGTATATCTAAATGTATATATATATACTTGTATACGTACGAATATTTATATAAGAGCCCAAAAGCCATGGCCTCTAAGGGGTCGAGTCGTGGCTGTAGGAGACCGAGTGGAGACCAACGGCTCATTCGATCTTCACCATCTCCTTAAACGCTATCTTTCTCCGAATTCCTCCAATTTTCCAGATAGGCCTACATTTCTGTTGCAGATGGAGTACCTTGCAGACATTTTGATTAAGGCAGAACCTTTGGCTACTGGTTTAGCAGCTGATGTGCATGGACAGTTAACAGTTCTGAACAAGGGTATGAATTACGGGCAAGGGAGCTCAAACACATGGGTCAAGCCAAGGGTCAAGACTTCCTCTGGCACGTTAGCAACGTGGAGACATGGGTTAGTGCCCCACTGACCGACGAGAAGACTTGCGTCGATGGGTTCGCCGGACGGGCCTTGGATGGAAAGGTGAAGGCCTCTATTAGAGCCCGTGTAATCAATGTGGCACAGGTCCCAGCAACGCAACTCCTTCCACGGCTTCCTCCAAACGCCGCCCTCAGGCCAGCAATCCAGCAGCATGCAGCCACTCACAGCAGCAGCCGCACAACCTTCATAGCAGCACCAGCTTCACCAGCAATGGGCACCGTGCGATACCCGGCACATCCACGCCTCCATACAGTCCCAACCAGCCACCGTGCATGCTCAGTTTCTTTCCAGCGATATTATACAGCCAAGAGGACACTACATGCAGCACCAACAAGCTCATCGCGACGGCCACCACAGCGACAGCCTCCACGCTGCAGCAAGAACGGTTTCTTCTACCTCACATACACTCCATGCGTTAGCTATAAACTCAGCAACAATGATGGAGTTGGCGAGGGATCGGTTTCAGACAGAAACGGGACAAGCTATGAGCCTTCGAGAGATCCTGCCTTGGATGCCAACAGTGAAGTAAATTCTTTGCCGGTTTTCTTGGAGGGTTAAAGTTCATTTATTTCTACTGCAGGGGCGTGGCAGCATTCAGAAACACAGCCTTCACGGCAGCAACAAAACAGCAGCAGCAACAACAGAGTGCTGGTAAAATGAAAGAGGAAAAAAGGCTCAACAACCAAGCGTTGATGAGAAGTACACTCAGTGGAAGCCTTCGGTTCCTGTTCTCTATGGCTGGCTTGTAAAGCCATCGGTTGTAAGCCTTTGTTTGGCCTTCCCTCTCTTGCCGTCGGGGACCACAGCTCGAGCAAGCTACTTACAAGAATCGGATTGCAAAATCAGACCGAAATGCAGCGAATGGAGCCCGAGCTGCTCGGCTTCAGCAAAGCAAGATGTTACGAGAGCAAAAAAGAGTAGCTCTTTTGGAAGAAAAAAGGGCTTCACGTGGATCGACCAGCCCTCCCCGTGTCATTCTTCTTTTCCCGCTATCTGCATCAGTGAATGTAAATTCACTTGCTGAAGATATATTGAAATTGCTGTCAGCAGAAGGTGCTGGAGCTTTGCCATCAACGGTTGCTTCTTCCGAGTATAAACTGCGAGCTACGATTCTGCAAGCTCCTCATGGGAATCTATTATCATATATGAAAATGGCAAGGTAGCTGTGATGTCAAAGTTGAAGCCCATGCCACTGCCAATGCTACCCATAACAGCCAGCTGCACCTCTCGGCAGCCCATCCATCATTATTGCCAACCCATCCTCAATTATAGTTTATCATCTTTCACAATTAATAAAAAAACCATCAAGTTGGATCCCATTCGGCTATAAACAGAGGAAGGAAACGGAAAAAAAAGAGGTAGCGGGGGGAGAGAAAAATTTTGTCATCTCTTAGGCAGAGAAAAGGAGAAAGGAAGGAGCACAAAAGAGAGCTTCAGCTTTCTTCAAAAAAGAAAAATAGAAGAGAGGAGAGTACACTGGAGGCAGAGGAACCAGTCTTCGAAAAAGAGAGTGTCGAAACGTTTTACCGCAACGACGAGGCTTAGGACCATTAAAAAAGTTTTGAAAACAGGAGTCGCCACTAACCTTTTATTTTCTTAGGTGCGGTTAGCTCACCTATTATAAATCTATCTAACTTGGTCCTCACCATGGTGTACCAAGCCAGATAGGTTCTGGTCTACGAAAACTAGGTTCGGGAGTACGGTTACGCGTGGAGAAGGATTAGCACCCCCACAGCGCCCATCAAATGATGGTACCGATTGATTTAACATTAATTAGGCCTTAACAATTACTTAAGTTTACATCTCTTAATTGCTAATTCTTGATTTTAGCTGTTTTCCTTTTTTATGAAATTGGAGTCTTCAAAAAAACTGCCATCACAATTTCCTTGAAATTTTTCCTTATTAAGATTTTTTTATTCAGAAAGATAGATAATTCCTAAGGGAAATTGCCATCACAATTCTCTCAAAAACTATCTTTTATTAAAAACTCAATTTCTAAAAATAACATCTTTAATATCTTTGTAAAATGAATAATTTCTAAGAGAGATTGCCGTCACAATTCCCTTAGAAAATTACCCGACATCAATTAATTTAAAATAATCTTGAAAGACAACTTTCCCCCCTTTTTTATGAAAAATAGATAATTCCTAAGAAATATTGCCATCACAATTCTCCTAGAAAACTATCCTTTAAACACATTTTTTTTTTGGGGAATTGTTTTGTGAGAAACTTACTAAGAGAAATTGCCGTCACAATTCTCCTAGAAATTAATCTTTCATTAATTTAATTTTCTTAAAAACAGATTTTTTTTTGTATTTTTTTTTTTAAAAATGAGTAGTTTCTAAGAGGGATTACCAAATGGGCCTAAACTAAATGACATGATATAATGAAATATCCTAAATTACTAAATGGCATAAAAATATGGAATGACCTAAAATTCTAAAATGGCATGAAATATTAAAAATGACTTAATTTACTAATTGACATAAAATAAGTGGGCCTAGACCCAACTAGCAAAATATATTAAGCATTGAATTTTGAAATTCAACAAGAAAAATATCCCAACGATGCATATCAGTTCATGAATAAAACAAATAACATGACTTAACAGATCCAAATCAATAAATAAACATTGCCCAAGCAATCAAGCAAGAACAATAACACATATTAACAAGATTCAATCAAGCAAAAACATAAACAGTCCAACGAAGTATCCTGACGCAAATAAATAATAAATAAAAACTTAATATAGCCTCATGACAATTGCTAATCTATCAAGCAAAAGGATCAAATCATCAGTACAACACATGTCCCATAAGTCAAGTGAAATGACATACCCTAAAAGTCAAATAAGGTGACTACATGTGAACACCATTCATCAGATAAATACGAAACCCAATGCAAACACATCAACTTGATATATTCAACAAAGTAAACGGGACCCGAAAAAGGAAGAAGAATTACCCAAAACGTCGTTGTCCCCTGGACCTGGATTCAAAATATAATTTCTTCTTTTCTTCTTTCTCTTTCTCCTGATCAACTCTCCAGTGTCACCTCCATTTCTCTCGAACCCAAGGAGCTGCTGTCGAACTTTGGTGGACTTTTCTTATTATCTTTATCTGTACATGAAGGAGAAGGGATATTCCCTGGCCATACCGATGCCTAAAGTCCTGTCTTTTTTCTCTTCTTCTTTCGGTCTTTCGCTTCTTTTCCTTTCCAAACGACAATCCTTTTTCTGTGACTAAACGAAAGCTGCAGTCACCTCTTGCTTCCCTGCTTCGTCAAACTGCGAGCAGCTTTACAAATCTCAAAAGCAAATAGCAGAAACCGTCGCTTCGAGGAGCCCGATCACCAACATTCCACCCTTTTGATTTCAAAGATAAGACCCCAATAAAAAAGTTCTGGAACAAAAACTGCACTTCCCCTTTCTTTTTTTTTTCTCTTGTGATCGGCTGTTCTTGGCCCTCCCTCCCTCTCTTTCAAAACTCTTTCCCTACCGTCTGGATTTGCAAACCTAGCTCTCCAGAAAAAAAAAATATAATCCCCCTCTCTCTCCCCTTCCTACGTTGCCTCCCCTTCACACTTTTTCTTTGGTTGGCCCCCTCACATTTTTTCTTTGGTTGGCCCCCCTTCACATTTCTTCTTTGCAACCACTCTTGTCTTCTCTTCCGAATGGTCTCCTTCCCTACTTTTTTTTTAACCACTCTTGTCTTCTCTTCCGAATGGTCTCTTTCTCTACTTTTTTTTTTAACCACTCTTGTCTTCATCCTCCGAATGGTCTCTTTCTCTATTTTTTTTTTCAACCACTCTTGTCTTCTCTTCCGAATGGTCTCTTTCTCTATTTTTTTTTCAACCACTCTTGTCTTCATCCTCCGAATGGTCTCTTTCTCTACTTTTTTTTCCAACCACTCTTGTCTTCTCTTCATCCCAAATGATGTAGAGTTCTGCGTTTCAAACACCCCTGACCCCTTTCTTTTCTTCAGCCGTCCCCTTCTGGTGTCCTTGCTGCTATGCTCCAATCTTCAAAACAGCTGGGATTTAAGATGAATGGCTCCAAAAAAAGATCATGCTTGCTGCTGAGTTCTGCATGGTTCTGCATACTTTTTTCATTTTGCCGAGAAGTGCTCTGATGGGTAGGTGAAGGGAAGTTCTGCGACTGTTTTCTTTGGCCATTAGTGAAGTTGGCAAGGCCAACCAATGAGGGAGAAGGGACGTGCTCCCTACCAATTGTAAATTTTTCTTTTCACTTTTTTTCTTTTTTTTTTCAATTTTTCGTTTTCATTTTTTTATTTTCATATTTTAGGACTTTTTTTTTGTATTTTGAGTATTTTCAGATTTTTTTTATATATATATTTTTTAAATTGAAATTCCAATTCAAAGGAAATTTGGGCCCCAATTGGGTCATTTGTCCAATTTATTTTAACTCTCCAACTCAGATCACATTGATCCACTAATACAATTCAATACTAAAAATAAATGCCCTATTGACTTAAATAGTCCAACTAAAGTCTAAATCCTAAATAAAAATAACACTATTTAAGCCTAATTAATCAAATTTTGAAACATTAGGCCATGCCGAAAATGGTTACTACAGCTGCCCCTCTTCGTGTGTTTTTTAGAATCAAGGACAACACGAAGAAAATGTAACCATTTTTGGATGCTTTATTGAACCGTCATCATCTTGAATTTGGATACACATTTTGACATACCAAGAGAAAAAGTAATAACATGTCTCTCATGCCAAGAGAGAACACATTGACCCAAAAGCATGATGTCTTCCCTACCAAAGAGAACATGTACACAACAAAGCTTTCTTTGCAAAGAGAAGAAAAATAATGAAACTTTTCTCCACCAAGAGAAAATACTAATTCTCACACTAGGAGAAGAAAACAACTCTTATATTATGAGGAAGAAATAACTTTCACTAGAAGAAGTCAACAGCTCTCACTGGGAGACAACAACGACTCTCGCATTAGGAGGCAACAATGACCCTTACGTTAAGAGAACATAATGACTCCCACTAGGAGACAACATTGACTCACTCTAGGAAGACATAATGACTCTCACATTAGGAGATAACAATTCTCATACTAAGAAAATGCAACTAGTATTGCACTAGAAGAAGGTAATGATTCCCACAGTAGGAGGCTACAAGATTTTTCACACCACGAGGCAAGGATATTTCTCGTACGAAGGCGATTCTCACACTAGAAGGAAACAATGATTCTCACACTAGGAGAATGTAAGATTTCTCATGCCATGAGGAAATGACATTTCTCATACCTAGAGAAGGCAACTCTCGCACTAGGAGAAGGGAACGGTTTTCATATTAGGAGACGAGATTAACTCATACCTCACACTAGGAGACAACAATGACTCTCACACTAGGACTCTCGCACTAGGAGAAGATAAGATTTTCCATATCATAGGAAGATGACATTTCTCGTACCAAGAGAAGGCAGCTCTCATACCAGGAAAAGAGGATGATCCTCTCACTAGGAAACAACAATGACTCTCACACTAGGACTCTCGCACTAGGAGAAGATAAGATTTCCCATATCATAGGAAGATGACATTTCTCGTACCAAGAGAAAGCAGCTCTCATACCAGGAGAAAAGGATGATCCTCGCACTAGGAGACAACAATGACTCTCACACTAGGACTCTCGCACTAGGAGAAGATAAGATTTCCCATATCATAGGAAGATGACATTTCTCGTACCAAGAGAAAGCAGCTCTCATACCAGGAGAAGAGGATGATCCTCGCACTAGGAGACAACAATGACTCTCACACTAGGACTCTCGCACTAGGAGAAGATAAGATTTCCCATATCATAGGAAGATGACATTTCTCGTACCAAGAGAAAACAGCTCTCATACCAGGAGAAGAGGATGATCCTCGCACTAGGAGACAACAATGACTCTCACACTAGGACTCTCGCACTAGGAGAAGATAAGATTTCCCATATCATAGGAAGATGACATTTCTCGTACCAAGAGAAAGCAGCTCTCATACCAGGAGAAAAGGATGATCCTCGCACTAGGAGACAACAATGACTCTCACACTAGGACTCTCGCACTAGGAGAAGATAAGATTTCCCATATCATAGGAAGATGACATTTCTCGTACCAAGAAAAAGCAGCTCTCATACCAGGAGAAGAGGATGATCCTCGCACTAGGAGACAACAATGACTCTCACACTAGGACTCTCGCACTAGGAGAAGATAAGATTTCCCATATCATAGGAAGATGACATTTCTCGTACCAAGAGAAGGCAGCTCTCATACGAGGAGAAGAGGATGATCCTTGCACTAGGAGACAACAATGACTCTCACACTAGGAGTAGACATGGATTCTTGCACTGAAAGACAAGGTCTTTACTAATAGAACATCGACACAATTTGGTCGAGATAAACATATTGCTTCTCGTTCTACAAGGATTTTGAAAACTTGGCATGCCCCAGTGATATCTTTTTCCTTGTTATGGTAGGAGTGATGATCCTTCTTCACCACCTGTAACAAAGCTTGAAAAATCCAAAATCATGCATTCATGATGCATGTAATGCACATGCATGTAAATGAATGATAAAATTTTTGTAGTGCAAGTGATTTCATTTTTTTCAATCAATGAAGAATCTCGAGATTATAGCTTGACTCATATTTGATTTTATTTTAATTCTTTTGACCCCATCTTACCTGTTCATTCTCCTTTCCCCAGCTAATTCTTATCCATCACTTCTGGGTAGCTCCCATCCCAATTTTGCCAGCCGCAATCAATTCTTTTCGCCAACTTTTTCTCTTGCTTTTCTCTTAATCAATTTCACTATTCAAACCATACATTCCCCTTATCAATTTAGCGGGAAAAATCATGTATCCAGATATTTATTCACCTGTTTTATCCACCATTTTATATAAAATGACATACAATGCCACTCAAAGAATGCATAGGAATTTATCAATAAAAGGGTAATATATTTATCATAGAGTTCCAAAGAAAATATTTAACTCAACTATAACAAGAAACAAAAGGGGAATACATATATAAAAAGATAAAGGAAAGGTAATCTCAAACCAATGAAAACTCAAACCATGCACGTTTTGATCAATCTGAACTTTCCTCCAATTGACCCATTGCTACAAATGCCTTTGAAAATGCGGACTACCTCAGATCGATTCATGCACTTTTGATCATAAGAGATTCTCCTGAGCAAAATGCCTTTTTCTTAGTAGCCATGCTTTCTTACACTTTGTTTTCCATAAACTGCCTTTTCAGGTTTTCAGTTTAGGAACCAACCATTTTGGATTCGAACCGCCCTTTCGGGTTTTCGTCTCGAACCCCGCCTTGTTTTTTTTCTTTCTTTTTCGGACCCAAGTCGCCCTTTCAGGTTTTCAACTTGAGCCACTCAATTTTTTTGTTCATTCATTTTTTTCTTCTTTTTTTTTTAAGCATAATACTTCTTCACAGAATCAGCATTTATCGGATTTGGTAACTCATCACCATCCATCTCTTGTAAGATTAGGGCACCACCCGAGAATGCTTTCTTCACCACATAAGGGCCTTCCCAATTCGGAGTCCATTTGCCCTTGGGGTCATGTTGACTAGGTAGAATCTTCTTCAACACTAGCTCTCCTTCTAAGAAACTGCGCGGACGTACTTTTTTTTCGAACGCACGCACCATCCTCCTTTGATACATTTGGCCATGACATAATGCACCGAGCCTCTTCTCATCAATTAGATTCAACTGGTCATACCTCTCTTGCAACCATTCTGCCTCTTCAAGTTTCACTTCTCTGTACACTCTCAAAGATGGGATTTCTACTTCGATTGGCACAACCGCCTCCATCCCATAAACTAGAGAGTATGGTGTAGCTCCTGTGGATGTCTTAGCAGTGGTACGATAAGCATGTAATGCAAAAGGTAGTTTCTCATGCCAGTCCTTATAAGTTATTGTCATTTTCTCCACAATCTTCTTTATGTTCTTATTTGCCGCTTCTACTGCTCCATTCATCTTTGGACGGTATGGCGTTGAGTTGCTATGCTTGATCTTGAACTGTGAGCAAACAGACTCCATCATTCTATTGTTCAAGTTCTTAGCATTGTCAGTGATGATTCTTTCTGGTAGCCCATACCGACAAACGATCTCTTTCTTCACGAACTTGGTGACTACTGATTGCGTTACGCTTGCATATGAGGCAGCTTCTACCCATTTGGTAAAATAATCAATAGCCACTACTATGAACTGATGCCCATTAGAAGCTTTTGGAGAGATGGCTCCAATCACATCTATGCCCCACATTGAGAATGGCCATGGAGAAGAGATAACATAAAGTGGATTTGGAGGTACGTGGATCTGATCTGCATATATCTGACACTTGTGACACTTTCGAGTGTGATTAATGCAATCAGTTTCCAACGTAAGCCAATAGTACCCTGAAAATCCATCCATGAATGAAAAGACAGCATTTCGAGCTGTGTTATCAACTAAGGTATCAATATGGGGTAGCGGAAAGTTATCCTTAGGACTAGCTCGGTTCAAATCCCGGTAATCCACACACATTCGTACTTTTCCACCCTTCTTAGGAACTGGTACTATGTTTGCAACCCATTCTGGATACTTAGCCACTTCCAAAAATCTGGCATCAAGTTGCTTCCTCACCTATTCTTTGATCTGTAGCAACATTTCGGGCCTCATTCTTCTCAGCTTCTGTTGAACCGGTTTAAATCCGGGTATGATAGGTAACCGATGCACCACTATCTCAGTGTCTAATCCAGGCATATCCTGATAAGACTAGGTAAAGACATCCACATATTCTTTAAGCAGCCCTGTCAACCTTCCCCTTTCCTCAACTGTCCATGAAACCCCAATCTTAACTTCTTTCGGTTCCTCTTCACTGCCCAAATTGACCATTTCTGTCACTTCTTGATGCGGTAAAATCTTTTTTTCCTCTTGCTCAACCAATCTCATTAGATCTGAGGGTAGAGTATAATCATTGAAATCCTCATCATCAAGTTCATTCACATCAATGAATCGCTCGAAGTCAAATCCAAGTTGATCATCCACATGGTTATCATATTCATTGTTCGAATACCCTAAAGCAAGGAAAGGGTAGAAAGAATATATATATATATACATAACTTGGTAATCACTTAGTAAATGGAAAATGGAATATGTACATGATTAAACAAAACATTGAAATGATGGTTTAGAGAGAGAGGAATAGATCAAAGATATATATAGGTGTGGGAGAAATATCATGGAATGTATTTCATTTAATTATTATAGGCGGAATAAGCATGAGAATAAAGCCCAGAATACATGAAACTTCCTCCTAAACACCCTTGGGCAGAAGTGTAGGATTAACAGTTTGACTGATTAAAAGAAAAGTTCGGCTGATTACATTTCATCATTGATAACGAGGGTAGGTGCCTCGAAAATCTCCCAATTCTGAAAAACTGTATCTGGAATCATCTGATAAACCAATTGACGACAGTTTCGAGTACTTGACTCGCCTTCTTCCACAGCATCTATAGCCAATTCCTCCATACTATCCTTAACCACTTCCATGATTCAAAAGCTTCTAAATGTCGATTGGCAATAGGCAAATGTTCTTAAAATGCATGCAAAAATGTGAAATGCGATGCCAAAAAGAAGCAACAAAACAAAAAGGAACTTAATTAGTAAAATCACAAGTAAATATGAATGTAAATGTAAACTGAGTAGCAGACAACAAACAAATGAACAAGGTTGCCCCATCTTCTTCTTTTTTCTTTTTTTTTTACCACTATTACTCACACACGCACATGCATATTCCAATTTAGGACATTAGTGTCCTAAGGGCAGGTAGTCTTCCTTTTGCGGATAAAAAGTTTATCCACTCTAGAGTCATGATTCATAAAGAAAGAAAGGCAAAGGAGCATTCCTTCATGTGTCCCTAGCATTGTAGTCACCTCACGGGTTTGGCTCTACTTAGGTTCTCTCATCAGAGGGCTATATGCTGGTTGGTCTTAGGTCCTAAGAAAAGGGTTCCCAGATTGTCCTTACTAGCAGTTAGCTATCCTACGCTAGCAAGGACCCCAATCCTCGCCCATCATAGGCTTCAATCGGAAAGGGTTCAACCTGAGTGAGAGGGTTCGCTCAACCCTCGGAGACTGAGTCCCCTGAAGGCCAGTTACTTTGCTCTCGTCTAAGGGTGATCCGACCGTCATCGGATTATGCATGAATGTAATAAAGTGCTGTGTGTGGAAGGAACTCACAAACCTTTACCATTCACCATTACATTTCAAACACCAACAAGCAAATCCACCTCTTTTTTTTTTTTGCACAAAGAAACAACAACAAACAAGTTAAGAGCCAACAGATAAAGAAATGTAATAAACTCAATGCATGACGCAATATCCCTAAATGCAATGTAAGAAATTATTGTTCCCTTAAAAGTTTTTTTTTTTTTTTTTGCATTTTGCTTTGCAGAAAAATTCAATTCATTAAGGCCTAATTAATGTTAACTTCATTTCAGCTCGACTCTCCAAAATGTCCCCAGTGGAGTCGCCAATCTGTCGAAACGTTTTACCGCAACGACGAGGCTTAGGACCATTAAAAAAGTTTTGAAAACAGGAGTCGCCACTAACCTTTTATTTTCTTAGGTGCGGTTAGCTCACCTATTATAAATCTATCTAACTTGGTCCTCACCATGGTGTACCAAGCCAGATAGGTTCTGGTCTACGAAAACTAGGTTCGGGAGTACGGTTACGCGTGGAGAAGGATTAGCACCCCCACAGCGCCCATCAAATGATGGTACCGATTGATTTAACATTAATTAGGCCTTAACAATTACTTAAGTTTACATCTCTTAATTGCTAATTCTTGATTTTAGCTGTTTTCCTTTTTTATGAAATTGGAGTCTTCAAAAAAACTGCCATCACAATTTCCTTGAAATTTTTCCTTATTAAGATTTTTTTATTTAGAAAGATAGATAATTCCTAAGGGAAATTGCCATCACAATTCTCTCAAAAACTATCTTTTATTAAAAACTCAATTTCTAAAAATAACATCTTTAATATCTTTGTAAAATGAATAATTTCTAAGAGAGATTGCCGTCACAATTCCCTTAGAAAATTACCCGACATCAATTAATTTAAAATAATCTTGAAAGACAACTTTCCCCCCTTTTTTTATGAAAAATAGATAATTCCTAAGAAATATTGCCATCACAATTCTCCTAGAAAACTATCCTTTAAACACATTTTTTTTTGGGGAATTGTTTTGTGAGAAACTTTCTAAGAGAAATTGCCATCACAATTCTCCTAGAAATTAATCTTTCATTAATTTAATTTTCTTAAAAACAGATTTTTTTTTTGTATTTTTTTTTTTAAAAATGAGTAGTTTCTAAGAGGGATTACCAAATGGGCCTAAACTAAATAACATGATATAATGAAATATCCTAAATTACTAAATGGCATAAAAATATGGAATGACCTAAAATTCTAAAATGGCATGAAATATTAAAAATGACTTAATTTACTAATTGACATAAAATAAGTGGGCCTAGACCCAACTAGCAAAATAGATTAAGCATTGAATTTTGAAATTCAACAAGAAAAATATCCCAACGATGCATATCAGTTCATGAATAAAACAAATAACATGACTTAACAGATCCAAATCAATAAATAAACATTGCCCAAGCAATCAAGCAAGAACAATAACACATATTAACAAGATTCAATCAAGCAAAAACATAAACAGTCCAACGAAGTATCCTGACGCAAATAAATAATAAATAAAAACTTAATATAGCCTCATGACAATTGCTAATCTATCAAGCAAAAGGATCAAATCATCAGTACAACACATGTCCCATAAGTCAAGTGAAATGACATACCCTAAAAGTCAAATAAGGTGGCTACATGTGAACACCATTCATCAGATAAATACGAAACCCAATGCAAACACATCAACTTGATATATTCAACAAAGTAAACGGGACCCGAAAAAGGAAGAAGAATTACCCAAAACGTCGTTGTCCCCTGGACCTGGATTCAAAATATAATTTCTTCTTTTCTTCTTTCTCTTTCTCCTGATCAACTCTCCAGCGTCACCTCCATTTCTCTCGAACCCAAGGAGCTGCTGTCGAACTTTGGTGGACTTTTCTTATTATCTTTATCTGTACATGAAGGAGAAGGGATATTCCCTGGCCATACCGATGCCTAAAGTCCTGTCTTTTTTCTCTTCTTCTTTCGGTCTTTCGCTTCTTTTCCTTTCCAAACGACAATCCTTTTTCTGTGACTAAACGAAAGCTGCAGTCACCTCTTGCTTCCCTGCTTCGTCAAACTGCGAGCGGCTTTACAAATCTCAAAAGCAAATAGCAGAAACCGTCGCTTCGAGGAGCCCGATCACCAACATTCCACCCTTTTGATTTCAAAGATAAGACCCCAATAAAAAAGTTCTGGAACAAAAACTGCACTTCCCCTTTCTTTTTTTTTTTCTCTTGTGATCGGCTGTTCTTGGCCCTCCCTCCCTCTCTTTCAAAACTCTTTCCCTACCGTCTGGATTTGCAAACCTAGCTCTCCATAAAAAAAAATATAATCCCCCTCTCTCTCCCCTTCCTACGTTTCCTCCCCTTCACACTTTTTCTTTGGTTGGCCCCTTCACATTTTTTCTTTGGTTGGCCCCCCTTCACATTTCTTCTTTGCAACCACTCTTGTCTTCTCTTCCGAATGGTCTCCTTCCCTACTTTTTTTTTAACCACTCTTGTCTTCTCTTCCGAATGGTCTCTTTCTCTACTTTTTTTTTTAACCACTCTTGTCTTCATCCTCCGAATGGTCTCTTTCTCTATTTTTTTTTTCAACCACTCTTGTCTTTTCTTCCGAATGGTCTCTTTCTCTATTTTTTTTTCAACCACTCTTGTCTTCATCCTCCGAATGGTCTCTTTCTCTACTTTTTTTTCCAACCACTCTTGTCTTCTCTTCATCCCAAATGATGTAGAGTTCTGCGTTTCAAACACCCCTGACCCCTTTCTTTTCTTCAGCCGTCCCCTTCTGGTCTCCTTGCTGCTATGCTCCAATCTTCAAAACAGCTGGGATTTAAGATGAATGGCTCCAAAAAAAGATCATGCTTGCTGCTGAGTTCTGCATGGTTCTGCATACTTTTTTCATTTTGCCGAGAAGTGCTCTGATGGGTAGGTGAAGGGAAGTTCTGCGACTGTTTTCTTTGGCCATTAGTGAAGTTGGCAAGGCCAACCAATGAGGGAGAAGGGACGTGCTCCCTACCAATTGTAAATTTTTCTTTTCACTTTTTTTCTTTTTTTTTTTTCAATTTTTCGTTTTCATTTTTTTATTTTCATATTTTAGGACTTTTTTTTTGTATTTTGAGTATTTTCAGATTTTTTTTATATATATATTTTTTAAATTGAAATTCCAATTCAAAGGAAATTTGGGCCCCAATTGGGTCATTTGTCCAATTTATTTTAACTCTCCAACTCAGATCACATTGATCCACTAATACAATTCAATACTAAAAATAAATGCCCTATTGACTTTAATAGTCCAACTAAAGTCTAAATCCTAAATAAAAATAACACTATTTAAGCCTAATTAATCAAATTTTGAAACATTAGGCCATGCCAAAAATGGTTACTACAGAGAGCAGAGAAGGTTCGAAAATAAATAAAAAAAAGAGAAGAAAGGCAGTTCGAAAAAAAAAAAAAGAAGCTTTCCATTTTTCTTCTTTCATTTTTTCTTTTTTTTTAAGATTTGGCTAGAGAAAATAGAGAAAAGGCTTGTTGTTTATCAACTTTTAGCCATTCTCTTCTCCACAAAGCCATTTTTTTTAATTTTGGTGTAAAACTTCATACTCTTTAGGTAAAGCTCTTGTTTTTATCTTTTATTTTTTTGCTTTAAATGCAATGTTCTTGCTTTGTTATGTTAACTTCATGCAAAAAATGTTAGCTTTAATTTTTGTTGATATTTATGATTTATAAATTTGATTAGTTTAAAGCATGCTTTAAGAATATTTAAGATTATGCCTTTTTACTTATTTCATTTTTGTTAATATGGATTTTCTTTTAATTATTTATGTGATTATATAAAAAGTTCCTAACTTTATTATTATTTTTTTTTGAAGCATGTTTTGTATGTCCCATATGCTTGTTTAATTAAAAGTTTTAACCTTGATTAGAAAGATTACATTTTTGAGTTTATTTTCATTCTTGCTTGCTTAAAAAAAAAATCTAGTCTTGGTCATAAAGATTATACCTTTAACGTTGTAAATTTGGTTGTTTGGGTTAAAATTTTGATTTAAATTATGAAGACTATAATTTTAAACTTGTAAGCATTTTTTGTTTAATTAAAAATAAAACCTTGGTGAATAAAAATTAAATCTTTGAGTTTATTTTTATTTTATTTTATTTTTTTTATTTAAATAAAGAGGACAAATCTTGGTTGTTAAAAATTATATTTTTATGTTTGTAAATGTCTATTTAATTTAGAACTTGATTTTGGCCTTGTTAAATTATCTTTTAGTCATTAAATCCTTATTTGCTTAATTTGAAATTTAATCTTGTTTGTAAAATTACCCTTTTGCCCTTGTATGAATATTTATTTAATCTTACCTTTTTACCCTTGATTATATGTTTGTTTAATTAAAAACCAATCTTGTGTGTAAAATAACCTTTTTGCCCTTGTATGTAAAATTATTTTTACCCTTGCATGAATTTTTGTTTAATTAGTAATTGTATCATGTGTGTGAAATTACCTTCTTAATCTTGTATGTGAAATTACCTTTTTATCCTTGTAAATAAAATTACCGTTTTGCCCTTGTATGAACTTTTGCTTAATTAGTAATTGTACCCTGTATGTGAAATTACCTTTTTACCCTTGCATGAACTTTAAATTGAATCTTGCATTGAATCACCGTTTTGCCCTTATATGTATGTTTGGTTGATTAAAAGTTGAATATTGCATGTAAAATTACCTTTTTGCCCCTGCACATATGTTTATTCAATTATGAATTAAATTTTGCGTAGAAATTACCTCTTGGACCTTGTAGATGTATTTATTTAAATTAAGCTTGCTTATATGTGTTAAATCAGCTATCATGCAATTTGATCTTGTAAAATTAAATTTAAATTCCCATGTTCTATTTATTTATCGTATTATATTGTGCAATTAATTGTATGTATATACTAACCCATGTTTTCTTGTCCCATTCATGCATGATTAAATTTAGAACATTGATTTTCAAAAATTCATATGCATGGGGTAACCGAAAGATGCCTCGGGAGTCTGAGGTTTCTGAAGATTTTCTCCGATGAGATGTTTTCTCGGTGTCTAATCGGGAGTCCGATCGGACCTGGGAGAATTTCTCATCCCTTCAAAATTAAAAATATGTTTTTCATGTAGTTTTCACAAAAAGCATGCATCATGTTTACGATTTTCTTTAATTTCTTAAAATTTGCCAATGAACTCCAAAAATTTTCTTTTTACAAAACGGAATGTTAATTCTAAAATCTCTTATTTTCATTTTTACTTTTATTTTTTATTTTTATTTCATTTTAAGAAAATCTCTTGTTTAAGAGGCCCAATTAAATTAAAAGGAATGTTTATTCCAACATTAATTTCAAAACATGTTTTAAAGGTTTTTGGAGAGATCTTAATTTTCCAACTATAATTAAGGCCTCTCAAATTAATCCAAATTTTATAAAAAAATCATTTTCAAAATCTCTTTTCTTATTTTTATTTCTTTTTCAATAAAAGGGAATATTTATTTTCTTTTATCCTTTTTTTAATTTTTTCAAAATATTTTCCTATCAAACTAAATTTCTGTCAAACTATTCCCTTCATCAAGTTAAAAGGAATATTTATTCCGATATTGTTTTAAAATTAAATCTTTCTAAGAGATTTTAATTTGAGAAATCATAACCAGAGTCTCTTAATGTGATTTTCAAAACACGAATTTGAGGATGTTTATCCCAACCTTTTTGCAAAAAATGTTTTCTAGAAGGTTTCAATTAATATTCTCGTAATTGAGACTTTCTAAAATTAAAATTAAACCTTTGTTTTCCAAAAGGATATTTATCCTCATTTTTAAATTTGACTTTGATTTTTTTCGAAGAATATTTGTTCCTAGTTAGAAATTGAATCTCCATTCTAAGTAGGAAATTTCTTCAAATTCAAAATTGGGCTATGGATTTTCACATTAAAAGGAATGTTCATTCCGACATTAAGTTTTGGATTTAACTTTTCAATGGGATTTTTGACCCACATTAAAAGGAATATTTATTCCAACATTTGAAATTATGTTTTTCCTAAAATGATTTTAAACATATTTTATTATTATTTCCCAAGTAAAATATTTTTAAGACTTTTGTGGTACCGATTTCCGGGCGTCTTGGGGGTGCTAATCCTTCTCCAAGCGTAACCGACTCACGAACCTAAAATCTTTTTCGTAGACCAGTTTCTTTCCTTAGCTTGACGTAATCCTTCTAGATTTACGTTGGGTTAAACAAGTAGGTGACTAACCACACCTATTTAAAATAAAAGGTTAGTGGCGACTCCATTTGTTTTTAGACTGTTTAGTCCCGAGTATTTTTCACGCCATGTCATTTTATCGTCGAAGCGGTAAAACGTCTCGGCATGTATGTTTGATTAATTAAAAATTGAATCTTGTATATAAAATTACATTTTTGTCCTTGCTTATATATTTGTTTACTTATGAGTCGAATTTTGTATAAAATTACATACTTGTCTATGTGTTTGCTTAAATTAAGCTTGCCTATATGTGTTAAAATTAGTTGCCATGTAATTTGATCTTGTAAAAGTGATTTTAAATTTCCATGTCCTATTTATTTACCATATTATATTGTGTACTTAATTGTGTATATATATACTAACCTATGTTTTCTTGTCTCATTCATGCATAATTAGATTTAGAACATCGATTTTCAAAAATTCATATGCATGGGGAGAACTGGAGGATGCCTCGAGAGTCCGAGGTTTCTGAAGATTTTCTCCGATGAGAGGTTTCCTCGGTGTCTAGTCGGGAGTCCGATCGGGCCTAGGGGAATTTTTCATCCATTCAAAATTAAAAAATATGTTTTTCTCATGTAATTTTCATAAAAAAACATGCATCATGTTTATGATCTCTTTAATTTCTTAAAATTTGAAAATGAACCCCACAAAAAATATCTTTTTACAAAAAGGAATGTTAATTTCAAAATCTTTTATTTTTATTTATTTGATTTTCCTTTTTTTCCTTTTATGTTTTATTTTCATTTTATTTTAAGAAAATCTCTTGTTTAAGAGGCCCAATTAAATCAAAAGGAATATTTATTCCAACATTAATCTTTAAAACATGTTTAAAAGTTTTTTTTGAGAGATCTTAATTACTCAACTATAGTTAATCCAAATTTTGTTAAAAAACCACTTTCAAAATTTCTTTTCTTATTTTTATTTCTTTGAAAGGGAATATTTATTTTCTTTTCCCTTTTCTTTAGTTTTTTTTTCAAAATACCTTTTTGGGAGGATTTTAGTAAATTTAATTAATTAAGACCTTTCAAGCAAACTTTACTTTTATTAAAAGACATTTTTAGCTTCAATAAAAAGAATGTTTATTCCTTAAATCTTTAAAATTCTTTTTCAAAATCAGTTTTATTTGATAAAAAGGACATTCATTTTTTTAAAGGTTTTTTTTGAAAGGTCTTAATTTATTAAATTTACTAAGATTTTCCTGTTAAACTAAATTTTTGTCAAATTATTTCCTTCATCAAATTAAAAGGAATATTTATTTCGACATTTTTTTAAATTAAATCTTTCTAAGAGATTTTAATTTAAGTAATCATAATTAAAGTCTCTTAATGTAAATTTGAAAACAAGAATTTGAGGATGTTTATCCCAACCTTTTTGCAAAATGTTTTCTAGAAGGTTTCAATTAATATTCTCATAATTGAGACTTTCTAAAATTAAAATTAAACTTTTGTTTTTTCATAAAAGTATATTTACCCTCATTTTTAAATTTGACTTTGATTTTAGAAGAATATTTATTCCTATTTAGAAATTGAATCTCCATTCTAAGTAGGAAATTTCTTCAAATTCAAAATTGGGCTATGGATTTTCACATTAAAAGGAATGTTCATTCTGACATTAAACTTTTAAATTTCGAATTTAGCTTTTATAATGGGATGATTATTCCACACAAAAAGGAATATTTATTCTGACATTTGAAATTGTGTTTTTCTTAAAATGAATTTTAAAACATTTTATTGTTATTTTCCAAGTAAAATATTTTTAAGACTTTTGTGGTACCGATTTCCGGGCGTCTTGGGGGTGCTAATCCTTTCCCAAGTGTAACCGACTCCCGAACCTAAAATCTTTTATTCGTAGACCAATTTCTTTCCTTAACTTGACATAATCTTTCTAGATTTATGTCGAGTTAAACAAATAGGTGACTAACCACACCTATTCAAATAAAAGGTTAGTGGCGACTCCATTTGTTTTTAGACTGTTTAGTCCCGAACATTTTTTAATGCAATTCATTTATCGCCGGAGCGGTAAAACGTCTCGACATGTCCCACGAAGATTAGTCTTTGGAACGTCGCCGCACTCGATCATCTAGAACCCTAATTACACGAAAAGACGTTAGCATTCAAAATCAATTTGTGAATGCACCTATGAGGCTCTAGCATGGCCTAAGATGATGTTTGGATGTGTTTCGAGGCTTTGGAAAGTGCCCGGGGGTAAACCGAGTCAAAATCAGACTCTCGGGGAAAAATTATGATTTTGCGCCCAGAACAAGTTGACTCCCGTGCGAGATTGGGCCGAGTCTTGCGTGGGAGTAAGCAATTTTGGTGACTCCTGCATAGGAGTGGCTCAGGTCCCATGCGGGAGGTGAGTTGTAAGCTCGAATCCCGACGTATTTCCTCGGTTTTCGGGCCCGTTTCTCCACGGTTAGGCCTAAAAATCAAGACATGCAGTCCCCTTAACTCCCGTGACGCGTTTACCGAATCAAAAACGAGAATCATTGGCTAAAGTTCTTAGATCTAAAATCTAAATCTAGCTAAAAAGCTAGACTAAACTTTGAACCGAGATTTTTCCTAGACTTATGCATGGATTTACGTGCAAACGAAGTATAACGTAAATCTAGGTGAGTGGAATAGCATACTAGAAACTCACCATGATTCGTTGGTCGATTTTTTCGGATCTGCCAAATGTCCGAAGTTGCTCCAAAAGAGCAAAGAGAGAGAAAAAAGAAATGAGAGAAAAAGAGAAATGAGGGGGAGAGACCTTCCCCTATTTATAGGGAAGCCCATCACTGGGCCTACTCGGACCCCGAGCCAGACTTTTTTTCCTCTTTTCAACTTCTCTTAATCTTAATACTTGGCCTAATCCACCGACTTTTACACCAATGGATATCCAATCCATTGGCTATGGACTTAAAGAAGTCCAATAAGAGTTTAGTTGCTTCCATGCATGATCACCTCATCTTCCAACTCCATCTTATCTTAAACTTGACTTCTCTTCATAATCAGACACATCTGGACTGATGTATTTTCCAAACTAATACTCCGTCTACACTATTCCGTTGGTACGAAAAAGTTGGATTAGGCCCGGGTGTGTCACAATCGATCCTTGACTCACTAAATATACATTTCAACCATCAACTAGCTAGTGTAATTAGTGCCACTCACATTTCACACTAATCATATCCTTCCTTAAGCTTAGACTAAAGACTACACAAGTTTCATCCATAGTCCCTTTTCCTGACACTAACTCGAAACCCCAGCAACCTGAATTCAAGAGTAGAAAAGCATTAATAACTAGAAAAATGTTAGCTAGCTACAAATAATAATCTACCCAGCATAGATTACTTAATTTGCATCCTTAATTCCCTTAGATGTAGCTAATACATCCAATTGCTACCAACAATCTAAGAACACCCACAATTAGGATTGAGTTTTCATAGATATAGTAAGCATTGAACTACCTAACTAATCATTTTTTCTATATGCAGAGAATTGAAGAATAATCAATGAATAAAACAACAATCAATCACAACAATCCCACAATTGTAAGGTAAAGAATCAATTCATACAACAGATTGAAGTAAAACAAGTATCTAATTGCAAAGAAAGAATTCAAACATCGAATTAAGAGAAAACTTTACAAAAAATGGTCTAGAGCAAACCCAAGACTAATGCTCTCTCTAGTCCCCTTGCGTCATGCCTCATACCTGCCGGCTCGGCCACATGACAACCGTCATGATACCTTGAAGTACGTGCCAAATGTTTATGGACCTTGAAGCACCGCCACGCATAAATTGAGTATCTTCGCTGCAAAACATTTAACTAAAACTTAACTAGAAAACGTTTACAATAATTGGAAATCATTTAATAAAACAATTTACTTAAATTTAGGTACTAGCGGATTAGTTCGATGGAATACCTATGCAGCAAAATACCTACGTATAGGATCTACCTATGATCCTCACACATGAAAGCTGCATCTAACAAAGTTGACTATAGGTGAGTGACAGAGGTTCAATGGATCTTTAATGGGGGTTAGGGAAACAAGAATAATCCAAAAGAATTTTATAAAATAATTACTTTTGTTTTCAAAATCTTTTTCTCCAAAATCCTTTTTTCAAATCTAAAATAAGTAATTTAAATAAATGAACTTAAATTTAAAATAAAAGCTTAAATGGACTGGCCATAAAACACTAAAGGCTCGACCCGTCGATCATATGCCTTACTACGGTGAGGGCTATCTTTTATCTCTTAAAATGTTTTCATACTTTGTCTCTCTAGCTCATTCCCTTGGTGGTGCCATTCGCTGCTGGTGGCACATAGCTACAATAACACTGGCTAGTGTCCCTACGTGCCTTTCTTTATTCCATGAGTGGAAACCACCGTGCCCCTTAGAAAGCGGTCCACAGCTACTTAATCGGATGCATGCTCCGCTTAATCCACTTACTCCCTCATGGAGCACTGAGAACCACTCAATCTCTCATCTCACATATCATCATCATCAAAATTAAACATAAACATAAATAAAATAAATATAATAAACATTTATAATTTCCTAAAATCATCCTACCCACTAAATTGGTGTATCATAAAATAAAAGTATGTGTGGTTGATTACCCAAATCCTAAAACATTTATAAAATGTTTTGAAAATGATTTTATATTTAAAACATTTTGGAAATGTTTAACCCAAATGGCTAATCAATGATATCTAAGCTACTCACAGTATTGGGAGATTCGTATGCTCTCAAAGAATCCTTCACTATTGGTCTCCGGATCATCATCGCAGTTGATTGCCCGGAAGCTTAATCACATGGAAATATGCGTTAGCATTCATAATAAAAATCATGAATACACCTATCTCCTATGACCTAAGATGTTGTTCGTAAGTGATTTGGGTTTCAAAAAGTGTTTGTGGAGGTTTCGGGTCAAAATTGGACACTTTTGGCAAAATTACAAAATTGCCCCTTAAGGGGTTGTGTAACTCCAATGGGGACCTTAACCAAGTCCCCCATGGGACTTGGTTGGGATGGCCAAAATGGCCATCTGAGGTAACTCCTGCACGGGAGTGACTCACCTCCCATGCAAAGAGGCTCGAAAATAGGCTTTTTCCTCGATTTTCGGGCCCGTTACTCCATGGATTAACCTGCAAATTGAGATGGACAATCCCCACAACTTCCACAATAACTTTACCGAAAGAAAAATTGAAATCATCGGCTTAAATTTCTGAAACTTCAAATGTAAGCTTAAATTTAACCTAAAAGCTAAACCTAACTTTGAGCTATGATTTCTCCTAAACCAATGCATGGATTTACATATAAAGCTAGGAAAATTGAAGATTGAGGTGAGTAGAATAACATACCAAAAACTCACCTGGTTTCACCGGTCGATTTGTTCAAATCAGCCAAAAATCTAAAATGCCTCTGTTGAGAGAAAAGAGAGAAAAAGAGGGAAAGGGGAAGAAAAGAATGAGGGGGAGAGCTTGGCTCCTCTTTATATAGGCATCGTTCTGGCACTGGACTTGTTCGGGTCCTACACTGGACATTCTCCTCATTACTCCAACCATTCGATTTTCGAGCTTTTGCTCAAATCTCCAACCTTTCATACTGATGGACTCCATAACTATTAGTTATGGACCTAGGGAAAGTCCAATCGGTGCTTCGTTTTTTTCCATTCATTGGGATTACCTCATTTTCCAACTCTATCTTATCCTAAGTTTAATATATCTTCTTTATCTGACACATCCGACCAACTTATTGTTTATACCAATACACCACCTGTTACTATTCCGATCGTACGAAAAAGTCCAATCGGGTCTGTGTGTGTTATTTCTCCCATTATTCTAAAAATTTCGTTCTCGAAATTTCAAAGGTCGTTATGGGAGATGACTTCTACTCCAAGTCTTTCCTTTTGGCTCCAACTTGAATTCGTACTACTATTCGTTGATGACGCTTTCGTTATGCTTTGATCTCCTCAGATCATCCTCACTCAAGAGCAAATTTTCTCCTTCCAGTTTCTTGAGTCTAAACTTCATCTTCTTCTTATCTGAGCCTATCCTTTTCATCCCATAGGTCATGCTCTCTTCGCTTCAGCTGCGTTACTTTGATGCTCTTACTCTCTCCTTGATCTCTCCCTGAAATTCTCCTAACGAGACTATCACCTTATTACCTTTGTAGACACCGAATTTTATCGGATCCAACCTTATTTGGTCTTTGAGTTATTGGGCCTGGTTAGTTTAGACCCATTTGTGATATATTCCATTTGATTTGTTTAGTTTGTTTTAAGTCGGATTATAAATCCATTTAATTTAATCTAGTTCATTAGTTGTGGACTTACCATCCATTTTAAATCCAATTACACTTTTAGTCACAAAAGAAAACAATAAAGAAATTTTATTTCTTTCCAATACAATAAAAACATGAGACTATTAAAAATATAAAAAGAAAAAAAATCCTAAATTATGAAAACTATGAAAAATGAAAACGAAAAATACAAAAAAAAAAGAAAGAAAAAGAAAAAGAAGAAAAGAAAAATTTACAATTGGTGAGGGAGCACGCCCCTTTTCTCTCATTAGTTGACCTTGCCAATTTCACTAGTTGCCAAGGAAGACAATTACAAATTTGGAGCTTATCTACCCATCAGAGCATGTCCCTGCAAGGTGAAAAACAGTAAGCAAAACTTGGTAGCAAGCATGATATTTTGGCACCATTGGTCTTAAATCCCAGGCATCAATCTGAATAGTGCAACAAAATAAGAACCCTTTGATTGAATGGGAACCCCTGGATAAACCCTTAGGAAATTTCTCTTTGAGGAGGTGGTAGAGAGAATCGAGGGGGAGAAAAAAAGAAGGAGCTACTAAGGTTTAGGGGGGAGGTGGCTAAGATTTTTAGAGAGAAACACACAAAGAAAATGTTTTTGCTAAGTTTTCAGAGAGCTGTTAAGGATTTTTACAAGGTCATTTGTAGAGAGAACAATAAAAAAAATCAAAAAAAATTGTTTTACAAGTAGACAAGGAATAGAATAGTAGAAAAGCAAAACTTTCTTCATTTTTCACATTTGATTACCAGTCTCAAAATCCCACTGATTTTCTAAGAAAAGAGTCGATTCATTGTCCTTCATCAACTTGATCATCATCTTTATTTCTTTTTCAAAGCTAGAAACCCAAAAACACATTGTCTTTTGATTCCACAGTGATTTGATTCCATACATAGAGAGCATATCAATAAAATAGTGCAAATAGAAATAGAGTAGGCGAGAAGAAAAACTTACCTTTTCTCTCTAAGTCAAGCTTTCTGTCACAGTATTCTTCTCTTTCACTAGTATTCTCCGCAAAGCTACTCATCTTCAACCATTGTTCAGTGTGAGTTTCTTGTCCAGGCATCACCACACTGTGCCCACTTTGCCCATTTTTCCAAATTTTCAAAGTTCTTTAAATACTCACCCGTTTTCATCAAAACCACACAATCGATACCACTCAAGTTCCCTGATGGGGGTGCTAAACCTTCCCCATGCATAACTGTACTCCTGATTCCAGTTCTTTGTTCCACAGACGGGACCTTATCTAGCTTAATATGCCATTTAATGACCAATGTTAAGTTAGATAGATTCCTAATAGGTGACTAACCCACCTAAGCAAAAATTGTTAGTGGTGACTTCGTATTTTTGTCCCAAACCAGTCATTTTCGGTAACATTGTGATAGCTTGGTGAGTCCATTGGGTACTTGTTTGAGTGTCGAGCTGAAATGAAGTTAGTATTAACTAGGCCTTAATAGATTTAAGTTCTCAATCTTTAATAATGAAAGATTAGTAATTAAACCCTAATTAGCTTTTTTTTAGGGAAATCTTGCATTGTGAATATTTATGTTCTTTTCTTTGCATTGTGAATATTGATGCCTTTATCTTTGTGCTGTGAATATTGATGCCTCTATCTTTGCATTGTGAGTATTTATGTTCTTTTTCCTTTGATTTGTGCATATTTGATGTTTTTATGTTACTAATCATTTTTATGATGTTTGTTTCTTTTAAAAAGGGTGTTAGAAGGTTTGTATGTTCCTTCCACTCACTTCACTTTCATTCATCCAAACTTTTCCGATGGTGATCGGTTTGTCCCTATAGAGTTGGGGGGGGGGGTAAAATAACAAGTCTTTGAAGGACAATCTTGTCCCCATACAAGACTGTGTGAAACACCCTCACCCATATTGAACCCTTTCCGATTGAAGCCGGTAATGGGTGAGGATTGGGGCCTCGCTAGCATAGGATATCAAACCTCTAGTAAGGACAATCTTGGAAACCTTTTAGGTTGTGGGACCTACCAGCATATAGATTAATGTAAGAATCAGTTAGAGCCAAACACGTGAGGTGACTACAATGCTAAGAATACAAGGTACAATTCCTATCTCTCTTTATTATTTATGCTTTTGAAATAAGAATCATAGAATGGCTAGACATCTTTTGTCATATTATAATGATTACTTGCCCCCCAGAGCCTTACTGCTCGACCATTTGGTTTTTAATTGAATAAAAAAGGGCAATTCCTTTTTTAAGAAGTTAACTATTGTTTATATCTTGCAAAAATGGAAATTTAACTAACTTTTCTTTTATTTCTTTTGTGTTATGTATTTTCTATTTTCATTAAAATAAAAAAGATGAAAGGAAAAAAAAACACAACAAAAAGTTAAAAAAAAAAAGAAAAAAAAAAGAATTTCTTATGTTTAATCTGGGTGCTGTTGATTTTGATTTTCCTCCACTTGACATTGATGTTGTCTCATCTTTGTATAAATTAGTGTATGTTAACATTTGAGATCTCATGTCATTCTTTCATCATTATACCACTGTACATATTCTCATATACATGTATTCATTTTCTCTAAATCATCATGCATTATTGTATATCCACGCATATAACATAGAGTTTAAAGCATCATTCCATGTTCATACACCATTGTGCACTCACATGCATCAATTTACATACCAAATTGGGAATGCATATTCTATGTATCTTGCATTAGCATATTGCCACATATCTATACATTCTTTTATTCATGTACATTTTTCCAATAAATTTATCACTTGAAAAAAATAAAAAGAATGCAAATGGAGATGAAGTTTTCAATAATGCCACTCAAACAAGTGAAAGGTCTTTGGGAAGCTCGAATAAGCAATTTAATGGGTAAAAAAAAATGAAAATGATGGAAGTTTGGATTAACACCTTAAAGGCTATTTATGAAGAGCTTGGACATGAAGTGCGTAAACTAAAAGGACAAATTGCCAATCTAGTACAGATGGTTGAAATTGGGGGGCAATAAGAACTTTTTTCCAATAAATCTCTTCTAACAAACTTATTAAAATCCCCATCACTCTGCATGTGAAAGATTATCGTAGTCAAAACACATTGGTGAAGTCATCTTTGGCTTAGTAATCATGAGAAATGGGATAGAAGGACAAGAGTGATGGATTAGCAAGAATCGTTATCCTTTTGTTCTCCAAATGTCAATCCTTTGGCTTACTGTTCATCATTCTCTTATCAATCATCATCTTCTATTCATCAAGTACCAACGATTTGTCGCACCAATCATCATCCCTCCGCTTTCCAGATGTCAGTGCTCCACTTTAAAATTGTCATCCTCCTTTCATTCTTTTAGTGTCTACATTTTGCCAAGCATCAACATTTTGTCTTAACAATGATTATCAGTCTCTTCTCATTCACCTAATGACAATGTATTATCTTAACAATAATCATCCTCTCATCCACCAAATATCAATGCTCTGCTTCGACAATCATCATCCTACCATTCATTAAATGTCAATACTTTGCTTCGTCAACCACCATCCTACCAATCTACCAAATGTCAAAAATCATTATCCTTCTAGCAAAGATGTCAGCACTTTACATCACCAATCATCATTGTTTTTTCCAAGTGCTAAAAAGTTAGTGTACCGACCAAAAATTCACACTTTTGCCTTAACCAACCTTTCTTCCAACCCAACTCCCATGGTATTGCTTGTACTCGGCTACTAATGCAAGTATCATTAGTTTGACTGGTCACTTAACCAACCATTGCACATGACAAACAAAAAGACATAAGAAGCATCAAGAGAAACAGTAGTTTGGTTTGATTCCCATAACTTACAGAGATTTGCTCCCTCAATTTCTTCTGCAATAGCCTTTTCTAAAGTGCAAGAAAAATTATTACAAGGCGATATGAATACCTGGAGACATTTAGTGGATTGCAGGCTTTTAATTAAGTATGGTTGATTGAACTTTCAAAAAAAAAGAAGAAGACTGTACCAAGGTTTAGTCAAGACCCGTTACTTGGTTATGTAAGGGCTTTAACTAGCTCTTCTTGATATATCCCATGAGTAGAAATTGAAGTGAACTCTAATGATTATGCCTAAGAATATCAAGAAAGCTTTGGTGAGCTTGATCATTCAATGTAAAAAAAAAAAACAAAAAAAGAGAAAAAGAAAAAAGAAGTTTTTGTTTTGTCATGCACAGTCAAGTTGCACAAATAATAGGCTTATCATTTAATCATTTTTCAACATCTTAGCATCTCAATCGCATTCTATCATGCTTAACAACATGTTGTCATTGGCATCTTGAAATTTCACATCACATTATTCGTAACAAAATTTCATTTTCTGCATTTCATAACATTTATATCCTACATATGCTAGTAATTTACATGTCCATACATTCGTCCAACCATTTAGACATGACAATCCATGCCTATATGCATGCAAGAGTTTTTGTTAATAAAGAAAAAGACTAACATCTTTGGCCTACTTTGGCAAAGCAGTGAGATTACAACAGTGGTAGTGACAATAGTTAACAAATGGTGGAGATTAAAATAGTAGTGGTGAGAATAATTATTGTACGGTTGAGATTAAGTATTAGCAGCAATGGACTGTAATAACTGCACTGCACCACTTTACCAAATGGGGCCTTTGTCAATAGGTGCCATCATTTTGTGATGACTCTTCATGGACTATAGAGCTCTGTAAATGGTATGCCAATCAGGGGCAGTTTCTTCCTTTTCACTATTGTATATAGTATTATCTTTTCCAATGTTGTACATAATGTCACTTGAAAGGGATAATTTGTGGATACTCAATTTTTTTTTTGTGTAAAATAAAAATGGATGAACTTTGAATTTTGACAATCATGTCATAGTGCTTTGATTTTGGTTATCCTTGTAAATATTAACTTCTTTTCAGAATACTCATTTTTCTTTAAATAAGATATTAATGTTATCAATTTTCCATGGTCACATTTGATGAATTAAAAAGAAAAAGAAGAAGAAAATTTTTCTAATAACAAGAAAGATCTTGTGAAAAGTTGGTAGTTACTATCGAAAATGGTTCTTGACAAGTCCTTCAAACCACCTTGCTTGCCATTCATTCTAATTCGAACGAAGTCACAAAAAATTAAAACCTAAAATAAAAACGGGGCATAAACCTTGGAAATCCACCTGATAGAGTCAGTATTCTTTATCTGGATACAGCAAACAAAATTGTTTGTTGGTATATTTTGAAAAATGATTAAGGAAATGCTTGCTTAAACTTTATAATTTGACATGTTGATATGTGTCAAAACTACAATAAGGTTTTGAATCCATTCTTTCTTGTCTCAGAATAAACATATGATCTTTGAATCCAACTTGAACGTATGTTCCCCAACTTTCTCGAAACTCAAGTTTGACATAAATGAGTAGCTTTTTGAACATATTGCCTTTTTGTCTCAAAATAAACTCATGCTCTTTGAATCTAACATGGACCTTAACTTCCCATTTCTCTTATTGACAATCTTTTTGCTAACATGTTCACCATCTCATGGGGTAAAACGATCAAAGGGATCAGATTCAGTTCTAAGGTTTAGATACCTCCTTAATAAATGCCATTATCCCCCTTGTTACCAAGTCAACGATTGGTTGCATGTTTCAAACTAAATTGCTCAAACTCACCCCTTTGATTGTCATTCATAAAGGGTGGAAACATCTTCCTTCATAAAAAATTATGCTACCTGACCTGCCAGTGTTGTCCCGTCTTTATGCTTGCTTGACGTGGCAATTCTATTTCACGAGTCTCTCTTTGTTGCCCTTAACATCCGTTAACTGACTCTTTTAACTTTCCATTATACTCTCTGTTACCGTTATCATTAAGTGTAAGAAGTAAGAATATACTCTGTATAGTATTTTCTTATCAATATAATCTCAAAAGTTGAACCGCCGCCCTCCTGTCAACATACCCACTACTTGCAGGCTCCAGGTTTTTCTTATTTCATCTTTAACTTTTTGTATTTTTATGTTTTGATTTGATGTGAGGTTTAAGATTTTACATTTTTTATTCTTTCTTTAATATTTTAACATGACAGGTGCCTGACTTTTCTTACATTTCTATGTCTAATTAGTACTTGATTTTATTACTAAAATTGCTCAAAAAATTCTTAAATTTTTTAAGTACACTATTTATATAGAACAAACAATTTTAAGTACAGAAATGGATGAAGAGGAAATAATCCAAGAACCTAGAATCGGGATGGCTTTTAAATCTCAAGATGAAGCATTTAGCTATTACTCAAATTATGCCAAGCAGAAAGGATTTGGTGTGGTGAAAAGATCTTTAAAACGTGGGGATAATGGGAATATCAAATACGTAACTTTTGCATGTGACAAGACTCGGAAGAGAGAATTTGTTCAAAAGAACATGCATGCCTATAAACATGTGACAAAAACTGGATGTAATGCAAAAATTTGACTCGTGTTAGGTGACAACGGAGAGTTTCATGTATCTGTGGTTGAACTTAATCATGATCATCTGCTAAGCCCAACAAAAGCGCGACATTTTAGATGCAACAGAAAGCTTGATGAACGTGTGAAAAAAAGGCTTGAGGTCAATGATGAAGCCGAGATTGGCGTTGCTAAGAATTATCACTCTCTTGTTGTTGAAGCCGGAGGATATGAGAATATCACCTTTAATGAAAAGGATTGCTGCAATTATATTGAGAAAGCAAGGAGGAGTAGACTTGGGGTTAGCGATGCAGATGCTGTTTGCAAGTATTTTTGCTCAAATGCAAGAGGCAGATCCAAATTTTTTCTATGTTATGGAACTTGATGAAAACTCTCGCATAAAGAACTTGTTTTGGGTAGAAGGAAGAAGTAAGGCAACCTATGAAGCTTTCGGAGATGTGATCACATTTGACACAACATATCTCACTAATAAGTATAATATGCTTTTTGCTCCATTTGTTGGAGTGAATCGTCATGGACAGTCTGTATTGTTTGGTTGTGGATTATTGACTAGAGAAGACACCGGCTCATTTATCTGGTTATTTCAATCATGGTTAAAGTGTATGTTGGGACTTCATCCTGAGGCTATAATAATTGATCAATGCAGGGCCATTCAGAATGCTATTGAAATTGTATTTCCAAATGCTCGACACAGATTGTGTTTATGGCATATAATGAACAAGTTCCAGAGAAGTTGAATGGATACACTGAATTTGAAGGAATCACATAAATTTTGCAAACTCTTGTTTATGAATCTTTAACTAAACATGAGTTTGAAAATGGGTGGTCACTAATGATTGAGAGTTACAATCTTGCAGATAATGAATGGTTGAAGGGAATATACAATGAAGACAGTGGTGGGTTCCTTCGTATGTAAAAAGTTCATTTTGGGCAGGTATGTCTACTACACAACAGAATGAGAGTATGAATGCTTTCTTTAAAGGTTATGTGACACATGAAACCACTTTAAAGCAGTTTGTGGAACGTTATTATGAAGCATTGAAAAGTAAAGTGGAAAAGGAGAACCTAGCAGATTATCAATCCTTCAATTCTTGGTATGAGTGTATTAGCGATTATGACATTGAAAAACAATTTCAAAGAGTTTATAGCAATGAGAAATTTAAAGAATTCTAGAATGAGCTGAAAGGGAAATTTTACTGTCATCCTTCTCTAATGAAGATGGAGAACTCAATCTATGTGTATGAAGTTATAGAAGACATAAAAGTTGGAGATAAGAGAAAAGATGTTGCTTTCACTGTGTATTTCAATGAGGTTGATTGTGAAGTGAATTGTAAATGTTGCTTGTTTGAGTTTTGAGGTATTTTATGCAGACATGCTCTTTCGATACTTATTTTTAAAAGATTGAATGAAGTCCCTCCTATGTACATTTTGTCAAGATGGAGAAAAGATTTGAAGCAAGAATACAATTTTGTTAGAAATAGTTACAATCCTCAAAGTCCACAGACAGAATGATATGAAAAAATGTGCAAGGACTTCCATAAAGTTGCTATTCTTGTTGCAGATGTTGAAGACAACTATGAGCTAGTGATGACAAGAATTAAAGGCCAAAACTGCCAATGATATACTGGTAAATAATCAGACTATTCAGAGATGATCTTCACCACCATTACGAAGCTGTGTTGACAATAAAAAAGTGCCAAGTGAGACAAATAAAGTGTTGAGTCCTTTGGTTATGAGAGGAAAAGGTAATCCTTCAACTAAAAGAAGAATGTCTAGAGTAGAAGAAGTAGTTCGAAAGCTAAAAAATCGAAGGAAAGCAAAACAAATTTACGAGATTGGTTCGAAGAAATCAAAAGCCAAAAAGGTATGATAAGTTTTTCAAAGTTTTTTTCTTAATATGTTTATCAAATAAAGTTAACTTATTTTATATTTTTTTTCATTGTATAGAATTGTCGACAAAAAAAGGAGATTAAAGGACGTGAAGATACTCATGTTTTTTCACAAAATTGCAATGAGTGATGGTATCTTAGCTAGCTAATATAATATAATTAGTATTTTTAACAAATTATATAATTGTTATATGATGTCATTGATTTTGATTTTGATTTTAATATCTTTATGGACAGGCATTAGAGAGGATTGGGCAAACTAGTTTTATGTTTGCTCAATCAAATTCAGGAACGCCATCCGTTATTGCCAACTTACAGGTACAGAATATAACAAATCTTTTGCATAAATTTATATCATTTTTCCTTAAAGTTTTTCTAGAATTTGATTTCTTTAGTATTAAGAGCCATATATATATATATATATATATATATATATATATATTCTAGGTAGGTGAATCAATCTCCATTTTTAAAGAGTCATTACATTGCAACTCCCACTATTCCAAATATATGTGATTTAAATAATGAGATTCCATCTCAAGAAAGTGTAAGTCTCTTATTTTTTTTTAATTAATTGTTATCTACTATTATATTATAAATATTCATTTTATTGGATTGTTGGCCTGGTTTTAGGTCCCTTATAATCAATTTTGGAATGGAGGTTATGGTACAGGATATACAATACCAATAAGAAATTTGTCACAGGTAATAATTTTGTTGTGATATCTATTTTTTTTTATTTGTTGAAGTCACCAAGTCTCCCTTTATGTCTTATCTTGCAGGAAAATCAATATACACTGGATTCAAGCAAATACCAACAGCCACCTATGTAGTTGTTGCATATTGGATTTTGTTCAGCTTTAGGTCACTTTTTTTAGTTATTCTTTGATTATATAGACCATTGAGTTTGCATTATCTTTTCCTCCTCTTGAACTTTCATGTAAACAACTTTAATCCATGATCATATTTCATACAATTTAATTTTGACCAAGTTTGGATACTGTCTTTTGCTTTTGTTTTAGACAAGTTAAGGCATATAGATAGAGTAGTAATAATTTTAGAGTGTGAGGGTGAGGGTAACTTTAGCCAAACAAAAAATGAAAGTAGTAATAATTTTTCATTTTCCTTTGAAATAATATTTTATTTTATGTGAAGAATGACAATTTTTTATTAAAAAGTAAAGTAACTATAAGAATAATGGTGTTCTGAGTTTGTCTCGCTCCTCAACTAGCTCCCAGCAAAGTTTACTCTTTCTAGCATGTTCCATTGCTTTCCTTTGTCCCCAAATTGCATATGTAGAAAAGAGAAAGCCACTCCACCATGCCTGGCTCTGTCTCTCTATTCTTCTTTTCTCTATAACTCTCACTATTCCATTGATTCCCAACGTGTTTTCCTTAGAAGTCTGTCACAAAGCTTGAATATTAAAGAAGACTATTTGACAACAAGTGATGGTCTTTCTAGACCAAACATAAAAGCCATCACGTCTATACCTACCCAAGTCTCGACGACTTTTACAAAAATCTTTCCATTTTAAATTGCAATAACAGACTGCAAATGCAAATTTGCATGTATAAGTCACAGCAGGTCCTTCCCCTCGGCTTCATCCTTCATCTGAGTCCACAATGTACTAAAGACTCCTAAATTCTCAGAATTTCCTCAATCTCAAACTCAATTCTTTCCATCATCTCTCTGTTTAAACAAAAAAAAAATCCAAACATGAACAAATTACAAACTTTAGTTACAGGAAATTTGAAATTTTTTACTTTGGGCGACGGTTATTTGGCAAACCAGCACAGGTTCATGGTAGCTCCCCCATGTTTTGCAACGACTCCAGCTTCAGCTACTTGTACCCCTGTTTAACTAAAAAGAGAGAGGGCTTTAACAGAAAAATGGGGTGATTATGAACAATTAAAGCTTGGCAGGGAGAGGGAAAGTGAGGGCTTTGGTTCAATAGGGAAAGGGAAAAACAGGGCATGGAAACTTTTCTGATTTTAGACAAAAGGAAGGGAGAGATAACATTAAGAGGAGGAGCTGTTTAAGGTGAGATGGAGGAGAGTTAATGTGAAGAGGGTAATGTCAACGTGAGATGGTAATGTCAGACAAAATACCAATTGCCACGTTAGGCGAGCATTAAGACGAGACAACATTGGTGGGTCAATTATCATTTTCGTTCATAAAATTCTCATTTTCAATAATGAAAAAAATAACGAAAGGGAAGAAATGAGTTAAAAAAAAAAGAAAAAGAAAATTGATTACATCATCATGCAAATGAGACATTCATTATGATTCTAAACAAGGTTTTAAAAAGTTTTCAAGGAAATAATTGTTTTGAAGTCACATTTCTCTAAAGAATTACTTTTCAATGAAGGTAGTCATGCTTTAGAAGACCCAATGGTCATCTTTCATATCCCTTCACTTTGAGAAAATTATCCATTTGCTGTCCCCTTTGAGCCTAAATAAATTTTCTTTCTAATGAACTTAATCAAGGAACACCCCCCCCCCCCACACACACACACACACACTGGGGGTAAATGCGAAAAAAGAGTTCCCTTAATAAAAAATGAAAGAACTCTTGCTTAAAGCCAAAGATATAATACTCACAAAGGATGAAGAATTGCTTGATAAGACAAATCCAAACAAAAGCCTTCACCTTATTTTATGAAAAAAAAAGAAAAAAAGAAAAGAGACAGACAAAAAAACAAAAAAAAAAAGAAAAGAAAGAATGACAAATTGAAATGAAAAGACTAAAGGGATAAAGGCAAATGAAAATCAAACATGGAAAACGAGTTCTTCATTTGGCTAGAGAATGATCCTTGATTCAATTACCTTGAAACACTCTTTTTGACTTGTTTATCCTTTCTTTCGGAGACCTCAACCACAACTTACATTTCATACCTTGAAAAGTCCATTTTGATTAAGTGCGGGTACTCTAATTGAAAAGCATTTCCTTATAGGAAGGAGGTTTTAATCGTCAAATCATTTTCCCCAAAAGATTGTTTGGATGAATTGTGAATTATCAAGTGCATGATGACATCGTCAACAAATGAAAAATAAAAAGAAAGAAAAAGAAAACAAATGATGTGGCTTTAGGGTAAAAACCCGAAAGGGCAGTCTAGAGCAGAAATGAAAATTCATGAAACTACCCATGATTTGAATAAGGCAATAAAGAGAGCTTCAAAATGACCAATAGGAACCCACTTGGGGCTTATGGAATTGACAAACCCATCAAAATGGTGCACCTCATCATATTCCCATTTAAAAATATTGGGGCATTTTCTCTTATATAACAAACTTCCAAAATCGTTAGCCTTTCATGGCTAGTTTTGACGCATATCAAGATTGTTGTATTAAGTGTTTAGGCGAGTATTAATTTGATCTTGTTTTCTTTTTTGAACAAATGAAAAGATTTGATTTTCAAGAGAAATTCAACCAAGAACCTAGATAAAGAGATTTTGATATCTCATCCATGAGATAATGATGAGCATTTTTTAACTCACCAAATGAAGCCAAATGGTTGAAAACCCTATTGAAATCCACTTAGGAACCAAAAATTCCTATTTACCAGCAAGCACATTTTGGATAGCAGCCACCAACTTTTAAGAGATCTAAATTCATGATGACTAAAAGATGTTTGTATGCTTTGTACACTAAGTAGTCCAAAATCTCTTCGCAAATAAAGAATGCTCGAGTATAGGGCAATTTTGGAACCATCATAAAATTCATTTGTTTAGATATGAAATTGAAATTTGACTTAGCACACATATGACCTCTGATCCTTTTGATGATTTTTGTTTCGAGAGAATGAAAGAACAAAAAATACAGAATGTGAGTGGAGCAAGCAAACTGCCAAACAAAATCAAAGACAGATTGTAGAGGACCGAATGTTAGAGTGAACAAGAAGATCAGGGAAATGTAAAGAGATTCACTCTTCTTTTTGATTTCAACATTGGATCGAGCATACATGCATCCATGCACCAAGCATTGAACATACATGTGTCGATCATGATAATTCAAGTACTCATTCATCGATCAACATTGTCAACATCAAGGACTTCAACTTTCCTACTTAGGAGAGTTTAATTTGATCCTACTAAGGATGATTTATCGAAGTTGGGTCTTACTTAAGATGATTTCTCAAAGCTATTCCTGCTTAGGATGGTTCATCAAACTGTGTCATGCTTAGGACAAGTCATCAAACTATATCTTGCTTAGGATTATTTATCAAATCCATTCCTATTTAGGACAATTTCTCAAATCATTCCTGTTTTAAAAAAAATAGTTCAAATTATTTAATTATCTACTTAATTCGATCCTTGTCTTTGGTTCTTGTTGTTATACCCTAGTCGTGGGTTCTTGATATTATACCAAAGCATGAGTTCTTATTGTTATGCCCTAGTCAAGTGTTTTTTACTGTTATACCCTAGTTATGGTTTCTTATTGTTATACCTAGTCATGGGTTCTTGTTGTTACACCCTAGTCGTGGTTTCTTGTCGTTATACCCAAGTTGTGGGTTATTGTTGTTGTACCCTAGTCATGGGTTTTGGACGTTTAACCATGACCGAGGGTTCTTGTTTTTATACCCTAGTCATGGGTTCTTAAGGTTCTCCCTTAGTTGTGGGTTCTTACTATTATACCCTAGTCATGGGTTCTTGTTATTATGCCTTTTTATACCCTAGTCATGGGTTCTTAAGGTTCTCCCTTATTTGTGGGTTCTTACTATTATACCCTAGTCATGGGTTCTTGTTATTATGCCCTAGTCGTGGGTTCTAGTTATAACACCCTCGTCGTTATGCCCTAGTCGTGGGTTCTTGTTGTTTTACCCTAATTATGGGTCATTCCTTTATCATGTTCCCCAATCCTAAGTCATCACTAATTCATTTACCCTATTCGGGTTCATCATATCATTATTTTACCTTATCTTGGGTTATCATTCAATATTTCACCCTATCATGGATCATCATTTTATTAGTTTACCCTATCCTGGGTAATTAATTTATCATTTTACCTTATCCTAAGTCATCAATTTATTATTTACCCTATCATGGGTCATCATTTGTCATTTACCCTATCTTGGGTTATCAATTTATCATCCACCCTATTTTAGGTCATCAATTTCTTATTCACCTTGTCCTAGGTCATCAATTTGTCATTCACCTTATCTTGGGTCATCAATTTATCATTCATCCTATCTTGGATCATCATTTTATTATTTTAACCTATCTTAGGTAATCAGTTTATCATTTTACCCTATCCTTGGTCATTAATTTATCATTTACCTATCCTGGGTCATCATTTATCATTTACCCTATCATGGGCATCAATATATCATCCACCCTATCTTGGGTCATCAATTTATGATCCACCTTGTCCTGGGTCATCAATTTGTCATTCACCTTATCTTAAGTCATCAATTTATCATTCATCCTATCCTGGATCATCATTTTATTGTTTTAACCTATCTTAGGTAATCAGTTTATCATTTTACCCTATCCTAGGTCATCAATTTATCATTTACCTATCTTGGGTCATCATTTATCATTTACCCTATCTTGGGTCATCAATTTATCATTTTACCTTATCTTGGGTCATCATCTTATCATTTTACCTTATCCTAGTTTATAATTTTATCATTTACCCTATCCCGAGTCATCATCTCATCATTTTACCCTATCTTATGTTTTCATTTTACTCTATTTTGAGTTATCATTTTATTTGATGTCATTTACTTTTTCTTCGACACATTGTGTTTGGAGATCACTTTGTTACATCCATTTTATCATCTCACTTCAAAGATAGTTTGGAGTGAAAGGTGTCTACATCATTGCTCATTTCTTGATTATCTAGAAATGTACACTTCTTGATCCTCATAAAATACGCAAAGAGGGACGGCTGTAGACATCGAATTTTATTTGGATCCAACATTATTTGCTCTTTGAGTTATTAGGTTTGGTTAGTTTAGACCTATTTGTGATATATGCCGTTTGACTTGTTTAGTTTGTTTTAAATCGGATTATAAATCCATTTAATTTAATATGGGTCATTGGTTGTGGACTTACCATCCATTTTAAATCCAATTGCACTTTTACTCCAAAACAAAACAGTATAGACATTATAAAAACATGAGACTATTAAAAATACAAAAAGAAAAAAAATCCTAAAATATGAAAACTATAAAAAAATGAAAACAAAAAATAAAAAAAGAAAGAAAAATTTAAAAAAAGAAAAGGAAAATTTACACAATTGGTAAGGAAGCACGTCCCTTTTCTTTGATAGGTTGGCCTTGCCCACTTCACTAGTGGCCAAGGAAGACAACTGCAAATTTGGAGCTTATCCACCCATAGAGCATGTCCCTGCAAGATGAAAAACAATAAGCAGAACCTGGTAGCAAGCATGATATTTTGGCACCATTGGTCTTAAATCCCAGCCATGAATCGGAATGGTACAACAGAATAAGAGCCCTCTGATCAAATGGGAACCCCTAGATAAACCCTTAGGAAATTTCTATTTGAGGGGGTAGTTGAAAGAAATGAAGGGGATAAAAAAAGAGGGAGTTGCTAAGGTTTAGGTGGAGATGGCTAAGATTTCTACAGAGAAACACATAGAGAAAAGTGTTTTGCTAAGTTTTCAGAGAGCTGCTAAGGATTATTATAAGGTCATTTGTAGAGAGAATAGTTACCCAAAAAATTCAAAAAAAATCTTTTTACAAGCAGAGAAGCAATAGAATAGTAGAAAAATGGGAACGTTCTTCATTTTTCACACTAGATTATCAGTCTCGAAATCCCACTGATTTTCCAATAAAAACACAGATGTAAAACCATTCTCTTTCATCAACTTGATCATCATCTTTGCTTCTTTTCAAAATTGGAGACCGAAAAACACATTGTCTTTTGATTCCACTGTGATTCGATTCCATACATAGAGAGCATATCAATAAAATAGTGCCAAATAGAAATAGAGCAGAAGAGAAGAAAAACTTGCCCTTTCTCTCTAAGTCAAGCTTTCTATCACACTATTATTCTCTTTCACCAGTATGCTTTACAAAGCTACTCATCTTCAACCTTTGTTTAGCGTGAGTTTCTTGTCTAGGCATCACCACGCTTTGCCCACTTGGCCGATTATTCGAAGTTCTTCAAATACTCATCCATTTTCATCAAAACCACATAATCAATACCACTCAAGTTCCCAAACAACCAAAGAAAAACACAAACAAATAAACCTCCGAAGAGAAGAAAACAGAGAATAAAGTCAAGGTTCTCACCTTTGGTTTGGGGATTTCAAAATCGGCTCACTAGAGTCGAAATCCATACAGTGGAAGAGAAGAGCTTGAGGGGAAGAGTAACATATCTCGGAGTTGGCTTCATCGGACGACTAAGATTCCTAGATCAGAGTTCAAGACAAAGCGGTATAACCTTGTGTTCATAAGAGAATTGTATGCTGAGAAAGAAAAAGCTATCCATAAAGGAGGACAAGGAAGGCCATTCGTGATGGTTGAGGCAGTTAAGGATGCCATTGACTGGGAAAATGAGCGTTGGTTTTTCGAATTCTTGAACTTAGTTTTGAAGCAAGGTAGAGAAGAAAAGAAAAAGAAGCAAAGTGAAAAGGAAAAGAAGCAGAGAAATGAAGGAAAGAAAGTGACACAATGGAGTTGTGCCATGACAGAGGAGATCGAAGTTGGTAGAGGGGACGACATTGAATGGTTGCTGGTAAGGGATTTTACTTTGTCAAGGAAGAGCATAAGAGAAAAGGGAAGAAAATGAAATAGGATAGCAGCAGCAAACATGAACGATGCTATTTTTCAAGTTCAGGGATTCGACCCGTATGGCTGCCTTGACCCGATTAAGCTTTTTGGACAACTTTGGGCCGAAATTTGAAACCCATCGCATTTAGGCCTATTGGTGTTTCTCCTAGCTTCTTCATATTTCGCCTTGGGCTTTTCGGTACATTTCTAAACCATATTATGCTTTTGGGCTCTAATTACTTTTTTTTTTAAAGTCACAATTTTTTATTTTTAATTTGTCATTTAAATAATACATGCTCGTATTTATTTATGTCCATGGATCATATAGAAATGAAAAAAGATATAATAAATAAAAAAAATACTATAAAAGCATGTGTTCATTTTTCATTTTTTTTTTGCATACATAGTAGACATTAATCAAAGAAAAAAAAAAGAAAAGAAAACTGTTGGCATCCTTAATTATACCATGACCATGCATAGTAGCTTAGTTTATGCCGTGATAATTAGGACATGCAATTAATTAGAATCATGCATCTTTAATCTCATCTTTATGTTACGATAGTTAGGTTAATTAGTCCAATCTCTTTTCAATTTCATGTTAGTAAACTTAATTTGATAATCATGCATTCTCGTGTAGGTTATGCGTCTTAATATGTCTTCTCACTTGTTTCATGCATTCCCATTTCACCCATGTTTTTATTTATATCATGCTTATGGTTAGAGCTGTCAAAAGCTGACCCGAACCCGATAACTCGATCCGACCGACCCGAACCTGACCGACCCGAAACCTGATTAACCCGAAACCCGATTGACCCGAAACCCGATTGACCCGAAACCCGATTGACCCAAGAATCTAACCCAAAAAACCTGAGAATCTAACCCGAAAGAACCCGACAAACTAATGAAATCTCCCTCTGTCCCTATTTATCTGCCTCCTGCTAGAAGCTTTATTTATCTTTTTTTATCTGTCTATATTTCAGCATTAATTATTAATTTTTTAAAATTACCCTTTTAAACTACTTTTTTTCTCTCTTAAATAAATATTTTTCTTAAATAGGAGAGATAATTAAAGAAGAAGAGAGATAAGGATAAAATAAGAAAGTCAATGTAAATATGTATGAAATTCTATAACATAACTACTTTTTTTGCCCTGTATGAAACAATTAATTGTAACAGACAAATAGGGACAGATGGAGTATTTTTATATACCTCATAAACTTCAAATTTAATAAACAAATTTGATAAAGAAAATAAAAATAAATATTTGATAAAATTTTGATCAAAGTGAACTTAAAAAAATATTTTTTCATAATTATGTTTTTTAAATTTTATTATTATTATGAATTTATGATTAAATTATATGAATTTATAGAATATTATTACTTAAATTTAATAATATTAATTATGAACATTATTAAGGAAAATTTGAGAATTTACAAAAGGCCATGTTGATTTTATCATTACTGATCAAATCAATAAATAAATTTTTTCATGTGAATGACAATTTTCCATTCTAACTAAGAAAATTTATAAATTATAGTAGTATTAATAAATTACAAATATTCATATCAAATTAGTGAATTATCTATCAAACAAAAAGCATCTAAATATTAAAAATTTGAAATTAAAATTTCAATATGTTGTCATATATTTTCTCCTTATAATTTAGTTCTCGCCAAAACAAATAATTTAATGAGAATACCGAATGTAGTATGTGTGCAAGTTGTTCTATTATGCGGAAGTAAGTGATGTTAATCACTAATCACTATAAAGTATAGTCTATATACAAGTCTTGGAAAGGAACGAACAAAAGAAAGTCATTAGCACTAAGATAATAAGATACTAAGATTAGTGGTTCATAGTGGCCATAGCTGTATGACATTTCGGATAGCCTATTAGCTATTGGCTATTCCTTTTCGGCTATCCTATTCATCGACCAAATAAAAGCTTTTAAATTTTCAATTCAATAAGAGGAAACTGGTAAATTTTATAGTTGTATGCCAAAATTTTGACTCCTTAGTTTGTAATTATATATCAAAATTCTGGTTCCTTAGTTTGTAATTGTATTATGGACAATTCATGATTATATATTAATGATATTATGAATCATGAATTTATTATATATCAATTAGAATTTAGAAATGAATTAGTAAATAATAAAAATTTAAATATTTATTTTATTTAAAACTGTAGATAATTTATAGGAAAATTTTTTAAAAAGTTACAAATATTACTAATGTAATTAATACATTTATAACATTACAAATTTAATTAATTTAATTACAATTTATAACAAATCTAATAAATAATATTTTTGATAAAATCTCTCTTAAGTATTAATTTGTAAAATCAAAACTTTAATTCAATTTAAAATAATCGACAACCCGAATGACTCGAGAGTTAAATCCAAAAAAATCGAATACAAATGATATAAAACCCAAAAAATCTGTAACCTGAAAGACCCGATGGTCAAAATCGAAAAACCCGAACCCGAATGACCCGAAACCCGACAAACCCAAGGACAAAACCCGAAAAACCCGAGACTCAAATGACCCGAGACCCGAATGACCTGAAACCCGAATGACCCGAAACCCGAAATGACCCAAAAATCTCTTTTGACCCAAACTGACCTGACCTGATTGACCCGAACCCGAAACCTACCCGATCAACCCGATTTGACACCTCTACTTATGGTTTTGAGTAAAAAAAAGAAAAAAAAAGGAAAAAGGAAAAAAAAGAGAAGGTTTAAGCGGATTAATAAAACCCGCTTAATTAGTTATTATTTCTCATACAAAGAGGTTACTTTTTGGGAACCACGGTGGTGGATCTCTTAAGAGGTCTTCCGAGGACAAAAATTGCCACAAATACCCTCATGATGGTGAGAAGAGTTTGTATGGAATTTTTGAATAATAATTAATTAATTAACTTGAATTTGAAAATCAATTCCTTGTTTAGGGATCATTTTCTAAAATCAAATCTCTTGTTTAAGGATCATTTTTCTAAAATCAAATCTCTTGTTTAAGAGTTAAGGTCCTGACGATGGAACAATGTTTTAAGAATTATCATATTTACGGTATTCTGAAACTATCTTGAGGGATTTCCAAAGTACTAAAGTCAAGATAAAAATTCGAATTCCTTGGTTAAGGATTTAATTTTTCAAATTCTGATTTCTCAATTTTCAAGGAATCTAATTTCAATTTTTCTCAAGTTCAATTTCCTTGTTTAAGGATTTAATCTTGAAAATTTGATTTCTTACTTAAGGAATCTAATTTGTTCAAAATTCAATCGCTTTGCTTAAGGACAATTATTAAAATTGGATTCCTTATTTATGAAATTTAATTTCTAAAGATTCATTTCCTTGCTTTGTAGAGATTTAATTTTCTTGCTTAAGGACGTAATATTCAAAATTGGATTCATTACTTAAGAAGTCTAATTTATAAAATTCCAATCCAAGAATTCAATTCTCCTGTTTAAGTACATAATTTTCAAAATTTTAATTTCTTATTTAAGGATACAAATTTCAAAATTAAACCTTTTGTTTAAGAGTAATTTCAAAATCAGTATGTTAATTATTAATCTAAGTTTGTTAAGGCCTAATTAATACTAAATTAATCGGTACCATTTTTTGACGGGCGTTGTGGGGGTGCTAATCCTTTCCCATGTGTAACCGTATCCTGATTCCAGTTCTTTGCTCCGCAGACTTGGACCTATCTAGCTTAATACGCCATTTAACAGCCAATGTAAAGTTAGATAGATTCCTAATAGGTGACTAACCAACCTAAGTAGAAATGGTTAATGGCGACTCCGTATTTTTGTCCCAAACCTGTCATTTTCTGTAACGTTGCGACAACCTCCAAGGTTCCACTATTCTTCTTCTCCTTGCAAGTCTCTTTCCTTTCCTAGACCTAGCTTCTTATTTCGAAGCTACTCTTCTATGCATTCTTTATCCTCATGATGTCCCTTATATTCATCCTTGTAACCAAGATATCGGGGAGAACTTTGAATCTAACTCCCTTGCCAATAAGGCAAGGTGTACAATGAGTTAGTTAGCTCTCCTCCTTCCTTGATCTTTCTTTTCCCATTTTGTTTCTTTGTGATATTCTTCTTCACTGTGATGTCTCTTTTTATTCATCTGTCATATAAATCGGGCTCTAGTACACACTGGCCTACTTTTGGCCAAACTATACTAAAGGAATCAGATATCATGCTCTCTCGGCTCTCACAATCTGACTCATTCTCTGACCGCCAATCTATCTCACGTAGGGCCCTTGGCCCATTTCATCTCATCTTTCATCCTCTTTCGAATGAAAAACTCTAGGAGGCCTCGTGCTTTCTCCAAATCATACTTGGGGTCAGTCCAATCGAGTAGTCATCTTAGATATCCTTAAGATCTCAATCTTTGATCCTTTCTTTCTAAGGGATGCCTTATATGGCTTCCAAGTTCTAATACTAATAAAATTGCCACGCCCTAGACCAGCCGGCCTGGCCATGTGACAACTACTGTGACACCTTAAAGTACATGTGAACCAATCACACACCTCGAAGCACCGCAAGGCATAAATTGAGTATTTTTGCTGCAAAACTTTAACTAAAAGTTTAATTAGAAAACATTTATAATAATTGGAAATAATTTAATAAAACAAATTAATTAAAATTTAGGTACTAGTGGTAGTTCGATGGAATACCTACGCGGTGGAAACTACTAACTCCTAAGCCACCAACATCTCTTAGTGAGCCTCTGATCTAGCTATGATCCTCCCACACGAAAGCTGCGTCCAACAAAGTTGACTACAAGTGAGTGACAGAGGTTTAATGGGTCTCCCATAGGGGTTCGGGAAATGGGAATAATCCAAAAGAGTTTTATAAAACAATTATTTATATTTTCAAAACCTTTTTCCTTAAAATCCTTTTTTCAAATTTAAAATAAGTAATTTAAATAAATGAACTTAAATTTAAAATAAAATCTTAGATGGGCAGGCCACAAAACATTGAAAGCTCGACCCGTTGATCATATGCCTTACTACGCCGAGGGCTATCTCTTATCTCTTAAAACATTTTCATACTTTCTCTCTCTAACCTGTTCCCTTGGCGGTGCAATTTACTGCAGTGGAGCTCAGCTACAATAACCCTGGCGAGTGCCCTATGCACCTCTTTTTACTCCTGGGTTTCCACTCACCGTGCCTCTTAGAAGGTGGTCGACGGCTACCTAGTTAGATGCATGCTCTACTTGGTCCACTCGCTCCCTCATGGAGCACCAAGAACCACTCAATCTCTCATCTCACATATCGTCATCATCAAAATTAAACATAAACATAAGTAAAATAAATATAATAAACACTTATAATTTCCTAAAATCATCTCACCCACTAAATTGGTGTATCATAAACTAAAAGTGTGTGTGGTTGCTTACCCGAATCCTAAAACATTTATAAGGTATTTTGAAAATGTTTAACTTTAATGGCTAAGCAATGAAATCTAAGCCACTCACAGTATTGGGAGATACGTATACTCTCAAAGAATCCTCCCCGAACAGTCTCCGGAGCATCACCGCTCTTGACCCTCGAAAGCCTAATCACACAAAAGTACGCGATAGCATTCATAATAAAAATCATGAATGCACTTGTGAGGCTCTCCTATGATGTAAGATGATGTTTAGAAGTAATTCGGCGCTTCGAAAGTGTCCGTGGAGGTTTCAGGTCAAAATCTGACACTTTTGGCAAAATTATAAAATTACCCTCAAGGGGCCAGGTAACTCACGCGGGGGACATAACCAAGTCCCGTGCAAGACTTGGTCGGGATTGCCAAAATGGCCATCTAAGGTAACTCCAACGTGGGACTTGGTCAGGATGGCCAAAATGGCCATTCGAGGTGACTCCCATGCGGGAGATGAGATAGAGGCCTGAAAATGGGCTTTTCCTCGGCCTTTTGCTCCATGGATTGACTTGCAAATTGAGACAGATAATCCTCATAACTTCTACAACTTCACTGAAAAAAATTGAAATCATCGGCTCAAATTTCTGAAAATTCAAATCTAGGCTTAAATCTAACCTAAAATCTAAACCTAACTTTGAGCCATGATTTCTCCTAAATCAATGCATGGATTTATGTGCAAAGCTAAGCAAATTGAAGATCGAGGTGAGTAGAATAATATACCAAAAACTCACCTCATTTCACCAGTTGGTTTGTCCAGATAAACCAAAATCCAAAATGCCTCCGTTAAGAAAAAAGAGAGAAAGAGAGGGAGAGAGGGATAAGAGAATGAGGGGTAGAACTTGGCCTCACCCTTATCTAAACGTCGGTCCGATGCCAGACCTGTTTCAATCTTACGCTGGATTTTTCTCCCCATTACTCCAACTCTTTGATTTTCAAGCCTTTGATCAGAGCTCGGCCTCCCCTTTATATAGACGTCGGTCCGATGCCAGACCTGTTTCAATCCCGCACTGGATTTTTCTCCCCATTACTCCAACTCTTTGATTTTCGAGCCTTTGATCAGTTCTCCAATCTTTCACTCCAATGGACTCCATAACTATTAGTTACGAACTTAGGGAAAGTCCAATTGGTGTTTAGTTGTTTTCCATGCATTGAAATTACCTCATCTTCCAACTTCATCTTATCCTAAGTTTAATATCTCTTCTTTATCTAACATATACAGACCAACATTTTGTTCATACCAATATGCTATCTTTTACTATTTCGATCGTACAAAAAAAGTCCAATTGGGTCTGGGTGTGTCACCTTTTTTCACTAAATAGCACTAAGAAAAGATTTATTGTACATACCAAATTACCCCTAATGTGACAATCGCCGTGTGCTATGAATTTTGAACGGCACGCTTCACCCACAACTTGAAGCTCGCAAGACTTATAGCATCTCGAATATTTTTTGTAAAACAATTAGAATTTTTCATGCGAAACAAAAAATACAGACTTAAGATATACATACAATCCAAAATTCAAATAAAATAGTTATTCTACGAAGTTTACACATTTATGTTTATTTATACATTCATATCAAAAATAAAACAAGTTGAAATACACTTTCCAACTATTTTTGTAGACAAAACATAGATAACTCCTACATATTACAAAATAGTCTTTTAACTGTAAAACGTAAATAGATTAAAGTCTAGAATTAGCTCCAAACTATACCAGTGGATCCATCCATAATAGTGTATAAGTCGTGCAAACTTACAAAGAAAATTTGGAGCGGAGTCATAATTTCTAGGAGTCTATCTTCTATGTACAATCTACTGGCTTGAAAATAGTTTTTTTTAAAAAGAGTGTGAGTATATACGATGACACACCCGGACCTAGCACGACTTTTCTGTACGAATGAAATAGTACAAGACGACGTATTAATTAAACAATGGGTCGGTCCGGCTGTGTCAAGTCAGAAGAGAAGTTAAATTAGGATAAGACGGAGTTTGAAGATAAAGTAATTAACCATGCATGGAAATTAGTAAATGCCAAAAAGACCTCCAAATAAGTCCCTAGAAATTTATTATGGGCCCCATTGGCACAAGAAATCAAAGGATTTAGCCAACGGGTAAAAATGGAAGAAAGTTGAAAAAGGGGAAAAAGTTTGACCCGGGGCCCGAGTGGACCCAGTGTCGGGCTCCCCTATAAATAGGGGAGGGCCGACGGTTTTCCTTTCATTTTTCTTTTCTTTTTCTTTCTTTTTCTTCTTTTTCTCTCTGGAGCCAAAACGGAGGCATTTTGGAAAATTGGCAGATCCGGACAAACCGACCGCCAGTTCGAGGCGAGATCTTGGTGAGTTATTCTTAACTCCTCGATCTACGTTTTGTTAAGTTTGCACGCATTTCCATGCATCGGTTTAGCCTAGATCCAAGTTTTCAGCTTTTGACCGGATTAAAGCTTTAAACTCAAATAAGTGGATTTCGGGCCGGTGGAATAAGGTGAGTTTTTAGTGTGTTATAGTATTCACCTTATTCTACGTCCCATTCCGTTTTTACGCATTTTTGTGCACCGGGTGTGAGTAAATCGGAGATTTAGTCAATTCGGGCTAAATCTCGGTCTACGGGAAAATCGGACCGGTGTTTCTCGTTTCTGCCTCGGCATATCCGTTGTGGATGCCATGAGGATCGCCTCTCTAAGTTTGTACGATGAAAGGAGGAGAAACGAGTGCGAAAACCGGGGAAAAGACTGGCCGAAGAACTGGCCGATCGAGTCCCTGTTTAGATATTTTGAATATATTATTATTATATTAAAAGATATTTATATATTATATTAATATATTTAGATATTTATATATAATATTATTATATTTGAGATATTTATATATTATATCATTATAATGTATAAATATCTCATAGGAGGGCTTTTCGAGCCCGATTTCGAGTAGAATTTGGCCCAACCCGTGTGGGGCCCAGCCTAGTCCGGGTGTGGGGCCCACGGGGCCCCGGGGGCATTTTGGTAATTTTTCGTCGAGAGTCCGATTTTAGCCCCGAAACCTCCCGGACACTTTTCTAAGTGTCGGGCCCAGCCCGAGTGGCCCATGGACCCCCAGGGGTATTTTCGTAATTTTTCACCAAGTGTCCGATTTTTACCTCGGAACCTCCTGGACACTTTTCTAAGCCCCGAATCACTTCCAAACATCGTCATAGGTCATATTAGAGCCTCATAGGTGCATTCATAAATTGTAATTATGAATGCTAACGTATTTCCGTGTACTAGGGCTCCGGGTGAATCGAATGCGGCGATGCTCCGGAGGTTGAGCTACATGGAGCGCTTGGGAGTATACGATTCTCCCATCACTGTGAGTGACTTAGACTTCTCTGTCTAGCCACTGGGGAAAAGGGTTTTAAAAATGGTTTTTAAAATATAAATGTTTTTCAAAGGAATTGGGATACGAGAAATTCACACACACACAACTGTCTGCGATATACCCACATAGAGAGTGGGATGTTTTCAAAGGAAAATATAAATACTTTTGTGTGTGTATTTTTATATATTTTAAATACGTATGACTTATATATATATATTTGAAATATTATTGTTATGGTTATTGAGGGTACGATGCCCTTGGGAGATGAGCGATTGAGAGGGTTCCTCGGGGCTCCAATTGCGGGAGCGTGGACCGAGTTTGAGAGCATGCATGATACTCAGCCGTGGACCGCCTATCGAGGGGCACGGTGAGTCGAGCCTGGTTGGGAGAGGCGCGTAGGGAAACTCGCCAGAGCTCCAGTTCGCTGTGTTCCACCACAGCGAGGCACCACCGAGGGAAAGGGCTAGAGAGATAGAAAAGAGAAACTAATTATAAATGAGAAAAGAGATAGCCCTCGGTGCAGTGAGGCGTAAGGCGACCGACGGGTCGTGCCTCCAGTATGATTGAGATGCCAGCCCATTTGAGATTTAAATATTTATTTATTAAGGAGTTTTTAAAAGAGTTTTCAAAGAAAAATATTTATTATTATTTTATTTTATTTTATTTTATTTTGGATTTCCCTTATCTGCCCTAACCCAGATGGAGATTCTTAGAACCTCTGTCACTCACCTGTATCCAATGTGGATGGATGCAGATTCGCGTACGGAGTCAGCTATAGGAAGGAGGCTCACTAGGAGACGTCGGTGGCTTAGGCTTAGTAGTTTTCCGCTGCCTAGGTATTTCTTCAAATTAATCCACTGGTGCACGTTTTAAGTTTTATTATTTATTTAAATGATTTTTAATTAAAATTTTAGTTTTGTTTTGCAGCGATGATATCCATTTCAATGCCTTGCGGTGCCTCGGATGCGTGGCTGCAGACACGTACTTCGAGGTGGCGCGGCGGTTGCCACGTGGCCGGCCCGGGCGGGTCGGGGCGTGACATACGATTATACTCAGTGAGTGAAACTAGACCTATTTTACACAAATGAGATAAAAACGTAAATATATTTTAAAGTTAGGAGTTAGAAATATTCAACAACTCACATAAGTAATTAATTATCATTTGTTCGTAGGTGAATATTTATTTATTCTTGCGAAGAGAGAAAATTTAGGTTAAGAGCTCAAAAATCCATGACTCAATGATGAATGAAAATAAGCAATTAAATTTTAAAAATTTATTTATAGGCTTGCCAAAAACTGTACTCACACTCACACTCGGCCAAGGTGGAGCTTGAGCCCATTGAGGTATTTTACGGTCTATTTTAACGTATCAAAATGCCCATTCTCGACATTGGCATGAGCCTTCACCATGGGTAGTATGTGGCTATGTCCACTGTATTGCCATAGGGACCAAATAATCACATCACAGTACGCACAATAAGTCCAATGTACAATTCATCCCGTGTGGGAGTGAATCAAGCTTACTCACGCTGCCTCTACAAGGTTGGATGGTGAGAAGCGCCACTACAGTGACTCACCACTCATCCACTAAAATCGCAATAGCACAAAATAACTATAATCCAGATATATATATATATATATATAATTTAGTCAACTGGTCTAGTATAGGAGGCAAATACAATTCAATCAAGTTTGTCCAATTCAACCATACACATAACATCTAATTATCAAAATTATTCAGCTTTATAAAAGATTTAAGGTTCATAAGAAAATATTACTTATCATAAATCAAATTTAAGTTCACGAAGGTCAAACCTTTTGCAATAGAAAACTATTTCAAGTAATAAAGCATTTTAATTTATTCAAACATGGATTTAGGTGTAATAAATTCCGCTCACAAGTTTGAGAAGGTATACACTCACACTATTTTCCACGTTCTTTATCCTTAGAAGGTGATTCACCGCCTATATATTTATGTTCAAACAATGTGTTAGCATTAGAGCTGTTTAAGGACCGGGTTACCCGTCCAAGACCGTAGGCCCACCCGATATTTGAGAGGGTTTGGACAAGATTTTTAATTTCGAGGGCTGGGCTTGGATAAGATTTAGAGGCCCGTTTATTAAATGACAAGACTTGGTCATAGGTGAAAAACTAAGGCCCAGCCTGGTCCGAATTGTAATTAATTCAATATAAATATATTTTTTATATATTTATTTTATTTGTTAATGTGATATTTTTCTTTTTTTTTTGGTATATGATATTAATGTTTTAAAATATTATTAGTATTTAGACTTTGTTAACTTTGTAAAAATTGTCATAGATGATAATTTCTTAAATGTATTGGTTTATTTTACTTTATATCATAAATTGATATAATTTAATTTTCAAAATTAATATATAAAAACTTAAAAAGGGCTTTTGGGCGGGTCTTAGGCTTATATAAATATTTTAGGGTCGGGCTGGGACAAAAAGAGAGGCCCGAATAGTCGGGCCAGGCCGGGCTTGGGCAAGCATATTGCTTGCAAATTCTTGCCTAGGCTTAGGTTGTAAGTGAAAGAGCATTCGGTGAACGGCTCACGAACAAGCTCGATTTAAGCTCGTTTATGCTCGTTTGGTAAACTAAATGAACTAGTCTAAACAAAGATTTAGTGTTCATTTAATAAGCGAGCTGAGCTTGAACATTAGGTGTTTGATTCACTTATGTTCTCGAACATGTTCAATAAGTTGTTCGTGAACAAGTTCGTTAAGAAACTTGATAAAAGTTCGTTAAACTCTTTCAAGTTACTACTTTTAAGCCTTAATATCTTTTATTTAATTACAAAAACATAATAGTATATTCACATCATTAAAAAGTACATATAATATACATTAAAATTATCTATTATTTTTTCAAAAATTATTATTGCATATTAAAGTTTTATGTAGGTAAATGTGATAGATTGTCGTGAAATTAAAACTTGAGAGAAGAATTGCTTTGAGGCGTTGAACCGACATAACCCACATCCCATATCACTTAGAGAAGAAAGGCAAAAGCCTCGTACTCGTTATAAATATCACCTGTCCTCCAGGTGTTTTGTATCGTTGACCCACGTGCTACACGTTGGTCCCACCAATACTAGGCAAAAGTTTTGAACTTATTGTGGCTTCGTTAAGCTGGCTTGGCTGAGTATGTAGAGCTTATTAGCGAGCTGGCTTAGCTGAATATATGGAGCTCGTTAGTGAGCTCGCGTTTGGCTAAGGGCTAAGTGAACTCAACCAAGCTTAGCTCGAATACTCAGAAATTTTGTAATACCCACTTCGCAAATTTTATTTTATCATATAATGTTTTGCATTTCATAATGTAGAGTATGAAGAATATTATAGTGTAAAATGTGTAGTTAGAAATTTCGGTGAAAAATGTAGGATAATTTCGATCTAGTGTAGCTCACAAATGATAAGGAGTTTGAAAATTCTGTGATGCGTAAAATAGCTTTATAAGGCTTGAAAATGATTTGGGACACTGTATAAGGTTTGGGACTGACTAAGGACATAAATAAAAATTTTAAAATTTTTGAGGGTAAAATTGTCCACATGGGCAAAATAGTCATTTTGTCATAAGATTTTTATGGTCATGTGTATAAATTAGCCATGGCTGGCCATTGTTCTTGAAAATTCAAGAACATTTCATTTTTTTTTCTTTTTTCTTCCTTTTCCTTTTCTAATCGAATTTCCTTCCACCTAAAAATTTTCCTAGTATAATCCATAAAAACCCTCACAAGTTTATACTTAAATTGAAGCTCTCAACAAGCCCATCAATAGTCGTCTATCAATTTTGAAGAATTTGAGCTTGGTTGGGAGTAATTTGGAGAGAAAAGATTAGGGTTTATGTTGAAGTTGGAAAAAGCATAAGGTAAGCATGCCTAATTTTGAGTTATGTTGTAGATTTTGGCGTGCTCATTATGAATATTAGGTCAATTTGCATGAAATTTGAATTATTTATGTGAAATTAAGGAAGAAAAGAATTGCCATGTTAAGGATTTTATATTCATGAAATGTATGCACGTAGAGAAATTTACAAGTTGGATTAGATTAATGTGGGAGGTTTAATTTGCTAGAATTTGATCTTAGAAGGTATCAAAAGAGAAATGTGCAATGTAGAATGAATAGGCCAAAAATTTCAAGAGAAAAATGTAAGATTCCAATTTTGTAAAATTTAATTAGTTTAATTGTATTCTTGGAATAGTTTGAGCGTAATTGTGGAAATGGAAATTTTGGAGATAAATAAATATCAATTTGATGAAAATATCGACAATGACCAAAAAGTTTTGGAGTGCAAATAATATTGGTAAATTGTAAGTTTGGATAGGAATTGATGAATGAAAAATATGTAAGTTAGTTAGGAAAAAGGAGATTTCAAAAAATTTTGTAATTAGTCTTACATTTCATGCATTGCATGCATATAGGTTAGCAATTGTGCAATGTTTAGTAATTCGTGCATAATCATTGGAGTATATCCAACATTCAATGTTGTATATAGGAATTACACAAACTAAAGGAAAGGAAATCGTAGACGAAGACCAAGAACAAATTAGTCGCCAAGAACAATGAGTGGATGACTAACTCAAATTTTGTGTTTGTACTTGATTTAATATTTTAGGATTTAATGTTTTGATTTATTGAGTTTTGGAACTAACTAAATGATAAGTTGGCCTATGAGATGATGATCTTGATGGCTAAATTAGACATGTCATATATATGTTACAAGATTTCATAAAATCCTACTATGTTAAAATGAAACTTATTTCTTCAATTTATAAATTGAGAAAAGAACCAATGTTTTGCAAAACGTTGATGCTATTACCTTATGTGATGAAATGGTATTATGTAAAAGCCATCTTGGTTGTAAGCTTGTTACTCGCGATAGCACCAGGAGGGGAATTTATAGTTGCTACAGTGACTAAGTAGCTTATGGACCGCCTTTTGAGGGGTGCGAGTGAGTGTGGTTTTTGCCTTGATGGGAGGCGTGGAGGAGAACCCACAAGGTAATAATGAGTTCGTTCTACAGCATTGCCAGGCAAAATAGAACTCATTTACCCAGTGTCGACCTTAGCCAATGCGACAGCTTGGGTAGAGAATTTGACGAACAGTATTCATGACCTTATGGGCCTATTTTCTTTAAATCTCTGTTCCTAACTGTTCATTTATATTACTTTGTTTTCTAGAATATTTTTGTCTAATGCAATTATTGAACTTATTCTTAATTTTGGTAGAATTTCGATATTACTGTTAATATTTTTACTAGTTATCCACTCACTGAGTATTTATTACTCATTCACGTTTCATTATAAACCAATTTTCAGGTCGTAGACGTTCTCCACATTGTTAGGAAAGGTCGCGATAGCAAAAGTTTCATTCTTAGGAAAAGTTTGACCAAGGAGGTAAAAAAGTCAACTTTTTCTAATATTTTTTAAAAATTCACCTAGGCCCCACCAGGGGTATATATGACTTTTTAAACTATCCAGTTATCTTCTTTAGTACATCCTAGAATATTTGAAATTGTTGTGGTATTTTCCTGAGTACCATAGACCTAGGAAAATATTATAGAAAAACATATCGCAAAACCCAATCGCATTTCTGTAAATATATGCAAGTTTGCAACTCAAATTTTTATTTCACTAATTGTTATTGTATTTTTGCACCTAATGATCTTATATTCCTATAAACTGTTGAAACTCGAGAATTGCGTGATTGTTACGTGGAATAAAATGTAAAATTACCATTTTATTCTTGCAAAACTTTGGGGTGTATTCTAACGTAATAGAATGCACTTCAAAGATTTGCGGCGATTGTTACGTGCTCGATCACCGTGTCGGGGTGTGACGAATTTCTTAGTCGAGCTCGAGTCGAGTTCGAACACTTAAAATTTAAATGAACAAGCCAGGCTCGTGTTCAAGGTGGGCTAGGCTCATTTACTGCCCTGCCTAGGCCTGGTCCGAACCCGACCAAGCCCTGCCCATGGACACCTCTAGTTAGCATATGGCAATGGAAATAAATATTGGGTGAGTATGCAAAATACACATTTTGCCAATTACCAACTTAAGTTATAAAAGGTAATTTTATGTTCTAGAGCTTAGATGAATGAAATTAGGGTATGGTTAACTTTGTTTCACCTAAATAAACTTGCTTGTAGTCTTAATTTGGTGTAATTGCGCCTAACAAAAAAATTTGTACGATTTTACCCTTAAGAATTGAGAAACTCGGGTATGTGAATTTCTAGGTAAGGAAATTCGGCCATTTTGGTTTTCAAGGTTTTAAACATGTTATCAAGGCATGATAACTACAAAGGAGCTAAATTTGCATGCTTACATCAAGAGCTTGAAGCAAAAATGTTTGAATTTCATGGGTTTGGAATTGTCATTTTTCTCTGAGGTTCCCATTCACCTAGCCTCTAGTTAGCTAGTTTTGGAGCCATAGACTAGTGTCGTAGAATTTCCATGTGTGAATGTGCATGTGAATGTGTTCTTAATAGAAATAAAAATAATTTCACCTAGTACAATTTTTCTCATCTTGAAGAATTACACTTTTTCCTCCATTAGAACATATTTTGATCCTAGAGGTAAAAGTCCACTTTTTACATTATTTTTCAAAATTTACGTACCACTTTTCTAGAGTTGACTTTTACAAACAACGTAGGAAAATTCCTTAGTGAGTCAAAGACTTTAAAAGTTGTTGCAGTATTTTTCTGAACATCGCAAGTCAGTGAATATATTGCAGAACAAAAATGTCGCAATTCCAATGGCATTTTCCATAAATAATTAAAAAATTTCAAATTAAATTTTTCTTCATTGATAATGATTTTCCTATGGTATTAAAGGGGTCCCTACTGTTATACACTGTTGAAACTTGAAAACTGCTTAGTTGCTGCGTAAAATCTAATGTATAATTATCATTTTACACTTGAGGAACGTTGGAGTGCATTCCAACACTGTAGAAAGCATTTCTCTAAGCTGTTTATGCAATACCTACTTTGCGAATTTAATTTTTACCAGACCATGCCATCCGTTATCTAATGTTAAATAGGGAGAATATCTTAGAGTTAGTTGGACAGTTAGAAATTTTACTTCAAAATGAGGAAGAAATTCGATGTCATATAACTTATAAAATAACAAGGAGTTTGAAAATTTTGTGACGCGTAAAATAGTTCGACAGAGGTTGAAAAGTAATTTGGGACACTGTAAATGGTTTGGGACTGACTAAAGACATAAATGGAATTTTCAAAAATTTTTGTGGGAAAAATGGTACATTGGGGTAAAATGGTCATTTTATGTCATGCCCAAACCCAAAGGGTTGGCCATGTGACAACCGCCGCGCTACTTCGAAGTACATGCCGGCCGCTTATGCATCTCGAAACACCGCAAGGCATGAATTGAGTGTCTTCGCTGCAAAATAATTACTAAATTTTTATTAGAAATCATTTAATAAAATAATTTACTTTAAAAGAAATACTAGTGGACTACTCGAAGGAATACTTATATAGCGGAAACAACTACTCCTAAACCACCGACACCTCTGATCCATCTGCTGTCCTCGTACGTGGATCTGCATCCAGTAAAGTTGGCTACAGGTGAGTGGCAGAGGTTCAGTGAATCTCTAATAGGGGTTAAGGAAAACATGGGTAATCTAAAATACAATTATAAAATAAATATTTTTATTTTTAAAACCTCTTTCTTTAAAATCTCTTTTTAAATTCTCCTAACGAGAATTCAATTTAAAACAATTTAAATAAATACATATCTAAAATGGGCTAGCCTCAAATATACTGAATGTCACACCCCGACCCGCCTCGAGCCGGCCATGTGGCAACCGCCGCACTACCTCAAAGTACATGTCTACAGCCATACGTCTGAGGCACCACAAGGCATAACATGGATACCATCGCTGCAAAAAAACTAAAACTTTAATTAAAAATCATTTAATAAAATAATAACTTTAAAAGCAATACCAGTGGACTAATTTAGAGAATACCTACATAGTGGAAACTACTAAGCCTAAGCCACTGACGCCTCCTAGTGAGCCTCCATTCTATCTGGTTTCATCATACGCAGATCTACATCATCGACATTGGATACAGGTGAGTGAAAGAGGTTCTAAAAATCTCCATCGGGGTTAGGGAAAACATGGGAAATCCAAGATAATAATAAAATAAATAATTTTCTTTTGAAAATTTCTTTCTACTTCTCTAGCCGAGAACTCTCTTTTAAAACACATTAAATAAATAAATATATATACATGAAATGGGCTGGCATCTCAATCATATAGAAGGCGCGACCCGTCGGTCGTCTTATGCCTCACTGCACCAAGGGTTATCTCTTTTCTTTTTAAAACATTTCCTCTTTTCTCTTTCTCTAGCCCGTTCCCTCGGTGGTGCCCATCGCTGCGGTGGAATACAACGAACTCGAGCCCTGGCGAGCTTCCTTACGTGCCTCTCCTAGGGTCTCGACTCACCGTGCCCTCGATTGGCTGTCCACAGCTGAGTATCATGCATGCTCTCAAACTCGGTCCACGCTCCCGCATATATTGGAGCACCGAGGAACCCTCTCAATCACTCATCTCCCAGGGGTATCGTATCCTCAATAATCATAATAATATTATTTCATATATATATACATTTAAAATATATAAACACACACATAAGTGTTTATATTCCTTTTTAAAATATCTCACTCTATATGTGGGTATATCACCATGCAAATGTGTGTGTGTGGATTTCTCGTATCCCAAAACTTTTGAAAACATTTAAAAAAAATCTTTGTGCCCAGTGGCTAAACAAAGAAGTCCAGGTCACTTACAGTATTGGGAGGTTCGTATGGTCCCAAGCGTTCCATGTAGCTTAACCTCCGGAGCATCGCCGCATTCGATCATCCGGAGCCCTAATACACGCAAACACGTTAGCATCCATAATTAAATTATGAATGCACCTATGAGGCTCTAACATGACATAAGACTGGGCTTGAATGTGATTCGGGGCTTAGAAAAGTATCAGGGAGGTTTCAGGGTCAAAATCGGACACTTGACAAAAAATTACCAAATTGCCCCTGAAGGCCCGTGTGCCCCCTGCCCGGACTAGGCCGGGCCCTGCATGGGTTTAGGCCAGGTCCTACGTGAAATTGGGCTTAAAATGCCATTCCCAAAATACCTATATATTATATTAATATAATATATATTTATAAAATATCTCGATAGGGACTCGATTGGTCCCTTTCTCAGTCGGTCCCTTACCCGATTTTCGTACTCGTTTCTCATTCTTTTTACCTACAAACTTAGACAGGCGATCCTAATGGCATCCGTGACGAATTCGCCGAAGCAGAAACGAGAAACACTAGTCCAATTTCCGCAGATCTAAGATCTAAACTTAAATTGACTAAACACAGATTTACTCTAAATCGGTGCACAAAAATACGTGAAAACGGAGTATGACGTAGATTAAGGTGAGTAGGGTATCATACTAAAAACTCACCTTCACCGGCCCAATATCCGTAGATCTGAGTTTTAAAGTTAAATTTGATAAAAAGTTGAACCTAATTTTAAACTCAGATTTATGCTAAACCGATGCATGAAAATGCGTAAACACTTAATATAACGTAGATCAAGGTGAGTAGAATAACGTATTAGAAACTTACCTTGTTTTGCCGGTCGGTCTGTCCGGATCTGCCAATTGTCCAAAATGCCTCCGTTTGGCTACAGAGAGAAAAAGAGAAAAAGAAAGAAAAAAAGAAAAAGAGAAATGAAGAAAAAGCTTTGCCTTTCCTCTAGTTATAGAGGAGCCTGACACTGGGTCTACTCGGGCCCCCGGTTAAACTTTTTCCCCTTTTTCAACTTTCTTCCATTTTCACCCGTTGGCTAAATCCTTTGATTTCTTGTGCCAACGGGGCCCATAATTAATTGCTACGGACTTAATTGGAGGTCCTTTTTGGTATTTACTAATTTCCATGCACGTTTAATTACTTTATCTTCCAACTTCGTCTTATCTTAAGCTTAATTTCCCTTCTTAATTAGACACATCCGGACCAACGTATTATCCACTTAATACGCCATCTCATATTATTCCGTTTGTACGAAAAAGTCGTATTAGCTCCAGGTGTGTCACTGAAGGCTTGACCCGCGGGTCGTATCCTATACTACACCGAGGGCTATCTCTTTTCTCTTATTCATTTTCATACTTTCTCTTTCTCTAGCCTGTTCCCTCAGTGGTGCCAATTGTTGTGGGTGGAACAAAGCTACACACGAGCACTGATGATTTTCCCTCCGTGCCTCTGCCAGGGTCTCACACTCATCATGCCCCTCGATAAGTGGTCCACGGCTACCTAGTCGGATGCATGCTCCGCTCGGCCCACTTGCTCTTTTTCAGAGCCTGCTCCACTTTGAGCGCTGAGATCCACTCAATCACTCATCTTGCCTCTTATCATCATCATAAAAATATATATATACATATATATGTAAAATATATAAACATAAACACACACACACACACACACACACGTAAACCTTTATATTTTCTTTGAAGATCTTCCCACCCTCTAAGTGGGTATTTAACAGAGTAAGTGTGTGTGCTGGATTACCTGTATCCCAAAACATTCATAAAACATTTCAAAATCATTTTATATTTTGAAAACATTTAGCCCTAGTGGCTAATCAATGAAATCTAAGCCACTCACAGTGTTGGGTGGTTTGTATACTCCTAAAGGATTTGCGTAGATCAAACTCCGAAGCGTCACCGTACTCAATCGTTTGGAACCCTAATTACATGAAAATTCGTGTTAGCATTCATACTTGAACTATGAATGTACCTATGAGGCTCTAGCATGACCTAAGATGATGTTTGGATGTGTTTTGAGGCTTAGAAAAGTGTTCGGAAAGGTATTGGGTCAAAATCAGACACCTAGTGTAAAATTACCATTTTACCCCTATGTAACTGTCAAATCCTGCGCGGGACCTGGTCGAATGGCCAATTTGGCCATCCAAGGTCACTCCCACATGGGAGTGACTTTTCGCCTGCATGGGAGACGTGGTGAAAGTCTTTCCCGCGTGGCAGTGACTCGGCTCCCGCACAAGAGACGTTCTAAAGGCTCAAGAATTGAGCCTTTTCCTCGATTTCCAAGCCCGTTGCTCCATGTTATGGCCTGAAAATTGAGACCAGCAACCGGTATGTCTCCCGCGACAGTTTAACTGAAGCAAAAATGAGAATCCCAAGCTCAAAGTTCCTAAATCTTGAATCTAAACTAAAATTTAACTAAAAAACTAAACCTAACTTTGAGCTGAGATCTCTCATAAATCGATTCATGAAAATGCGTGAAAACAAAGTAAAACAAAAATCGATGTGAGTAGAATAACATATTAGAAACTCATTTTGATTTGTCGGTCGATTTGTCCAGAATGGCCAAAAGTCCAATTTAGCTCCAAGAGAGCGAAAGAGAGGAAAGGAAGAGAGGGAGAAGAGAGAAATGAGGGGGAGAGCTCAGCTCCCCCTATTTATAGACAAGCCCACCACTGAGTCTACTTGGATCCCAGGCCAGACTTTCTCCCCTTTTTTTAACCTCTCCTAATCTCGATCTTTGGCATAATCTACCGACCAATACACCAATGGATTCCTAATCCATTGGTTATGGACTTTAAAGGAAGTCCAATTGGAGTTTAGTTGTTTCCATGCATGGTCAATTGCCTCATCTTCTAACTCCATCTTATCCTAATTTCCACTTCTCTTCATAATCAGATACATCCGACGTATTGTTTGAGTTAATATGCCATCTACACTATTCCATTTGTACAAAAAAGTTGGATTAGGTTCGAGTGTGTCAACTCTCCACTCCTTCAAGAAAATTTCATCCTCGAAATTATCAAGGTAGTTGTGGGGGAGATTTGGCTTCTACTCTAAGCCTTCCTCTTGTTTTAGAATAATGGTCACACCACTATTCACTTCCGAATTTTCTCGTCGCGTTTTGATCTCTTCCGATCATCTTCTCTCAAGAACAGCTTTCTCGCTCTTCTGTTCTTGAGTTTGAACTTCATCTTTTCCTTAGCAGAGCCTATCTTATATATTCATGGATTAGGCTTGCTTTACATCAATTGTGTTACTTGGAGGTTCTTACTCCATCTCAGCCATGCTTATTCGATCCTCTCGCTTTGTCCTTGATTTCTCGTTAAAGTCACTCTTAATGAGACTGTTTCCTTATTACTTCTGAGGTTCCACTTCTCTTATTCTCCTTAGAACTCTTTTCTTCTTTCTTTAATATTTCCTCTCACTCTGAGGCTATTCCTTGACACGTTCTTTGTCTTTTTGACGGCTTGTACTCATCTTTGTAACCAAGATATTTCGGTGAAGATTTTAGATTAGCTCCCTCACCTCAAAGGCAAGGTGTGCTGTAAGTTAACTTTATCCTTTCATACCTTGTTCTTTCTTCTCTATTTTTTTTCTTGGTTCTCTTTTCTTTCTTCTCGATATCTCTCTTTCTCATCACATGGCATATGAGTCTAGCTCTTATACACATTGGCCCACTCTCGGCCATATCATATCGAGGAATCAGAGATCATGCCTTCTCGACTCTCACAATCTGACTCACTCTTTAACCGCCCATCTGTAACTCATATAGGGCCTTCGGCCCATCTCATCACATCTCATACAAGGCCTTTGGCCCATTTCATCCCTCATCCTCTCTAGGATGGAGAACTTGGAAAGGCCTCATGCTCTCCCCAAATCACACGTGGGTCGGTCTTCTCGAGTGGTTATCTTAGAGATCCTCAAGATCTCGATCTCTGATTATTTCTTCTCATAAGGACACCTCATATGGCTCCTAAGTCACTCATACTTGAGTCTCAACTACATGCTCATCCATGCCATTTCCTCTGGCCTCTTTGGGCTCTCTTTTATCTTTTGGCTCCTTGGAGTATCTACTTTAGGAGGTGTTACACGTTTCTATTTTCTATGACTCCTTTATTTGCTTTAGCTTCTTTGCTAATGGTCGATTTTTCCTCCTTTCATCAACATTTCTTTCTGGAGTTTCTTTTCCCCATTCTCTATCCTTTTCTTTCTTTCATTCATCCACATTTCATTGTGGGGTCCACCCTTCTCTTGCATTCCCGTCTATATAGGGCTAGGCCCATCACGCACATTGTAATCATGCAGCATCGTTTGTAGCTTTTACTACCTCCATACCCCTTTCATTAGGGTTTTGGTTTTGTTGCTAACTTTGTCTTGCCTTGGTTTTCGTGATCTTTCATGCTTTATCCAAGGTTTCCTTTGCTCAATGTTCATCTCCTTATTTCCTTGCTTTTTTTCCTTATATTCTTTATCGTCCTCATCTTTACTTCTCTTTTCTTCTAACACCTTTACTTCATTTAGGCATTAGAACTTCTTTTCTTCTTATTATATTGGTTGTGCTTATAGAAGCTTATGAGCTTGTATAGTTCTTTTCCTTATCCCCATACTCCTTCCATTGAGTACTCGAGGTTGTCCTTGTCATTCTCTCTATCTTAGTTCCCGTATATCTTGCTTCTCCTATGTGGGTCTTCTTTATCTTAGCCGTCCTCGGCTCTTAATTCCCTGATATCTTTCTTTGTGCTCTACACCAAGGTTTATTGATCGCAAAAAACACCTTTCTTTACCATTCACCATTTTCTACTCTTGTCCATACTTGGCTACTTTCAATTACCTTGGCTTAGACTTTATTTCCCACATCCTTTCTTCACTTATCATTCTTCAAGTTGGAGCTATCCTTAGGGTTAAGTTGCTCCCCTCCTTCTAGATTTTCAACTTCTCATTTTCGTTCTTTGACTTATTACTCTTAATTCCTTCTATCTCATTTCTTTATCCTTTATGATCCCTTTTGTCTTCTTCAGTTTTAATTATCAAGTTTATCCTCACTCTTTCTTCGACTTAGGTAAGAGTCGAAGAGAAGATTTGGCTTCGACTGATCTTACCAATCAAATCACTATTTCTTTAACTCTGATTATCATCATCATCTTTGTCATCCTTTAATCCTGGTTTACTTTTCCATATTTTGGTATCGTCATCTCTTTATCTCTCTTCTTTTCTCTTCCATTCTTTCTTTACTTGTATCTCGAGGGTAGGTAGGTAGTGAAGAGCGTACTACCCGTCATCCTTTAAGATACAATCATCCCCATCCACTTGTTTCCTTCGAGTGCTCTTTTTTCTTCATCTTCTCAAATTTTTCTTTCTATCCAATATTCGTATCTCTTCTTATAACTTAAATAGTCAAGGGTTTCCTTTCTTTTCACCAATTCATATTCTTAACCCTTTATCTCCGCAGTTCATGCCTCTAATCATCCGTGCTATTCTTTTTTCTCTTTAACCTATTCATGGCATGATGTAGTGCCTTGGCTTGACTCAAGTTTGCGGTTCATTATGCTCGACTTTCTTTAGCTAAGGTATATTTTCTAAGTCTTTTATTCGATTTGTCTCACTAGATTTTCTTAATCTTCTTTCTAGACTTTTAAAACCCTTTTTGTTCGTTTTCTTTAACCTATCCCTAGGTTTTGCCTCAAATTCTAACTTCCTACACCTTATTCTTTACTAATTCTACTTAGTCATTTCGGTTTTTATTAAACTATGGTTCGTTATGAAATTATTGCTAATTAAGGTTAAAGTTTTTCTAAGGTGTGCTATACTTTTCTTTTCCCTTTTTAAAGCTCTACTCCTAGTTAGGCTAAACTTAGTTCATCAACTGAACTAAGCTTCTCTTTTTCCTAGGCTTTATTCGCCTCTGATTAGCCTAGGATTCTCATTCACCTAGAGTTTTTTGCTTTTTTTCTTTATTAAAGAAGCTTCCACACTACATTATATAATCTCTTGTATCCTTTGTTGCAACGTTCACTTTTCCTTTCTTTTCCATTTCTTTTTTTCTCACCAATTTCTCTCTGGTGATTACTTTTCGGATCTAGGGGAAAGGTTCTCTCTATGCTCTTTACATACATGCATGCAGATATTTCCATCATCGCCGTGCATTCCACTCTCTCTGCTTGTTTACTTCCCATTGACCTTGTCATGGTCTTTTCCTTATCATCTTTTTGGGGTCTCCTCCTTACTCTTATTGTTATTGACTAAGTAAGGAGGGTTCATTACTTGTTAACCCCTTTGGATGTGGAGGTTTCTCACTTATCTTTCTCCTTATCCCATTTCCTCCATCTCTATTCCTTTTCTCTTCTTTCTCCATTATCTTTTCTTAACCTTAGTATCCAGTGGTTGGACAAGTAGTAATGGATCTACTACTCGCTGACCACCTCGATGTGATCTCTTTCTGTTCTCCTCATTACCATTATGCTCCTTGAATACCTTTATCACTAGGATCCAAAGGCTGGATACATAGTGAGGGGTCCACTATGCATCCCTCATACGGATATGAGGTCTCTTTCCATTCCTCATTCTTCGTTTCATCATCTTTACCTTATTCCTTGTCATCATTTCTCAAGAATGGGCTTTCTCTTATTCTTCCTTTTTACTATCCTTTTGCCATTCTCGAGTCCTTTTAGGGTTTCCACTTATCAGTCCTCATCACATCCTCAAGTGACTCTCCTTTAACTCACCTCCCGTGACCTTGGGTTCACTTGATCTCCTCCAATTTCTTGAGTGATCCTCCTCGGTTGACTCTCTCCTGAAATCTACACATAGTTAGTGTAGAGAGTAAGAGGTGTCAAGTTGGTTCATTGGAGGGGGTTTTGAGTTATTCTCTTCTTGAGGTGTTCCATCTCCATCATTTTCCTTTATGGTCATTCATCTCATGTCTTGAAATCCTCGAATGCCAATTCTTTTGACTCTAGGACGTTTTTCCTTCATTCCACCTCCGTCGCACTTTCTCTCAAGGTCTACACAAAAATGGAGTAGAATTAAGGAAAGTCGGTTCTCCTTTCGTTTGCCTCCACTACTCTCTTTTCTGAGTCTATGCACAATAGTGTCAAAATTAAGAGAAAGGGGTTGAGTTGTCCCATATGGGCTCCTCGGCGATTTCTCCACTTTGCCTTTTGGTTACTCTTCTTTCTGAGCTTCCTCTCGAGGTTTACTTGCGATTGGTGTAGAGAGTGAGAGAAATTGATTCGCATTGTGTGGGTCCTTCATCGACCTCTAGACTTTGCTAGCTCTTCCTCGGCTTCACTTTTCATCCGTTTGTTTGTCGTTCGATGAAATCCTCTCTGTTCCTTCATCCTTTTTACTCAGATGCTTTATCTCACTTCTTGAGGTTTTTTTAACCTCGTCCTTCATGATCTCGTATCTCTTTGATTTCTTCCCTTCTAACCCAACTCTTTCTCAGAATCTACACACTAATGGTGTAGAGAGTGAGAGAAATTGGTTTAGTCTTCGTACACGTCAAGTCCATCTTTGCTCATCACATCGCTCTTACTTCTTCGCTTCCTCCCAAATTCTACACATTACAAGTGTAGAAAATTGGGAAAATCGTAATTGGGTTAGGTTAGACGTCAAACTCGCTTTTTCAATAGCGAGTCTCTGACTTAGAAGTTTGACGAAATATCACATATCTCATCATCTCAACGGACTTATTATCCCTTGTTTGGTTTGGTTAATGATGAGAAAGGTATCGAAAAATAAAGGATGGATGTTAGGGAAGTTATCGGAAAGCTCTCTTTGCTTTCATGAATATCAAGGATATGGTGGTCATGGTTTCATTTCACATAAAGACCATACTCAGATACCTTCTATGGTGGGATACTACTAAAGAAGGTATTATAAGAGTAGGTTTGGGTATTCACGATACGTTCGAGTAATTACATACTCGAACTTTGGAGTTTGAAACCTAAGTAATCCACTAGCTTTGAAAATGTTTAAAAACATTTGAAAATACTTTGAAAACACTTTATAACTTTTGAAAACACTTTATAACTTTTGAAAACATTTAGAATCTTTTATTCGCTCTGATATCAATCAAATTGTCATGCCCCGACCCGAAGGGTCCGCCACCTGGCAACCACTGTGCTACCTCGAAGTATGTGTCGATTGCTTATGCACCCCGAAGATTGAATATCTTCGCTGTAAAACAATTACTAAATTTTTATTAGAAATCATTTAATAAAATAATTTACTTTAAAAGAAATACCAGTGGACTACTCGAGGGAATACTTATGCAGCATAAACTACTACTCCTAAGCAACTGACGCCTCCTAGTGCATCTCTGATCTATCTGCTGTCCTTGTATGTGGATCTGCATCCAACAACGTTGGCTATAGGTGAGTAGCAGAGGTTCAGTGAATCTCTAATAGGGGTTAGGGAAAATAGGGATAATCCAAAATATAATTATAAAATAAATATTTTTATTTTCAAAACCTCTTTGTTCAAAATCTCTTTTTAAATTCTCCAGAAGAAAATTCAATTTAAAACAATTTAAATAAATACATATCTAAAATGGGTTAGCCTCAAATATACTGAAGGCTCAACCTGTCGATCGTATGCCTTACTGCACCGAGAGCTATCTCTTTTCCATTATTCATTTTTATACTTTCTTTTTCTTTAACCCGTTCCCTTGGTGGTGCCATTCGATGTGGGTGAAACACAACTACACACGAGAATTGGCGAGTTTCCCTCTGTGCCTCTCCCAGTGTGTCACACTCATCGTGTCCACGGCTACCTAGTCGGATGTATGCTCCGCTCGGCCCACTCACTCATTTTCAGAGCCTGCTCTACTTTGAGCGCCGACATCCATTCAATCACCCGTCTTGCCTTTTATCATCATCATAAAAATATATATACATATATATGTAAGACATATAAACATAAACTCACACATAAACCTTTATATTTTCTTTGAAAATCATCTCACCCTCTAAGTGGGTATTTAACAGGGTAAGTGTGTGTGGTGGATTGTCCGTATCCCAAAACATTCATAAAACATTTCAAAATCATTTTATATTTTGAAAACATTTAACCCTAGTGGCTAAGTAATGAAATCCAAGCCACTCATAGTATTGGGAGGTTCATATACTCTAAAAGGATTCGCGTAGATCAAACTCTAAAGTGTCATCGCATTCGATCGTCCGGAACCCTAATTACACGAAAATTCATGTTAACATTCATGCTTGAACTATGAATGTACCTATGAGGCTCTAGCATGACCTAAGATGATGTTTGGATGTGTTTCGGGGCTTAGAAAAGTGTTCGGAAAGGTTTCAGGTCAAAAGCAGACATATAATGTGAAATTACCATTTTTGCCCCTATGGCAACTGTTGAATCCTGCACAGGACTAGACCAAGTCCCTCGCAGGACCTAGTTGGATGGCCAATTTGGCCATCCAAGGTCACTCCTGCGTAGGAGACGTGGTGAAAGTCTCTCCCGTGAGGGAGTGACTCGGCTCCCGGGAGACATTCCAAAGGCTCGGAAACTGAGCCTTTTCCTTGATTTTTGAGCCCGTTGCTCCATGGTTTGGCTTGAAAATCGAGATGAGCAACTCGTACGACTCCCACGACAGTTTAATCGAAGCAAAAACGAGAATCACAAGCTCAAAGTTCTTAAATCTCGAATCTAAACTAAAATTTAACTAAAAAGCTAAACCTAACTTTAAATTGAGATCTCTCATAAACCGATGTATGAAAATACGAGAAAATGAACTAAAACATAAATCGAGGTGAGTAGAATAACATATTAGAAACTCACCTTGATTTGTCAGTCGGTTTGTCCGAATTGGCCAAAAGTCCAGTTTAGCTCCAAAAGAGCAAAAGAGAGGAGAGGAAGAGAGGAAGAATAGAGAAATGAAGGGGAGAGCTCAGCTCCCTCTATATATAGGCAAGCCTGCCACCGAGCCTACTCGGACCCCGAGCCAGACTTTCTCTCTCTTTTTTTAACCTCTCCTAATCTCGATCATTGGCCTAATCCACTGACCAATACACCAATGGATTCCTAATCCATTGGCTATGGACTTTAATTGAAGTCCAATTAGAGTTTAGTTGTTTCCATGCATGGTTAATTACCTCATCTTCCAACTCTATCTTATCCTAATTTCCACTTCTCTTCATAATCAGACACATTCAAATCGATGTATTGTTCGAGTTAATACACCATCTACATTATTCCATTTGTATGAAAAAGTCAGATTAGGTCTGGGTGTGCCATATAAAAAGGCCATGGTCGGCCATGTTTCTTAAAAATTCAAGAACATTTCTTAATTTTTCTTCCTTTTTCCTTTTTGAATCCAAATTCCTTCATACCTTGATTTCTCCAATTTTAATATGTAAAACTGATGAAGCGTGTCATGATGCTGGACAAATTAACCTCTTCTTGAACTAACTAATGTAGTAGGATAAGTAAGGATCGATCCCATGAAGAGCTGTTGGTTGACTTTTTGCTTTCTTCAAAACAAGTAAACGTAAAAAGGGGGTTTGATTGAAATTGGGAATTAAAAAGATTGCACGTAAATAAAACTAAAGAAATGGATAATAAGAGATAAGTCAAAATTAAAGATCTTCAAATAGTGTTTGGGATGCTTACAAGATATTTGATCCTTGGTTCATCAATTATATTAACTAGTCAAAGAAACCCGGCATTTTCAATGATTTCATTAATCCTAAGGCTAGATATGCTATTACTCATGTTTCACAAAATAGCATTCAATCCAATACTTAAACCAAAACCCCAGCAGCCCAGTTTCAAGAATTAGAAAGCATTAAGGGTAAGATTAATATAAGTTAATCAATATTAGAAATCTACCCAACATAGATTACTCAATAATCCCGTTGAATTCCTTTGAATAGGGCGTCCTATTCAATTGCTACCTATAAATTGATCAAATTCAATTAACCAGCATGAATCTAAATAAGAATAGCAATACTTTTGATTATAAGATTGATTATTGCGCACTAACCAAACAAACAAAGAAAAGATTTATAAACTAACAAACAAGTTTACCTTAGAGCAAGGAATTCAAGGAATAATTATGTATAAAACTAGATTATGTATAAGAGAACCTCACAAATACTTAGATAAGCATCCACTTGAACACTAGATTGAAGAAAAGATGTTTAAGCTGCCATGGAAAATAAAAGCTATGAAAAATATGATGAAAATTAACTCTAGATCTCTCTAAGTGTTTTAAAAAGAATATAAATACTTAGGGTTTCTAACTCCTAAAAAATTCTCTAAAGGTTTTCAATCTTATGCTTGACTATTCTTCTTTTAACCTTCTTTCAATTGGCTTTGATCTTGAAATTCTTTAGCCCACTCAATCCTTCATTCTTCTCTTTGAATCTTCCTTGTTTTGGGCTTAAATTGATGAAACTTTAGGTCCAAGGAACATCAAGAGGCGGCTAAGAGGCATTGGAGGCTTGAAAGAATGAATGGGGGCAAATTGGGGGAATCTCGTGTCCAGCCGGCCCCGACTGAAGCTCTAGTTGACAATGTCCGAAGCATTCTTCCTCAGCCAGACTTCAGGCTGGGGCCGGCTAATGTAAGACAATAAATTCTTGTGTTTTTGGTCTTCTTTGCCTTGGTTTTGAATGCTTTTATTCCAATCATTTAAATGCACTACAACAATGAAAAACATGCAATTAGCTTAAGGTTAGCAGATTAGTTGCTCTAAATCAAGATGAATATCAATTAAAAACATAAACAAAATGGCAACTAACAAAAACCCCCACAAGTGTATAGTCAAATTGAAGCTCTCAACAAGCCCATCAATAGTCCTCTATCAATTTTGAAGGATTTGAGCTTGATTGGAAGTAATTTAGAGAGAAAAGATTAGGGTTTATGCTGAAGTTGGACAAACCATAAGGTAAGCATGCTTAATTTTGAATTATGTTATAGATTTTGGCATGCTCATCAAGGATGTTAGGTCACTTTCACATGAAATTTGGATTATGTATATGAAATTAAGGAAGGAATTGCCATGTTATGGATTTTAGATTCATGAAATTTATATGCCAAGAGAAGTTTACAAGTTGCATTAGAGTAACATGGGAGGTTTGAATTTGCTAGAAATTGATCTTGGAATGTGTCAAATGAGCAAGGTGTGATATAGAATGATTAAGCCAAAATTTCCAAGAGAAAAATACAAGATTTCAAATTTACAAAAATTTAATTAGATTAATTGTATTCTTAGAGTAGTTTGGGTGTAAATGTGAAAATAGAAATTTACGAGATGAACAAATATTGATTTGATGAAATTTGGGGACATTGGCTGAAATTTTCAAGGTATAATTGGTATTGGTTCCTTGTGAGCTTCAATAGAAATTGATGAAGGAAATATATATATATATATATATATATATATGTAAGCTAGTTAAGGAGAAAATAGAAATCCAAAAATTTAGTAGTTAGTCTTGCATTGCATGCACATAGGTTAGATTAGAACTTGCCCAATATTTAGTAGTTCATGTCTAAAGATTGAAGTGTATCCAACATTCAGTCTTTTAGGAACTACACAAGCTTAAGGAAAACAAATCGCGGACAAAGGTCAAGAACAAATCAGTTGCCGAGAGCAGTGAGTGGGACTTATTGAACTTAAATTCAAATTTGAATGAATAAAAATATTTCACTATTTAAATGAGTTTTCAAATATATGGGCTTAGCTTTCTTGAATTTAAATTGATCTGTGATAATTGATTTTGCTTATAAATTTGGAATGTCGATGATCTTTGTAGACACTATATTTTCACTTTATTATTTCATTTTATATCTATTCTTATTTTTTATATTTATATTTTCATTATTCTTATTTTTAATTCTATCATCAATTTAATTTACATTTTTTTTTACTTTTTATTGGGTCCTGAGTGCTTAAGATTTGCTTGGGTAAATTTTGGACTACTTATCAATTGGAATTAAGGGTCTAATTTTTATTAAAAAAGGAATTTGGGATTACAATAATAAAGCCTAATTCATCAAGGTTACAAAGCCTAAACATTTATATATATATATAAATATAGATATCTCACAAAAATATAATATAAAAAAAACAAAAAAAAAAGAAAAATGCGATTGAAAAAAAAAAGAAATTTATGATTGGGGAAGAGAGCACGTCTCTTCCTCCCTATTGGCTGCTTTGTTTTTCTACTTAAAGAATCAATAAGTGGTCTCTCTCCCCAAGGCTTTTTTCCCGGATGCCTCCAAAGACAACGGGATGGAGCCAAAATCTGAAGAGCAACAGGAGAGTTGTTGGGTGCATGGTATGAAAATTAACAGGTGCGCAAGGAATGGGCATGGTCTGAAAATTAGCAGGTGCACAGGGAATGGGCATGGTCTGCAAATTAGCAGGTGCACAGGGAATGGGCATTTTGCCTGGTTCAATCTCAACCCTTCAACAAGTTTAGGTACGAGCAAATCACAGCCATAAGATCAAGGTTTTCTCACTATAAGATACAGCTACGGTAACACAAAGGAAAGGAGGAGGGGGAAGGGACCAGTGTTCCTCAGCAAAGTTCTTTTAGAGTCATTAGCAAAGGGAGGACAGGAGCAAGGGATTTTTTTTAGAGAGGGTGGCGGAGACTTAAGGTTTTGAGGAAGAGAAGAAAACGGAGAAAGTGAGAAAAAGAGAAAGCTTTCGGGTTTAAAAAAAAAGAGTTAGCAGCTAAGGAGAAGGCTAGGTAACGCATAGGGAACCAAAAAGTAGCAGCAATTGTTGACCTTGGAGAAAAAATAGTCCTAGGGAAAGAAGAAGAAACGTGTAGAAGAAAGAGCAAAGGGATAAGAGACTGGGTTCAAACACTATTTGGGTATAAATTTCTAAACTCTGAACTTTCACTTTCTTTCGATTGGATTATATTATTGGGTTCCGATGAAAGTTGGATGTTTTGAGTTTCTTTTGGTCTTTATATTTTGATCCTTACCCTAAAATGAAAAGAAAATTCCTACTTGTGTTTATTGTTCATGTACTTTTGCCTCCACATGGCTCTTTTGACTAATAAAATAAAAGATAAGAATGGTTCCTTTTGACTAATCCAAGGAAAATAAAAAAGTTGGTTCCTTTTTTTTTAGTGTTCATACATTGGGAGCATGTCTTCATGTCACAAAAGTAAAAAAGGTTAAGAATTTGATGAAATTTGCATGCCCATGTCCTGTTTATATATTCATAGATCATTCTTTACTTATATCCTTGCATTCTACTCATATCATGTCTCATTCATGCTATAAATTATCATACCCATGCATTTAAACGCCATCTCATGTATTTTAGGTTGTGGTCATATCAACTAATTTTGTTTATGTCTTGATAATTAATATAGTTCCATATTCATGTCCATCAATTTTAGTTACATACCATGATAATCTAGGTTACATGCTTAACTTTATTTATTTATTCATTTTTTTAGGATTATGCTAGGTAGCCAATTTCATAATCATACATTTTCACTTCATTTCGTACTAATTGCATTTTATTTTTGTTCATGCCAATGTTAGGAAGTTAGTTTCATGCCCATGTATCATCCATTTTAAAAAAATGTTATAAAAAAAACATATGGTTTTATTAATCTCAAGAAAGAAGGATAATAATAGTTTGAAGGGATTTGCTTTATATTATTAGTGTTATGAATTAATTACTTGCTTAATTAAGTATAGTCAATTAACCAAGGATTATTTTTCAAGGAGTCGTGGCGGCGAGTTTCTTGAAAAATTCTTCGAAAATTACTTATAAATTTTCTCGTGGCGGCGATGAAGATTTATAAGTAATTTTCAAACCAATAAGTCATAAAAATGGGTAAATAAGATAATATAAAAATTATTAGTTAATCAATGAAAATTCAACCTTTCAAAGGAATCCATTTTTTTTAAAAAAATAATAATGGTAATAAATAAAAGGATACTTTCTTGGGTAATCGTGGCGACGATTCTCCCGGGAAAGTCCTCTAAAAAACGGCTTATAAATTCTATCGTGGTGGCGATGAGAATTTATGCTTAATTTTCAGATATAAAATTAAAATAATAATAAAAAAATTTTTGTTAACAAATTAAAGTGGGCTTAATGGCTAAAGCTTCTAAGTAATTCATGAATTTAAAGTTTTTTCAAGTTAGTGTTTATGAAAGAGGTACATTCTCGGGGAATCGTGGTGGCGAGCTTCTCGAGAAACCCTCCAAAACTATTTATAAGTTCCATCGTGGCGGCAATGAGAATTTATAAATTTTTTTAAATAAAATACAGATGTAATTAAAAAATTAATTAGTAAAAAAACTCATGTATTGATTAATTCATATAATAAAATAGACTTAAGGGCTAAATCTCTAAACAATATAATTTTTTTTCTTTTTTTTTTGTGATTGTGAAAAGACACTTTCCTGATGAGTTGTGACGGCAATTCTTTCGGGAATTGCTCTAAATCTAAAAACCTCCTTAAATTTCATCGTGGTGGCGATGAGGGTTTACAAGAGATTTTCAGACACATAGTCATTAATTTAAGAGACTAATTAATAAAAACAATAAAAAAAACAAAATTTTATTTGTGATTATGAAAGGATATTTTCCTCAAGAGTCGTGGCGGCGACTCTTTCAGGAAGTACTCTGAATCTAAAGGTCTCATTAAATTTCATCGTGGCGCGATAAAGGATTATAAGAGATCTTCGAATACATAGTCATTAATATAAAAAAAATATTTACATAATAAAACAGAGAAGATGAAAAGTAATAATAATAACGGTAATAATAATAACAACAATAATAAGATTTTTTTTCTTTTTTTTTCTCCCTAATTAATGATGGTGAAATGATATTTTCCTAAACAGTCGTGGCGGCGATTCTTTTGGAAAATACTCTAAGTTTAATGGTCTCTTTAAACTTCATCGTGGTGGCGATGATGATTTATAAGAAGTCCTTAAGCACATAATCATTAATTAATCAGGAAAATTCTAAAACTAAAAAATCCACAAAATAAAAAATAAATACAAAGGAAATAAAAATTTTCAATAAACTATTGGACCCTCTTTTTTAATAAAAATAAAAATAAAAATAAAAAAAATAAAAATTAAATGAAAAGAAAAAAAGGAAAAAAATTAAATGAAAAATACAAAAAAAAAAGGATTAATTAAATAATGGGCATTTACGGGAATTGTGATGGCAATTTCCTTAGTAATTATTCTGGGGTAATTTTGAATTGAATTAAAAAATAAAAAAATTAGAAAAACGAAAATCAAAAGGTGAAAAATAAAAGTTTTAATTATTAATCTTTGTTGAGGCCTAATTAATATTGAACTAATCGGTACCGTCACTTGCCCGGCGTTGTGGGGATGCTAATCCTTCCCCACACGTAACTGTACTCCCGAACCCAGTTCTGTCTGTTCCGTAGACCGGGACCTATCTATCTTAATACGCCATTTAACGGCCAATGTTATGTTAGATAGACTCTTAATAGGTGACTAACCGCACCTAAACAAAAATGGTTAGTGGTGACTCCATACATTTCGTAAAGTCCCAAACTCATCGTTTTCGGCAACGTTGCGATAGCTTGGCGACTCCACTGGGGACAGGCTAGAGAGTCGAGCCGAGAAGATGTTAGTATTAATTAAAGGCCTTAACAGATTTAGATTTTTAATAAAGACTAATAATTAACCTTTTTTGTTTTTCTACTTTGAGGTTTTTCCTTCGTGGATATTGATGTGTTCTTTGCATTTGTAGATATTGATTTTCTTTACTTTATGGATGTTGATGATTTTCATTATTATGTGAATATTAATATTTTACATGTTTATATTTTCTTTATTGTGTAAATATTTTTCTTTATTTCTAATCATTTTTGTGATTTTTGTTTGGCAAGAGGTATTAGACGGGTATTATGATGAATGGTAAAGGTTTGCAGTTCCTTCCACACACGACACTTTTCACATTCATGCATATCCGATGGCGGTCGGATTACCTTTAGATTGGGGGGTAAAGTAATTGGCCTTCGAGGGACAATCTTATCCCTGGATAGGTTGAGCGAAACACCCTCACTCAGGTTGAACCCTTTCCAAATGCGCCTATAATGGGTGAGGATTGGGGGCCTTATTTGCCTAGGATTAGACCGGCAGTAAAGACAATCTGAGAACCTTTTAGGTTGTGGGACCCACCAGCATGTAGTTATGATGAGTGACCCTAGCTAGGGCCAAACCCGTAAGGTGACAACTATGCTAGGAACACATGAAGGAACGTTCTTTACCTTTCTCTATTTCGATTATGTAAAGGAACTGTAAAGTGGGTAAGCATTTTACCCACAATAGGACCTACCTACCCTGTTGGCAATAATGTCCCCTAAAAAAAAATGTAAAAAAAAAGAAAAAAAAAAGAGAGAGGGGCAATTATTTTAGAATGTTGTGTTATTTCAATTAATCAGTTGAGTTGTTTGTTTTTGTTACTAATTTTGTGTTTTTCTTCTTTGTTTGGTTTTTCCTTTGGGCATCCCATTTGCATTTTGCATGCATCTACCAGGTATTTGCAAGTTTCCAATTGAGATTCAAAAGAGACCTTGACCATGGAAAGAGGAAAAGGTAGTTTTGAGACAGATCGAGATAAGTTTGCGGAGGTGGCAGCTCTTAATTTGAAGAGAAGAGAAGTACATGGGGATTGCCCTCGACCAACAATATTGACAAAAGTACAGATGGATGTAAAACAAAATGATCTTAACAAGCTTAAGGAGTTGTGGCAGAGGTTACCGGATAAAGAGGGGTTTGAACAGAAGTTTGGTAAAGTCGGGTCTTTGCTTTCTATTAGTGTGGATGAAGAGCTGCTAATGGAGATGGTCAATTTTTTCGATTCAGCGTACAGATGTTTCGTGTTCAATGAAGTAGAAATGTTCCCCACAGTTGAGGAGTACCAGCAACTAATCAAATTGGGTGATGAAAATCTTGAAATAAATCAAGAAAGTCAAGAGAACGAAGAAAAGGTTTATTGGAGGAGTCCAAAGGAAGCTCGTTTCATGAAGAAGTTCACTGATTTGATCGAGGAAAAGGTCGCCCCAAAGAATCACCCAACTGGATTTTGGCTGAAGAAAATGAAAGACAACTTAGGAAATGAAAAGGCACATGTATTCATGGCGGTGTTGGTTTATGGGATGGTTATATTTCCTAGAGTTGTGGGAGAAATAGATGTGGTTGTTCTAGACCCGGTTTACCAAATACAGAATGGGTATAGTCCAGTTTACGCTATTGTGGCAGAAACGGCTCGCTCATTGATGTTTTGTAGAAAGATGGGTAAAGGACGGTTTCAGGGATGTGCTCAGTTACTGATAGTATGGTTTAAGAGTCATCTACCAAGTTCAGTAAAGAAGTTCACGTGGTACTACTTTAAGGTTCGTAACACTCTCGATGAATATCTCAACATCAAGTGGGAAGAAAAGTCTCAGCAAGAATGGGTCGAATGGTTCGAAACACTTGAAAGTAAGGATGTTCTATGGAAAGCAGCATGGATGAGTGGGAGAGGCGTAGTCTACTCGTGTGAAAATGACCCGTGGATTCCTTTGGTCGGACTTTGGGGAACGGTTTCTTTTTCCCCTCTACTGTTTATGAGACAGTTGGGTGCAGAACAATTCATACCCACTACTCACGGTCTTGATAGCATTGACATCCCTCATGATACTTTGCAGCAGATTTTGGATGCCCGAAAAGTTGGGGAAAGATGGAATAAGAAAGTGCTTCGAACATCGGTGTCCAATTTGCAAGGAAGATGTACTCCATAATATCTAGAATGGCATAAAGACAGGATCCAAGGATTGAAGCCTCCCCTCACAAAAGATGCAAAGAAGTTAGGCCCACATTTCCAAGATAGGTATGCTCAGCTCTTGTTCGAAAACAAAAGGATGAAGGAAGGATTGATGGTGAATGAATTGAAAGGACAGTTGACGGCATGTCAAGCCGAGTTAGAGAGCCAAAAGAAAGAGTTTGAAAAGAAGGAGGTGGAATTAAAATCTGACGTGGATATGGCAAATCATGGTAGGAAGACGGTGGAAGAAGCACTTGGAAGGACAGAAATAGAGATTATTGAAGCGATAAAGGAGAAAGATGCATGGGAAGACAAGTGTGAGCATGCTAAGGAAGCTAGTGAGAGGTATAAACAATCCTTACAGAAAGAAAAAGGGAAGCAATTAACAAAGCTATAGATAGTGGATAAGATGATGGCCTTGCAACAACAATTAGATGAGGTTAGACTTAAGAGGGCCGAAGAGAAGCGCCAATGGGAAGAAGAAAAACTCAATATAGTGGAAGCCAAAAGCCATGATGAAACTAGTTATACCATCGAGATGGAGAACCGCATCAATGCTGAAAATACTGTTGGTAGGATGGCTATGGAGAATGCTGAGTTAGTTGAAGAATGGTGCAATTTGAAGAAAGAGTTTGGGGAAATGAAGAAAAAAGAAGCTGAAGCAATAGGACAAAGGGATGAGTCTGAAAAGAAATTATTAAATGCACAAGAAACTCACCAAATGCTCCAAGAACAGCTGGAATTTGAAAAGAAGCGCAACTCAATTATTGACCAGGGAAGGATAGAAACATTGACTCAACAGTTAAACCAATTAAAGATTGAGCGAGATCAAGAAAGATGAAGGAATCAATGATTGGAAGGAGAGAAGGGCCAAGCAATATCTGTATACAACCGTGAGAGAGAAAGATGTGCCCAGTTATAAAGAGGAATGCATCAAGCACAAGAGGGTCTGAGGAATGAAATGAGGAACAATGCTCAGCTGCAATCAGAAAAAGACATAGCAATGCAACAACTTTGGAATGCCATGAGAGAAATTGAAGGATTGACCCAACAAGTTCAGAATTTGGAGTAAGAGGTTAAAGAGTTCGAAACAAACGTGAACATCATGACTAAAGATTTGCTTCAAGCAAGAAAGACTCTGGACGACTTCGAGAAGGTTTTTTATAGGGCCACAGCATGTCATAACAAATGCTTGGTGGGTTATAATGTGAACCGTCGCCAGACTGAGCTACTATTTCAAGAAATGAAGAAGATCATCCCTGTTGCAGAAAAGTTGAAGAAGAGAAGTAACGAGATTCTGTGGAAGATCCTGCCAACAGAATCATTTGGACAAGGGACTGTTTACATTTTAGAGGACATTGTTGAGGAGTGTGATCATATTGTAAAATTTAGTTCTCATATTCTGAATGAAAAGTTGTGGGCAAATATTGTTTTTTAATGTAATGAACTTGGGCTTAATGGAATGAATCGAAGAATCTTTTGAATTTCAATTGGCAAACTACAAGTACCTTTGCATTGCATCTGCATCCATGCATCTATTCATCTACTGCATTAAAAAAAGAGAGTAATAACAAATATCCTAATTCACGTTTGTGGTAACAAAGGTTTCAAGATAGAGCGGCAACCCAGGAGATACCTTACCAGATTGCAAACCAGAATTATCATGGAAGAACAAGTAGCCGAGATAGAAACTTTGAGAAAGACAAATGAAGAACTGCAGTTGAAATTAGACCAAATGGCAGAAATGATGAGCAGTATGAGGGAGCAATACATGGCAAATGCGGGTGGGAACCCTATAGGACAATCATCTTAAAACACCTCTTCCCACCCATTTGGCCTTGAGCCAAATTTGTCTTTACCTCAACCAACCCAAAATGTGAATGCGTCTATACCACCTGCACGCCCAACCATACCCAATTTTCCGCCACCACCACCTAGTGGATATCCTTTTGTCCCACAACCTCAACCCACCGTTGTTAACGGCGGATCCCCATCTGCAGCTCAGTATGCTTCACCTCCTACATTTAACATGGCACCTCCAGCACCCGGACGTACCCCTACCAACCCAGTGGTCATTCCTGATGTTGGTCATACGGTCGAGTTGGAAAAAGATTTATCCACGGGGGAAGGGGGAAATCAACATGTACTAAGCCAGATTGAGGAGAGGCTTAGGGATATGGAAGGGACTAAGGCATATGGTACTATTGATGCTAGTGAATTGAATTTGGTGGATGGATTGGTGATACCACCAAAATTTAAGGTTCCAGAATTCGAAAAGTATAGTGGAACAAGTTGTCCTCATGACCACATCACTATGTATTGTTGAAAGATGGCGGCTTATTCCAAAGATGATAAGATGCTCATTCATTTCTTTCAGGACAGTCTTACCGAGCAACTCGTTGGTATAATAGGCTTGACAGGTGCAACATTCATTCGTGGTATGACTTGGCTCGAGCTTTTATCAGCCAATACCAGCATATGTCTGATTTGGTACTTGATAGGTTAACCTTGCAGAACATGGAGAAGAAGAGTACTGAATCTTTCACTGAATATGCCCAGCGGTGGAGGGACATGGCTGCCCAAGTTCAACCCCCTTTAACTGAAAAGGAGACAACTAGGATGTTTGTTAATACACTGAAAGGCCCATACTACCGCCATCTGTTGTCAGGGGCAACAAAGAGTTTTACAGACATGGTGTTGATTGGGGAAATGGTAGAAAGTGCCATAAAGAGTGGCAAGATTGAAGGGTCTGAGTCTAGTTCAACTAAGAAGAACCAAAACCCTAAAAAGAAAGAGGGAGAAGTAAATGCAACTGGACATGGAGAATACCAACCCAGACCTCGGTATCAATATCGGAATGCATATCAGGGGTATGCACATTATCGATACCCGACCAGTAGTTACTAACAACCTCAAGGTTCATATACTCGTCCACCAACCTCATACCAATACCCAGCTCCTACTGCTAATTATATTGCCTCTGGGCAGCTTTCCAACCTATGCCTACACACAAGCATTCCCTACCCCAAACACTTTAACCCCAAATAGTGGAAACATCCAAAGACAAAATCGACCACCCAGAACCCACATTGATCCCATTCCTTACACTTACACTGCCTTACTCCCTCAATTATTGCAACAAGATTTAGTGCAAAAGCCTCGTGTCACCAGAACCTATACCCCTCCATATCCTAATTGGTATAAACCCAATGAACACTGTGACTATCACAATTGTGCAGCTGGACACTCTACTGAAGACTGCTATGCATTAAAGCTTAAAGTTCAGGACTTGGTGAAGGAGTGAAGACTCAGCTTTAATAAGAATCAACAGCCTAATGTAGGGCAAAATCCGTTACCTAACCATGGGGGAACAACTGTGAACATGGTCAGTAGGGGTGAATACATCAAGAGGTCAGTTGAAGAGATCACAACCCCTATGGTAGTCATCTTCAGGGCTTTGGTCAAAGCCCAAATGGTTCAAAGGAAAAAGTTGGAAACTAAGGATGATTGTTGTTATTGTGGTGAGGTGAATCATGACATACAGTGCTGTACTCACTTCTGTAAAATAGTACAGAGAATGATGGATCAATCTGTGATAGAGTTTTATGTAGAGACTGGGGACTTAGATATGAATGTAGTGGGCGATGGAAGAGAAACAGTGAAACCGTTTGTGGTCTATTATGATGAGCCTCCAAGGCCGAAACCATTTGTGGTTCATTATGATGATCCCTTGAAGTCAAAACCATTTGTTCCCACACCTATTACACCTGTCATAAAGACTCATCCACAACCAAAGCCTTTTGTGGTATATTATGATGAACCACCTAAACCTAAACCTTTTATAGTATACTAGGATGAGAAGCCATCTCCCACACCTGCTTCGCCACTTGTAGTTAATCCTCCCCAACCTTTTTCTTACAAGGATGAGCATCAAGTTCCATGGAATTATGAATATAGCTTTTCTACTATGGAAAAAGTTAGTGAATCGGCGGTCCTGCCAGTGTCTGATGTTGATGGGATTACTAGGAGTGGTAGGATCTATTATTCTGATAATGCTGAAACTTCGAAAGGAAAGGCCAAGGTAGATGAAGGGCCGATAATTGCACAAGATGTGGTGTTGGAGAAGGAAATGGCTAGGGGTGCCAATGTTAATGAGCCCGAAGAATTCCTCAAGATAATAAAACAAAGCGAATACAGTGTGGTAGATCAGTTGAACAAAACTCCAGCTCGTATCTCATTACTCTCATTGCTGTTAAATTCAGTAGCCCACCGAGAATCATTACTAAAAGCATTGAGCCAAGCTTATGTGTCCAAGAATATTTCTATAGTTGACATGGACTATATAGTTTGTAGTATCGGTACATCCAACTATATCACTTTTACAGATGATGAGATACCTTCGGGAGGTAGGGGCATCCCTAAAGCCCTTCACATTACCACCCGCTGTAAAGGGTATACCATGGCCAAAGTACTTATAGATAATGGGTCTGCCTTAAATGTGATGCCTCTTCATTCTCTACAGAAATTACCGATTGACATGTCCCATATGCAGTCAACTAACTTAATCGTCCGGGCATTCGATGGAACTCGGAGAGAAGTGTTAGGCACTATAGAGATTCCTTTCCAGGTTGGTCCGGTCATATTTGAGCTTGTATTCCAAGTTATGGATATCAACCCTTCTCATACCTGCTTGCTGAGCTGATCGTGGATCCATTTGGCCGGGGCAGTTCCTTCAACCTTACATTAGAAGGTTAAGTTCAGAGTAGAAAGGACTATTGTGACAGTGAAGGGGGAAGAGGATATAATGGTAGCTCAATCATCAGATTCTCCATATATTGAGGCAATTGAAGAGGCTCTGGAATGCTCATTTCGATCCTTTGAGATTGCGGAAGTCATGTCTGAGAAAGGCGCAAGCCAAAAGCCAGTTGACTTAGTTGTCCAAAAGAAGCAGATGCGAGAGAAGGGTTGGTCAGATGGGAAAGGATTAGGTAGGAATTTGCAAGGGAAATGTGATTTGATAGATTGGCCCAACCAAGATAACACATTTGGCTTAGGTTTTAGGCCATCTTGGAAAGAGAAGCAGCAAATGAAGGAGAAGAAAAAGAACTGGAGATTGGCTAGATTGGAAGGTAGAAATGTGGAGTGGGGAAGGATGGAGTTTCCTCACATCAGTTAATTTTTTGTCTTAGCTGGATGGGTTAATGTAGGTCAGCATGGTTTGATGACGGCATCAGTTCAATCAGTACAAAGAGCTCTACAAGATGTAGCCATCCAAGTCATCGATGAAGAAAAGTCAGATCAGTTGGACACTTTGATCTTTGAGACTACTGCTGCTATTGAATTGGATAATTGGTTCGTCATGGAAATTCCGGCTGTACTTTCTTTTAGGCAAATGTAATCACTTTGAACTTCTGTTTGTCAAATCGACACTTATGCCTAAGGGTGTTGATAAATATTTTTATGGATGTTTTAAGGCTTTCCTTTTGTTTATACATAATTTGAAACTCAATGACGAATTGATGCATGCTCAGATTTTGATGCAACAGAGTTTACATTGAAAATTTAATTCCTATACTTTCCTCTTAAATACTACCCATTAACTTTCTTTCCTAATTCATTACTTTTTTTATTATGTATCCCTATTCTATTTCTTTGTATATATCCGTTTCAAACCTTCCTTTGTAGGTCCACAGTCAATGAATGCGAAGATAACATGAGCAATGGGCCTGAGTTGGATTTTGAAAGGTCGATTGATACTGGGGAAGTTGATAGTGACGATATTGATGACTCTGATCTACCCGAAGACTTACTGAGATTGGTTGAGCAAGAGGAAAGACAAATATTGCCTCAAAAAGAAACCACGGAGTTGGTAAATTTGGGAATAGAAGGGGATAAGAAAGAAGTGAAAATAGGCACCACTTTATCGGAGGGAGAAAAGCAACAGTTGATCGACTTGCTAAAAGAATATTCAGATGTTTTCGCATGGTCATATCAAGACATGCCAGGTCTAGATCCAGAAATTGTAGTGTATAAGTTGCCGGTCAAGTAAGAATGCAAGCCAGTTCAGCAAAAGCTAAGGAGAATGAAACCAGAGATGCTGTTGAAAATAAAAGAAGAAGTGATGAAGCAGTTAGATGCCGATTTTCTTGAAGTAGCAAAGTACCCAGAGTGGGTTGCTAATATAGTTCTGGTACCAAAAAAGGATGGAAAAGTGCAGATGTGCGTAGATTATCGAGATTTGAATCAGGCCAGTCCTAAGGACAATTTTCCTCTGCCACATATCGACACTTTGATCGATAATACTGCCCGTTATTCTATGTTCTCATTTATGGATGGGTTTTATGGGTATAATCAGATTAAGATGGCACCTGAAGATAAGCAGAAAACAACGTTCATCACCGTGTGGGGGACTTTCAATTACAAAGTCATGTCATTTGGGTTGAAAAATGCTAGTGCTACTTACCAAAGAGCCATGGTGACTTTGTTTCATGATATGATGCATAAGGAGATTGAAGTGTACATTGATGATATGATTGCAAAAGCTCGAACAGTGGATGAGCATATAACCAATTTGAGAAAATTGTTCAAAAGGTTGCAGAAATACAAGCTTAGGTTGAACCCAGCCAAGTGCACATTTGGGGCAACATCTAGAAAGTTGTTAGGGTTTGTGCTTAGTGAAAAAGGGATTGAAGTAGATCCGGATAAGATCAAAGCCATCCAAAACTTGCCACCACCTAAAACCCAGAAAGAAGTCAGAGGTTTTCTTGGGAGATTGAATTACATTGCCAGATTCATTTCACAATTGACTGCTAAATGCGACCCAATTTTCAAATTACTCAAGAAGCGGGATCCGGGGGAATGGGATGAAGAATGTCAGCATGCCTTTGAGAAAATCAAGGATTATCTTACTAATCCACCAGTACTGGTGCCTCCGATACCCGAAAGGCCATTGATCTTGTACCTTACTGTGTTTGAAAACTCCATGGGATGTGTACTGGGGCAGCAAGATGAAAATGGAACGAGAGAACATGCAGTGTATTATTTAAGTAAGAAATTCACAAAATATGAAGCCAAATACTCTCCATTAGAGAAGATGTGTTGTGCATTAGCTTGGGCTGCTCATCGATTAAGGCAATACATGTTGTACCACACCACTTTATTAGTAGCAAAGTTAGACCCCAGTAGATATATATTTGAGAAACCAGGATTGTTGGGAAGGATTGCTCGGTGGCAAGTATTGTTATCAGAATATGATATACAGTATGTCTTCCAAAAGACCATCAAAGGAAGTGCCGTGGCAGAATTCTTGGCAGAAAGGGTTGACGATGATTATAAGCCTATGGAGTTTGATTTTCCTAATGAGGATTTGATGGCAATATTCCAAGTCAGTGAAGAATCAAAAGACAATAAAATGTGGACAATGTACTTTGACGGGGCGTCAAATGCAATTGGCCATGGGATCGGGGCAGTATTGACATCCTCAGAAGGTAATTACTTCCCAGCTACTGCAAGGTTAGATTTTAGGTGCACCAATAATATGGCAGAATATGAAGCATGTGTTCTGGGCATTCAAATGGCCATAGAAAGAAAAGTGGAGACTCTGAAAATGTATGGTGATTCTGCACTTGTGATCTACCAATTAAAGGGAGAATGGGAGACAAGAGATTCGAAGCTAGTCCTTTACCATGATTATATCCAGGATCTTATAAAGAACTTTAAGGAGATTTCCTTCCATCATTTACCTCGAGAGGAGAATCAAGTTGCCAATGCTTTGGCTACGTTGGCCTCCATGTTTAAAGTTGGCACAGACACAGAGATTCCGTTGATCAAGATTGACAGGAAAAGTGAACCGGCGCATTGCATGAGTGTTGAAGAGGTAGAAGACGGCAAACCGTGGTATTATGATATTGTACAATTTCTTAAATACCAAAAGTATCATGATCATGCTTCAGGAAATGACAAGAAGATCATCCGGAGATTATCAACGAACTTCTACTTGGATGAAGAGATCTTATACAAGAAAACCCGAGATCAGGTCTAGTTAAGATGTGTGGCAGCTAAGGAAGCTCAGAGAATTATGAGTGAAGTAGATAAGGGAGTTTGTGGAACTCATGCTAGTGGTCACAAATTGGCGAGGTAGATTATGAGGTCTGGCCATTACTGGTTGACCATGGAATCGGATTGCATTAACTACACTAGAAAGTGCCACAAATGTCAGATTTATGCGGATCAAATTCATGCTCCTCCCAATCCGCTACATGTTATGGCACCTTCTTGGCCTTTCTCGATGTGGGGAATGGATGTTATTGGCCCAATCACTCCAAAAGCATCAAATGGTCACCAGTACATCTTTGTAATGATTGACTACTTTACCAAGTGGGTTGAAGCAGCCTCATATGCCAGTGTCACACAGTCGGTGGTCGCTAAGTTTTTGAAAAACGAAATCATTTATAGGTATGGCCTTCCGGAACAGATTATCTCAGATAATGCTTAGAATTTGAATAGTGGAATGATGAAGGCATTGTGTTCTCAGTTCAAAATTACTCAAAGTAACTCTGTGCCTTATCGACCTAAGATGAATGGGGCAGTGGAGGCAGCCAATAAGAACATTAAGAAGATTGTGGCTAAGATGAGTGAAACTTATAAAGATTGGCATGAAAAGTTACATTTTGCTCTTCTTGCTTATCACACTGCAGTAAGGACATCTACTGGGGCAACTCCTTTTTCACTGGTATATGGAATGGAAGCAGTGGTGCCCATTGAAGTGGAAATTCCATCTCTAAGGGTACTCAGGGAAGTGAACTTGGATGAGGCAGATTGGATCCAAGAAAGATATGATCAGTTAAACTTAATTGAGGAAAAGCGTCTCGCTGCACTTTTCCATAGCCAGTTATACCAGAAAAGAATGATGCGAGCTTATGACAAGAAGGTGAAACCGAGACAGTTCGGTGAAAGGGAATTAGTGCTGAAAAAGATACTCCCAAATCAACTAGATACTCGACGCAAATGGGTGTCGAATTGGGAAGGTCCATATGTTGTCAAAAAGGTCTTTTCTGGTGGAGCTTTGATTTTACAAGAAATGGATGGAAGGGAGTTTCCGAGCCCTATTAATGCCGATGCTGTGAAGAAATATTATGCCTAAAGAGAAAAAGAAATGAGAAGAAATTAAAAAAAATGAAAATGGCAAAAAAGTGAAAAAAAAAGAAAGAAAAAGAAAATGAGAGGTCTAAGTTGAAAACCCGAAAGGGCAGCTTGGATCGACTGGGGGTCGCTTAAGTTGAAAACTTGAAAAGGTGGCTTAAGCTGGAGGAAGAGAAAGGTATAAGCACAGCATTTCAATAAGCTAAACCAATTCTCAGTGGGTCTAATTGGGGCAAGATCGGATCACTCAATAGACTGAATTGTCAATGACGTTGGTACTGGCAGCCGATCAAGAGAACTCAGATCCCACATGCACATGTTTCTAAGTATTCATTGTCGGGAGGTACCTTTATCCTTCCTATAATCTTTGATTAATGTATACTGTTTGTTTCAAATTGTACAAACCTTGTCTATCTTGCTTGAGTTTGAATCAAATGGATTGACTGTTTACTTTGGTCTCGCTTCTTAACTACGCAATGAAATTTTTATTGTTGATTTATCCTATGTTTGCATTAAGATGGTTCATGAATTTCAAAATATGTATAAACAAGTGGAAAACAAAATATGTATGGAAATGCTCATTTTTCATTCAAAGGTATTGAGCTAGGTTTGACGAACAAGATGTCGAGAGAAGGTCCTCAAAAGGAAAACTGAAAGCCAAATTACTAGTAATGTGCAGTAGTATCAAAGTTTTGGGTTGAGAAAAGCTTTGATGCACCTAAGATTTATCAAGTCAGAGCAGATGAAGAGATGTTTGAATTTACCAAAGGATTTCATGTTACCAGCAATGTGGATCAGGAGGGTATTAAAACCTGTCATCAAGCATGGAACATTTCATACATCATAACATGATAGCATTAAATCTTCATCAAATATGCCTATCATTTATCCATTTTTTTGATTAGGATAGGATATAAGCATCTTTTACAGGTCAAAGGAATGTTCGACAGTCCATATCTCAATGCAATGTTTCCCTTACATGCTCACCGCAGTACTTTATTTTTCATTGCATCGTTGCCCTCTCAACGAGGTCTTTGCAAATTTGTTTATCTTGCATTGCTGCCCTCTCAACGAGGTCTTTGCAAATATGTTTATATTGCATTGTTGCCCTCTTAATGAGGTCTTTGCAAATTTGTTTATCTTGCATTGTTGCCATCTCAATGAGGTTTTTGCCAAACTCTTTTTCATTGCATTGTTGCCCTCTCAACGAGGTCTTTGCAAATATGTTTATCTTGCATTGCTGCCCTCTCAACGAGGTCTTTGCAAATATGTTTATCTTGCACTATTGCCCTCTCAACGAGGTCTTTGCAAATATGTTTACCTTGCAATGTTGCCCTCTCAACAAGGTCTTTGCAAAATTATTTTTCATTGCATTGTTGCCCTCTCAACGAGTTATTTGCAAATCTGTTTATCTTGCATTGTTGCCCTCTTAACGAGGTCCTTGCGAAACATTTTATTTTCCATTAATACCCATTCAACGAGGTCTTTGCAGAAACTTTTTGTTCTAATAATAAAAGTAGCGTCTACATCTTTGCATATTTCCTGATTCTCTAGAAGCAAGCACTTCTAGATGCTCAAGAAATATGCCAAGAGGGGCAACTGTAGACACTATATTTTCACTTTATTATTTCATTTTATATCAATTCTTATTTTTTATATTTATATTTTCATTATTCTTATTTTTAATTCTATTATCAATTTAATTTACATTTTTTTTTACTTTTTATTGGGTCCTGAGTGCTTAAGATTTGCTTGGGTAAATTTTGGACTACTTATCAATTGGAATTAAGGGTTCAATTTTTATTAAAAAAGGAATTTGGGATTACAATAATAAAGCCTAATTCATCAAGGTTACAAAGCCTAAACATTATATATATATATATATAGATATCTCACAAAAATATAATATAAAAAAACAAAAAAAAAACGAAAAATGCGATTGAAAAAAAAAGAAATTTATGATTGGGGAGGAGAGCACGTCTCTTCCTCCCTATTGGCTGCTTTGTTTTTCTACTTAAAGAATCAATAAGTGGTCAGATAAGGCCATATTTAGTGTATATTTAGTAGTTGATTTAGTTTATATTTGAGCACTTTTATGGCTAGATTTATATATAATTCTTTATATTTTCTCATATTTGATTTATTTGTTTGTAGGTATTAATTTGGAGCTTATTTCATGGAAAACAAGTGATTAAAGACATCAAGATATCAGCTTTGTGATTGCCACATGGTCTTGAGCAAGTCAACGTGAAGGCCAATTGATATTTTGTTAAGATGGGAAAGCTCACATAAAGTCAACAAAAGACAGCCAAGAAAATAGCCAAGTAAAGGACTACTCCCGCGCGGTATTCGACTATGTCCCGAGCGAGAGACGTTGTTCTCTGGCCGGAATCAAGTTGGCTGGGCTTGTGTGACGTGGCCAAAGAGTCCAAGTTCAATTAGGACTAAACTTATTTTCCAAGCAATCTTATGTAAATTACTAGTATAAATACTCATCCTAGGGTTCTCCTAGGATGTCTTGGATTTTATATCTTAGACCTTATTATTTTATTTTATTTTTATTTTGTTCTTATTTTATTTTATGAGTAGCTAGTTCCCTAGTTAGGGTTAGGGATATAGCTTGTTTGGATTTTTAATTATCTATGCATATTTTGATTATTTGATGATTGAATTTATTCTTCTTGTTCTTAATCTTGAATTTATGCTTGATCACCATAGACTCACTCTTAGGAATTGTATGAAGTACTGAAAGGAAAAGTATGATCCGTGCACTAGGAGAATAAACATTCTAGAGTTAGAGATAGAGATATCCTAAACTAGGGTGATAACTTATTGATTACTTATGCTTAATGAGTTTGATTAGGTTGAATTGCGCATCGAGAGATGGTAGTTGCTTAATTGAATATACCTTTGTACCTTGAGAGAGGACATAGATGCATTAGTGTAGTCGTTATTTCAACTAGAATAATTAGATTTACATGATAATTAATTATTCCTTACAAGTGAACCCCAAAGCCCTAATGTTTTCTTATTTATTAATTTTCTCTTTATTTAATTAGCTGTTTTAATTATTTAATTTCTTGTTTGATTTAATTTAATTGTTTTTTTTAACTAGAATTAATTAAATTAGTGAATATTAGTCTTCGTGGGAACGATATCTTGGAATACTGCATTTTCTATACTATCTCGATTCTGTGCACTTGCAGATTAAGGCAACCATGGTCTCTCTCCCCATGGCTTTTTTCCCGGATGCCTCCAAAGACAATGGGATGGAGCCAAAATTTAAAGAGCAACAGGAGAGTTGTTGGGTGCATGGTCTGAAAATTAGCAGGTGCGCAGGGAATGGGCATGGTCTGAAAATTAGCAGGTGCGCAAGGAATGGGCATGGTCTGAAAATTAGAAGGTGCGCAGGGAATGGGCATTTTGCCTGGTTCAATCTCAACCCTTCAACAAGTTTAGGTACGAGCAAATCACAGCCATAAGATCAAGGTTTTCTCTCTATAAGATACAGCTACGGTAACACAAAGGAAAGGAGGAGGGGGAAGGGACCAGTGTTCCTCAGCAAAGTTCTTTTAGAGTCATTAGCAAAGGGAGGACAGGAGCAAGAGATTTTTTTTAGAGAGGGTGGCGGAGACTTAAGGTTTTGAGGAAGAGAAGAAAACGGAGAAAGTGAGAAAAAGAGAAAGCTTTCGGGTTTAAAAAAAAAGAGTTAGCAGCTAAGGAGAAGGCTAGGTAACGCATAGGGAACCAAAAAGTAGCAGCCATTGTTGACCTTGGAGAAAAAATAGTCCTAGGGAAAGAAGAAGAAACGTGTAGAAGAAAGAGCAAAGGGATAAGAGACTAGGTTCAAACACTATTTGGGTATAAATTTCTAAACTCTGAACTTTCACTCTCTTTCGATTGGATTATATTATTAGGTTCCGATGAAAGTTGGATGTTTTGAGTTTCTTTTGGTCTTTATATTTTGATCCTTACCCTAAAATGAAAAGAAAATTCCTACTTGTGTTTACTGTTCATGTACTTTTGCCTCCACATGGCTCTTTTGACTAATAAAATAAAAGATAAGAATGGTTCCTTTTGACTAATCCAAGGAAAATAAAAAAGTTGGTTCCTTTATTTTTAGTGTTCATACGTTGGGAGCATGTCTTCATGTCACAAAAGTCAAAAAGGTTAAGAATTTGATGAAATTTGCATGCCCATATTCATAAGATCATTCTTTACTTATATCTTTGCATTCTACTCATATCATGTCTCATTCATGCTATAAATTATCATACCCATGCATTTAAATGCCATCTCATGTATTTTAGGTTGTGGTCATATCAACTAATTTTGTTTATGTCTTGATAATTAATATAGTTCCATATTCATGTCCATCAATTTTAGTTACATACCATGATAATCTAGGTTACATGCTTAACTTTATTTATTTATTCATTTTTTTAGGATTATGCTAGGTAGCCAATTTCATAATCATACATTTTCACTTCATTTCGTACTAATTGCATTTTATTTTTGTTCATGCCAATGTTAGGAAGTTAGTTTCACGCCCATGTATCATCCATTTTAAAAAAATGTTATAAAAAGACAAATGGTTTTATTAATCTCAAGAAAGAAGGATAATAATAGTTTGAAGGGATTTGCTTTATATTATTAGTGTTATGAATTAATTACTTGCTCAATTAAGTATAGTCAATTAACCAAGGATTATTTTTCAAGGAGTCGTGGCGGCGAGTTTCTTGGAAAATTCTTCGAAAATTACTTATAAATTTTCTCGTGACGGCGATGAAGATTTATAAGTAATTTTCAAACCAATAAGTCATAAAAATGGGTAAATAAGATAATATAAAAATTATTAGTTAATCAATGAAAATTCAACCTTTCAAAGGAATCCATTTTTTTTTTAAAATAATAATGGTAATAAATAAAAGGATACTTTCTCAGGTAATCGTGGCGGCGATTCTCCTAGGAAAGTCCTCTAAAAAACGGCTTATAAATTCCATCGTGGTGGCCTTGAGAATTTATGCTTAATTTTCAGATATAAAATTAAAATAATAATAAAATTTTTGTGTTAACAAATTAAAGTGGGCTTAATGGCTAAAGCTTCTAAGTAATTCATGAATTTAAAATTTTTTCAAGTTAGTGGTTATGAAAGAGGTACATTCTCGGTGAATCGTGGTGGCGAGCTTCTCGGGAAACCCTCCAAAACTATTTATAAGTTCCATCGTGGCGGCAATGAGAATTTATAAATTTTTTAAAATAAAAGATAGATGTAATTAAAAAATTAATTAGTAAAAAAACTCATGTATTGATTAATTCATATAATAAAATAGACTTAAGGGCTAAATCTCTAAACAATATAATTTTTTTCTTTTTTTTTTTGTGATTGTGAAAAGACACTTTCCTGATGAGTTGTGGTGGCAATTCTTTCGGGAATTACTCTAAATCTAAAAACCTCCTTCAATTTCATCGTGGTGGCGATGAGGGTTTATAAGAGATTTTCAGACACATAGTCATTAATTTAAGAGACTAATTAATAAAAACAATAAAAAAACAAAATTTTATTGGTGATTATGAAAGGATATTTTCCTCAAGAGTCGTGGCAGCGACTCTTTCGGGAAGTACTCTGAATCTAAAGGTCTCCTTAAATTTCATCGTGGCGGCGATAAAGGATTATAAGAGATCTTCGGATACATAGTCATTAATATAAAAAAAATATTTACATAATAAAACAGAGAAGATGAAAAGTAATAATAATAACGCTAATAATAATAACAACAATAATAAGATTTTTTTCATTTTTTTTCTCCATAATTAATGATGGTGAAAGGATATTTTCCTAAACATTCGTGGCGGCGATTCTTTCAAAAAATACTCTGAGTTTAATGGCGATGATGGCGATGATTATTTATAAGAAGTCCTTAAGCACATAATCATTAATTAATCAAGAAAATTCTAAAACTAAAAATTCCACAAAATAAAAAATAAATACAAAGGAAATAAAAATTTTCAATAAACTATTGGACCCTTTTTTTTAATAAAAATAAAAATAAAAAATAAAATAAAACTTAAATGAAAAGAAAAAAGGAAAAAAATTAAATGAAGAATACAAAAAAAAGGATTAATTAAATAATGGGCATTTATGGGAATTGTGATGGCAATTTCCTTAGTAATTATTCTGGGGTAATTTTGAATTGAATTAAAAAATAAAAAAATTGGAAAAACGAAAATCAAAAGGTGAAAAATAAAAGTTTTAATTATTAATCTTTGTTGAGGCCTAATTAATACTGAACTAATCGGTATCGTCACTTGCCGGGCGTTGTGGGGATGCTAATCCTTCCCCACACGTAACTGTACTCCCGAACCCAGTTCTGTCTGTTCCGTAGACCGGGACCTATCTATCTTAATATGCCATTTAACGGCCAATGTTATGTTAGATAGACTCTTAATAGGTGACTAACCGCACCTAAACAAAAATGGTTAGTGGTGACTCCATACATTTCGTAAAGTCCCAAACTCGTCGTTTTCGGCAACGTTACCACAATCTTGATATAAATTAACCTATTCCATAACTTTTGAAATCAAGTATTTACGAATGTGGTGAACTTGATTGAAATTGGTATATTTATGGTTGATTTTGATAATGGACCAGATGGCCAAATAATGTATGACCTAATTATGCTATTTTATGTAATAGTTATGGTGGATGAAATGTTAGTCACTGTAGTGACGCTTCTCACAGTCCGACCTTGTGGAGGTGAGGTGAGTAAGCGGATGACTCCCACATGAAACAGAGTGTTGCAGAGGTTGATTATGCACACCATTGTTGCGATTATTTAATCCATGTGGGTGTACAATGGACATAGCTACATACCACCCATGGTGAAGGCCCATGCCAAGATCGATGATGGGCATCTTACTGAGTTAAAGAAAATGTCAAATTTTCCTCAACGGGCTCTAGCCCCATTCCGATTGGGTGTGGGTTTGAGTATGGTTTTTGGCAAGCCCAAAGGATAAAATAAATCCTTTTAAAAATTTATTGTTTACTCTTATTCAATATCAAATTATGCAATTTTGAAATAATCGAACTAATTTTTGAAATATTGGATATGTGGATTTCTAATTTCTAAGAATTTATGTGCCTTATCTTATTTGCTTAAAACAGCCTTGGTAAGGGCAAGGGACTTGGATGCATGTTAATGCAAGATAAAAGGGTAATTGCCTACACTTCTTGACAATTGAAACCGAACGAGGAGAAGTATCTAGTGCATGACTTGGAGCTTGCAGTCATAGTCTTCGCCTTGAAGATTTAGGGCCATCATTTATACGGTGAAACATGTTGCATCTACGTCAATCACAAGAGCCTAAAAAATTTCATGAGTCAGCATGATTTGAATATGAGGCAAAGGCGATGGCTAGACCTTATCAAGGATTACGATCTTGTCATTGACTATGATCCCAACAAAGCAAACGTGGCGGCAGATGCCTTGAGCCGGAATGTAGTTACTCCTTTGGCAACAATTAGAGATGTCCACCTGCCAAAGTTAGTGGAGCTTAGGTCAACTGGAGCTAGATTGGCATATGACATCCACGATGGTGCATTGATTGCCCAAATTCTAGCTAGGTCGATGCTAGATGATCGAATTCGCAATCTCCAAACTTCCGATCTGAGATTGCAGCAAGAGCTTCAGAAGTTGCAGTTGGGTGAACAATCTGAATTTTCAATTTGAAGTGATGGAATTCTACTATTTAGAAGCCGATTTTGCATGCCGAACCACCTTGACCTTAAAGGTATTATTCTTCAGCAAGCTCATTCTTCTCCATTTGCCATGCACCCAAGCAGCACCAAGATGTATCGAACCATCAAAGATCATTATTCGTAGCCTGGAATGAAGAGAGAAGTTACTGAATTTGTGGCCAGATGCCTAACTTGCTAGCAAGTGAAAGCGGAACGTTGGAAAACTTTTGGGACACTTCAGCCTCTACAGATTCCCGAATGGAAATGGAAGCACATGACCATGGACTTGTGACTCGTTTTGCGTGTATCAAATGTGGACTTGATGCCGTATGGGTGATCGTGGACTGACTCACCAAGTCAGCACACTTTCTGCCAGTAAGCATGAGATGGAGTATGAATCAATTTACGCAGCTTTACATGAATGAAGTGGTTTGACTCCATGGAGTTCCAGCTTCCATAGTTTCAAATCGAGATCCGAGATTCACTTCACAGTTCTGGAGCAGTTTTCAGCAAGTAATGGGAACTCAACTCCGTTTCAGTACAGCCTTCCATCCACAGACCGTCGGCCATTCGGAGCGCACCATTTAGATATTGGAAGACATGTTGTGAGCATGTATGCTCAAGTTTACTGGTGGATGGGACACCTACCTATCTTTAGCGGAGTTTGCATACAACAACAGCTACCAATCTAGTATTGGTATGGCTCCATACGAAGCCCTGTACAGAAAGAAGTGTAGAACCCCATTGTACTGGGATGAAGTGGAAGAAAACCGAATCTTCAACAAGGTAGGGATTGAATTCACCACTGAGAAGGTCAAATTCATTCGGAAGTGACTTAAGGCAGACCAAGATTGAGATCAGAAGTACGCGCAACGAAGAAGAACACCTTTGGAATTCCAAGTGTTGAGATTAATTCTTTTTGAAGGTCTCTCCTTGAAAAGGCATTATCAGATTCTGTAAGGCTGTAAAGTTGAATCCGAGGTACATAGGTCCATTCCTTATCACTGAACGGATTGGACCAATGGCATATCGCCTGGACTTGCCACCTGACATGGCCAGAATACACGATGTATTTCATGTATCCATGCTTCAGAAGTATGTATTTGATCCATCACAAGTTCTTCAGACTCCACTAGTGAAGCTAAAGAAGAGTCTGAACTTCAAGGTTCGACCTATAGCCATATGGGATCGACAGACTCGATCCTTGAGGAACAAATCGATTCCTTTGGTGCTAGTATTGTGGAAAAGCTCGTAAATCGAAGAGCAAACATGGGAGCCCGAGAGCGATATAAGACGTGACTTCCCCCACCTATTTGAGGATTAGTTTAATGCAATTTCGTGGATGAAATTTTGTAAGGGGGGGAGTTGACACATCCGAACCTAGTTTGCACATGTCAAGTTGTAAAACTGTATATATAGTTGTAAGCCAAGTGATGAATTGGAACTTGCTTTGGACATTTTGAACTTTTAGCTCAATTTTGAGCTTAGAAAACCTAATTTGTAGTCCGGAGTCGATTGGGTACACTATGGTTCGAAAATCGAGGTAAAAGGGACGAGTTGACTAAAAGTCAACTAAAAAATGTTGACTCCGATACTAGACCTGGTCGGATCCGACGCCAGACCCGTTATAATTACATGGGGGCTCGGTTGCCAGAGACCCCCATTTCCACCATTTCTCTTCTTCTCTTCCATTTCTCCGAATTCTCTCAACTCTTCACCAAATTAATCTCTTCAATCCACCTTCAAACACTCTACTAATCATCACCACCAACTTCTTTAGTCTCCAAGAAGATCAATAACATCAAATTCACCATGCCTTCTTCAAATCTCCAAACTTGCCAATTTGGAGTCATTGTGCTCTTTGGCCTATATCTTCCAATCCAACCATAGGCTTTGGCTGATTTCTTGGTATGTTGTTCTAGATTCCTTAACTTTAAGCTTCAATTTGACTACTTACTTGCCTAATTTCATTGATTGAGCTAAGAGAAATGTTGAATTGAAGACCAAAATTCATTTTTGCTCAAGAATACTTGCAGCCTTAGACTTTTGATCCAAAATTCTTGTATGATCAGTTGTTTAATTCCATTTTTGAAGCTATAGCTTCTTAGTTTAAGTGCTTAAGATTGAGTATCTCAAATTTCATGTGAATTCATGGAGAATTGAGGTCAAACCGAGCTTGGGAAGATGGGTGGCCAAATCTCGACTGGACATGCCTAGGTTCGACGCCAGACATGTCTAGGTTCGGTGCTGGACTCACCAAATTTCGGAAATTTTCTCCAAATCAGCCACTTCCACGAGGGAGTGAGCCTTGGCCGTGCCAGAGCTACACTATAGCAAGGGCATTTTGGTCATTTTACAACCCTAGACCCCAATCAACCATAATTGACTTCCGGACTTGTCTAATTTAGTTCCGAGACCCTGAAAACCCTAATTAGGTCATGTTGTGATGTTTGATTATTAGTCGAATACCTTTATTAATCAAATTAGATTTCAATTTGATTATTTAGGTACGTGATAGTACGAGATCGACCGGTAGCATTTGAGCTAGGGCATTCGAGGGCATTATTCAGGAGTCTACAAATCTCCCTTATTTGTGAGTGGCTTGGATTATAGTGGTTGACCACTAAGGGTCACCCGATTTTCTAATTGCTTTATTAACTGTTTTATTAAATGTTTATAACGTTAAGGGATATAAATTGTCCACCCTCACACACAAGTTTAAAAATAGATTTAAGGGTGGGTTTTCAAAAGAATATATAAAATATTATTATTATGTTTTATTGATGATATGACCCCTGGGAGGTGAGTGATTGAGAGGTCCTCGGTGCTCCAATTTGAGGGAGCGTGTGGACCGAGTGGAAGACATGCAATGAAGTAGCCGTGGACTGCCTTTTGAGGGGCAAGGTGAGTGGAGTCCCTGGGAGAGGCGCGTAGGGAAGTTTGCCAGGGCTCGATGTAGCTGTGTTCCACCACAGCGTCAGCAACGTCAAGGGAACGGGCCAAAGAATAAAAGAAAAGGATTTTGAGATGTGACTTTAGCCTTTGACAGTCCAACGAGGCACCCAAGTGCACGAGTGTACCTTTGGGACGATTTCAGATGGTAGCCCATTTACGAGATTTGTTATTTGTTTTGGCGTAGGATTTCATATAATTTCATAAAATGGTTTATTAAAAGAGTTTTGGATTATTTCATATCCCCAGCTTGAGGTGATCGGTCATTATAACTGAGTCCCTCATTGGGTACATATATATTTGTACTCACACCATTCACTTATTTTTGTCAGGTCATCAGGCTTCGGACGACGAGCGTGCCGGTGGACAGTGATCCGAGTATATCACCAACTGGCATGATTTTTTAGGTTCCACGTAGATCCCTTGTGAATCCTGGCTTTGGACTAGTATTGCATATTATTATATTATTATTTCTTTCGCTACATATTTACACCGTAAAACATGCCACATTTATTATATAAATATTTTATGATATTTTCTATATTATTTTCTTATATGTTTTCATATCTTGCTCGAGTACCCCTCATTTATGCCTTGTACCATCATCTCAAGGTGGTATGGCAGTTGTCACGTGGCCAAGCCCTCGGGTTGGGGCGTGACATGACCCGCCCGGGCCGGCCACGTGGCAACCGCCACACTACCTCGAAGTATGTGTCTATAGCTAATCATCCGGGGCACCGCAAGGCTTGAAATAGATATCATTGCTGCAAAACAAAACTAAAGTTTTTATTAGAAATCATTTAATAAAACATGTACTTTATAAGCAACACCAGTGGATTAATTTAAAAGAATACCTACGCAACGGAAAACTCCTAAGCCTAAGCCACCGACGTCTCCTAGTGAGCCTCCGTTCTATTTGCTGACCCAGTACGTGGATCTACATCCATCCACATTGGATACAGGTGAGTGACACAGGTTCAATGAATCCCCATCAGGTTAGGGAAAACATGGGTAATCCAAAATATAGTAAAATTTAAAATGCAATAAATAACTTTGTTTTCAAAATCTCTTTTATAATTCTCCAAACGAGAATTTGATTTAAAACCTTTAAAATAAATATATACTAAACGGGTTGGCATCTAAGACACTGAAGGCACGACTGGCCGGTCGTATGCCTTACTGTACCGAGGGCTATCTCTTTTCTCTTTAAACACACTTTCAGAATTTTTCTTTCATTAGCCTATTCCCTCGGTGGTGGCCAGCTGTGGTGGAACACAGCTCTGGAGCCCTGGCGAGCTTCCCTAGGTGCCTCTCCTAGGGTTCCGTCTCACCGTGCCCCTCGATAGGCGGTCCACGACTGAGAATCAAGCATGCTTCTCTAACTCGGTCCACGCTCCCACATATATTGGAGCCCCGAGGAGCCACTCAATTACTTATCTCGCATCCCATCCATATATTTCTCATAAATATAAATATAAATATAAATATATATTTAAAACATGTAAATACACACACAAGCCTTTATATTTCTTTAAAATCATCCCACCCTCTAAGTGGGTGTATCACGAAATAAAAGTATGTCAGGTGGATTACCCTTATCCCAAAACATTTGTAAAACCTTTAAAAATAATTCATCTTTTGAAAACATTTTGCCCTAGTGGCTAGGCACTGAAATCTAAGCCACTCACAGTATTGGGAGGTTCGTATACTCCCAAGTGCTCCATGTAGCTCAACCTCCGGAGCATCGCCGCATTCGATTCACCCGGAGCCCTAGTACATGGAAATATACGTTAGCATTCATAATTAAATTTATGAATGCACCTACGAGGATCTAGCATGACCTAAGACTAGACTTGAATGTGATTTGGGGCTTAGAAAAGTGTTCTGGAGGTTTTGGGGCTAAAATCGGACTCTAGACGAAAAATTATCAAAATGCCCTCGGAGTCCCGTGGGCCCCACATCCAGATTGGGTTGGGCCTCACATTGGTTGGGCCAAGTTCTACGTGAAATTGGGCTCAAAAAGCCCTCCTACGGGATATTTATGCATTATAATGACATAATATATAAATATCTAAAATATATTAATATAATATATAAATATCTTAAATATAATAATACAATATAAAAATATCTAAACAGGGACTCGATTGGCCTGTTTCTCGGTCGGTCTCTCCCTCGGTTTTCGCACTCATTTCTCCTCCTTTCGACGTACAAACTTAGGCAGGCGATCCTCATGGCATCCATGACGGATCCGCCGAGGCAGAAACGAGAAACATAGGTCCAATTTCCGTAAAACCGAGATTTAGCCTAAATTGACTAAATCTCCGATTTACTCTCACTCGGTTCATAGAAATACGTGAAAACGGAGTATGACGTAGATTAAGGTGAGTACTATAACATACTAAAAACTCACCTTATTTCACTGGCCTGATATCTGCCAATTTGAGTTTTAAAAGTTAAACCGATCAAAAGCTGGAAACAGAGATCTACGCTAAACCGATGCATGGAAATGCGTGCAAACTTAATATAACGTAGATCGAGGTGAGTAGAATAACATACTGGAAACTCACCTTGTTTTGCAAGCCGGTTTGTCCGGATCTATCAATTTTCCAAAATGCCTCCGTTTGGCTCCAGAGAGAAAAAGAGAAAAAGAAAGAAAAAAGAAAAAGAGAAATGAAGGAAAAAGCTTCGGCCCTCCCCTATTTATAGGGTAGCCCGACACCGGGTCTACTCGGGCCTCGGGTCAAACTTTTTTCCCTTTTTCAACTTTCTTTTATTTCCACCCGTTGGCTAAATCCTTTGATTTCTTGTGCCAACGGGGCCCATAATAAATTTCTAGGGACTTAATTGGAGGTCTTTTTGGCATTTACTAATTTCCACGCATGGTTAATTACTTTATCTTTCAACTTCGTCTTATCCTAATTTGAACTTCTCTTCTTAATTAGACACATCCGGACCGACGTATTGTTCACTTAATACGCCGTCTTATACTATTCCGTTTGTACGAAAAAGTCGTATTAGGTCCGGGTGTGTCATGACATCTGATGTGTGGAGATTGTGTTTTATTGCTCTTTGGTTTCTGGATTTTTGTACTGTGCTTCATGTTGTATTCTATTTTACTCATCTCATTAGTCATAAACTTCTCTTGCTTTTCAAAAAAAAAAGTTTGAATACATTGTTAATTTTTCAAGGGTACAAGGTAATTACACATTCGGTTTTCATACAGAAACTAGGCAGTTTTCAAGTTTCAACCATGTATAACAATGTGGAGTTCCCTAATACTATAGGAAAAATCATTTTCAATGGAGAAAAATTCAATTTGTAACTTTGCTTATATCTATGAAAATGCCATTGGACATTGTGACATTCTTTTCTTTACTTTTTTTCTCCAACTTAGAATGTTTAGAAAATTAACGTAATAGCTTTGAATATTCTTAGACACTCTTAAAAAGATAACTGGGTGGTTGGAAATGTCATTTATACCCTCGGTGTGCTGTACGAAATTTTTGAAAAATAATACAAAAGGTTAACTTTTACCTCCTAGGTCAAAATTTATCCTAGATATTTAGGAGTCTACTTTCTCAAAATGGGAAAAATTTCACTAGGTAAAAGTTATTCTTATTTTCACTAAGAATACATCTATACAGATGCTAAATACGAAAACCCTTATCACATAGTCTACGGCTCCAAACCAAGCAAGTTTAATGCCTAGCCTCTAGTTAGCTAGTTTTGGAGCCATAGACTAGTGTCATAGAATTTTCATGTGTGAATGTGTTCTTAATAGAAATAAAAACAATTTTCACCTAGTACAATTTTTTTCATCTTAAAGAATTAAACTTTTCCTTCACTAGAACATGTTTTGACCCTAGAAGTAAAAGTCTACTTTTTACGTTATTTTTAAAAAATTTACGTACCACCCTTCGAGAGTTATTTGTCTTTTACAAACAGCGTAGGAAAATTCGTTAGTGAGTCAAATGACTCCTTGAAGCTATTGTAGTATTTTTCTGAACATCGCAAGTTAGTGAAAATATTGCAAAACAAAAATGTTGCCATTGTAATGGTATTTTCGTAAATAATTGCAAAATTTCAAATTGAATTTTTCTTCGTTGATAATGATTTTTCCTACAATATTAGAGGGTTCCCTACTATTATACACTATTGAAACTTGAAAACTGCTTAGTTACTGTGTAAAATCTAATGTATAATTACCATTTTACCCTTGAGGAACTTTGGAGTGCATTCCAACACCGTAGAATGCACTTCTCTAAGCTGTTTATGCAATACTTGCTTCGTGAATTTAATTTTTGCTAGACCATGCCATACGTTAGCTAATGTTAAATAGGGAGAATATCTTAGAGTTAGTTGGACAATTAGAAATTTTAGTGAAAAATGAGGAAGAAATTCGAAGTCATATAACTTACAAATGGTAAGGAGTTTGAAAATTCTATGACGCATAAAATAGTTTGGCAGAGGTTGAAAAATAATTTGGGACATTGTAAAAGGTTATGGATACCTTATGGATTGACTAAGGACATAAATGGAATTTTTAAAATTTTTTGGGGGGCAAAATGGTACTTGGGCGTAAAATGGTCATTTTGTCATAAGATTTTTTGGTCATGTGGCCATATAAAAAGGCCATGGCTGGTCATTGTTCTTGAAAATGCAAGAACATTTCTTAATTTTTCTTCCTTTTTCCTTTTTGAATCAAAATTACTTCCTACCTTGATTTCTCCAATTTTAATCCATAAAACCCCCACAAGTTTATAGTCACATTGAAGCTCTCAACAAGCTCATCAATAGCTCTCAATCAATTTTGAAGAATTTGAGCTTAGTCGGAAGTAATTTGGAGAGAAAAGATTAAAGTTTATGTCGAAGTTGGACAACCCATAAGGTAAGCATGGTTAATTTTGAATTATGTTGTGGATTTTGGCATGCTCATCATGGATATTACGTCAATTTTGTATCAAATGTGGATTATGTATATAAAATTAAGGAAGAAAGGAATTGCCATGTTATGGATCTAGATTCATGAAATTTATGTGCCAAGAGAAGTTTACAAGTTGAATTAGAATAACGTGGGAGGCTTGAATTTGCCAAAAATTGATCTTGGAAGGTGTCAAATGAGCAAGATGTAATATAGAATGATTAAGCCGAAATTTCCAAGAGAAAAATGTAAGATTTCAATTTTACAAAAATTTAATTAGTTTAATTGTATTATTGGAGTAATTTGTGTGTAAATGTGAAAATAGAAATTTTGGAGACAAACAAATATTGATTTGATGAAATTTGGGAACATTGGCCGAAATTTTCAAAGTATAAATGGTATTGGTTCCTTGTGAGTTTGAATAGAAATTGATGAAGGATATATATATATAGATATATATGAGTGCGTGTGCGTGTGTGTGTGTGTGTGTGAGAGAGAGAGAGAGAGAGAGTGTGTGTGTGTGTGTGTGAGCTAGTTAAGGAGAAAAGAGAAATAAAAAAATTTTAGTAGTTAGTCTTGCATTATATGCACATAGGTTAGATTAGAACTTATGCGATATTTAGTAGTTCACGTCTAAACATTGAAGTGTATCCAACATTCAGTGTTTTAGTAACTGCACAAGCTAAAGGAAAGGAAATCACGGACGAAGACCAAGAACAAATCAATTGCCAAGAATAGTGAGTGGGACTTATTGGACCTAAATTCAAATGTGAATGAATTAAAAATATTTCACTATTTAAACTAGTTTTCAAATATAAAGGCTTAGCTTTCTTGAATTTAAATTGATTTGCGATAATTGCTTTTGCTTATAAATTTGGAATGTCAATGATCTTGATATAAATTAACCTACTCCATAACTTTTGAAATCAAGTATTTATGAATGTGGTGAACTTGATTGAAATTGATATATTTATGATTTATTTTGATAATGGGCCGGATGGCCAAATAATGTATGACCCAATTATGCTATTTTATGTCATAGTTATGGTGGACGAAACGTTAGTGAATGCAGTTGCACTTGTCACGATCCAACTTTATGGAGGCAACGTGAGTAAGCAGATGACTCTTACATGGGATGAAGTGTTACAAGGTTGATTGCGTACACTATTGTTATGATTATTTAATCCCTGCGGGAGTAGAGTTGACATAACCACATACCACCGTGGTGAAGGCTCACGCCAATGTCGAGAATGGGCATTTTGATGAGTTAAAGAAAAATGTTAAATTTTCCTCGACCAGCTCAAGCCCCATTTTGGCCGGGTGTGGGTTTGAGCATGGTTTTTGGCAAGCCCAAAGGGAAAATAAATCTTTTTGAAAATTTATTATTTACTCTCATTCAATATGAAATTATGGATTTTTGAAATAATTGAACAACTTTTTTGAAATATTGGATACGTGGATTTCCAATTTCTAAGAATTTATGTGCATTATCTTATTTTTCTAAAAACAGGCTTGGTAAGCCAAAAATAAAATAAATTAATTTCTATAGTTTGTAATTTACTACTTATTTTCATTTATTATCAAGTTATGAAAATTTTGAGTTTTGGCCTAAATTTTCTCCTTTTTTTTGGAATAAGAAACCATTTATGTACAAACAAAACAATAATTAAATATTTTCATGAGTTATTGAACATTTCTAGTTTATGACTTTAAGTTTATATATATATTCACTTTATTTGTTTAAGAATTGGTCTCATTCCACTCACTGAGTATAATCCATATACTCACCCCATTTTTTTAAAATCTATTTTCAGGAAAATATATTGTGCATAAAAGGTAAATTGCTAGGCATTAAGACTCAACTCCGGACTTCCCTTCGTAAGTCTGTATGACTTATACACTCTTACAATTGGATCCACTGGCATAGTTTAAACTACTTCTAAACTTTCTTTTGTTCCTCTTTTTCAATTTCAAAGATGGTATTGTAATATATAGAAATTACATATGTTTTGTTTATAAAAATAATTGAAAAGAGTTTTTTTCAACTTTTATGACTTTTGATATACATGTATAAATGTACATGGATATGTAGATTTTATAAAACAAATATTTCCATTCAAGCTTTGAACTGTATGAAAATTTTAGAATTTTATTTTTCATCTTGCGTAACAAGCTATACTTGATTTACTAAATGGGTTAAATATGCTATAAGCCTTGCGAGCTTCCAGTTGTGAGCGAAGCGCGCCGTTCACAATTCGGGGCACATAGCGATTGTCACATTCTCGACCTTTAGATAGAGTTGTGACACCCATAATTATGCCAACTACCCGTATTAATTTCTCGCTCCATTTATAACTTGTGTAAGCCTTAAATGACATCTAACTAGGTCATTATACCCTACTTGCTTAAGGAGATTACATTATGGCATAATGTAGGTTTATTCTACAACTATCAAACTAAATTTCTTTCCACCAATTTCTTGGTCCACATTTCTTCCTAATTTCATCAAACTATCATTCATGGAATAAGATGTTATGGTTCTTTAGCAAAATACAATACTTTCTCTAGGATGGTATTTTACTAAAGATTATCTAACAAGGTAAATACCTTATTCAAGGATTTCTAAACCAAACTAAACATTCCTAATTTCAAATAATTATCCAAAAATACTAATTATAAAATTGTGTCCTAGCCTCATTAAGTTAGAACATTCTAGGGTTTTGAAGCCACAAACTAAGCTAATTAGCATGAATTTAAATGAATAAAACTTACAAACAAAAGCTTTCAAAGATAGCGTACATACCTAGATGACAAGAGAAGAAGAAAGCTCCTTGAGACCTTTGTAAAAATGAAATTTGGGCTAGCTTGAAGCACTTTTAGGTAAAATTTGATGGAAAATTTTGGGGAAGAAGATGAATTTGGGAGTTAGAGGACTGAGGAAGAATTAGATGTTGGAGAAAGAAAATGGATGAGAAAATAGCAAGGGTGAAGTTCGTCCAAAGCAAGAACAAAAGGGGAAAACGGAAACAAATTTTGTTTGAAAAACCTTGACTTCTCTAGAAAAATCAAGAGTTTTTGAATGACAAAAATACCCTTTATAAAATTCATTAATTACCTTTAGGTCCCATATAGAAATTATCAAATTAAGAACTTCATGAAAGAAATTTAAAAACCACAAACAAAAACGTCGCAACGTCCAATGGCATTTTCGTAAATAATTACAGAAGTATGAATTGAATTTTTCCTCATTGTTAGTGATTTTTCCCTTTTGTATTGGATGATTCCATATTGTTACATACTGTTGAAACTTGAAAACTATGCTGTTATTGAGTAAAAATCTAATGCAAAGTTACCATTTTACCTTTGTGAGACCTTGAAGTGTATTTTACACCATAAAATGCATTTCTCTAGGTTGTCTACCTTACCAGTTATTTTTTTTTTTACTAGTTAGACTTCCTTTTATTTGACAATATTTTCATCAACTTAAAGTATTCAAAAAACCGTAATAGTTTCAAAAATTCTTAGACATGCTAGAGAGTGAAAATACATTTATTATAAGAACCAATCAATTCTCGAAGGGACATACGTAAATTTTTTAAAATAATACTGAAAAGTTGACTTTTATCACCTTGGTCATTAAGAAGTCTAGTTCTTTGAAATGAGGAGAATTTCTCTACACAAAAATTGTTCTTATTCTTACTAAGAATACATCTATATACATATCAAGCATAAAAATTTTTCATTACATTGGTCCATGGCTCCAATTTAAACTAACTAGATGTTACGTATTGCAGATTTGTTGTATTTGCAAACTTACTGTAAACATGCATTTGTTAGAAGCTTGTGTGAACCATACTTGAAAACACTTAAGAGTTGAGAGTAAAACCAATAAGGTGTTACCTTGTAAATTTGCATTTGTTTAAAGATTGATGTGTGCATAAATCTACTTATACAAGTTAGCTATTCGGTTCTATCAAACTTCCATATGCTTCTTTATATCTATATAAAAATTTTCTATTTAACTATTTTATCTTTCCGGAATATGATTTGGGTGATTGTTGTCATAATAAGAATGTTTGTGGGTGTCATTCTTTGTAGACCCTCACGAGATTACATGACACACCCGGACCTAGCACGACTTTTCGTACAAACGGCATAGTATAAGATAGCGTATCAACTAAACAATATGTCGGTCCGGCTGTGTCAAGTTTGAAGAGAAGATAGGCTTAAGACAAGACGTAGTTGGAAGATAAGGTTGGTGACCGTGCATGGAAATTAGTAAATGCCAAAAAGACCTCCAAATAAGTCCCTAGAAATTTATTATGGGCCCCATTGGTACAAGAAATCAAAGGATTTAGCCAATGGGTAAAAATGGAAGAAAGTTGAAAAAGGGGAAAAAGTTTGACCCGGGGCCCGAGTGGACCCGGCGTCGGGCTCCCTTATAAATAGGGGAGGCCGAACCTTTTTCTTTCATTTTTCTTTTTCTTTTTCTTTCTTTTTCTTCTTTTCTCTCTGGAGCCGACCGGAGGCATTTTGGACAATTGGCAAAGTGGGACATGCCCGGCTATCATATCAAGGTGAGTTTCCAGCATGTTGTTCTTCTCACCTCGATCTACGTTATGTTAAGTTTGCACGCGCATCCATGCATCGGTTTAGCCTAGATCCAAGTTTTCAGCTTTTTATCGGATTAAAGCTTTAAACTCAAATAAGTGGATTTCGGGCCGGTGGAATAAGGTGAGTTTTTAGTGGGTTATAGTATTCACCTTATTCTACGTCCCATTCCGTTTTTACGCATTTCTGTGCACCGGGTGTGAGTAAATCGGAGATTTAGTCAATTTGGGCTAAATCTCGGTCTACGGGAAAATCGGACCGGTGTTTCTCGTTTCTGCCTCGGTATATCCGTTGTGGATGCCATGAGGATCGCCTCTCTAAGTTTGTACGTCGAAAGGAGGAGAAACGAGTGCGAAAACCGGGGAAGAGACCGGCCGAAGAACTGGCCGATCGAGTCCCTGTTTAGATATTTTTAATATATTATTATTATATTAAAAGATATTTATATATTATATTAATATATTTAGATATTTATATATAATATTATTATATTTTAGATATTTATATATTATATCATTATAATGTATAAATATCTCATAGGAGGGCTTTTCGAGCCCGATTTCAAGTAGAATTTGGCCCAACCCATGTGGGGCCCAGCCTAGTCCGGGTGTGGGGCCCATAGGCCCCCGGGGGCATTTTGGTAATTTTTCACCGAGAGTCCGATTATAGCCCCGAAACCTCCCGGACACTTTTCTAAGTGTCGGGCCCAGCCCGAGTGGCCCATGGACCCCCAGGGGTATTTTCGTAATTTTTCACCAAGTGTCCGATTTTTACCTCGGAACCTCCTGGACACTTTTCTAAGCCCCAAATCACATTCAAGCCCAATCTTAGGTCATGTTAGAGCCTCGTAGGTGCATTCATAAATTTAATTATGAATGCTAACGTATTTCCGTGTACTAGGGCTCCGGGTGAATCGAATGCGGCGATGCTCCGGAGGTTGAGCTACATGGAGCGCTTGGGAGTATACGATTCTCCCACTACTGTGAGTGACTTAGACTTCTCTGTCTAGCCACTGGGGAAAAGGGTTTTAAAAATGGTTTTTAAAATATAAATGTTTTTCAAAAGAATTGGGATACGGGAAATTCACACACACACAACTGTCTGCGAAATACCCACATAGAGAGTGGGATGTTTTCAAAGGAAAATATAAATACTTCTGTGTGTGTGTTTTTATATATTTTAAATATGTATGACTTATATATATATTTTTGAAATATTATTGTTATGGTTATTGAGGGTACGATGCCCTTGGGAGATGAGCGATTGAGAGGGTTCCTCGGGGCTCCAATTGCGAGAGCGTGGACCGAGTTTGAGAGCATGCATGATACTCAGCCGTGGACTGCCTATCGATGGGCACGGTGAGTCGAGCCTGGTTGGGAGAGGCGCGTAGGGAAACTCGCCAGAGCTCCAGTTCGCTGTGTTCCACCACAGCGAGGCACCACCGAGGGAAAGGGCTAGAGAGATAGAAAAGAGAAAAATATTATAAATGAGAAAAGAGATAGCCCTCGGTGTAGTGAGGCATAAGACGACCGGCGGGTCGCACCTCCAGTATGATAGAGATGCCAGCCCATTTTATATATACATATATATTTATGTATTTATTTAAACTGTTTTTAAAAGAAGGTTCTCAGCAAGAGAACTAGAAAAGAGTTTTTAAAAGAAAAATATTTATTTTATTATTATTTTATTTTACTTTATTTTGGATTCCCCTTATCTGCCCTAACCCAGATGGAGATTCTTAGAACCTCTGTCACTCACCTGTATCCAATGTGGATGGATGCAGATTGGCATACGGAGTCAGCGATAAAAGTGAGGCTCACTAGGAGACGTCGGTGGCTTAGGTTTAGTGGTTTCCGCTGTGTAGGTATTCTTTTAAATTAGTCCACTGGTATTGTTTATAAATCAAATATTTTACTAAATGATTTCTAATTAAAATTTTTAGTTTTGTTTTACAGCGATGATATCCATTTCAATGCCTTGCGGTGCTTCTGGTGCGTGACCGGCCGGCACGTACTTCGAGGCAGCGCGGCGGTTGCCACGTGGCCGACCCGGGCGGGTCGGGGTGTGACAATTTGATTGGTATCAGAGCGATTAAAAGATTCTGATGATTTTCAAAACCTATAAAATATTTTTCAAAATGTTTTCAAATGTTTTTGAAGCTAGTGGATTAAATAGGTTTAGAACTCAAGAGTTCGAGTATATAGCTACTCGAAAGCGTCATAAATGATCGAGCCTACTCTTAGAATGCATTTTTTAGCAGCAAGCCACCAAATAGTGTTCTCGAGTGTGGTCTTAAGTATGAAGACATCGCGACCACCTTCTTCTTCGAGATTCGTGCAAGCAAGGCACGCTTTCTAAGAAACTCCCCAAACTCAAATTTTCAACTTCGATATTCCTTCTACTCGACAGCCAATCTATGCAAGGGATGGTGTTTCCCTTGAGATGACGAGATAGATGATGTCTCGTCCAGTTTTTCGATGAAGCCTAGTTAGAGGCTTACCAGTGGAAACTGGTTCGATGCCCACAACCTTCAATGTTCGATTTTGAAGTTGTGAACATTGAGACTCGCTAGTAAAGCAGCGAGTGTCAAGCGTAAATTAGATGCGTTGCCCCAATTCTTTACACTAGTGATGTGTAAGACTTGGGAGGAAATGAAACGGCTAGAAAGAGGCAAGGGGCCAAGGTGGGCATAACGTGCGTGAACGTTAACCTTACTTCTCTTGTTTTCTACACCATTGGTGTGTAGCCTAGGAGAGAGAGTTCGGTTAGAATGAAAGAAATCGAAGGAGTTAATCACGGAAGATGTGGTTGACCAAAAAAAAAAAACCTCATGACGTAAAATGAAGCATCCGAGCAACCAGAAGAAGGATTGAGGAGGACTTCACAAGCATCAAATGGAGATGAAGTGAAGCGACTGTTGAAGAGTTCACCGGTTGGCAAGTCTGGTGGGATAAGCCCACAGATTGCCTGGATGATGCTCCGAGGAGTGAGCATGATGTGAGAGAAGTGGCAGCAAGGGCTAGCTAACTTCATTTATTCTTACACAGTGGTGTGTAAGTGATGAAAGAAAAGGAGGCATAGGTGGACGAAAGAGAATTCGTCTGAAGTCAATCGAGGAGAAGCATCCAAGGAAATTGAAGGAGAACAAGTGAGCCCAAGATCACGAGATATGAGATATGGAGAACCATTTGAGGATAAGAAAAGGATGGATAAGAGAAAACCTCAAAGGATTCAAGGATGACAAAAAGGAAGAGTAAGGAAAGAGAACAAGAGAGAAGTCATTTTCGGGAAACGATGAGAAGGAATAAGACAATAATGACAAGATGGAGAATGAGGAGAGAATGAAAAGAGATCACATCCAAGTGGTCAAAGAGTAGTACGTCCGTTACTACTTGTTTGACCATCGGATACCAATGTTAAAGGATAATAAGAAATGACTTTAACAAAGCCAATGGGAAGTAAGCAGGCGGAAAGAATGGGATGCATGGCAAAGATAAGAATGCCTGCATGTGTGCTAATGAGGGCACAAAGAAAATCTTCTCTAGAATTGAGAAGGCATCACCAGAAGGAACTGGTGAGAAAGAAGAAGGGAAAAGGAGAAGAAAGCACGCCTTAATCAAGGATAAAGAAATGTCGTGGTGTAGTGTGGAGGCTTTCTAATGAAGAAAGAAAGTATGAAAATCCTAGGTTAATAAAAGAAGAACAAGGCCTAGAAGAAAGAGAGACTTAGTTCAGTGATGAACTAAGTATAGGTTGATTAGGAATAGAGCCTTAAAAGAAGAAAAGTATAACATATCACTAGAAAACTATAACCTTAATTAGTGATAATTTCATAATCAACCATAGGTTAATAACTCCAAATGACTGACCAGAATTAGTAAAAGAATAAGACTAAGAAATTAGGGTTAGAGATGAAACCTAGGTGAGTAACTTAGAGACAGATTAAAGAAGATCATAAAAAGGAAAATTAAAAGAAGTATAGAAAGAGGATTAAGAAAGATCTAATGAAAGAAAGTGAATAAAAGACTTAGAAACGGATGTTAGTTAAAGAGAGTGGAGCATAATGAACCCCGAACTCGAGTCAAGTCAAGGCACTACATCATAAAACGAATAAATCGAGGAAAGGAAAGAATAAACAAGGATTAATGGAGGCCAGAACCAAGAAAGAGAAAAAGGGGTCAAGGTTATAAATTGGTGAAAGGAAGAGGAAACCCCCGACCATTTGAATTTGGAAGGAGAGAACAAAAGATTGAGAATGTGAATTGGTGAAAAGAAAGGAAAGGAAAACCCCTGATTATTTAAGTGATAGAAGAAGAGATAAAGAGATTGGATAGAAAGAAAAAATTGGAGAAAATATAAGAGAAGGAGCACTTGTAGGAAACGAGCGAAGGGAGATGATCATATCCCAAAGGATGATGATAATAAGGATAATGATGATGATAATAATGGCAATGATGATGGTAAAAGGGATTGAAGGATAATCAAACACAGAGAATAAGGAAAGTGGATCGACCTAAGTAAAAGTCGAAGAAAGGAATGAGGATAAAACAAGGATAAATAAGGTGATGATTAAGACTGGAGAAGACAAAAAGGTGAGTAAGGATAAACCAGAATAATGGTTGGAACCTAAAGAGAAGAAAGGATAAGAACAAAGGAGTAAAGTGAGATAGAAGGAATTAAGAGTAAGGAGTTAAGGAACATAAAGGGAAATAAGTTAAATCTTTTAGAAGGAGGGGAGTAAGCTAACTTGAGGATAAACTTCCCAAAAAATGATAAGTGAAGAAAGACAAAGAAGAGATTTCAAGGTACTAAGAGCCAAAGATGGCTAAAATAAAGGAAACCCATACATGGAAAGTAAGAGATGAGGAAACTAAAACAGAAAAGGCGACAAGAGGGAACCCTGAGTACTTAATGGAAGGAGTACGGGAATAAAGAAAGAAATTGATCAAGCTCATAAACTTCTATGAGCACAGCCAGTATGATCAGCAGAAAGGAAATTCTAGCACCCAAGAGAATCAAAGGCGTTAGAGGGAAAAAGGAATAAGAATGATAAAGATGAAGGAAGTCAGAGAAGAAAACAAAAAGAGGGAAGAATGAGGCCAAGGCAAAGGAAACCTTGGATACAACGTGAAGGGTCACGTGGATTAAGGTAAAAAGTTTGGATAAGAGAAAAGGTATGGAGATGACTCTAAGGAAAAAGGGCATAAAGATAACGAGAGCTGTAAGTGATGCCTAATGATGGCAAAAGACCAAGGAGAAGGTCAAGTTAAGTGAAGAACGAGATACCTTAAGAGAGAAGAATGCGAAGACAATGAAGCTACAAAGGATACCGTACGGGTTTGACATGCGTGTTTGGCCTAGTCTCGTAGTGACGAGAAGGCAAGAGAAATGTGGACCCCACTATGGATGTGGGTGAATGGGAAAGAAGAAAAAAAGAAAGAGATGGGGATATGGAGACCCCAGAAAATATTATTGACGAGAAGAAGGGAAAAGAGATCGACCATTAGCAAGGAAGTTAATGTGAAGGAAAGGAGACGGAAGGAAGAGAAACACGCGACACCACCTGAATTGGATACCTCAAGAAAATAAAATTTAAGGAATGCCGATGAGGCAAGAGAAATGGTATGGATGGGTATGAGGTCGAGGCTCAAGTATGATGATTTGGGAGCCATGTGAGGCGTCCCTATGAGAGAAAGGATCAGAGATCGAGATCTTGAGGATCTCTGTGATGACCACTCGAGAGGATAGGCCCAGTGTGTGATTTGGGGTGTGCGTGAGGCCACCCAGAGTTCTCCATCCCAGTGAGGATGAGAGATGAGATGTGATGGGCCATGGGCCCTATATGTGATGTGATGGGCCGAGGGCCCTATTTGTGATTGTGATGGGTGATCAGGGAGTGGGTCAGATGTGAGAGCCGAGAGGGCATGATCTCTGATTCCTCTGTTATGATGTGGCCGTGTGTGGGCCAGTGTATGTTGGAGCTCGACTCATACACCATGAAATTTGAATGGAAGAAGAGTTAAGGAAAGAGAATGAAGTAAGAGACGAAACAACAAACGAAACCAAGATAGGGGGAAAGATAATTAACTCACCGCATCCTTGCCGTGGAGGCGAGGGAGTTAAGCGAAGATCTTTCCCGATAGCTTGGTTACAAAGACGAGTACAAGACCGCGAAATGACGAGAAACGCGTTAGAAGATGGCCTCGTCGTGAGAGGCAATGGAAATGAAAAAGGAGGGGAACTCCTAAGAAGAGTAAAAGGTGTAAAACCTCAGAAGTAACAAGAGGATAGTCTCGTCAAGAGAGACTTGGAGGATGAGACAAGAACAAAGCGAGAAGATCGAGTAAACGCAATTGAAATGAAGAAAGCCTAACCCGCAAATGGATAAAGGTAGGCTATGTTAAGGAAAAGATGAGGTTCAAACTCAAGAGTGGAAGAGTGATGAAACCACTCTTGAGGAAGAGAATGATTAGAGTGTGCAGCGAAAGCGTGGTGAACTTCAGCGGCGAATAGTTAAGTGAACACTATTCGAAAACGGAATGAGGGCTTCAAATGGAAGCCCAATCTCCCCAAGCTACCTTGTTTAATTTCGAGGACGAAATTTTTGAAGGAGGGGAGAGTTGACACACCCGGACCTAGCACGACTTTTCGTACAAACGGCATAGTATAAGATAGCGTATCAACTAAACAATATGTCGGTCCGGCTGTGTCAAGTTTGAAGAGAAGATAGGCTTAAGACAAGACGTAGTTGGAAGATAAGGTTGGTGACCGTGCATGGAAATTAGTAAATGCCAAAAAGACCTCCAAATAAGTCCCTAGAAATTTATTATGGGCCCCATTGGCACAAGAAATCAAAGGATTTAGCCAATGGGTAAAAATGGAAGAAAGTTGAAAAAGGGGAAAAAGTTTGACCCGGGGCCCGAGTGGACCCGGCGTCGGGCTCCCCTATAAATAGGGGAGGCCGAACCTTTTTCTTTCATTTTTCTTTTTCTTTTTCTTTCTTTTTCTTCTTTTCTCTCTGGAGCCGACCGGAGGCATTTTGGACAATTGGCAAAGTGGGACATGCCCGGCTATCAGATCAAGGTGAGTTTCCAGTATGTTGTTCTTCTCACCTCGATCTACGTTATGTTAAGTTTGCACGCGCATCCATGCATCGATTTAGCCTAGATCCAAGTTTTCAGCTTTTTATCGGATTAAAGCTTTAAACTCAAATAAGTGGATTTCGGGCCGCTGGAATAAGGTGATTTTTTAGTGGGTTATAGTATTCACCTTATTCTACGTCCTATTCCGTTTTTACGCATTTCTGTGCACCGGGTGTGAGTAAATCGGAGATTTAGTCAATTTGGGCTAAATCTCGGTCTACGGGAAAATTGGACCAGTGTTTCTCGTTTCTGCCTCGGCATATCCGTTGTGGATGCCATGAGGATCGCCTCTCTAAGTTTGTACGTCGAAAGGAGGAGAAACGAGTGCGAAAACCGGGGAAGAGACCGGCCGAAGAACTGGCCGATCGAGTCCCTGTTTAGATATTTTCAATATATTATTATTATATTAAAAGATATTTATATATTATATTAATATATTTAGATATTTATATATAATATTATTATATTTTAGATATTTATATATTATATCATTATAATGTATAAATATCTCATAGGAGGGCTTTTCGAGCCCGATTTCGAGTAGAATTTGGCCCAACCCGTGTGGGGCCCAGCCTAGTCCGGGTGTGGGGCCCACGGGCCCCCGGGGGCATTTTGGTAATTTTTCACCGAGAGTCCGATTATAGCCCCGAAACCTCTCGGACACTTTTCTAAGTGTCGGGCCCAACCCGAGTGGCCGATGGACCCCCAGGGGTATTTTCGTAATTTTTCACCAAGTGTCTGATTTTTACCTCGGAACCTTCTGGACACTTTTCTAAGCCCCAAATCACATTCAAGCCCAATCTTAGGTCATGTTAGAGCCTCGTAGGTGCATTCATAAATTTAATTATGAATGCTAACGTATTTCCGTGTACTAGGGCTCCGGGTGAATCGAATGCGGCGATGCTCCGGAGGTTGAGCTACATGGAGCGCTTGGGAGTATACGATTCTCCCACTACTGTGAGTGACTTAGACTTCTCTGTCTAGCCACTGGGGAAAAGGGTTTTAAAAATGGTTTTTAAAATATAAATGTTTTTCAAAAGAATTGGGATACGGGAAATTCACACACACACAACTGTCTGCGATATACCCACATAGAGAGTGGGATGTTTTCAAAGGAAAATATAAATACTTCTGTGTGTGTGTTTTTATATATTTTAAATATGTATGACTTATATATATATTTTTGAAATATTATTGTTATGGTTATTGAGGGTACGATGCCCTTGGGAGATGAGCGATTGAGAGGGTTCCTCGGGGCTCCAATTGCGGGAGCGTGGACCGAGTTTGAGAGCATGCATGATACTCAGCCGTGGACCGCCTATCGATGGGCACGGTGAGTCGAGCCTGGTTGGGAGAGGCGCGTAGGGAAACTCGCCAGAGCTCCAGTTCGCTGTGTTCCACCACAGCGAGGCACCACCGAGGGAAAGGGCTAGAGAGATAGAAAAGAGAAAAATATTATAAATGAGAAAAGAGATAGCCCTCGGTGCAGTGAGGCATAAGACGACCGGCGGGTCGCACCTCCAGTATGATAGAGATGCCAGCCCATTTTATATATACATATATATTTATTTATTTATTTAAACTGTTTTTAAAAGAAGGTTTTCAGCAAGAGAACTAGAAAAGAGTTTTTAAAAGAAAAATATTTATTTTATTATTATTTTATTTTACTTTATTTTGGATTCCCCTTATCTGCCCTAACCCAGATGGAGATTCTTAGAACCTCTGTCACTCACCTGTATCCAATGTGGATGGATGCAGATTGGCATACGGAGTCAGCGATAAAAGTGAGGCTCACTAGGAGACGTCAGTGGCTTAGGTTTAGTGGTTTCCGCTATGTAGGTATTCTTTTAAATTAGTCCACTGGTATTGTTTATAAATCAAATATTTTACTAAATGATTTCTAATTAAAATTTTTAGTTTTGTTTTGCAGCGATGATATCCATTTCAATGCCTTGCGGTGCTTCTGGTGCGTGACCGGCCGGCACGTACTTCGAGGTAGCGCGGCAGTTGCCACGTGGCCGACCCGGGCGGGTCGGGGCTTGACATTACACCTCCTCCTACTAAGGATACCTAGGGGTTTAATATAGGGTTGTTACTTAGGCTAAAAGCTACCGTATGTTCCTACGAAAATGAATAATAAAGTTCGGTTAGATTTAGTATAGATAATAACTCTCCTTAGACTTGCTCAATGTCAAGAAATGGTTAAGTATGGGGGAATTTGTTAAGTGCTAAAGTAGACATCTTTTCCTATGTTAATAGCTATGGATTTAAGCATTTAATCATATAAATCAAGCTTAATTAGCTTTCTTTCATTTTGTTGGTGTCAATTGAAGAAATTGAGTGCAAATGATGGAATTGAAGTGAAAAGGAACAAAAACAAATCAAGTGGGAAGACAAGGTGCCAAAAACTTAAAGTTCAAAATCCTAGCAGATTGAAAAGATCTAAAATATGGCTAATTTGCACCATCATAGAGACTCCAATTGCATTTATGGTCTCATGAAAGTTATAGAGGACATCTTAGACTTTCTAGAATGCTATGGAATGTCAAAATTCAAAATCATTTAACCCTCCAAATGCCTATTTTATGGGGGCCTGTCAAACCCAGCACCGGATATGGAGGCAATCTAGCACCAGAATTCATCAGGCTCATGCATCCGCATTCTATTTTGGCACGTTAGCTCCGAATTTCATTGTGCTCACTCTTAGGACTCTGGAATGATATGTTTTGGCCCTCTAACTTCATTCCTTTAAGCCATATAGGACTCCATTCACCCAATGACATCAAAACGCTTGTAAAAAACTAAGAAAGAGCTTGGGAAAAGGCAAAATGACCCTCACTTACCTTTATAATCCTTGTAATAGCTTAGGTGTAATGCCTAGCCTCTAGTTAGTTTAAATTGTAGCCATAGACTAATTTAATTAAAATTTTTTATGCTTTATACATATATAGATGTATTCTTAGTAAGAATAAGAACAATTTTTGCCTAGAGAAATTCTCCTCATTTTAAAGAACTAGACTCCTTAATATCTAGGACAAGTTTTGACCAAGGAGCTACCTTTTTAGTATTATTTTCAAAAATTTACGTACATCACTTCGAGAATTGATTGGTTCTTGAAATAAACATATTTTCACTCTTTAGCATGTTTAAGAAGATTTCAAACTATCATGGTATTTTTTCTAAATACTTTAAGTTGATGAAAATATTGTCGAACAAAAATATCGCAATGTCCAATGGTATTTTCGTAAATAATTGCAGAAGTATGAATTGAAATTTTCTTCATTGGTAGTGATTTTTCCCTTTAGCATTGGATGTTTTCTTACTGTTACATATTGTTGAAACTTGAAACTATGTGTATTCTGCAGAAAAACTAATGCCAAATTACCACCTTACCCTTGAGAGACCTTGAAGTGTATTTTACACCATAAAATGCATTTCTTTAGGTTGTCTACCTTACTATTTTTTTTTTCACTAGTTAGACTTTCTTTTATAAAACTTAATAAAATCAATTGGCTTTTAAATTTCTTTCATGAAGGTCCTAATTTGATAATTTCTATATGGGACGTAATAGTAATTAATGAATTTCATAAAGGGTACTTTTGTCATTCAAAAAGTCTTGATTTTTCTAGAGAAGTCAAGATTTTTCAAACAAATTTTTTTTTCTTGTTCCCCCTTTTCTTCTTGCTTTGGCCTACCCTTGCTATTTTCTCATCCATTTTCTTTCTCCAACTTCTAATTCTTCCTTATTCCTTTAACTCCCAAATTCATCTTCTTCCCCAAGATCTTTCATCAAATTTTACCTACCAAAAATCATCATCAAATCTACAAAATAACTACATCAAAGAATTCAAAGGTGTAGTTTCTAATTGCTTCCAGTTGGCCCAAATTTCACTTTTACAAAGATCCCAAGGAGCTTTCTTCTCTTTTCATCTAGGTATGCAAGCCATCTTTGAAAGCTTTTGTTTGTAAGTTGTATTCAATTAAATCATGCTAATTAGCTTAGTTTGTGGCTCCAAAACCCTACAATGTTCTTACTTAATGAGGCTAGGATACAAGTTAATAATTAGTATTTTTGGATGCTTATTTGAAATTAGGAATGTTTAGTTTGGTGTAGAAATCCTTAAGGTATTTACATTAGTAAAATACCATCCTAGAGAAAGTATGGTATTTTGCTAAAGAACCATAACATCTTATTTCATGAATGATAATTTGATGAAATTAGAAAGAAATGTGGACCAAGAAATTGATGGAAAGAAATTTAGTTTAATAGTTGTAGAATAAACCTACATTATGCCAAAATGTAATCTCTTTGAGCTAGTAGGGTATAAAGACCTAATTAGATGTCATTTAATGCTTACACAAGTCGCAAATGGAGTGAGAAATTAATGTGGGTACTTGGCATAATTATGGGAATCTCATAGAGAAAAATGAGAATTCCAAACCCATGAAATTCAAACAATTTTGCTTCAAACTCTTGATATAAGCATGCAAATTTAACTCCTTTGTAGTTATTGTGCCTTGATAACATGTTTAAACCTTGAAAACCAAAATGGCCAAATTTCCACACCTGGAAATTCACCTAGCCGAATTTCTTGATTCTTAAGGGCAAAATCATACAAATATTTTTTTTAGGCGCAATTACACCGAATTAAGACTACAAGCAAGTTTTTTGTTAGGTGAAACAAACTTGCTCTTACCCTAATTTCATTCATCTAAGCACTAGAACATAAAATTACCTTTTAGAATTGAAGTTAATAATTGGCAAAATGTGTATTTTGCATACTCACCCAATACTTATTTCCATTGCTATATGCTAACACATTGTTTGAACATAAATATATAGGTAGTGAATCACCTTCTAAGGATAAAGAACGTGCAAAATAGTGGGAGTGTATACCCTCCCGAACTTATGAGTGGAATTTATTTGACCTAAATCCATGTTTGAATAAATTAAAATGCTTTATTACTTGAAATAGTTTTCTATTGCAAAAGGTTTGACCTTCTTGGACTTAAATTTGATTTATGATAAGTAATAATTTCTTAAGAACCTTAAATCTTTATAAACCTAAATAATTTTGATAATTATATGTTATGTGTATGGTTGAATTGGACAAACTTGATTGAATTGTATTTGCCTCCTATACTAGACTAGTTGACTAAATGATATATATCTTGATTATAGTATATTTCGTGCTATTGTAATTTTGGTGGATGAGTGGTGAGTCATTGTAATGGCGCTTCTCATGGTCCGACCTTCTGGAGGTGGCGTGATTCACTCCCACATGGGATGGATGGTACATGGGGCTTATTGTGTGCACTGTGATGTGATTATTTGGTCCTTGTGGGAGTACAGTGGATATAGCCACGTACCACCCGTGGTGAAGGCCCATGCCAGCATCGAGGATGGGCATTTTGATAAGTTAAAACAAACTCTAAAATACCTCGATGGGCTCAAGCTCCATGCTGGCCGGGTGTGAGTTTGAGTACAGTTTTCGGCATGCCCATAAATAAATTTTTTAAATTTAATTGCTTATTTTCATTCACAATTGAGTAATGGAATTTTTGAGCTCTTAACCTAAATTTTTAGACTCTCCTAGAATAAATAAATATTCATCTATGAACAAATGATAATTAATTACTTATGTGAGCTGTTTAATATTTCTAACTTCTAACTTGAAAATATATTTACGTTTTTACCTCATTTGTGTAAGATGGGTCTAGTTTCACTCACTGAGTATATACTCACCCTCTTTTTTTTTTAAAAAAAAAAAACTATTTTTAGGTCAGTAGATTGTACATAGAAATAGACTCCTAGAAACTGCGACTCCATTCCAAATTTTCTTTGTAAGTCTGCATGACTTATACATTATTATGGTCAGATCCACTGGTATAGTTTTGGAGTTAATTTTAGACTGTAATCTATTTACGTTTTCCAATTAAAAGACTGTTTTGTAATAAGTAGGAGTTATCTATGTTTTGTCTACAAAAATATTTGAAAAGTGTATTTCAACTTGTTCTATTTTGGATATGCATGTATAAATAAACATAAATGCATAGACTTTATAGAATGACTATTTTAGAATTTTGGACTGTATGTATATCTTAAGTCTGTACTTTTCATTTTGCACGAAAAATTGTAATTGTTTTACAAAATGGGTTCGAGATACTATAAGCCTTGCAGGCTTCGAGTTGTGGGCGATGCGCACCGTTCGCAATTCGTAGCACACGATGATTGTCACATTTTTTACCTTTGCATCAGGGTGTGACAAAATCTCAATTGCTCCATATGCATGTTATGTAATGAATGAAAAGGTCTTTATCCAAGGTTGTAATGGGGCTCAAAAGTAAGTGAGTTAAAAGAGAAAGGGATGAAAGGATTCAACCAAAATATCTCTTTAAGATTAGTGAAGCATTAACTAAAATTATGGGCATATTGAACTATTAATAGGCCACTCTTGGCATGGTCAACAATTCACAAATTCTCTCCTTTTTTCAATCAAAATCTTTTCGTTCTTTTCTTTTTGATCAAAGAGATGCCACGTTCTTTTATCATGCCTTTCTTTCAAGATTTTACTTTTTTTCTCTCTCTTGTCATGGCACTTAGTTGCTTTTTTAATGCATTAGCTATCTCCTTGTACAACCTTTTTTTATTGACCATGACACACCTGGATGTAATTTAAGTTTTCCATACTCATCGGAGTAGTGTAAAACGGCGAGTTGGTACGGAAGCTGGGTGTGTCATTAGGTAATTAAATAGTGCATGGATCAACTAGGAGAAAGTAGAAAACCTAAACCCTAATTTAGTTCTATACAATCATGGAGCTTGTATGTGATCGAACCCGACTTTAATTGGTGGAGAAATTAGGCCTAGTAATGAGTTAGAGGATGTACATTGAAGTCTCAAAAGAAGATTGGATTGGATCAGAGTTGGAAGAGGACAAAAGAGCCAAGATGGGTTCCTTGGTCGAGCCAACCTAGCAACCAGTGTGCCTACCCGGTGATCAGTGTGCCTTGTATAAAAGGGGGAGTTCGGCCACTCACCTCTTATTCTCTTTTCTCTCTTCTTCCTTCCTCCACTGATTCTCTCCACCTTTTTCACCTAAACCACAGCCTCAACCACCCTTAAAACATCCCTCTAAACATCCCAAAGCCTAACCTCCTTAAGCTCGAAATCAAAAAGAAAGAAGAAAAATGTAAAAAGGAGCCAAGAAGAGCCATCAATGCCACCAGAAAGATCTAGTCGGATACTTCCATCCTAATGGTGGATTCTGGTAATTTTTGGGTATGTTATTCTAATCTCCATAAGCTTTCAAACACTTTAAATGTTGCATCAATCCATGCACAAGGTTGAAAGTTATAAGCTTTCAAAATTTAGTGTTAGTTTTTAGGTGTTAATTGGAGATAGGTTAGAGATTAGGATAGTTTAAGTTAGTGATTTAGATTTTGAGCTTGGTAAGTTGATTTTAGGTGTTGAGGAGGTTGTGTGATCAAAATTGTGGTAGAGCTGGTGAAGAATTGAAGTGTAGATCTCGTTTTGGCTCGAATTAGAGGAGTGGCCACTCGGAGGAACTCCTAGTAGTCGGCCACCGGGTCACAAGTAGCCCAAAAGGGATGCTTGGTATGGGCCACACTGACCACCTATGTACGCTTCCTGACCACCGGGTTGAGTGTTGATCAAACAGTCAATATCTTTCCAATTTGACCTATTTTGACCGAAAACCTTCTCGGACCTTCCCTAAAACCTAAATCACTCTCGAAACCCATATTAGAACATCTTGGTGCATCATAGGTTTCTAACTGTTTCTCCATATGATTAGGTTTTTGAGCAATCAAGTTCAGCAACACTCTGAAGACCGATCATGGAGGATTCTTTAGAAGTATACGAACCTCCCAGTACTGTGAGTGGCTTATATTTCATTGCTTAGCCATTAGAGTTAAATATTTTCTAAGTGTTTTAAAAATAAAATGTTTTATAACTGTTTTGGGATTTGGGTAATCCTTCACACACACTTGTATTTTGTGATAACCTAATTTAATGGGTGGGTTCATTTTAAGAAATTATAAATCTTATGTATGCATGATTATATTTATTTTTTATATAAGAGATGAGAACGATGATGACCTAACACCACTCGATGAGGGGTACGGTAGATGAGATAGAGACTCGGTGATCAAATAAGAGCAAGTGGACCAAGCAGGGCATGCCACTGATAAGTGGCCCTGGACCGCTTTTTGAGGGGCATGGTGGTCATGTAGACCATGAAGTAGAGAGGTGCTGAAGGACATTCGCCAGGGCAGATGTAGCTTTACTTCACTCATAACGAATGGCACCATCGAAGGAATGGGGTAGAAAAAGAGAAAAGTGTATGAAAATTTTATATATGTTTTTAAGATGAAGAGATTGTTCTCGATGTAGTGAGGTATACGACTGTTGAGAAGTCAAGCCTTCAATGTTTTATAGCCGGACCACTTGAGATTTTATTTTAATTTATTTTAGTTCATTTTACTTTACTTATTTAAGATTTAATAAAAAGGTTTAAGGAAAGAGATTTTGAAATAAAAAATAATTGTTTTATAAATTTCTCTTGGATTGCTCCTATTTCCCTAACCCCTATTAGAAACTCATTGAAACTCTATCACTCATCTGTTACCATCTTTGTTGGATGTAGCTTTTGCATGTGAGGATTGCTAGATGAGTCGATGGCCCATAGGAGTTCTTTTATTCTGCTGCTTATGTATTTCTTTAAAGTTATTCCAGGCTCTGGGCTTAAGAGCCAAATTAGCAATTGGATTGGTGTACATACAAGACTGATTGAGATTCGTAATTAACTGTAATAAAAGAATACGCAATTAAGTTATTTTATATTATTTAAAGGTTTTCTAATTACAGTTTAGTTTTCAATGTCTCATAGCGATGATATTCATTTATATCTTGTAGTGCTTCAGGGTACTTGGTTGCTGACGCATATTTTGAGGTAGCATGACGGTTGCCACGTGGGTGACCTTTGGGTCGAGCTTGATAGACCAACTTAAGGGATGTCCCCCACAATTATCTTTGTTGTCGACCGTTTTCCAAGAACAAATATGTGAAACAAGTCAATTACTTCACTAAGTCAAAGAAATAAGGGTAAGTAAATTTGTTTCCTTTTAAGGCTTAAGGTTCTTTGGGATAATAAGGTTTAACAACAAAGTATAAGGCTAAAATAATGTTAAGTTCAAAGGGTTACCTACATTGGTTTTACAAAGAATAAGGCAAAAATAATGTTAATTTGTTTCTTTTAAAAGAAAGTTTTAAAGAGAAAAGAAAAGGAAATAGCCCTCAACGATACGAGATTCTCAACCAAGGCCAAGGTCGAACCTCATTGTGTTTTCACGGCCAGCCTATAGTTAATGTTATTATTATTATTATTATTATTATTATTGTTATTATTGTTTTACTCAAAAAAGACTTGGGGCAATCATTTCGAAAAAGGGTTTTCAAAGAAACGTGTGACACACCCGGACCTAGCATGACTTTTTCATAAGAACAAAATAGTGTAAAATAACGTAATGATTAAACAATATGTCGGTCTAGCTGTGTCAAGTAAGAAGAGAAGTCAAACTTAAGGTAAGCCGTAGTTGGAAGATGAAATGGGTGACCATGCATGGAATCATTAAAGTGGACTTCTTTAAGTCCATAGCCAATGGATTGGATGTCCATTGGTGAATTGGTCGGTGGATCGGGCCAAAGATCGAAATTATGAGAGTTTAAAAGAGAAAAAAAAGTTTGGCCTGGGGCCCGAGTAAATCTGGTGTTGGGCTCCCATATAAATAGGGGGAGGCCGAGCCTCTCCCCCTCATTTTCTCTCTTTCTCTCTTCTCTCATTTCTCTTTTCTCTCAACTGCTCTTTTGGTGCAATTTTGGACTTTTGGCCGATTCGGACAAACCGATCGCAGGATCAAGGCGAGTTCTTGGTAAGTTATTCTTAACTCCTTGATCTACATTTTTCTAAGTTTTCACGCATCTCCATGAATTGGTCTATGAGAGATCCAAGCTCAAAGTTAGGTTTAGCTTTTAGTTAGATTTTAAGTTTAGATTTGAGATCTAGGAACTTTGAGCTTGTAATTCTCGTTTCTGCTCCGGTAAACGCGTCGTGGGAGGTGAGAGGAACCTTCGTCTTGAATTTCACGTCGAACGGTGGACCAAGGGGGCTCGGGAACTGAGGAAAAGCCTAGGATCCCGAGGCTTGCGAGCGGCTCCCGCGCGGGAGCCGAGTCTCTCCCATGCGAGAGAGACCTGCAGCCCAGAGGTTGTACTACATGGAGAGCTTGGGAGTATATGATTCTCCCAATGCTGTGAGTGACCTAGACTTCTCTATTTAGCCACTGGGAAAAATAGGTTTTAAAAATGATTTTAAAAACATAAATGTTTTCAAAGGCTTTGGATACGGGGAATCCACACACACACACATTTGCATGGTGATATACCCACACAGTGAGTGGGATGTTTTAAAAAGGAATATAAAAACTTATGTGTGTGTGATCGTATGTTTTAAATATAAATGATTTATGCGTATATATATATTTGAAATATTAATATTATGATTATTAAGGGTGCGATACCCTTGCGAGATGGGTGATTGAGAGAGATACTCTTCGGGCTCCAATTTGCAGGAGCGTGGACGAGTTGGAGAAAGCATGCTAGAGACTCAGCCGTGGACTGCCTATCGAGTGGCACAGTGAGTCGAGCCTGGTTAGGAGAGGCGCGTAGAGAAGCTCGCCAGGGCTCATGGTAGCTGTGTTCCACCACAGCGATGGGCACCACCAAGGGAATGGGCTAAAGAAAGAGAAAATGTAAAAATATTTTAGTAAGAAAAGAGATAGCCCTCGGTGCAGTAAGGCATATGACCGACGGGTCGAGCCTTCAGTATAAAAGAGATGCCAGCCCATTTGTGATATATATATATATATTATTTAAGAGTTTTAAAAGAGGGTTCTCAGCAGGAGAACCAGAAAAGAATTTTCAAAAGAAAAATATTTATTTTATTTTTATTTTGGAGTTCCCTTATTTGCCCTAACCGAGATGGAGATTCTTAGAACCTTTGTCACTCACCTGTATCCAATGTGGATGGATTTAGATTCGCGTACGGGGTCAGCAAATAGAATGGAGGCTCACTAGGAGACGTCGGTGGCTTAGGCTTAGTAGTTTTCCGTTGCATAGCTATTTCTTTTAAATTAATCCACTGGTGCACTATTTAAGTTTTATTATTTTATTAAATGATTTTTAATTAAAGTTTTAGTTCTTTTGCAGCAATGGTATCCATTTCCATGCCTTGCGGCGCTTCTGGTGCGTGATCGACCTGCACGTACTTCGAGGCAGCGCGGCGGTTGCCACGTGGTCGACTTGGGAGGGTTGGGGCGTGACACGTGTAATGTTTTCTAAATTTTTTTGGAAATTACCCGAACTCCCCAAACCCATTTGACTTTACATTTAACCTTTGTCACTCACATGTACCCAACTTGGTTGGATACAGTTCCCATAGGAGAGGTCGCTAGATGGATCGGAGGCTTATAGGAGTGCTTAGTAGATTCCACTGCGTAGGTTATCCCTCAAGTTAATCCACTGGTGCTCTTTTTAATATTTATTATTATAAATGTTTTCTAATTAAAGTTTAGTTTTAAATGGTTTTGGAGTGATGATACTCTTTCTATGCCTTGTGCCATTTTAAATAGCCCCCTTCTATGGCACGTATCTCGAGGTAGTACGGCGATTTTCACGTGGCTGAACCGACAGGTCAGGGTGTGACACGATCATCCTCTTCACTTTTATTCACCATCTATCTTTCATCTCAGTGCTTCAATTCCCTTATATCTCTGATCACTATTTCATCACCTAACATCTTCCACCTTCATTTTTTTCTTTATACACCTATACGTCCATTATTTCAATCTTCCTCGTTTAACGCTCATCTTCTACTTGTATCTCGGGGGGTGTACAAGTAGTAGGGAATCCATTACTCATTGTCTTACCCAAATACAATTGTCTCTACCCATACCTATCATCCTTTCTTCATTACCTTGCCCTTCTTTGCACCATATTTAACTTCGTTTATTACTTGTTGTTAAAATTCCATTGTTAACTCCTTCGATGGTTTCCCTTTCCATCTCTTCTCAATTTTTTTCTTTCTATTCAACCTTTTCACCTCTTCTTATCTCTTAGTTATTAGGGTTTTCCATTCCTTTGCCTAAGTCATACCTTTGACTCTCTTCCTCTTCTACCCTAAGCCTTCACTTGTCCATACCTACTGTGTTCTCCTATTTGTAGGTGGCATAATCACTACAACAAAATGGACGATTAGTGACGAATTAGTGCGGGACATATTTTCAAAACGTCATAAAAAGTATTCATAATGTGATGAAAATCCTATTTTGTCTCTCAATTTCATAAGTTGAATATTTTTCATAATGATAGTTTACAATGTCACATTCTAGCGTCACAGAATGTGTGGCGCCAAAATTTCCCACCAATTAGAGATGGAGGGAAACTTTTTTGGGGAGCTAACAAAATTACATGACGATTTCATTTCGTCTTCAATGTAATACTTTGTTGTGACGAATTATATAACGTCATTATTTATTAACAAATTTGACACTATGTCACTAATATTATTGCTCATTATCTGTAACATTTTAGTTTTGTCATGTATCTTACAATGATTTGGTGACAATGTACGTCACTCAAATATAAGTATTAATGATGATCTTATTGCATCACATGTATGTTTAGCATTATGTGATAGTTTTACATAATGTCACAACTTTTCAAAATTATTCATGACATTAATTATTTGTCACAAATGAGACCACATTCACATATTATTATAAGTGACACTATGTTTGTGTCACATACGTATGAAATTATTTGTGACGTAAAGTAATGTCACAGATAATCTTTAATTGGCTAAGTTAATCTTTATTTTATATATTATTTAATTAGTTATTCTCTTTAACGTAAAATTAAAAATTAATAGAAAACTTAAAACTTAAAATTAATAGAAGATACAATGTGTTTTTACATATTTTATTAAAAGGAAAATTAAATTGAAAACTCGTAAGCCAAAAAAGGGGGAAAATAGAAAAAAAGCTAGCGTTGTATAAAATAAAATGTAGTAAAACATCTTCATTTCTCTTTAATAAAGGAAACCTAAAAAAAAAAAGAATTTTACTAAAATAAATTTGTCCAACTAAATCACAAACCAAAAAAAATACAACTACCTTTTGGTTTTTTTAAATTAAAAAATATAAAAGATGACCGAACAAAATTCATAATATATCAGTTGACCTATATATAATTAATTAATTAACTAAACTTAATTATTAATTATTATTAATTAATTAATATAATAAAGAAAGAAAGTGAAAGCCTATTTCATAAACCATGTTGGCCAGCGGTGCAATGTAATGTAATATAATATTATAATATATATATATATATATATTTATATATAGCAATGATACTTAATAATACTTTAAAAGAAAAGGGAAAAAAATAAAAAGGAAAATTTAGTTTAAGTAGCCCCGTGGAACTACCATATGCACAAAGCCATACTTGTTGTCGAAATTCCAAATGGCCCATAAGACAAGCAAAATGGAAAAGTGAATTAGAACTTGAGCCCTTGGGCCTGTTCTCTACTTTCTCAGGAAAATCTGTAAATAATAAAAATAGATATGCTTTATCTTTTCGAAGCTATAGGTGTTCTTCCAAGAAGCACCAATGCATCAAAATCCTAGTTGCGTTATCCTTTGGCTGTGAAGGTGACAACAGAAAGCATAGCTATTGAGAAGCTCAAAATCAAAGTTGAAAGGAACATGACAATAGCCCTAGTATGTAAATCTTTACATTTTATTGATGTTTTAATTTTTATCAAGTTCTCCCAACTTTACTCTAGATTACATGTGAAAATAGAAATTATAGTAATTAATCTAAAAATCTCAATGTGACTCCTTCAGATTGATACTTCGATCGTGTTTCGATTTTTACTGGTGGGCTTGTCCTCCTAGTGAGCTACTAAGCTCGAGTCTTTCAATTTTGCAGGTATTTTTTTTCTCTTTCCTTTGATTTTTTAGTTAAACTTATATATATATATATATTGAGGCATTAAACTTATATATTTGCTTTTAATACATTGACTGTTAAGGAGAATTTAGTTTAAGTGTATGAAATAATTTTTTTCATGAGGTAATTACTTTCTGGAGGTAGTTAAGCCTTTGGGTTTTCTAAATTTGTTGATCCTTTACTGCTCTTTTCTGGATGATTGTCTTTCTGTTTTGCCAACAGAATTGGATATAGTTTTTGTAGTTCAATGTTTTTAGCCTTAATTAATTTTTCACTCGCCTTTTCAAATAATGAAAGATTAAATTAAATTAGAGATCATATACCCCAACTACACCAAGGACATTTTTAAAGTAAAATGAAAATTACTTTATGGTCATACATGTTGGAAGGAGCTTTAGGAGAAGCAAACTTGAATATTTAGGCAGTACCATTGCAAATACCTTAACTTGACCTTAAATAGGCACTATTTTAACTAGGTCCATATTTGTCTGACTAGCTCAAAGACAAACTTGTGAAAATTCTTCTGCATGTTCTCAATTTCTAAAGTTATTAATACACTTGAGCTTATCAAAGGCACAAAAAACAACCTTATTAATGCATTTGCACTTGTGTCTTTCTTGTTCTTTAGTTTGCTTTATAGAAAGATGTAGCTAATTGATTCCATCCAAACATCACAATTTCTACAGGTAAGACACCTTTGTGAATAAGAAGTTGGAGATAAGTACTTTGATAATTGTTTTAGAAAGTAGCTATATCATATATTTTCAATTTTAATATTTGTGCAATTTCATCATTTCAGAAATAAAATTAACATGGATAAAAGTTAGATGATGGAGAATAAATACTCTCAGAAGTATGTTTCAGGAGTGTCATTGTTTATGAAATTTGTGCGTAAGAGTATGGGAGCACGAGTTAAAGTTCGATGCCCTTGCCAGGATTGCTTGAATATATTTACAAGATGTCAAGATGAAGTTGAAGTTGAAGATCGTTTGTTACTGAAAGGAATGTGAAAGGGCTACACCAGTTGGATTTATCATGGTGAGAAATCTGATTCTGCAGTTCCAAGTTCTTTGAAGCAAGGTAATGGTGATACTAATATTTGTCTTTCAGATGATGAGCTAATGGATGATGGGGTGCATGATATATTACAAGACGTATTTCATAGAATGGATGAAGATGAGATTGACAATGGTGTTGCTTTTATTTCTAATCTAAGTGAGGAAAAAGTTGTCAAATTCAGCAAACTATTGAATCATGCACAATGTAGATTACTATCGGAATATACATATATGCCTACATTATCTTTTATTGTGAAATTGCTACATGCAAAGGTGTACACACGATGAGCAACAAGTTAGTGAATATGATATTGGCATTATTGAAGGAGGCTTTTCCAACTAGTACAATTCCTTCATTATACTACGAGGGTACAAAAATTTTGAGAGACTTGGGGCTAAGCTATGTACCAATTCACACTTGTAAATTTGATTGTGCTTTGTTTTAGGGTGATTTTGAAGATGGACAATATTCTCATGTGTGTGGTACGTCAAGGTGGAAGTTCAATGATAAGAAAATTCCTTGGAAAGTCTTGCATTATTTTCCTTTAAAACCAAGACTGCAAATATTGTTTATGACCAAGATGATAGCTGAGGATATGCAATGGCTTAAAGAAAAACGAATTGACGATCATATACTAAGACATCCAGCTGATGGAGATGCATGGAAATCATTCGATAACGAGCATGATTGGTTTTTTCAAGACCCACGTAATATTTGGCTCATATTAGCGACAGATGGCTTTAACCTTTTTGGGATTATGAGCTCTACCTATAGCATGTGGCCTATTATGGTTATACCGTATAATCTTCCACCTTGGAAATGTATGAAAGAGCCTTTTATGATGATGACCTTACTTATTCCTAGAAAAAACTCTCCCAAAAAAGATATTGATGTCTATTTGACACATTAATAGATGAGTTAAAAGATTTATGGGAAGTTGGTGTTCATACTTATGATGCTTAGAGGAAGGAATATTTTCAATGGCATGATCCCATTATGTGAACTTTAAATGACTTTCCAGCTAATGGGGATTTATCTGATTGGAGTACAAAGGGACATCTGGCTAAACTTTCCAAAAATGGGTTTCTCCAACACTCTTTGACTCCATTTCTCTTTCGTTTCTCCATTGATTAACCTACAAATTGAAACAAAATTTCCAAACAACATCCACAACAAGTTCACCAAAGAAAATCTTAAAATCATTGGCTCAAAATTCTTAATTTTCTAACCTAACTCCATTTAACACCTAAAAACTAACCCAATTTTGCAAGCTCATAAATTTTGATCTAGTAAATGGATTGAGTCAAGGTTAGGGGTGAAGCTTAAGGAGCTACTACAACATATTAAAATCTCACCTTAATTCGTCGGTTGGATTATGAGATCTGGCCGATCTTTCTGACGGAGCTAAGCGTTCCTCTAAGCTCCTTTTCGCATTTTCCTTTCTCCTCTTTAATTTCTAGCCTAAAGGGGCTTAAGATTTGTTTAGAGGTGTTTAGGGAAGTATTTAAGAGGTGGTTTAGGTGGTGGTTTGGGTGAAAGAGGTGAGGACGAAGAAAGAAGGAGAAAAGAGAGAGAAAAAGAGGGAAATGAGAAAATGAAGGGGAAGGGTTCGGCCTCCCCCCCTCATATAGTAATAGGTCCGGTGCGGGGCCTTCCTCATTTCTTTTCAAGGCATGCTTCCCAAGGTTCGATCCCGAGCTTGTCTAGTCATTTAGTTTGGCTTAAATAGGGTTTAAGCTTCTCTTGGTCAATCTATGCACTACCTAATGCCTCATCTTCCAACTCTGTCTTATCCAATCTTCTCTAACTTCTCTTTATCATCATCTAACTAAAGTTAATTTTTGAACTTGACAACCAGACTTCTGTACTTACACACTGTCTTTTACTATTTTGATTGGTATGGAAAGATTTAAATCGGTCCGGGTGTGTTAGTTTTGTTATACTTTTAAGTCTTTAGCGCATGACAAGCATCCGCACATCCACACCTCGGAGTAAAGGTATTTGTAAAAGCACAAAAGTTGTCCAATTAAAAAAAAAAGAAGTAGTTCATTGAAATAGATTCGTTTAGGTCTATTCCATGAAATTTATTTGAGATAAATTCCAATCTAAAGTCGAACTAAACCATGGTTATGAAGGCCAATACTAATACTACACATATAGGGTTACAAAAACCCTACTCCTATAGAAAAGGGTCTTTACCACTCAAATCACCGAGTAACTAAAAAGCCTAACCTCCTCAGAGATTTTCCAGCTATCGGTTACCAATCTACATAAAGATCTCCAACCAATTCTGTGAGGATATGTTAAATTCATCTTATATACAAACACTGCAACATTTAAGAGCTATGGCTACATTTATTTAGCTGCAAATGCTAGTTTGCATCTACAAAAGTTTTAGATGTATATAATTTTAACTTTCAAATGCACTTTTAATGTGCAGCTATTGTAAATATTTTAATTACATTCACTACACAAAAAATTGTTAATAGGAGCAATTGGTTAAAATTCAGGCCTTTGGCCCAAATTAAAAATTCAAGCCCAAACAAAATAGAAGTGAACCTTGCAAACTTGCAATTCTTTTTCCTCTTTCGTGTTTACAGTTCTTTTTCCTCTTCGACAGCCATTTCCTACTCTGAGTTATGTTTCCCCTGTTTCTCTCTAAAAAACCTAATATTTTTGTAGGAAATCAATAAAAAATTTAGATAAAGATTGAAACTAAAGAGATTGAAGTTGATGCTTTCGATTTCCTAATTTTTAGGTTCATTCTTTGAAACTTGCATCTATAGTATTTAGTTGCTTCAGATTTGAGTCTTTAAGTTGTTTCTTTTTAAAATTTTCGAGGTTGATCGTGATCTGAGATTGATCTGCTGTCGTCCACCATCTTCTCCAACTATGGAGAGTAACAGTGAACGAAGGTCCCTTCCTTTTACAACTTTTTCCCCCTTTTTTATATTCTTTGATTGATTCATTATGTATTGTTATATCATTTGAAGTGATCGGAGATTTATTCATGCTGTTCTTGCTAGTTTGATTTGTTAAAATGCTAATCAATCACAGAAAATAGGATGCTTTCCTAGAAAGCAATACAAGATTTATGTAGAAGAACAATAAATGTAGAGTTAATACAAGATTTAATTGAGTATCCAGTTCATGTGGAACGGCCACTTGTTACTATTTTTGAATTCTATTTATATAATCTGTTTTTGCTTGATTTCTTCTCTTATTATTTCTTTGAACTTAGATAGTTTATGAGCTTGATGCCTTCTCTTTATGTCTCAGTTGAATATCATGTTGTATGGTGTTCAGTTTATTATTTCCTTTAGTTGACTGCTTTTGTATCTTGTGAGAAATGTTTTTTGGATCCCTTTTATCTAAATTTCAATGAGGACTGAGTTTGAGGAGCACCTGTTAAAGTCAAATCTTTGCACTAAAAGTACGAATAGAAATCTCATGCTGATTTAGTATCATACTTTATGCTAGCTTTTCTTATTTACTAAAAGTTCATTTTTCCTGGAATCAGAAGTATATTCATTCCTAAAAAATACTTAGCCTAGCTAGCCTACTAACTTTTCTATGTTTCGTGATTATCAAGCTAATTACCAAGAAATGATCAAAATCCTTTTTTTTTTCTTTTGCAATATATACTTTTAGAATTCCATTTCCTTTTATCTTGTTAAATAGCCATAAACAGGAAAAGTTTGAATCTTGGCATTGATAGTTAATAGAAGAGCCTTGAATCTTGCCTAACATTCTATGAAGTCGTAAGCTTTTGAAGAGCTTTTTCTAGTGAAATTTCTATTACATTGTCAGACATGGGTGGTGGCTACTGATGTCAAACTGGTCCTTTATCTAGTTACACTAACATCGTTTTTAATAAGCTCTTGACAATTGGCTCAATATAATATTCTACGTTTATAATATTTTGCTTCTCGCTTTAAATTGTCAACTTCATTCTTTTTTACAGCCTATTGTTTGTGACTGAACCTGAGACTCATATCCTTGATAGCTAAAGCTAAATGACGGAGTAATAACTAGACAACAAGCTAATTTTTTGTTTCCTGGTAGGTATGTTTGGCTACTTATTCTAATTCTATTTTTCTCCTTTTTTCTATGTTTGGCTGATTTGGCATTAAGTATTTGGATGCTTTGTTGAATTTTCTTGCATGCATGCTCTTTGAAAATTAATAAACAAGTAGGCTAGCAGAGGTTTATTTTTTTTATTTTTATTCCAGTGAGTTAATTCTATAAGGATGCTAGATAAAAGTTGGTTGAATTGCTCTAGATTGAGTAAACGGTACATAGATGGAGTTGGACAATTTCTTGATTATGCATCTGTAAATGGATCTAAGGGAGGATTGATTTTGTGTCCTTGTAAGACTTGTAACAACTGTTTATGGAAGAATAGAGATGAGGTTTATTATGATCTTATTTTCAAGGGAATTGATCAATGTTACACCCATTGGATATATCATGGGGAAAGCTCATCTCCTTCGGTGAATATTGATGATGGGGAAAGTGTTGGTGATAATGGAGGTATGGCGGATGAGTCAAATATGTTTGATAACTTAGAACAGTTGGTGCAGGATGTTATGAGCCAAGAAAGAAATGATGATCACCCAAGTTATTCTAAGGATAATGAATCTGTTAGTGATGAAAACAATGGCAAGGACCCAAGTTTGGATGCTAAGAAATTCTTTAAATTGATTAGAGATATGTAGACCATGAAAATTTGGCCAAGTTAAAATTGATTGGTTAAATTAAATTCATCAAGCTTGATCCATTAAAGTTATAATTTGGATTAATTCTGATTCAAGCCCAATTGAGTTGTAGTTTAGTTACCCAGTACTACTGCCCAATACTACACATCTAGGGTTACCAAAATCCTAGGCCACTCCTATATAAAGAATCTTTCACTTCTCAAATCACAAAAAAAAAAAAATAGTGGAAGTAGAAACCCTAGCCTTCTCAAAAATCTCAAGTCTCCAAAATTCATATTCATTTCAAGACTCTCAAGTCTCTAATTGACACACCCGGACCTAGCACGACTTTTTCGTACGAACGGAATAGCGTAAGATAACGTAATAATTAAACAATAAGTCGGTCCGGCTGTGTCAAGTCAGAAGAGAAGATAAGATTAAGACAAGACGTAGTTGGAAGATGAGATTGGTGACCATGCATAGAAACACTAAAGTGGACTTCTTTAAGTCCATAGCCAATGGATTGGAAGTCCATTTGTGAATTGGTCGGTGGATCGGGCCAAGGATTAAAGTTTTGAGAGGCTTAAAAAGAGAAGAGAAAGTTTTGGCCCGGGGTCCGAGTAGACCCGGTGCCGGGCTAACCTATAAATCAGCCTCACCCCCTCATTTTGTCTCTTTCTCTCTTCTCTCATTTCTCTTTTTTCTCAATTGCTCTTTTGGACCAATTTTGGACTCTTGGCTGATCTAGACAAACCGACCGCAAGTTCAAGGCGAGATCTTAGTGAGTTGTTCTTAACTCCTTGAACTGTGTTTCATTAAGTTTTCACACTTATTTATGCATTTGTCTAGGAGAAATCCAAGCTCAAAGTTAGTTTCAGCTTTTAATTAGATTTTAAGTTTAGATTTGAGATTTAGGAACTTTGTGCTCGTGATTCTCGTTTCCGCTTTGGTAAACGCATCGTGGGAGGTGAGAGGAATCTCCATTTCGAATTTCACGCGAATCGGTGGGCCGAGGGGCTCGAGAACCGAGGAAAAGCCTCATAACCCGAGGCCTGCGGACGGCTCCCACATGGGAGCCGAGTCTCTGCCACACGGGAGAGACTCGCCGCCCAGGTCCCGCAAGGGACTAGGCCTGTCTCGCCCCGGATTGGGCCATTTTGGCCCAAAATGGCCGATTGGGCCTAGTTAGGCCCAACTCTCAAGGGAAGGGCCTTTTGGACCCAGAAATAGCCCAGCTACGGGGGGGAGGCCTGCCTGGCCCAGAACCGGGCCGGGCTGGGCCCGTAGAGTGTGAGGCCCAAGGGTCCCCAGGGGCATTTTCGTAATTTTTCACCAAGTGTCCAATTTTTACCCCAGAACCTCCCGGACACTTTTCTAAGCCCCGAATCACATTCAAGCCCAGTCTTAGGTCATGCTAGAGCCTCATAGGTGCATTCATAATTTAGTTATGAATGCTAACTTATATTTCCATGTATTAGGGCTCCAGATAATCGAATGCGGCGATGCACCGGAGGTTAAAGCTACATGGAGCGCTTGGGAGTATACGAACCTCCCAATACTGTGAATGACCCTATTTTCAGTGTTTAGCCACTAGGGACAAAATGTTTTTAAAATGTTTTCAAAATATAAATTGTTTTAAAAAAAAGTTTTACAACTGTTTTGGGATAAGGGTAATCCACGACACACACTTTTTATTTTGTGGCACGCCCATTTAGAGGGTGGGAAGATTTTAAAATCTAAAGACTCGTGAGTGTTTAAATGTTTTAAACTTTTATGTTTTGAATTTATTTATATATATATGATGAATATATGAGAGAGATATGAGATGAATAATTGAGTGGCTCCTCGGTCTCCAATATATGCGGGAACGTGGACCGAGTTGGAGAAAGCATGCTAGATTCTCAGTCGTGGACCGCCTGTCGAGGGTCACGGTGAGATGAGACCCTGGGAGAGGCGGAGAGGGAAGCTCGCCAGGGCTCCAGAGCTGTGTTCCACCACAGCTGGCTACCACTGAGGGAACGGGCTAGAGAAAGATAAATTATGAAAGTGTATTTTAAGAGAAAAGAGATAGCCCTTAGTGCAGTAAGGCATACGACAGGCCAGTCGTGCCTTCAGTGTATTAAAGGGATGCCAGCCCATTTGTGATAAATATATTTATTTATTTAAAAAAGTTTTGAAAGAGGGTTCTCTGCTAGAGAACCAGAAGAGAGTTTTTTTTTTAAGGAAATTTTATTTATTTATTTACTTATTATTTTATTTTGGATTACCCCTGTTTTCCCTAACCCTGATGGAGATTCATTGAACCTCTGTCACTCACCTGTATCTAATGTGGATGGATGCAGATTCGCGTACGGAATCAGCAATTAGAATGGAGGCTCACTAGGAGGCGTTGGTGGCTTAGGCTTAGTGTTTCCGTTGTGTAGGTATTTCTTTAATTTACTCCACTGGTATCACTCTTAAAGATTATTCTTTTAATTAAATTATTTTTAATTAAAGTTTTAGTTGTTTTGCAGCGATGGTATCCTTTTCAATGCCTTGCGGTGCTTCTGGTGCGTGATCGATCGGCACGTACTTCGAGGTAGCACGGCGGTTGCCACGTGGCCGACCGGGGCTGGTCGGGACGTGACACTAATAAAAGTGATCAACCCAAGTTCTTCATTAAATCCAAATCCAAGTCAATTCAAGAAAAAAAAAAAACAAGCTTGCATCAATTTCTTTAAAGATTTGTTCAAGTCTCTGAAATCCAACCAATCAACCGAAAGACAACCTGTCTCCGAAATCTAACCGATCAACCGAAAGACAACAAGTCTCTAAAATCTAACCGATCAACCAAAAGACAACAGGTCTTCGAAATCTAACCGATCAGTCGAAAGACAATAAGTCTCTGAAATCCAACTGATCAACAGAAAGACAACAAGTCTTCGACCGTCTTGTTGAAGATCTACCAAATCTCTTTGATCTACAAAGAATCACAAGTTTTCTTTGAAGATCTACAAGTCAAAATGAACGCTATTCAGAGAAGCCAGAAATCCTTCATCGAGATCAAGCCTTCAGGCCCTCAAATATTTTGTCATCAAGGAGATCGAATCAGAGGATTCTTTTCACAGAGATTGTACCCGTTAAATTCCTGTACTAATTTTCCCATAATAAAATTGGATTTTGTTCACTTAATTTTCTGTCTTAATTTTCAGACACGAAATTTGTGTGTAGATTACTTAACATCAAAGGCATGACGTGATGTAGCAATGTTACAATTACCCTTTCCTTGGAGCTGCTTAAGTCAATACTACCCGATTGTGAAACTTTACCAAAGTCTTACAATGAAACGACCAAGATCATGAAAGGTTTATGCCTTGAGTATGAGAAAATTGATGCTTGTCCTAATGATTGTATGCTTTACTGGGGAAGCAATGCTGAAGCTACTAGTTGTCATTTATATGGAGCTTCAAGGTGGGAAGGAAATCATAAAGTTGATGAGGCTAGCACTTCTGTGCAACTTGGAAAGATCCCAAAAAAAGTCCTTAGATATTTTCCCCTCAAACCCAGACTTCTGAGGTTACTCTTGTTTTTTTCCAAAACAACCAAGGCAATGAGGTGGCATTAAGAGAGTCGCACTAAAGATATGAAGTTAAGGCATCCAGTTGATTCTGAAGCTTGGAAAGCTTTTGATTCTTCATTCCTTGATTTTTCAATAGATTGTCGCAATGTAAGACTTGGCTTGGCAACCGATGGGTTTAACCCATTTAAAACTATGAGTTTATTTTATAGTATATAGCCTGTTATTCTAATTCCATACAACTTACCTCTACAGATGTGTATGAAGTCTCTATACTTTATGTTGTCTGCCTTGATTCCTGGTCCTTTATCACCTTCAAATAATATTGATGTTTATTTGCAACCACTTATTAAAGAACTAAAAGAGTTATGGGAATTTGTAGTTGCTACATTTGATGACTCAAGCCAACAAACCTTCCAAATGTGTGTAGCTTTGATGTGGACTGTCAGTGATTTTCCAGGTTATGCACTCTTATCTAGATGGAGTACTAAAGGTTACCTTGCTTGTCCTAATTGTAACTATGAAACTTCTTATATATACCTTTTCCATAGTAAGAAAGATGTTTACATGTAGCATAGAAGGTTTTCGGATTTAAATAATCCATGGCGATATGATAAGAAGTCTTTTGATGGTATTATAGAGCTGGGCTCTCAACCAGTGTTGCTTTCTGGGTCTGAAATCCTACAAATATTGAAGGATTTTAATAACAAATTTGGAAAAACTCGAAGAGTTGCAAATGATGATAATCCGTGGAAGAAAAGAAGTATATTCTTTGAGTTATCTTATTAGGAACATAATCTTTTACACCATAATTTAGATGTGATGCATATAGAGAAAAATCTTTTTGATTCATTACTTGCTACATTCTTAGATACTGGTGGCAAAACAAGGGATCACTTGAATGGTCATCTTGACCTTCGAGATTTGGGTATAAGAGAAGAGCTTCATCCTAGATCTCTTTAACAAAATATTTCTACCTCATGCTTGCTTTTCCATGACATCAAAAGAGAAAGGTGTTCTTTGTGAAGTTTTAAAAGAAATGAAACTCCCAGATAGCTTTGCAACTAATATCTCAAGGTGTGTTAATGTGAAAGAGCGTAAGATTTAAGGATTCAAAAGTTTCGATTCTCACTTTTTGATGCATTATGTAGTTCCCATAGCTATTCGACAAGTATTGCCAAAAACTCAAAAGTTATCCAATTAGAAGAGTTTGAGCGGCTGGAAGAAAAGATTGCAATGATACTTTGCGAACTTGAGAGGATTTTTTCACCATCCTTTTTTGACATTATGACCCATTTACCCATTCATTTGGCAACGGAAGCAATGTTAGGTGGACGAATCCAATATTGTTATATGTACCCGGTAGAAAGGTATGTATGATTAGTTTATAAATTTAGTTTTTGTTTTTTTTTAATCTTTAATTTTTCCTTGTGAAATTACAATATAATTAGTAATGTGATATCTTTTACTAGGTATTTGCTCAAAATGAAATTTTATGTTCGTAATAAAAGTCATCTAGAAGGTTGTATAGTATAAGGTTATTTAGCAAAGGAATGCATTAGCTTTTGTTCAAGGTACTTGGATGACAGTGTTCAAACAAGATTCAATAGATCTTCCAGGAATTATGATGCTACTGGTATGGACTTGCAAAAGTCTAGGTTATTCCCAAGAATGGGCCGCTGTATAGGAAGTGATGCGATTTCCATGCTAGACTATAATTCTTGGGTTCAACCACATAGATGTGTACATTTCAATTGTCCTGAGATCGAGCAATATCGTAGGTAAGATTTTTTTTTCTTCTAGCCTAATGATACAATTTCAATTCTAGTTGATTTAGAGTTTTATATATACTTAAAGATATTCTTTTGTTTACTATTTTGTATGTAGAGAACATGAACAACTTATTGTACAGTGTTCTAGTTCAAGAAAATGGAAAAGAGCTTGTAGCCATTGCTTAGAGTTTCATGATTGGTTTGAAAATCGAGTTAGGGGCTAGGATGTTTTAGAGGAAATCAAATGGTTGTAACGAGGTCCTAGCCATGTGGCCGGAAGTTATAAAGGCTTCATTATTAATGGTTTTAGATTTCAAACTCAAGATTGTGAAAAGAGAAGGGAGACTCAAAATAGTGGGGTTGTTGTAACGGCATTAACTGAAAGTTGCGCTAGTTCTCGAGACCAAAATCCAATTAAAGGGAATGTTACATACTATGGAGTCTTGAAAGTGATCATTGAGTTAGATTATTATGCAAATTTTAATGTTTAGGTATTTAAATGTGATTGGTTTCAAACAAAGCAAGTTGAATTTGGGTTTTCGCTTGTGAACTTCAAGAGGTTGACTTCTCAAAATGATATTTTTGGACTAGCAGCTCAAGTACAGCAAGTTTTTTACATTCAAGATCTAATTGAAAATAGATTGGCATGTTGTTGTTAATCCTACTAGTCCAAGAGACTTGTATGATATGGCTAAATCAAATGTAGATGATCCATGGAAAATTTATGATGAGTCAAATGTTTCTTCAGATCTAATTATCAATGGATGTGATGATACTATAAGTTATAAGAGATGATATTGATGGAGTAACAATCCATCAATAAGTTGCCAAAGGTTGTATTCTTACTCAATACATGGTCACAATAAAAAATATATGTATTTTTCTCAATGGTTTCTGTTTGTATGGTTATCTTCCTTATTTTCCTCAGTTGTATTGCTTTAGTATTACTTTATCTTTTATATTAGCATAAAATTTTTTCTTACTTTTAATTTTTGTATTCTACAAGCATAAACATTTGCTACAATGGCAAAGACCAAGCATAAATTGTGTGAAACGTCAAACCTTAGGTCAAATTTTCATACAGGAGCAACTAGTTCAAGTTTTAGTCCTCAACAACCATATGTTTCCTTATGGACAAAACAACGTTCAAAGGTGCGAATAAACAGCCTTTAAAGAGTAGTTATTAGTGTATATTCTCATCTCTACTTTTCTTTTTGGAACTTCTGATATTTTAATGTTTATTTTCCTTTTTTTTTAGGCATTGAGTTCTAAAGTGCATCACTTTGATAGACAAAGATCACCTTCATTAATTAATGATAATTCTGAAAATGAAGGTAAGATCAATAATTTTTGCATGGTAAAAAAAGTTGCTTACTTGAATGTCTTTATTTATTTTTTCTTTTTTTATTAAATTTCTTAAATATACTTGGTAACTTTTATGTAGGTTTCTCCAGTGAATAAAAAACCAGACCGGTCGATGAACCGGTTGCTTGATCGGGTCACGATTCAACCTGTCCAACCGGTTCAACCGGCCGATCCAATTACTTAAATAATTTAATTTTATTAATTTCTGAAAATATTCAAAAAAATTGATAAAAATAAGAAAAATTCATAAAAAAATATGAAAAAATAAAAAATATTAGTGAATCACATAATCTAAATAAATATTACAAATTATTTTACATCACAAATTATATTTTTATTATAGAAGTATATTAAAATAAAAAAATTAAAAATTTAAGTTCTAAATTTTAAAGTTCAAAGTTCAAACATAATAAGAAAATTAAAATTTGGGCTTCCCATTAATTTAGGTTTCTTTTGAATTTAAGTTAATTAATTAAAAATAACTTTAAAAATTAAAAAAATTTAAATTTCCGGTTGAACGGTTGAACCGGTCCAACCGGTTCAACAGTTTTCGGTTCAATACCGGTTCAAAACTAATCCGGTTTTAGACATATTACCGGACCGGACTTGTGGTCGGTTCCCGATTGAACCTGTAATACCCGTTCCAAATTACTGTTCCTCTTAGTTCGTCCGGCATGCATCATTTAGTAGGAAATCATGGAAAATATAGTTTAAGCCTTACATAAGTTATGGATAGGATATAAATGGAATTAAATGAATTGTTAAAGAATTAGTGGTAAGGTTAGAAATTTAGACTGAAATTGTTAACAAATGACAGAGAATTTAAAAATTTTACTGCCAATGGAATAAAAGGAAATTGTCTGAAGAATAAAAATATACACTAAAAATTTTATTACACTGACTTAGGATATAGATGGAATTTTAGTGATTGTTGGAGGACAAAATAGGAACTAAGAACAAAATTATCTTTTATGGACTTAACCATCTAGTGACAAGTGGCAAAGGCTTAGAAATCAATGGCTAAGATGAAAACAAATTTTGTCATCTTTTGCCTAGTGAAATCCGGCCATGACATGGGAAAATGCTAGAAATTTCCATGCAACTTTTAAGTTGTCTTCAACCTTAGAAAAAGATGAACACCTTCCTCCATTGATGAACCTTGAAAGCTTCCTCCATAAAACACAACTCCAAATCTAGCCAAACAAGCCTCCATAAATTGGTAACCAATTTGAAGCTCTAGGTGAGCCCATTAATATTCCCAAATCAATTTCAAGAAATTCAAGCGAGTGTGGGAGGAATTTCATTTGGAAATTTTAGGGTTCTTGGTGGAAGTTCACAAATCAAAGGTAAGCATGCCTAATTTTAATCCTAGATTATAGTTTTTGGCATGCTAAACATGTATATAAGGTTAATTTAACTTAAAATCATTTGTAGAAGTGTGAATCTAGAAAATTAGAAAAGTTGTGGAGAAATTTTAAATTTGAGATTTTTAGGACAAATTGGATTCATGGAACCTTAGGATTGAAATATGAAGTTCATGGAAGCTTACTAAGCTAGGAAATGCCATTAAATTACATTGGAAAAGAAAATTTTAATTTTTCAATATTATTGCTGAAATTCTTAAGGAAAAATGAAATTTTGCCATTTTGTGATTTACATGAAAATGTAGTTGTTTTGGAGTAATTTTGATGTGAAAATGCTAAAGAAAAATTTTGGAAGGAAAAATGTGGAAATAGGTTGAAATTGGAATAATGGCTGAATTTTTTAATGTGTATTAGCCATAGGAAATTTTCAATATTTAATGGAGTAAATATGGATTTTGAAGAAAAATTAGTTGGAAGAATATTAGTAGAAATTCAAAATAGCGATTAAGTGTTAGGTTACTACATTGTTACATGGCATGCATAACATTAGCATATAGATTTGGTTTAGTTAAATTTTCCACATGACATTGGAAACCTAATAAATGTATGAATGATTAGGAGACCAGACAATACAGAATGACAAGGAACCGGTCAAGAAAGAGCCGGAATAGCTTGGACCTCACAGTGAGTGGATAACGAAATTTTAAATCTCTACTCCTTATTGTTTTGTTAAATGTGGTTTCATGAAAGTTTATTATTATGCTATGTGTTTAGAGAAATGGCTTATTTGAATGTGTATTGAATGATGCTAAATGTGAATGGCCCATGGAATGTGATAGCTAAATTGAAATGTTTGGTTTTGAGAATTGAATATGGAAAATGGTTTTGAGATAAAATTGCTAATATTGATTTCAAAACATTGAAAGTTTTATTACATAATATTTCAAAGATAATGTTTTATTCGAAGTAAACATAAAAAGGTTTGCAAGCCATCACAATTCCAAGATGTGACTATACGGTGGCCTCCATGGGAGGATTTTAGTTACTGCATAACCACATAACCACGGACCGCCTTTTGAGGGGCGTGGGAATGCCGTGTACACCTTGGATAGGGAGGTGCAGAGGGAAACCCGCAAGGTAAATTCGAGTTCGTCCTGTGGTATCCACCGTTCAGGACGGGACTCGCTACTCAGTTGTCGACCTCGGCCAATGCGACAACTTGAGTGAGGAATTGATGGACTAGACTATATGATTCATGGGCCAATGTTTGGAAATTCTTGTTTTGCCTATGTTCTTAAAATATTTCTTCTTTATTTTACTTTAAAGACTTTTACTATATTGTTATCCACTCACTGAGTAACTTTGTTACTCACCCATGTTTTCAATAAAATATTTTTCAGGCTATAGATACCAACTGCGCTCGTAGGTATGTTGTGGTGGGAGAATTGCTAGGTTTTTGACTCAAATTTGACCAAGGGTGAAAAAGTCAACTTTTTCTACTATTTTTCAAAAATTCGTGTAAGGCCCACCGAGTAAGTGAATGTCGGTTTAAATAGCTATTTCACCGTTTTAATGTGTCTAATAATATTCGAAGCTGTTACCATATTTTTCTGAATCCTGTAGCTTGGTTTAAAAATTCACCGAAAAATATGTCGTAAACCTAATGGCATTTTCGTAAATATTATGAAGTTTTGGTGCTTTGTGTTTACATGAATTTTTATGCCATGACAGTTCGATATTTTATCTGTTTTGAATTGTCCGCATGTTAGTTAAGTGTTTTAAGTATTAAATTGGATGAAAACTGTATAAGAGAAAAATTGGTAAAATGACCATTTTAGCCTTGCAACCTTTGAAGTGAATTCTAACCTAATAGAATGCATTTCGAGGGTTGCGGCGATTGTTACGTGCCCAATTATGGTGTCGGGGCATGACAGAACCGACCGGTCCGGTCCGGTTTTTTATTTACTAGGTTTCTCTACCCAAAAAAAAAAAAAACATAAGACTTGTTAGGGCTCTTCACATTCATGGAATGAATCAAGACAATCTTGAAATGGATCATAAAGTACATCAGTTTGGTATACAAAGGTCACCTCCATTGGTTAGGGATAGTTTTGAAAATGAAGGTAAAATTAGTAATTTTTCCATGATAAAAAAGTTAGCTAATTTGATTGTCTTTATTTATTTATTTTTGTATTCCTTTCTATGTAAAATTCTTCCTTTTATATTTATTTGTTACATTTTATATAGGTTTTTCTGCCAAGAACACTAGAGAACTTACTAGGGGTCTTCACATTCATGGGGTTAATCAAGATAATCTTGAAATAGGTTCTGAAGTGCATCACATTGGTAGACAAAGATCACCTCCATTGGTTAGGGATAGTTTTGAAAATGAAGGTAAAATTAGCTATTTCTATCTATTCTTTCTTATATAAAGTTTTTTTTTTCTTTCATATATTTGTTACCTTTTACGCAGATTTCTCTACCAAGAAAACCAGAGGATTTACTAAGGGTTTTCACATTCATGGAGTGAATCAAGAATCTTGAAATAGGTTCTAAAACACATCACTTTGCTAGACAAAGATCACCTCCATTGGTTAGGGATAGTTCTGAAAATGAAGGTAAAATCAGTAATCTCTGCATGATAAAAAAGTTGCTATCTTGAATGTCTTTATTTATTTTTTCTTTTTTATCAAAATTTTTAAAAATATTTGGTACTTTTTGTAATACCCATTTTAAATTACTGTTCCTCTTAGTCCGTCTGGCATGCATCATTTAGTAGGAAGACATGGAAAATATAGTTTAAGCCTTACTTAAGTTGTGAATAGGATATAAAGGGAATTAAATGAATTATTGAAGTTTAGTAGTAAAATTAGAAGTTTAGACTGATTTTACAAAAAAAATTGACAAAGAATTTAAAAATTTCACTACCAATGGAATAAAAGGAAATTGCCTGAAGAATAAAAATATACACTGAAACTTTTTATTACACTGACTTAGGATATAGATGGAATTTTAGTGGTTGTTGGGGGACAAAATGGGAACTAAGAACAAAATTATCTTTTATGGATTTAATCATATGATGACAAGTGTCAAAGCTTTAAGAATGGAGGGCTAGGATTGAGCCAAACTTCCCCCACCCTTGGTCTTCAAAAATCCGGCCATGCATAAATAAAAGGCTAGAAAATTCTTGAAATCTCCATTGTTGTCTTCAACCTTTAGCTTGGAAGAACAAAACTCCATTGTTGAACACTTGAAACCTTCCACCCATAAACACAAGTCCTAAATTTTCCAAACAAGCCTACCAAAATTTCCTATCAAATTAAACCTCTAGCTTAGCCCAATTATAATCCCAAATCAATTTTGAGAAATCTAAGCTAGTGGGGGAATTTTCATTTTGAAGGATTAGGGTTCTTGGTGGATTTTCACAAATTAAAGGTAAGCATTCCTAATTTTGATGTTAAAATGTAGATTATGGCATGCTAAACATAAATATAAGGTCAATTTAACTTGAAATCGCTTGTAGAAATGTTAATCTAGAAAATTAGAAAAGTTATGGAGAATTTTTGAATTTGAAATTTTTAGGTCAAATTGAATTCATGGAACCTTAGGATTAAAATATGAGGTTCATGGAAGCTTACTAAACAAGGAAATGCCATCAAATTACATTAGAAAAGAAATTTTTGATTTTTCAATATTTATGCCGAAAATTACAAGGAAAACGGCATTTTAATCATTTTGGGATTTAAATGAAAATGTAGTTGTTTTGAAGTAATTTTAATGTGAAAATGTTAAAGAAAATGCTGGAAAAGAAAAATGTGGAAATTGGGTAAAGTTGGAGCAATGGCCGAAATTTTTAATGTGTTATAGCCATGGGAAATTTTCAACTTTTAATGGAATAAATGTGAATTTTGAAGAAAAATTGGGTAGGAGAATATTAGTAAGAGTAGTGGTTAGCTATTAAATTACTAAATTATTACATGGCACGCATGGCATTGCATGTAGATTAAGTTTTAGTCCAATTTAGTGATAGTTTGGAAAACTAAGTAAATTTATGAAAATTAGGACTGCCTGCACCATCAAAGGACAAGGAACCAGGTGAGGACGGTCAAGAATAGTGAGGACCTCACTGTGAGTGAATGACCATGTTTTAAATTCTATTTCTTATTGTTTTATTAAATGTGGTTTTATGAAAATATGTTACCATGCTATGTGTTGAATAATGGAAAGCATATGGCCCATAGATTGTAGGAATATGATGGCTAAATTTAAAGAATTGTTTTGTGAAAATGATATCAAGAGAAATGATTTTATGACAAAGAACTTTACTAGCACCTTTGATAAATTGAAAGAATTTGAGATATAAGATTTTGTTAAAATGAACAAAAGAAAGTTTGAAAGCCATCATAGTCCCAGAGATGTTACTATATGGTGGCCTCCAAGGGAGGAATTTTGTTACTGCAATAGCTAAGTAGCCACGGACCGTCTTTTGAGAGGCGTGGTGAGTGTGGTATGTACCTTGACGGGAGGCGCGGAGGGAAACCCGCAAGGTAATTTGAGACCATCTTGTGGTATCCACCGTTCAAGATGGGACTTGATACTCAGTTGTCGGCCTCAGCCAAGGCGATAACTTGAGTGAGGAATTGACGGATGAAACAGATGATACAAGGGCCAAAGTTTATGTAAATCTTGCTTTATTTATATTTAGGCTCATGATATTGACTTTATTTGCCTTATTATAAATATCGGTTTTTTACATTGTTGTTTCTATAATTACTTTATCTACTCATTGGGTAACTCTGTTACTCACCCGTGTTTTAATAAAATATCTTTTTAGGCTGTAGACATCAACCGCGCTAGTAGGTAGGCTGTGGTGGGAACACTGCTAGGCTTTGGGCTCAAGTGTAACCGAGGGTGAAAAAGTCAACTTTTGTACTATTTTTTCAACATTTTGTGTAGGATCCATCGAGTAAGTAAATGTCGGTTTAAATAGCTATTTCACCACTTTAGTGTGCCTAAAATATTTTGAAACTGTTACCGTATTTTTCTGAATCCTGTAGCTTGGTTTAAAAAAATTCACGAAAAAATATGTTGAATATCTAATGGCATTTTCGTAAATATCTTGAAGTTTTGGTGTCTTGTGTTTACATGAATTTTTATGCCACAACAGTTTGATATTTGATCTGCTTTGATTTGTCTGCATGTTAGTTAAATGTTTTAACCATTGAACTGGATGAAAACTGTATAAGAAAAAAAATAAAAAAAATGATCGTTTTAGCCTTGCAACCCTTGAGGTGTATTCTAACCTAATAGAATATATTTTGAGAGTTACGGCGATTGTTACATGCTCGATCATGGTGTTGGGCCGTGATAATTCGATTGGTATCAGAACCTGAGGTTTTAAATAGGTTTTTGGTGAATTTTCGGTGTCGGTGGGCCCGAGTCAAACTTGGTCAAACTCGGTCAACCTCAGTCAAACTTGGTCAAAGTGTTAGAACATGCATATTTCATATAGAATTTCATGTAGAATTAGTTATCTTGAGACTAACCCTTCCTTATTTTAGATTTTGTGATGCCATCACGACGTCAGCGAGGTCGCGGTTGACCGAGGCGAAACTCACCCGGTCGAACTAGGCCTGAACCGTCTCCACCCCCAAGGGAGGACCCTGCTATATCAGCTGTGGGTTCACATGAGCCTCCACCTTCAGCACACGAAGCGTCAATGGCCCCTGCTCCTCCTACGGCAGTTCTGCCTCCCCCTTCACAACACCCTCCCCATGATTTATCCCAGGCGTTTTTAGCGATTTGGAATACCATTGCGGCTCAGGCACAAGGTGGACAGATGCCACCTGTAGCTCCTCCTCCACCACCTGCACCGGTTAGCCCGACTTTTTCAAATTTGAGTATAGCTAAGAAAATGAAAGAAGTCATTCAGTTGAAGTGTGAACCATTTAAAGGTCATTTAGATGCGGTGGTAGCTAAGGATTGGGTGAAGAAGATAGACCGAACAATGATGGATCTCAGATTGAGTGATGATATGAAGTTGAAGGTAGCAACCTGACTACTTGAAGGGGCAGCAGAGAAGTGGTGGGAAAATGTGCAGTCACGGACTACCACCCCAATTACTTGGGGTACCTTCCTTACCGAGTTTGACGCCAAGTACTATACTCACTTCCATTAGAAGGAAAAGCGAGAGGAATTCTTGCAGTTGCAACAAGGAGATCGAACCGTGGAGGAATTCGAAGCAAAGTTCAATGAATTGCTTCCATTTGTGGGCGACATGATTAAAGATGACCTTGATCAGGCATCTTTCTTTGAGTCCAAGCTACGACCCGAGATCCGCAAGCGGATGTTCATGACGGGCGAAGAGAGTAGAAAACATGTCATCCAGTTAGCATTACGAGCGGAGAAACTGATTTCTGCTAAAGGTAAAATGCTTGTTTCTGATGTTCAGAAAAGAAAAGGAGCTGGATTTTTGGGTTTTCCACCATTCAAGAGGAGTAAGGGAATTACCATATCGGGTGTTACTAGCTCTGTGGGATCTGTCCGATCGCCACCACCACAACAACAAAGGCCGGTTGTCTCCATTACGGGTCTGAAAGCTAGGAGAAGGCCAGCTGCATTCAACAGATGTAGAAACTGTAGTAAGTACCACCTTGGTCCTTGTAGAGAGCCGGTTCGATGCTTTAGATATCGACAAACTGGTCACATTCAGGGTGCTTGTCCTGAGTTAGGGCATGGCACTGCAGATACAACCCCGGCGTCTCATCCAATAGGCAGTTAACCAATGTAGCAAAGAACTGACACTATGGGTAGGCGGAGTTTGGGTGCGAGGAACAATGCTACATCAGGAGCATCTCTGCCTCAGACGCGTACTCAGACTCGAGTGTTCGCATTGATAAAGGAGGAAGCACAAGCTAGACCGAGTACGATCACAGGTACTATGACAATATTTGGGAAGCCTGCGCATGTTCTTATTGATTCTGGTGTTGATAGATCATACATTAGTACATCATTTGCTCATGCATCCTATAGAGAACTATCATCCCTAGATGTAGAATTGGCTGTGAACACACCTTTAGGAGAAGCGGTGGTTAGAAGAACAGTTTATAAAGGGTGTAGTGTTAAAATTGGAGAAAAAGAATTTTTAGCGGATTTAATTCTACTAGATATTAGTGGCTTCGATGTGATATTGGGAATGGATTGGTTAGAAACACATCGAGCCAAAGTTGACTGCTTCACCAAAGAAGTGACATTTGGAAAACTGGGTGAACCTGAAGTAACCTTTAAAGGTGAAAGACGAGTATTACCAACCTGTGTCATCTTGGCAATCAAGGCTAGAAAGTTAATCCAAAAAGGGTGTTCAGCATATCTAGCCCATGTGATGGATACCTCTAAGGCTGCACCTAAATTAGAAAATGTTCCAGTGGTAAACGAATTCCTAGACGTTTTCCCTGATGAATTGCCAGGATTACCTTCTGAGCGGGAATTCGATTTTTCCATTGACGTATACCCTGGAACTGCACCTATCTCCATTCCCCCATATAGAATGGCACTCGCCGAGTTGAAGGAACTCAAAACCCAGCTGCAAGAATTAGTTGATAAGGGTTTTATTCGACCTAATACTTCGCCATGGGGAGCTCCGGTGTTGTTTGTAAAGAAGAAGGATGGTACCTTGTGATTGTGTATTGACTATCGCCAGTTGACTAAGGTGACCATTAAGAATAAATATCCCTTGCCCCGTATTGATGACTTGTTTGATCAACTTCAAGGTGCCAATTTCTTTTCAAAGATTGACCTTAGATTGGGGCATCACCAGTTGAGGATTAAGGAGTCAGATATCCCGAAAACAGCCTTCAGAACCTGGTATGGCGATTATGAATTTTTGGTGATGCTGTTTGGATTAACTAATGCCCCTGCAGCTTTCATGGATTTGATGAACCGGGTATTCCATCCATTCTTGGATAAATTTGTTATCGTCTTTATTGACGATATACTAGTCTATTCCAAGGATGATGATGAACACTGGCAACATTTGAGGATTGTGTTGCAAACGCTGTGAGAAAAAAAATTGTATGCTAAGTTCTCCAAATGCGAGTTTTGGCTAAGGGAAGTGGTATTTCTGGGTCATGTGGTGTCAAGAGCTGGCATATTTGTGGATCCCAAAAAGGTTGAAGCTATCTTGTAGTGGGAGCGACCGAAGAATGTCACTGAAATCAGAAGTTTCTTGGGTTTAGCTGGCTATTATCGAAGATTTGTTGAAGGATTCTCCATGATTGTAGCTCCACTCACTCGACTTACTTGTAAAGGAGTTAAGTTTGAGTGGGACGACAAATGTGAAAGGAGTTTCCAGGAGCTCAAAGATAGATTGACTTCCGCACCGGTACATACTCTTCCATGTAGCGGGAAGGAATTTACGGTGTACAATGACGCTTCGAGACAAGGATTAGGTTGTGTATTGATGCAAGATTGCAAGGTAATTGCTTATGCTTCTAGACAATTAAAGAGGCATGAGCTAAATTACCCCACTCATGACTTGGAGCTGGCAGCAGTTGTGTTTGCCTTAAAGATTTGGAGACACTACCTTTATGGTGAGAAGTGTCGGATCTTCACTGACCATAAGAGTTTGAAATACTTGCTCACCCAAAAGGAGTTAAACCTGAGACAAAGGTGGTGGTTGGAATTGATCAAAGATTATGATCTGATCATCGATTACCATCTGGGGAAAGTGAATGTAGTAGCTGACGCCCTTAGCCGCAAGTCATCAACTACCCTGGCTACATTAAATAGTTCATACCTTCCCCTGTTGTTAGAGATTAAAAGTATGGGTGTGCAATTAGAGAAGGTGGTGAATAATGCCTTGATTACTAGCTTTGTGGTGAAACCTCCTTGCATCGACCGGATTCGAGAATTACAAAAGGCAGTCGGTAGGTTGAACCAAGAATTTGAAAAGTTACAGAAGCAAGAAGACAGTGAACTGCAGCTCAGGACTGATGGTGGATTGACATTAAATGGTAGAGTATGTGTCCCAGATGATCCAGAATTGAAGAAAGCTATATTGGAGGAAGCACACTCTTCCGCCTATGCCATGTACCGGGGGAGTACCAAAATGTATTAGACTATCAGGGAGTATTATTGGTGGCCCAGTATGAAAAGGGAGATAGCCGAGTATGTGGCTCGATGCTTGACTTGCCAACAACTGGAAGCCGAACACCAAAAACCATCAGGTATGCTTCAACCCTTACCTGTCTCCGAGTGGAAGTGGGAACATATTACTATGGATTTTGTGCTAGGGTTGCCTCGAACCCAGCGCGGTCATGATGCTATGTGGGTGATTATTGACCGCCTTACCAAATCTGCACACTTTATTCCTATCCATAGTATATATTCATTAGAGAAGTTAGCTCAGAAGTACATTGATGAAATTATAAGGCTACATGGCGTTTCGGTATCCATCGTGTCAGATCGAGATCCCCGATTCACATCTTGATTTTGGCCTAAACTTGAGGACGCCATGGGAACTAAATTGAAATTTAGCACGGCCTTCCATCGACAAACTGATGGTCAATCGGAAAGAACTATTTAGACACTGGAGGACATGCTGAGAGCTTGTGTTATTGATTTTGCTAGAAGTTGGGATCGACACCTACCTCTGGTAGATTTTGCTTATAATAACAATTACCAAGCCAGTTTGGGTATGGCACCATATGAAGCCTTAAATGGGAGAAGGTGCAGGACATCGATATGTTGGAATGAAGTTGGAGAGCGAAAGCTCCATAATGTTGAACTGATCGACCTCACCATCCAAAAGGTCAAAATCATTAGAGAAAGGCTAAAAGCAGCTCATGATCAATAGAAGAGCTATGTGGACAAGCGGAGGAAAAACTTAGAATTTCAACTAGACGACATAGTGGTCCTGAAAATATCACTGTGGAAAGGCATCATCCGATTCAAAAAGAGAGGAAAACTGAACCTGTTCTAAATCGGACCATTCAAGGTGATTGAAAGACTTGGTCCAATGGCTTATAGATTGGAACTACCACCTGAGTTGGACAAAATTCATAACATATTTCATATATCCATGTTGAAGAAGTACGTCCCCGATCCCTCCCATATTTTAGAAGCTCCTCCGATCAAGTTGAAAGAAGACCTGAACTTCGAAGTATAACCGGTCCGGATTCTCAATACCCATGTACGAGTACCTAGGAATAAAAGCATTCCGATGGTCAAGGTACTATAGAGAAATGTGCAAGTAGAGGAGGAAACATGGGAGTCCGAGGAACAAATGAGGAGACAATACCCTCATCTCTTCACTAGTTCCGGTACGTGAAATTTTAAGCACAAAATTTATTTTAAGGGCAGGAGAGCTGTAATACCCGTTGTAAATTACTATTCCTCTTAGTTTGTCCAGCATGCATCATTTAGTAGGAAGACATGGAAAATATAGTTTAAGCCTTACTTAAGCTGTGAATAGGATATAAATGGAATTAAATGAATTGTCAAAGTTTAGTAGTAAAATTAGACGTTTATAATGATTTTAAAAAAAATTGACATAGAATTTAAAACTTTCACGGCCAATGGAATAAAAGGAAATTGCCTGAAGAATAAAAATATACATTGAAAATTTTTATTACACTGACTTAGGATATAGATGGAATTTAGGGGTTGTTGGAGGACAAAATGGGAACTAAGAACAAAATTATCTTTTATGGCTTTAATCACATAATGACAAGTGTCAAAGCTTTAAGAATGGAAGGCTAGGATTGAGCCAAATTTCCCCCAACCTTGGTCTTCAAAAATCCGGCTATGCATAAATAAAAGGCTAGAAAATTCCTGAAATCTCCATTGTTGTCTTCAACCTTTAGCTTGGAAGAACAAAACTCCATTGTTGAACACTTGAAACCTTCCACCCATAAACAAAAGTCCTAAATTTTCCAAACGAGCCTACCAAAATTTCCTATCAAATTAAACCTCTAGCTTAGCCCAATTATAATCCCAAATCAATTTTGAGAAATCTAAGCTAGTGTCGGGGAATTTTCATTTTGAAGAAATGGGGTTCTTGGTGGATTTTCACAAATTAAAGGTAAGCATGCCTAATTTTGATGTTAGAATGTAGATTATGGTATGTTAAACATAAATATAAGGTCAATTGAACTTGAAATCACTTGTAGAAGTGTGAATCTAGAAAATTAGAAAAGTTATGGAGAATTTTTGAATTTGAGATTTTTAGGTCAAATTGAATTCATGGAACCTTAGGATTAAAATATGAGGTTTGTGGAAGCTTACTAAACTAGGAAATGCCATCAAATTACATTAGAAAAGAAAATTTTGATTTTTCAATATTTATGCTGAAAATTACAAGGAAAATGGCATTTTTATCATTTTGGGATTTAAATGAAAATGTAGTTGTTTTGAAGTAATTTTAATGTGAAAATGTTAAAGAAAAATGTTGGAAAAGAAAATTGTGGAAATTGGGTGAAGTTGGAGCAATGGCCCAAATTTTTAATGTGTACCATGGGAAATTTTCAACTTTTAATGGAATAAATGTGAATTTTAAAGAAAATTGGGTAGGAGAATATTAGTAAGAGTAATGGTTAGCTATTAAATTATTAAATTATTGCATGGCATGAATGGCATTGCATGTAAATTAAGTTTTAGTCCAATTTAGTGATAGTTTGGAAAACTAAGTAAATTTATGAAAATTAGGAGTGCCTGCACCATCAAAGGACAAGGAACCGGGTAAGGACGGTCAAGAATAGCGACGACCTCACTGTGAGTGGATGACAATGTTTTAAATTCTATTTCTTATTGTTTTATTAAATGTGGTTTTATGAAAATATGTTACCATGATATGTGTTGAATAATGGAAAGCATATGGCTCATAGATTGTAGGAATATGATGGCTAAATTTAAAGAATTGTTTTGTGAAAATGATATCAAGAGAAATGATTTTATGACAAAGAACTTTACTAGCACCTTTGATAAATTGAAAGTGTGTTATAAGAATTTGAGATATAAGATTTTGTTAAAATGAACAAAAGAAAGTTTGAAAGCCATCATAGTCCCAGAGATGTTACTATACGGTGGCTTCCAAGGGAGGAATTTTGTTACTGCAGTAGCTAAGTAGCCACAGACTGTCTTTTGAGAGGCGTGGTGAGTGTGGTATGTACCATGGCGGGAGGTGCAGAGGGAAACTCGCAAGGTAATTTGAGACCATCTTGTGGTATCCACCGTTCAAGATGGGACTTGATACTCAGTTGTTGGCATTGGCCAAGGTGATAACTTGAGTGAGGAATTGACGGATGAAACAGATGATACAAGGGCCAAAGTTTATGTAAATCTTGCTTTATTTATATTTATGCTCATGATATTAACTTTATTTGCCTTATTATAAATATCGATTTTTTACATTGTTGTTTATATAATTACTTTATCCACTCGCTGGGTAACTCTGTTACTCACCCGTGTTTTAATAAAATATCTTTTCAGGCTGTAGACATCAACCGCGCTAGTAGGTATGCTGTGGTGGGAACACTGCTAGGCTTTGGGCTCAAGTTTGATCGAGGGTGAAAAAGTCAACTTTTATATTATTTTTTCAAAATTTTGTGTTGGACCCACCGAGTAAGTAAATGTCAATTTAAATAGCTATTTCACCACTTTAGTGTGTCTAAAATATTTTGAAACTATTACCGTATTTTTCTGAATCCTGTAGCTTGGTTTAAAAAACTTCACGGAAGAATATGTCGAATATCTAATGGCATTTTTGTAAATATCTTGAAGTTTTGGTGCCTTGTGTTTACATGAATTTTTATGCCATGACAGTTTGATATTTGATCTATTTTGATTTGTCTACATATTAGTTAGATGTTTTAACCATTGAACTGGATGAAAACTGTATAAGAGAAAAATAAAAAAAATGACCGTTTTAGCCTTGCAACCCTTGAGATGTATTCTAACCTAATAGAATACATTTCGAGAGTTGCGGCAATTGTTACATGCTCGATCATGGTGTCGGGGTGTGACACTTTTTATGTAGGTTTCTCCACCAGAAAAAAATAGAAGACTTGTTAGGGGTCTTCACATTCATGGAATGAATCAAGACAATCTTGAAATGGATTCTGAAATGCATCACTTTGGTAGACAAAGATCACCTCCATTGGTTAGGGATAGTTTTGAAAATGAAGGTAAAATTAGCAATTCCATCTATTATTTTTTGCATGAGGTTTTTTTTAACTAAGCTTTGGAGATTAGATTGAGGTGATCCTTAAAGTGAAATTGACATGACAAAAGTGCATTTATCTAATCGAACGTGCATTTGGATTACACCATCATTTTAATGTCATGGATTAAGTTTTTTTCCCCATATTTTTGTTACCTTTTATGTAGTTTTCTCTACCAAGAAAACTAGAGGACATACTAAGAGTCTATAATTCAAAGAGCTAATCAAGACAATGTTGAAATGGATTTCAAAGTGCATCAGTTTGGTAGACAAAGATCACCTTCATTGGTTAATGATTATTCTGATAATGAAGGTAAATATCATGGTTAAATGGCAAGCTTATGTAGCTAAGTGTGATTATTAGATTGATAACTAGCTATTCAACTTTTCTTCCATTCTCGTAAAATTTCTTTAGCCTTTGCTAGTGTTCTTATTATTTTGGTCCAGTAAATATTTTGGCTAAATGGCAAGCTTTTGTGCATGCAATTGACTATATATTTATATTGTAATATAGATGTAGATTTTTCTTCAAAAAGGACTATTAGACCAGCTAGGACTCTCCACCTTCATGGACTGCTAAAGCATAAACAACCAGCTGTTCCTCACTCTCAACTATCAAAACAGCCTCATCTTCAAAGCCATAACTCATTGCACAAGGAACACAATTTTGAGGTATGAGCTTTGTTTAGTTCTTTCTAATTTGTATCTTTTATATTATACTCTTTTGTGAAACACTTGTGATTTTATCATAACTGATTAAGTTATTTTATTAAGGAATTTCACACAAGCATAAATTCAAAAGTTCATTCTCAACTATTGAAGCAGCCTCAAGTTAAGAAAAGTGACTATTTTACAAAGAAATGAAGTTTTAAGGTATGAAATGCCTTTCTTATGGTTTGTTATCTTTAAGATGAAAACATGATAAATAGAATCTTTATGAGCTTTTTACTTTTTTCAATTTTCAAGGAAAGAACTACTGAGGTATATGGGTATGCTAGTCAAGGATCACCTTCATTAGTTAATGCTAATTCTGAAAATGAAGGTAATGTTAAATGATAGCTACTGATTTCAATGACTTTTTGGATTTTTTTACACACCCAGACTGACATGCCCGGACCTAGTCCGCACGTGTCAAGTTTAATATTTACGTATTGTTGTCATGTCAATTTACCCAAATTTGATTCCCATGGATGTTTCAAACTTTGTTTAGCTTAATTTCAAGCTTAAAAAACTCTAAAATTGAAGTCTGGGGATGTGGGCCCCACTTGGGAATCGAGAACCGGGGCAATTGGGCCGAGTTGACCGGAGTCAACTATGGAAATGTTGGCTCCGGCGCGGGACCTGGTCGGGTCCGGCGCCGGACCCGTTGAATTTAAAGGGGTCTCGGATGGCCGAGACCCCCATTTCTCACATTTCCTCTTCTCTTTCAATTCTCTCTGATTTCTTCTTCAATTCTCTCTGAACCAAGCCTTCAATCCCTCTTCAAACACTTCATCAATCATCAATATCAACTTCTTTTGCATCCTTGAAGATCAAAACATCAAGATTTCTAAGGAAATCATCAAATCTAGAAAACTGGAAATCTGGCGACAGTTTGTTCATCAGCCGATATCTTTTGATTCAACCGTGCGTTTTGGCTGAGAATTTGGTATGTTGTTCTAGACTCATCAAGCTTTAATTTGATAGTTTACACGCTTGATTTCATGGTCTGAGCTAAGAGAATTTGATGATTGAAGTTGAGATTTCTGTTTTGTCCGAGTAAAGTCAACTCTTGATGTTTTGATCCAAAATTCGAGCATGATTTGTTGTTTGATTCAGTTCTTGAAGCTGTGAATTCATAGATCATGTGTTTAACTTACTGTGTTTCAATTTTGGTGCGGATTGGTGATGAATCGAAGTCAAACCGAGCTTGTTTTCATGGTTGGCCGAATTCGGCCATTTTCTTGCAGCAGGTCCGGCGCGGGACCTGCTAGGTCCCGCGCCGGAGCTGCCTAAAATTGGCACTTGCTCCCGATTTGGCTCACTCCCGCCCGGGAGTGAGCCACCTGCCGACAATGGCACTGTAGCACCAGGGGTATTTTGGTAATTTTGCAACCCTAGACCCCATTTGACCCCAATTGACTCCAATTAGCTCCAATTGACTTCTGGACTTGTCAATTTTAGTCCGGGACCTTTAATTGGTGTTGTGTTATGATTTGAACATTGGTTGAATATTTATATTAATCAAATTAGATTTTAATTTGATTATTTAGGTACGTGATCGTACGAGATTTGGACCGGTAGCAATTTGAGCCAAGGCATACGTGGGTAATCGGGGAGTATACAACTCTCCTCACTTGTGAGTGGCTTGGATTATATTGGTTGACCATTGAGGGTTAACCGTTTTCAAATTTATTTATAATTGCTTTATTAAATTGTTTTTATATGTTTTGGGGTATGAATTGTCCACCCTCACACACTGAGTTTATAAAGGAATTAAAGGGTGGGAATTTCAATAAATTTTATATAATGATATTATTATTGATTATTATATGGGGAACAAAATCCCTGAGAGATGATGACATTGATTGTTTTACTCGGGCTCCAATATGAGGGAGCGTGGACCGAGTATATGAGCATGCATGATATTCAGCCGTGGACCGCCTATTGAGGGGCACGGGAGTGGCTCAGCCGTGGACCGTCTATTGAGGGGCATGGGAGTCGTACCTGGTTGTGAGTGGCGCGTAGGGAAACCCACCAGGACTGCTGTGTTCCACCACAGCGAGGCAAACGTCAAGGGAATGGGCCAAAGAGTAAAGTAAAAATGTTTTAAAAGTATAAAGTAACCCTTGACGGTCCAGTGGATACCCAGTGCACGGGTATACCTTATTGGGACGATTTCAGATGCCAGCCCTTATGTAAATATTATTATGGATTTGATATTTGATATTTGATATTTGATTTGGTATGGGATTTACTATATTTCAGTAAATGATTTATTAAATTGATATTTGGATTATTTCATATCCCCAGCCTGAGGTGATCGGTCTTTATAACCGAGTCTCTCACTGGGTACATGTTTATGTACTCACCCCATTCACTTTTGTTCTCAGATCATCAGTCTTTGGACGGCGGACGTCCTGGTGGCCAGTGATCCCAGTACGGCACTGTGGACACTATATTGTAGGTGCCACCTCATTTTACTTGGTATATCTTGGCTCGGAATATTATTGCATCTTACATATACATTTGTGTATTTATAAATAATATTTTTCCGCTGCATGGAATACAGTAAGATGTGATATTTTATTATTAAATATTTTGAATTATATTATCTATGATATTTCATATGATTTCATATATATTGCTCGAGTATCCTTTGTTTTTAAGCCTTGCATCATCTTGGTTGCCCGCCTGACGAGGCACGCATCTCGAGGTGGTACGGTGGTTGTCACGTGGCCGAGCCTGCGGGTCGGGGCGTGACACAGACCTAGTTCAACTTTTTCATTCAAGCAGAATAGTGTGCAGAATAGTGTAGATGGCGTATTAATTTGAACATTATGTCAGTCCGGATGTGTCTGATTACAAAGAGAAGTTAAGCTTAGGATAAGACAGGGTTGGAAACTGAGATAAGTAACCATGCATGGAAGCACTAATTGGACTTCTTTAAGTCCATAGCCAATGGATTAGATATCCATTGGCGTAACGGTCGATGGATTAGGCCAAGGATCGACATTAGGAGAGGTTAAAAAGCGGGGAGAAAGTCTGGCCCGGGGTCCGAGTAGGCCCGACGTCAGGCTTGCCTATAAATAGGGGGAGCCGAGCTCTTCCCCTTATTTTCTCTTCTCCCTCTCTTCCTCTCCTCTCTTTTGCTCTCTCGGAGTGATTTTTGACTTTTGGCTAATTTAGAAAAACCAACCGAAAAATCAAGGTGAGTTTCTAATATGTTATCCTACTCACCTTAATCTACGTTTTACTTCATTTTCACGCATTTCCATACATTGGTGAAGGAGACATCCCAGCTCAAAGTTGGGTTTAGCTTTTTAATTAGCTTTTAGTTTAGATTTGAGATTTAAGAACTTTAAGCTTGAGATTCTCGTCTTTCTTTCAATGAATCTGTTGTGGACAGCGTGAGGATTGCTTGACCAAGTTTGTGTGTTGAAAAGAGGTCAAACAGCACGAAAACTAAGACAAAGACTCGATTCCCGAGCCTTTTGGCTCATCTCCTGCATGGGAGTGGCCAATCCCACACGGGAGCCGAACCACTCTCATGCGGGAGTGGCCTAAGGGCAAGTCCCGCACGGGACTCACTTTTGTCTACGAGGGCATTTTCGTAATTTGTCACCCAAGTATCCGATTTTGACCCTAACCTTCCTGGACATTTTTCTAAGCCCCGAAATACATCCAAACATCGTCTTAGGTCATGTTAGAGACTCATAGGTGCATTCATAGTTGATTATGAATGCTAAAATGTATTTTCGTGTAATTATGGTTCTAGACGATCGAGTGCGGCGATGCTTTGGAGGTTAATCTACGCGGATCCTTTGGGAGTATACGGACCTCCCAACAATGTGAGTGGCTTAGATTTCATTGCTTAGCAGTAGGGTAAAATGTTTTCAAAACATAAAATGATTTTCAAAGGTTTGGGACACGGGCAATCCACCACCACACACACACACACACTTATTTGGTGATATACCTACGTAGAGAGTGGGACGTTTTCAAAGAAAATATAATGGTTTATGTGTGCGTGTTTATTTTTTTATGTTTTACATATATATGTTTTATACATATATATATATATGATATTTGTTGATGATGGGAGGTGAGATGAGCGATTGAGTGGATCTCGATTGTGGATCCTTTAGGAGTATACAAACCTCCTAACACTGTGAGTGGCTTAGGTTTCATTGCTTAGCCACTAGGGTAAAACGTTTTCAAAACATAAAATGATTTTCAAAGCTTTGGGACACGGGGAATCCACTACACACACATACACTTATTTGGTGATATACCCACGTAGAGAGTGGGACATTTTCAAAGAAAATATAAAGGTTTATGTGTGTGTGTTTATGTTTATATGTTTTACACATATATGTTTTATACATATATATATATGATATTTGATGATGATAAGAGGCGAGATAAGTGATTGAGTGGATCTTGATGCTCTGATGAGAAGGAATGAGTGGACGAAGCGAGACATGCATACGACTAAGTAGCCGTGGATCGACTATCGAGGGGCACGGTGAGTGTGAGACCCTAGAAGAGGCACGTAGGGAAACTCGTCAGGGCTCGTGTGTAGCTGTGCTTCGCCTACAGCGAGTTGCACAATTGAGGGAATGGGTAAAGAAAGAAAATTATGAAAATAAATAAGAGAAAAGACATAGCCCTCGGTGCAGTAAGGCATACGATCGGCAGGTCAAGCCTTCAGTAAGTATGAGACTATCCCATTTATATATATATATATTCATTTAAATTATTTTAAATTAAATTATCGTCTGGAGAATTTGAAAAAAGATTTTAAAGAAAGAGGTTTTCGGAATGAAAATATTTATTTTGTAATTGTATTTTGGATTACCCTTGTTTTCCCTAACCCCTGTCGGAGATTCATTGAACCTTTGCCACTCACCTATAGCCAACTTTGTTGGATGCAGATCCACGTATGAGGATAGCAGATAGATCAGAGGCTCACTAGGAGGCGTCGGTGGCTTAGGAGTAGTAGTTTCTACTATGTAGGTATTCTCTTGAATTAGCCCACTGGTACTTCTTTTAAGTAAATTATTTTATTAAATGATTTCTAATAAAAATTTTAGTAATTGTTTTGCAATGAAGATACTCAATTTATGCCTTACAGTGCTCCGGGGTGCATGGCTGTAGACACATACTATAAGGTAATGCGGCAGTTGCCATGTGGCTAACCCTCTGGGTTAGGAGATGACATTTTTATTCTCTATTTTGTCCTCAAATTCTCTTAATATTTTTTTTTTAATGTTAGGTTTCACTACCAAGAAAACTAGGTGACCAACTAGGGCTCTACACGTTCATGGATTGACCAAAGACAATATTATTTTCATCTTATTAAACATAAGAAATCAACCTATTGGTCCCATTGATGATGTTATTAACAACTTGAGCTCATACTTGGGAACTTTGGCAAGGAATACCTTAATGGATCCTCTTGTCTACCGTGATTTGTGAGCAGTTCCCCACTTTAATAAAATTGATATGTTGAATCTTGTTCATATAACCATTCATGTGAAACACTTTTTTATTTTATTTCAGTATCTTTTAATCATGATACCCACATTAGTTAAAATTTATTATTTCAAACAAAGTTCACGATTGAGGAATGCGCCAAAAACTAGATCCTAAGCACAATAGGGACTGATAGGAGGAATTACAAGTGTTGGTTGAAGAGGAACTATTATTACATATACAAAACAGATGTTGATCAGCTTAAATATTGTCGTGACGGAATACCTTTCAAACACTAGAAAGAGTTACTTATATTTTGGAGTTCCAAGGAAGGACAGGTATGATATTAACTAAATTTAGGGAGGGCAATGGGTACTAGAAAATTGGGTACCCGCGAATACCGGACCCGATTACATAGGATTCGGGTACCCTATAATCGGGTTTGGGATGGGTACGAGTAGAGGTGTAATCGATCGAGTTCGAGCCGAGCAGTGGAGTGTTCAAACTCGAGCTCGACTCGAATCTCGAAGCTCGGTACTCGACTTGAACTCGATCGAGTTCTATTTTTAAAGCTCGAGCTCGACCGGTCACATAAATTGAGCTACTTGAGCTCGACTTAATTGAGGTCGATAACTAATAAAAAAAGTTGATTTTATCATACTCGAATTTGAACTCGAGCTCGATTAGGCTCGATATAGGCTAAAATAGTAAATTTATAACTAAAATATTAAATATATATATATGTACACAAATACTCGATTAGGCTCGACGAGCATTCAAGTTGGGTAATGAGATACTTGAACTCGGCTCGCTCGACTACTTAAGCTACTCGAGCCCGAGATCGACAATGACCGAGCCGAATTCAAGTTTTTCTCGAGTCGAGCCCAAGTAGCTTGCGAGTATAAGTGTATCATTTACACCCCTAGGTATAGGTAGTATATTCGCTACCTGAGTCAAGTTCAGGTAGGGTTCGGGTAGCACCCCTTGGGTACTCGTTACTCGAACCCGATTATATATATACTAGTAAAATATAACAAAATTAATTGTATAAAGGTTTGAACCCATGTTCTAAGTTCTAACCTTCCACATCAAGCCCTTTACCACCATAACCAACTTCAAGTTTTGATATATATGTCTAACTTAAATTTATTTGTTTTTTTATTCAACATCATAAGCTAACAAATTAAATTATCAATTGTGTGATGATTAAGATTTGGATGTTTCTTAGATAATTGTGTGAGTTTATTATTTCTTGAATTAATTTTAATAGAAATAAAATAAATTATTAATTGACGGTCTATACATTAAACGGGTATTTATAGGATTTGGGTAATTAGCAGTAAGCAAAAATTTAAGAGGGTAGGGTTCAAGTAGAGGGTTTAAAATTTAACTGGATAATTATAGGGTACGAGTACCCTAAAACTTTATAGGGTTAGGGTTCGGGTAGGGTAAATTTCACAGGTACCCTACTCGTTGCCAACCCTAACTAAATTTGTTATAAAAATAATTATGTTACATCTATCATGAACAAGTATTTGATTATAATTGTGGTTTACGAATTTTAGGTGCAAAGAATAAGAGGAATGATATCTTGTAAGAAGCAACAATGCATACACACTATTGGATCTATGAGTTTTGCTCGTATCCGTGAAAAGAGGTATACAAATTATTTTGTTTATCTTTATGAAACCGTTTTTATTGTTAAAAAACTGCATATATTTTGACAAATTAGCTATAATTTCTTTGTTCCTTTCTTGGTTACTCCTTTTCTATGAGATGATTTTATAAGGCGTTACTAAGTTGGTTTATTTTTTCTTATCAAGATAGAGGGTTAAAAGGGGAAATATTGAGGACATATCTCAAGCTGATATGTATGTTTTGATGCATCAAAACAAGGATGGAGAAGTGGATGAGGACACCACTAGAATTTTGGTATGACAAGTAACTTTACATTTGATATGATATAATGTTAATAATCTGATTATTAATGTTGTATTTTAGTTGGAATATAAGCGACAATTATCTCTAATTTTGAAAAATTCTGAGGATCTTGATACTCAAAGTGAAATCTCTGCTAAACTAATAGGGAATGACAAAGCTGGCCATGTATGTCTTCATGGGAGAGGTGTGACCTTGTCTGATCTGTTGGTCCAATGGATGTCCAAAGAGTAGCTGAAAATGCTAGGAAACTTTTGACAGATGGGATAAAAGAAATGATATATAACTTGGAAGTTGAGGTGCAAAACAAGTTGGAGCAACAAGTACAATCTATAAAAGCTGAGATGACAAATCAAGTTTAAATTATTAAAGTGGAAATTTTGTAGCAATTTAACTTGTTGATGTCACAAATGCAAGTGAGGCTTTCTAAGGTGGCAACTTTAACCACAGATGACTAGTCATCAACTTCTTCACAAATGGTATATCTATTAGAACTACTTTTTTTTTTTAATTTTCTTTTTATTCCCAAGTTTCTTACTAATATACTTGTAAAATAATTTGCAGCCCATTAATGAATCATCATTAAATGATTGTCAAGGACACTTGATCAGCCAGCAAGTTCTTGATAATATCTCTCTTAATCAAATTTGTAAGTTTAGTAAAAGGCCAAAATTTTGACTTTTCATAATATTAATGTTAGATGTTAATCTTAAATGTCATTACTTGTTTTCTTTGTTAGATGGTAGAGGTCAATGTTCGTCAATTTCTTTTTGAGGAATAAAGTTACAACTTTGTTAGGATCATAGCTTGTGTAGCCTTTTACAATGTGGTAAGCAATTTGTGAAACAAAATAAGGCATTGCTAACTGTATGTTTTTGTGAATTCGAACTTCTCCTTAAATGTATATTTTACTATGTGCTGTGATAAAATAAGATTTTGTCTTGGTGTTTGATGTACAGAAACTGGGAAGGGAAGCAAAAGTTCCAATTTTACTTATTGCAATTCTGCACTGACTCCAATTTTCCCTTTGTCTCACTCCTAAAGAATATCTTCTGTCTGCACTGTTTGAAGCTTTACTAAAACTAAAAGCAGGTTTGCCCCTCAATACTCCATTTTTTTGTTCTAAACTTCAGCTTTAGTTCAACTTAGCTTTCAGGTACTATGATTTTAGAGTATTTACTAATTCTACTTGGAAATTCTATTGTCCTGAACGTGTTTATTGCCATTGGATATTGTGAAGATGGGAGCTTCCATATAAAATTGGAGAATGTACTTGTAATCAAGGAGGATGAAACTGCTTTTGGTTTCCATAGAATTGGATAGCTAAACTTTTGTACAATAAAGCTTCTGCCTATATTGAAAATTTTGTACTTGATATCAATTGTACATATAATATTGAATTTTTTGGAATTAATTTTTTATTCTTATATTGTTCTATTATGTGAAAATTAGTAGGAAAATAATCTTGAAACTTGAGAGTTTGAAAAGTAAAATGAATAAGTGTAGCCAATTATAATTTTATATTAATTGTTTGCATGTGAGCAATGGCTGCATTTATTTTTGTAGTTATAATTGCAGCCATAGAGCTACAGATGCACATTTCTTTTGCTGTTAAAAGCTTCCTATAGACTGCAGCTAAACTTTTTAATGCACCGACTAATGCTGCATTTGTGCAGCCTTTAGTCAAGGGCTGCATTTTTCTCCTTTATAGATGCACTATATTTTGCAGCCATAGACAAAGAATGTTGTAGTGAAAGAACCACAAGTCTTCCACCGTTTTTTGTCTGTCTTTTTAAGATTTATCCCGTCAATCTCAAATCTGATCATTCAATCAACAAGGATTGACAACCTTCTAGCCATTCCTTCCAGTCTGCTACATGGAGATTAAACTATCAAATCCTTGAATATTTGTTTCCAAAGAGTGGAATTAAAACATTGTTTATAGAGAATCGTTCCCATTAATGTTTATATTAATAAATCCTTTGCAATTTTAACCCTCCCCTCCAACTCCCTAATTCTATCCTCTGCCTCCTAGAGGCCACTTCATAATGCCCTACACTGGCAGCGAGCATCACCCGTCCCTACAAGAAAACACGATTAGAATCTGCAACGTAACATTATTAACCGAACATACATGTGAGTAAGTAAACTTGTTCAAAGAAGGCAGCCACAGAGATTAGGCAGTCGGCTACACTCAAACGCCCTTCAACATAGTTCCTATTTGCAGGGCTTCTAAAGATGAGTGCCTCTTTAACAATATATAGGGGATCCGTGAAGATACTCCGTTGACCCTCCAACAGCCCATCACGAGTAAATGGAAATACTCGTCCTTCATGTGACCGTGGAGAGCCATCCTCAGGCTGCTCTAAGAGCTCGGGGGCCCAGGAGCTGACACTCGGGTAGGAGCAGGAGCAGGAGCAGGAGCAGGAGTTGGCATGGCAGTGGCAGTGGTAGACACCGTCTACAGACCAAAAGGACCCACTTGGGCACTGGAGCTAGTCCCACCTGTCGCACGTGTGGAGATGATAGTGTGGGGCTACCCATGACCTTGCGTCTATGCAGCATGCCAGCTAACCCCGACACTTGTGGCAAAAGGAGCTTGAGTCGTGTGAGGAGCAGAGTACCGCTCAAAACTATGTATCCGAATGTTGGAATGACCCCCCACTCCTCAAGACATCGTAGTAGCCAAAGAACGACCCACAGCAGGCACTGCAACAGAACTGGCCCTCTTAGCAACAGGAGCCTAAGTGCTGTTACCATTCGACTTCCTTTTATGGCTCCCAGCTGCCTGACTAGTGGTAGCCTGTGAGACACCCTTCACAGCATTGAGGATGTCTACATTAGAGAAGTTAAGCCCAGTTCTTCCACTCGGCATGGTAGCTGCAAGTAGAAAAAAAAAGTTAGTAGAAGTTACACACACTGAAACAAAGAATGTAACAAACACACACCACAGTAAACCTAAGCCCTCCCCCTCACCAACCTACAGGCAACCTATACATAAACTTCAACTCCGCTACTACTTGTGTAAGTAGTGGGAACCATGAGAGCAACAGCGGGAATAGCTGGAGTTGAAAGAGTTGCTGTGGGCATAGGAGCAGTCGACAACCCTTGATCCTGGGCACTCGGCATGCTACTGGGAGTCACCTCAACGTTGCTAGTCCTGGGGCCCACAGACTTTTGAGCCATAGTTTTCCTTCTGCCTTACTTCTTCTTCACCCTCGAAGAAGAGGGCCCCTGACCAGCAGCCGGCTAGGAAGCAATAGTTGGAGCCGACTGAACAACCTTGACGATTGGTTGCTGGGAACCCCCTTACTCCCCTGAAGATGAAAATAAAGGCTGCTTACCCCTAGCTGCAGCCCTCTCTGGATCAAAAATATGCACAATCCTCTCTAATGTCTCTGTCCCCACACTTAGAGGGATTTGATGCTCCCTGTACTTATGATGATTCCCACATCCGCTCAATCCAGCTGAGTACAAGTGGTTACAGTGGGCGCAGTCAGCACACTTAATGGAACGACCCGTTGCAGTTAGATATTCATATTGAGCTTGTTCAACATCTGTCAACATAGCCGGCCGAGCGACTAAGGCTTTTACAGAACTTGCTGTGTGGACCACCCATTCCATAGAGCAACCCGACTTTATGTCATCCGACTTCCTGACCACTATGTACTTGTTCTTCCAATCTCTATTGGTGTTAGGATAGTTGAAAGGAGAGTTGACCCATTTCCTAGCATACAGCGTGAGAAAATTACCTGTCCGCTTCACACTTAGCAGCTCACGCAATACGTTCAAGGATGGCTCCCAGTCCTTATAGGCACACGACAGATGGTACACCAAGAGTTCAGTATCAGTTGACTTGGCGTAATCTGGAAGTACTTCAACACCTCGGCGTAGAAAGTAGGAAGCGACAGTCGAAAACCAGAGAAAAAGTATCCTCATAGAAGATGGCAGCATTCCCACCATCTCCTACATATCCTGGCCTCAGACTAGTAGGACCTGGTTTAAACTCATAGCCACCCATGGCAAAGAAGGAAGGAATATTCTGCAACTGGGCCAGGGAGCCGTCATCCAAGTAATCCTCAGCATACACGAACTCGTAGGCAGCAGCCCTCCCATCTACCGAGTCCTCTATTACTTTTTTTTTTCCTCTTCCCTTAACAGCAACGGTCTTCTTCTTCATCTTCTTTGGGCTTGGGGTAGAGCCCACATTACCATATACAGATGCAGTGGGCCCACCATCACGAATCATAGGCCAGTACCCACCACCTCCTCAGCCACTTTCTCAACCACACTATGCCCAGAAACTGTTCAGCCATTGTTGGAAACGTTGTCTTCGTCTCCCAACTGACTGCCGCTTACTCCTATTATACTACTCTCACCTTCACTACTTATGTTTTAAACCAAAAACACAAAAAAAACACACAAACTTACCAAATACAGTTCGTTCTCGAAAACTCGTACATAACTAAAATCTCTAACTTCGAGCATAGCCACAAAGCAAACACTGTCGAAAGACTCCCCAACACAACAAACCAAACTTTCGATCCGAATCACAATGTCGACGTCGCAACAAGAAAGCAAAAAAAGACCAAAAAAAACTCAAAGGCCTGACAGAAAACAAAGACATGAACAGACGTGAGAATTTTCCACAAAACTGAAAATGAAAAGACAAAGAGAGAGAAAGGTATTTATATCTTCAACATACCTAGCCTTGAGAAGAAATGTGGCACCTAAAAATTCAACCCGAGAAAGCAAAACCTTCAGTTTCCTTCTTAAAACACGCTTCTCAAAAATCAAAATTGCCCTAACACCACGTACCATGTTAAAAGCAACCCCAGTCGCCTCTCACCCACCCGTCTACTTCCTAGACCTTAGCAGGATGACTCTCCACAAACCTTAATACAGATAAATTCATTTGTTGACTCCTCAGTCATCCACGCGACATATACTCCACCACTCGACCACAAAGTCAGAGACGTACCTTAGCCGCGCAGCCGACCACTGTATAGTCGCCTAAGCGTCTGGGGGGCACTTGTTGAGTAAAAGCCCAACTGTGCCAATCTAAAGCACTCGGCCTGGGCCTCATAACCACTCGGCCCATGCCTAGGACCAGGAAAAGTGAGCCACTAATCTCACCAAGGAGACGGCCCAATAAGGAAAGCCCAAACTCCAGACACCATGCGTAGGCAAAGCCCACATGTAAGCGCTATATATATGCACAGTACCACGTAGCCAGGTATCAGATTCTCTCCTTCTAGCTTTCTCTTTCTAAACCTCTCTAAAACCCTAGCTGACTTAAGCATCAGAGTGGGATCAACTGGCCAATTCCTGGTCACCCATTCAATGTTTTCGTTCTTCAGGTCGCTACTGGCTAGCCAAGGCTCCCGTTCGAGGTCTCGGATTTCCATACCTCAACACCTACATTTACTCATTCTAAATTCTAATAGTATATATCAACTCCTGAGCCAGAAAACTATTATCCGAAGCTTGCCTGGTGGGAATAAAGCTTACTTGAGTTGAAGCAACCAAGTTTGGGAATAGAGGTCGAATACGATTCACTAACATCTTTGTTATCAGCTTGTAGGATACACAACAAAGACTAATAGGTCTAAGCTGCTTAACATGCTTTTAGCAACTTTTAGAAAAAGGACAAGCAAAGTCTCATTAAGCTCTTTTAGAAAGCATCTGGTCTTAAAAGCATTGCTTACTAAATCAAGTAGAGACAATTTAGTTAGCCCTCAAAACCTTTGGAAGAAATTTGCATGAAAGCCATCTAGAATCGGAACCTTCTAAGGTTTCATCTGGAAAAGAGCTATCCTAACTTCATCTTTAGGAATCCCTTCATCCAATAACGCAACCAAATCATTAGCAAGGTGCAAGCACTCAACTGGCAAACTCGTAACCATCCTATTCTCCTCAGTGAACAAGTTCATGAAATAGTTAGCGACTAAGGCTTTCAACTCATCCGATTCCGATACCCAATCCGCAAATTCTGATTTGAGCATAACAATTTTATTATGTCATCATCTGCAAATTGTAGATAGGTGGAAATAACTTGTGTTCTTGTCGCCATACTGACTCCACTATATATGGGATTTTTAAAACCAAAACAGCTTTTCCTCCTCCAAAATCTGATCATATTCTTTAACTAACTCTGCTTCTAAATCAACAAGTTTCTCTGAGTGATATATTGCCAAAGCCTTCTGAATTCCCAAAATTCTAGCCCTCAATACCTTCTTTCTTCTAAAAAGGTTCCCGAAAACCTCACGATTCCACTGTTTCAAATGATTGCCAAGTACTTCACATTGCTTAAAAACATTACCATCCATCCTCTCCCAGCCCCTTGAATTAATTTATTAGCCAAAAGATGAGTCCACCACATATATTGAAACCAAAAAGGATGACTCCCTGAATCAACATTATAAAAGTCCTCATATTGTAACACAATCGGGTAATGGTCAAAAAAGATTTGCGGCATGTGCTTAACTATGGCATTAGGAAATCCCAATCTCCAGTTGGAGTTTACGATAGGATAGTCTAACCTTTCTTGAATCCGAGCATTTCCCTATCTCTTTTGCACCATATAAAGGAAGGACCTTGAAACCCCATGTCTGTCAGTCCACAATTGGTCATCATAGCTGAGAAGCGAAGGCATTGGCTCAAAGACATTTTCTTTCCACCAAGCTTTTCTGAACTACTGCACATTGTTGGGTTATGCCCAAAGACAAATCACTTAGGCCTGATTACGAGTTAGCCCAAAGTATAAATGGATTAAAAGTATAATCCAAATCTAATTAGGTTTAAAAAGAGTTTTAACCTAAATATAAAAAGTGTGTGAGACGCATATTTTTTTAAGCAGAAAAGTACAATTAGAATTCTCTGTTCGTTTGCTAGCACAAAAGGCAGAGAAAACTCCATTCATAATCTTCGTGAGATGAGGATTGGTTGCTGCTTGATCATGTGGATACTGTAGAGGCAAGACCTTGAGGAGATTTCACTACAGCTTGATTCGATTTAGCTTCAGTTTCTGATTTTATCGCATAAGTAAAGTAATACTTCTATCACTGATTGGGATCTCTTCCGCATGGTTCATGGTGGGAACCAAAATTTTATATTTTTGCTGCATTTGTTTGTTCTCGGTTTCCTTTCATTGGTACCGAAAGCGACTTACGGAACCAAATCAGATTGATTGAAAAGCACGATCTCTGGTTATTAGTTTTATTTATACATGAGATGTTATATATATTGTTTTGCGTTGAAATTGATATATGATATTGATTTTGGTTTTCAACCCTAATGTGTCTAATATATTTAAATTGTATGACATGTTTAAATTGTTAAATGGATGAGATCGATTAGTTGATAATAGGCAGATACTTATTGGATTGGCCTAAAAGGTAAGTTGATATACAGGCATTCAAAGTCTCGGGTTTTCATCCCGAAACTACTTATGGCACCTGAAAGACACCAACTGTTGGTGGTTTTCTTCAAGGTCAGGGCTGGTAGATTTCGTTTACATTTCGGCACCTCCGGCCCCTGACCCCCTACAAGGGGCACTACCCCCTTGACCCCCGCCCGTTAACTGGCTAGCGGGACCACCGTATTTTCTTTGTGCAGGGTGTTAATTTGTAACCCAACATTAAACACATTATTATTTAATTCAATCTATTTAAAGGGTTTAAAATTTGATAAATTGTTATGCTGTTGTGAATAGCATGTTGATTTGTGTTCTTTAAGCATGGTGCATAGTTATAGCCCTATGACCATAGGTTTTACAAGGGTTGTAAAATTTTAAATACGGCCTGCATGTCATGTCTTTCTCTCAAAATTCAGATTGTACATTCTCTTCTCACCTTACTCCCCTCGAATGTAACTCGAGGTTTCTATCATATTTCTTGTATAGAATTAGGATAGTTTTAGGGAAGAAGGTACTTAACCAAAGGAAGCAAGGACATGGTGGCTATACAAGGTGGACCAAGGTGGTGCTTGGAGAAGCTAGAATTACCCCTAGGTTGACCTTGTCAATTCTCATATCGCTTGAGAGAATTGATGTAGATTAGGCTATAACTATGTCACGTTTACTTTGTGGCATTTATTTTATGTACGAGATACATGATTAAAATGGATGCATGCTTATTGGTAATTGATAAGATCAATATATCACTTTTAATAACACAGAATAAAATTGGTGAGATCAAATTCCCTAAAAAAAGAAAATTAAGTCAAATGCCTTCCAATATATAACCTCCGTTAATACCTAGATCGAATACATGTAGGTTTACCAAAGCAAAGTACATATTTTCTACCATGGTAAAATGCGATAGGATAATTGTGATATCCAAATGGCTTAATACCATTTGCCTGTGACTTAACTAGGCCATCTCAATAGAATTAGGGACCTACAGGCAAAGAGTTAGGTAGTTCATATGATGAACTAAGACAAGAGTTATTAACCTAACTATCCAAGAGTTGCATGTGATGCAATTGGCAAGAGTTGCCTACCTAAATAACTGAGTTTTTGAGTGATCAGTCAAAGTTGACTCAAGATTTTGGGAAATATGGATCTTGGCCCACTAGAAAGTTCTAAGGTAAGATTTCCCGAATTAATAGTGAGGGTTATTAACTCGAACAAAATAGTGGGAGTATCATTTAATTTAAATTTCCAAAATTAAATGATTTAAAAGCATGATACTTATTTTACATATTTCTATTGTAGATTACCATGGCATCAAACACACCCAACACACTTTCACTGCGATCTGTCCTTGAAAATGACAAGTTGAACAGGTTAAACTTCCTCGAGTGGTACAGAAACTTAAGGATAGTCCTCAAAGAAGAGAGAAAGTTGTATGTCCTTGATGAACCCGTTCCTAATAAGGCACCTGCTACTAATGCATCAAGGGCTAATAGAGATGCTTACAAGAAGCACCAAGATGATGGCTTAGATATGGCCCATCTTATGCTTGCTACTATGACTCCTGATCTTCAGAAACGTCATGAAGAAATGAATGCTTTCGATATGATCGAGCATCTAAAACAGCTTTATCAAGGGCAAGCTAGGTAAGGAGATTTGGTGTCTCAAGGCCTTGTTTCAGTGGAAAATGGCAGAAGGAACTCCCGTTGGAACACATGTTCTAAAGATGATAGGCTATGTTGAGAGCCTTGAAAAATTGGGATTTCCACTAGGCCAAGAGTTGGCCACTGATGTAATTCTGCAATCATTGCCTGAGAGTTACAGTCAATTCATCATGAACTACAACATGAATGAAATTGACAAACTTCTGCCAGAGTTGTTTGGCATGTTGAGAACTGCTAAAGGAAACATGAAAAAGGCCAAGCCCAATACCATTATGATGGTTCAAAAGGGTAAGAAAAAGGCCAAGGCCAAATTTAAGCCAAAGAGTAAGGACAACAAAGCCGTTGGCAAGTCCAAGGAAACTGCTCTTGCATTAAAACCTAAAGGCGGGGTGGCTAAGGAAGGGAACTGCTTCCATTACAGTGAGACCGGCCATTAGAAGAGAAACTACAAGGTTTATCTGGAAGAGTTAAAGAAGAAGAAAAAAGGAAGTGAGACTTCTACTTCAGGTATTTATGTTATAGGAGTCAATTTATCTACTTCTACATCATGGGTATTAGATACCACATGTGGTTTTCACATTTGTGTAAATGTGTAGGGAATCAAAAGGAGTAGGACATTGGCTAAGGGAGATGTGGACCTACGAGTTGGTAATGAAGCAAAAGTTGCTACTTTAGCTGTATGAACACATACATTATCTTTGCCGACTGGGCTTGAGTTAGAACTTGAGTAATGTTATTATGTGCCTGCCATTACTAGAAATATTATTTCTATTGCTTGTTTGGACAAGCTTGGTTTTTCATTAGTTATAAAGAACAAACGTTGTTCCATTTATTTGAATGATATCTATTATGGTTGCACACATTTAATTAATGGTTTCTATATTCTAGATTTAGATATGTCTATCTTTAGCATAAATACTAAAAGGATTAAATCTAATGATTCTAATCCAACCTACCTTTGGCATTGTTGCTTGGATCATATAAATGAGAAAGACATCTCAAGACTACATAAAGATGGCCTCTTGGACTCGTTTGATTTTGAATCATATGAGATCTGTTAATCTTGTTTATCTGGCAAAATGATAAAACTCCTTTCACTGGACATGGTGAAAGTGCTAATGATTTATTGGGCTTTATACATATAGATGTATGTGGACCATTAAATAAACAAGCTAGAGGTGGTTTTCAGTATTTCATTATATTTACTGATGATTTCAATAGATATGGATATGTGTATCTTATGAGACACAAATCTGAAGCCTTTGAAAAGTTCAAAGAATTCAAGAATGAAGTACAAAACCAACTAGGCAAAAATATCAAAATACTTCGATCTGATCGAGGTGGAGAATGTTTAAGCCAAAAGTGTCGTGAGTATCTGAAGGAGTGTGGAATAGTTTCATAACTCACTCCTCCTGCTATGCCACAATGGAATGGTGTTTCCGAAAGGAGGAATCGAACATTGTTGGACATGGTTCGATCAATGATGAGTCATACAAATCTTCCAGTTTCCTTTTGGGGACATGCATTAGAAACTACTGCTTTTACACTTAATCCTATTCCATCTAAATTAGTTCAAAAGATACCATATGAGATATGGACTAGGAAGCGTCCTACTATGTCTTTTATGAAGATTTGGTTTTGTAAGGCTTATGTCAAACACAAGATAAACTTGAACCCAAATTTGAAAAATGCTTCTTTGTTGGGTATCCTAAGTTAACTAAGGGATACTATTTCTATAATCCCACAGAGAACGAAGTGTTTGTTGCTCGGACTGGTGTTTTTCTAGAAAAAGAATTAATTTCTAGAAAAAGTAGTATGAGCAAAATTGATCTTGAAGAAGTTCAAGATCAACAAAAAAATATTGATGAAGTTCAAGTTCAACAAGAAGACACTGAACCTCAGATGGAATCTGAGCAGAGTCCACAAGTTGTTATGGAACAGAAACCTACTCAAGAGACACAACTGCTACGTAGGTCCTCTAGAACACACCGTTTACTTGCGAAATATGCATTACTCATAATTCATCATGGTGATGTTCTGCCTATGCATCAAGATGAGCCCACTATCTACCAAGAAGCGATATCGGGTCTAGAATCCGAGAAATGGTTTGAAACCATGAAATCCGAAATGGAATCCATGTATGCCAACCAAGTGTGGACTTTTGTTGACCACTTGAGAGGGTAAAACCCATAGGGTGCAAGTGGGTTTTCAAGAAGAAAACCAGCATGGATGGAAATGTACATACATATAAAGGGCGATTGGTCGCTAAAGGTTTCCGACAAATTCATGGTGTTAACTATGATAAGACCTTTTCTCCAGTCAGGATGTTTAAATCCATTTGGATTTTACTTGCTATAGCTATATTCCATGATTATGAAATCTAGCAAATGGATGTCAAAACCACTTTCCTCAATGGAAATCTTGTAGAGGATGTGTACATGACACAACCAGAAGATTTTGTCACTCTAAAAAATGCTGGGAAGGTTTGTAAGCTATAACGATCCATCTATGGATTGAAGCAAGATTCTCGGAGTTGGAATCTTCGTTTCAATGATGCAATCAAAGAGTTTGGTTTCATCAAAAATGAATATGAGCCTTGTGTTTACAAAAAGGTTAGTAGGAGTACAGTTGTCTTCCTAGTGTTGTATGTAGATGACATACTTCTCATTGGGAATGACATCCCTACTCTACAATCTGTAAAGACTTGGTTAGGTAAATGTTTCTTTATGAAGGACTTAAGGTAAAGCCACCTATATATTAGGTGTTAAGATCTATAAAGATAAATCTAGAAAGTTAATTGGCTTAAGTCAGAGTACATACATAGAAAAAGTGCTAAAACGGTTTAGCATGCAGGATGCCTATGACACATGGTGTTATTCTTTCGAGGGATAAGTGTCCTATGACACAAGATGAGAAAGAATGCATGAGTAAGATTCCATATGCATCTACCAATGGATCTATCATGTATGCTATGTTATGTACTCGTCCAGATGTCTCACATGCTTTAAGCATGATGAGCAAGTACCAAGCTAATCCAGGTGAGCGTCATTGGATTGCTATCAAGAATATTCTTAAGTACTTAAGAAGAACTAAGGATACTTTCTTGATATATGGAGGTGAAGAGGAACTCACTATGAGAGGTTACACAGATGCGAGTTTCCAAACTGATAAAGATGATTCTCAATCACAACCTGTGTATGTGTTTTGCCTAAATGGTGGTGCGGTAAGTCGGAAGAGTTCGAAGCAAGACACAGTAGCTGATTCTACAGTAGAGGCTGAGTATATAGCTATTAATGGAGAAGTAAAAGAAGCTGTTTGGATCAAGAAGTTCATCATTGAAAGGGTTATACCTAGCATTGCAGATCCTAACAATGGGGCTATTGCACAAGCTAAGGAACCTAGATCTCACCAATGATCCAAACATATACTTCGACGCTTCCATCTCATCCAAAAAATCACTGATATGGGAGATGTGAAAATATGCAAAGTATCGACTGATAATAACATCGCCGATCCATTGACGAAGCCTCTAATGATCGTCATACTAGCTTAGTTGGTATTAGATACATGAGTGATTAGATGTAGGGTTGTTGGTGTATACATTAAAACCTATTATATGATGATGGTTTTTTATATACATTTTATCATGATAGTATTGTATTTTATTAAATGGCAATTTCATTATTATTGTTATTTGATACCTGTGTAATACAAATAATCATGATAATGTCCTTAGTCAAGTATTATTTGAACTGGGATGACAATAATGCATGGAGACTAGTATGTGTGATTGATGACAAGAAGTTGTCATGGATATAAGATGTCAAATCAGCACATAGGTACATGTTAAAGAACTTATGTACTGGACCGACCCACAATGAGAACACTACATGGATTGTTATATGAATGTCATAAGTGATTCTCAAAATGATAATGGTGTAAGTGATCCTTAGACTTGAGATCACCATAGATTCCTACATGACGAGTTGTGTACTTTAACATGGTTAACCGTCAATCGTAACAGGGTGGACTATAAACTCATAATTGGGTATGTAATAAATCATGCAAAGGAATGTGTGTGATTAAGATAGAATTTGTCCTTCTTATATAACAAGACGGATATCTTAGGCCCCTTGATTGAGTGAGACTAAAATGCATGGCCGTGCTCAAATGAATTGATATGAGATATCAATTGGATTTGTTTTGAATAGTCTACTCGGGAATCAAGAAACATTTAGATTGAACTATACAAGTATGACACATTCCATGACTTGTGTTCAATCGAGATATCATGGACAAAGGGATTAGACTACACAGTAACATTAATCACAGATAAGGCTGTATCGAATCATGATACTTGTGACTTAGATAGCAATGATGTGTTGCTAGACATCACTCATTGCTTGTGATGTTAAAAAAAATAGTTTTAATATCACTACTAAGGTTACAAGAACCTATAGGGTCACCCACAAAGATTGAAAGCGTGATGGAATTTATAAATTAGACAATGGGTAATTTGTCTTAGTGCAAGTGGGAGATTGTTGGGTTATGCCAAAAGACAAATCACTCGGGCCTGATTACGAGTTAGTCCAAAGTCTAAATGGATTAAAAGTATAATCCAAATCTAATTAGGTTTAAAAAGAGTTTTAACCTAAATATAAAAGGCGTGTGAGACACGCATATTTTTTTTAAACCGAAAAACACAATTAGAATTCTCTGTTCATTTGCTAGCACAAAAGGCAGAGAAAACTCCATTCCTAATCTTCGTGAGACGAGGATTGGTTGCTGCTTGATCATGTGGATACCGTAAAGGTGAGATCCTGAAGAGGTTTCGTTATAGCTTGATTCGATCCAGCTTCAGTTTCTGGTTTTATCCTATAAGTAAGGTAATATTTCTATCACTGATTGGGATCTCTTCCGCATGCATCCTGATGGGAACCAAAATTTTATATTTTCGCTATGTTTGTTTGTTCTCAGTTTCCCTTTATAGACTTCATTAAAATCGCCAACCATGAGCCATGGCATAGAGACCGCAGATGCAAAATCTTCCAAAGACTTCCACAACTTCCTTCGAAGCTTTAAAATTGGGCTTGTATATATTGCAGATAAACAACCAATCAGGTTTCCCATGTTGCTTAACTAAACAACGGACTACTTGAGTTGAGGAATAAAGAATTTCTAGCCCCAAGACATTACTGTTCCAAAAAATCCATATACCTCATGAGTAGCCGATAGGATCCACCAAGTGACTTTTCTTAAAATCAATTTTCTGAGTAACTCTTATTGCCGTAGCACCTGAGATACATAGCTCTACCATTATAAAAATAGCTGGCTTAGCTAAACATCAAAATTTCCTTACAACTACGATGAAATGCTTTTTTGGCTGCCTTTCTACTGTTTTATAGCACTAGATACATTAATAAAAGAATCATTATTTCCGATGAACACCTGCTCCTTAGGACGAGCATTTGACATAATACCCAAAGTAGCTAACTCTGTCACGTGAATTGGAGATCCGATACCCTGTGTTTCTAGCACAAAAGTGTGAATCTCCATGTCTGGTGGGTTTCGTGCTCTATAGTTAAAAGACGCTAACCTAGAGATAGCATGGTGCTCCTTTCCTCCAGGTTCCGTCTCCATCATTGTATCCCTCATTTGAGACTGAACAGGAGCAACACTAATAGGCACATTAACACCTTTCGTGGCCCATTGCCCACTACGATTCTCAACCACCACATCAACATTTTTATCTCTAAGAACGGGTCTACCCAGTAGTCTTAATTTGTTCCTTCTCTTTACGATTCCCAGTCAGCCCACTACTTTGATGTTTTGAAACTTCCCTTGGCTGACGTGTATTTTTCTGCATGGAAGTTAAGACTCCCCCACCTTGTTCGAGATTTCCAAAATCAATATCTTCTCCAGTATTCTCCTTATAAAAACCATCCAATGCAGCAAATCTAGATCCTAGTATTTTAGTAGCCCGGGCTGCAGTCTCTTCCCTTGCCCTAGTTGACCTTTCTTAATACGCCGCTGTCTACAAGATTGTGTAACCATCCAAGGCCCATACTTTGATCGGTGCTTCACCGGTTCTTTCTCCTTTACACCCCCTCATTCATCTGCTATTTCACTTCCATGGTTCTTCCCTGCTTACGCATCTGGAGCATTAGGCAAGACAGAATAATCTGAATGGCCAATACAGCCACACTTGAAGCATATTAAAGGCAGACCCCATGCTCAACGCTCAACCAATGCCCATCCACTTGAACTTTTATTAAGCTCGATTTTCACACACACACACACACGTGCAAACTGCCCATAGAGGCAAAATAAGTTGACACACTCAGACCTAATCCAACTTTTTCGTACCAACAGAACAGTGTAGACGACATATTAATTTGAATAATATGTCGGTCCGGATGTGCCTGGTTATGAAGAGAAGTCAAGCTTAGGATAAGACAGAGTTGGAAGATGAGGTGATTGACTGTGCATGGAAGCAACTAAACTCCAATTGGACTTTCTTTGACATAGCCAATGGATTGGATATCCATTGGTGTAAAAGTTGGCGAATTAGGCCAAGTATCTAGATTAGAAGGGGTTGAAAAGAGGAAAGAAAGTCTAGCTCGGGGTTCGAGTAGGCTTGGTGTCGGGCTACCTATAAATAAGGGGAGGCCGAGCCTCTCTCCTTCATTTCTCGCTTTCTCTTTTTCTCTCATTTCTCTTTTCTCTCTTTTGCTCTTTCGGAGCCACTTCGGACTTTTGGCCGATCCGAACAAACCGACCTACAAATCAAGGTGAGTTTCTAGTATGTTGTTCTACTCACCTCGATTTACGTTTTACCTAGTTTGCACATATTTCCATGCATAGGTCTAAGAGAAATATCGGTTCAAAGTTAAACTTAGCTTTTTACCTAAATTTATATTTAGCTTTTAGATTTAAGAATTTTGAGCCGATGATTCTCCTTTTTGTTGCGGTAAACGCGTCATGGGAGTTGAAGGGATTGCATGTCTCGATTTTCGGGCCAAATCGTGGAGCAACAAGCCCGAAAACTGAGGAGATACCTCAAAATTCGAGCTCCTAGCTTGTCTTCCTTGAGGGAACCGAGTCACTCCCGCGCGAGAATGACCAATTTTACTATGTCCAGTGGGGGAGTTAATTTGGCTTAGGGGTAAAATCGTAATTTTACACTAAGTGTCCAATTTAGACCGAAAACCTTCCCAAACACTTTTCTAAGCCCCGAAACACATCTAAACATCATCTTAGCTCATATTAGAGCCTCATAGGTGTATTCATAAGATTGATTATGAATGCTAATGTGTATTTCCGTGTAATTAGGGTTCCGAACGATCCAGTGCGGCGACGTTCCTGAGATCAATCTACGTGGGACAATTAGGAGTATACGAACCTACCAACACAGTGAGTGGCCTTGTTTCAATGTTTAGCCACTTAGGGCTAAACTCTTTTATTATTATAAAAATATTTTAATTAAATGTTTTGGGATTCGGGTATTCCTTCACACCGTTACACATGTTGTTATATGCCACATAGGCGGGGGTTTTGAGAAAATTAGATTTATAAGATGTATGTATGTTTTTATATATTTAAATATGAAAGGTATGATATGAGTGCCTGACGGGGCATGATCATACATATGAAAGACGGAGTCCCAGAGAGGACTCAATAAGATTCAGTGCTTCATGTGATGAAGCAAGTTGATCGAGGTGGTGCATGCATGCGAGGTAGCCATGGACTACCTTTTTGAAGGGGCACGATGAATGTATGGACCCTGTGTCACGCCCCGACCCGCCCGGGTCGGCCACGTGGCAACCGCCGCGCTGCCTCGAAGTACGTGCCGGCCAGTCACGCACCAGAAGCACCGCAAGGCATAGAAATGGATACCATCGCTGCAAAACAACTGAAACTTTAATTAAAAATCTTTTAATAAAATAATAAACTTTACAAGTAATGCCAGTGGACTAATTTAAAGAATACCTACACAGCGGAAACTTCTAAGCCTAAGCCACCGACGCCTTCTAGTGAGCCTCCTTTCTAAAGCTGACTCCGTACGCGAAGCTGCATCCATCCACAAATGGAATACAGGTGAGTGACAGAGATTCAATGGGTCTCCATCAGGGTTAGGGAAAATAGGGGTAATCCAAAATATAACAATGAAATAAATTAAATTAAATTAAAACTTTGTTTTCAACACTTCCCGTATCAAATTCTCCGGGAGTGAATAAAGTAAAATCTTTGTTTTCAAAACCTCTTTTGAAATTCTCCTCAAGGAGTATTAAATTTAAAATCTTTTAAAATAATTATTTACTCATGGGCTGGCACCTAATACACTGAAGGCACGACTGGCCGGTCGTATTGCCTTACTGCACCGAGGGCTATATCTTTTCTCTTCATATTCATTTTCTCTTTATCTCATACACTAGCCCGTTCCCTCGGTGGTGCCTCACTGTGGTGGAACACAGTGAACTGGAGCTCTGGCGAGTTTCCCTACGCGCCTCTCCCAACCAGGCTCGACTCACCGTGCCCCTCGATAGGCGGTCCACGGCTGAGTATCATGCATGCTCTCAAACTCGGTCCACGCTCCCGTAAATTGGAGCCCCGAGGAATCCCACTCAATCACTCCTCTTCCAGGGGCATCGTACCCCAATAATCATAATAATAATAATAATAATAATAATATTTCTTATATAAATATTAAAACATGTAAACACACACAAATTTTATATTTTTAAAATCATCCCACCCCCATAAGTGGGCGTATCACAAAACAAAATAAAAAGTGTGTGTCGTGGATTACCCTTATCCCAAAACCGTTGTAAAACCTTTTTAAAACAATTTATGTTTTTAAAACATTTTGCCCTAGTGGCTAAGCACTGAAAACAGAGTCACTCACAGTAGTGGGAGAATCGTATACTCCCAAGCGCTCCATGTAGCTTATCCTCCGGAGCATCGCCGCACTCGATTCAACCGGAGCCCTAGTACACGGAAGTACATGTTAGCATTCATAATCAAATTTATGAATGCACCTACGAGGCTCTAATATGACCTAAGATGAAGTTTGAATGTGTTTTCGAAGACTCGAAAGTGTTTCGAGTCGATTTGGGGTTAAATAGGGTTTTGGGAGTTGAAATGACCATTTTGCCCCTAAAGGGCAGAAGCGGCGCCGGAATTGGAGTGATCCGGCGCCGGTTCTCTTCGACCCAAGGTCGGTTACCGGACAAGCAGAAACGGCGCCGTTTCTGGACAGAACCGGCGTCGGTTCTGTTCTGGGTTTCAACCCGAGAATTTCTTCAATTTTTCTTAAAATTCGTAACCGATGCAATCGGTCACCAATTTAGCTACAAATCGAGATGCATGAGCCTTAATGCATCCACTACACGTTTACCGAAAGAAAAACGAGAATCCCAAGCTCAAAGTTCCTAGATCTCGAATCTAAACTTAAAATTTAACAAAAAGCTAAACCTAACTTTGAGCTTAGATCTCTCCTAAACCGATGCATGGAAGAACGTGCAAACTTAACAAAACGTAGATCGAGGAGTTAAGAATAACTCACCAAGATCTCGCCTCGAACTGGCGGTCGGTTTGTCCGGATCTGCCAATTGTCCAAAATGCCTCCGTTTGGCTCCAGAGAGAAAAAGAAAAGAAAATGAAAGAAAAAGAAAAAGAGAAATGAAGAAAAGCTTAGGCTCACCCCTATTTATAGGGGAGCCCGACACTGGGTCTACTCGGGCCCCGAGTCAAACTTTTCTCCTTTTTCAACTTTCTTCCATTTTTACCCGTTGGCTAAATCCTTCGCTTTCTTGTGCCAATGGGGCCCATAATAAATTTCTAGGGACTTAATTGGAGGTCTTTTGGCATTTTACTAATTTCCATGCACGGTTAATTGTTTTATCTTCCAACTTCGTCTTGTCTTAAGCTTATCTTCTCTTCAAACTTGACACAGCCGGACCGACATATTGTTTAATTATTGTGTCATCTTGTACTACTCCGTTCGTACGAAAAGTCGTGCTAGGTCCGGGTGTGTCAACTCTCCCCTCCTTCTAAAATTTCGTCCTCGAAATTAAACAAGGTAGCTTGGGGAGATTGGGCTTCCATTTGAAGCCCTCATTCCGTTTTCGAATAGTGTTCACTTCACTATTCGCCGCTGAAGTTCACCACGCTTTCGCTGCACACTCTAATCATTCTCTTCCTCAAGAGTGGTTTTATCACTCTTCCACTCTTGAGTTTGAACCTCATCTTTTCCTTAACATAGCCTACCCTTACCTATTGATGGGTTAGGCTTTCTTCACTCCATTCGTGTTTGCTCGATCTTCTTGCTTTGTTCTTATCTCATCCTCCAAGTCTCTCTTGACGAGACTATCCTTTTGTTTCTTTTGAGGTTTCACACCTCTTACTCTTCTCAGGAGTTATTCTCCTTTTTCATTGCCACTGCCTCTCACTTCGAGGCTATCTTCTGACGCGTTTCTTGTCGTTTCGTGGTCTTGTACTCATCCTTGTAGCGAAGTTATGGGGAAAGACCTTCGCTTAACTCCCTCGCCTCCACGGCGAGGATGCGGTGAGTTAATTGTCTTTCCGCCCTACCTTGGTCTTGCTTCTTTGTTTCGTTTCTTACTTCCATTCTCTCTCTTAATGGCGCATGAGTCGAGCTCTAGTACACGCTGGCCCACACTGGCCACATCATAACTGAGGAATCAGAGATCATGCCCTCTCGGCTCTCACATCTGACCCACTCCCTGATCGCCCATCACAATCACAAATAGGGCCCTCGGCCCATCATATCACATACAGGGCCCATGGCCCATCATATCTCATCTCTCATCCCCACTGGGATGGAGAACTCTGGGTGGCCTCACGCACACCCCAAATCACACACTGGGCCGATCCTCTCGAGTGGTCATCACAGAGATCCTCAAGATCTCGACCTCTGATCCTTTCTCTCATGGGGACGCCTCACACATGGCTCCCAAATCATCACACTTGAGCCTCGACCTCATACCCATCCATATCATTCCTCTTGCCTCTCGTCAACACGAGACCAGGCCAATCACACATGTCAAACCCTTGCGGTATCCCTTGTGGCTTCATTATCTTCGCATTCTTCTCTCTTGAGGTATCTCGTTATTCATTTAACTTGGCCTTCTCTTTGGTCCATTGCCTTCCTTAGGCATCACTTGCAGCCCTTGTCACTTTCGTACCCTTCTCCCTTAGGGTCATCTCTGTATCCTTTCTCTTACATAACCTTGTACCTCGATTTACGTGACCTCCCACGTCTTATCCGAGGTTTACTTTACCTTGACTTCATTCTTCCCTTTCTTTGCTTTCTTTTCTGACTTTCTTTATCTTTATCATCCTTATTCCTCTTTCCTTCTAACACCTTTGATTCTCTTGGGTGTTAGAATTTCCTTTCTGCTCTTCATAATGGTGTGTTCATAGAAATTCATGAGCTTAATCAATTCTTCTCCTTATTCTTGTACTCCTTCCATTGAGTACTCGGGGTTGTCTCTTATCACCGTTTCTGTTTCAGTTCCCTCATCTCTTGCTTTCCATGTGTAGGTTTCTTTTATCTTATCCTTCTTGGCTTTTGCTGCCTTTGATTTCCCGCTATATCTCCTTTGTCTTTCAATGCCCTGGTTTATTTATCGTGGGCAACACCTTTCTCTATCTTTTATTACCTCACTATCTTGCCCACGCCAAGCTGACTCCATCTTAGCTCGGTTTAACTTCATCTCCCACATCCTTTCTTCACTTACCATTCTTCGGGGAGGTTATCCTCAAATTAGCTTACTCCCCTCCTTCTAAAAGATTGAACTTATCCTCCATATTCTTCAACCTTTTACTTTTAATTCCTTCTATCTCACTCTACCTTTTTGGTTCTCCACCTTTCATCTCTTTCGGTTCCAATCATTATTCTGATTTATCCTTAATCACCTTTTTGTCTTCTCCAGTTTCAATTATCACCATATTCATCCTTATGTTTGTCCTCACTTCCTTTACTTATCATTTTCTTTCATTCATCCTTTGCTTGTATCATCCACTATCACCCCTTATTCATTGGGATGTGATCATCTTCCGTCACTCGTTTCCTACGAGTGCTCCTTCTCTTATGTTTTCTCCAATTTTTCTTTCTATTCAATCTCCTTATCTCTTCTTTTATCATCTAACAAATCAGGGGTTTTCCTTTCCCTTCTTTTCACCAATTTGTCTCCTTGACCCCTTTCTTGCTTCTCAACTCTGGCCTCTAATAATCCTTGTTTATTCTTTCTTTTCCTTGATTTATTCATTTTAGGATGTAGTGCCTTGGCTTGATTCGAGTTCAGGGTTCATTATGCTCGACTCTCTTTAACTAATATCCATTTCTAAGTCTTTTATTCACTTTCTTTCACTAGATCTTTCTTAATCCTCTTTCTATGCTTCTTTTAATTTTCCTTTTTATGATCTTCTTTAATCTGTCTCTAAGTTACTCACCTAGGTTTCGTCTCTAACCCTAATTTCTTAGTCTTATTCTTTTACTAATCCTGGTCAGTCATTTGGAGTTATTAACTTAGGGTTGATTATGAAATTATCACTAATTAAGGTTATAGTTTTCTAGTGATATATTATACTTTTCTTCTTTTAAGGCTCTATTCCTAATCAACCTATACTTAGTTCATCACTGAACTAAGTCTCTCTTTCTTCTAGGCCTTGTTCTTCTTTTATTAGCCTAGGATCTTCTTTTACCTAGGGTTTTCATGCTTTCTTTCTTCATTAAGAAAGCCTCCGCACTACATCACGTCATTTCTTTATCCTTTATTTAAGGGCGTGCTTTTTCTTTTCCTTTCCTCTTCTTCTTTCTCACCAGTCCCTTCTGGTGATGTCTTCACAACTCTGGAAAAAAATTCTTTTCGTGCCGTCCATTAGCGCATACGCGGGCATTCCCATCAATACCGTGCATCACACTCTTCATTCGCTTGCTTTCTTCCCATTCACTTTGTTCAAAATCATTTCTTATTATCCTTTGGAGGTCTCTTCCTTCTTACTCTCATTATTAATCAATGATGTGGGGTAGATCACCTTTAACCCCCTTAGAAGTGAAGGTTTCTAGCTCATTTTTTTTTTCCTTTTCTATTTCCTCCATATTCATTTCCTTTCTCTTCTTTCCATTATCCTTCTTTTAACATTAGTATCCAATGGTCAGACAAGTAGTAACTGACGTACTACTCGTTAACCATCTGAATGTGATCTCTTCTCATTCACTTCTCATTCTCCATCTTATCATTCTTGCCTTATTCCTCCTTATCATTTCCCAAGAATGGCTTCTCTCTTGTTCCTTTTTCCTTACTCTTTCTTTTTGCCATCCTTGAATCCTTTAGGGTTTCCTCTTATCAATCCTTTGACATCCTTAAGTGATTCTCCCTTATCTCACCTCTTGAGATCTTAGGCTCACTATTTCTCTTCCAATTTTCTTGGGTGCTTCTCCTTGAATGACTTCAGACGAACTCTTTTTCGTCTACCAAGACCCCCTTTTTCTTTCACCACTTACACACCACAGTGTAAGAATAAATGAAGTTAGCTAGCCCATGCTGCCACTTCTCTCACTTCATGCTCACTCCACGGAGCATCATCCAGGCAATCTGTGGGCTTATCCCACCAGACTTGTCAACCTGTGGGGTCTTCGACAATCGCTTGTCTTCATTTCCACTTTGATGCTTGTGATGTCCTCCTTGATCCTTCATCTGGTTGCTCGGATGCTTCCTCTCACGTCCTGAGGTTTTATGTCAACCACATCCTTCGTGATTGACTTCCTCAAATTCTTCAATCCTAACCCAACTCTCTCTCCTAGGCTACACACCAACGGTGTAGAAAACAAGAGAAGTGAGGTTAGCGTTCACGCACGTTATGCCCCATCTTCATCCCTTGCTTCGTTCTAGTCGCATCATTTCCTCCCAAGTCTTACACGTCACTAGTGTAAAGAATTGGGGCAACGCATCTAATTTATGTTTGACACTCGCTGCTTTACTAGCGAGTCTCGATGTTCACAACTTCAAGATTGCACATCGAAGATTGTGGGCATCGAACCAGTTTCACCACTGGTAAGCTTCTAACTAGGCTTCTCAGAGGATTGGACGAGACATCATCTATCTCGTCATCTCAAGGGAAATACCATCCCTTGCATAGCTTGGCTATCGAGTAGAAGGAACATTGAAAATTGAAAATGTGAGTTTGGGGGGTTTCTTGGAAAGCGTGCCTTACTTGCACGAATCTCGAGGAAGAAGGTGGTCGTGATATCTTCTCACTTAAGACCACACTCGAGAACTCTATTTGGTGGCTTGCAGCTAAAGAAGGTATTCTAAGAGTAAGCTTGATTATTCATGACGCTTTCGAGTAGCTACATACTCGAACTCTTGAATTTTAAACCTATTTAATCCACTGGCTTCAAAAACGTTTGAAAACATTTGAAAACCCCATTAAAAATATTTTATAACTTTTGAAAACTATCAGAATCTTTTAATCGCTCTGATACCAATCAAATTGTCACGCCCCGACCCGCCCGGGTCGGCCACGTGGCAACCGCCGCGCTGCCTCGAAGTACGTGCCAGCCGGTCACGCACCAGAAGCACCGCAAGGCATAGAAATGGATACCATCGCTGCAAAACAACTGAAACTTTAATTAAAAATCTTTTAATAAAATAATAAACTTTACAAGTAATGCCAGTGGACTAATTTAAAGAATACCTACACAGCGGAAACTTCTAAGCCTAAGCCACCGACGCCTTCTAGTGAGCCTCCTTTCTAAAGCTGACTCCGTACGCGAAGCTGCATCCATCCACAAATGGAATACAGGTGAGTGACAGAGATTCAATGGGTCTCCATCAGGGTTAGGGAAAATAGGGGTAATCCAAAATATAACAATGAAATAAATTAAATTAAATTAAAACTTTGTTTTCAACACTTCCCATATCAAATTCTCCGGGAGTGAATAAAGTAAAATCTTTGTTTTCAAAACCTCTTTTGAAATTCTCCTCAAGGAGTATTAAATTTAAAATCTTTTAAAATAATTATTTACTCATGGGCTGGCACCTAATACACTGAAGGCACGACTGGCCGGTCGTATTGCCTTACTGCACCGAGGGCTATATCTTTTCTCTTCATATTCATTTTCTCTTTATCTCATACACTAGCCCGTTCCCTCGGTGGTGCCTCACTGTGGTGGAACACAGTGAACTGGAGCTCTGGCGAGTTTCCCTACGCGCCTCTCCCAACCAGGCTCGACTCACCGTGCCCCTCGATAGGCGGTCCACGGCTGAGTATCATGCATGCTCTCAAACTCGGTCCACGCTCCCGTAAATTGGAGCCCCGAGGAATCCCACTCAATCACTCCTCTTCCAGGGGCATCGTACCCCAATAATCATAATAATAATAATAATAATAATAATATTTCTTATATAAATATTAAAACATGTAAACACACACAAATTTTATATTTTTAAAATCATCCCACCCCCATAAGTGGGCGTATCACAAAACAAAATAAAAAGTGTGTGTCGTGGATTACCCTTATCCCAAAACCGTTGTAAAACCTTTTTAAAACAATTTATGTTTTTAAAACATTTTGCCCTAGTGGCTAAGCACTGAAAACAGAGTCACTCACAGTAGTGGGAGAATCGTATACTCCCAAGCGCTCCATGTAGCTTATCCTCCGGAGCATCGCCGCACTCGATTCAACCGGAGCCCTAGTACACGGAAGTACATGTTAGCATTCATAATCAAATTTATGAATGCACCTACGAGGCTCTAATATGACCTAAGATGAAGTTTGAATGTGTTTTCGAAGACTCGAAAGTGTTTCGAGTCGATTTGGGGTTAAATAGGGTTTTGGGAGTTGAAATGACCATTTTGCCCCTAAAGGGCAGAAGCGGCGCCGGAATTGGAGTGATCCGGCGCCGGTTCTCTTCGACCCAAGGTCGGTTACCGGACAAGCAGAAACGGCGCCGTTTCTGGACAGAACCGGCGTCGGTTCTGTTCTGGGTTTCAACCCGAGAATTTCTTCAATTTTTCTTAAAATTCGTAACCGATGCAATCGGTCACCAATTTAGCTACAAATCGAGATGCATGAGCCTTAATGCATCCACTACACGTTTACCGAAAGAAAAACGAGAATCCCAAGCTCAAAGTTCCTAGATCTCGAATCTAAACTTAAAATTTAACAAAAAGCTAAACCTAACTTTGAGCTTAGATCTCTCCTAAACCGATGCATGGAAGAACGTGCAAACTTAACAAAACGTAGATCGAGGAGTTAAGAATAACTCACCAAGATCTCGCCTCGAACTGGCGGTCGGTTTGTCCGGATCTGCCAATTGTCCAAAATGCCTCCGTTTGGCTCCAGAGAGAAAAAGAAAAGAAAATGAAAGAAAAAGAAAAAGAGAAATGAAGAAAAGCTTAGGCTCACCCCTATTTATAGGGGAGCCCGACACTGGGTCTACTCGGGCCCCGAGTCAAACTTTTCTCCTTTTTCAACTTTCTTCCATTTTTACCCGTTGGCTAAATCCTTCGCTTTCTTGTGCCAATGGGGCCCATAATAAATTTCTAGGGACTTAATTGGAGGTCTTTTGGCATTTTACTAATTTCCATGCACGGTTAATTGTTTTATCTTCCAACTTCGTCTTGTCTTAAGCTTATCTTCTCTTCAAACTTGACACAGCCGGACCGACATATTGTTTAATTATTGTGTCATCTTGTACTACTCCGTTCGTACGAAAAGTCGTGCTAGGTCCGGGTGTGTCACCCTGGAGTAGAGAGGCGTGGAGGGAAACTCGCCAAGGCTGATGTAGCTGTGACCACACAACGAATTGCATTGTCGAAGGAACGGGCTTAGAGAGAGATGCCTAAATCTTTCTATATATATATTTCATAAGAAAAGATTTTAAAAGAATATAGTTTCCTCATTAAAGGAAAGTTTTAAATAGAAAATAAAAGAAATAGCCCTTGACAATACGAGATCTTCGACCACGGCCAAGGTCGAGCCTCGTTGTGTTTTCACGGCCAACCCATAGTTAAATGTTGTTATTGTTATTATTATTAATGTTTTATTCAGAAACGATTTGGGAAAAATGTTTTTAAAAAGTGTTTTAAAGAGAAACGTGTAATGTTTTCTAAAATTGTTTTGGAATTTACCCGAACTCCCCAAACCTATTTGACTTTACATCGAACCTCTGTCACTCACCTGCATCCAATGTTGTTGGATGCAGTTCCCACATGCGAGGATGCTAGATGGATCGAAGGCTCATAGGAGTGGTTGGTGGCTTAGAAGTTAGTATATTCCGCTGCATAAGTTATCACTCGAATTAATCCACTGGTGCTCTTTTAATATTTATTAATATTATAAATAGTTTTTAATTAAAGTTTAGTTTTAATGGTTTTGTAGTGATGATACTCTTTCTATGCCTTATGCCATCTCGGATAGCTTACCTTTTATGGCATGCATCTTGAGAAGGTACAGCAATTGTTGAGTGGCCGGATCGGCAGGTCAGGGCATGATAGTTTGATTGGTATCATAGCATTTAAAATATTCTAAATGTTTTCAAAAGATGAAAATCATTTCCAAAGTATTTTTAAACATTTTCAAACGTTTTCAAAACCAGTGGATTACTTAAGTTCTAAATTCCAAAGTTCGAGTACGTGATTACTCGAACGCATCAAAATTACCCAAACCTACTATTCGAATACCTTCCTTAGTACATGCCACCATATAAGATATCCGAGTGTGGTCTTTAGGTGAAATGACACCATGGCCACCATTTCCTTGAAAATCGTGAAAGAAAAGTAAGCTTTTCGAGAAATCCCCAAAGACCAATTCTTCAGTTTCTAATACCCTTCCTTATTGCTAGCCAAACTAAACAAGGGATAGTAAGTCCCTTGAGATGATGAGATATGTGATATCTCATCCAATTTTCTAAGATAGCCCACTCAGAAACTCGCCAGTAAAGAAAGCTAGCTTGGTGTCCAACCTTCAAGGTTGTGGACATCGAGACTCGCTAGTGAAGAAGCGAGTTTGATGTCTAATCCAACCTAAAAGCGATTTCCCCCATTTTCTATACTTGTAATGTGTAGAAGTTGGGAGGAAACGAAGCAGTAAGAGCGATGCATGGAGCTAAGATGGACTTGATGTGCACAAAGACTAAACGAACTTATCTCGCTCTCTACACCATTTATATGTAGACTAGAAGAAAGAGTCGGGTTAGAAAGGAAGGAGTTAAGGAGATATGAGATCACAGAGGGCAAGGTTGACAAAACCTCAGAGCATGAGGTAAGGCACCCGAACAAGAGGACTAAGGAAAAGTCCTCTCTGTTCCTCGAAAGAGGACTTCATCAAGCAACAAATGGAAGGATGAATGGTGAAGCCAAGGAAAGGCTAACCAAGTGTAGAGGTCAATGAAGAACCCATACGATGCAAGTCAACTTCTCTCACTCTCTACAGCAATCACATGTAGACTTAGAAAGGAAGCTCGAAAAGAAGAGAAACTTAAAGGCAAAGTAGAGAAATTGATGAGGAGTCCCAAGTTCTACACCATTCGTGGCTAGACTCAAAGAGAGAGTGCAGCAAAGGTGAGCCGACTTTTCTCATTCCTCCACCATTGTGTGTAGGTTGTGAAAGAAAGTGCGACATAGGTGAAATGAAGGAGAAACCACCCAGAGTTAAGAGGATTGGTGCTTAAGGACTTTAAGACGTGAGACAAATGACCACAGAGGACATAATGGAGGTGGAGAATTTCAAGAGGAGAATAACTCAAACCCCTTCAACAAACCAACTGACACCTTCCACTTCTTACACCATTCAAGTGTAGATTTTGAGAGAGGGTCAATCGTGGAAGAATCACCCAAGGATTTGGAAGAGATCGAGTGAGCCCAAGATCACGAGAACTGAGTTAAGGGAGAGTCACTCGAGGATGTGAAAAGAACAGATAAGAGAAAACCCTAAAAAACTCAAGAATGGAAAAAGGATGGTAAGAAGAAGAATAAGAAAGAAGCCATTTTTTAGAAACAATGAGGAGGAAGAAGGCAAAGATGGAAAAACGGAGAATGGGGAATGGAAAGACAGCTCATATCTGTATGGTGGGTGCATAGTAGACCCATACTGTTTATCAAGCCTTTGGATCCCCCTACTAAGGGAAATTAAGGAGTAGAATGAGAAGAGAATGGTAGTGAGGAGGATGAAAAGAGATCTTATCCATATGGATGACGAGTGGTAGATCTATTACTACTTGTCTAACCATTGGATATCATTGTAAAGAGAAGATAACATAGAAGAAGAGAAAGAAAATAGAGGTGGAGGAAATGGAATAAGGAAAGGGATAAGCTAGAAACCTCCATACCTAAGGGGTTAATAAGTAATAAACCCCTTATCATTTGGTTAACAATAAGAGTAAGAAGGAGGAAACCCCTAAAGGATGATAAGAAATGACCGTGACAAGGTCAATGGGAAGTAAATGAGCGGAGAGAATGGAATGGGTGACAACAGTGGAGGTACCTGCATGCGTGCAAATAAAGAGCACAAAGAGAAAGTTTCCCAGAGTCGGAAAGACCTCACCAGAGGAAAATTGGTGAGAAAAAAGAAGTGGAAAAGAAAGGAAAAGTAAACGTTTAAACAAAGGATACAAGTGATGTTGTGATGTAGTGCGGAAGCTTTCTTAATAAAGAAAGAAAGCATAAAACTTTAGGCTAATGAAAAATTTTAGGCTAATCAGAGATGAATGGGGCCTAGGAAGAAGGGAAACTTAATTCAGTTGATGAACTAAGATTAGGCTAACTAGGAGTGGAGCCTTAAAGGAGAAAAAGCATAACACACCACTAGAAAACTTTAACCTTAATTAGTAATAATTTCACAATGAACAATAGGTTAATAACCCTGAAAGGACTAGTTAGAATAAGTAAAAAGTAAGATGTAGCAAATTAGGACTTAAGACAAAACCTAGGCAGATAACCTAGGGATAGGTTTAAAGAAAGAGAATAGAAGGGGAATAAAAAGCCTAGGAAGAGGATTAAGAAAAATCTAGTAAAACAAAGCGAATAAAAGACTTAGAAATAGATATTAGCTGAAGAAAGTTGAGAACCCCAGATGTGAGTCAAGCAAGGCACTACATCATACTACGAATAGGTTAAACAAAAGAAAGAATAAACAAGAATGAGTGAAGGCAAAAGCTATTGAGATAAGGGGGGATCATGATACAAAATGGTGAAAGGAAAGGAAAACCCCCAATAATTTAAGTTATAAGAAAAGATAAGAAGGTTGGGTAGAAAGAAAAATTGGAGATGAGAAAGGATAAGAAAGCATTTAATGGAAACGAATGGATGGAGATGATTGTATCCTAAAGGATGATGAGGCAGATGATAATGATGGAAGTTATAAAGAGACTATAAACCCAGTTAAAAAGGAAAGTGGATCGACTTATGTAAGAGTCGAAGAAAGAGTGAGGCTAAGACAAGGATGATAATAGGAACTGGAGAAGACAAAAAAAGGTGAAAGCAGGATAAAAGAGTGAGATAGAATTAAATAAGAGTAATGAGTCAAGGAATTAAAAGGATAAGTAGAGAATCAGAAGGAGGGAAGTAGCTTAACCTAAAGGATAGCTCCTACTTGAAGAATAATAAGTGAAGAAAGGAGGTGGGAAATAAAGTTTACTCCAAGGTAAAATTGGAAATAGCCAAGCGCGGACAATAGTGGAAAGCAATGAATGATTAAGAAATATGTTTCCGCTACAAATAGACCTTGGTATGGAGGACAAAAAGAATATATCAGTGAAATAAAAGCCAAGGACGGCTCAAATAAAGAAGACCCATGTACAAAAAGCAAGTGATGCCAAGGCTAAGACAAAAAGGATGACAAGGACGACCCCGAGTACTCAATAAAAAGAGTACGGGGATAAGGAAAGAAACTAGTCAAGCTTGTAAACCTCTATAAGCATAGCCAGTATAAGAAAGGAAGAGAAAGAAAGGAAATTCTAACACCTAAATGAAGCAAAGGTGTTAGAAGAATAATAAGCATGAGGATGATAAAGAAAGAAGGGAAAGAAAGAAATGAAGCTTGAATAAAAGAAACCCTTGGACAAGGAGTGAAAGATCACGACAACCAAGGTATGATAGAGTTGGCAGCGAACCCGAAAACCTAATGGAATGGGTATGGGATAATGAAAGCTGCAGACGATGCCAAAAGATGGAAATGGACTCAAGATAAGGGCAAATTAAGTGAAAGGATAAGAAACCCTAAGAGGGGGAAGATGTGGATAAAGAAAGCCACAACCGATGCCGCACAATTGCAACGTTCGTGACTGGTTAATCACATATAGACGAGAATACAAGAGAAATATGGACCCCATAATAGACTGTGGGTGAATGAAAGAAAAAAAAAGGATAGAAAAGGGGAAAGGAAACCCCAGAAAGAACAATTGATGAAACGAAGAAAAGGAAGGAGGAGGGGGAAAAGAAACCCAACCTAAATTGTTAAAAAAAAAGAAGAAAAGAAAATAATCTATATCAAAGAAGATAAAAGATGATTAAGAGCCCTGAGAGGCTAGAAGATATGGCATGGATGAGCATGTAGTCGAGGCTCAAGTACGGATGCCTTGGGAGCCATGTAAGGTGTCTTAATGTGAGGAAGCGATCAGAGATCGAGATCAAAAATATCTTTGTGATGACCACTCAAGAGGACCGACCCAGAATGTGACTGGGGAGAGCATGATGCCGCCTAAAGTTCTCCATCCCAGAGAGGATGAGAGATGAGATGGGTTGAGGGTCCTATTTGAGTTAGAGGTAGGCGGTCAAAGAGTGAGTCAGATTGTGAGAGTCGAGAGGGCATGAGCTCTGATCTTTTGAAATGATATGGTTGAAAGTGGGCCAGTCCATACAAGAGCTCGACTTATATGCCATGACATAAGAAAGAAGAAATATTGAGAAGAAAGAGGAGAGAACTAAGAAATGGATTAGAAAGGAGAAGACTACCAAGGTAAGGGAAGAACGAGTTAACTCACCGCACACCTTGCTTTAAAGGTGAGGGAGTTAATCTAAAGTCTTCCTTGACATTTTAGTTACAAGGATGAGTACAAGACATCAAAAAGATGAAGAATGCATTAGAGAACAACCTCAGAGTGAGAGGTAATATCAAGGAAAGAAAAGAAGAAGGAACCTCTAAGAAGAATAAGAGGAGGGGAATCTCAGGATTAATAATGAGATAGTCTCGTTAAGAGGGACTCTATGGAGAAAACAAAGACAAAGTGAGAGGATTGAGAAAGTACAGTTGAGGTGGAGCAAGAACCTCTAACTAACATAACTAAAATGAAGAAAGCCTAACCCATAAATGGATAAGGATAGGCTCTGCTAAAGGAAAGATGAAGTTCAAACTCAATAACAGAATAGCGAGAAAACTGTTCTCGATAGAAAACGATAGAAAGAGATCGAGACACTACGAGAGAATTCAGAGACGGATAGTGGTATAGACACTATTCAAAACCAAGAAGAAGGCTTGGAATAGAAGCCAAAACTCCCCTACAACAATTTCAATGATTTCAAGGACGAAATTTTTTTGAAGACGGGGAGAGTTGACACACCTGGACCTAATCCAACTTTTTTGTACCAACAGAACAGTGTAGACGGCATATTAATTTGAACAATATGTCGGTCTGGATGTATCTTGTTATGAAGAGAAGTCAAGCTTAGGATAAGACGGAGTTGGAAGATGAGGTGATTAACCATGCATGGAAGCAACTAAACTCCAAGCATCGAGATTAGAAGGGTTGAAAAGAGGAAAGAAAGTCTGGCCCAAGGTCCGAGTATGCCCGGTGTCGGGCTTTCCTATAAATAGGGGAGGCCAAGCCTCTCCCCCTTATTTCTCTCATTTCTTTTTTCTCTCTTTTGCTATTTCGGAGCCACTTCAGACTTTTGGCCAATTCGGACAAACTGACTAACAAATCAAGGTGAGTTTCCAGTATTTGTTCTACTTACCTCGATTTATGTTTTACCTAGTTTGCACGTATTTCCATGCATAGGCCTATGAGAAATCTCTGTTCAAATTTAAATTTAACCTTTTAGCTAAATTTAGATTTAGATTTTAGATTTAAGGACTTTGAGTCGATGATTCTCGCTCTTGTTTCGGTAAACGCATTATGGGAGTTGAGGGGATTGCATGGCTCAATTTTTGGGCCAAACCGTCGAGCAACGGGCTCGAAAATGAAGGAAATACCTCAAAATTTGAGCTCCCAACTCATCTCCCGTACTGACCAATTTTGCTATGTCTGGCGCAGGACAGGTTCTAATCCTGTTCGGGAGTCAATTTGGCTTAGGGGTACAATCGTAATTTGCACTAAATGTCCAATTTTGACCCGAAACCTTCTCGGACACTTTTCTAACCCCTAAAACATATCCAAACATCATTTTAGGTCATATTAGAGCCTCATAGGTGCTTCCATCAGATTGATTATGAATGCTAATGTGTATTTCCGTGTAATTAGGGTTTTGGACGATCGAGTGCGGCAATGTTTCAGAGATCAATCTACGTGGGGCAATTGGAAGTATACGAACCTCCAACACAGTAAGTGGTCTTGTTTTAGTGTTTAGCCACTTAGGGCTAAACTCTTTTATTATTATAAAAATATTTTAATTAAATGTTTTGGGATTTGAGTATTCCCTCACACCACCACACATGTTGTTATATGCCACATGGACGGGGTTTAGACAAAATTAAATTTATAAGATGTATGTATGCATGTTTGTTTTTATATATTTAAATATGAAAGGTATGATATGAGTTCCCGATGGGGCATGATCATACATATGAGAGACGGAGTCCCAAAGAGGACTCAATGAGATTTGGTGCTTCATGTGATGAAGCAAGTAGACCGAGGTGGTGCATGCATGCAACGTAGTCGTGGACTGCCTTTTTGAAGGGACACGGTGAGTGTATGGACCCTGGAGTAGAGAGGCGCAGATAGAGACTGGTCAGGGCCGATGTGGCTGTGACCACACAGCGAATGGCACCGTCGAGGAAACAAGCTTGGAGAGAGATCCCTAAATCTTTCTATATATATATATTTATAAGAAAATATTTTAAATGAATATAGTTTCCTTATTAAAGGACAGTTTTAAAGAGAAAAGAAAAGAAATAGCCATCGACGATACGAGATCCTCTACCACGGCCAAGGTCAAGCCTCGTTGTGTTTTCACGGCCAGCCCATAGTTAGATGTTATTATTATTATTATTATTATTATTATTATTAATGTTTTATTCAGAAAGGTTTTGGGGAAAAATGTTTTTAAAAAAGGTTTTAAAAAGAAGCATGTAATGTTTTCTAAAATTATTTAGGAATTTACCCGAACTCCCCAAACCTATTTGACTTTACATTGAACCTCCATCACTCACCTGTATCCATTTTTATTGGATGAAGTTCCCACGTGTGAGGATGCTAGATGGATCGGAGGCTCATACGAGTGGTTGGTGGCTTAAGAGTTAGTAGATTCTGCTGCATAGGTTATCCCTCGAATTAATCCACTGGTGCTCTTTTAATTTTTATTATTATTATAAGTATTTTTTTTAATTAAAGTTTAGTTTTAATGGTTTTGTAGTGACGATACTCTTTCTATGCCTTATGCCATCTCGGATAGCTTGCTTTTCATGGCACGTATCTCAAGGAGGTATAGCGGTTGTCGCGTGGTCGGACTGATGGGTTGGGGCATGACATAAGTATTTTGATATACCTTCAAAACCTTCCCAATCGTATTTCCCAAGGCTAACAAAATGTTGTCATTGTAATATTCCACAGGTAGTCTTATAAACCAAGCCCACACTGCAATGGACTCAATAGTGGTTTCTGACGGGTAAAAATCCAGCTGCCATCTACCAACAGTAAGATATACTGGCCAAAGATAAACCAAGGCCCCTCCTCCAAAGCATAACTATAATCCCCATCTAGGCCGAACTTTACAATAAAAAAACCCTCACCAATGTCAATTAACTCATACTCCCCTTTTGGGTTCCACATCTTCTGTAATTTATCATCTAGAACTTTATACCCAATAGAATGAGCCAGAAGCTTGATAATCAAACATCTGCGCCACTTCTTTTTCAAATGATCCTGCAACTTCGATAACGTAGGCCACATCGGGCATAAATCTTTCTCAGCAATATCGAGGAGGCCCTCATTATCATGAATAGATCCAAACTCATATTCTCCATGAAAATTCAGAAAATCACGTTCCCTTTTTCCAATGATCATAACTTTGAAAAATGATTTGTATATACCATGAGATCTTTGCCTCTGCACCACCCACATCAGGGACACCATCCATATCTAGCATCATCGCCTTAACCTTTTTTGTACTTCACACAAGCAAATCATCTTCCTTTCCAAAGCGCCCACGCAAAACCTCAGCTGACACACCCGGACCTAATCCAAATTTTTTGTATCAACGGAAGAGTGTAGATGGCGTATTAATTTGAACAATACCTCGGTTTGGATATGTCTGGTTATGAAGAGAAGTTAAGCTTAGGATAAGACGGAGTTGGAAGATGGGGTGATTAACCATATGTGGAAGCAACTAAACTCCAATTGGACTTATTTAAGCTCATAGCCAACAGATTAGATATCCACTAGTGTAAAAGTCAGTAGATTAGGCCAAGGATTGAGATTAATAGAAGTTGAAAAGAGGAGAGAAAGTCTGGCCCGAGGTTCGAGTAGGCCCGGTGTCTGGCTTCCCTATAAATAGGGAGAGGCCGAGCCTCTTCCCCCTCATTTCTCTTTTCTGTCATTTCTCTTTTCTCTCTTTTGCTTTTTTGGAGCCATTTCAGACTTTTGGCCCATCCGGACAAACTGACCGACAAATCAAGGTGAGTTTCTAATATACTATTCTACTCACCTAGATTTACGTTATATTTAGTTTGCATACATTTCCATGCATAGGTCTAGGAGAAATCTCGGTTGAAAGTTTAATCTAGATTTTTAGCTAGATTTAGATTTTACATCTAAGAACTTTGAACCGATGATTCTCATCTTTCTTTTGGTAAACGTGTCATGGGAGTTGAAAGGATTGCATGTTTCGATTTTCGGGTGAAACTGTAGAGAAACGGGCTTGAAAACCGAGGAAATACCTGAAAAATCGAGCTCACTACTCTCCTTCCGCTCGAGACCCGAGCCACTCCTGCATGGTAGTGACTAAAATTGTTGAATCCAGCGCGGGATTGGATTCTTCAAGGGGCAAAATTGTAATTTTTCCCCGAGTGTTCGATTTTGACCTGGATTACCCCCGGACACTTTCCTAAGCCCTGAAACACATCCAAACATCATCTTAAGTTATACTAGAGCCTCATAATACATTCAAAGACTGATTATGAATGCTAATGTGTGTTTTTGTGTAATTAGGGTTTCGGATGATCGAGTGCGGCGACATTCTAAAGGTCGATCTTTATGGGATAATTGGGAGTATATGAACCTCCCAACACTATGAGTGGCCTTGTGTTTAGTGTTTAACCATTTAGGGCTAAACACGTTTATTACTATTAAATCGTTTTAATTAAATGTTTTGGGATTCGGGTACTCCCTCACACTGCCACACACGTTGTTATATGCCACAGGGGCAAGGGTTTTAAGAAAATTAATTTATAAGATGTATATATGTATGTATGTATGTTTTTATATTTAAATATGAAAGGTATGACACGAGTGCCCGATGAGACATGATCATACATCGGAGAGGACTCGATGAGACTCATGTGATGGAGCGAGTGGACTGAGATGGAGCACACATGTGAGGTAGCCATGGACCACCTTTTTGAAGGGGCACGATCAGTGTATGACCTGGAGTAGAGAGGCGCAGAGGGAGACTCGCTAGGTCTGATGTAGATGCAACCACACAGCGATTGGTACAGTCGAGGGAACGGGCTTAGAGAGAGAAATACCTATATCTTTCTATATATATATATATTATTCAAAAGAAAAGAATATAGTTTCCTTATTAAAGGATAGTTTTAAAGAGAAAAGAAAAGAAATAGTGCTCGATGATATGAGATCCTCGACCACTGTAGACACTAATTTTTAATTTTGACTTTTGGTTAATTAGTTAATTAACTAACTAATCAATTGACCACTTCCAATTTTTATTGCATCTATCATCCTTTTTTTTTAAGCTTAGTCTATCTTTGAATATTATTATTATTATTTTTATCTTATTTTAATTTATTACCTTGTAGGTAATTTTGAGCCTGGGCCGAAAAGACCGACTGGGTCAACCCAATTACGATGTAATTTTGAACCTAAAACCGGGAAGCCAAAGCGCCAAATCAATTCAGTCATCATGCAAAGCGGAAGCCATGTAAAAATCGACCGAGTCAACTCGATTATAATGTAATATATATGTATATATTTGTGTGTATATATATATATATTTATACTTATATGTATATGTATATTTATAAATATATGTTTCTATATATGTACATAGATATATATACATATATATTTATGTATATATATAAATGTATATTTATATGAATATATATATTCATAGATGTATACATATATATTTAAATATGTATATATATATATACATGTATATATACATATAATAGATGTCAAAGCCAAACCAACTAAGGCCCACTACCATGCAAGAGAGCCTTGCCCCTAAACCAGCCATGCAACTCTTCCCTCATTTTTTGGCTCGGGTGAGTCATGACTCGGTGATGCTTGCATTGCAGCAACAAAGGCCACAACTCCCGCGCGTGTCTCGTTCGCGGTGGTGCAGGCAGAAACGGCAGAGCTGACGACTGAGGAATGAAGTTGTTCGGCGTTCGATCGTCGGCCCACTACCATAGCTCTTCACAGCTACCACAACAGCCTTGGTGGTGGTGCTAATACCATGGCTCATGGCTATAACAAAGGAATTGCTTTGGGTGCCAAGATTATTGGCACTTTCGTGCTTGTCTACACCATGTTCTCGGCCACTGACCCTAAGAGGAGCGCCCGTGACTCCCACATCCCTGTTTTGGTTCCCCTTTCTATTGGATTCGCTGTTTTCATGGTTCACTTGGCTATCAACCCTGTTAGGAGTTTCGGTGCTACTGTTATCTACAACAACCAGAAAGCCTGCGATGACCATTGGATTTTCTGGGTCGGTCCTTTTGTTGGAGCTCTTGCAGCAGCTGCGTACCACCAGTACATCCTTAGAGCTGCAGCTATCAAAGCTTTGGTATCCACTCAGCCACCCCATCGTTACTCATCTTCACAGCTCCCTCATTTTGGTTAAGCAAGGAGCTGAAGCTCGGGTTTCCCCAGAGGTAAAGATTATCAGAGTGGAGCCTTTTGATGCAAATGCTATGGCATTATCACTGCATCATGGTGAAAGAGTGATCTTGGATCAGGTTGGAGGCTTTGCAGATGGAGTAGCCGTGAAGGAGGTTGGTGAAGAAACCTTCCGCTTATGTAAGGAATTGGTTAATGGTGTCGTTCTTGTAAGCCATGATGCTATTTATGCCTCTATAAAGGACATGTTTGAAGAGAATAGGAGCATTCTAGAACCAGCAGGTGCCCTAGCCCTCGCTGGAGCTGAAGCATATTGCAAATATTACGGCCTTAAGGGAAAGAATGTAGTAGCAATAACTAGTAGTGCAAATATGAATTTTGATAAGCTTAGAGTGGTTACTGAACTGGCTAATGTTGGTAGACAAAAGGAGGTAGTGCTTGCAACTATTTTGCCAGAGGAACCTGGGAGCTTCAAACAATTTTATGAACTGGTGGGGCTATGAATATCACTGAGTTCAAATATCGATGTAGTTCTGAAAAAGAGGCTGTCGTTTTATACAGTGTTGGCTTGCACACAGTCTTTGAAATTGAAGCAATGAAGCGGAGGATGGAATCTTCTCAACTTAGATCTTACAATCTTACATCCAGTGATTTGGTTAAAGATCATTTGCGTTATTTAATGGGCGGCAGATTGAATGTTGAGAATGAGGTTCTTTGTCAGTTTGTTTTTCCTGATAGGCCTGGTGCTTTGATGAAGTTCTTAGTCACTCTTAATCCACGCTGGAATATTAGTTTGTTCCATTACCGTGGTCAGGCTGAGACAGTGATGCTCGGGGCAATTAATGAGCTCCAGAGAAAACTGGTATCAAGGCTAAGGATATAGGAATCCTAGCAACAAATTGCAACCGGTTCAGTCCTACATCATCTGTTCCTACCATAGCTGCAAATAGATATAAGCTTAGAAGGAACATATTGAGCTGCAATTTTAGAGGAATGGACTGTGGTGCTGGGTTGATTCCGATAGACCTTGCTAGATCAGAACGTGCTGCTAAAACTCGTGTAGAAAATGCTCAACTGAAGGGAGGTTCGCATATTAACAAAAGCTTGGTGACTTTGGGAGCTGTGATTAGAAAAATTGGGTCAGGGCAGTCTTGTTCCGTATCAAGATAGCAAACTGTTGCGTATATTGCAACCTACTTTGGGAGGGAACGCAAGCACGGTTATTATATACAATATCATACTAGCACAGGTTCATGCAGATGAGTAAAGGCAGTCATCAATTTATAAGCAGGGCATTACGTGTCACAAACTGTGCTCATGTGAATGGGGTGTCAACTGATGTTGCTCTGCTGAGGCATCAAAAGAAAGAAACAAATGGGCATGCTCATTAGATGAAGAAGGTGATGCCAAGAATGAAGGGGAAACCAAAGAAGAATATGAAGCCACCGCCAAGAATGAAGGGGAAACCAAAGAAGAATATGAAGCCACCGCCAATGCCACTAAGCTTAAGTCAACAGAAAACCACCCCAACACGTGAAACGCCAGCTAATATCCCTGCATGGACCACAAATATGAAATCAACAAGTCAGCAACCAATAGAAGAGGAGTAAGCGTGAGAGGTCCGTGTGTGTGGCGAGGGCAATGACTTTGAACAACCGACAGCTTCATGATTATTCGGTTTGTGGCTCCATGTTTTCTGGGTTTGTCTCCCAAGAAAGCAAACTGGAGTTTCAAGATAAAAAGGAGAGCACAGAAGGGGGGGGAGCTTCAGCCTTCTTTCAAAAACAGAAAAGAAGAAACAGAGAGAGGAGAAGAAGAGAGCACAGAAGAAGGCTGGATTTTTTCTTCAAAAAACAGAAGAAAAAAAAAAGAAACAGGGAGAGGAGAAGAGAGAAAGAGAGCCCAAGAAGGAAGGGAAGAAATTTTTTCTTCTTCTTCTTGATTTATTTTAAACAGTTTGGCTAGAGAAAAATAGAGAAAAGGCCTATTGTGTATCAATTTTTAGCCATTCTCTTCTCCACAAAGCCATTGTTTTTAGTTTTGATACAAAAGTTCATCTTTTTTTTTAGGTAAAGTTCTTACTTTTTCTTGTGTAAAAATTATTTCTTTATGCTTTAAATATAACATTCTGGTTTTATTATGTCAATCTTGTACATAAAAATATTAGCCTTCTCTTTTTCAATGATATTTATGATCCATGGAGCATTTGTATATTGCTAAGTGATTTATTTAGTTTAATATATGTTTTAATATGTTCAAGATGATGCCTTTCTATTTATTTGTCTATTTTATTCTATTAATATGTCATTTTTCTTAAATATTTACATGATTATATAAAAAGTTCCTAACTTTCTTGTTTTATACCCTTGTTTATTACTTTTAAAGCTTGCTTATATGTTCAATATGCTTGTTTAGTATAAAATTTTAATCTTGATTAAAAAGATTGCATTTTTTTAAGCTTATGTTCATCCTTGATGGATTAAAAATCTAATCTTGGTTATAAAGGTCACAACTTTAAGATGATAAACTTATTTGCTTAATTAAATGTTAAGTCTAGGATTAAAAATTGCACCTTTTTGTTTGTGGATATTTTAGTTTGATTAAAAATGAAAGCTTGGTTAATAAAAATTGAATCTTTAAGTTTATTTTATTATTTTTTATTATCTTTATTTATTTAAATAGAAATAATCTTTGATTTTTAAAAATTGAATTTTTAAACTTATATAAATGCATGTTTAGTTTAAGATTTATTTATTTATTTATTTTATCATAGAAATTATCTTTTTGCCCTTGAATATGTGTTTTGTCTAATATAAAAATTTATGCTTGTATATAAAATTACCTCTTTGCCCTTATGGATATGTTAGCTTAATTAGTAAGTATATCATGTGTTAAATTACTGTTTTGCCCTTTTATGTATGCTTTTTAATTAAAAATTTAATCTTGTATATAAAATTACCCCTTTTTGCCTTTGCATGTATTTTTGCTTAAGTAGAAATTATATCTTGCTTTAAGTTACCTTTTTGCCCTCATATGTATGCTTAATTAAAAATTTAATCTTGATTGAAAAATTACCTTTTTACCCCTGTATATATGTTTATTCAATTATGAATTAAATTTTGCATGATATTATACCTTTGACCATGAATATGTATTTGTTTAAGTTAGGCTTACTTGTATGTGTTAAATTAGTTGCCATGCAATTTGATCTTGAAAAAAATTGATTTTAAATTTCCATGTCCTATTTATTTTACCATATCATATTGTGTAATTAATTGTGTATGTATATACTAACCCATGTTTCCTTGTCTCATCCATGCATAATTAAAATTAGAACATTGGTTTTCAAAAATTCATATGCATGGGGTAACCGAAAGATGCCTCGGCAGTCTGAGGTTTCTGAAGGTTTTCTTCGATGAGATGTTTTCTCGGTGTCTAATCGGGAGTCCGATCGGGCCTGGGAGAATTTTTCATCCCTTCAGAATTAAAAATATGTTTTTCATGTAATTTTCATAAAAAGCATGCATCATGTTTACGATTTTCTTTAATTTCTTAAAATTTGTGAATGAACTCCAAAAATTTTCTTTTTACAAAAAGGAATGTTAATTCCAAAATCTTTTATTTTTATTTATTTTATTTTTACTTTTATGTTTTATTTTCATTTTATTTTAAGAAAATATCTTGTTTAAGAAGCCCAATTAAATTAAAAGGAATGTTTATTCCGACATTAATTTCAAAACACTTTAAAATTTTTTTTTTTTGAGAGATCTTAATTACTCAACTATAGTTAAGGCCTCTCAAATAAAAAATTATTTTCAAAATTTCTTTTCTTTTTTTATTTATTTCTTTCCAATGAAAGGGAATATTCATTTTCTTTCTTTGTCTTTTTTAAATTTTTTTCAAAGCATTTTTCTCTAGAAGACTTTAGTAGGTTTAACTAATTAAGACCTTTCAAGTAAACTTCATTTTTATCAAAAGGCATTTTTGACTACAATAAAAAGAATATTTATTCCTTAAAATCTTTAAAAATATTTTTCAAAATTAACTTTGTTTAATAAAAAGGACATTTATCTTCTAAAGTTTTTTTTTGAAAGGTCTTAATTTATTAATCTACTAAGGTTTTCCTACTAAACTAAATTTTTGTCAAATTATTCCCTTCAACAAATTAAAAGGAATATTTATTCCGACATTGTTTTAAAATTAAATCTTTCTAAGAGATTTTAATTTAAGTAATCATAATTAAAGTCTCTTAATGTAAATTTCAAAGCATGAATTTGAGGATGTTTATCCCAACCTTTTTGCAAAATGTTTTTCAGAAGGTTTCAATTAATATTCTCATAGTTGAGACTTTCTAAAATTAAAATTAAACCTTTGTTTTTTCGTAAAAGGATATTTATCCTCATTTTTTTTTACTTTGATTTTAGAAGAATATTTATTCCTATTTAGAAATTGGATCTACATTCTAAGTAGGAAATTTCTTCAATATCAAAATTGGGCTATGGATTTTCACATTAAAAGGAATGTTCATTCCGACATTAAATCTTTAAATTTCGAATTTAGTTTTTATAATGGGATGTTTATCCTACATTAAAAGGAATATTTATTCCGACATTTAAAATATTGTTTTTTCTTAAAATGATTTTAAAACATTTTATTATCATTTTTCAAGTAAAATATTTTAAGACTTTTGTGGTACCGATTTCCGGGCGTCTTGGTGGTGCTAATCCTTCCCCAAGCGTAACCGACTCCCGAACCTAAAATCTTTTATTCGTAGACCAATTTCTTTCCTTAACTTGATGTAATCTTTCTAGATTTACGTTGGGTTAAACAAGTAGGTGACTAACCACACCTATTAAAAATAAAAGGTTAGTGGCGACTTCATTTGTTTTTTTCGACTGTTCAGTCCCGAGCATTTTTCACGCCATATCATTTATCGTCGGAGCGGTAAAACGTCTCGACAACCACGACCAAGGTCTAGCCTCGATGTGTTTTGATGGCCAGCCCTTAGTTAGATGTTGTTGTTGTTGTTGTTATTATTATTATTATTATTATTATTATTATTGTTATTGTTGTTGTTGTTGTTTTCCCAGAATGGATTTGGGGGAAAATGTTTTGAAAAGAGATTTTTAAAAGAAACGTATAAAGTTTTATAAATGGTTTTGGATTTACCTGATCTCCCCAAATCTATTTGACTTTGCATTAAACCTCTATCACTCACCTATATCCAATGTTGTTGGATGCAATTCCCACGCGCAAGGACACTAGATGGTTCGGAGGCTCATAGGAGTGGTTGGTGGCTTCGGAGTTAGTAGATTCCGCTGCGTAGATTATTCCTTAAATTAATCCACTGGTGTTCTATGTAATATTTATTATTACAAATGTTTTCTAATTAAAGTTTAGTTTTGATGGTTTGCAATGACGATACTCTTTTTATGCCTTGTGCCATCTCGAATAGCCTGCCTTTCATGGCATGCATCTCGACGTGGTATGGCAGTTGCCAGGCTTGGCAGATCGGGGCATGACAATTTGATTTGTATCAGAGCATTTAAAAGATTCTAACTGTTTTCAAAAGTTATAAAGCATTTTCAAAGTATTTTCAAATCCTTTCAGACGTTTTCAAAACCAGTAGATTACTTAGCTTTAAAACTCTAGAGCTTGAGTATGTGATTACTCAAATGCATCATAAATGCCCTAACCTACTCTTAGAATGCCTTTCTTAGTAATATGCCACCATATAAGATACCCGAGTGTGGTCTTTAGGTGAAATGACACCACGACCACCATTTCCTCGATATTCGTGAAAGCAAAGTAAGCTTTTTGAGAGATCCCCAAGACCAACCTTTTAGCTTCTAATATCCTTCCAACTCGTTAGCCAAACCTTGCAAAGGACTTACTATCCCCCAGAGGACTTACTCCCTTGAGATGATGAGATATGTGATATCTCGTCCAACCCTTTAAGGCAGCCTATTTGAAGGCTCGCTAACAAAGAAAGCTAGCTTGGCATCCAACCTTCAAGTTTGTGGACATCAAGACTCACTAGTGAAGAAGTGAGTTTGATGTCTAACCCAACCTAAAGGTGATTTTCCCCCATTCTCTACACTTGTAATGTGTAGAAGTTGGGAGGAAATGAAGTAGTAAGAGTGATGCATGGAGTAGAGATGGACTTGACATGAACGAAGACTAAACCAACTTCTCTCGCTCTCTACATCGTTAGTGTGTAGAGTAGAGGAGAGAGTTGGGTTAGAAAGGAAGGAGTCAAGGAGATACGAGATCACAGAGGACGAGGTTGACAAAACCTCAAAATGCGAGGTAAGGCACCTGAACAAGAAAATGAAGGAAAAGTCCTCTCCATTCCTCGAAAGGGGACTTCATCGAGCGACAAATGGAAGGATCAAGGGTGAAGCCAAGGAAAGGCTAACCAGGTGTAAAGGTCCTTCACTGACCTATATGATGTGAATCAACTCGTCTTACACTCTACACTAATCACGTGCAGACCTTGAAAGGAAATTCGAAGAGGAAAGGCAAAAAAAAAGTTAAAGAGGAGAGGTCAACGAGAAGTCCATATGGGACAACTTAACCTCTCTCTCCCTTAATTTCTACACCACTCATGTGTAGAGTTTGAGAGAGAATGCAGCAAAGGCGAACTGACTTTCCCCAATTCTGCAGCAGTGATGTATTGATTTTGAGGGAAACTGTGGCAGGGGTGGAAGGAAAAAAGACCACCTGGAGTCAAGCGGATTGGCGCTTGAGGACTCCAAGTTATGGGACAAGTGAACACTGAGGGGATGATAGAGGAAGAGGACTCCAGTAAGAGAATAGTTTGAACCCCTCCGATGGACTAACTTGGCACCTTCCACTTTCTACGTTGTTATGTGTAGAGTTTGGGAGAAAGTTGATCGAGGAAGACTGTCCAAGGAAATTGGAAAAGGTCGAAGGAACCTAAGATCACAAGAAATGAGTTAAGGGAGGTCACTTGAGAATGTGAAGAAGATCGATAAGGGGAAACCCTACAAGACTCGAGAATGGCAAAACGGAATAGTAAGAAAGAAGAACAAGAAAGAAGCCATTCTTGAGAAACGATGTGGAGGAAGAAGGCAAAGATGGCAAAACAGAGAATAGGGAATGGAAAAAGATCTCATGTTCATATGAGGGATACATAATGGACCTATACGGTGTATCCAACCTTTGGATCCCCAGGCCAAGGGATGAGAATGATGAAAAAATACCTTATCCATATGGTTGACAAGTGGTAGATCTATTGCTACTTGTCCAACCATTGGATACCAATGTTAAGAGAAGATAACAGAGAATAAGAGAAAGGAAATGGAGATAGAGGAAATGTAATAAGAAAAAGAATAAATTTGAAAAATAAACCCCTCTTCATGCGGTTAACAATAAGAGTAAGAAGGGGAAGACCCCCAAAGGATGATAAGAAAGAACCATGATAAGGTTAATGGGAAATAAGCAAGCGGAGGGAAAATGATAGATGACAACAGTGGAAGCACCTGTATGTGTGCAACTAATGAGCACAAAGAGAATTCCATTAGAATTGAAATGACACCACCAGAAGGAGCTGGTGAGAAAGAAGAAGGGGGAAAAGAGAAGAAAAGTGAACGTTGAAATGAAGGATACAAGTGATGCTGTGATGTAGTGCAGAAGCTTTCTTAATAAATAGAGAAAGCATGAAACTCTAGGTAATCAAAATTCTAGGCTAATCAGAGATGAATGAGGCCCAAAAAGAAAGGAAAAGTTAGTTCAATTAATGAACTAAGTTTAGGCTAACTAGGAATATAGCCTTGAAAAGGGGAAAGAAAAGCATAACACACCTTAGAAAACCTTAACCCTTAATGAGTAATAATTTCATAATGAACCATAGGTTAATAACCTCAAAATGACTAGGTAGAGTCAGTAAGAGTAAGGTGTAGGAAATTAGAATTTGAGGCAAAACCTAGGCAGATAACCTAGAGACAATTTAGAGAAAGTGAATAAAAGACTTAGAAACATATATTAGCTAAAGAAAGCTGAGCATAATGAATCCCAAACTTGGTTCAAGTTAAGGCACTACATCATGCTATGAATAGGTTAAAGAAAAGAAAGAATAAACAAGAATGATTGGAGGCAAGAACAGCTGAGGTAAGGGGGGATAAGGACACAAATTGGTGAAAGGAAAAGAAAATCCCCGACAATTTGAGTTATAAGAAGAGATAAGAAGGTTGGATAGAAAGAAAAAAATTTGAGAGGAGAAAAAGAAGAAAGCACTTGAAGGAAATGAGTGGATAGGGATGATTACATCCTAAAGGATAATGATGGAAACTATAAGGAGATATCAAACCCAGTTAAGAGGAAAATGTATCGACTAAAGTAAGAGTTGAAAAAAGAGTGAGGACAAACAAGGATGATAATTAGAATTGGAGGAGACAAAAAGGTGAAAACATGATGAAAGAATGAGATAGAAGGAGTTAAGGAATAAAAAGGATAAGTTAAGAATTAGAAGGAGGGGAGTAGCTTAACTTAAGGATAAATTTCCCTCAAAGAATGATAAGTAAAGAAAGGATGTGGTAAATGGAGTCTAAGCTAAGGTAAATTTGGAATAGCCAGATACGGATGAAGGTGGAAAAAGGCGAATGATTAAGAAAAGTGTTTCCACAATAAATAAACCTTGCTGTGAACGACAAAGAAAAAATATCAAGGGAATTGAGAGCCAGGGACAACTAAGATAAAGAAGACCCATATGCGAAAAGCAAGAGATGCAAAGACTAAGACAGAAAGGATGAAAAGGATAACCCCGAGGACTTAATGGAAGGTGTACAGGGATGAGGAAAGAAACTAGTCAAGCTTATAAATCTTTATGAGCACGGCCAGTGTGAGAAAAGAAGGAAGGGAAAGAAAGGAAATTCTAACAACTAAATGAAGTAAAGGTGTTAGAAGAATAATAAACAGTAGAATGATAAAGAAAGAAGAGAAGAAAGAATGAAGCTCATATAAAGGAAACCCTTGGACGAGGCGTGAAGCATCACGACAACCAAGGTAAGATAGAGTTAGCAGCGAACCCAAAACCCTAATGAAATGGGTAAGGGGATAATGAAAGCCACGGATGATGCCTAAAGATGGCAATGGACCCAAGATAAGGGTAAATCAGGTGCAAGGATAAGAAACCCTAAAAGATGGGAAGATATGGATAAAGGAAACCACAGATGATGTCGCACGGCTGTAGCGTGAGTGATTGATTAATCCCATATAGAAGGGAATACAAGAAAAGTGTGGACCCCATAATAGACTTTGGGTGAATGAAAGGAAGAAAATGAAAGAGAAAGGGGAAAGGAAACCCAACCTAAATTGTTAATAAAAGGAAGAAAAGAAAATAATCTATACCAAAGAAGATAAAAGATGATTAAGAGCCTAAGAGGTTAGAAGATATGGCATGGATGAGCATGTAGTCAAGGCTTAAGTACGGATTCCTTGGGAACCATGTGGGGCATCCCAATATGAGGAAGCGATTAGAGATCGAGATCTTGAGGATATCTGTGATGGCCACTCGAGAGGACCGACCCAAAGTGTGGTTGGAGAGAGCATGAGGCCACCCAGAGTTCTCCATCCTAGAAAGTACAAGAGATGAGATGGGCCGAGGGTTCTATTTGAGTTAGAGATGAGCGATCAGAGAATGGGTCGGATGGTGAGAACAGAGAGGGCATGATCTTCGATCCCTTGATATGATATGACTGAGAGTGCGCCAGTGCGTACGAGAGCTCGACTCATATGCCATGAGAGAACAAAGAAGAAATATTGAGAAGAAAGAGGAGAAGACTAAGAAACGAAATGGAGAAGAAGACCAAGGTAAGGGAAAAACAAGTTAACCTACCGCACACCTCATCCTAGAGGTAAGGGAGTTAAACTAAAGTCTTCCCCGATATCTTGGTTACAAAAACGAGTACAAGACATCGAAAAGATGAAGGATGCGTTAGAGAAAGACCTCGAAAAGGGAGGCACGATTAAGGAAAAAAGAAGAGACTTTTAAGGAAAACTGAAGGAGTGAACCTCAACAATAATAAAGTAGTCTCGATAAGAGAGACCAAGGAAAGGATAAGGACTGAGTGAAAGGATCAAGCAAAGCACGGCAGAGATGGAGTAAGAACCTCCAAGTGTCACAAATTGAAGTGAAGTGAATCTAATCCCTCAAATGGATAAGGATAGGCTCTGCTAAAGAAGAAGATGAAGTTTAAACTCAAGAGTAAAATAGAAAGAAGGTTGTTCTTGAAAAAGAAGATTGAGAGAGATCGAGAAGCAATAATAGAGTTTAGAGGCGAATAGTGATGTGAACACTATTCGAAACCAAGAAGAAGGCTTAGAATAGAAAACAAAACTCCCCCATAACTACTTCAATGATTTCGAGGATAAAATTCTTTGAAGGAGGGTAGAGTTGACACACCCAGACCTAATCCAACTTTTTTGTGTCAACACAACAATGTAGATGGCATATTAATTTGAACAATACGTCGGTCCGGATGTGTCTGGTTACGAAGAGAAGTCAACCTTAGGATAAGACGGAGTCGAAAGATGAGGTGATTGACCATGCATGGAAGCAACTAAACTCCAATTGGACTTCTTTGAGTCCATAGCCAATGGATTGGATATCCATTGGTGTAAAAGTCGGTGGATTAGGCCAGTGATTGAGATTAAAAGAAGCTAAAAAGAGGAGAGAAAGTCTGGCCTGGGGTTCGAGTAGGCCCAGTGCTGGGCTTCCCTATAAATAGGGAGAGGCCGAGCCACTTTCCCCTCATTTCTCTTTTCTCTCATTTCTCTTTTCTCTCTTTTGCTTTTTTGGAGCCACTTCGGACTTTTGGCCCATCCGGACAAACCGACCAACAAATAAGGTGAGTTTCTAATATGCTATCCTACTCACTAGATTTATATTATATTTAGTTTGCATGCATTGCCGTGCATAGGTCTAGGAGAAATTTCGGTTCAAAGTTTAATCTAGCTTTTTAGCTAGATTTAGATTTAGATTTTAGATCTAAGAACTTTAAGCCGACGATTCATGTTTTTCTTCCGGTAAACGAGTCGTGGGAGTTGAGGGGATTGCATGTTTTGATTTTCGGGCGAAACCATGGAGAAACTGGGCCAAAAATCGAGGAAATACCTCAGGATTCAAGCTCACTGCTAGCCTCTCGCGCGGGATTGTTGAGTCCCACATAAGAGTCAACTTGTTCTAGGGGTAAAATCGTAATTTTTCCCCGAGTGTCCAATTTTGACTCGGATTACAACTGGACATTTTCTTAAGCCCCGAAACACATCCAAACATCATCTTAGGTTATACTAGAGCCTCATAGGTGCATTCATAGTTTGATTATGAATGCTAACACGTGTTTTTGTGTAATTAGGGTTCCAGACGATAAAGTGTGGCAATGTTCTGAAGATCGATCCTCGTGGGACAATTAGGAGTATTCGAACCTCCCAACACTATGAGTGGCCTTGTGTTCAGTGTTTAGCCATTTAGGGCTAAACGCTTTTATTAATTTTAAAATATTTTAATTAAATGTTTTGGGATTCGGGTACTGACAAGGCTTGTCGTAGACCTTCGCAAATTAACCTTTTCACTAACTAACTATGTAGTAGGGTAAATAGGGATCGAATCCACGAAGAGATTTGGTTATCTTTGTCTTTAAAATAGAAAAGGAAATTGGGGGGTTTTGGAGTAATATTGAAAGTAAATTGAATTGAACTAACTAAATTATATAATTAAAAACCTCCAACCTAGTGCTTAGGAATGCTTTCAAGCTATTGATCATTGGAATACCAAAAGATAATGTTTAAATCATAATTGCATTAACCAATCAAAGAAAACCTAGCATTCTCAATGATTCCATTAATCCTCAGGCTAGATATGATGTTACTCGTGTTTCACAAAATATCATTCAATATTACGCTTAAACCAAAACCCTAGCAGCCCGGTTTCAAGTATTTGAAAGCTTTAAGAGCAAGATCAATATGAGTTAATCAATATTAGAAATCTACCCAGCATAGATTACTCAATAAACCCCTTGAATTCCCTTCAATAGGCAACCTATTCAATTGCTACTAACATCTAATTAAATCACAAACAGTACGGATTCTAATAGATTAGCAAGTCTATTGCATAAACAAGTAATTATTGACAACTAACCATAAGCAAATACAACAGACAAGTAAACAAACTAGATTATTTACTTTAAACCAGAGAAATCAAAGAACAATTATAAAAGAAACTAGATTAAGCGTAAGAAATCTCACAATAGTTCAAAAGCATCCTCTAGAAATTTAGATTGGAGAAAAGAACTTAAACTTTCATAAAACAAAAACCAATAACTCCAAAATATCTAAGAGCTCAAAGGTAAAAACTAAGAGATAAAAAGCTTTGAGTTGAAAAAGCTAAGATAAAAACTCGAGGCAAAAGCCTAGGGTTTATTCCCAATAAAGATTATTTATAAGAACTAAGTTTAAATCCTAACAAATCTCTAAAGGATTCTTCCTTGTGCTTGACTCTTCTTCCTTTAATCTGCTTCCAATCAGCTTTGATCTTGATATTCTTTGGCACAATCAATTCTTCATTCTTCTCCTTGAATATTCCTTGTTTTGGAGCTAAATTAGCTAAACTTTAGGTCCAAGAAACATCAAGAAGTGGCTAAGAGGCATTCGAGTCTTGGAAAACTGATTTGGGACAATATTGGTGAAATCCCATGTCCTCAATAAAATGGATATTTGAGTGGTCAAACGGACTCAGATTTGGACCTTTTTGAGCACAAAGGTAAAAACTAAGAGATAAAAGCCTTGAGTTGAAAAAGCTAAGATAAAAACTCGAGGCAAAAGCCTAGGGTTTATTCCCAATAAAGAGTATTTATAAGAACTAAGTTTAAATCCTAACAAATCTCTAAAGGATTCTTCCTTGTGCTTGACTCTTCTTCCTTTAATCTTCTTCCAATCAGCTTTGATCTTGATATTCTTTGGCACAATCAATTCTTCATTCTTCTCCTTGAATATTCCTTGTTTTGGAGCTAAAATTAGCTAAACTTTAGGTCCAAGAAACATCAAGAAGTGGCTAAGAGGCATTCGAGTCTTGGAAAACTGATTTGGGACAATATTGGTGAAATCCCGTGTCCTCAGTAAAATGGATATTTGAATGGTCAAACGGACTCAGATTTGGACCTTTTTGAGCACAAAGGTAAAAACTAAGAGATAAAAAGCCTTGAGTTGAAAAAGCTAAGATAAAAACTCGAGGCAAAAGCCTAGGGTTTATTCCTAATAAAGAGTATTTATAAGAACTAAGTTTAAATCCTAACAAATCTCTAAAGGATTCTTCCTTGTGCTTGACTCTTTCTCCTTTAATCTTCTTCCAATCAGCTTTGATCTTGATATTCTTTGGCACAATCAATTCTTCATTCTTCTCCTTGAATATTCCTTGTTTTGGAGCTAAATTAGCTAAACTTTAGGTCCAAGAAACATCAAGAAGTGGCTTAGAGGCATTGGAGTCTTGGAAAACTGATTTGGGACAATATTGGTGAAATCCCATGTCCTCAGTAAAATGGATATTTGAGTGGTTAAACGGACTCGGATTTGGACCTTTTTAGCATTCTGGAAAGCCCAAGATGTACTCTACAACTTTCATGAGACCACAAAGACAATTAAAGTCTCTAAGATGGTGAAAATCAGGCATATTTCAGATCTATCAAAACTGCCAGGATTCTCAACTTTGAACTTTTTGCACTTGACTTCCTACTTGGCTTGTTTTTACTTCTTTTCACTTCAAATTCATCATTTTCACTCAATTGACACCTAAGACATAAAAGAAGTAAATTAGCTGAGAATTAAATAGTTAGTTCCATATAATCATAAGAATCATCCATAAAAATGTCAATAAAAATGCAACTAACAAATTCCCTCATACTTAATCAATTGCTTGTCCTCAAGTAAAGCTTTGGAATCAAAAAAAAATTGAGTAGGTAGGAATCATCAAACCATATTTTGAAATCACAAGAGTATGAGCATAGAGCAATGATGTTCAAGAAAGAATGGAATAACCAATTAAAAAGGAGTAAAAAGCACTAGAAAGCCTAACTTTTCCCTCACATTTAGCCCTTACTCGCCCTCGAGTAAGTATAAGGCACGTTATTACTACACAAACCATATTGATTCCACTTTCGTAGGTGTACGGTGGTACTTAGCATGTGACACAAGCCTTTAAACCCCTAAGTGTCCCTGGAGGAGGAGTTGTAGTCTCCTGAGGGTTTGCTAGAACAATACCCACAAACATTGTTAGTTAGGGTACACACAAACCTCAAATAAATGCATGTTTACCATAAGTCTGCAAATACACCTAGTCTCCACTATTCCATATCCATGTAATGCAAGAATGAAAAAATCTTTCAACTAAGGTTGTAATGGGGCCATAGGGTGAGTGAGTTAAAAAATAAAGGAATAAAGGAATTCAAACAAAGTTCGAGACTTAGTAGAGCAAAGAATAAAATATGGACAGATTTGACTTGTAATAGCCCAGCTCTTAGTACGATTCATCACTCCACAAAAATTCAACTTCCTTTTTACTTTTCATTCTTTTTGAGCACTAGGAATCATTGCCAATCTTCTTTATAGTGTCTTTTTTTTAAAATGTTTTTGCATTCACTTATTTTCTTATTTTTGACACTTTCTTTTCTTTTTAATTTCAGTTGGCAAAGTTCCCACTTGTTTATTTCAGCCATGTATCAAACATATAGTTTCCCCCACACTTCTTCTGTGTTCACCTTTCAAAGAACAAATTACATGTAAGTAAGCTATACTAAATCAAGAATGAGGGTAGAGAATACTTGTTTTTCTTTTAAGTTCAAGGTTCTTTAGGAAAAGGTTAAACAAAGAAAAAGGCAATTGATATGAATATAAAGCTCAAAGGGGTTAACTACGATTGTTTTTCAATGAGGGATGGCAGTATTTGGCACAAACTCAATCCTATAGAACTTATCATTCAATGCATACACACAAAACATGTAATCTTGAAAAAGTGCATAAGCAAATTCTAGAAACATACAAGTATTGAAGCAAAAATTTCACTCAAGAAAGAAAAGAAATGGAGTGCAATCTCATTAGACTCAAAATATTTCACAAGGTACACTCAATTATTACCTTATCCATCTACAAATGCTTTAAAAGAAATCTACATGCATGAAACTATTGAACAAGTAACTAATCAATCCTAGGTACATTCATCAAGAGGCACACTTTCATATTAACAAAGGCATCAATCTGTTCATGTAATTCAAGCATTTCCATCATTCTATCATAGTCCTAAAGTAAGTAATCTTAACTAATCCCAAATTCTCAAGCAATAGCAATTACAAACCCCCTTCACACTAAAACTAAACATTGTTCTCAATGTTTGAATATCATAAAAGCCACAAAGATATAAGCAAGCAAGTAAGAATATAAAGACTTGAATGAGCTCAAAACACAAAAACATAATGCTAAAGATAAGGATGGGTGGGTGGGTGTATATGAAAGATATGACATATTTCCCTTAATGAGATTGATCACCATTACTTGGAAAAATTGGAGTAGTTCCCTACAAAAATAAACCAAAAGAAACTAAATAAAAAAAACAAACAAATAAAACTAAAGTACTGAAACTAACTATATGTAATGCATGAAAGATATCATGGTGGGAAATCATTATGATAGAGAGAATTCCATGAAAAGGGTGTGAGAGGTGTGTAAAAGTTAGGAGAGTGGGCTAGTTACACCCGGCAGCTGGCTAAGGGTTATGGCCAGTGGCCAGCTATGGGTAGGAAGCAGACTCCCTTAGCTCAAACTTGGACGGTGACTGGCCATAAGAGGGCTGGGGGTCGGCCATGGACAGAGGTGAAATTGCACATTTTCCTCTACTCAATTCAAGCTTCTAAGCCTCCCAAACTGATATAGGCATGCCTTTATCAACCCAAAGCCCTCAATTCGCACAAGAAACATACATAAACAGTCCAAGACTTTCACAAACTTCTTACCAATCAAGAAAATATGTACTCTCCGAAGATGTAACACCAAGATAAATGCATGAATGTTCATGGATATGACTGATGCAAGCAAATAAGTAAATGACATATACTCTAAGATACTTACGCTATAAATGCTTAAGTAAGGTTAAGCAAACTCCCTCAATGGATTAAAGTGAGCCATAAAGCCTTTCCATGTCTTCCCTTTACTCAATTACCTACAAAATCATCACATGAACTTATTATTAATGAAAACCTAAAACTAGGAAAAGTAAAATTAAAAGAACTAAGTTTAGAAACATTGGGTTGCCTCCCAATCAGCGCCTTTGTTTATTGTCTTTGGCTAGACTTAGACAATCCTTCTCCATGTTAAGGGGGATCCTACCATCTTAATGCAAAAAGAAGATAAGAAATAAAAAGGAAATATAAAAGCGATGAAAAATAAAAACTTATAAAGATAAAAGAAAAAGAACACTAATTGAGTTACTTAAAACACCATGGAACGCAAGTGTGGCCGATGCCATAATTGATTGATGCAAAAAGGCCTTTGGACACCTAAACAAGGCTTTGCCCCTCACATGGCTGAGAGAGAGTTCCTTGACAATTGTGCATGTGTAAAGAATAACAAGAATTTGGTGCTTCATCACCCAATTTTCAGATTTTACTAAGAAAACTTCAATTCCCAAGAAGTCAATGTCCTCATAAGTCAGAATTTTAACAATGAGGCTGCTGTCCACACAAGTTGCTTCTTTACACACCATAGTTGGTTGCTCATGTTTAGGAGAGGATGGTAGTTATAGGAAAGAACTCAAGCAAGCATCCTCCTCTATAATTGGTGTAGGTGATGGTGGTATGTCATCAACAGGTACTTCACATTCTTCAAAAGTATATGCCTCTTCATCACTAACAAGATCCTCCTCTTGACAATAAAGAGTTGGTGAAGTCTTTTCTTTATCCTCAGGCTCATCAAAGTCCAACTCTTTCAATTGTGTAGTTTCTTCCCTTGAATTCAATGCCAATCTAGATGTATAAAAAGGAACAGAAATTTTAGTACCAAAACATGAATTCAAAGGGTTAGAATTTACCTCCTCTTGGTGATAGGAATGATCTTCAATAGTTGGCTCTTGAGAGACTTCTTCAACAAGTGTAGGTTCATTATAGTCTTCCTCATCCCACTCCCAATATTCATACTCTCTTTTTTCTTTCTCCTTTTGGACTACCAACTCATTAAGAAAGGTTGCTAGGTCATTGTGCTGGCTTCCAATCTCATCAAATTGCATGTAAACTTGTTGAAATTGCTCTTGAGTAGCCTTTTGGAGTTCCATCTCACTAACTGCAGCCTTGTTGACTATATCCTCAAGGTAAATTAGAAAATAAAGTGTGGATTGAGAGTCTTTGAAATACATACTTGAAGTTGGGTTATGGAAAGGTTGAGAATACAATGGTGAAGAAAATTCATTCACTTCTTCCTTGAATTGTTGGGTAAAATCAACACAAGCTTGGACTTTTCTCTCCAAGGAAGAAAAAGAATTATGTGGCACAAGTGGACTTGGCTTCATCCATTGATATTGCTCTTGAAGTGGTGGCCATCTTGCTACCATTCTTTGATGGAGAACAGCCCCAAGCCGCTGAAGTTGAAGAGTAGCATCATGTACAAAAGCTTCAATCTTAGATTGTTGAAGACTTTGAGGCATTGATTGAACTGGTTGATTGCAAGACATTCCTTGGTACTCCCATTGTTGGTTGAATTCACCCCATTGACATGGAGAATAAGACCAAGACATTGAAGTTTTTTGAATGTAATCAAATCTAAAATTTGAATGTTCAAATTGCCCAAATTCCTCCCCGACAACGGCGCCAAATTTGATGAGGCTTGTCGTAGAGCTTTGCAAATGAACCTTTTCACTAACTAACAAAGTAGTAGGGTAATTAGGGATCGAATCCACGAAGAGATTTGGTTATCTTTGTCTTTAAAATAGAAAAGGAGATTGGGGGGGGGGGTTTGGAGTAATATCGAAAGTAAATTGAATTAAACTAACTAAATTATATAATTAAAAACCTCCAACCTAGTGCTTAGGAATGCTTTCAAGCTATTGATCATTGGAATACCAAAAGATAATGTTTAAATCATAATTGTATTAACCAATCAAAGAAAACCTAGCATTCTCAATGATTCCATTAATCCTAATGCTAGATATGATGTTACTCGTGTTTCACAAAATATCATTCAATCTTACACTTTAACCAAAACCCTAGCAGCCCGGTTTCAAGTATTCAAAAGCATTAAGAGCAAGATCAATGCGAGTTAATCAATATTAGAAATCTACCCAGCATAGATTACTTAATAAACCCCTTGAATTCCCTTCAATAGGCAACCTATTCAATTGCTACTAACATCTAATTAAATCACAAATAGTACAAATTCAAGTAGATTAGCAAGTCTATTGCCTAAACAAGTAATTATTGGCCATTAACCACAATCAAATACAAGAGACAAGTAAACAAACAAGATTATCTACTTTAAACCAGAGAAATTAAAGAACAATTATAAAAGAAACTAGATTAAGCATAAGAAACCTCACAATAGTTGAAAAACATCCTCTAGAACTCTAGATTGGAGAAAAGAACTTAAACTTTCATAAAACAAAAACCAATAACTCCAAAATATCTAAGAGCTCAAAGGTAAAAACTAAGAGATAAAAAGCTTTGAGCTGAAAAAACTAAAAGATAAAACTCGAGGCAAAAGCCTAGGGTTTATTCCCAATAAAGAGTATTTATAATAACTAAGTTTAAATCCTAACAATTCTCTAAAAGATTCTTTCTTATGCTTGACTCTTCTTCCTTTAATCTTCTTCCAATCAGCTTTGATCTTGATATTCTTTTGTCACGCCCCAACCCGTCCAGGTCGGCCATATGGCAATCGCAGTGGTACCTCGAAGTATGTGCCGACTGGTCACGCACCAGAAGCATCGCAAGGCATAGAAATGGACATCACCGCTGCAAAACAACTAAAACTTTAATTATAAACCTTTTAATAAAATAATAATCTTAAAAGCAATATCAGTAGATTAATTTAAAAGGAAACCTACTAACGAAAACCACTAAGCCTATGCCATCGACATCTCCAAGTGAGCCTGTGATCTATCTGCTGACCCCGTAGGCAGATTTGCGTCCACCCACTTTGGATACAGGTAGTGACAGAGGTTCAATGAATCTCCATCGGGGTTAGGGAAAACATGGGTAATCCAAATATAATAATAAAAATAAAATAAATAAACTTGTTTTCAAAATCTCTTCTATAATTCTCCAAACGAGAATTTGATTTAAAACCTTTAAAACAAATATATACTAAACGGGCTGGCATCTAATACACTAAAGGCACGTCTGGCCGGTCATATGCCTTACAGAACTGAGGGCTATCTCTTTTCACTTTGAAACCATTTTCTCTTTTTCTCTTTCTCTAGCCCGTTCCCTCGATGGTGCCTTTCGCTGTGGTGGAACACAGCGACCTGGAGCCTTGGCAAGCTTCCGTTCGTGCTTCTTCCAGGGTCTCGACTCATCGTGCCCCTCGATACGCGGTCCACGATTGAGTATCATGCATGCTCTCAACTCGGTCCACATTTCCGTATATTAGAGCATCGAGGAATCTCACTCAGTCACTCATCTCGCATCGCATCTATATATTTATCATATATATTTTATATACATAAAACATATATATTTAAAACATTAAACACACACAGAAGCTTTTACATTTTTAAAATCATCCCACCCTATAAATGGGTGTATCACAAAATAAAAAGTGTATATGGTGGATTACCCTTATCCCAAAACAGTTGTAAAACATTTTTAAAACAATTTATATTTTTAAAACATTTAAAAATATTTGTCCCTAGTGGCTAAGCACTGAAAACAAGGCCACTCACAGTATTGGGAGGTTCGTATACTCCCAAGCGCTCCATGTAACGTTAACCTCCGGAGCATCGCTGCACTCGATTCAACCGGAGCCCTAATACATGGAAATATATATTAGCATTCGTAATTAAATTTATGAATGCACCTACGAGGGTCTAGTATGACCTAAGGCGATGTTTGGAAGTGTTTCGGGGCTTATAAAAGTGACCGGGAGGTTCCGAGGTGAAGATCGGACACTTGATGAAAAATTACCAAAATGCCGCTTGGGGCCCGTGGGCCCCACACCAGGACTGGGCTGGGCACCACACGGGTTTAGGCCTAAAAGGCCACCGGCGTGAGTTTGGGCCAAGTTCTATGCGAAATTGGGCCCAAAAACCACTCCCGCGAGATATTTATATATTATATTAATATAATATATAAATATTTAAAATATATTAATATAATATAAAAATATATAAACAGGGACTCGGTCGGACCCTTCCTCAACCAGTCCCTCCCCTAATTTTTGTACTCGTTTCTCCTCCTTTTGACGTATCAACTTAGACAGGCGCTCCTCATGGCACCCATGACAAATTCGCCGAGGCAGAAACGAGAAATACCAGTCGGTCCAATTTTTGTAGATCTAAAATTTAAACTTAAATTGACCGAACCCAGATCTACTCTGACCCAGTGCATGGAATTATGTGAAAATAAAGTATGATGTAGATTAAGGTGAGTATGATAACATACTAAAAACTGACTTTATTTCCCTAGCCCAATATTCGTAGATCTGAGTTTTAAATTTAAATTGATGAAAAATTTTAAACTCAGATCTATGCTAAACCGATGCATGGAAATGCTTGCAAACTTAATATAACGTAAATCGAGGTGAGTAGAATGACGTATTAGAAACTCACCTTGTTTCGTCGACCGGTTTGTCCACATCTGCCAAAAGTACAAAATGCCTTTGTTTGGCTCCAGAAAGGAAAAGAGAAAACGAAAGAAAAAAGAAAAAGAAAAAGAAAAATGAAGAAAAAGCTTCAACTTTCCTCTATTTATAGGGGAGCCAAACACCGGGTCTACTCGAGCCCCAGGTCAAACTTTTTTTCCCTTTTTCTAATTTCTTTCATTTTTCATTTGTTGGATAAATCCTTTGATTTCTTATGCTAATGGGGCCTATAATTAATTGTTAGGGATTTAATTGGAGGTCTTTTTGGGATTTACTAATTTCCATGCATGGTTAATTACTTTATCTTCCAACTCCGTCTTATCTTAAGCTTAACTTCTCTTCTTAATTAGACATATCCGGACCAACGTATTGTTGAATTAATATGTCGTCTTATACTATTCCATTTGTATGGAAAAGTCATATTAGGTCCGGGTGTGTCAACTCTCCCCTCATTCTAAAAATTTCGTCCCTAAAATTAAATGAGGTAGCTTTAGGGAGATTCGGCTTTAATTCCAAGCCTTCCTTTCTTTTTCGAATAGTGTTCACATCACTATTCGCTGCTGAAGTCCATCACGCTTCCATTGCGCACTCTAATCATTCTCTCCCTCATGAGTGGCTTCATCGTCCTTCTACTCTTAAGTTTGAACCTCATCTTTCCTTAATATAGCCTACCCTTATCCAATTATGGGTTAGGCTTTCTTCTCTTCAGTTGTGCTTACTCTATCTTCTCGCTTTGTTCTTATCTTATCCTCTAAGTCTCTCTTGACGAGACTATCCTCTTGTTACTTCTGAGGTTCCACACCTTTTACTCTTCTTAGGAGTTCCTTCTCCTTTTCATTGCCACTGCCTCTCACTTCGAGGCCATCCTACGACGCGTTTCTCATCGTTTCGTGGTCTCATACTCATCTTTATAACCAAGCTATTAGGAAAGACCTTAGCTTAACTCCCTCGCCTTCGCAGCGAGGACGCGGTGAGTTACTTGTCTTCCTCTCTACCTTGGTTTTGCTTCTTCGTTTTATCCCTTACTTCATTGTCTCTCTTCATGGCGTATGAGTCGAGCTCTTGTACACACTGGCCCACACTCGGCCACATCATAATAGAGGAATCAGAGATCATGACCTCTCGGCTCTCACAATCTGACTCACTTTCTGATCACCCATCACAGTCACACATAGGGCCCTCAGCCCATCACATCACATATAAGGCCCACAGCCCATCACATCTCTCATCCTTCCTGGGATGGAGAACTCTTGGAGGTCTCATGCTCTCCCTAACCACACACTGGGCCAGTCCTCTCAAGTGGTCATCACAAAGATCCTTAAGATCTCGATCTTTGACCCTTCCTCTCATGGGGACGCCTCACATGGCTCCCAAGTTAATCATACATGAGCCTCGACCTCATACCCATCCATGCCATTCCCCTGGCCTCTTAGGGTTTCCTTAACTTTTATTTTCTTGAAGTACCCACTTTAGGAGGTGTCAGGTGTTTCTTTTCATTACGACCTCCGCTCTTCACATTAGTTGCATTGCTAATGGTTGATTTCATTCCCTCCTTTCATCAACAGTACTGTTTGGGGTTTTTCCTTATCCCCATCTTTATCCTTTTTCTTTCTTTCCATCCACCCACGTCCATTGTGGGGTCCACATTCCTTTTACCTTCTTGTCAGTACAGGACTGGGCAAATCACGCACGTTATACTCGTGTGGCATCCGTTCATAGCTTCTTCATCTTCATACTTCTTTTGAGGTTTCCCTTCCTTTCACTTAACTTGACCTTCTCTCTAGTCTATTGCCATCCTTCGGCATCATCTACAGCTCCTGTCATCTTTATACCTTTTTCCTTAAGGTAATCCCCATATCATTTCTCTTCTTCACACTCTTTTACCTTAATTTACGTGATCTTTCACGTCTTATCCAAACTTTCTTCCACTTAAGCTTCATTTCTTTCTTCTTTTGCTTTCATTTTCGTCATTTTCTTTATTTCTCTTTACTTCTAACCCTTTACTCCACTTAGGTGTTAGAATTTCCTTTCTTCTCCTTACACTGGTTGTGCTCATAGAAGTTTATGAGCTTGATCAATTTCTTTACTTATCCCTGTACTCCTTCCATTGAGTACTCGAGGTTCTTTCTTGTCACCTTTCTTGCCTTAGCCCCCGCATCTCTTGCTTTTCACAGGTGTGTCTTTTTTATCTCAGCCATCTTCAGCTCTTAATTTTTTTATATTTATCTTTGTCTTCAATACCATGATTTATTTATCGCGGACAACACCTTTATCTATCCTCCAAGGCTTCATAATCTTTTCCACACCAAGCTAACTCTATTTTAGCTTGGTTTAACTCATCTCCACATCCTTTCTTCACTTATCATCCTTCGGGGAGGTTATCCTCAAGTTAGCTTACTCCCCTCCTTCTAAAAATTCAATTTATCTTCCTTATTCTTTTAACTCCTTACTCTTAATTCTTTCTATTCCACTCCTTTGCCATGCCTGCACCTTTTTGTCTTCTCCAGTTCCAACCATTATTCTGATTTATCCTCATTCTTTCTCCGACTGTTATTTAGGTCAATCCATTTTCCTCATTACTAGGTTTATGATTTTCTTATAGTCTCCATCATCATTATCATCGTTTCACCTTTGTTTACTCCACCATGATTTGGTATCTTCACTTCTTTATTTCTCTTTTCTTTTCTTCTATTCATTCTTTATTGACATCATCCACTATTACCTGTCATCCATTAGGATACGATCATCTCCATTCACTCGTTTCATACGAGTGCTCCTTCTCTTATGTTTTCTCCAATTTTTCTTTCTATCCAACCTCATTATCTTTTCTTCTATCACTTAAATAATCAGGGGTTTTCTTTTCCTTTCTTTTCACCAATTCACATTCTCAATCCTCTTATTCTCTTCTTCCAAAGTCAAGTAGTCAGAAATTTTCCTTCCTTTCCTTTCATACTCTTAAGTCTTTTTCTCCGTAGTTCCAGCCTCCAATAATCCTTGCTTAATCTTTCTTTTCTTGCCTTATTTGTAGTATGATGTAGTGCCTTGACTTGACTCACATTTGGGGTTCATTATGCTCGAATTTCTTTAGCTAATATCCATTTCTAAGTCTTTTATACACTTTATTTTATTAGATCTTTCTTAGTCCTCTTTCTAGGCCTTTTTAATCCTATTTTTATTTCTTTTCGTTAACCTATCCCTATGTTACATACCTAGGTTTTGTCTCTAACCCTAATTTCCTAGTCTTATTCTCTTACTAATCCTTGTCAGTCATTTGGAGTTATTAACCTATGGTTCATTATGACATTATCGCTAATTAAAGGTAAAGTTTTCTAAGGCATGTTATGTTTTTCCTTCTTTTAAGGCTCTATTCCTAGTTAGCCTATACTTAGTTCATCAACTGAACTAAGTTTCTCTTTCTTCTAGGCCTTATTCATCTTTGATTAGCCTAGAATTTTCTTTTACCTAGAGGTTTATGCTTTCTTTCTTCATTAAGAAAGCTTCCGCACTACACCACGACATCACTTTGTCCTTTCTTTAAAGGTTTGCCTTTCTTCTTCTTTCCATTTCTCCTTCTTCTTCTGGTGATGTCTTTTTAGTTTAGAGGAATATTCTCTTCATACTCTTTATTTACACACATGCAAGCATTCCCATCATTGCTGTGCATTACACTCTTTCTTTGCTTGCTTACTTCCGATTAAACTCGACCACGATAGGGTCCTTTCCCATTACCCTTTAAGGATCTCCTCCTTCTTACTCTTAATATCAACCAAATACTAAGGGGTTTATCACTTTTAATCCCCTTAGAAGTGGAGTTCTCTCTATCTTATTTCTCTCTTCATTCTGTTTCCTCCCTTTTCATTTCCTTTCTCTTGACATTGGTATCCAATGGTCAGACCAGTAGTAAAGAACGTACTACTCCATGACCACTTGGATGTAATCTCTTTTCATTTCTCTTATTTTCCGTCTTGTCATTTTTGCCTTATTCCGCCTCATCGTTTCCCAAGAATGGTTTCTCTCTTATTCCTCTTTCCTTACTCTTCCTCTTTGCCATCCTTGAGTCCTTTAAGGTTTTCTCTTATGAATCCTTTTCACATCCTCAAGTGATTCTCCCTTAAGTCATCTCTTATGATCTTGGGCTTACTCGATCTCTTCCAACTTCCTTGAATTCCTCTTCTCAATTGACTCCAGACGACTTTCTTTTGTCCATTAATGCCCCCCTTTCGTTCACCACTTACACGCCACAATGTAAGAATAAGAGAAGTCGGCTAGCCCTTACCGTAACTTCTCTCACTTCATGCCCACTCCCCGGAGCATTATCCAGGCAATCTATGGGCTTATCCCACCAGACTTGCCAACCTATGGGCTCTTCAGCAATCGCTTCACTTCACCTCCCATTTGATGCTTTGTTAGGTCCTTCTCGATCCTTCATCTGGTTACTTGGATGCTTCACCTCATGTCCTGAGGTCTTGGTCAGCCTCATGCTCCGTGATCGATCCTTTCGAGTTCTTTTGTCCTAACCCAACTCTCTCTCCTAAGCTACACATTAATAGTGTAGAGAGCTAGACAAGTGGGGTTAGCATTTACACACGTTAGGCCAAGATGGGCCTTGTCTCCTTGCCTCATTCTAGTCGCTTCACTTCCTCCCAACTCTTGCACGTCACTAGTGTAGAGAATAGGGGGGAAATGCATCTAGTTTAAGTTTTAGACTTGCTACTTTACTAGCGAGTCTCGATGCTTACAACCTCAAAGGTTGGCATCAAACCAGCTGTCTTCACTGGCAAGCCTCTAATTAGGCTAACAAGGAGGATTGGACAAGATATCGCCTATCTCGTTATCTCAAGGGAAATATCATCCCTTGCATGGTTTAGCTGTCGAGTAGGAAAAGCATCATAGGCTGAAGAATTGGTTTTGAAAACTTTCTTACAAAATGTGCTTTGCTTTCACAAATCTCGAGAAGAAGGGTGATCATGGTGTCATCTCACCCAAAGACCACACTCGAGAACTCTATATGGTGGCTCGTTGCTAAATAAGGTATTCTAAGAGTAGGTTTGATCGTTTATGACGCTTTCGAGTAACTACGTGCTCGAACTCTGGAATTCTAAACCTATTTAATCCACTGGCTTTGAAAATCTTTGAAAACGTTTGAAAACTCTTTAAAAATATTTTATAGCTTTTGAAAACAGTCAAAATCGTTTAAACACTCTGATACCATTAAAGTTGTCACGCCCTGACTCACCTGAGTCAGCCACGTGGCAACCACCACGCTACCTCGAAGTACGTGCTGGTCGGTCATGCACCAGAAGCATCGCAAGGCATAGAAATGGATATCATCGCTGCTAAACAACTAAAACTTTAATTATAAATCTTTTAATAAAATAATAAACTTAAAAGCAATACCAATAGATTAATTTGAAAGGAAACCTACGCAACAGAAACCGTTAAGCCTATGCCACCGACGTCTCCTAGTGAGCCTTTGATCTATCTACTGACACCGTACGCGGATCTGCATCCACCCACATTGGATACAGGTGATTGACAGAGGTTCAATGAATCTCCATTGGGGTTAGGGAAAACAGGGGTAATCCAAATATAATAATAAAAATAAAATAAATAAACTTGTTTTCAAAATCTCTTTTATAATTCTCCAAATGAGAATTTGATTTAAAATCTTTAAAATAAATATATACTAAATGGGAAGGCATCTAATACACTGAAGGCACGACTGGCCAGTCATATGCCTTACTACAACGAGGGCTATCTCTTTTCACTTTGAAACCATTTTCTCTTTTTCTCTTTCTCTAGCCTATTCCCTCGGTGGTGCCCTTTGCTGTGGTGGAACGCAGCGACCTGGAGCCCTGGTGTCATGGCTAACGTTGTTGAGCCATGATATGATGAGGCAAAGTCTTGGCCAACGTTGTTGAGCCATGATCGGATTGAGGCTAAATGATAGGCACTTCGTTGCATTGGGGAAAACCGGTCCCCGTTTCGAACATATGAACGGTTGTTCGCGGGATAGCTATAAAATCCCATTAGCTCTTTAGGGGGGGGAGTCCAGAGACCCCGATGGTAGGTCGGCTCCCTGGCTTGGAAAAGCACCACGGTTCATCTAGGGCTGCCCTCCTGGCCCTCAAGTGGTGCTACGTGTGCGAAGGTTCGGTTAGCCGATGTGGCTACGATGATGATTGCTGTTGCTCGATTGTGTTGGTTGCGTGTTGGCCCGATGGCCATGTTGCTTTGATGCATTTCATAATGCTATTAATATTAAAAGGGAATCCGAGTATCCCTCATGGGTAGGAGGGGGTCTCCTTGCTAGTTTCCCCATGCCCTGCGGGCTAGCTTGGTGGCGTTGTAGCCTTGAGCCTTTGTGGCTCGTGACCTTGAGACTTGGGGCCTCGAGGCATGTGGGCATGTGGCCATGTAGCCGTGTGGCTTTGTAGCGTTGTGGTCTTATGGCCTATTGGCCTTGTGAACTGGGGCTTTGTGGCATGATGGCCTTGTACCCTTGTTGTCTTGTGGCTTCGTGATGTTGTCTTGTGGCTTGCTTGTTGCCACGATATCGTGTGAATATGTGCTAGACACTTCGAGCTAGATAGCTTATTGCCTCGATGGACCAAGTGAAACTATGAATGACACCAACGTCTTCTCGTTTCTAGACGAGAGGGTCTAGGTGCTGGTTGGTGCTTGCCTTGTGGGCTATCCTTGTGGCTAGGAAAGCTAACCACGTGTTGTGTGCTTGAGCAGAACCAAGCAACTCTAGGCTGACTTGATCGGGGAGCCAAGTTAAGGGCCGCATGGTCAAGCTAGATATTGAAAGAAAGGCTTGTCCGTGACATTTGGTATCAGAGCACGGTTGATTGTTGATAATTTTCAATAGAACCATTGTGATAAGGCTTCAGTTGAATGACCAAGCCGAATGTTCAGGTGAACATGAGGGGACCAGAGGGTCCGATGTGCTAGACGGGACCAAGATGGTCGATTGAGCTAGTGATGCTCGAAGAGATTGTGGCCACCATCAAGGTTATGATGGTTTGGGGTGATTGATGGAGAGCCATTGTGACAACCTTGAGGGAGTTGTCCGAAGCCGTTGCCAACTTGGTAGGTGGACCAAGGAGGCTTTGCATTTGATGCAATTCGAGATGGAAGAGCAACAATTCCCTTGTGTCCAGGGATATGAGTAGCACTATGATGTGCGTGATGCGAATGCTTGTAACAAGTGGCAATGTTTGAGATGGGTGCCTAGAGTTAGTGCACTAGGTCCCTCTTGGGTTTATAGTCAGAGGACTCAAACCGTGATCAGATGTGCTGACGGTGGCCAAGAGAATGGCCGGAGGTCTGAGTCAGAGGACTAGACCCGTGGATTTGGATGACCCGAGTGAGCTTAGGCTCTCGGAGGCATGTTCTTGACGTGGTCTTGGTCAGGGTGCCAACTAGCCCTAGAGTGGGTGAAGTTCGGGCCTTGGCGTGGAATGGTGGTACACTAGATGTTGGATAGACTGTGGTCGAGGCCAAGTCTATGTTAGTTATGCCATTGGTGCTCGAGCCGAGGAGGTTCGAGGGGGCACGTGTTGCCAAGAAGTTGGCGAATATGAGATGATACTTTTGGACCGTGCACACTGAGTTGGAGGATGACGAGATGTTCATGGTCGTGAGGTGTTTGTGTGGAGATGCCAAGCTGTGGTGACACTCCAAGTTTGTGGACGAATTGGGCTCTATCAAGATTTGAGCCAAGTTGAAGCAAGAGATGTGGAATCAATGCTTCGTGAAGATGTAGAGAACCTTGTTCGCAAGAAGATGCGAGATTTGAGCCAAAAACCGAATAGATGTGGCACTATGTGCTAGAGTTCTAGACCTTGATGTTTGCTATTAAGAACATGGCCGAGACAAGACAATATGGTCTAGTTTCTTGAAGATTCGAGCTAGGAGTGAGCTCGGTGGATAGATGGATCGAGATGTATCCGTGGTTGTGATGGCCGTTGTGTGCCTCAACAACGATACTAGTGGTGATGCTTAGGATGGGCAACCCATTAAGTGGGGGAGCGTAAGACCTGTGTTAAGGGAGTTTGAGGAAATGATACCCAACATATTTGTGGTCATCTATTTTGATGACGTTGTGGTGGATAGTTCGACCTTGGGGGAACACCAAGGACATCAGAGATGAGTACACTTTTGTCAGACCAAATTCGGTTTCTTGGCCACATAAGTGGTGTGATGAGTGTCAAGAGACCTTCCATAGAAAACCATGTTCCCATGTTCCAGAGGTGCTTTCGTTCGAGGTTTTGATCGTGAGATTGAGTTCCTTCTGAGTTAGCCGAATGAAGGAAGTAATTGGATGAGTTGTACAAGCGGACTGGAGTAAGCCATCTATGAGCACTGTTAAATCCCTTTTTATTACTTAAATTAGGATTTAAAATCACTCCTCTTTCTCCAACTTTTATAATGGGAAGCTTAAGTAAGCTCAATTCTGCTTTGTAGGTGTACTTAAAAAGGGAAAATGAAATTTGAACTAAAAAAGGGACAATTTCCATGATTAATTGAACCAACATGCAGAGCCGTCGACGGGTAACTCTTCAGACGTCGACGGCTGCTCGAGAACTGAACAACGGGATCACTTGCACCTACATAGACGTCGACGGGTAACTCAATAGACGTCGACGGACAAGTGACTTGAGGACCACAATTCCAGAATCCAAAGCAACCGTCCACGGATCTGAAGCTGGACGTCCACGGCCAACAATTCCAGAGAGTTCATCATGCTAGACGTCGACGGCTAGAAATTAGACGTCGACGGGTAGAAGTTTCTGACTTAGAATACTTAAAGGTTGAACACTTGGACGTCGACGGCCAGTCACTAGACGTCGACGGGTAGAAGTTTCTGACTTCGAATACTCAAAGGTTGAATACTTGGACGTCGACGTGCAGATACTTAGACGTCGACGGATCGATCGAGCTGAAAAAAAATATGAAGAAAACAAGCAGAGACGTCGACGGGTAGACACTTGGACGTCGACGGCTAACAAAGTCAAAACGCCGACAGACCCACTTAAATGCTGTCATTCCACTATCAAACCCATTAAAAACACATTCCGGATATTCAGCACAGAGGAGCCATAACTAAACCTCAGAGTTGTCTCCCTCTTTTCCTCAATGGCTCCTACTTTAGCTTATTTTATTCTTAAGATTCCTCACCTCAGATTGGCAGAGTTATGGAGGAGCAGTGGATTGTGGGCTGGCAGCTGGAGACAGAGATCCGAAAATGAAAAGAAGCAGCTGGAAAGTGGAGTGGGTTGAGTCTTTAAATTGGTAGCTTGGCTGAGGACTTATCATCTTGTAATTTTTTTTGAGCGAAATACTCTATAACTCCAATCTATTATAGGATTCAATCTCTATTTTCTGCATTTGTGAGATTCTTGTTCTTAATGTTTTCTTGTTCATTGATTGTTCTTCTATCTCTTGAGCTTTGAAGATGATTATCAAGTTTATTATCTTGTCTTTTGAATTGTTGAATTAATTAGTTGCGAATAATTGATTGAGTAGTTCATTGGCATGCTAATCTTTGAACTCCAATGCTAGAGTTGGGGATTTCTTAGAACTTGAGTAGCAAGAGGATGTTTTTACATCCAAAGAGATTTGAAGAAGCAATTTGAATAATGAATGCTGGGTTTGTTATTGATTGTTGTTAGCTTTTACCTTTTCATTGCTTATTGCTCTTCTAGACTTGAATTTGGATTGCTAGGATTCAAGTTAGTCGTAAGAAGAAGGATTAAAAATGAACCTAGATTCAAGGTTAATCAACATTGAGAAAGGTCTATGGATTTGAAGCTGGTTTCAATTCCATGAGGTTAATCAATTGATGATAAGAATATTTGATTAGTGAATCTATGATCAAATGTTAGGTTGAAAGATTGATCATATAATAGATTGGAGGCTTTGTCTTTTCATATATTGCATTACTATTGTCAATCTTGATAATATCTCATATATTATTTCCATCACCAACATAAACTCCCCTTTAACTTATTTAGTTTGATTTATGATTAGAAAGTAGAGTGAAAAAGAATAGCCTTTTTCCTCGTGGGATCGACCCTTGCTTACCCTATTGCATAGTAGAAGTAGTGAGGTTATTTTTGGTGCTTTGCGACACCCACCAAATTTTGGCGCCGTTGCCGGGGAACCTGAGCTTTATCATTTCACTTCACTTTCATAGCATTCTAGCTTATATATTTCTGTGTGTGTCTATTTCGTTATTATTGCAAAGTGTTAATGAAGTTTGTTTCTTTAATATCTATTGTGTTAGTGTGCTTACCTATCTAGCTATTTCTTCCCCTGATTTTGTTTGGTTTACTTTCTTGTATATTTTCTTAACTCTCATTTTTGGTTTTATCTCTTTGTTGTAGATATTGTATGAGTTTTGATTCCTCCACAACCAGCTTGAAGGAAATCAGAAGGTTTATTGAGCAAACTAAAAAGTCATCTTTGCAAGCTGAGAGTTCTTTACCTTCACCAATCATGGAGCCACCACGGAATGAACCACCAATTAATCCACAACCAGTTCAGAACGAAATTCAGCCCACCATCCGACAATTATTGGAGCGTGAACCAAATCTTCAACCTTTATGTATAGTTTTTCCGGAGGTCGAAGGAGCTTTTGAGTTGAAATCCAACTTTGTACACTACCTCCCAACATTCCATGGTCTCCCTAGTGAAGATCCTCACCAACACTTGAGGGAATTTTTGATGGTTTGTTCAACTATGAAACCTAGCAGCTTGACAGAGGAGCAAGTGAGATTACGTGCTTTTCCATTCACATTGGCGGATACTGCCAAGGCTTGGTTGTATCGACTGGAGCCTAGTTCCATCACTACTTGGGAGCAACTCAAGAAGCAATTTCTCACCAAGTACTTTCCAGCCGCCAAGATTCTTAATCTCAGGAATCAGATTAGCACCATCCGTCAGAAAAACGCAGAATCTATCTATGATTATTGGGAGAGGTTTAAACATTTGGTAGCTAGCTGCCCTCAGCACCAAATTCCTGAGCAGTGCTTGCTGAATCATTTTTATAATGGCCTCTTACCTGTAAACAAAGGACTCATGGACGCTGCTGCTAGTGGAGCACTTCTTGATCAACCTACAGAGCAAGCTCGAAAAATCATCACCACTATGGCATCAAGCTCTCAAAACTTTCAATCTTATGATGATACTTCCTGTCATCAAGTGAATGAAGTTGGCCGTTCTCAATTGGAGCAGCAACTTGCTTCAACAAATCATCAACTTTCTAAGTTGACTTCTCTTATGATGTCCCAAATGGGTACGTCTTCAACTTCTCGTCCTTGTGGTATTTGTTCATTGCATACTCATGAGACAGACGCATGCCCTACATTACAAGAATCTGGTGTTGAAGATGTTAATTCTGTTGGATTTCCTGGACCTCCAAGGAGGAATTTTGATCCATTTGCACCTACCTATAATCCCGGATGGAGAGCTCATCCTAACCTCAGGTATGGAAACAATGTAACCCCTCATTTTCAACCCAGACCCCAATTTCAACAAGGGCCTAGTGCTTTCCAAAACAGACCAACAGCACCATCACAATCCAACCAATTTCAACCATCCTCTCATAATGTTCTACCTAATCAAGGATCCTCATCCACACCATCTTCTACGTCTAAACTCGAGGATTTAGTGACTCAACTTGCATCATCTCAATTATCTTTCCAAGAAGCTACTAAGTCACAATTTCTACAAGTGAACACCTCCTTAGAAGATCTTCAAAGACAAGTTGGGCAACTTGCCACATCTGTTAATGATCTTACATCCCAATCTTCGGGAAAGTTACCTTCTCAATCCATCATCAATCCGAAGGCCAATGTCAATGCAATACACTTGCGAAGTGGACAAGTTCTTCAGGATCGGCAGGAGAAAAGAAAACACAAGGTAAATGAGGAGGAAAACCTAGAAGGGGGGATGGAATCTTTCTCCCCTGTTCTGGAAGAGACGTCGACGGATTCTACGGGGAACCAAATTTGGCCTAAGTCAGAAATGTTTAGCCGTCGACGGCTAGACACTAGACGTCGACGGATCCATCGAAATTCGCTGTTTTTAACCCTCATCAGCCATCACTTTCACCAAACACTATTTCCCCATTCAAAACCGAAAACCTCCCTCCAAAATCAACCAACCTCTACTCTCTTCCATATCCACCAATCTTTCAACCCAATTCAACCACACCCACTTCCTTTTCACTAAAAACATCAATCTCATCCGCTACTCCTTCCATCCTTTCCTTCAATTTCAACAAATTCAGAAGATTGGAGTTCTTGGAGCAGATTTGGGCGAAATTTCAATTTGGTGTTCTTGAAGCAAATTTGATTGCGTTTAACACTCCAGTCGGTCAGTTATATACTCTTCTACTTATCCTGATTGATTTAGCATCGAAATATTGATCTATTGGATGGATTACATGCTTAAAATCTTCAAAATTTGGCACTTTTGCTTGAGATAACTGCTGAAATCCGAGTTGGCCTACAATTGTTTGAATAATTGGGTTTCTTTGATGCTATTACTGAGATAATCAAGTGGAATTCATTACTAAGTGTATATTATTCATCATACAAGTGTTCATTGTGGGATTTTCTTGAGATTGCTTCAGGATTTTTTGTTCATCATACCAACTGTTCGACAAAATGTCTAAGAGACCTCGCCAATCCAAGTCTCAAGCTTCTGCTGAACCTTCACCACCCCCCAGACATCGAGCCTCAAGGGCTGCCAAAGGCAAGGCCCCAGCTTCGGCCTCTGAGCCTACTGTGGCTAATGAATTCTTCTCTCCTGAGTGTGAAGAATGGTTTAAGGAACATCAGTCCGCGCGTCAGATTGTAGAGAAAACAGTACACCCCCTTATTGCACGCGAGTTTGATTTGGTAAACTTGTTTCATACGGTGAATTGGGATGCTGTCCTCGACATCAAGGGCGAGTATTACCCCGACTTGGCAGTCCTCTTTTATGCCAACATCAAGAACAAGGGGGCTGACTTGCCTGAAATTCAAACAATGGTGCTCAAGAAAAAGATCACCATCAATGCAGCCTTCCTCTGGGAACATTTCAAAATACCAAATGAAGGGTCCATGTATGAAGGCACTGATGAAGAGGAAGAAGATCCAGACCGTCCTTGGTCCAGAAATGCTGCCTTAGCTAGATTTGATGTGGGGTATAGACCAGTGCCCGGTAAAAAGGCTGCTCTTTTCACCCGAGACTTCAGTATTCAAAGCCGCCTGGTGGCATATCTTATCCACCATAATGTGGACCCAAAGATCAGTGACACCCACATTGTCCGCGGCAAAGATGTCTACATGATGGACAAAATTGTCCACGGTCTGCAGGAAGCTCCTGGTATTCCACTGGCCTCAACTATTATCAGTGCTATGCGCGAGGTTGTCTCTCCTACTACTCAGCATCGCTGCATTCCATTTCCAGTGCTCATCACCAAAATTCTCCGAGATTGTGGCCTCTCCTTTGAAAATGAGCGGAAGAGGATCACCACCAAAACAGACTGTGTCGATGCCACCAAGATGAAGATCTTTGGCTATGTCCAAGCCGGAGGAATTTGGACAAAGCCTCCAAATATGCAAGACCAGCCAGCTGAAGGTGAAGAAGAAGGAGGAGAGCAAGCACAGCCACAAGATCAGCAAGCTCCCCCACCATTCGAGCTACCGGTCGGCAATAGGCCACTCCCTCAGTACCAATTTCAGTCTCAGATGCTCGGTTGGTGCCAGAACATGGATCAGAATTTTAATGCACTACAAGGGAATGTGACGCGTTTGACTGATGATGTTCACTCGCTCCACAATAAGCTTGATCAGATTTTAGCTTTCTATAACCAACCTCCACCACCACCTCAATGAACTTTAGCTCTTTCTAGTATTTTCATGCATGCATTTTACCTTTATTATCTCTTTTAATTGTGACAGACTTTAACTTCTAGTTGTCGTACATTTTAACTCTTTAACTTTTGGATTTTAGTTTATTCTCGACCTTATAACTCCTAATTTTGATTTATGCCAATTTAATCTCCTTATTGTTACTTTTGCCCCATTATTGTTGATTACATTTGCTGGAATTGTTTTCATTCACTTCCTCGACAACATCAAGGTACTGTTCTGTGATACCTCTCTTTTTATGATTTATTGTCGAGACCGCATTGCGGACAATGCTTATTTTAAGTATGGGGGAATTAGACTTTAGTAACTAAAACGTTGGCTAATTAGGAGTTATAGCTTTTTGATAGAATCTTAATTTGCAAATTAGAGGATGTGAAGTTGTTCATGAAGAAAATATAAGCATAGTTTAAATTGGAAAAGAGCCTTGAAATTTCTTGAGTCTTAATTTTTAAGCAACTTGTAGTAATTCCCTTGAGCTGAACATATTTTGATGGAATAAGGATTCTTCAACCTTGTGAGAGATTTGAGCCTTAAGATTGCACTACAATCTCTTTTATTCTTGAGAGTAAATTTGATCTTGCATGATTATATTTCTCTAGAACTTGCTTTATACCTTGTTGAAGTTACATATAATGCACGCATGTTTGAGAAGATGGTAAAGATTAGGGCTGAACTTGAGCCAAATTGACCAACCCTTGCGAAAAAACCAATGTAGAGAACCCCTTGAGCCTAAAAGATCTTAGCTTTATTTTTTGTTGATGAACCTAAAATTCCTAAAAGAACCTCAAGCCTCAAAAGAAAAACAAGTTCTCTCACCCTGTTTCTTCAGCTTAGTGAGATTAGTGACTTGTATGATTTGTATGTTCTGGGCAGAAGAGTAACAAGTCTAAGTGTGGGGGAAATTTTCGCTTCAAGAATTGGTCAATTAAGAAAAAGTTTTAGAGATAAGAAGTTCAAAAGACATTAATCTCTAAAAAAAAAAAAAAGTTGGAATGGGTAGATCAAAAGAGTCGGGCTATTAAAATATCTAAGACCATCTTCATTTTCTCTCCGATAGCTTGATATTTCACTAAGTTTTGAAGAAATTTTTATTGAACTCCTTTACCCTTCTCTTCATAACTTACTCAACCAAGACCTCATTACAACCCTATTTCATCTTTTTCATCTTTTCATCCATGATGTGCATACTGGAGTAGTGGAGATGAGGTAGACTAGCAAGCTTATGGTAGGTCTATTTTCATGCAAAGATTGAGCGCACCATGAAACACACTTGAGTGAATGAGGGATTTCCAGTGATGAATTATTCCATTCAAACATGTTTAGTTGAAGGGAAATTGCTTCCATTTTTGCTTAAATATCTTGATTCTTGAATTGCTATGCTCTCTTCTACTTTATAATATGCTTCTATATACCGCATGAATTTCCTCTGAAATCTAAATTGAAGAGTTAACTAGTTTGAAGTTCTTGTGTGGTGTTATCTTTTTAGGTTTAGTGTGTTATTGCTCTTTTGCTTTAGGCTTACTCGAGGACGAGTAAGATTCAAGTGTGGGGGAATTTGTTAAATCCCTTTTTATTACTTAAATTAGGATTTAAAATCACTCCTCTTTCTCCAACTTTTATAATGGGAAGCTTAAGTAAGCTCAATTCTGCTTTGTAGGTGTACTTAAAAAGGGAAAATGAAATTTGAACTAAAAGAGGGACAATTTCCATGATTAATTGAACCAACATGCAGAGCCGTCGACGGGTAACTCTTCAGACGTCGACGGCTGCTCGAGAAATGAACAACGGGATCACTTGCACCTACATAGACGTCGACGGGTAACTCAATAGACGTCGACGGACAAGCGACTTGAGGACCACAATTCCAGAATCCAAAGCAACCGTCCACGGATCTGAAGCTGGACGTCCACGGCCAACAATTCCAGAGAGTTCATCATGCTAGACGTCGACGGCTAGAAATTAGACGTCGACGGGTAGAAGTTTCTGACTTAGAATACTTAAAGGTTGAACACTTGGACGTCGACGGCCAGTCACTAGATGTCGACGGGTAGAAGTTTCTGACTTCGAATACTCAAAGGTTGAATACTTGGACGTCGACGTGCAGATACTTAGACGTCGACAGATCGATCGAGCTGAAAAAAAATATGAAGAAAACAAGCAGAGACGTCGACGGGTAGACACTTGGACGTCGACGGCTAACAAAGTCAAAACGCCGACAGACCCACTTAAATGCTGTCATTCCACTATCAAACCCATTAAAAACACATTCCGGATATTCAGCACAGAGGAGCCATAACTAAACCTCAGAGTTGTCTCCCTCTTTTCCTCAATGGCTCCTACTTTAGCTTATTTTATTCTTAAGATTCCTCACCTCAGATTGGCAGAGTTATGGAGGAGCAGTGGATTGTGGGCTGGCAGCTGGAGACAGAGATCCGAAAATGAACAGAAGCAGCTGGAAAGTGGAGTGGGTTGAGTCTTTAAATTGGTAGCTTGGCTGAGGACTTATCATCTTGTAATTTTTTTTGAGCGAAATACTCTATAACTCCAATCTATTATAGGATTCAATCTCTATTTTCTGCATTTGTGAGATTCTTGTTCTTAATGTTTTCTTGTTCATTGATTGTTCTTCTATCTCTTGAGCTTTGAAGATGATTATCAAGTTTATTATCTTGTCTTTTGAATTGTTGAATTAATTAGTTGCGAATAATTGATTGAGTAGTTCATTGGCATGCTAATCTTTGAACTCCAATGCTAGAGTTGGGGATTTCTTAGAACTTGAGTAGCAAGAGGATGTTTTTACATCCAAAGAGATTTGAAGAAGCAATTTGAATAATGAATGCTGGGTTTGTTATTGATTGTTGTTAGCTTTTACCTTTTCATTGCTTATTGCTCTTCTAGACTTGAATTTGGATTGCTAGGATTCAAGTTAGTCGTAAGAAGAAGGATTAAAAATGAACCTAGATTCAAGGTTAATCAACATTGAGAAAGGTCTATGGATTTGAAGCTGGTTTCAATTCCATGAGGTTAATCAATTGATGATAAGAATATTTGATTAGTGAATCTATGATCAAATGTTAGGTTGAAAGATTGATCATATAATAGATTGGAGGCTTTGTCTTTTCATATATTGCATTACTATTGTCAATCTTGATAATATCTCATATATTATTTCCATCACCAACATAAACTCCCCTTTAACTTATTTAGTTTGATTTATGATTAGAAAGTAGAGTGAAAAAGAATAGCCTTTTTCCTCGTGGGATCGACCCTTGCTTACCCTATTGCATAGTAGAAGTAGTGAGGTTATTTTTGGTGCTTTGCGACACCCACCAAGCACCACTTGGAGCCACGGTGCTATTGCAAAAGAAGCAAGACTGAAGTTGGAGATTGTGTGTTGTTAATCGAGCTGTAAATAAGGTGGTCATGAGGAACAATATCCTATTCCTCTCATCTCCGACTTATTTGATCAATTAGACCATGCCAAGCACTTTTTGAAGATGGATATAAGAGACTGCATCGAGATGTGCCATAGTTGCCAACAAGACAAGATGGAGAAACAGAAGCAAGCCGGATTACTAGAGGAAGTAGTCACCCTTGTCCGATACAGAGTTTGCTCGAGTTTGCTTGGAGAATGCCCTCAACATGAATGAAGTCATGGGCCAATGAAGATCAGAGTGTTCGATAGTTCAATGGTGAAGACGTGGTACTAGTGAAGCTGAGTTCTAAATAGCTTTGTTTCGATCAGAAGAACAATCGCAAGGTTGTGCGAAGGTAAGTAAGTTTCAGTCGCATTATGGTTGAAGCGAAGAAGGTGTCTTGCTAGAGTAAACCACTCTTTTAGGTGTAGGTTCACCCGATAAGCCATATGAGCAATCTGAGTCGAAGCAAACTTAGCAGAGAAGAGTTGGGCAATGTTGCCAACCAACAGATGTGTAGAAGAAGTTCAAGTTGATAGAACTGTTTGATATGGGGAGAAACCCACACTGGAGTACTTGTTGCTGGGAGGAATAAGGTCGGAAGAAGTTATTGGGAAAGAGTTTGCGACCTACAATCCTTCCAGCAGAAGATTGAAGAATGCATCATCAACAAAGTCGATGAGGGCGTCGACCAGGTAAGTGGGGGAGAATGTCATGGCCAACGTTGTTGAGCCATGATAGGATGAGGCAAAGTCTTAGCCAACGTTGTTGAGCCATGATCGGATTGAGGATAAATGATAGGCACTTCGTTGCATTGGGGAAAACCGGTCCCCGTTTCGAACATATGAACGGTTGTTCGCGGGATAGCTATAAAATCCCGTTAGCTCTTTAGGGGGGAAGTCCAGAGACCCCGATGGTAGGTCAGCTCCCTGGCTTGGAAAAGCACCACAGTTCATCTAGGGCTGCCCTCCTAGCCCTCAAGTGGTGCTACGTGTGCGAAGGTTCAGTTAGCCGATGTGGCTACGATGGTGATTGCTGTTGCCCGATTGTGTTGGTTACGTGTTGGCCCGATGGCCATGTTGCTTTGATGCATTTCATAATGCTATTAATATTAAAAGGGAATCCGAGTATCCCTCATGGGTAGGAGGGGGTCTCCTTGCTAGTTTCCCCATGCCCTGCGGGCTAGCTTGGTGGTGTTGTAGCCTTGAGCCTTTGTGGCTCGTGACCTTGAGACTTGGGGCCTCGAGGCTTATGGGCATGTGGCCGTGTAGCCGTGTGGCTTTGTAGCATTGTGGTCTTGTGGCCTATTGGCCCTTGTAGACTGGGGCTTTGTGGCATGATGGCCTTGTACCCTTGTTGCCTTGTGGCTTCATGATGTTGTCTTGTGGCTTGCTTGTTGCCACGATATCGTGTGAATATGTGCTAGACGCTTCGAGCTAGATAGCTTGTTGCCTCGATGGACCAAGTGAAACTACGAATGACACCAACGTCTTCTCGTTTCTAGACGAGGGGGTCTAGGTGCTGGTTGGTGCTTGCCTTGTGGGCTATCCTTGTGGCTAGGAAAGCTAACCACGTGTTGTGTGCTTGAGCAGAACCAAGCAACTCTAGGCTGACTTGATCGGGGAGCCAAGTTAAGGGCTGCATGGTCAAGCTAGATATTGAAAGAAAGGCTTGTCCGTGACACCTGGAAAGCTTCCCTTCATGCCTTTTCAGGGTCTCGACTCACCGTGCCCCTCGATAGGCGGTCCATAGCTGAGTATAATGCATGCTCTCAACTCGGTCCACGCTCCCGCATATTGGAGCACCTAAGAATCCCACTCAATCACTCATCTCGCATCCCATCCATATATTTATCATATATATATATATATACACACACACAAAACATATATATTTAAAACATTAAACACACACATAAGCTTTTACATTTTTAAAATTATCCCACCCTCTAAATGGGTGTATCACAAAATAAAAAGTGTGTGGTGGATTACCCTTATCCCAAAACAGTTGTAAAACCTTTTTAAAACAATTAATACTTTTAAAACATTTCAAAATATTTATCCCTAGTGGCTAAGCACTGAAAACAAGGCCACTCACAGTATTAGGAGGTTCGTATACTCCCAAGCGCTCCATGTAACTTTAACATCCTGAGCATCGCCGCACTCGATTCAACCGGAGCCCTAATACGCGGAAATATATGTTAGCATTCATAATTAAATTTATGAATGCACCTACGAGGCTCTAGTATGACCTAAGACGATGTTTGGAAGTGTTTCGGGGCTTAGAAAAGTGTTCGCGAGGTTCTGGGGTAAAAATCTGACACTTGATGAAAAATTACCAAAATGCCGCTTGGGGACCGTGGGCCCCACACCGGACTAGCCTGGGCCCCAAGCGGGTTTGGTCCTAAAAGGCCGCCGGAGTGGGTTTGGGCCAAGTTCTACACGAAATTGGGCCCAAAAACCACTCCCGTGAGATAGTTATATATTATATTAATCTAATATATAAATATCTAAAATATATTAATATAATATAAAAATATCTAAATAGGGACTCGGTCGGCCCCTTCCTCGGCGAGTCCCTCCCCGGTTTTTGCACTCGTTTCTCCTCTCGACGTACCAACTTAGACAGGTGATCCTCATGGCACCTATGACGGATTCACCGAGGGAGAAACGAGAAACATCAGTCCAATTTCTGTAGATCTGATATTTAAACTTAAATTGACCGGACCCAGATCTACTCTGACCTAGGGCATGGAATTGCGTGAAAATAGAATATGATATAGATTAAGGTGAGTATGGTAAAATACTAAAAACTCACCTTATTTCGCTAGCCCAATATCCCTAGATCTAAGTTTTAAACTTAAATTGACCAAAAACTTTAAACTCAGATTTACGCTAAACCGATGCATGAAAATACGTGCAAACTTAATATGACGTAGATCGAGGTGAGTAGAATGACGTATTAGAAACTCACCTTGTTTCGCAAGCCGGTTTGTCCGCATCTGCCAAAAGCACAAAATGCCTCTGTTTGGCTCCAAAGAGAAAAAGAGAAAAAGAAAGAAAAAAGAAAAAAGAAATAGAGAAATGAAGAAAAAGCTTCGACTTTCCTCTATTTATAGAGGAGCTCGACACCGGGTCTACTCAGGTCCTGGGTCAAACTTTTTTTCCCTTTTTCTAATTTCTTTCATTTTCACCCGTTGGCTAAAGCCTTTGATTTCTTCTGCCAATAGGACCTATAAATAATTGTTAGCGACTTAATTGGAGGTCTTTTTGGCATTTACTAATTTCCATGCACGATTAATTGCTTTATCTTCCAACTCCGTCTCATCTTAAGCTTAACTTCTCTTCTTAATTAGACATATCCGGACCGACGTATTGTTTAATTAATACGCCATTTTTGTAATACCCGTACCAAATACCTGTTTCTTTTCGCCAATTAGAGCGTGCGTTAGTTAGTAAGAGAATCTGGTAATGCCTCACTTAAGTTATGAAAAGGACATGGATGGGATTAAGTGATTAGTTAAGAATTAGTAGTAAAGTTAGAAATTTAGACTGAAATGTGTTAACAAATGACAGGGAATTTGAAAATTTTGCTGCCAATGGTTCAGAAGTAAATTGTCTGAAGAATGAAATTAGACACTGAAAATTTTATTCTACTGGCTTAAGATATAGGTGGAATTTTATTAATTCTTAGAGGGTAAAATGGTAACTAAGAGTAAATTTTTTAATTTTAGAATTGAACCATCTTGTGACAAGTGTCAAAGCTTTAAGAATGGAGGGCTAGGATTGAGCCAAATTTCCCCCACCCTTGGTCTTCAAAAATCCGGCCATGACATGTGGAATGGACTAGAAAATTCACCAAACTTCATGTTGTCTTCAACCTTGAGAAAAGATGAGCAAAACCTCCATTGTTGATACCTTGAAAACCTTACTCCATAAACACAAGTCCAAACTTTGCCAAACAAGTACCCCTAAATTTCCAACCATATTAAAGCTCTAGGTTAGCCCATTAATATTCCCAAATCAATTTCAAGAAATTCAAGCTTGGTTGGAAGGAATTTTAATTTGAAGTTCTAGGGTTTCTGGTGGAAGTTTACAAATCAAAGGTATGCATGCCTAATTTTGATCCAAGAATGTAGTTTTTGGCATACTAAACCTGAATATCAAGTCAATTTAGTTTGATTTTGCTTGTAGACTTGTGAATCTAGAAAATTAGAAAAGTTATGGAAAATTTTTGAATTGGGAATTGCAAGCTAGATTGGATCCAAGGAAGTTTGGGATTGAAGTATGTTGTCTTCATGAGTGTTCTGGACTAGAAAATGCAATTGAATTACATTGGAAAGGAAAATACAATTTTTGAATGCGGCATGCCGAATTTGTCTAGGAGAGATGGCATTTTTCCATTTTGTGGATTTAAGTGAAATGTGGTTATTTTGAAGTAAATTGAAGTGAGATTATTAATGAGGAAGATTAATTAAGTGTTAGATTGCCAAGTAATTGCATCACATTGAATAACATTGCATGTAGTTTAGGTTCTAACTCAATATTTCATAAGGTTGTGGGAACCTAATAAATGTATGAATAATTAGGAGTTCGAACACCTTCGAGGGACAAGGAACTGGACGAGGAAAACTGAGGCTAGCGAGGACATCACTGTGAGTGGATGACAATGTCATAAATTATATTTCTTATGGTTTTATTAAATGTGGTTTTATGAAAATATGTTACCATGCTATGTGCTGAATAATGGAAGGTATATGGCCCATAGGTTGTAGGAATATGATGGCTAAATTTAAAGAATTGTTTTGTGAAAATGATATCAAGAGAAATGATTTTATGACAAAGAACTTTACTAGCACCTTTGATAAATTGAAAATGTGTTATTAGAATTTGAGATATAAGATTTCATTGAAATGAACAAAAGAAAGTTTGAAAGCCATCATAGTCCCAAAGATGTTACTATACTGTGGCTCCAGTGGAGGAATTTTGTTACTGCAGTAGCCAAGTAGCCACGGACCGCCTTTCGAGGAGCGTGGTGATTGTAGTACTTACCTTTGCGGGAGGCGCGGAGGGAAACCTGCAAGGTACTTCGAGTTCGTCCTGTGGCATCACCGGTCAGGATGGAACTCTGTACTCGATTGTCAACCTCAGCCAAGGTGACAATTCGAGAGAGTAATTGACGGATTGAACAGATCTAACTATCGGCCAATTTCATATAAATTGCTTACTTTGTTAAGGTTTTCTTAATTTACTTTTACGTGCTTTATTACAAACTATTTCTTGTAATAATGTTTTACCAGTTATCCACTCACTGAATAACTTAGTTACTCACCCTCGTTTTCATAAAACTTATTTTTCAGGTTGTAGCTAGTTAACCACGCTACTAGGGTACGTTGTGGTGGGAAAGTAGTTGGCACCTTGCACCAGTTTGACCAGAGGTGAAAAAGTCAACCCTTTTGTATTATTTTTGAAATGTTCATGTAGGTCCTACCGAGTATGCAAATATCATTTTGAATAGCCAGTTCTCTTCTTTAATGAGTCTAAGACTTTTCAAAACTAACATTATATTTTTCTGACCTCTGGAAGTCCGTAAATAAATTCTACAAAAATATGTCGATAAACCTAATGGCATTTTTGTAAATATTTTGAAGTTTGGGTGTCTTGTGTATAAATGAATTTTTATGCTATGGCAGTTTGACGTTTTATCTATTTTGATTTGTTCAAATGATAGTTAAGTGGTTTAACTACTTGGTACGATTAAAACTATATGACAGAAAAATGTGTAAAATGACCGTTTTAGCCTCGCGACCCTTGGAGTGTATTCTAACCTAATAGAATGCATTTCAAGAGTTGCGGCGATTGTTACGTGCTCGACTGTCGGGTCGGGGTGCGATAGTCTTATACTATTCCGTTTGTATAAAAAATTCGTATTAGGTCCAGGTGTGTCATCTTTGGCCCAATCAATTCTTCATTCTTCTCCTTGAATATTCCTTGTTTTGGAGCTAAATTAGCTAAACTTTATGTCCAAGAAACATCAAGAAGTGGCTAAGAGGCATTGGAGTCTCAGAAAGCTTATTTGGGACAATATTGGTGAAATCCCATGTCCAGCCGGCCCCGGCTAGAGCTCTAGCCGGCATTTGGCCAATGACAAATGAGGGTGCGTTCGGCCAGGCCCCATGCTGGGGCCAGCCAATTTTTGGACTGGGGCTTACTAGTGACAGTCCTCGGTAAAATGGATATTTGAGTAGTCAAAAGGACTCAGATTTGGACGTTCTTTAGTATTCCGAAAAGCCCAAGATGTCCTCTACAAATTTTATGAAGACCACAAAGACAATTGAAGTCTCTAAATGGTGAAACTCTAGCATCTTTTAGATCTATCTAAACTGCCAGGATTCTCAACTTTGAACTTTTTGCACTTGACTTCCTACTTGGCTTGTTTTTGCTTCTTTTCACTTCAAATTCATCATTTTCACTCAATTGACACCTAAGACATAAAAGAACTAAATTAGCTAAGAATTAAATAGTTAGTTGCATATAATCATAAGAATCGTCCATAAAAATATCAATAAAAACGTAACTAGTAGGTACTCCCTCACACCGCCACACACGTTGTTATATGCCACAGGGGCAATGGTTTTGAGAAAATTAGTTTATAAGATGTATGTATGTATTTTTTTTATATTTAAATATGAAAGGTATGACATGAGTGCCTGACGAGGCATGATCATACATACAAGAGGACTCAAAAAGACTCGGCACTTCATGCGATGGAGCGAGTGGACCGAGATGGAGCATGCATGCGAGATAGCCATGGACCCCCTTTTTGAAGGGGCACAGTGAGTGTATGACCTGGATTAGAGAGGCACGGAGAGAGACTCGCCAGGTCTGATGTAGCTATGATCACACAGCGTTTGGCACTATTCGAGGGAACGGCCTTAGAGAGATAGATACCTATATATATATATATTTCAAAAGAAAAGAATATAGTTTCCTTATTAAAGGAAAGTTTTAAAGTGAAAAGAAAAGAAATAGCCCTCAACGATACGAGATCCTCAACCACGACCAAGATCAAGCCTCGTTGTGTTTTCACGACCAGGCCTTAGTTAGATGTTGTTATTATTATTATTATTATTATTATTATTATTATTATTATTATTATTATTGTTTTCCCAGAATGGATTTAGGGGAAAATGTTTTGAAAAGAGAATTTTAAAAGAAACGTATAAAGTTTTATAAATTGTTTTGGATTTACTCGATCTCCCCAAACCTATTTGACTTTGCATTGAACCTCTGTCACTCACCTATATCCAATGTTGTTGGATGCAGTTCCCACACGCGAGGACACTAGATGGTTCGGAGGCTCATAGGAGAGGTTGGTGGCTTAGGAGTTAGTAGATTCCGCTACGTAGGTTATTCCTTAAATTAATCCACTGGTGTTCTTTGTAATATTTATTATTATAAATGTTTTCTAATTAAAGTTTAGTTTTGATGGTTTTGCAGTGACTATACTCTTTCCATGCCTTGTGCCATCTTGGATAGCCCGCCTTTCATGGCATGCATCTTGAGGTGGTACGACGGTTGCCACGTGGCCGGACCCAGCAGGTCGAGGCGTGACATTAGCCATAATATTTAAAAGAGAAAAAAAATGTTTGAATGCTTTTGTTTTCATTAAATGGAGTTCTAAGCACTAAGCTTAGCAAAACATTACTAAAAGATAACCTCTAGTCCTCTTAACAAAACATTAAGAAGTAAATATCTATATCTATCGCTTTCATATATAGTTTAGAAGTTTAGATTTAGATTTAGATAAAAGAATCTATATCACCTATATATGATATAATTATTTCTTAATAATACTACAATTAAGGGTTCATTTTTTTTTTTTTTGCCAATAGGATTTGTCATTTAAAAAAAGTAAAAAGTGAAAAGAATAAAAAATAAAAATAAAAAAATTTGAATTAAAAAAAGAGAAACTAAAAAAAGTAAAAGAATAAAAAAATAAAAAATAAAAAAATGGAATTAAAATTAAAAAAAAAAAAGAAAAGGGAGAGGGGTGATGTGGCGCCCCTCTCCTTAAGTCTTAGGTAGAGGTTTTCATATATAGTTTAAATTTAGTAATAAGATGCAATCTTTGACAATCATTAAAAAAAATCTTATTTTAGTAATTAGATGCAATCTTTAACAATTGTAATTTTTTTTTTTGAAAAAGATAAGGTTAAAAACTCAATTAAAGGCCAAAACTTTCAAGATTTTATCAAATAAGGGTCCAAAAAGATAATTTCAATAAATCAGAACCCCCACTCAGTAAATTGTGACAAATTGGATTCTCTGTTAGTTAATACTAATGTGTGTATATATATACATACATACATAAATTAAAAAGTACGTGAAGATTTTATATAATGCTACGCGTATTAATTTATTTGGATGAATATTGTTTGATTTTTAATTAATATGATGTCATATTTTTTTTATCAAAACTAATGCGTATGCATAACAAACATTAGTTTTTATCTAGGGAGAATCTAATTTTGTCACAATTTGCTAAGTATAGATTGTAATTTATTAGAATTATATTTTTGGACCTTTGTTTAATAAAATCTCAAAAATCCAAGTCCTTAATTGAGTCTTTAGCCAAAAAAATACTGGAGTTGGGAGATGTATAAGGGCAAGTGATAAACAAATGAATCTTACCCCTTGTTTAGCTCAAAGCGGTTAAGGGGAGGGGAGGAGTGAGGCAGAGAGGAGATGGAAGGATTTTAGATGAGGAAAGAGGAGGGCAGCCTTTTTTTTCCCTATTCAGTTAGAAGAAGAAAAGCGAGGAGGGTTTTAATATATATTTTTACAAGTTTACTCTTATATATAAAATCTTTGTTATTATCATTCTTAAATATAAAAATATTAATTAAAAATTAATTAAAACAAATAAGATAGAAAAAGTTTTTTAAAAAATGAAAGTGGAGAATATTAGAAGAAGAAGAAGAAACAACAAAGTAACAAATTTACGAACTATAAATAAAGCGATGAAAGTTGAAATACAAAAATGAGTAAAAATCAGATAAAAGAAAAAAGAAAATTTGAATAAGCATTAGAAAATTATTTGATAAAATCTATGTAATTTAAAAAAATTTTAAAAATAAAAAGTGGAATTTGAGGAGAAAAAAAACTATTCTTCAATATATAAAAGGACATCGGAGTGCTGATTCCTTAAAGCGCCACGTCAACTTAATTCTCCCCAATTTATTGCCACGTAGCATCTTTATATGGATGGGTATTTCCTCCTATTGCTTCTTACGGAATTTATTTCGACTGTTTTCCATAATGTTTACTTTTTTGCTCCCCAATTGAATTTGTTTTAACTGTTTCCATGTTAACTTCTTTGCTCCAATTAATACAATTCAATTAATGTTTACTTTTTTGCTCCGATTGATTACTATTTCCATGTTGATTTCTTTGCTCGAATTAATACAATACAAAAATCCTTCATTGGAAAAAAAATACCTCTTAATTTTATCCTCTTCTGTTTCTCTCTCCAACCATTCGTTTCTTTTTTTTTTCTACAGAATTATCACCCTTTTCAACCTTTGCTCTCTAACTATTGATGACTTTTTGTTTGTTTAATAAAGTTTATTCAAGGATCGGACATCTTGTACGACAAATCTTTAAAATCTCTACAAAAGGTCATGGCTTTAGAGCTCATATATGTAGATCTCGAGCTGTGATCTAGAAATCTGGAGCTCCGTCCCTGCCATCACACTTTTTGGCCTTCTCTGAACCCCCGACTGGCTTTTAGGCTCAAATTTGTAGATCACTAGATCTGGAGATGGGGCTTCTTACCCCTCTCTGAACCTCAACCAAAATTTTCAAGATAAATCAAAGGGTATTTTTTTGCATTTTCCTTTGTGATAGTTTTTTTAGGTATATCTAACTACTAATGTTTCTTGATATAGCGTTGGTTTATTTCAAGCTCCACATCGGTGAAGGAAATGAAAAAAGAAGAAAGAAAAAAGGTGACTTTCTTATTCCCCCCCCCCCCCCCTAAATTTTTTTTCTCTGTTATTTTGTTCATTCATTGACATTTTTAACATATGAGAAGAAAAAATACCAAGGACAAGTCATGGAAGACGATAACTATGGGTGAACATTGAAAAATGAAAAGTGAGGGTTGAGAAAGAGTGTGTCTAAGGTCTCACTTAACCTGGCTTTGGCTTCATCATATTTGTTTGTCCGACATCATTTTTTTTTTCAATTTTGTTTTGGAAACATGATTAGATTTTGTTGGAAGGAAAAGGAAATAGGAATCGTTTGTTGTTTACTTGATTATTTTAACTTTTTAAATCGGATCTGGTTTACTATTTTTTTACTAGATAAAATGTAGACAATGATGGAAGGATGTAATGAAGATGCCAATTGTTTCCCCAATAACAATATTAGATCTACTGAAAAAAGAATATAAAATAGTGACAGAAAAGAAAGATGATTTCTCTTCAAATGATAAGAAAATCATCTTAACCTCAATCGAGAAAGCAAGTCTGGCTGATTTTCTCCATAATCTCTCAACCTTCTTTTTTCAGTAACTGAAGTCGTGCATTTTCATTATCACTTTCTTTTCAAAATTTATGCTAAAAAATTTTATTTCTTTGGACTTTCTTTTGATTGTATTTATTATAATTGTTGTTGGCACTTAAAAGTAAATTATTATTACAAATTTTTGGTATTATCATTTACTTTATTTTGATAGATGCTGGCATGCTTGAGTTGGGGAATGGAGGGATAACTTTTTTGGCCCGATGAAACTTGTGGATGCCGCAGATGCTACTATAATTCCAGGAGAAAGAAAAGGGAAGAAGAAAAATAAGAAACATAAGTAGTAGGTGTTATTTCTGTGAATATTGCGGGATATATGGATCTCAAAATTATCTGATCATGTCGAATGTCCTCACTCATCATCATGTAATTGTTTATCTATATATGGCTTTACGCTTTTTTTATTCTTTCTTTTTCTTACAAAAAAATAAATACCCCCAAAATTTGTTAACAGTAAAGATTTTCTTTTTAATTTTTCAATTTTCATGATGAAATCAATACATGTGAAGAATGTGTTGCCGCTTCCAAGAAGCTTGCTAATTTGAAGCACAACTTGGAAAACCAGTCCTTTTCTTTTCTTTTCTTTTAGTAATGTTAATTTTAATAAAACTATGTTTGAGCCATTTAATTTAACTTTTCTTTTGTTCACAAAAAAGTTCCATTCTAGTACCGTATATTATAGGCATTATGTTTATGCCTTTTGAGTTTTACATTAAAAAATATTGGCCACATTGTTTGGGTAGATCGGTACTTGAGTGTCTTATTCAATAATCCTATGGCATAGATAGTCTATTGAACACTTAATGACTTTTTTTAGGGAGGACCTTGATCCAATTTTTTTATAACATATATTACCTGTGAAAAGTTACTCATATATCCTAATATACTTCTTGACAGTAATGGACACCATACATAGGAATCATTAGACTTATTTATCATGAATAATGCCTAGTAAACCTTACAATTATAGCCACAATGATCCAATCTTTTTAGAACATATTACCTATGAAAAATTAGTCGTATATCCTAATATAATGATGGACAATAATGGACTTCATACACGGGAATCATTGGACTTATTTACCATGAATATTACCTGGTAGACTTTGACAATATTATTTCATTCACTGTAGCAATTATTATCAAAATTGCTATTACTGTTTACACAAAAAAAATTAAACAATCTTGAAAATGGAGAGACTAAGAGACAAAAATGACCCTGCCTCTTACCGAGGTGAATTTGAAACAAAGAAAGCCTCCACTTGAAAGACTAAAAATTCAGAGTGTCATGTCCTTCTCATCATGACTTGGATCATTGAATCAGATTATTTATCTGAAGAATTAAATTCATTTTAGATGCGATTTAGGTTTCTAGATTTTTCTAGTTCTTGTCATGAGAAATAGAGAAGTATATGTCATGATTTATGACTGGCTTAATCCTCTTATAAGATATAAGAGATTGGGTTGCTATTATTCATCTTTGTACCTACAAAACTTACCAGGGGAAAATATACCTTTAAAACAAATTTCACATGTATATATGTGAAATTTTCTTTTAGTCCTTTTAGCTTTGCAATATTCCTTTATGATTTTGGAATGCTCCAAGTTATTACATGATCTTTCCACCATTTAGAGTGATATAACTGTTAAAGGATAAAAACAGGCAGCTATGCATGACGTCTCTACGTAATGCATAGTGTATTTGTAATGTCTACTTTTTTTTTCTTTCCCTAGAGGCACTGGGGCTTCACTGATGGATTTAACAAGAAAATAAAAATATTTCCAACAAGCAAATCCTCGTCAATATACCAAGATCAAAGTATTCCTTTAACTTCAATATCCCCCAATAAAAGGATGGCCCTCGACAAGGAATGATTTCTTGGCTTAACTAGAACAAGAAACGTTCACTATGGCCAAAAAATGCAAGCATAATGTTTGAGAAGATGCTTACACTTTAGAGATGAAGAATTCGAGCTTTGAAATCAATGGGTATATAAAAGGCACTTCAATCAATTATGACAAACCCGGACCTAATACGACTTTTTCGTACAAATGGAATAGTGTAAGACGGCGTATTAAGTGAACAATACGTCAGTCCGGATGTGTCTAATTAAGAAAAGAAGTTAAAATTAGGATAAGACGGAGTTGGAAGATAAAGTAATTAACCGTGTATGGAAATCATTAAATGCCAAAAAGACCTCCAATTAAGTCCCTAGAAATTTATTATGGGCCCCGTTGGCACAAGAAATCAAACGATTTATCCAACGGGTGAAAATGAAAGAAAGTTGAAAAAGGAGTAAAAGTTTGACCCGAGACCCTAGTAGACCCGGTGTTGAGCTCCTCTATAAATAGAGGAAAGCCGAAGCTTTTTCTTCATTTCTATTTTTCTTTTTCTTTCATTTTCTTTTCTTTTTCTCTCTGGAGCCAAACGGAGGCATTTTGGACAATTGGCAGATTCGAACAAACCGACAGACAGAACAAGGTGAGTTTCTAATATGTTATTCTAATCACCTTGATCTACGTTTTTCTAAGTTTGCATGCATTTCCATGCATTGGTTTAGGAGAGATCTAGGAACTTTGAGCTTGTGATTCTAGTTTTTCTTTCGGTAAACATGTTGTGGATGCATTAAGGTGTATGCATCTAAAATTGTAGCCAAATTGGTGGACGATTGCATCGGTTTTTGAGCTAAGAGAAAAATTGAAGAATTCTTAGGTTAGAAACCCAGAACAGATCCGGTGCCGGATCTATGCAAAATCGATGCCGTTTCTGCTTGTCAACGGACGGCCCTTTGGTCGAAGAAACCAACACCGGTTCACACTAGATCCGGCGCCAATCTTGCCCTATAAGGGTAAAATGGTCATTTCACATCCCGAAACCCTAATTGACCCCAAATCGATTCGAAACACTTTCGAGCCTTCCAAACCGCATCCAAACATCATCTTAGGTCATGCTAGAGCCTCGTAGATGCATTCATAAATTTAATTATGAATGCTAACATATATTTCCATGTATTAAGGCTCCGGTTGAATAGAATGCGGCGATACTCCGAAGGTTGAGCTACATGGAGCGCTTGGGAGTATACGAATCTCCCAAATACTGTGAGTGGCCTAGACTTCTTTGATTAGCCACTGGGAACAAAGGTTTTAAAAATGTTTTAAAACATAAATGTTTTCAAAAGTTTTGGGATACGGGAAATCCTCACACACACACATTTGCATGGTGATATACCCATACAGTGAGTGGGATGTTTTAAAAAGGAATATAAGAACTTATGTGTGTGTGATTATATGTTTTAAATATAAATGTTTTATGCGTGTATATATATATTTATGAAATATTATTATTATGATTTTTAAGGGGTGCGATACCCTTGTGAGATGAGTGGTTGAGAGGGATACTCCTCGGGCTCCAATATATGCGGGAGCATGGACGAGTTGGAGAAAGCATGCTAGATTCTCAGCCGTGGATTGCCTATTGAGGGGCACTGTGAGACGAGACCTTGTTAGGAGAGGCGTATATGAAAGCTTGCCAGGCGCCAATTCGCTGTGTTCCACCACAGCGAGGCAACACCGAGGGAAAGGGCTAGAGAGATAGAAAAGAGAAAATCTTTTGAATGAGAAAAGAGATAGCGCCCGGTGCAGTAAGGCATAAAATGACCTACAAGTCGCGCCTTCAGTATAAAAGAGATGCCACCCATTTGAGATTTATATATATTTATTTATTTAGAGAGTTTTGAAAGAAGGTTCTTCGTTGGAGAACCAGAAAAGAGTTTTGAAAGGAAAAATATTTATTTTATTTTGGATTCCCCTAATTTCCCTAATCCTAATGGAGATTCTTAGAACCTTTGTCACTCACCTGTATCCAATGTGGATAGATACAGATTTGCATACGGGGTCAGCGAATAGAATGGAGGCTCACTAGGAGACGTCGGTGGCTTAGGCTTAGTAGTTTTCGCTATGTAGGTATTCTTTTAAATTAATCCTCTGGTGTTGCTTATAAAATAAATATTTTATTAAATGATTTCTAATTAAAATTTTAGTTTTGTTTTGCAGCGATGATATCTATTTCAAGGTACTTCGAGGTAGCGCGGCGATTGCCATGTGGCCGGCCTGGGCGGGTAGGGGCGTGACAAGTTTAATGGTATCAGAGCAATTAAAAGATTCTGACTGTTTTTAAAAGCTAGAAAGTGTTTTCAAAGTATTTTTAAACGTTTTTAAACGTTTTCGAAGCCAGTGGATTAAAGAGGTTTAGAACTCTAGAGTTTGAGTAGGTAGCTACTTGAAAGCATCATAAATGATCCAATTTACTTTTAGAATACCTTCTTTAACAGCAAGCCACGAAATAGTGTTCTCGAGTGTGGTTTTAAGTGAGAAGACATCATGACCACCTTCTTTCTCGAGATTCGTGCAAGCAAGGCACGCTTTCCAAGAAATCCCCCAAAATTAATTCAACTTTTAATGCTCCTTCTACTCGATAGCTAAACTATGCAAGGGATGGTATTTCCCTTGAGATGACGAGATAGATGATATCTCGTCTAATCCTCCTTGATAGCCTAGTCAGAGGCTTATCAGTAATTGAAACTGGCTTGATGCTTACAACCTTCAATGTTCAATTTTTGAAGTTGTGAACATCAGGACTCGCTAGTAAAGTAGTGAGTTTGAAACATAAATTAGATTCGTTTGCCCATTCTTTACACTAGTGACGTGTGAGATTTGGGAGGAAGTGATGCGGCTAGAATGAGGCTAAGATGGGTCTAACGTGCGTGAATGCTAACCTCACTTCTCTCTCTCTCTACACCATTAGTGTGTATCCTAGGAGAGAGAGTTGGGTTAGAATGAAAGAAATCGAAGGAGTCGATCACGGAAGACATGGTTGACCAAAAACCTCAGGACATGAGATGAAACATCAGAGTAACCAGATGAAGGATCGAGGAGGACCTCACAAAGCATCAAGTGGGAGATGAAGTGAAGCGATTGCTAAAGAGCCCACAGGTTGGCAAGTCTGGTGGGATAAGCCCACATATTGCCTAGATGATGCTCCGGGGAGTGAGCATGAAGTGAGAGAAGTGGCAGCAAGGGCTAGCTAACTTCTTCTATTTTTACACCGTGATATGTGAGTGGTGAAAGAAAGGGGGTATTGCTGGACGAAAGAGAGTTCGTCTGGAGCCAATTGAGGAGAAGCATACAAGGAAATTGGAAGAGAAAGAGTGAGCCCAAGATCCCAGAAGGTGAGATATGGGAAGATCATTTCAGGATGAGAAAAGGATTGATAAGAGAAAACCCTAAAGGATTCAAGGATGGCAAAAAGGAAGAGTAAAGAAAAATGAACAAGAGATAAGCCATTCTTCAGAAACGATGAGGAGGAATAAGGCAAGGATGACAAATGGAGAATGAGATAAGAATAAAAAGAGATCACATCCAAGTGGTCAGCAAGTAGTACGTTCGTTACTACTTGCTCGACCATTGGATACCAATTTTTGCTGGAAATTTTCGCTCCTAAGGGGATTAAAGGTGATGAACCCCTTATTAATTGATGGATAATGAGAGACAATAGGAGGAGACCTCCAAAGGATGATATGAAATGACTTTGACAAAGTCAATAGGAAGTAAGCAAGCGGAAAGAATGAGATGCACGATAATGATGAGAATGCCTACATGCGTGTTAATGGAAGGCACGAAGAGAATTTTCTCCAAAGTTGTGAAGTCATCACCAGAAGGAACTAGTGAGAAAGAAGAAGGGGAAGAGAGAAGAAAAGCACGCCCTTAAACAAAGTATAAAGAAATGTTGTGATGTAGTGCGGAGGCTTTCTTAATGAAAAGAGAAAGCATAAAAACCCTAGGGAAAAGAAGATCCTAGGCTAATAAGAGTTGAATAAGGCCTAGAAGAAAGAGAGACTTAGTTCAGTTGATGAACTAAGTTTTGGTTAACTAGGAATAAAGCCTTAAAAGAAGAAAAGCATAACACATCACTAGAAAACTATAACTTTAATTACTGATAATGTCATAATGAACCATAGGTTAATAACTCCACATGGCTGACCAGGATTAGTAAAAGAATAAGACTAGGAAATCAGGAGTCGAGGCAAAACCTAGGTAGATAACCTTGGGTAGGTTAAAGAAAGAAAATAAAAGAGGATTAAAAGAAGCCTAGAAAGAGGACTAAGAAAGATCTAGTGAAGGAAAGTGCATAAAAGACTTAGAAACGGATGTTAGCTAAAGAAAGTTGAGCATAATGAACCCATAAACTGGAGTCAAGCCAAGGCACTACATCATAAAACGAATAAGTCAAAGAAGGAAGTGAATAAACAAGGATTATCAGAGGCCAGAACTGAGAGACAGAGAAGGGTCAAGGAGATAAATTGGTTAAATGAAAAAGGAAACCCCAAGTTATTTGATTTTGGAAGAAGAGAACAGAAGATTTGAGAATGTAAATTGGTGAAAAGAAAGGAAAGGAAAGCCCTGATGATTAAGGTTATGAAGAAGAGAGTATGAGATTGGATAGAAAGAGAAAATTGGAGAAAACATAAGAGAATGAGCACTCGTAGGAAACGAGTGAATGGAGATGATTGTATCTTAATGGATGATGGGTAAGAATGATATCAGTGAGGAATGAATGAAAGAGAAAAAGAGAGAAATAAAGAAGCAAGGATATGTAAGGATGACGATAATGAGGATAATGATGATCATAATAATGGTTATGATAATGATAATGGGGATTGAAGAATAAATCAAACCCAGAATGAGGAAAGTAAATCGACCTAAGTAAGAGTTGAAGAAAGAGTGAGGATAAAACAAGGATGAATAAGATGATGATTGAAACTGAAGAAGACAAAAAGGTAATAAAGCATGAACCAGAATAATGGTTGGAACCGAAAAAGACGAAAGGAGGAGAATAAAGGATTAAAGTGAGATAGAAGGAATTAAGAGTAAGGAGTCAAGGAACAAAAAGGATAAGTTAAATCTTTTAGAAGGAGGGGAGTAAGCTAACTTTGAGGATAACCTCCCCGAAGAATGGAAGTGAAGAAAGGATATGGGAGATGGAGCTAAAACAAGCTAAAATGGAATTAGCTTGGCGCGGACAAGATTATAAGGCATTAAAGGATAGAGAAAGGCGTTGTCCGCAATAAATAAACCATGGTATCGAAAGACAAAGAAGAGATATCAATGGATTAAGAGCCGAAAATGGCTAAGATAGAGGAAACCCACACCTGGAAAGCAAGAGATGAGGGAACTGAGACAGAAAAGATAACAAGAAGGAATCCCCGCACTCCTATGAATATGGGAAAAAGAAAGGAATTGATTAAGCTCATGAACTCCTATGAGCACACAGCCAATATGAGTAACAGAAAGAGAATTCTAACCCCATGAGAGACAAGGGTGTTAGAAGAAAAGAGGAGTAGGGATAAAGATGATGAAGAAAGTCAAAGAAGAAAGCAAAGGAATGGAAGAATGAAGTCAAGGTAAAGGAAACCTTGGGTAAGACGTGAGAGACCACGTAAATCGAGGTAAAAGGATATGAAAAGAGAAGGGATATGGAGATGACCTTAAGGAAAGGGTATGGAGATTTCAAGAGTTGCAAGTGATGCCTAAGGATGGCAATGGACCAGAGATGAGGTCAAGTTAAGTGAAAGGAGGAGAAACCTCAAGAGAGAAACACGAAGATGAAGAGCTACAAAGAATGCAGCATGAGTGTGAGAAGCATGAATTACAATGTTCCGCATTGACTAGAAGGCAAGAGAAATGTGGACCCCACTATGGACGTGGACGGATGGCAAGGAAGAAAAGGTTAGAGAAGGGGATAAGGAAACCCCCAGAAAGTACTGTTGATGAAAGGAGGAAAAAAGATCGACCATTAGCAAGGAAGCTAATGTGAAGGAATGAGGTTGGAAGGAAGAGAAACATGCGGCACCTCCTGAAGGGGACACTCCAAGGGAGTGAAAGATGAGAGAAAGCCTAAGAGGCTACAGAAATGGCATGGATGGGTATGAAGTCGAGGCTCAAATATGAGTGACTTGGAAGCCATGTGAGGCGTCCCCATGTGAGGAAGGATCAGAAATCAAGATCTTGAGGATCTCTGTGATGACCACTCTAGAGGACCGGCCCAGTATGTGATTGGGGAGAGTATGAAACCTCCCAGAGTTCTCTATCTTTGAAAGGATGAGAGACGAGATGTAATGGGCCGTGGGCCTTATATGTGACGTGATGGGCCAAGGGCCCTATTTGTGATAAAGATGGCGGTCGGAGAGTGGGTCAGATTGTGAGAGCCGAGAGGGCATGATCTCTGATTCCTCTAAAATGATATGGCCGAGTGTGGGCCAGTGTGTACAAAAGCTCGACTCATACGCCATGGAGAGAGAGAAGGGAACTAAGGGACGAAAAGAATAAGCAAGACCAAGGTAGGAGGGAAAGGCATTTTTACTCACCGCATCCTCACCGCGGAAGCGAGGGAGTTAAGCTAAGGTCTTTCCCAATAGCTTGGTTACAAAGATGAGTACAAGACCACAAATGACAAGGAACGCGTCTGAGGATGGCCTTGAAGTGAGAGGCAGTAGCAATGAAAAAGGAGAAGGAACTCCTAAGAAGAGTAAAATGCGTAAAACCTCAGAGGTAACAAAAAGGGTAGTCTCGTCAAGAGAGACTTGGAGGATGAGACAAGAACAAAGCAAGAAGATCGAGTAAACACGACTAAAGTGAAGAAAGCCTAACCCATAATTGGATAAAGGTAGGCTATATTAAGGAAAGATGAGGTTCAAACTCAAGAGTAGAAGGGCGATGAAGCCACTCTTGAGGAAGAGAATGATCAGAGTGCGCAGCGGAAGCATGGTGGACTTGAACAGCGAATAGTGATGCAAACACTATTCAAAAATGAAAGGAGGGCTTCGAATGGAAGCCAAACCTCCCCAAGCTACCTCGTTTAATTTCGAGGACGAAATTTTTAGAATGAGGGGAGAGTTGACACACATGGACCTAATACGACTTTTTAGTACAAATGGAATAGTGTAAGACGGCGTATTAAGTGAACAATACGTCAGTCCGGATGTGTCTAATTAAGAAGAGAAGTTAAAATTAGAATAAGACGGAGTTGGAAGATAAAGTAATTAACCGTGCATGGAAATCAGTAAATGCCAAAAAGACCTCCAATTAAGTCCCTAGAAATTTATTATGGGCCCCGTTGGCACAAGAAATCAAACGATTTAGCCAACGGGTGAAAATGAAAGAAGGTTGAAAAAGGGGAAAAAGTTTGACCTGAGGCCCGAGTAGACCCGATGTCGAGCTCCTCTATAAATAGAGGAAAGCCGAAGCTTTTTCCTCATTTCTCTTTTTCTTTTTCTTTCATTTTCTTTTCTTTTTCTCTCCGGAGCCAAACGGAGGCATTTTGGACAATTAGCAGATTCGGACAAACCGACTGGCAAAACAAGGTGAGTTTCTAATATGTTATTCTACTCACCTTGATCTACGTTTTTCTAAGTTTGCACACATTTCCATACATTGGTTTAGGAGAGATCTAAGCTCAAAATTAGTTTAGCTTTTTAGTTAAATTCTTAGTTTAAAATCGAGATCTAGGAACTTTGAGCTTGTGATTCTCGTTTTTCTTTTGGTAAACGTGTTGTGGATGCATTAAGGTGTATGTATATGAAATTGTAGCCAAATTGGTGGACGATTGCATCCGTTTTCGAGCTAAGAGAAAAATTAAAGAATTCTCGAGTTGGAAACCCAGAACAGATCCGGCGCCGGATCTATGCAGAACCTACGCCATTTCTGCTTGTCGGCGGACAGCCCTTTGGTCAAAGAGAACCGGCGTCGGTTCACTCCAGATCCGGTGCCAGTCTTGCCCTCTAGGGGCAAAATGGTCATTTCACATCCCGAAACCCTAATTGACCCCAAATCGATTCGAAACACTTTCGAGCCTTCCAAACCGCATCCAAACATCATCTTAGGTCATGCTAGAGCCTCGTAGATGCATTCATAAATTTAATTATGAATGCTAACATATATTTCCATGTATTAAGGCTCCGGTTGAATCGAATGCGGCGATGCTCTGAAGGTTGAGCTACATGGAGCGCTTGGGAGTATACGAATCTCTCAAATACTGTGAGTGGCCTAGACTTCTTTGATTAGCCACTGGGAACAAAGGTTTTAAAAATGTTTTAAAACATAAATGTTTTCAAAAGTTTTGGGATACGGGAAATCCACACACACACACATTTGCATGGTGATATACCCACACAGTGAGTGAAATGTTTTAAAGAGGAATATAAGAACTTATGTGTGTGTGATTATATGTTTTAAATATAAATGTTTTATGCGTATATATATATTTATGAAATATTATTATCATGATTTTTAAGGGGTGCAATACCCTTGCGAGATGAGTGGTTGAGAGGGATACTCCTCGGGCTCCAATATATGCAGAAGCATGGACGAGTTAGAGAAAGCATGAGTGGTTGAGAGAGATAGAAAAGAGAAAATATTTTGAATGAGAAAAGAGATAGCCCCTGGTGCAGTAAGGCATAAAACGAATGACAGGTCGCGCCTTCAGTATAAAAGAGATGCCACTTATTTGAGATTTATATATACTTATTTATTTAGAGAGTTTTGAAAGAGGGTTCTCGGTTGGAGAACCATAAAAGAGTTTTGAAAGGAAAAATATTTATTTTATTTTGGATTCCCCTAATGTCCCTAACCCTAATGGAGATTCTTAGAACCTTTGTCACTCACCTGTATCCAATGTGGATGGATGCAAATTCGCGTATGGGGTCAGCAAATAGAATGGAGGCTCACTAGGAGACGTCGGTGGCTTAGGTTTAGTAGTTTTCGCTGTGTAGGAATTCTTTTAAATTAATCCTCTGGTGTTGCTTATAAAATAAATATTTTGTTAAATGATTTCTAATTAAAATTTTTGTTTTGTTTTGCAGCGATGATATCTATTTCAAGCCTTGCGGTGCCTCGAATGTGTGGCTATAGACACGTACTTTGAGGTAGCGCGGCGGTTGCCATGTGGTCGGCCTGGGCGGGTCGGGGCATGACAAATTAAGTTTCATAACTTCTCATTCTATGAGTTTTTTTGCCCGCTTTGATCCATTAATACTCATTACTGGGAATATTTAATTTTAACTACCTCAAATTGTTTTTTAACAAATTTTTTACTCCATCTGTCTCTTTTTATTTGTCAATCTGTCTCTTTTTATTTGTCAATCTTGATTTTTCGAAATGTCCCAATTTATTTATCCATTACCAAAATATTGTAAAAAATACATTTGAATTCTCAAATTTACCTTGACTTTTTACTAGCACATCCTTTGACAATGTTTAAAAGGTCATAACATTAGGGATCAAAATGGAAGGCCATCTCTTTATTTATGTGAACACACACTTCTTTAAATAGCCTTTGGAAGTTGTTAGGTAACCAACATTTCAACGCGCAGTGACTTGAAATGATGGTTTGGTCAATCAATTGAAATGGTTGCTTTCTATATCCATTGCACTGAAAATAAGCCAAATCGGCATTTAATTTTCTTTTATGTGTACTTCATTTCTTTATAAATAAAAATACATTTAAAGCGTGCGAATGCTTGAAGGAGGGCGCTTCAGAGACTTTTCTTTGTGCTCATGAAGCCATGTCAGCAAGTCTTTTTATCTATATGAGCACACACTTATCTTTATAGCCTTTGGAAGTTACCAGGCAAATAAATCAAAGCAACATATGAACCAACACTTCAATGCATAGTGACTTGAAATGATGGTTTGACTACTCACTTGAAATTAGGGATGGCAATGGGGCGGGGCGGGGGCGGGGACTGCCTCATCCGCCTCCGCCCCGCCAGAAAAATTTGTTCCCCGTGCCCCGCCCCACCCCGCTAAAAATTTTAAAGTTTTAATACCATCACCACCTCTACGGTTTTTCTAAATTCCCGCCCTGCCCCATAATTTTATAATATATATATTTATTTCATTAATTTTTTATAATTTTTCAAAATATTTATATAATAATATAGTAATAATGATCTTAATCATTAATTAAGTTTTAATTTTTCAAATTTAATATAAATAATTTTATTTAATTATTTAAATATAACAAAAATACACATATTTAATTTAAAAATTATTAATAATATTATATGCGGGGCGGGGCGGGGCGGAGGTGGCCATATACCACATTCTCCCTGCCCCGCCTATCAAACAAAAAAAATTTGCCCCGCCCCACCCCATCCCCGTTTTTCAAAAAAAAAAAACCACCCCACTCGGGGCGGATCTGCTCGGAAACCACGGGTCGGCTCGGGTTTTGCCATCCCTACTTGAAATGGTTGCTTTCTATATTCATTGCACTGAAAATAAGTCAAACCGGTATTTAATTTTCTTTTATGTGTACTTCATTTCCTTACAAAAATTCAATATTCAATACATATACCAAAAGCACATCAGAGTGCTAAAACCTCATAGCGCCACATCAGATTGATTTTTTTCGGTATATTACCACGTTGCATGTTGATATGCCTTGGTATTTATCTCTCTGTATTTTTTTGGGTCTATGTTCTTTATGGAAATCTTGGAAAGTTTTACTTAAGTCTTTTCAAGTTGCAAGGCAAAGAAGTCAATGAATGAGGAACCAATTGGACAAGAAGTCAAATGAGTATTTAATGCCAAAGTTTCAATACAACAAAAGCACGTTGGACTGCTAAAAACTAATAGCGCCATGTCACATTGATTATTTCCAGTATATTACCATGTTGCGTGTTGATATGTCTTGGTATTTATCTCTCTATTTTTTTTTTTTTGCTCTGTGTTCTTTATGCAAATCTTGGAAAGTTTTACTTAAGCCTTTTCAAATTGCAAGGCAAAGAGAGTCAATGAATGTGGAACAAATTGGACAATAAGTCAAATGAGTATTTAATGCTAAAGTTTTACTAAAGCGTTCCCAAGTACGGGTGTAAGTGATACACCACTACTCGCAAGATACTCGGGCTCGACTCGAGAAAAACTCAAACTCGACTCGATCATAGTCGAGCCGAGCTCGAGTTCGAGCTACTCGAGTAGTCGAGTGAGTCGAGTTCGAGTATTTTACTACTTGACTCGAGTGCTCGCGAGCCTAATCGAGTAGTAATATATTATATTATAAAAGTACTATTTTATCCCTTAAAATTTAAATCTTAATATATTTTCTTTCTTCACAAATAAAGGTTAGATATGTATTTTCAAAGCTTCACAAATAAAGGTTAGATATGTATTGTAAAAGCTTTTATATTTCTAAACCTAAAATTTTTCCACATCTCTTTCTTCGCCAACAGCCAAGAATCACGACTCTCTTGGTCTCTTTGGCAGCCATTCACCCTTCTCCAAAACCTAACTTCGAATTGAACCCTCCGGCCTCCTCCAAAGCTAAAGCACTTCAAACCCAAGCCTTACTCTGCTCCCATAAGCAAATCCGTCTACCTTGGGCGTCTATTGCTTGTTTAGTTACCTTCCTTTTTGGCCTATACCAAGGTGTGTTCTTCGCACAGCAGACCTTTACCAAGCCTTACTCCTGCGATATTGCTCTCTCATTCTTACTTCTGCTACTGACTAACGTCTTTATTTTCCTTTCCCTAGCAAAGCTATCTGTAGGACCAACGCTATTTGTTTGCTACTGCCAACACAACTTCTGTAGCACAGCCACATGGTTTATTTCTTTGAAGGTAAATTCTTTATCTTATAGCTGCTTTACTATTTTGATTTTCACTTTTATTTTTGATATGAATTAAAGGCTTGTTTTCTTTTTGTAGTCTTGTTTGGTCCAATGAGGTTTTGAACTTGGATGCGATGACCAATGGCATTTTGACAGCCAAGGTAACTTTGAATCCTTTTACAGCGGCCTTTGAGTTTTGCCTGTTGTGATAGATGTTAATTTGTGAGGTGATCATTTCTGCTTTTGATCTTTCTGGCCATGATCTTGTTTGTGATTATCGAATGCACATCTGTGATTGACTGTGGTACTTTCATTTTGATCTAATCCTACTGACTGTGCCAATGCCTTTGTTGATTTACTTTGTGATGAAATTAGTAGCCAATGCCAAAATCCTGTTATCCATCATGATAAGTATTTCTTTTTCTAATAAAAAAAATTGATAAAGATAAGAATGACACCTTTATATTTGTTTTCTTGTACATAAATTTCTAAACCCTTCTCAATCTGCTCTTTTTTCTTTTTCTTCTTTCTGCCATGGGAGAAAATTATTCCATGTTCATTGCCGTAAGGGACTTTGTGTCAACCTCTAAATTCTATAACAAAAAGCAAAAACCTCATGTATCTTTATCGTAATCTCCTGCTTGTGGGAACTTGAAACTGACCTGTCAATTGCAAGTGGCGTATTATTCTTCCCATAACCAAACATCATCATACTTTATTTTTAAAAATTATTATTAGTATTGACAAAAACATTAATAACATTATTAATTTATACATTTCTTCAAATTTTAATTATTATTTGTGGATAGGGCCCTGTTGGTTTGTTCCTGAGCCAACCAAAGTCATTTTCAAACAAACAGATTGCTTAGAAAGTTCACCAAAACTTGAGTTCAAGGCAAGGTGGCAACTGAAACAGCTACCATTTCTTGGATACACATTATAAATCTTAAATTCATAATGATAATGAAGAATATGGCAGCACTGTCTCCATGTTTAGCAGATGTGCAATATCATGTAAAGATAGAATAATAAGAACAAATTAATGCAACAAGTCAATCATAATGTAGAGAAGAATTTTGAATAATTTGTGGATTGCAATAGTCGTAATGGATTTTACTACTTTCTGTGATAATCTTGGCGACCATTCGACAAATGGGACAAATATTAATAATATTTGTCAGTAGTGAAATTCGATGACAAAGTCAAAGTTGGAAGTTCTATTGTCTTACAGAGTTAGTGTTAGGAGTTAGGACAAACCGAGTTAGGTAGTTCATGGAGATAAGGGAAGGGAAGTTTTCAACCTTCTTGGAAAGTTCATACAGAAAGTTCTAAATAACTACTAATAAAGACAGTAAAAAATTCAAAAGTGACCTTTGGTTTTTATCAAAAGATTGGAGTCGAAATCTTCATGGAGTGAAGAAAAAGAACAAAGTGAGCTCATAGTTTTTGTTTAAATCTGAATATGTTTTGGTTTTTATTTTAATATGATTTTATTTTTATATTTTAATCTAATTCTGTTTTTTATATGGTTTACAATTTGGTTTTTTTTTTTTAATTTGATTTTTTTATTATTTTATTTTTACACATTAGAAGGAGAAGAAACCAGTGGAGATTAAACTTAAAAGTACCTTGAAGTCATAGTTTCAGCCTTCCAGGTGAATTAGATCTCTTCTTAGAGTTTAATTTTCTTTACAATTTCTTGCCTTCTGTTTTATGGAGTTCTTCTTTTGGTGTTCATATGATGGCGCTTAAATTTAATTTAAGTATGTAACTTGGAGGATCCAATATAGTTGGAAGGGGGTTTGGGTTCTCTTTAAATTCCTAAGAAGATGTGTTCCTGGTTCCTGGATTAAACTATAATTAAGTTATAGCCGGTTCTAGATGTTCATATCTCTTCCTTTTCTCTCCCACAATGATTAGCAAAACAGATAGAATGGGAAATCAAATAAGCAGCCAATTCCCCCTAAGTCCTTAGCAACTCATGAATAGCATTCAGATCATTCCAATTCATTAGCTAGCTACCTAGATAGGAATCTCATGGTACAAAGAGAATATTGATAGCATTTTCTTTTCTAAGTGATGAAAGAATGAACCACCAATGGGCAGGCCATTTATAAATTTTCTGTGCCATGTAGTAGACAGATAAAATTAGGGAAAAGTAGAATCTCAGTCTTGAAGAAAAAAGGCAAATTTCAAGAGTAATATGAAAATATTTAATATGATGGGTGCATGTGCACCCAAATTTTGGTGATACAAATTAAAGTAAATTTAGAGTACCATACTTTGGTACAAAAGTAACTTCGGAATTTAAAACAAAATAGCATGCTTTTAGTATTATTGAATTTGGTGGAGTTAGCCTGAAGCTATGATTAGTACTGACAAATGACAATGAATGATCTCTCTCTACCACTACCAATTTAAAAGTAAGTAGTAGTAGGAGTAATTTATCATCACTGTCCACATCCACTCATATATCTTCTCTCTCTTATTGGCCAGTGGCCCCTTTGCCATCACATTAATGCCACAAAGCAAGCTGTAAAAACGACCCACCAGAATATGTACATATTATGTCAGCTCTCTGTCTCTGTCCTTTTTTAGTTTTGTAGAGGCAAACAGTTGTTTCTATGATGGTACTAATGTATTTGTACATCCATGGCCATCTATGATCTGGACAATTTCTTTAAAAGGAATTACTTTGACTAAATGTATGTACTTCAAATTTCTTTCAGTATCTCAATACCTTTAATTCCTCTCCTTTCTCAAGCTCAAGCCTAAATTATAAAGTATCTTTGTTTTTTGCATTTGTATCTAAGAAGGGTTCTTTGCCATTGTATACAGGATTCCCCGGTCTTCAACTATATCAATAGCCTTTCTCCCATCAAGTCAGTCAAATCCATCCACCTTTCAGACATTCAACCCGCTCAGCTTTGCATCATTTCCCATCAACTAGTTTCGAAATTGGGATTTAATTATTTGTGTATTGCTACTTGGTTTGTGTGGTAGATTAGTGTATCATTGTTATGTTTCACAAAGTTTGTGAATTTGTATTATTTTTTATATTCAAAAAAGATTGTGGTCTTATATTGATGAAAATAATAATCAAGTCATAAACAAAAACTTTGGTTTGAGCTCTATCGAGCCCGAGCTCGAGTATCAAATATTAGGTCAATTTTGATTTTTTAAGCTTTTATCGAGCTTAATCGAGCGAGCTCGAGTAGCTCGATTTAGGTTTCGAGTCGAGCTCGAGCTACAAAAATAGAACTCGATCGAGTTCGAGCTCGAGCTCGAGCATCGGATATTTTGTCGAGCTCGAGCTCGAGTACCTTACTACTCGGCTCGAGCTCGACCGATTACACCCCTATTCCCAAGTTGTAAGACAAAAAAGTCAAAGCAATTATTCAATTCATAATACAAAAAGCACTTCGGAGTGCTAAAAACTCATAGCGCCATATAAGATTGATTCTTTCTAGTATATTGCCACGTTGCGTGTTGATATCTATTGGTATTTCTCTCTTTGTTTTTTTTTTTTTGGCTTTGTGTTCTTTCAGGCCAATTTCTTCCCACTTCTTTTTTTATTAAAAGTAATAAATGTTAGATATGCAAATCTTGGAAACTTTTAATTTTAGATTAGAATTGAATGAATTGTATACATGTATTAATAGTCACACATTTAATGCAAATTGATGAATCATGAATTGCATTAAATGAGCCAAAGATTTGCTGAAAAAAAAATCTACCAACAAGGTACAAGTCTTAAAGGCTTGCCCAAAATTCATTCAAACTCGTCATTTTCTTTATTCGTCCTTTTTGCTCTTTCTATCTACTATTAAAATCTAAATTAGAAACTGTTGTCGTCGTCTACCATCATTGGCCACTGTTGTCAATTTCAGTTAAAATAAAAAAGATGCAAATCATCACTTCTTGCCTCCTTAATCCCGAATGTGGCATAAATTTCAGAAGTAACTATGGTAAAGGATAAATTTTAAATTTTAAATATATATTATAGTAGGGCTATAGTGGTAACAATTCTTTCACGTTAGTGGAGTCAAATGATGGAATGAAATTTAATGAGTCATATAGCACCACACATTGCAAACTTGATCTTTTTTGCACGAAAAACTTAACAAGTGTTTTTTTTTTAAATATTTTGGTAGAAATACAACCAAGTTACTAAGTTGGTAAAAAAGGAAGAGATTTGAAAGATGGGTTTCTTGTGGGATGAAAGGTGCAATCAGTTTTACCTATAAAAGCATGATAGGATAGGTTAGGGATCATTTCGACTTTGGAAGAAATGTTAGTGGAAAAAGAAAAAATGTTAATGAGGATTGCATAGTCTTTTGTATGCTTTTGAAGTTCATGTGGTGCCATATCAATTTATATTTATATACTACATATAAAAGCGCTAAGAATGACAAGCCCTGAGCTATGCCACATCATCAACATATCACCTACTGAATTACGTTCATAAGTCTTTTGTCTTTTTCTTTTTGGATTATTTTATTTTTCATTTTTATTTGTAGCATTAAATACTAGCTAGACTTACCCTCCTATAGAAATAATGTTGAATTTTAAAGTCAACAACCTAAAATAAACAAGTTCACACAAAAAAGACAATTGTTAACATAGATGACCCGATTACCTATTCCCTGTCAATTGTCAAATATAGTACGTAGCAAAATAAATGACTAAGGCTTTCTGTCTTGCCTTTATGTCTAGCTTAATGGGTAATTGGACAAAACATATTAATAGGTTTGAACTTTTGGAAGAAGGTACGGTAACAGACTTTACTGTGATCAATTAAATATAGAAAAGTTTAAGAAGTTATAGAAAATGATAATAATAAGAACATCTATGGGATAATTGAGGAACGAGGAAAAGTTTTTAGTATAGCAATTGTTATCTTTATGTGAGTGACCTATATATAGAAAGTAAATGCATGAATTTACACCATAGTTATTACTGTTTGAAAAACTATTTTAAAAAATGCTATCGATGGCCATAGCCAGTATTCAAATACGATGTATTTTTGGTTGATAAGAATAATGTAATGCAATATCCGATTTGGTTTCCTTATGCTGAAGATGGATACAGTGTTGATATCCCTTATGATTTGAGAAGAAGAAATTGCTTGGAAGGAACAAAGCAGAAAAAATCAACAAGTTGACAATCAATGCAACCGACAATAGTCAACGTCGCATTTAATGAAGATTAGAAATAATCAAGGAATATGCCATGGTATTTCTCTCTATAATTGTAACATTAAATAAAAGGAAGAAGAATATATTTACTTGAAAATGATGTGGCAAATAAAGTCAATAATGTCACAATAAACGCAAGCACCAATGGTAAACATAGTATTAAATGAAGATTAAAGATAATGAGTGAATACTGCAAACATCTTAACTGTCACCTCATTGTAACATTAAATAAAATGCAGAAGAAGAAATTACTTGGAAGCAACTGGGCAAACAAAGTCAACAAGTGGACAATCAATGCAATTAAAATTGACTGGACTTTGTGTTAATTGAATAAGGGTTTCACATTCATAACGCCACGTTAGATTCTTTCTAGCATATTGCCACATTGCGTGTTGATATTGTCAAACCCCAACCCGGAGGGTCGACCACGTGGCAACCGCAGTGTTACCTCAAAGTATGTACCGACCGATCACGCACCTGAAGCACCGTAAGGCATAGAAATGGATATCATCACTGCAAAACAATACTGAAATTTTATTAGAAATCATATAACAAAATAATTAACTTTAAAAGATATACAAGTGGGCTAATTTAAAAGAATACCTATGCAGCAGAACTACTACTCCTAAGCCACCGACGCCTCCTAGTGAGCCTCTGGTCTATCAGCTATCCTCTTACGTGGATCTGCATCCATCCAGATTGGATACAGGTGAGTGACAAAGGTTCAATGAATCTCCATCAGGGGTTAGGGATAACAGGGAAATCCAAAACATAATAATAAAATAAATATTTTTCTTTTCAAAATCCCTCTTCAAATTCTCCAAATGAGAATTTGCTTTAAAACCATTTAAATAAATAAATATATAAATAAATGGGTTGGCCTCTAACATACTGAAGGCTCAACCCGTCGGTCATATGCCTCACTGCACCGAGGGCTATCTCTTTTCTTTTCAAAACATTTTCACATTTTCTCTTTCTCTAGCCCATTCCCTCGATGGTGTCAATCGATGTGGGTAAAACACAGCTACATTGAGCCCTAGCAAGCTTCCCTATGCTTCTGTCCCAGGGTCTTGCACTCACCGTGCCCCTCAAAAAAGGCAGTCCACGGCTACTTGATCGGTGACATGCCTCTCACTCGGCCCATACGCTCCCTCTAGTCAGAGCACTGAGGACCTCTCAATTGCTCATCTCGCTCCTATCCTCATCAAATATCATATTTATATATATATATGCATATGTATAAAACATATATATTTAAAACATGTAGACATAAATATGAACACACACAAAATCTATATACTTTCTTTGAAAACGTCCCACTCTCTATGCGAGTATATCATCAAACAAGTGTGTGTGTGTGTGTGTGGATTCCCTGTATCCTAAAACCTTTGAAACCATTTATATTTTTACAACCTATTTAAAACCTTTGGCCCCAATGGCTAAGTAAAAAAAATCTAAGTCACTCACAGCGTTGGGAGGTTCATTCTCACGCCCCAACCCGCGGGCCCGGCCACGTGACAATTGTCGTACCACCTCGAGATACGTGCCTCGTCAGGCGGGCAATCCAAGATGGCACAAGGCATAAAATAAAGGGTATACGAGCAATATATGAAAACATATGAGAAATAACTTACAAAATATTACTTAAAATATTTATGAGTGTAAGTGGCATGTTTTACGGTGCAAACATGCAACGGAAAAAGATAATATATATAATAATATGCAATACTATTCCGAGCCAAGATTCACAAGGAAGGAGGGTGACACCTACAAAATCATATCCACAGTGGTGTACTGGGATCACTGACCACCTGGACACCTGTCGTCTGTAGCCTGATGACCTGACAGTAAAAGTGAATGGTGTGAGTACAAATATATATGTACCCAGTGAGGGACTCGGTTATAATGACCGATCACCTCAGGCTGGGGATATGAAATAATCCAAAATTCATTTAATAAATCATTTAGTAAAATCATATGAAATCCCATGTTAAAACAAATATCAATTATATCAAATATATATTATTCACAATTGGGCTGGCTTCTGAAAATCGTCCCAAAGGTACACCCGTGCACTTAGGTACCCCGCTGGACCGTCAAGGGCTATCTCATAATTCAAATCCTTTATATTTACTCATTGGCCCGTTCCCTTGACGTTAGCCTTACTGTGGTGGCACACAGCAACTGAAGCCCTGGCGAGCTTCCCTACGCACCTCTCCCAGGGTCTCGTCTCACAGTGCCCCTCAATAGCCGATCCACGGATGAGAATCATGCATGCTTCTCCAACTCGATCCACGCTCCCACGTATATTGGAGCCCGAGGAGCCCACTCATCCACTCATCTCTCAGGGGCATCGTACCCCTAATAATCATATTAATAACAATTTATAAAGTCTGTTGAAATTTCCACCCTTTAAATCCTTTATAAACTTTGTGTGTGAGGGTGGACATTTCATACCCCAAAACGTTATAAACAATTTAATAAAGCAATTCATAAAGCAATTAGAAAACGGGTGACCCTCAATGGTCAGCCACTATAATCTAAGCCACACACAAGTAAGTAGAGATGGCAAAATGGGCGGGCAGCACGAAGCCCAGCACGGCCCAACCCAATATGGGTCGTGCTAGCACGACCCATATTATTTTTTTGGTGGACTGTGTCAGCACGGCCCATTAGTCATGGACGGGTTGGGCAGTCATTTGGTGGCACATAGACTGGCACGGCACAACCCACTAAAATAGCCCAGCACGGCACAACCCACGTGCCAGCACGGCACGACCCGTATACCTATCTGGGCCAGCCCATTTTTAATGTAAATTTAGAATTATATTAATAATATAATAATTATATAATTATTCATTTTTTATTTTAAAATGAAAAAAATTAATATTATAGTGGTAAAATTAAATAAAATAGTAGTAATAATTATAAAATTTAATTTTAATTTTTATCAAATTATATTTTAAAATTATTATTTTTAATGAAGAAATTAGTTTTAAATAATAAAATCATCAAAATGAGATAATATCATAATAATAATAAAGATGAAAATGAATAAATTTGATTTTCTTTTTTTTTTTTCATTTTTTAGGTGATAGATTTTCCTTAGTTTATAATATCAATTAGTATTTGTAAATTTTATTATTTATAGTGAATAATGTTCCCCTTTCTCGTGGACATAGGCATTGTAAGCCAAACCAAGTAAATTTGTGTGAAATTTTTCATTCTTAAAATCTAATTTAATAATCAGTATTAAAAAAATAAAATCTAGAAAAAATAAAAATAAAAAATAGAAAACATTAACAAAATTAACATTTAATAAAAATTATTGGCCCATGTGCCAGCCCAGTTTAGCCCATGTGCTGGCACGGCACGATTCATATGGACTGTAGGCTGGGCTGGGCTTAACCTTCAAAAGATATGAACTAGCACGGCACGACCCATATTTTTTTTGGACCAGCACGGCACGGCCCATATTTGTGCGGGTAGCACGACTTTATGGGCCGTGCCAGCCCAGCCCGCCCACATTGCCATCTCTACAAGTAAGGGAGGTTTGTATACTCCCAAATAAATTCCCATGAACGCCTAAACTTGCACGCTAGTGCCCGACCTCGTACAATCACATACCTAAATAGTCAAATTGAAATATAATTTGATTAATAAAGGCAATTGGCTAACAATTAAACATCTAAACAAGATCTAATTAGAGTTTCTAAGGTCTCAGAATAAAATTGGACAAGTCCGGAGATCAATTGAAGTCAATTGGAGTTAATTAAGGTCAAATGGGGTCTAGGGATACAAAATGACCATTTTGCCCCTAGACCCGAATTGGGGATTTTTCTAGCCGAGAATATCCGGCCTTGGATCACTGCTGATCCGGCCCCGGATCTTCACTGCACCATGGCCAAATTTCGGCCTCCTTCCTACTTTAGCTCGGTTTGAACTCAAATCAACTCCAATCAAAGTGAAATTCGAAACACATACTCTTCAGCACTTAAAATAAGATCCTATAGCTTCAAGAATTGATTAAAACAACTAAGTATGCTCAAATTTTGAATCAAAACACTAAGGGTTAATGTGTTCCTGAGCAAAGCAGAATTTCTAACTTCAATCCATGATTTCTCTTAGCTCAGACCATGAAATCATGCGTATAAACTATCAAATTAAAGCTTGATGAGTCTAGAACAACATACCAAAATCTCAGTCAATTCCCATAGTTGAATTGAAAGATATGAGCTGATGAACAAACTGTCGCCGAAATGACAATCTTTGGAGATTTGAGAAATTCTTGGAAAATTTGATGTTTTGATCTTTTAGAGAGCAAGAGGAGCTGGTGATGATGATTAATTGAGTGTTTGAAGAGAGATTGAAGGGTTGATTTTGAAGGAAATTGAAGAAAGAGCTCGGAGAAAATGAAGAACAAAAGAAGGGAGGAAAATAGGGGTCTCGGGTGAGCCGATACCCCTTTATACAGGTTGGATCCTGCGCCGGATCTGATCAGGTCCGGTTCCAGAGTCAACAAAATTTAAGCTGACTTCGGTCAACTTAGTTCAAACTTCATGGAAAATGTGCCCAAGTAGGCCCCACAATTCTGGACTTCAATTTTAGGGTTTTTAAACTCGTAATTGAGCTAAAGGAAGTTCAAAACATCTACGGGAGGTCCAATTTCATCTTTTGACCACACAACTACACATAAATATAACACTTGACACGTGCAGACTAGGTTCGGGCGTGTCATTCATATACTCCCAAAAGATCCACGTAGATAACTCTCCAGAGCATCACCGCACTCGATCATCCGTAACCCTAATACACGAAAATTTGTGTTAGCATCCATATTCAAACTATAAATGCACCTATGAGGCTCTAGCATGACCTAAGATGGTGTTTGGATGTGTTTTGGGGCTTAGAAAAGTGTCGGGAAGGTTCGGGGTCAAAATTGGGCACTAGGGCAAAAATTATGATTTTGCCCATAGACAAAAAGCTCGAGATTCAAGCCTTCTCCTCGATTTTTATGCCCCCTCGACCGTCGATCAACCTACATACTTAACCCGGTGATCCTTGCGACATTTACAATGGATCCACTGAAAGAAAAGTGAGAATCATCGGCTCAAAGTTTCTAGATCTCAAACCTAAGCTAAATTTGAGCTAAAAACTAAACCTAAATTTGAGCTTAGATCTCTCCTAGACCAATGCATGGAAATACGTGAAAACGTCAAAAAACATAGATTAAGGTGAGTAGAACAACATATTGGAAACTCACCTTGATCCTGCGGTCGGTTTGTCTGAATCGGCCAAAAGTCTAAAATTGCTCCGAGAAAGCAAATGAGTTGAGAGGAAGTGAGGGAGAAGAGAAATGAGAGGGAAAGAGCTTAACTCCCCCTATTTATAGGTAAGCCTGACACCGGGCCTACTCAGATCCCGGGACAGACTTTATTCCCTCTTTTCTACCTCTCATAATCTCGATCCTTGGGCTTATCCACTGACCAATTCAACAATGGATATCCAATCCATTGGCCATGGACTTAAAGAAGTCCAATTTGTGCTTCCATGCACAGTTACTTATCTCATCTTCCAACTCCGTCTTATCTTAAGCTTAACTTTTCTTCTTAATCAGACACATCCGAACCGAAGTATTATTGACTTAATACGCCGTCTTACACTATTCTGTTTGTATGGAAAAGTTGGATTAGGTCCAGGTGTGTCAATATGGCTTGGTATTTTTCTCGTTGTTTTTTTCGACTCTGTGTTCTTTTGGGCCAGTTTCATCCCACTTTTTTTTTATTTCATGTTGTAGCCATAATTGCTAGTTGAGCCACGTGTCGCTTGGTGATTTGCTTATCCATTTTCATTTGCTCCCCAATTTCTTTTTTTAAGATATCAAGGCCAAAATTTCAATGGTGGGGTCGTTGTAAATGGAAAGGATAAATCTCAGAGAAGAAAAGTTTTAAATGTTTCTTTCTTCTTCTCTTTCATTTTTCATGGCTGTTATAGTCTAACATTTTCTCCTTTCTTTCCATTGTTTTTTTTTTCCCTTCCATTCTTCCATTAAAGATCTGTCAAGGAATTTTCCTTTTAAAAAGAAATAGTGAATGAAAAGGAAACCAAGGAGGGAGAGAGGTAAGAGAGAAGGAAAAATGAAAGTGGAGGAGTGGGGCTGCTCGGGTCCAGTCATTTTAGGCCATTTTGAACAATAGATTGTCGATTGTATGAGACTGAAGTACCCTGCTTAAATAAGCAATGCATCAGGTAAAATTTTAAATATGTCTCTCTTTTTTTCCCCTTATTTTATTTGTGGGTGTTCTTGATATTTTTAGGTTTGGATACTGCAAATATCGTAGGTGGGAAAAAGACGAGGTCTGAAAGAAAAATAATGTTTTTCCTGCAGTGTTTCTCCGCTTGGTCCTGTTATTTTGCTTTGCTTTCTTTTTCATGAGACTTTGAGTATTTTAATTATTCTATTTTTCTTTATCTAGCTTTCTTTGTGATATTCACAGGTATTCTAGGTACTCTTCTTTTTTTCCTTTTCTTTTACAAGTCTTTTAGCTATGTTTAGTTACCACTTTAATAAGGTGATTAACAATTTGACTAATATGTTAACTTACTTCAGAATGAAGCAGATGCAACAGAGAGTTTCTGGGAAAAAAGGTTTACTCTTTAGTTTTAATGTACCCCTTTTCTTTAATTGTGATCTTGATTATTTTTCCTTTTGCCATTGTATTAACTTTACATTATTTTAGATTATATTTGTTTGTTATAATCTTTTAATGGCGCTTTACCATCCTGAACACCAGCACTAGACTAAAGGATCATGGGCAACATCTAGGATTTTTTTTCTTAAAAAAAAATATTTTTTTTATTTAGGTGTTATTTTACTTTCATGATTTTTTTTTAACTTTAACATATATTATTGAATTGTGAGTGAGTTTAGTTTTAAATTCACATGTTAGTTGAGTTGAGTTTATTTGTTGTCAATTTGGAATTAATTAAGCTTTGTTATCTATGAATAAGTTTGTCTCTCGAAAAAGTTAGGTTTAGTTATTAAGGTTTATATGGAATAACTATATATTTATGGTTCATGGAATAATATATTTATGATGAATATTATTCTCACATCACTACATCTCTATGTTGATATTGATGGAGTTCGCAAGAGAAACATGAATGCACCTCAAGGTGATCACCAAATTTAGTTCATTTTTGTTAATGTTGCCAATAGAATTGCTGCAAAGTAGTCTATCATATAGCATTTTAAAGCGCTTTAGAGGCTTTTCTTTATTTTTCTTGAGCCATGTCATCGAGACCATTTTTCTTATGTGAACAAAATTTTCTTTGATGTGTACTTCATTTCTTCGTTTTTTTACTTTAGCTACGGAAAAATGAGAAGCAATTGGGTAGAACATGAAAAGTCAACAAAGTCAAAAAATTAATACAAATATCAAAAAGAGCTGTGTTAACATAAGGATAACCCTTTTGATGACGTGACTCAATGCAACAAAAAAAATTAAAGGTGTTTACATAGAAAAAATTTATTTGACCTACTAAGGCTACTATCCATATTGTTGACTTTTAAATTCTGCTTTACTTCTATAGTCAAGTAAATCTTTTCATATCCTAAAGTTGATTGATAAATCTTGTAAGTATTAAATGATACTTTGACTTATTCAGGTTGCAAAGCCTATAATAGAATTTTTCAATGAATTTTCATTTGACTTACATTACAAAGGATATAAATAGCCTTGCGCTCTCTCGGCCAAAGTCACACCGAGATCCCAATTGGCAAAACTTTATATTAGCAGTAAGGTCTCCCTGCATGTCTACATCCAACATTATCTTTTGTTTGTGCGATGTATATATTAATCTTGTGGATATTTATCTTTTTCATACTAACGAATTTTATTATCGAATTACTTATTATTGTCTTTATTTCTTGCTCCACTTGGTATGCTCATTATTAATAATTGCATAAACCATATTTATCACTCGGATTTCATAACTGTGGCTGCTTCTACCGCTATGAAATCTACTTACATAAAGTTTAACAGGGAAAGGGGCCAAACAGAAGTTAGACAATTAGGGAAAAAAAATGTTGGGATAGATAATTTAACAATTAGACAATTGAACAAAGAAATCAAAACTTTCTTGTATTTGACCAAATAAAGGAAAAAAAGAAAATATTTCATATGTTGTACGTAAATAAAAAGTAGGTGACGGTATTAATAGAATCCAAAAGGTTAAACAAGTGAGTTATGTAAATTTTAATTGAAGTAATATATATATATATATATATAGTGAGGTGTAGAACTAAGAAGAGTAAATAAACATAAAGATTGAATTTGGATTATAGTAATTATTAAACCAAATTACAAATATGAAAAGTGAAAATTCAAGTCCAAAATCGTAGGTTAAATCATAATAAATTCTAATAAAATTACGATGACTAAATAGAAATTGGGTTTGAATAATAATTATTAAGCCAAATTATAAATGAGAGAAGTAAAAGCTCATAGGTCTAAGAGATCTATAAAAACTCAAATCTCTAATGTCTAAATGATATAGGTTTTGAAATAGTTAAAACTAAAAATCTAAAAGGGGCCATGTAATAAATTTGTCCAAACATTTTACTAAAATCAGAATTTTTAGGTGTTACTTAAACCATTTATAAAAAGTCAAGGGGGCCCCTTTCGCCCACCCTAGCTCCATTCCTGAAGTTTAAAAGCTAAAAGTGAATATCATTTAAGAACATTCACCTTCAAAAACTTTCCCCTTTTAAATTCTCCTATGCCTTTCATTTCATGGGACTCTCCTATACCTCTCATTTAACTTTTATCCATAAAACATCCAGAAGCCCTTGTCATGCACACACACCCACCCGCACACACACACACACACATACAAAATATATACATAAATATATCTTCAACATGGGATCACCAGCTTATGGCTTTCTCAAACAAAATAACGTTATATTCCTTCGATATTTTATGATTTTGCTTTGGAGCCATAACATTCTTCAACGCACTAATATTATGGCGTCAAAATACATCTCTATATTGTTTATTAAAAAAAAAGATAACAACAATAGTAATCAAACAATGATAGAATTTTAGCTAATAAAGTTGGAAAAATTAATTTTACCTGTCTCGAAAGATAAGAGTAGGGAGTATTGGAAGTGGTAGAAAAAAATGGAGAAAATAAACAAGAAAATAGAGTTTTTGAAATATAAAAGAAAGAAAAAGAGCAAAAAGTAAAACAGAGAGTAGACAAGATTATAATTTATACAATTACATCCAGTTTAACCTTATTTTACTACTCTCCCTGTCCCAATAAAATTGTCACTTCTCACTTTTAAAATTATTCCACTCAAATTGTCACTTTAGAAAAGTTAAAAGGTATTAACATCATTATATATTAATTTAACTTCCACTTAAGGGTTATAATGTCCAAATGCATCAATATTATGAGTTGTATTCCACTATTTTAAAATCTAGGCATGGTCAATAAGTGACAAGAATTTTGATAAATTAACATACAGAATGATAATAGATATATCATATTTGACCTTTTAATAATACAGGTTTTATAAAGTACAGGGGTAAACTGGGATATTAATCCTATATTTTATGAACAACTGTAGTTTTAAAACAAATTTTAAATTCAACTATTTTCTACGCCCGGGCCTTTACCTAGTATAACTAAGGACATGGTCAGAATATCAATAATAATAAAAGGGTAAAATTGTCAAAAAATTGTTACTCCTCCAAAAGACCCCAATTTGAAGTAATATAATATAAGGGATTAGAAGGAGTTCTGGCCTCCTCCCATCTAGCCTCTTTGTCCTCACAGCCAAATAAGACAATCCTCATAACTCCCCTTATAACTCCTAAATATCCCAACCAAACTAAGAGGTTAGTGAAGACAGGGAACAAATTTTTGGATATTCAATCGGGCTAAAACCGTTTATGACATATATGAACAAAGATAAACACATGCAGAGTGGATTTGGATTTTGAAATCACCATCTACTGATTGGGAGCAGTTTTGAAAATTTTTTTTGTACAATTAGGGGTCAAAGACCCAAGGGGAGGGGGATGGCAGGGGTCGAACCCCTGCCTTGGTGACCTCCTAACCTTTTGGCCACCAAGCCAAGAGGTAGAGGTCGCAATTTTGAATTTAAGGCCATAGTTATCCACTGTCCGAATCAATTTACAGATAAGCAGATTTCATTGTGAATATCCCTTTAAAAAATGCAAAAACCAAAAAAAGAGAAAAAAAAATTTCGGGCTAAAAAAATTCAAAGTTAACAGCCCAACATACCTTAGATGAACCCATATTATTTAAAATTTTTTTGATGGTTTAAAATCATCAATTTTTCATGTTCTCATTCCGTCATTCCACGGAGGAGTCAATGTTTACATGGAGAAAATATTTGATCAGAACTACCTATAAAAAGATTTTACATCCTCTAATAATAATCTGTCACGTCAAATTTTTTAAAATTTTCACAAAACTTGATATTAAACCTTATTATACGCTAGTATTTCACTAATAAGCGCATATTTAGTTGAAGTTTAACCTTAAGTTTTTTTTTTAAAAAAATAAAAACTATTTGCAAGGTAAATCCCAAAATTTAGTGTATTATTTGAGATAGATTTTAGTAATTGTAAAAAAATCTTCGAGTTTATGAAAAAAAGGAATCAAAATAGTTTTTTACTTAAATAATTGTGATTTGTAACATATTATAAAGTTTTGTAAAAATTTAAAAAATTTAACATGACATGTTGCTAGAGGATGTAAAACTATAGTTTTATAGACAATTCTAATCAAATTCTTACTCTTTTAAATGGATATCAACTTGTTACTATGGATAGCGAGACGGAAACGGACAGCAGTGCACAATTTCAAAGCAGATTTGAGTAGTGGTTTTCTAAATTTGAGTGGATTCAAAGCAGATCTAAATGGCAGTTTCTAAAGTTAAATGGATACGGAGGCAGATTTTGATATTAAAAAACTTAAAAAAGGATTTGCCATTCCTATATCGAAAAGGAAAATCAGGAAAGGGGAAAGCTTGGCAGACCTTCCTACAAAATTAAGGCATTTATCTTTGTAGAGGCAGCCATGTTTAAAAGCCATCTAGCCAATTTGTTACTGCCAGCCTCGTTCAAGGGAGGTTATAACCCATACAAATGATGAGATCCTTGGGTCAAGATGTACATTACTGTTAATGTGTCCTTAACAGATTTTGAGATAAATTCTTCAGATTTTGGCCCGACTAACACATCATTGTTCGTCCCCGCGCATTTTCTACAATGTTGTAGGACTCGACCCGCAGACTAACTCGTTGGGATCTCCGGGTCATGGGTTAACCAGGTTACCCAGGTTAACCTGCTGGGTCAATTAAGGTAGGTCAATATAAAAGTTAGTATATTTTATTATTCAACATATATAATAAGAAGCATATATATCTACAAGAAATGAAATATCCAGTGATTAGTGTGTTGATATGTTGGTAATTAGTTAAGAGTTCAATTTTTCTCACCCGCAACAATTATTTTCACCAATAATTTACTCAAACCCTTGATTTTATGACAGTTTAACCGGATCTTGATCAACTCAACAAATCTCCAGTTCTATCCTCCTCTCCGGACCGGACAGGCCATAGATTACCGATTGAACCGGTCTGATTTTTACAACACTTTTCACAGGGAAAAACATGTTCCTCATTTAGAAGGAATATTCAATTTGGAGAAATTACCTTATCACTTCTCCATGTGGGGGGAATTAAATACTAATGATCACCAAATGGCAAAACCCTTTCGTAAATGTAACCAAACTTCCCGGTTAAATCACCTTACAAGAAGAAGCTCCAGATTATCAAAAGCAGGACCAAGTATCAAACCAAATGATCAAAATCCACGACCAAAAATTGAACAAATAGTACCATGAGTATCAATTCTCCATTCTTCAATCTGATTGATTGAAATCATTGGTTAAAATTCCAACCCAAATTAATTTTTTTTTAAGAAAAAAGTAAGCTAAGTAAGTATTTATTTGGGATTATTAAATATTTAAAAATATACCTTACACGGACACATATAACCCTTTGTAGAGTTCAGATTTTACCCTGATGGTGTATGGTATAGTTCCATATATATTATATTAAATAAGTAATAATAAAAGGCATTTAACTAAACAGTCAGGGCTTTAATTATTAACTAAAAAAAGGTAAGAATTAGAATATTGTCACCTCCTTGAAAATCTTAAAAATAGGAACCAACTCAGTTTAATGAGTTCAAAACCGGTTCAATTGAGAAGTTGACTGATCAAACTCCCCAACAGCTTGACACTCTAAATCACTAATCAACTAGACAAGCCACCGGTTCCCAATTCAACTGGTTTCATCCGGTTGTAAACTGATTTCCATTGTGGAAAAAACCAAGGCCATGAATAGAAAATTGACCAAAAAGAAAAAAAGTTCAAGAAAAAGAAGATATCAAATGACTGAGTTGATGCCAAAACCAGAATATATATTCCTTTCAATCCAGTACCTGTAAATCTCTGCTGCTGCTGCATACAAACATTGTGATTGTAGTCCGTACACACGCATCTCCAGGGAAATTGTTTGAAGAGTACTGATCAGGAGTGGATAATCCATGAGAGAGGTGACATACACTCTAAAATTTGATACCGAATAATGTAACAGGGCTCCTCAATAAAATACTCAGGCGGTGAAAAGATACATCAAAGTGCCAGCGATATCTTATAGATGGGAATTCAGAGAACCATATAGTCAAGCACCAAACATACAAAAGTCATGCCCTTGCACAGACACTGGGAAAAGAAAGGCCAAAAAGATGACCATTAGAAAAGCGTAACTGCTTTATTATGTTATAATGAAAAGGGTAAACAGTAAATGAGGGGAAATACACAAAGTTATCTCCAAAACTCCACATTTGTATATGCAAGGAAATCGTCAAATCAAATTACAGACTTTTAACAACAGATGGATGAGACAAGACAACCATGAAGTTAACTTTGCAAGCAACAACAAAGATGGGAAGCAACTAGAATAAATTTATTGGTATTAACGGAAAATGCAGAACCACAAAATATGCAGTAGTTAAAATTTTATGGCATTTAAAATTTCCTCTGATCAGGAATTCACAGAATAAAGTTATGATCACGAACTACAGCAGTGAAATGCTGGTTTATAACTTTAACATGATTTTAACTTTTTCCTTTTACAATCTTAAATCTATTCCTAGTGACGCAACTGGTAAACCTGACCACAGTTCAATTCCAGTACCGAACTGGCAGTTCAGGTCCTTAGGACCTTGGAATCGGAAACTGAACCTTAAGGTGAAGGTTCGGTTCCAGTCCAATTACGGCTTCTACACAGTTTGGTTAGAGGTTTCGATTCCAGTTCCAGCCTTCCTTTTTTCTCATACAAAAATAATTTAGATTTTTTCTTCAAAAATAGTCGGACAAAATTAATCGTAAAACTAAAATAGGCATGAAATAAATTACTTCAATATAATACATACAATTTACATTTAGCTTTGTTGTGGTTTACAGTTGAGTCAGCTCCAAGATTAAACCAGAACCGTGGCCTTTAAGGTTACGGTTAGGTTCATCTCAAATTACATCCGAAGCTGGAACCACCGGTTCTGTTTCAATTCTTATTCTTTTAAATAATATATTTATATATATATATTATATATAATAAAATTTTCTATAAAAATATGATTTTAATAAAAAATTATTTTTAAGAACTCGTCATTTGTCAATTGCCAAGGTCAATGTCAATCAGCCTTACGTTTTTCAATTTGATAAATTTTTTTTATAAAAAAAATTAAAAACTATTATTTTAAAAGTGAAATCTCAAAGAACATTGGCAAACGATTAAATTCTTTTATCTTTCTATCATTCCTTTTTTTCCCCCCCTCTAAATCTACTAGACTACACCCCTATAAATACCCTCCATACCATTTTTCCTTGCCTCTCACTTCCTTTCACCTTTCAATCTTCAATTCTTCATTCTTCAATTTTCTTTAAAAAATAACAATTGAAAGATAAAAAGAAGTTTGACCATTGGCAGCTCATGGCTGCACAATGGTCTTTTTTGAGATTTTACTTTAAAAAGTATTTTTTCATTCTTCTTTTTATAAAAAAGAATTTGTCAAATTCAAAAATGTCAAGGCTGGTTGACAGTTAACCTTGACAATTGATGAATGACAAGTTTTTAGAAATAATTTTTGGCTTAATACACAAAATAGCCCTCGAACTTGTACAAAACTATTGTTTTAGCCCTTCAACTTTTTTTGTGTGCACAATATAGCCCCTAATGCTGACGTGGCCTAAACATATATTGACACATGGAATTTCCATATTGCAAATGAAAATTTTTCGCTGGGCCATGTCAACACCAAAGACTATATTGTGCACAAAATAAAAGTTGTAGGGTCAAAAATTCCAAAAATAAAAGTTGAAGGGCCAAAATGACAGTTTTGTACTAGCTCAAGGGCTATTTTGTGTATTAAGCCAATAATTTTTTATTGAAATTAATTAAGTAATAATATTTTTTAAAAAATTTAAAAAAAGGAACCAAAACTGTCAGTTCCAATTCCGGTTCAAATTTGGATGAAAATTACCACAACCTTAAAGGCCATCATTCCCTTGACCACGGTTTGAACCAAATTGTGGTCAGGTCTAGTAACTGGACATATTTTTTGAGCTACAAAAAGTTCACACTTGCTTGTGCTTTAAAATAAAAAAACATATAAAGGATAGGTATTTTCTAAAGTCTGCCTCAATAATTTATAAGTTCAGAAAATTGAGTAGCTTTCTATTCTAATAAATATGTATATAAGAGCCCCCATAACTCATTATAAGTAAGAGCCCCCATAACTCATGTTAATATTTGAAAAGTCAAAAGGAACAGGTTGCTACTTAGATAGGGCAAATACTAAATTCAAGTTCCTAATTGTTGAATCATCAAGTCCTAAGATATACCTTAGAGAGCTTTGAAATATGCAAAATAGGCAATTCCTTGGTTTCCTTCCTCACTCTATGTAGAACTTCTTCTTAATTGGTGGAAGTATTTTGCCAGAAGGTTGGCCGATCTTAATATCGAAGTAAACTTCCATTAACCTATGGTTTTCCTTAGATCGGATCATTGAGAAAGAAATATCGAGATTGCTCCCTTCATCAACATGAACGGGAGGATGCAAGAGAAAAACCTGGCCAATAGTGAAAGTGACAAAATCATCAGAAACTGAAGAAACAAAGACGTATGAATAGACATGAACCAAGCTTCCAAGAAAAACATCACAATATGAAATATATCCAGACCAAAGCCTCCTAAAAACAAGATCTGACTCTCAATGCATGGGCAACAAATTGCTCGATCATGGCTTTTTCTAACTGACATCTCATTTCACTATTCTAAAACTGTTCCTACATTATAGTAGAAATGTGAATGTGTGTTTCAGAAATTCAGACCTGTTGTCCCCAGTGGGTGCCATTATTTGTACTCGGAGCAGTCGTTAACTCAATATCTTGCTGAGCGGGATCCACGCTTCTTCCCTGTTGCCGAAAGTAAGAACAAGTGTTATCTATGTACACATAATGCCTCTTCAACCTAGAATAATAAGGAATTCAGGGGTTCAACTTACTCGGAAATGGACATCAAACCATCCAGCAAACCCACAGAAGCGAGTATGCTCCATGCTAATGGTGGATGAAAAAGTTGAACTGACTTCAAGGATGTCATTCAGAGTAGCAGTTAAACAGTCAATCTCCTTAATAACTGCAGCCGTCCCAATAACTTGATGTGGATGAAGGTTGTTCCATAATGATGTCTATACAAATTAATAGATTTTTTTTAAAGAAAATGCTCGAATGGAATACAAATGAAAAATTAGGAGCCAAATTGGCAAACAAGTGAACATCAGTTCGTTACATAATACCAGCAGCAAAGTGACCGGCAATAGGTTGAGTAGCTAGAATGCTAGAAGGAACTAAGTACATAAACATCTATTACATGGATCCATCTCACCCCTCACCTAAAGACACCAAATCGGTGCTTCAGTATCTAATATTGAAAAGATCTTTCCTTGTTTTTCGGTTTTTCTCTCTTCTTATGCTTGTTCTTTCCTAAGGAAAAGGGGGCTAGCCTACCAACAACATTGATTTTAGGCAGTATCAAAAAGCAAGATTGTCTTGCCAATAAACTGAAAAATATTAATAATCAAGGAAGTCCAGGTATCACAAAATTTTAAAACTCACCTGCAGATAATATTTTTTTTGCTCTTCTGAGAAAGGTTTTGTTAAAACACTCATATCAACACCGTAGTAATTCTTTGTATCTTCAAGAAACCCATACCAATCATCCATTGCTCCATCATAGTCATTTTTCTTTTGATCCACCAATCCAGAACGGATAGGTGCCACCCACATGCGTGCATGGCTGGGATACCTAAGAAATTAAATTTTGTTTGTCAATATTGAGTTCGGAAAATATGTAAAGAATTGTCAAGATGTTAACAAAGACTACAAGCAGCTCAAGCAAAATACTGATACTATCTGACACAAAAAATCAGTAAAGTACAGGTATCCCAGCAAACACACAAAGGTCCTAGTAGAGTAGAAGTAAACTACATCACATCAATATCTTATTTATTCTTTTGCTTTTCCAAAAAATATATATGTCATGGACAAGAGTCCCATTCGCATCCTTCCTTTTCCTATCCAGCTAAGGCCCATGGTGCATGCAGTTTCAGTTAATTCAAGCTGACATTCCTCACTTTTTACTTTGTCAATAAGCCATCTTTGATAATACATAAAGCTTAGGTTTATGCCATCACCCAACTGCCTTGCTCTTAAAAAGTACCTTAAATAAGACCATGTTACTCATTCTATCACCTTTCTTTTTTTGATTCCAAGAGTCTCAGCTTATGCTCTCAAATGCATAGAAGTGCCAACTTAAGCTTTTCATCCACAATATCACCCTTAGAAAAGAACGAAAACAAAAAACAAAAAACGAAGGAAAAAAAAAGACTAAAAAAGGTTCAGACACATAGTCATGCTTATTACAATTATCGTGTGAAACAGACCACATGTCACATAGACAAAGAGATAAAAGAAGTAAAGATCTTAAAAATAAAAAAAGAAAAAGTTTAATTAATAAAACGTGAGGCATCCAAAAGAAAAAAAAAAATAAAGGAGAACAAAACAGGTGGAGCAAACCTCTAAAAAATTAATTACTTACATGACTCCGGTCGGTTTAAGCCACCGATCACGAGCGCATATCACTGAGTCAAACATAGACTCACGCAGGAGAAAGTAACCCATCCACTCAGATATAATCACATCAACTGTCCATTAACCAAAATCTAAGATTAGGGTTAAAAATCTCAAAAATTCAATAAATCAATCTGGTTACAGCTAAGAAGCATAATCCAATGACGCCAACCTTTCTCTGGCAGGACAACCTCCTCCATAGAGCCCTCGATTACTTCAACAATGTCTTGAAGATTGTTTGCTTTAACAAGAGTCCGAGCATGCTCTGACATCTTAGTTGCTTCAACAGCATAGACCTTCCTAGCACCAGCCTGAGCAGACCAGATTGCAAGAATGCCACTTCCTGTTCCTACATCCAACACAGTCTTCACCACGATTCACCAAATTAGTTTCCAGTCACTAGTTTGACATAGTTAGAAAAGAAAACCGTGTCTCAAATCCCTCATTTTAATTGCTTTCAAGTTATCTCAGCTCCGCATATACTGGAACAAACATGGTAATATCAAAAGTTATCTACTTCAAACTTTTAACTTTCCATAGCTCCCTCAAGTCTTATTTTCACTTAAAAAAAACTCGAAATCAAAGACAGAGTAAATTTCAGGCCTTCAAACAAAAAACACAAGCAGCAGATTGCAATCCTTTTCATTATAATTACTTAAGTTAATAAAAGTAACATTATTTAAGAAAAGGCAATGAAGAAAAAGATTTGAAAAAAAATTTAAAGATACCTTTCCTTGAAAATGATTCTTATTCTGAAAAATAGCATTGTAATAAGCGTCCATGCGGACTCGATCACAGAGCATCTCTTTCTGGTGGTAAAGAAAAGCGTAAGTGCAGAAGTAATTTGCAAAATCAACTCCTTTATCAACCACCCCATTGCTGCTGCTGCTGCCGCCTACGACGCCGTTTCCTCGGCTACCCATCTTCCCTTCTCTCCCTCTTCCTCCCTCTTTCTCGCTAAAGTAATGACTTAGAGCTTGAGCTAATCGACACGGCGGGAGAGTAAGTGAGAGAGAGAAAGAACAGAATGTTCGTGTCTAGGGCAACGTATCCATTATCGGTGGGGTTTTTGGCCCGTTTCTGTCCAAATATATAAAATAAATAATTTATAGGGTTGCCATGTCACCAGTTTCGAAGTGCCGAAAGCGGGACCCATGTTAATTTCCTTGTCGTCCTTCATAATAACCGTTGGATTGATGTGCTTTCTTATGATTAGCCTACTTTCTGTTTTGGATTTAGATTTGGGGTTTTGGAGTGGGGCCAACTGAAAAACTACGTCGTTGAGGTCTTTTAATTGCACAGTCACTAGAATCGTACATCCGCGTTAATATTGTGAATTTTATGAAAATTTATACTCTGATTTGAAGTCGTTGGATAATATTATAAGATTTTACACTAGACTATTTGTAATTTAAAGGAATATGTATGCAATATACTTGTATTAAAATAAAGTTTTTTGTCAATGTTGACTAAACTAAGATAACAATTATCAACATATATTATCTTTTTTTGCCAAAAAAAGATATTTACATTGAAAAAAGAATTAATTTTTTAGAGAGAAGTACTTAAATAAATTAAATAGAGATTAAAGAAATTTTCTAATTGAAAAGATGATGAGTTAAATCTAACGTGAAAAGATAATAGGCTCAAACAATGAGGTTTTTTTATGACACAACCCCTCTATACTTTTTCGGTATAATTGAAATAATAGAAAACAAAACAATAATTAATACGGGAAAGGTGTTGTGGACAATGAATAAACCTTGATATGGACGACAAAGAAGAGATGTTGAGAATAGGAAAAGACAGAGTTGGAAGATGATGTATTAGGTAGTGCATGGATTGACTAGGAGAAGTTAGGAAACCTCAACCTAATTTGGGTCCATACATTCATGGAACTTGTATGCGACCTAGTCAGACTTCAATCGACAGAGAAATTAGGCCTAGTGATGAGTTGGAGGGAGTGCCTTGAAGTCCAGAAGAGAGATTGGATTAAACTAGAGTGAGACGAGGACAAGAGAGCCAAATTGGGTGATCTAGGTTGAGGTAACTCGGTCGCCAGGGTGCCTACTCGACAATCGGGGTGCCCTGGATAATAAGGGGCAGCCCGACCACCCCTTCATTTCTCTTTTCTTTCTTTTTCCTTCCTCCTACTATTCTCTCCACATCTTTCACCCAAATCACCACTTCAACCACCCTTAAACCACTCCCTTAAACATCCCAAACTAAATCTCTAACCCCTTTAAGCTCGGAAACAAAGGGGCAAGGAGGAACCTTTAGCGCAGGAAAGATGTCGCCGAATCTCCCAATTTTGATAGTGAATTCTAGTTATTTTTGGGCATATTGTTATACACTCCTTAAGCTTTCAAGTGTCCCAAACCTTGCATCAAACCATGCACTAGGTCGACAGTTATGCTAGATCAAAATTAGGTTTAATTTTAGGAGTATAATTGGAGATAGGTTAGAAATTAGCATAGTTTAAGTTAGTGATTTGGATTTTGAGCTAGATAAGTTGATTGTGGGTGTTGAGGAGGTTGTATGTTTGAAATTTTGGCAGAGTTGGTGAAGAATTGAAGTGTAAATCTCCTTTGGACTAAATTGGAGGTGAAGCCGTTCGGAAGAGCTCGAGCTAGCGGCCACCGAGTCACTTGCACCCCAAAATGAGATGCTTGGCTCGGGCCACACCGGCCATGGGTACTCGTACCCAGCCACCGGGTTAGGTGTTGACCAAAAAGTTGACACTTTTCCAATTCAAGCCGTTTTACCCCGTTTTCGATCTAGGTCAACCCTTAAGCAATTCTCGAGACCCAAATCACTTCCAAACCTTATCTTAGGGCATAGTAGAGCCTCGTAGGTGCATTCATAAATTTAATTATGAATGCTAATGTGTACTTCTATGTATGAAGGTTTTTGGACGATCGAGTGCAGCGATGCTTTGAAGATCAAACATTGTGGAGTTTTTGGGAGTATATGAACCTCCCAACACTGTGAGTGGCTTTGTTTCAATGTTTAGTCAATTAAGGCTAAATGCTTTTATTATTTTATAAATGTTTTAGTTATATGTTTTAGGATTCGGGTATTCTCTCACACTCATACACGCGTTATTGTGTCACGGACCAAGGCCTTCCGGAGTGACATGTGCAAGGCGACGGGTAATTCTAGTTTCTGGAACGGGCACATGGTTCTGTCAGACCAGGGGCGGGCAATCTGGCTCTACTGCGGACAACCAGGCTTGAGTACGGGCATCAGGCGTGAGCGTGGGCACCTAGCACGCACTGGCAGATAGTGTGCGCACCAGACAGGCACAGCTTGCGTGGGAGACGGGCACTTCGCGCAGCCGCGATGGGCACGCGCGCTAGTCGCGGGCACATTCTGGCTAGCCGAACCTAGACAAGCCTAGAAGCCTTTGGAAGGTTCAAGAATGGCCTAGAGAGGCCTAGCTTGTTGAGCACTCTTGGAGGGCCTTAAAGACACTAGAAGCATATCCAAGTTGTGCAAGTTGTGCTTGTTGGTCAAGTGGTGCAAGTTGGTGTGGGGCCCACTTGTGCAAGTTGTCAACTTGCATAGCCTACTACAGTTGTCATCTTTTAGGCAAGTTGTAAAACAAGTTGTAGGAATTCTCTAGACACTTATAGAGAACCATAGTCTTAGATGAACACTAGGAAGGATCTAGACTATGGCCTCCACATCTATAAATAAGGGTGCCACCCCACCATCATTTTGTGTTGTTGTGGTGTTGTGTAGGAAAGTTGTGTAAGACCACCAACCTAGAGAGAGTGAGAGTAAGCTCTTGTGTACTCTTTGAGATTAAGAGAATTTCATTCTCTTGAATTCTAAGTTCTCCATCATTACCATTTCTTCACTCATTTTCCCATCTTTGGTGCTAAGTGTTCAACACTATAGCCAAGTGGGCTAGGCTTACTAAGGAGCAACAAGCTAGTTAGCTTGCCTTAGGCCGCACGGTGCGATATCGTAAAGCGTGAGCCCGTGACAATTGCATGTCACATGGGCATGATGTTTTAAAAGTAAAGATTTAAATTATAAAAATATATGTATGCATGTATTTAATATATATATATATATGTGAGGTGTATATATATATATTTAATATATATATATATATATGTGAGGTATGAGATGAGTGTCCAATAGAGCATGATCATATAAGATGAGAGATGGAGTCCCAGAAAGGACTATATGAGACTCAATGCTCAGATTCAAGTGGATATATGATAAAATGAGTGAATCAAGCAAAGCATGCATCCGACAAGTAGCCGTGGACCACATTTTAAGGGGCACGGTGAGTATGGAGACCCTAGAAAGGTGTGGAGTCCACTCGTCAAGGCAGATGTAGTTGTATTTCACCCACAGTAAATGGCACCATCAAGAAACCAGGCTTAAAGAGAGGTATGTATATATTTTTTACAAGAAAATATTTTATAAGAAATGGTTCTAAAGGAAAAAGAGATAAGATACCCTCGACGATACGAGATCCTCGACCTATGCACAAGGTCCAACCTTGGCGTATTTTCACGACTAACCCATAGTTAGTTGATTATTATTATTATTATTATTATTATTATTATTATTATTATTGAATGTTTTAGAAAGGTTTTGGGGAAAATGTTTTAGAAAGATTTTCAAAGTTAAATATAAAATGTTTTCTAACTTATTTTGGATTTACCCGACTCCCCAAACACTATTTGACTTTACATTGAATCGAGGCTACTCACTGAGTACACCGAGATGTACTCACCCCACGTCTCTTTTTATATTTTTCAGGTTAGACATACGAAGGATCACTAGGAGATGTTGGTGGCTTAGGAGTTAGTAGTTTCCACTGCTTAGGTATTCTTCAAGTTAATCTACTGGTATTTAATTTTAATTAAATTGTTTTATTAAATGATTTTCTATTGTTCTAAATGTTTTCTAATTAAAGTTTTAGTTAATTATTTTGTAGCAATGATATTCAATTTATGCCTTGCCGTGCTTCGGGGTGCATGGGTGATCGACATGTACTTCAAGGTAGCACGGCGATTACCACGTGACCAACCCCTTGGTTGAGATGTGACAATTTAATTGCTTTTTTTATTTCCATATTGACGTTTGTGAGCTACATTAATTGTTAGGTAAAACTACCAATGAATCCACAATTAAGACCATAGTTACCTCAAATGGGATAGGTTCCATCATGTGGTACGAATATGGGAAAGTGGTGATAACTTATAAATTTTATTGTACAAAGGGAGTAGACTTAGATGATATGATGTCGTGGTGCACTTGAAAAATTTTTTGATTCGTCAATAGTTTATATCATGTAAAAAATCTTTATAAAAACAAATCACTTTTTTATAAATAGTTAGAATACAAAAAAATTGTAGTCAAAATATAAAAAAAATTTGGCACATAAATGTATGAATCAAGAATGTTTGCTCATTACTTGATTGTTAGAACACTTATGGAGAGGGCTTAATTAGCAGTTCTAATCTTTATTCAAGTAATCGGTTTACTCGCAAATTTTGTTTTTCTCTCTTCATAATGCTCATAATCTTCATCTCATTCACCAATTCTATCAAAAAGTTCAACATTCAAAATCAAATTTAACAAGAAAACTTGGTGAATAAGTTCTTTTTTGTTTTTTTTTTTATTTCAAATCTATCTTTTCTAGAATTAATTTCTTTAAATTTTTAAATTTTATATAGAAAATCTAGAACGTCATTTTAATGGAACCAGATCAGGAACCTAGGAATCCTAAAATATAAAAGTAGCACAATTCAGATCGAAATTTTGGGATCGCAATTCCAAGGGAGTGTAGGGAACCCAATAACTACGACTAAGACTACCAATTGTCAATTGAAAGGACAAAAAGGCCATATATACACAACATTTACTTCCTAAGTAGGAAATTACCATCCAATCAAACAAGTAAATCACCTTATGCCAAATTAGAGGGGTAGTAGGAGGATTTGCTTTGGGACAAAAATCTATATAAGTATATAGATATTTGTGGGGAAGTTAGTTTCCTCCGTCCATCCCAATTAATTGTTTAGTCTGTTTGTTACTAATTACATTTATCCAGAACCATTAAATTACCACTAATAATAAAGATTAAATTAAAGCAATTAATCATGTTAATTCAATTTACTCTTTAAATAAAAAGAAAAGAATACTAAGATGAAAAAGAAATCTGTTGCCTTTCAAAGAAAAACCAAAAAACAATTTATGTCATGCCTCGGGATGTGTGCCAACCAATGCACGCACCCGAAACCCCACAAGGCTCTAAGATATCATTCTTTTCCATCATTTGAAACACATTTGATAACAATGCAATTATAAAACATGTTTAAAACATTCTTACAAAACAATAATTTCCTTTGGTCTCCATAGATTCGCCTAAAGCAAGAAATGTGCATCGTAGGAACCTACACTTTCAAAGGGGTTCCGGTAAGAGGAAATGACCATTACAGACTCAAGGAAGCCCAACTAGCCAAATTTGAAATCTCTATCACCCGAAAAGTGAGCAACTAGCATGAGTATATAAATACTCAGTGAGTGACAGAGACATTAAGCTTGGTGTTCAGTTTGAGAGTGCAAGTCCAAAACAATTTACCAAACTAGACAAGTTTCCAAGAAATCAATTCATTTCATCACCTAAAATATCTTTATAAAGCATATCATCTCATAAGTATCAACATTAACAAAATAGACCGATTTTCCAAAGATAGGTTAAGCCAAAAACATGCCCCCAGTCTCCAAACCTTGGCCAAGGTTAAGAAGGGAACCACTAAGGAGTTTTGGCACATAACAATCATATCAAAACCGAAGTTTACGCCTTCCTTTGTGTTGGCCTTGGATAGCTCAATGTGGTTAGGCAAACAGAGTCCAACTACAAATATTTAAGTCATAAGATTTACCCTATCCCATCAACTCTACATGATAATCATCAACATAATACAACATACCACAATCTATGCCATTCTCCTCAATGGACCATTGATCGGCAACCATGGTTGAGTTTGGGAATCCAATTCTCTAGGTGCACAAACACACCAATCTCACCAATACAAAATCTAAGTACATGCGATAGTTCTTAAAACCATTTACAAGCATCATGGTTGATAACAAAAGTATCACAACTAAAACATGGCATATACAATCACTTGAGTCAAAATTTTTACCAAACATGCTTACAAAATCATTTCAAGAACAAGCCATAATCTAAAACTCATTATCATTAATTCATGAATTCATTATCAAAACCAAGTAAAGAAAACAAATCAATTGCCATAACACATCTCAAGAGGCATATCACTCACAAAAGTGGGAGAGTAGTATACTCCTAAGGTTAGTCCAATGCTTGTGGTTCACTTGAGTCAGGATTGCCTTCTCCTAGAGAACAAAGGCAAGGAATCATGGAAACACTAACATTACACACAATTCAATGTTAAAAGATGAGCAATGTATGATGATAATGCATGCTAATGCATTTACGGCCAGATCATGCCACCCGATTGGCAATGTACTCCATTGAGCCACTTTGAGCTCAATCATTTACCAAATTTTGTCAATTTAGGGGTTAAATGTTCAACTCTTAATCCAAGATTCTTTGAGACGGAACCCGTAAGTTCGGCCACGTGGCAGTCGTATTGCCTCAAAGTATGTGTGTGCACCCCCAAAAAAACCTAAGGCATAGTATACAAAGCATAAAACAAATATCAAATATCATTTCATAGAATAACTTTTTACTCAATTAAAACAATACTTTTAAATATAATATAGCACATCAGGAAAATCCCTCGAGGATAAGATATCAAAAACGTAAAGTGTTTACAATTTATTTATAATGAGAGAATAGAAATTTGTTTTCTTACAATTTTTGTAAACAAATTGATTTTCTTTTCTTGTCGATTTAAACTTTTGATCCTAAATCAAGTAAACAATCAAAGGTTTAATCCTTAATTAAGCATTTAACTAATTGAAAATACACTTTGAACTAATTAAGATTCTAGACTTATATATAATTTAAAATATTTATAAAATAAAGTGAGAACTATTGGATAGTACAAAATCATTCTTCATTGAAAATCATTCATTTTTATTATGTTTTTTGGTACATGAGATGCCACCACTCGAGCTTAACTATTTAGATTAAAAAGTCCATCCGCATCTTTCTCTAACAAAGGAAGAAAAGGTGGGTCCAAAGCAAAGAGTAGGCTAATCATAAGAAAACACATCATAATTTTGATTTATAATTTTGTAATTTTAATTCGTACTGCACAATAATTCTAATCATCTTCATTTGCTTTTATTCCAGTTTAACATGAGTACATAATAAAAGCACAAGATACCAACTCTTGCAACAAAAAAAGTAATATATTTAGAGAGTTAGAGTTTTTTGGAATAACCCAATCAAACAGATAACCTTGACACTTATTAATTAGCATTTTGAGATGGCCAACTATAGATTCCAAAGCACACACGATTGTCACAACAATTCAAGTGTTGGAGATAGCACAGGCCACCGTCAGGAATATAGGTTGGATGATAATCTATAAGTTTAGGGAAAATGTATTCGACAAGGTTGGTAATAACATTATCGTAGATAACATTTCGAGTCAAATGTAGTTGGAGTCAGCGTAACTAAAAGTATCATAGCTATTGCGACGAAATGAAAATAAAGCTTTTTCAGCTCCATTTTTCTTAATGAATTAGTTTGGCTAGAAGCTTTGGTTATATATAGGAACAACCAGCACCTTTTTCTTAAGTTATTTTTTAAATTTGTTTATTGTTATTCAACTAAGTATATTCCTTATTTTGTTTCCAAAAGTCATTTTTTTTTGCCAAAACAACAAATTCCAAAAGTCAATTGAGTAACTAAATATTTTTTTATTAATTTTTTAAGTAAAAAAACTAAATATTTTTTAAGTTTAGCATTTTATTGATTTATATTCCATCTTAAAATGCTGAAAAAAAAAAGAAATCTTCTTTTGTTATAACTAAATCTTTATAACTTTTTTGTTAAAATTTAATGATTACATTAATATAGATGTCACATCTCGACCTGTAGACTTGAGTACGAGACAGCAATCACACTGCGTTAAAGTACGTACCTACAGCCACACACCAGAGATAACGTAAGGCATAGTAAACAAAGTATAAAAAAACAAATGTCAAAGACAAGTTTAAAATGTAATATTTTAGTAATTAAAATAATACCCATAAATATAATTTAACAATTTTGTTAACAGTGCACCATGCATCCTTTAAGGTTAGTTGACTTTCCATTTAAAAAAACTACTTTTTATTTAATGCAGTTGTTGAGGGCTTTTTAGTCTTGTCGTACGGATGAGATGAAAAAAGAGCTCTAGTCATGGTGATGAAGCTCCTCCAAGCCTTAATCCCTGAAAAAGAGTGAGTTGGGTATTGGCTTTAAGCCAGTGGGGCCCCCTTTGGTGTGAGAATCAGTATCTCATATTATTGGAGTATTTGGAAAGAGAGAGTAAAGAGAGTAGAGGAGGTAGCGGGAAAATGGTTGGTGGAGAGATGAGAGGTTAAAGAGGATGAATAGTGATAGATATTTTACCTTATATATGGACAAATGGGTAGGTGGCATTAATTGGGATAGGACATAGATATGACTACCTATCATAGGGTAGGTGTACTTGCTGTTAGCGCTTAGAGTGGACTTTGTGCTAATTAGGGGTCCTGGCTTCTTAGGGAGTCTATGCTAGTATGGTCTGTGCACATGCTAGATAGTCTGCACACATCTTGGTACTCTGTGCTCTGCGCACATCCTGAGGGTCTGTGCCAGTGAGGTCTACTTTTATGGATTCATCATGTGGGCTTGCTCTGCTAGGCCTTTCAAGGCTTATTTCTTTGGGCCTATTAAGTTGTGCTCAACAAATGGCCCCCAGGCCTAAGGGGGTTATAAAGTGACCTGTGAACGACTAAAAAACATGATGTGAAGTTTACATTTTGAGGGATAATATAGTGTAATTGTGGGTTAGGTGGGTGGTAGGCTATTGCCGTATTAAAGAATTTGCTACAGAGTTTGTAAGTACACAGAATCTTCGGTTTGAGGATGCTTTTATATATGGTGTATCTAGGGGTGTGCATTTATCCTTGGTAAAGGAGGGTGCTTTTAAGATTGATGACGACAAATGATACCTGATTTACTGGAGAGTGTTCTCATTATTTATTGAAGAATGGAGGGTGCCTTCATACAAGATGCTTGCTTGTTTAATGTAGAAGACTCCATATGCATCTCCATAATGTAATGCGTTATAGGAGAATACTTTCTTTGAAATCATAGATATGAAAGATGGCTGAAATGACCTCCCCATGGAAAGTGCATTTTCCATGTATTTTCCAACGATCAGATTTAATAGAACGTGTTTGTTATCAGAATGCTTTATGAATCAAATGAGTCTACTCCAATGGGCAAGAACATGGAGTCTGCTGCAATAGACTAGATATGGAGTTTGTTTCGAATCTTTTTTTTTTTGGACTATGCTTATGAAGACTAGATTCCGAATGTTATGAAAACCAATATCCTTAACGCTAGTCATCTAAATGAAGTGATTTGCCAAGCAACAAATTAGAATGTTAATATTCTAGACAAGGAGACTGCCATTTGTAAACAAGTAGTGATAGGTAGTCTGTGAATAAGTATGTTTGTCTACTGTAGGAAAGAGGTATGAATTTCCTTCAAATGTATTTTATCCATGTCAAATACCTGAGTGTTGGGATTTTATCCTTGAATCTTCATTCAAGAAGAGGCAAAGATAGATCCAAGCACTAGGAAAGTATGTACGTAGAGAAGATAAACTTGAGGAGCGTTAAAACTATAGCAATGGAGGCACCATTCAAAACACTTTCGAATGATAATAGTTGGCAAAATAAGTGGCCATAACCTTTTCCGCAGAAGATATGGATATATGCCAAGACTTTGGGAATGACCCTATAGTGATGAAGGCAATAATAGGGGATTATGAAATGAGTGGCATAATTATGGATAATGGTAATGATGTGGACATCATCATGTATAAAACCTTTGTCAGTATGGGGCTCCAAGGGTCTGCACTCTCCTTATCTGTGCCAATATATGGCTTTAACAATCAACTTATCCCTGTGAAGGGAATTATCATTCTCACCATATGCCAAGTTGACGGACTACGCGTACTCAATATCATGAACCCATTTCTGGTGGCGGATATCCCTGCAACTTATAACGCCCTCATAGCGCGACCTCTTATGAAATCTACCAAACTGATAGACATTCTCTACTTTCTGACGATCAAATTCCCAGCACCCAGGGGTTTGGATTTATGAGAATGGATTAGGTAATAGATAGGTCATGGAACCTCACATCTCTAGCATTAACTAGAAGGTCTAAGTTTGGGATAGACGAAGTTGCAGAGATAAAATGGAAGTTGATAACTGCACTGGGGAGGCAAGAGCAACAGGAAACCCCGGTTAGAGTGGAAAATAATGTGTTGGGTGCATAATCCCATTCTGGCAGAGCCACCTCTATGTAAAACGCACAGATTCCCTCATCTGCGTTCACATTTCTTGTTGAATCGCTAAATGTAAAGGATGAGCAGACACTCAGTAAAGCACTACTAGTAGAACAAACATTGAGTGTTCAGTTGTGTAAAGATAATGCGAACAAAGTTACGCCTATTAGTTATCGATATAACCTTGATGTATCACAAATATAATACATAATTTGTGTAGTCATACACAAATATAATATATATATTTAGTGTAATACTACCCTAGTAAGGGTTGAGATATTTTAAGCAAACGGTTTACAAATGCCTTGTAGCATCTTGAATTATGGGGATGCAGACTCAAACTTCAGGATGACATAGTGGTTGTCGCATGCTCAGACCTTTAGTCTGGGGTAAGACAATTTTATTGGTATCAAAGCTTAGGTTTTAAATGTTTTTAAGTATGTTGAATGTTTTTCAAATGTTTTTCAAACTTTCTATGGATCCTAGAGTAATTAGGCATCTTTTAGAGTCGAATGTGCATCTTAGAATTTTCATTGCGAACTAAAGTTGGAATTTTTCTTGTGGTTCGAAATTATTCCTAACAACAACCAAAGACAAGATATTCCTACTCTTTCCAAGCGAAAGATTTCCTTGACCCTTCATGTTTTGGCTTCAGACATTCCTGGTTCTTTGAACCGTCCAATCAATAGACCTCTTCCACCTTATTAAGCATTTCATAAGTGTATGGAATGGTGGAGTGCATATGGTGCTTATTTTCAAAGTGAGCAAGTTCTATCACAAGATCCTCCTTCATCCACCATATTGAGTGTTGTTGCACCTGCAATAACCACTGTTCCTTCTACACTGGTAGTGGCTCCTAACACTTCATCCACTTCAGAATTGTCAAAGTTACAAACAGAAAGCATCACTTGACCTTAAACGCTAATAGGTTAGTTAATGGAAAGGAAGTGAGCCAAGGAACCCATGGTGTAAGGAAAGTACTTGGACCTAAGTAATGCCTAGCCTATAGTTAGTTTAAATTGGAGTCATAGACTGATGCAATGAAAATTTTTATGCTTCATATGTATATAGATGTATTCTTAGTAAGAATAAGAAGAATTTTTACCTAGAGAAAATTCTCCTCATTTGAAGAACTAGACCCCTTAATATATAGGATAAGTTTTGACCAAGTAGATAAAAAGTCAACCTTTCTATATCATTTTAAAAAATTTATGTACATCCCTTCGAGAATTGATTGGTTATTGTAATTAACTTATTTTCACTGTGTCTAGGAATTTTTGAAACTATTACGATATTTTTCTGAACACTTTAAGTTGATGAAAATATTACCAAACAAAAAAGTCGCAATGTCCAATGGTATTTTCGTAAATATTTGCAAAATTATGAATTGAATTTTCTTCATTGTTAGTGATTTTTCCTTCAGTATTAGATGGTTCCATACTATTATACATTGTTGAAACTTAAAAACTACATGGTTGTTGTGTAAAAATCTTGTGTACAATTACCATTTTATTCTTGAGAAACTTTGAAATGTATTCTAACACCATAGGATGCATTCTTTTAAATTGTTTAATTAACTAGTTATTTTTGACTAGTTGACCTTCCTTTCATGAAATGACTTGGTTTCAAACTAATTTTATAAAATTCCTAATTTGATAATTTCTTTTATGGGACCTAATGGTAATTAATGAATTTCATAAAGGGTATTTTTGTCATTAAAATAAGAGTCTTGATTTCTCTAGAAAAGTCAAGATTTTTAAACTAGATTTTTCTTCCTTTTTCCCCTTTTTCTTCTTCATGGCCGAACCCCCCTTGTTCTTTTCTTCCTCCATTTTTCTTTCTCCAACTCCAAATTCTTTCGTGTTCCTTCAACTTCCAAATTCATCTTCTTCCCCAAAATCTTCCATCAAATTTTACTAACTAAAAATCATCATCAAACTCACAAAATAACCACTCCATCAAAAAAATTCAAAGGTGTAGTTTTTAATTGCTTCAAGCTAGCCAAATTTCATTTTTACAAGAGTTTCAAGGAGTTTTCTTTTCTCTTTTCATCTAGGTATGTAAACTATCCTTGAAAGTTTTTTGTTTTGTAAGTTTTAATCATGTAAATTCATGCATATTAATCTAGTTTGTGGCTCCAAAACCCTAGGATGTTCTTACTTAATGAGTATAGGATACAAGTTAATCATTAGTATTTTTGTATGCTTATTTGAAATTAGGAATGTCTAGTTTGGTGTAGAAATCTTTGAATAAGGTCATTACTTTGTTAGATGATCTTATGTTGTAAAATACCATCCTAGAGAAAGTATAGTATTTTGCTAAAGAACCATAACATCTTATTCATTGAATGATAATTTGATGAAATTAGGAAGAAATGTGAACCAAGAAATTGATGGAAAGAAATTTAGTTTGATAGTTGTAGAATGGCTAAATGCTCAATTTGGGGCCTAACCTTTACGAATTTGCTCAATTTAGGGTCCAACCTTCTAAAATGGTTAATTGAGGTCCCAACGTTACAAAGTTGGCTCAATTAAGGGCCTACTATAAGTATTAACGACATGTGATTTGCAAGCCAAATTAAAAGAGCATGAATACTCTGAAATGTTGACACGTGGCTTTTTAAGATATTACCTTATATTTTTCTTTTTAGAAAAACCTTAATTCTTTCTTTGGCCCAAAAAAAGCCCTTAATTAAAAAAAATCATAAAAACACCAAAATTGACACACCCGGACCTAATACGACATTTTCGTACAAGTGGAATAGTGTAAGACGGCGTATTAAGTGAACAATACGTCGGTCCGGATGTGTCTAATTAAGAAGAGAAGTTAAGCTTAAGATAAGATAGAGTTGGAAGATAAAGTAATTAACCGTGCATGGAAATTAGTAAATGCCAAAAAGACCTCCAATTAAGTCCCTAGATATTTATTATGGGCCCCGTTGGCACAAGAAATCAAAGGATTTAACCAACGGGTGAAAATGGAAGAAAGTTGAAAAAGGGGAAAAAGTTTGACCCGGGGCCCGAGTAGACCCGATGTCGGGCTCCCCTATAAATAAGGGAGAGTCGAAGCTTTTTCTTCATTTCTCTTTTTCTTTTTTCTTTCTTTTTCTCTTTTTCTCTTTGGAGCCAAACGGAGGCATTTTGGACAATTGACAGATTCGAACAATCCGGCTGTTAGATCAAGGTGAGTTTCCAATATGTTATTCTACTAACCTCGATCTACATTATATTAAGTTTGCACGTATTTCCATGCATCAGTTTAGCGTAGATCTCAGTTTTCAGCTTTTGACCAGTTTAATTTTAAAACTCAAATCTACGGATATCGGGCCAGTGAAATAAGGTGAGTTTTTAGTGTGTTATAGTACTCACCTTAATCTATGTCATACTCCGTTTTCACGCATTTCTGTGCATCGGGTGAGAGTAAATTGGAGATTTAGTCAATTTAGTCTAAATCTCAGTTTTACGGAAATTGGACCGGTGTTTCTCGTTTCTGCCTCAGCGAATCCGTCATGGATGCCATGAGGATCGCCTGTCTAAGTTTGTATGTCGAAAGGAGGAGAAACGAGTGCGAAAATCAGGGGAGAGACCGACCGAGAAACAGGCCAATCGAGTTCCTGTTTAGATATTTTTATATTATATTAATATATTTTAAGATATTTATATTTTATATTATTATATTTTAGATATTTAGATATTATATCATTATAATATATAAATATCTAGTAGGAGGGCTTTTTAAGCCCAATTTTGCGTAGAACTTGGCCCAGCCCGCGTGGGGCCCAGCCCAATTCGGGTGTGGGGCCCACGAGCCATGGGGGCATTTTGGTAATTTTTCATCAAGAGTCCGATTTTAGCCCCGAAACCTTCCGGACACTTTCCTAGGCCCCGAATCACATTCAAGCCCAGTCTTAGGTCATGTTAGAGCCTCGTAGGTGCATTCATAAATTTAATTATGAATGCTAACGTATATTTCCGTGTATTGGGGCTCCGGTTGAATTGAATGCGGCGATGCTCCAGAGGTTAAGCTACATGGAGCGCTTGGGAGTATACTGTTGAGACGTTTTACCGCTCCGACGAAAATGATATGGCGTGAAAAATGTTCGGGACTAAACAGTTGAAAAAAAATGGAGTCGCCACTAACCTTTTATTTGATTAGGTGTGGTTAGTCACCTACTTATTTAACTCAACATAAATCTAGAAAGATTATGTCAAGTTAAGGAAAGAAACTGGTCTACGAATAAAAGATTTTAGGTTTGGGGGTCGGTTATGCTTGGGGAAGGATTAGCACCCCCAAGACGCCCTGAAATCGGTACCACAAAAGTCTTAAAAATATTTTACTTGGAGAATGATAATAAAATTGTTTAAAATCATTTTAAGAAAAACATAATTTTAAATGTCAGAATAAATATTCCTTTTAATGTGGGATAAACATCCCAATAGAAAAGTTAAATTCAAAATTTAAAGACTTAATGTCGAAATAAACATTCCTTTTGATATGAAAATCCATAGCCCAATTTTGAATTTGAAGAAATTTCCTACTTAGAATGGAGATTCAATTTCCAAATAGGAATAAATATTCTTCAAAAATCAAAGTCAAATTTAAAAATGAGGATAAATATCCTTTTATGAAAAACAAAGGTTTAATTTTAATTTTAGAAAGTCTCAATTATGAGAATATTAATTGAAACCTTTTAGAAAACATTTTGCAAAAAAGTTGGGATAAACATCCTCAAATTCATGCTTTGAAATTTACATTAAGAGACTTTAATTATGATTATTTAAATTAAAATCTCTTAGAAAGATTTAATTTTAAAACAATGTCGGAATAAATATTCCTTTTAATTTGTTGAAGGGAATAATTTGACAAAAATTTAGTTTAGTAGGAAAACCTTAGTAGATTTAATAAATTAAGACATTTCAAAAAACAAAACCCTTTTTTAAAAAAAATGAATGTCTTTTTTATCGAATAAAACTAAATTTGAAAAAGAATTTTAAAGATTTAAAGAATAAACATTCTTTTTATTGAAGCTAAAAATGCCTTTTAATAAAAATGAAGTTTGCTTGAAATGTCTTAATAATTAAACTTACTAAAATCCTCCTAAAAAGGTATTTTGAAAAAAACTAAAGAAAAGGAAAAAGAAAATAAATATTCCCTTTCAAAGAAATTAAAATAAGAAAAGAAATTTTAAAAGTGATTTTTTAACAAAATTTGGATTAACTTGAGAGGCCTTAACTATAATTGAGTAATTAAGATCTCTAAAAAAAAACTTTTAAACATGTTTTAAAGATTAATATTGGAATAAATATTCCTTTTGATTTAATTGGGCCTCTTAAACAAGAGATTTTCTTAAAATAAAATGAAAATAAAACATAAAAGTAAAAAGAGAAAATAAAATAAATAAAAATAAAAAATTTTGGAATTAACATTCCTTTTTGTAAAAAGATATTCTTTGTGGGGTTCATTTGCAAATTTTAAGAAATTAAAAAAATCATAAACATGATGCATGTTTTTTTATGAAAATTACATGAGAAAAACATATTTTTTAATTTTGAAGGGATGAGAAATTCCCCCGGGCCCGATCGGACTCCCGATTAGACACCGAAAACTTCAGAAACCTCGGACTCCCGAGGTACCCTCCGGTTACCCCATGCATATGAAATTTTGAAAATCAATGTTCTAAACTTAATTATGCATGAATAGGACAAAGAAATAAGGGTTAGTACATATACACAATTAATTGCACAATATAATATGATAAATAAATAGAACATGGGAATTTAAATTTAATTTTACAAGATCAAATTGCATGACAACTAATTTAACACTTATAAGCAAGCTTAATTTAAACAAACACATATACAAGGTCGAGTATGCAATTTTATACAAAATTCAACTCATAATTAAACAAATATATAAGTAAGGGCAAAAGGGTAATTTTACATGCAAAATTAGATTTTTAATTAGGAAAGCATGCATAAAGGGAAAAATAGTAATTTAACACAAGAAATAATTACTAAATAAGCTAACATATTAAGGGCAAAAAGGTAATTTCACATACAAGCCTAAATTTTTATATTAAGCAAAACACATATTCAAGGGTAAAAGGGTAATTTCCATGATAAAAAAAATTAAATCTTAAACTAAACATTCATTTATACAAGCTAAAAAAAAATTCAATTTTTAAAAATCAAAAATTATTTCTATTAAAATAAAAAAATAATAAAATAAAATAAAATAAAATAAACTTAAAGATTCAATTTTTATTAACCAAGCTTTCATTTTTAATCAACAAAAATGTCCACAAACAAAAAGGTGTAATTTTTATAATTCTAGGCTTAACATTTAACTAAGCAAATAAGTTTATTAACTTAAAGTTGTGTTCTTTATAACCAAGATTAGATTTTTAATCAAACAAGAAAATGAATGTAAGCTCAAAAATGCAATCTTTTTAATCAAGATTAAGACTTTCAACTAAGCAAACATATGGAATAGGTAAAGCAAGTTTCAAAAAAATGATAAATAAGGATATAAAACAAGGAAAGGTAGGAACTTTTTTTACATAATCACATAAATAATTAAAAGAAAGGATATATTAGCAACAATAAAAAAATAAACAATAAAAAGGCATAATCTTGAGCATATATTAAACTATTTAAATTACTTAACAATGTAAACATCATCATGAAAGGGAAAGTTGACATTTTTATGTACAAAGTAACATAATAAGGCAAGAATATTGTATTTAAAGTAAAAAGAAATGATTTTTGCATATAAAAGTAAGAACTTTACCTAAAAAGGAATGAAGTTTTATACCAAAACTAAAAAAGTAATGGCATTGTGAAGAAGAGAATGACCAAAGTTAAAAAATCAACAGGTCTTTTCTTTATTTTCTCTAACCAAATCCTTTTGAAAAAAAAAAGAAAAGAAAAGTTTTTTGGTGTTTTCGGAACTGCTATTTTTTGAAAAACAGAAAAATGTTTTTTTGTGTTTCGGATTGTTCTTTTGGAAACAGAGAAAAAAATGCTTTTTGTGTTTTTTAAGACCGATTTTAGCAAAAAAAATATCTGTGCCTCCCATTGTGTCGCTGAAAGCAGCCTTATATATCCCTTCTCTTCACTTTTCATCCAACGACTCTCCCTCCTTCTCTCTTTCTCATCTGATGGTCCACATCTTTTGGCCTTGCTCTCCCTATTTTACCCTTTCTTTTTCTACTCTAATTGGCAGTTGTCTTGTCCTCCTTTTGTTTCATTGGCTGTTTCAATTTTTGTTCTTTTTGTAAGGGCATCATCCTTTAAGGGGGAAGAATGCAGCTAAGCAAAAGGTCACGTGTTGGTTTTCAACATGCTTGTAACTGAGATGTCCCACTCGGCCTTTTCTTCTTCAGCTTTCTTCCTTGCTTCAGCTGCTTCACGAGCTTCCTCAGCTGCTGCCTTTGCCTCTCTTTCCATCAATTCCACGAGGTTGTCATCTTCCTCAACAACAGATGCTCTTCATCATTAATATCAAAGCACGTCCCCAAAAGCACTTCATAGAGTGTAAGATTCAATGGAATGCCGTCATGGATATGGGCTCAAAGGCACTCTTGGTGATTTCAAAAACTGAGAGTTGTTCATGGTAAGCTTTCTCGGTGGAGATGACTGAGAGACAAGGCGGTTAAGGTTGGTGTAGGTGGGTTACTCAATGTCAAGAGAGCGCCTGCAGATGTCATAGATAGCCTGCGAGATGGATGAACAGTGAAATTCAAGTTGAATTTCTTGCCATAGTCAACAGACAAATGCTCCAAAGGAAGAAAGCCAAGACCAGATCGTATGCCTCCAACAGCGTTGAAAACTTCCACTTCAATGGCAGTACTCATTGGTTTTGTTTCAGCAAAAAGCTTTCAAAGAAATAGTTTTCTGCCCCGTGGAAGCATCCAGATTCAATAAGTAGTCCCCTAG